>OY293826.1:115479581-117979581 GCA_958507055.1 Crioceris asparagi
GCGCCAACGGGCAAAACTGTGTCGCCCGTTGATGGTATGGCTGGGAAATCGGGATAAACCGAATCGGAAAATGCTTAGTAATCAGAACTCATTATTTGAGATTTTTGTGGCAAAACCGAAAATTATGTTCCTCCAAAAATTAAATTCTACAGTTTTTCATTTACCATAACCCACATTTTTTTCTTAAGGAGCTTATCAGCACTGTAATAAAATTTAATCTTGCTACCCCACTGAATGCTAGACGAGTTTGTCATTAAATTCTCACAATTTATTTATAGTATTTTATTATCGAATGTGATAGAAATTACAAATAATATGGTTTTTATCTGAAGTGAATAAAATTTCAAATACAGAAACATATTTTTTATTATCTTCCTGTATTCCAAGTATCCAGGAATCTATTAGAGAACTTATTTCTTTTAAAGAATATACTTTTAGTTAAAATCTGGTTTGGATAATAAGAACCAAAACTTTGATTTCCACATTTTATTGTACATGGATCGCTCCCTTCTACATACGTACTTCTATTTTATTTTAATTTTTTTCTAAAAGAAATGTGAATAATTTACCTATTCACGGGTTTAAAGGAACACTGTAATCTGAATATAGTTGCACCGATTTAAAACAAAATTTGTGGGTATGTGAATATCTACACCTGCACTTATAAAAATGAAAATTATGCTTATCTGAAAATGTTCATACAATTTTCAACTTTTCAAGTGAGTATGTATTTGCATTAAATCTTACCAGACTCTAGGCGGGTCACTTTTTCTCGGGCCTAGATTATAGGGACAATAATAGAGGATTTTTTTAAAATGTTGTCTTCTGCCTCAACTGCCTCAAATTGAAAGAATAGTAACAGTTGCGACATCTGTAGATTAATAGTTAAACCTAATCCACAAGCTCACAAAACAATAGGGCGCAGCTAAGTTTAAGTTCACACCATGAAATATTAATCCAATAGTCAAAGAAGATATATACCTACCTACTACTGTGATGGGTGTAAAATCAACAGGAAACTGGTCAACAATATCTAAGCAAATTGCCAGGCCACCCCGACAATGTAACACCACTCCCTGGCTTGCATCAGCACCACCAGATCCTTACCATCATTCCATATGGTTCCAGCGGATCTTCTCCAAGATGCCAGATATCACTAGATCTTGAGATCGTTTAGATGTTCAGGCTTTTTGAGTTCAGTGGTACGCCACTTAGTCTTGGCAAGATAACGCTCTTACTACTCAATCAACTACGAGGAACAACACCGTGCCCTGCTTTCCTCCATTCCATTCCATTCCATATTTTGTATTTACTTCCGGTATAACCGGAAATGACTGTGCGTGGCCATCATTTTAGTTAGAAAGATCCTTCTCAAAAAGCCCCCACAACATGTTTTAAAATGAGTAGTTTCCTCAATACTTTTATAAAGCCACTCCCCTAGAATAACCCTGTATATTGACGCAAATATTGTAAAACATACAAAATGCATGAATGGATGGATGGATGAATTATTTTTAAACTCGAAATTAATACAGAAAAAGAAATCATGACTTTCTAGATATGGCTATGCCATAAGGAATCAGAACCAAAACTAGAGAACAGTCGAACATATTTGGAATATTTGTTCGGCAAATTATAAATTATCCGTGTGTTTCTACCACGTAACCCTAAATATACAAAACAGCATTTCAGCGTAGTTCAACCTTCAAGTTTATAATGAACCAGTTTCTCTCCGGATCTAATCAAACATCCTGTATATTTATGGAATCAATTTATTTCGTATTTTTGCGATTGCTCACCACATTGATACAATCATTTATGTTTCAACAGCTCATGCTTCTAAAAACAAAAAGGTATTCCTATTACCACGATATTTCCAACAAAACCTTCACTATAAACGTGAACGTTTCGACGGCCCGATCGAATTTAACCACCACCAATTATGCGGGTGTGAACAGCGAAAAATAAAAGGCTCTAGAGAGTGCTGGAATCAAAGCTGACGTTAATTAAAAATGCAGGCGCCAACGGGCAAAACTGTGTCGCCCGTTGATGGTATGGCTGGGAAATCGGGATAAACCGAATCGGAAAATGCTTAGTAATCAGAACTCATTATTTGAGATTTTTGTGGCAAAACCGAAAATTATGTTCCTCCAAAAATTAAATTCTACAGTTTTTCATTTACCATAACCCACATTTTTTTCTTAAGGAGCTTATCAGCACTGTAATAAAATTTAATCTTGCTACCCCACTGAATGCTAGACGAGTTTGTCATTAAATTCTCACAATTTATTTATAGTATTTTATTATCGAATGTGATAGAAATTACAAATAATATGGTTTTTATCTGAAGTGAATAAAATTTCAAATACAGAAACATATTTTTTATTATCTTCCTGTATTCCAAGTATCCAGGAATCTATTAGAGAACTTATTTCTTTTAAAGAATATACTTTTAGTTAAAATCTGGTTTGGATAATAAGAACCAAAACTTTGATTTCCACATTTTATTGTACATGGATCGCTCCCTTCTACATACGTACTTCTATTTTATTTTAATTTTTTTCTAAAAGAAATGTGAATAATTTACCTATTCACGGGTTTAAAGGAACACTGTAATCTGAATATAGTTGCACCGATTTAAAACAAAATTTGTGGGTATGTGAATATCTACACCTGCACTTATAAAAATGAAAATTATGCTTATCTGAAAATGTTCATACAATTTTCAACTTTTCAAGTGAGTATGTATTTGCATTAAATCTTACCAGACTCTAGGCGGGTCACTTTTTCTCGGGCCTAGATTATAGGGACAATAATAGAGGATTTTTTTAAAATGTTGTCTTCAGTCGTCTAAAGTTCAAATCAAGAAAGAAAGAAAGAAAAAACATATTTTGTTCACAAATATTCTTTTTATTATTATTTTATTATTTTTTCTTTCAAAAATTGAAAATTAATGGGCACTACATGAAACACAATAGTATTTTTAACAACATTTATAATGAACATTTTTTCCTTAGAGTTAGGGTTTTCGAGAAAGAGCGATGGTAAAATGTTTAAATCAAAAATACGTCTACGTATTTGCGCAGAGATGTTCTGAGATCTCTACATAATAATAGTAACAAGGACAAGCAAAGAAAATACGTGGGTTATAGGATATTAGTGGTATTAACGAACGTTCAACGATTTTTGACCGACGAACCCCGAACGGAGGAGGTATACAATGAGATCTCTACATAATAACAAGGACAAGCAAAGTATATATGCGTGGGTAATAAGATATTAGTGGTGAACGTTAAACGATTTTTGTGACCAATGTTACACTCAAAAGTCCGAAATAAATACTTTTTTACAAAAAACTGCACCGACGTTATTAGTTGGTGCACTGAAAATTACGAAATAATATTAACTCTATTGGTGCTGGTATTTGTGTGAAGTTGGTGCCAAAAGTTATCTATCTAACCGCAACTGCACAACTTCAAAAATAACAGCACCAATAGAATTAATATTATTTCGTAATTTTCAGTGCACCAACTAATAACATCGGTCCAATTTTTTGTAAGAAATATTTGTATTTAATTTTTTTTAATCTTCTATTATGAAAACAATATATTTGAATTACTAATTTTTGTCTCACGAAGTGCTACAAGAAAATGTTTCATTCCATTTTCCAATTTGCTCCTCGAAATTAACCCCCAGCATCATAATTCATACATTCAAACTATGCGTCTATATTGCGGTCGCCTGATTTCGTATCAGTACTTTGTTTTGAAGATTCGGAGAAAATAAATGGTGACAGAGGACCAAACAGACAGAAAGGGAAATAAGAAAATCAGTGAAGAGTTTTTATCCAGAAATTGTTTTTTTATTCGTATATTGTCGCATAGTTAAATTTTCTTTGAACAGTTTAGCTAAAGCTCTCAACTATTTAGCTCTTTCAGCTAACCATCGCTCTTGTTTGTACTCTAAATTCCAAGGAATCATGACAAAACCAAATCACCTTGATACAAAAGTTACCCCAGCACTATAAAATAAACGCGAGCCTAAAACTTCTTACCATCCTACATAGTGACAATTAGTCAACAATTGTTCGCAAATGACAATCAACCACCCCATTCGTCTACCGAATAATAGTCATCCTCCCTCGAATTCAACCCCATAGCGGCCGCAGCAGCAGCAAAGAAGCAGTCGGTACAGGCTAATGAACCACAATAACCATTTTTTGGTTCTGCTCCTTTGACGGTCCATTTCAAAGCGGGCAACTTCCCTTTCGAATACCATTCATTGCGTACCGTACCTACATGCTCGTATATATATAGTAGAATATTTTCAGCTCATCAATCTAATCCCACAAAATAATGTCCCCTGACGATGTGGAACGGAACAACATTGGGGATAAATTGCATGCGGGGTTACCCTGTACGTATAGCAAGGAGGTCATCAATCCTATTCAGTCGACGCATGATCCAATTGTTCGACACGTGTAATACAATTACATGGACGCACGAAATGGCATTTGAATAAGTTGCAACAGAAAAAAAAACAAAGTTTCAAGATGAACATATGATGATTCGATATTTTGTTCTATTATTTAAATCGCTTCCACTATATACGGCAGATAAAAGAGTAAAACAATAGAAGAAATATAGGATAATCAAATCGATTATATACCAGGAAATAATATCATAATGGTAGAAGACGCACGTGCAAGATAAGGAAATAAACGAAACTAACCTCAAAAGAAAAAGATATTACATAGAAATTATCAGAAAATTAATGAAAAGTAATAAGGTAAGGTAATAACAATTGCTATTGATAATAAATAACTTGAAAAAAAAAAACTAGGACCGACTTCAACAGAACAGATCTCTCGGTAACATAAATGATGGTATATTCAAAATTACAGTCAATAATAATTATTTATTACACAAGGGTTTTTTTTATATTTTAGATCGAGGTTGTATTCCCGTGTAATATACACTATTTTTTCTGAGACGGGAAAAACCATGATTTAATATTGAAAAATTATTACCATATATTAGAATTAGAAAATTAGAAAAGTGACATTTGAAGTTTTAAACTGGCAGGCCGTTGAACTTATTTAAAAATAATCAAATATCTTAATACAATTCTATGATTTGATTTGAAAATTGCGTACTTAGTGGATGTTTGTAAAAAATGTCTGATGAATTTTCTCTGATTTCACAGGAGTTAGTAGAAGCAGCGAAAGTATCATCACACAAATTATCTAGCTAAATTGCTATATTTATTTGTATATTATATCCTTGGAAAAAATATATGTAGTACTCATTTTTTTCCTATGGGAAAAAGTAATTTTATAAAAAGTGATATTTTATCATATGTCAACAGAGATAAAATGTCAAACTTTTTCCCGTTACAGAAAAAGTATTTCTTACAAAAAATGGACCGACTTTATTAGTTAGTGCTCTGAAAAATACAAAATAATAACAATTCTATTGGTACTGACAATTTTGAAGTTGCAGTGCAGTTGTAGTTAAATAGAAGACTTTTGGCACCAACTACAGAAGTACCAGCACCAATAGAATTAATATTCTTTTTGATTTCTCAGTACATCAACTAATAAAGTCGATATTTTTTTGCCAAAGATATTTATTTCAACTCGGAGACGTAAGGTTTTTTTGAAAATTTTTTTTGAAAAATTTAAACATTGCCGGATATGGTCTCTTCTGTGATTTTGTGTCTAAAATTTTCGATTTTCGTGAAACAATTGCCCCCTCCAACCCCTATGAAAGTTTTTGTGGGGAAGGATATGTTGAATATAAATTTCTTTAATAGGATTAATTTCAATCCTCTATCAAATGGAAAATGAAGAATATGCAGACAACCAGTCGAATTGTATACCTCCTCTGTTAGGTTCGTCGATCAAAAATGAAGATGACTGGATTCAGTAGAAATACAAATCAGCATGTTATGGCAAAATTGCTGTAAATAATAACCATTTTAACCAAATACATCAGTGGAAGAAGAAAAAATGTGTATTCCTAGTGGTTTTCATGATGTTTCATTTTGACTGTTCTAGACATAAATTATAGAGAATTAATGATAATTTCAAAATTTGACACTTTTTATAATATAATTTCAGTTTTCAGACAATAAAGGTATGTATTTCAGCAAATTTCAATTATTTGATAAAAAAATGCAAATAATTAAAGAATAAAGAAGAGATATCTATATATAGGACTATTTTCCATCGAAAGAATATTCTACTCAATTCATTTATCAAATAATACCTATACCTAAAGTATATAGCAATTAACTTTTGGCTTCTTTTTTATAACCACCCTCGCAGACTTATTTTTTGGACACCGTGTGTTGAAACGAATGCAGTATTTTTTTCGCAAATGTTAAAAAAATTAATAATTCATATCATAAGAATGGTTTGATATGGACATAGAATTGGATGCGGTGCATTTGTCTTTTTCATCATTATAGGGTACATCAAGCTAATCTTGCTCAATTTCGAACAATGCAGCTATGTATGTTAATTCTCTCAATATTATTTCAAATAGATAATTTATTCGCACATCTCTCCTCCATCAATGTCCATGGTATGCGCTAGCAAAACGGGCGGCTCATTAATATTCTAAACGCCTCAACTTTCTGGACACCAGCGCATTCGAATCAGTCGGCCAGTAATGCAAAAACACAAGAATTCTAATTTCCATCCATCAAGCCAATTTTCCGCGGCGTCGAGCATTTTCAATTTCTATGTTAATTCGGAAAATCTTCTGAGGGTTATGGTGGCGGGTTGGTGTGTCAGACACTAAAGAAAGCGTCGAAATAGAAAGCGAGCAACTATTCATATATTTTAATTAAGTTTCAAAAGTTAAATCAACTGGGTGCAGAGGCTGGTACGCTGCCTGCACCAAGTGCAATACCACTGTGGGTCTGTACAAATTCAGCGGCATGTTGCTTGGAATTTGTTCTTTCATATGGTTGAATATTGGAAGAAATTCACGCAACTGTTGCCGCATATTTTACAGGAATGAAATGAAGGCAAGCAAGAACCATGGATCTCTTAGCAGTTCATTATAGTACGTAGATAATACAAATATCCGTAAAATCCGAGTCTTGTCATATTTGAAACAATTTAATAACTTGAAAGTTCCCTCGGTATACTGAAGAGAAATTTTATGAAATAAATTATCTATTTCCTATTTTTTGGCATATAACTTTCTTCCTCACAGTCTGATGTCTATATGCTGCTCTAAGCCAAGTTCTATCTACCCGTGAAAGCCGCATCAAAATCCGTTCAATAATTTCGGAGATTACCGCGAACAAACACACCGAGTTTTACGGTTTTATTATATGTAGATGGTACTGTACCCTCAACTCTTTTGTAAAAAAAATGGGCACCTTGTTCACTATGGTTGCAACAAAGTAGTCGAAGAATGTGTATTTTTACCGACGAACCCCGAATGGAGGAGGTATACAATTCGACTGTCTACTTTTTTTTTTTGGTTCGTTCGCTCGTTTTTTTATAGTAAACGTACTCCGATTTGGATGATTTTTGATTCATTTGAAAGAGGAGACTTGAGAAATTCGTAAAAACTCAAATTCGAAATCTCCTTCCCTCTGAAAACCGTCCCCGAAGGGGGTGGAATGGGCAAATTTTCTCAAAAATCTAAAATTCGAGATGCCGGAATTAAAGAAAGGACAATATCAGGAAACGTTTAAATTCAACATGTTTTCAAAAGAGTTACGGTTTTCGAGTTACATTCATGTTAAAATCTCACATATTTATTTTCGCTATGTGGAGAGGGCGATTTCTTTCGAAAACTCAATAACTCTGGGTACCACATGAAAGAGAATAAAAATTGCAGCAACATTTATACTGAATCTAAAATACTTATGCGTATTTTTACAACGATGTTCTGAGATATCTACATAATATCAAGTAGCAAAGAATATACGTGGGTAATAGGATAAGTACTATTTCTGTTGGTATTAGTGAACGTTCAACGATTTTCGTGACTAATGTTACACTCAAAGTGTGAAATAAATATTTATTTTACAAGAAATTGAACAGACGTTATTAGTTAATGCACTGAAAATACGAAGTAATATTAATTCTATTGGTGCCTGGTACTTGTGAAGTTGGTGCCAAAAGTTATCAATCTAACTGCAACTGCACAACTTCAAATGTAACAGCACTAATAGAATTAATATTATTTCGTATTTTTCAGTGCAACAACTAAAAAAGTCGGTCCATTTTTTTAAATATTTATTTCATTATTGACGATTGCGATGGAAAAACTATTTGAAATAACTGTACCACTTGGATAATAAAGATCTACTAAAGAAAGAACCATCAAGAAATTAAATTAAAAACTTAACAATTCAACATTCAAGGGAATAAGATTCTTTTAATAATAAAATTCATTCTTCTGATGGAGAGATGCCATACATTCCACCCGTAGTGTTATTGGCTTTAATGAAGTCTACCATGTGACTATTCAAATTTTAATTAAGTTTGAGCGTTGAATCAACTCGGTGCACGGGTGCTTCAGCTTTGGCTGACTAAATGCCTGCAACTTTCTGTTGCTGTTACTATGTGCCGCCAAAGGCTAAATGCAAAATTGAGGCTTAAGTTGTGCTGATATAACAATATTGGAACATTTTGTTGCAAGTTGTTTGATAACGGATAAAACCTACAGCAATTCCAAAATGACATTTCAACATACCTAGACAAGTTGAATTGAAACAGAAGTGGAACTGAACTAAATTGTTAATCAAATTTACGAATGAAACTTTGGTACGCATTATGTATATAACGAGAGTTGGATCGAGCTGTTTTCAACATTTTTGTACAATACTTACAATACAAAATTTGACTAATAAACCTTGAGATATAATTGAAGCGATCGCATGCCTCCATATAGATAACTTTTTCGTTATTCCAACCCTTGTCAGATAAAATTAGAATTCACACAATGGGGTGCTAGTTTAAATGATGGATGAATTAAAAACTGATCACTGTTAGGTAGAAAATTGTTGTTTTGATGTTCTAACGTTGTGAAAAGATAAATCTTTGCTGTTTGTGAGTTCAAAATGTAAACCCCAGAAAATGGAATTCCATAATGCATATCAATGTTACAAAACTAGATGCATTCTGTATTTTCACAACAACAAACATTTCGATTGCGATTTTAAGGCACCCTCGTTGCCATTTATCATTTTGAGGATTATTCCTCTCGATATATCCTTCTATCGTGGATAAGTTTACTTGTTCGTGGCGTGTCGTATACTGTACCCATATTATATAGTTCCCATGGTAATACGCAAACAAATTTATGATCACGGACCATTATTTTCCCCGAAGAGATAGCAAGAAAGAAACTAACAAAACTAAAGTTGAATTTCCAAATCACAGAGACCAGAACTAATAAAACACTCTATATTGTTTATTTAATTGTGAAAGATTATTCAAGAGATCCAAATATTTGATCTGTTATTCGTGAAGGTATATTTTATCAAATCATTGGTTTGGAATGGAAAACGAATCGATCACTTCAATATCAGGTTTTATATGACAGATACCTTATATTCCTAACGTTAATAAAAATATCATAACATTTGAACTGTCACCACCGATTAAAAATATGAAATAGTTGTACCTGTACCTGTACCAAAGATTGGTGTAATCTTTGCCTGTACTATCCCTTTGAAAATGTCAATCTCTCATAACTCATAATTCAACCGAATGGCTTTCAGTCACTCTTACTATATATCTTCAGAAATCTAAGACCAATGTTAGATCTTTATTGACCGACTTCTCCAAACGAGGAAGAAGGTTTGTACCTGTCACTTTTTAGGCAATAATTCGAAAAATGTCTACTTGCATAATATCTTGGTTAAATTGGATGATAAGCTTAATCGGTAGTTTCGAAATGACAGCTGTCAAAATTATAAAAAACTAAAAATGGCCATTGAGGTAATTAAATCAAAAATATTTTTGATTCATGAGTATGATCTGTAGTTTGAAGCATTTTTAGAAAAATTAAAAAAAAAAAACTAAAGAAGTGACTATATCTGGTAACATCGTTATTCCTGATAGCTATTTATATAACAAATACTTTTATCTATACACCTAACTATCGATTTGAATCGAGTTGGTGTGCTCTATTTATTTTCCATGGTGATCCCACAAACAAATTCAGATCGCACGATAAACGACTACAAATAAACTTTCCCGAGAATAAAATTCCCCCTCGATAAATAGTTCTCGTGACAATCGAGAGGAGAATAGATACTACATGATTTTCCTTTCAAATCTGTATCTATTGCGGATTGCTTCGCAATGTTGGAAAATGGGAAAACCACATTCGAATTCACTCATTCGAATGGTTCACATAGTATTGGAAAATAAATAGTCTATCAAATTTTAGAAGATGGAATATGTTAAAGTATTGATATCCTAGAATCCTGGAATAAAACTTCAACTGCTGTTATTCTTTAATTTACTCGTAGGTTCTGAATTACGAGTTTTCAAGTTTATTATAATTATAATTATCTTATGAACAAGACTGTATTTTAAAGGATGCGATTTTATTTATATCTAAAGAACCTAGAAAGATATTAATGCTGGTCTTATTTTATTCGATGCAAAATTATTTTATTAGAAAGTGATTGAAATTTTAAAATTGATCACTATTATATTGATCAAATTTTATAATGAAAACAGTCGTTAGGTTATCCAAATCAAAGTTCCTTAATGATCCTAATTCACCAAATTGTTTCAAAATGAAATTTGTCGAAACTGAATAAAATATTTCTTTGCATATATCACCTTTACCGTATGCGCTTTTTTCGATTTGCGCAGTTATACTCGTGTACTTTGCATTTATTAACATGTGCGCATTTTTCTGTGTTCGTATTCTTCCTTGCGCGCTTTTTTCTGTGTGTATATTTCCGGTGCGCTGTTCTCCATCGCACTTTTCATCCGGGAATTGTCGTACTCGTTACTGCTGGTTCTATATAAAGTTCCAATATTTTCTCATTTTTATGAGTATTTTAAGGCTTGCCTCAGAATATATTTCAATATCTAGAATCATTTCAATAGTTCCGATTACTTTTAGAATAGAATAATCATTTATTTCCTCAAAAATTTCAACTTCATTAATCATTAATCATTTTTTATTTTTCTGTAGTAAGGCATAATATTCCAATAATAATTCATTGTGACCCTCTGAAATTGTAATCTTATGGTGAAATCCGACTAGTCTCTTTTACATCAAAATAGCAACGCATTTACATTAACCACACCCTAGCTACTTTAGGAGGGCCGTGACGATAAATCGACCTGAAAAATTACCAGAGCGAAATATCTCACTCTCCATCCGACGCATCCCAATTGTTCATTCAGATAAGCAGCTTATTAGGAATCAGGAATGAGGCTCCAATTCATTCTCACACGAATAATTCTCCTCCTGTCACTTTTCTCCAACCCCACGCTACGCTACGCCAATGGCACTCGCTTCCATTTCTAGCAGATCCTCATGGTTGCCTGTCTCTTCCATTATCGTACCTAATCAACAAGTCAACAATGGAATTGTACAAGCACAAACGATTTGTTTAATCGATTATAAAACCCCTACTGGGGTCAATGCGATGCTTCTCGGCATAAGAAAGGGGTTGAGGGGTAGAAAAATAAATGAACTATTCATGGAACCTCGAAAGGAATCATAGATAGTTACTGTCAATAGCTGAGACCTATTATGGAAATTTTACTGCTTTTATCAAGCTATAAATATTTAAAAGATGTATCGGCAACTTTGTGTCATTTAATAATATTGCTGTTGGTTGAAACTCCTAAAAGATTTGCTTCGATAATTAATTTTTGAAAATTCTGTGGCTCTGCTGTACCTATGCACATATGAAACAGGATCGCAAGTTTCTGTAAGTGCCTTGAACTGAAATAACTAGTTTATTTAACAGGAGAATCCTAATATTCAGATTACAAATACAACTAAGTAGCTCGCAATCCATATTTGTAATAAAATTGTATTAGGTCGATGAATGTACATTATAGATATTTAAGAAGAAGTACATAATATGGGTTTTTTATTAGAGCAACAGAAGCCAAAACAACAGTTTCTAGAATTTTTGTCTGTCTGTCTTTATGTTGGTACGCACATCACGCAAAAACTACTGTATGGAATTGAATGTAGTTTTCACCGATATATTACTAGAGGTCTAACTTAATATATAGGCTCTATTTTACGTCTGTCTGTCTTTCTGTATGTTTGTACAAGCATCACGCAAAAACTACTGTATGGGATTGAATGCAGTTTGTACCGATACTAGAGGTCTAACTTAAAAAATAGGTTGCATTTTATCGCATCTGTCTGTCTGTCTGTGTTTATACACGCATCATACAAAAACTACACCATGGAATTGAAAATTGAATGCAATTTTCCACACGCACGAAGTCGATATCACTGCTTAATGATGATGCTATACCACAAACCATAAAATAAAATATGTCTGCTTTGCATATACTATTTACCCATATCTTTCAAGTTACTGATTCATTTTCAAAAGATGCACGCCACTCCGCAACACCCAATCTCTCTATCTCTAGTTAACAATCGCCTTAAGGTCAGACGGTTGTGAAATTCCCTTGCCAGCTGGCGCGGGCGGAGCTTGTCGGAGAGGTGTCTAGTTAGTGCATCCAGTTTAAGAAGTTGAACGCTTAGTGTAAAAACAAAGTGGAAAAAAACATTCACTGCACACAAATAATCGCCACGACCGTTTATAGTGCAGCAAGTCATCTCGCCAGGGTCGGTGCCTGTGTTTGAATAACATAATGAACATTGATACTTCAAGTAGTAGTCAAAAGCGATTGAATGGTGGTCGTCACAGAGAAAGGGTGTCCGAAGGTGGAGTGTGCATCCTATGAATCAAGAACGAGCTAGGCATGGGGAATTGACTAACATTTATCGAAACGGTGTCTTCTCGAACATGGCAGCAATTAACTGCTCTTTATCCATTTTTGCACCACTCACCACATTAACAAGTGCAAATCGGAAATCAGCCGGACACTCTGTTTTGGTACCGTGCGGTGCCCGACACTCTGTTTTGGTACCGTGCGGTGCCCGACCCCCGACGTGTTTTGGGAACACGTGACCGAGTACGACCAATCAGAAAGCGATTTTCAGGTAACTGCATCCCGAAAAAACAAATTTATTTGTTTCCAGCAGAACGGCGATATGCCCTGAGAAGTGAATGGCAAGCTGCGCTACTCGAGGCATTAGATTGTATAGATTTATTAAATCATCGCCACGCCACCAGGTGCCTAGTGAGATGAACTGCTCCACTATATTTTTACACTAAGGCTTATTGGAGCCCGCACAACAGTTCATCAGAAATATCTGGCTGCCGCAGCCACTGAAACTGAGACTCCTATTTCGTTTCAGCTATTTATTTATGATTACATTATTCAGTACTTACATAAGTCAGAATTTATTATAAAATTTAAATAGTGCTAAACTGAGATAATACATTATGATCACAGTTAGAGAGTACTACATCAAGTTCGGAGATCATATCAAACTATGATAAGATAACATTTTTCAAAGTGCAGACACATTAAAATCTGTAGCTCAGGTATTCACTAGAAGAATAAAATGCCTTATATGTATATAATGTTTTTTTTTGATTTTACTTTCAAAACAAGGGGCAGGTTTCTAGTTTCCAGAGAAAGAGCATTATAACATTTTATTGCCCAGTATCCAGGTGTTATAGTCGTCGAACTCTATGTGACTCTTAACAAACAGTATTTTTTCTAGAATATAGATACACGGCAGCGTGAGTATTCCAAGGCGCACAAAACCCTCACGACAATCATCTCCGCTAGCAATGCCACCCTTTGCATTCCAAAAACTCTTCAGGCTTCAGTCAATTGTCCCTATGGCAGTATTGCATATGTAAGCCGTTAATTAAAAATTACAAAGTAAGCAATTCCAAGAATACGCAAAGAGACACTTCAGACTACGAAACACATATATACTTTTACATAACTTGCCAACAGTGCTCTCCACCTGAGCTCCCCATACAGTCTTGGATCAAGCAGGACACCCGGAAATTTCACATTCTCAACACCCCGGTTCAAATGACCGAAGTTTTTCATTGAGAAGATAAATCTTTGGGTTTTGCCCTTGTTTAGAAGCAGCATATTCGCGCGAAACCATTTCTCGGTCCTCAGCTGATTTATCCCATGCATCGTCCGGCAGTAAATGCTATCATAGGCTAAAAGCGTGTATCCAGATTCGTTGAGGGGTAAACCATTCATGAAAATTAAGAATAGTATTGGGCCCAGTATCGACCCCTGAGGCACCCCGACACTTACAATACTCTCAGCTGACGCCTACCCCAGCAACCTCCACCACCTGTGTTCTATTACTAAAATAGGAAGTCAGAAATCTAACACACAAGGGACTGAAGTGATATGTTCTAAGCCTCCTCAGCAGAATGTCATGACTAAAGCAATCAAAGGCTTTGCTTATGTCGCAAAAAAGCACTGCAGTGAATTTTCATCAATCATCATCAATCATCAATCATCAATCAAGTCTGAAATTCCCTCCACAGTACTTATGCCGCCGCGAAAACCGAACTGAGAGTCAGAAAACAGCTTGTTATTTTTAAAATATGAGACTATTTTCACAGCCATACATTTCTCCATAACCTTAGTCAATAGAGGGAGCAATGATATTGGTCTATTGTTAGCGGGTTTAGTTTTATCCCCTTTTTAAAAATAGGCTTGGCCATTGCATAGTAAGAGGCAGCTGCCTAAAGTGTGGCTGGCCTATAGTGCTGCAGAACAAAAGCTCAATCTCATATGAAATTTCATATGGAAGCAGTGGAACGAAAAATATCAATATTTTTTCCAGCTTTTAAAACAATTATCGAAATATATCTTGTTTCAATGAAATTAAAAGCACCACAAATATTTCCTCCAGCTTGATTCTGACGCACAAATAGAAACCGAATCCATGGACTTCAATTATGTGGAGCTTAGTGTAAGCCTATGGGTTCCGGCTATTGATACCATTGGCTGACTGTAGATAGATTGGCTCTGGCTGCTGTTTGGCTTAGTAGCTACAATAGATTCCATTGATATAGTTTCAGCTGTAAACAAATTAGCATGATATTAACATCATTATTGCATGGTCGACTGTGGTTTGGACAAAATGTTTATGTAACATGTTAATCAGCCTGCACCAGCTATAACGTAAACATTCTATCATGGCAGGAGAATGGGACAGAGAGTTTTGGATTTGAGGTTTGCCTACTCTGTTATGGTCGTCCTAATTTGCGTTACGAATTATTCTAGGAGAATATTTTGCTAATATTACTAACTGGTGGGTAATTTATAGCCGAATGTATCGATTCTCATGTCTATATACAGGGTGACCCAGGGGTGCGGAAAAGATCATTTTTTTCTGTCTAAGCTATCGATTTGATTTCTATGTAATACGATAAATCCGACAATGAAACATATTCCTAAAATGTTTTTATTTATAAGGGTTTCCTAAAGTAAGATAAGCAATTAAATTCCATTTTTTATGTCACTAAATTGTCCATTAAACGCACCCAAGTTTGTTAGAGTCATGTGCAATAGTTTTTGACTTATGTTAGTTTTGGTGTCAAAAAGCTTCGTACATATAAATTCATAACTCTGGAGCCATTCAAAATAACTAGATCAACTTCTTTGTCGATTCCTTAAGCTTTTTATTTTTGGAGATATATGTGAACATAGAGTCGAACTTCGATCGCCTACTACGATTTTTTTAAGAGGAAATGCTAATGGCAATAACTCAGCTTTTTTAAGGCAACTTCCTGTATTTTATTGCATCATTAAATAGCATTTTTAAGCGCTTTTTGTCCATTGCATTAATGATGAATTAAAATAAAAAACAATGCCGTCGTAAAATTTGACACATCCGTGTACATTTATTAATGTGAAGATTTCTACTGTGAAATGACTTTGATCAAAACAATCATACAATTACTTTGACTACCAACGATGAAAACAACTACTCGGTGAGCAAATACTCCATCCCGCATTGCATTACATCATCGCTGGCAGGTGCAATATGATTGAAAATTTATTCAACAAAGATTGTAACTATGATGCTTTTATTTCATTCGGAACACATCACAGTTAAATCAAGTGTATGATCGTTCTCATTTGAACTCATCAGATACAAAAACACACTTATTAAACCCTATCTCATCTAAGGATAAGTGACTATCTAAAAATATAAAAATATATAGTGTTCTAAGAAAAAAACACCGATGGTGTCATTTCCAGAGAATTAACGTTAGGTACTGTTGAGACTCACTTCACTAGAAAGAGCTAATGTTTTTCAAAAACTTTAGTTTGGATATTTTTTTAAATATAACGTATAGTTTAGCCAGACATTTAGCTCCATAAGACTCAACACTGCATTCTTGGTTCGAAACTTAACAAAAAATGTATTATTATTTTAAATTTCTCATGAGCATCCATTAGTCACCTCAGTCAAAACTATCTATCTACCATGCTACAATAATTTGTATATATTAAAATTATTTATAAAGATATGTTAAAAATAACGAATAATTTTCACACATACAAATCGTAAGAGTGCCACGTGCATTTGTTCCCGAAAGTTATTTATCTGGAATCTGGAACCAAATTTGAATTGCATATTGCTCTGGTAGCTTGGTATTATTATAACCAATCAAGTATTCAACATACGTACAGACAGACAAACATTATCGTGCGTCATGTGCAAGCAAATATACATATGAATTAATATTGGAACTAATTGAAAATCTAGTAATATCTACCCTACCAAACAAAATTAATAAACATCATCCGAATCTGATTTCGAAGTAATAAAAAATATATATGGAGATTTTGTTATTGATGAGGATCGGAATAGGTATACCTACAGCTGTGTCCTGTTTAAATATTTGTAAAGGGCAGCTCAGCACTTTTTCCGCTCCAAATAATAGAAAGGTCGTAAACAGACAAGACAAAACGCGATGAATATATAAACAAACACGCGCTCTGCATGATATGTGAAGTTAATAGCTATACCGTGTTTTTTTTTTGAAAAAAAAAATGCGCCTACACGTTTGCAACATGCATGTTATATTATGGGAGAATAAGTGAATTGCTGATTCTATATTTATATATACGGATATCATGTTCAGGTTGCAAAAACCTGTAAAAATATTAACACAATGTTGGGGCAAAATACACCCCTAAAATATTGATGTAGTCCTGTTTTTACATGAATTTAAATCGTAGGAAATTCATTAAATTTATGCTAACAAATATGGTAATTGTGCTATTTGGTTTGATTCTGATTTTGATTTGATTCGGAACTGTACACGAGTACAGTTCCGAAATATTGGAAACAAGGACTAATTATGCCTTTACCCAAGAACAGTGGCCCTTCAGAGTATGTACAAAGATTTAAAACCAATATGTATTTTACAATGTCCGAAATTTTTGAAAAAGTTATAGAGATTCAACTTTGTAAACATCTCGATGAACATAATATTTTACCCTCTAATCAGTTGGAGTTTAGGCTTATTCACTGCTGTCTGCTGTGCTTCAGCTTTCGATACACTCGATCCTGATATCCTACAACCAATTTTGAATTTAATAAGACTTGACGAAACATCTGCCTTGTTAATGTTAAACTATTTGTCCGCAAGTGGTCATTCTTGGTGAAAGTACGGTAGACTCCTTCAAAATAGCTTGCGGTGTCCCCCAGCGGTCTATTTTAGGACCCTTGCTCTGCACAGTTTACACATGCTACTTTTATGCTTCTATAACTTTTTGTACATTTCATTTCTATGCAGATGACACGCAGATGTATATGAATTTTGATATTTCAGATTAGAAAATTGATGATTAAAAATTTTAATTAAAATATAAACAAATTAGTTGATACCACTAACGATCACAGTTTGTCTATAAACGCAAAAAGGCCTTCTATGGCCTTAAATTACTGTATACTAGCAGACATATATTAACAAGAAAACTCCAAATATTACTTTGCGAAAGTCTAGTTCTTTCAAAATTAAATTTTTGTGTTAGTAATTATCAATTTTACCTAGACCGACGTTATTAGTTGGTGCACTGAAAAGTATAAAATAATATTAATTATATTGGTGCTGTTACTTTTGAAGTTGTGCAGTTGCAGGTAGATTGATAACTTTTGGCACCAACTTCACAAGTACCACCACCAACAGAATTAATATTATTTTATACTTTTCAGTGCACCAACTAATAACGTCGGTCCAATTTTTTTTTTAATATTTATTTCACACTTTTGAGTGTAACATTAGTCCCGAAAATCGTTGAACGTTCACTATACCCTATCAATGAAAATAGTACTTATCCTATTACCGACGTATATTCCTTGCTTGTAGTTGTTATTATAGAGATCTCAGAACATCCCTGCGGAAATATTTTAGTTGTTACCATTTTAACACCGATTTAACTCGAAAACCGTAACTCTAAGGAAATAATGTTCATTATAAATGTTGCTACAAATAATTATATCTTTCATGTAGTATCGAAAAATTTTCAATTTTCGAAAGAAATTGTTCTCTCCACATTGCAAAAATACATATTTAACATGCGTCTATCTCGAAAACCGTAACACTTTTGAAAAAATGTTCAATTTAAACGTTTCCGGATATTGTCCTATCTTTAATTATACCAACTCAGATTTTCGATTTTCGAGAAAATTCGCCCCCACCACCCCTTCGGGGGCGGTTTTCGGAGGGAAGGAGATTTCGGATTTGCGTTTTTATGAATATGGGACCATTTCTCAATCCCCTTCTTTCAAATGAGTCCAAAATCATCAGAATCGGAGCTCGTTTACTATATAAAAGGCGCGCGAACTAAAAAAAAAATAAAACAGACAGTCGAATTGTATACCTCCTCCGTTCGGGGTTCGTCGGTCAAAAATGCCTGTGTGCGCCTTATGGCGAGTTGAGTCACGCTACAGTACGCTGAAAAAAAATAATGGTTGTACTAGTCAATCGGAATTCCAATTCTGTGAAATTTTTGTAATGTTGTCATTGTATTTTACAGTTTTTATTATTGCTGTTCATTATTCTGGCACTACCTTTATACATATATATGGATATATTTTCCTCAAGTGGAAAAATTAACGACCGCAATTTTGCACAGATACGTTATGCGGGCTACGCAGCGCCGCGCAATGTTCCCTAGGCAGACAAGGGCTATAATAGATATCCAGCACTGCCACGTTTGCATTTTATTTATTACCGGATTTTAGCGAGAGTTGGCTCTTGTGCAAACACTTTGTGCTGTTTCCATGTTAATTTCCGACATAATTAAATAGCCGTTCCTGTACCGCCGTTTAATTGATTCCAGTTTCAATTAATAATACCGAGTTAAATTAGCGCTGCCATGCAACAATAACAAATCCGGAAGGGAAGAATCGATTCAAGTACCTACTCTATACAGAATTTACTGGTGAACTTGTAACAGTTGCAATATTATAGGTATTGCAAAAGCCATGTTAATAATCAATGTGATTTGCAACAGCATGGCTAGAACGATCATTGACAATTTGTAGTAAATCAATGTGCAGCATTGACGGTAGACGAAGAATGCTAAAAGTTTGAATGATTAAATCTGTACATATAATAAATATGATGGAGTATATTTTTACCATTTGCGACATCTTTTTCTGAATAGCTAATACCCAGTCTCACAAAATAATAAGTAGCTAATTTTGGTTTCATACCATAAATTATCAACTAATTTCACACTTCACGTGGATAAATGAGGCGATGAAATTAACAGAATAAACAAAAGGTAGGCGTTGACGAAGCAACGGGCATCTTCTAGTATATAAATACAGGGTGCGGCACCGAAAAGGCAACAGCTCGAATATCTTCACGACACATGTGTTGTAGAAAAAATTAAAAACACGTAGATTTTTATTCCAAGGGGACATCTTTCTATCATTACCTCAAACGTCATTCCTTCCCCCCCCATTCCTTGGTCACTATGACCAATACAATTTAAATAGGGAAAGTACTAAAAGTGACACATCATTGAAAATGTAATTTTATTAGAAATTCAGCCATGTGACTGTTTGCTACGTAACTTTTTATTTTGGCGCCCTCTTGCGAAAAAAAAACACATCTGTTCCGTATTCCAAATTATGATATTTCATTTGAGCTACTTTGAACATTTTTTTTAAAAACACAAGAAAATTAAAAAAATTAAAAAAATATTAATAAATGAACATGAATTTAAGGTTTTGCAAATTTTAAGTTCCTTCATACAATGTTCATTTTTTCCACAACACAATTGTCGTGAAGAAATTCGATCTGTTTCGTCTTCGGTGCTGCACCCGGCACCCTGTATGCTTTATTTATTTGAATATCTTTACCTTCTTTAAGAATAAATATTAATTTTAATTTATATATATATATATATATATATATATATATATATATATATATATATATATATATATATATATATTATCTTCAAGCCTCAATCACAGCATCCGATTCATTTTGTTAAAAAAAATTCGGTGTTCTATAGCCACAGAAAAACTAAACTTCAGATTTTATTTTCTAGTTTTATATCAATCTGGCGATATTCTTCAATCACATTTATTTTGAAACAAGTTTTGTAAAAATCGTTAATGCCGCTTTGGCACTATAGTCTCGAAAAATACACATTCTTTAGCTGTTGCGGACTACCTATTGCCTCAAAAAAATCTTCGTCACAGAAAGACAACATGGAATTTATTGGACCTCTCTCAATATCTATTTTTATTTTATTTGTACTCAGCAGTTTTACACATTTTGATTGATCTTTGATGAATCCATTTGCACGAAATTACTTCACTGACATTGAACCTGTAAATCAAGAAATAGATTTCTGATTCGAATTCAAGGTATTAAAAATATTCACTTCTCGTGATTATCGCGTAACGCTATGTCCTAGGTGAACAAGATAAATGCGGTGCGTGCGTTGCGTGCGATGCGGAGAACGTATGCGATCAAACTGTTGAATATCAATGGTCCTGTCCAAATTGAACACGGTATGCTTACGATCAGTGCGATGCAATTACATTATTAATAACATTAATGCTGGAATGTCACCTTTTTAGCGTGACAGTTGTTGAAAATGTGCCCCATTAACCTGTTGGCATAGACCCAACCGATAGAAGAACTCTTCCCTTACCTACTCTTCTCAAAACTTCTGGCGTGATTAAACGTATCTCTGCCCGAATCTTCTAGATAATTTAAATGGAGACGTGTAACATTTTTGTTACAAGAACACCCAGGAATAATCAATAATGATGGAAATTTAGAGCAAAGGATATTTTTTTCAGCAGGATCAAGTTCATCCCCATTTTGCAAGAAATGTAAGGGAATTCTTAGATGCTGCATTTCCAAATGGGTGGATAGGACGGCAAGGATTTATAGAGTGGCCTCCTAGATCCCCGGATATTACGCCATTCGATTTTTATTTATAGGGCGAGTTAAGAACTAAGGTCTATGTTAACAGACCTAGAAATCTGTAAGACTTAAATACAAATATTCGGGTAGAGATACGTTTAATCACGCCAGAAGTTTTGAGAAGAGTAAGGGAAGAGTTCTACTATCGGTTGGGTCTGTGCCAACCGGTTAATGGGGCACATTTTCAACACCTGTCACACTAAAAAGATGACATCCCAGCATTAATGGTATTATTAATGTAATTGTTCATTAAATAGTTAAAGATCTGTTTTAGTGATTTTCTGAATCATGGTTTGACAGATGTCAAAATTTTTTTTATCGACAAATTCCTTTTTCAATAAGCTATTTAGAGAGATGCCACAAGTGGTGTCTTCTAATTTGAAAAAACAAAGTTGTTTAGGGCTGCGCCCCCTCTTTGGAGCAAATTTTTTTACATAGCGATAATGAACTCCATAAAAAATCTTTGAGGACATGTTTTTGGATTTTTACAAAATCTTATTCCCAGGGTCCCTATAAGCAGCGTTCCATTTAAAGTCCCCACCCTGTATGTTATATATATCGAAATAATTATTTTTTTATGTTTTATAATTCAGGTAAGGTTTCAATCGAGTCTAACGTACCCCTTTACGGAATTAATAGATTGCAAAAAGTTTGATGGACTGGATGTAAATTTATAGCATCCGTCTTTTTACAGAAAATTTTCTATCCAAATTATTGTTGACATGCGCTGTCAATATCAATATAAGAATGGTGGTGCAAATTTCAAATAAAACTTAATATATTTTGGACATTTTAGGCACTAAATTCCATGAAATCTCTAAGCGTTAAGAGGACTATGATGATAATAGATGTTTTATTGTTTGCTTCTTTAATAATTTTTATATCTGGAGACCGAGCTTTGCTCGGGTGAAACAGGATTTAAGAGGGGTCTATAAGAGTTACTAAGGATATTTAAACTTAAAAAAATGTGCATATTTCTGGTTAAAATGTATTGCGATCGGTAAATACTGCTTTTATTGTTCACATATTCGTAAGTTATAGATTTCGAAATAAATATGAATGTGTAATATGAATGATAAATATACCAAAACTCAGCTGTATCACGAATCGACTTCTCAACCCCCAAACATTATACATAGTGAAACTTTTATCAGCGGAGCCATTCTTGAAATAGCTAATATGTACCTTAAGGGTCACAATATATTAGATATGTACAAATTTTCATTGAAAATTTCCGATTAAATTATTAGAAACTCATATTAACATCTTTTATTAAAATTATGGGTTTTGTTAAAAAAAAAACTCATAGGTGATCAGAATTCGAACCGAGGAACTCTGGATTATAATACCCGGAAGCTTAACCATAGGACTATTTCTACCTATGAAGTTATTAGATTTATATTGCTATCTCATATATAATTTGCAGAAATCGTAAATTGAGAATATCAATTGCTGAAAACGATTTTTCTTGTGAATGTGAATACAACCAATACACTCTAGAACCCATACATATGAATTTTCATCGAAATCGGTAGACCAGATTCCATGATAAAATGTGCATATATATATATATAAATATATATATAAGCTCGTTTAATATAATTAGATAGATAATATGAAGCCAAACTGGCAGAAGTATAGACTGCAACATAGAAACGTCGCTAGTGATGCTGCGAGACTTGTCTTGGTCTTGCAGTCTTGGTCTTGGTCTTGCAAAATTGGAAGACCAATAATAATAACCTTTATTCAAATACGAATTCCTAGTTTAAAATTAAACGATGTATAATTATCAACAAAAATAATACATATAGGTAAACATGGTACTTAACTTCACTTCACTTCAATTATTTTTTTATTTTGGTTTTAAATATTTGGATAGATGATGATTTCCATTGGAAGTTTATTGTACTCAACTAAGCCTTGGTGAAATAATGAATTCAAAGTTCTTTTCATTCTATTGCGATTAACGTGAAAATCATACCTACCCCATGACTTATAATTGTGAATTTGATTGTTAAATATGATGAATTCGTTGAGATATGTTGGAAGTTCACACTTCACCTCTTTGAAAATGAATATCATGGAAAAATATAATATCCTCTGTTTTACTGACATCCAATCAAGAACAGATAACATAGAGTTAACAGGAGTATCTGTTGCACTGAAGTATGATCCTCAATCCACGGTTTTGCAGTTTTTGCAATGCGGAGACACCAAGACCGATGCCAAGACCGTCTATACAAGACCAAGACCCAAGACCAAGACTAACCTGGTCTTGGTCTTGGCCTTGCTGCAAGACTTGCGAGACTTGCAAGACTTGCGAGACTTGCAAGAGTCGCAGTTCCGTAACCAAACAACAAATAGGTAGGAAATATATTTTTTGCGCCAGTAAATAACCTAATTAATTTAATCTTTGAACTCCTTTATTATCGATCTTTATTTAACAAATTCCAAAAATATTGAATTAAAAGTTGTTGGGTGAAGAGCAAGTTCTTTTTACCCTTCTATAGGATTTCCTGATGTGAAGGTAGACTACACGGTTTTTTATTTTAATAATTTTTCTATCATGCAGAATATTTTAAGCAAACGTAACAAATCATCTATAAATCTGATATTTGTGATGATATTTATCCAGTACCTATAATTGCTAAAGGTAGATTTCTTGGGATGATTTTGTATAACAAACTTAGGGAGTTGTGTTCTATTAAAGAAAAGCTACTTTGTTTCCTATATGGATTTTTCTCGGATCCTATATATTAGATATATACAAGAAGTAGGTATAATTATTGTTAGACTGGACTTCCGAAGAAAACTGAGACTGTACCGTTTAACTATTTTTTGTCAAAGAAGCAGCCTGGAAGTTATCAATAGGCAAATTTTTCTGATTCGGCTAGAAATAGTTTTCCAAACTTCACTCAAATCCATAAATTATTCTTTTCTCAATTTTTCCTCATTGCAAAATGGGTTCAATTATTTGTAGCAGATGCGTGTCCATATTTCCTACTGACCCACTTGATTCAACCATCAGTTGCCACTTCAAAATAGCAGCAATTTATTTCCAGCTCGTACCGACAGATGGCATCTCTGGGGTATGTGGTTCTCTCTCTCTCTCTTTCTGCAGCAATTAAAAGTACCGGGCATGAGAAGAGCACACATGTGTGTGGCTGCGAATAATGAGATGATTTAAATTCTCGCCTCGATATTATCGCCGCGGCCCTACACGCTCGCTTTTTTAATGACAGAGGCAGATTCAATCTAAAAATTCTCCATAGTATGATTTTTTTGTACTTCCTCTCCTCATATACCTACCTAATTTGGTTAATTTAACTTTATTGATGTGAAAACTCCCACACCATAAGAATGTTTCATATATTTTATATTAATTTTGTTTAGCATTAGGCGCAAAGTATCAGTAGATAAAAATAAATATCGAGATTTGTTGGTTTATTGTCTTGAACCATTTAGCCGAAACATGAACAGATAGAAAGTTTAACAGTTAATTTGAGCATAGCTTTTTTGCCTGACGAACCCCGAACGCTGAAGGTATACAATTCGACTGTCTGCTTTTTTTTTGTTTTGTATTTTAGCGCGTTTTATGTAGTAAACGTACTCCGATTTTGTTGATTTTTGATTCATTTGAAAGAGGAGACTTGAGAAATGGTCCCATATTCATAAAAATGGAAATCCGACATCTCCTTACCCCCGAAAACGGGTTGTTCGTGTTTCTGCTGTGTTCAAATTTAAAATATGTGTATTTTTGCTATGTGGAAGAGTCAATTTCTTTCGAAAATTGAAAATCTGAGAATGGAAAGTTCTTAGATTTCTGAATATTAGCAAATACAAGCAAAGCATACATCGATAACTACTGGTAAACGTTCAACGATTTCGTGACAAATGTAACACTCAAAAGTGTGAAATAAATATTTTTTTACAAAAAAAAATGGTCTGACGTTATCAGTTGGTGCCCTAGAAAGTACAATATAATATAAATTCTATTGGTGCTCTGGTACTTGTGAAATTGGTGCCAAAAGTTTTTAATCTAACTGCACAACTTCAAAAGTACCAGGCATCAATAGAATTAATATTTTGTACTTTTCAGTGCATCAACTGATAACGTCGGTCCAATGTAAAAAATATTTATTCCCATGTCCCATGAGATCGTAGTAAAGTCCCTTAAGAAGAATGTTTTAAGCACTAGAGCATTTTTCACCTAGTATATGTTTTTCGTCTATTACCGAGCAACTAGTGCAAGCCCATTCTGTCTCAGAGGTGGGCGGTATCGATACCTAACAAAACCAAAAAGCAAGCAAAACAATCAATCTATCCGTTCCGGAGATAATCTTAGCACAGATCGGCAGACAAACAGACAGACCAATAGCTGGGACCCTAAAACGTAAACACCTGTTGAAAACCAGACACCAAAATTTTTATAAGATTATTATTTTACGGAATTAAAACGGTCCTTGTTTTCCTATGCTTGAAGATAAATTTACGGAGCTCTCTGGGTATGAAGTCTAAACGTATGTGCCACTTTTATTCTATAATAAAGAAAGGAATAATTGCTCAAAAATATAAACAAAATTCATGCAAAAATGCCAACATACTAGATATTCTGCTATGAAAATAAATTACCATTATTTAATATTTGCCACATGCTTGATATCCTCTCAAATGAAATCCATAAAGACTTTAGCGTCGTAGTTTTCAAATTTATTTCAAGAAGAAGAAAATATTTTTGAATTATATCCAACAGACCGAAATCCTCTACGATATTAAAGCCCTTCTTGCCCCTTTTGTGCGAGAAAACTCGATTCTTTTTTAAATCCTTTCATATAGCTGCTAACAGGGAGGGTCTTTTCTCGGTTGTATTATCTAATTAGCATAATATATTCATAATATTCCCCTTGGGTGCTATAAAGATCCTCTTAAAACTACCATAGAAGCAACCAGAGACCAATTAATTTTAAGAAAATTGAAACTTTAACGTTTTCATCCACTATCCTCGTTGTCTTTTTTCTATTTATATTCAAACACATTTGCGAGCGAAAGAGGCCAAACTTCAAGCTGCCGACAAAAGCAATTTCTTAAGATGGAAGTAATTAGCGCTAGATTACTTTTAGTTCATTGACTCTCAGGGAATAGAAAACATTTTTCTCTTATATTGATCAGATTACCAAGACCAATTTTAATAAGATAAATAAAAATGGAAACATAATTACAAGCTGATCGATCTCTATTGTACAAGTTTCAAGCAGAATTTTTCCGGGATAGAAAATCTATATTCTATATCTACATCCACTGTTTAAGTAGTCTTCCCGGTTGAGCATCATTATCAAATATTAACATGATAGAAATACTTCGGAATCTGGCATCGTTCCTGATATCCTAAGAACTAAAAAGTCCTCGAAAATTAAGTATATCTGAAAATACGATGATAATTCTAGAGCTATGTATATAGATATAAATCTTCTATTATGCGTTATCGAAAACCAAACGTTTAAAGTGTTGCTTAAGGGCCTTGTACATAGAGCAATTTGTTGATCAACTTAGATATGCTCAAGTTGGCATAAGAGTGTAAATGGGTAGGTTGAAGAGACCAAACCAATCTCGAACCATGTTCACTGAATATATATGTTTGTTGAGCTCGAGTCAACCGGGTTAAGGGAAATCGCAATTTGTTTAATTTAATTGAAAATGTTAAATAGCGACAGTTTCAGTTAGGAAGAGGCATGAAACAATTTATCTAAGTTGATATAAATGCAGAGAATCAACATGTTACATTGTAAGGCGTCATGATGCTTAAGAGACATGTCATAAGTTGGTTTACATATAAACAAAAAATAATAGAATCTTCCTCCACTCTAATACATGAAAATATCTTCCATTGTTCGCCATTACCCCTAGAGTCTATTAAGCTTCGACTAGCACCTGAAAATTCCTATTTCTATAGCATCAGTCCGAGCGCTACGTTTAAATAGAGATAGAATAGTAGAACTTTTAGGTGTCTCCATTTAGCAGCTACCAGAGCGAAATATTTCTCTTATATTCGGTGCTGATTTTCGTTTGTTTTTCTTATCGACGACGTTCATAGTGAAAGAGAACCTGCATTAAACTCTTCTCGCATAGCCATTCATTATTGGAACTTTATTAAAAGGATTTTGTGCATGAATATTCACGTGGTGAATGGAGAGAGAAAGCTTCCACGATTTTACGGACAAACGATATCAGATCGGTCTGTAGGTATATTCACCGGAGATGAGAACAGAAGTGATGCTATTTGATTATTCGATGAATGAGATTGCAATGTTTTGTGGTCTTTTTTTTGTGTTTTTTGTCAGCTCTGCAGAAATTGTTTTGATGTGATCCATTCGTGTGAATAAAATATGGTTGATTGTAAGAAGTAATTGCACAGAATATTTGTTTGGAACGAGATAAGATAGACTCTGGTGACAAATAATCAGTTTTACTAGAAGCGCCTCCTGACTCATACGGGAAGCTTCATGAAAACACCCAAAAACTATCGATACTGTGACTGTAGATATTTTCGCATCTTTCTTATAAGGTTTCAGTTTTTGCTTAAAAGACTAGGTAAACCAAATAAATGTAAGCATCTTCACATATTTCATACAATGTGGACGTTCTGTAAAAGAGTAAATAGCGGTTATACGCATTGTCCCAATTATTTTGCAGCATTCGACAGAGATAGATCAGGACAAAAGGTTCATTCAAACATGGCAAATAAGAAAAATCTATTCTCTTTTTAAATAGTTTTTATTACTTTCGGTTCTTGTATCAATGGACTCCGCAGCGATTTCTCAGGCCCCATACGGTCTAGAGACTTGAAATTTCGAATTCGTACTTAGATCACAGACATCTCGCCGCCTGTTAAGCTCCAAGTGTGATCCAATATTGGTAATTATAATTATCTCATTCAATCTCATTCAACCAAGATCATTATTTTGTCGACATGGAACGACAATGGGATCCGTCACTGGAATTACGCACGAGCATGGAGCGTATATATACGTCTCGTTCTCTGGTATATAGGTACTTTCTGGAAGATCGTCTATGGTTATGTCGCAATTGTCAGACGTCAGACGTTATTGTTAATTTAAAGTTTAATTTTGTGTTGTGGTAGACAAACAGTAATTTGTTATGGAATTGCTGTTGCTGGCAAACACATATACATAAGTATAGTTAAAATCGAGAAAAGGATAGCAATAGTAGGTACTCATCGGTACGGTTTAAATCTTAAATGTCCAATAAAAACTATTTTTAATTTTTTTTCAAAAATTTTACTTGTTTCTTCTTCTTACTCTCCTAATCTAAGTACCTACCCTTGTAAGGAAAGTATTGTAATTGTGTGTAATGTTCGGTTTTCAACAATTGTTTACGTTTCAGTCCCTGAGTCCAAAAAACATGCTATTCTGTCTGTCGGTCAGTCTGTCGGTGCCAAGATTATCTCGGAAACACATAGGCTGATTTTGTTGCTTTCTCTTTTATTTTGTAGAGTATCCAAGAAGCTCCCCGGTGACACAAATGGGGCATCCTGCTCGCACTGGTTACGAGGCAATAGCTGAAAAATGTGTTTGGCTCAAGACTGGTGCGAAAACGCCTCGATTTTGATGAAACTTATCTAACTGAGTGGTTCCTTTTACGTCACCATTGAATATGACCATTGTCGTGTGCCTTTGCAAGCTGAAAAAAATTAATGATCATACGAACTGATCAGACAGAGTGAACACACCCAATTTTTCTACAGTAATTGTATTTAAATGAGCAATGTCATCAGCCAGGGACTTTTCCGTAACTTTTTTATTGATCTCAGAATAACATTTCACATTGAGAAAATGTATAGAGTTTTTTCAAGATATATCAAATTGGATAGTACAGTTCATTACTGAAGTCTACCAACATGACAAGAGGCACTTTCATGCTTGTAGGGTACGATTCGTATTTTATTATGACGTAACTAGTCAATACCAAATCAATCACAAAACTAGTTCACAGCTCACCAAATAAATGAACTGTGACTAGTTCGTCTATCTATATTAAATATCTTAAACGTCAAATGTGACAAATGATTATCATAACCTAATAAACAAGTTATCGCCTGATTAAAACCAGTATCTATTTTACGATATTACAACGTTGGGAGTTTCAGGTGTACCAACTCACCTGTGACGTAATATAGCTCATTACTTAAATTGACTAAATGGATATTTGACTTTTGATGCAGGATTCTAAATAAATTTTCAGTCACTCAAATTTGCTGAAAGAAGTACATAATTTTCAAGTTTAATCAAAATCACATGCTGATACGAACATTTTTATTTTGAGTACTTTTTCGTATTGGTTGAAAGCAAATATTTATGTAGCTATGAAATCAATCGTTAATGATTGTACTCAACTGAAATAAGATAGGTACTGCTATCTATTTGAACAGATACATTATGATTAAAACTTGATCGCAATACCTACGCCACTGGAGAATGTAAAGAGAATTTTGTAACTGAAGAAAGTTACATTGAAATATCTATCGAGAACTTCTAAAATTGATACTTTTCAGTGTTTAATCTTTGACAATCTACTCAAAACGTGAGCTTTTGTCAGCCTTTAGGTATTCATACGAACATTTCACATTATAGATGCGTAATACATATACATAGTTATTTAAATGACTAAATTAAAACATAAATATTATATGCTTCAAAGAGCGATATGGGTTAAATAGTTTTAAAGAATAACAAGATATGAAAAATCTATCAACTTATTTATAAATCGCAAGTGTTACCTGTACAGGGTGAATCACGATCAACGGGATGGAGGTTTATGGCGAAACGGTAAAAGTTTTAAAATGTCTGTCACTTTAGTAGTTTGTACATTGATAAAGGCTACATTTTAAAATTATTTTGGAATATACAGGATGTCCCAAAAATGTGTGGCATATCAAAGTTATATTTTTTCTTATGGAACACCCCATATTTTATTGCATTTTCTGGTTGTCCCTAGAAATTAAGATACTCTTTCATAAGGGTTCCCTATACCTAAGTACAGAGGGATCTGAGTTATGCTGACTTTTCTTAAAATGTAAACTTCTCGAAAAAAAAATCATATCTAATTATTATAACAAATTCTAGCAAATTTTCTCTTACATCCAAATAGTTGGGCGTTCGTTGAATGTATTTCACGATTGAGTACAAAACATTTCTTTACAGGGTGTTAATAATTGACAGTTTTATTATTACATCATTCAATGTGTAATATTGAGCTTATTTTAAATAAGACACTCCGTAATTTATTAATTCACCATGTCAAAAAAGAATTCTTCTTTCGAATGGTATAAGGGTGTCCTATACCTAAGTATTATACTTTTCGTGCAATTTACAATCTTCTTAGATTTAATGGTAAATCGATTTATAAACAAAAAATGCATACATAATCTAGTTGGTACCTATCTAAGCAGTACCCGTTAAACGAAAGAGTCGACATGATACTTTGCATTGGGGAATGTTTAGAAAATTGTCTCCTAGCATCTAGAGTTTATGCTCAAAAGTACCCTGATAGAGCTCATCCAAAAAGGAAGTTTTTGAAAGACTACTCAATAGATTCCGTGATACTAGTAATGTTGCATAAGAGAAGGTGAATAAAACTAAACCAGTTACTGGTGCCAACGCCAACGAATTTGATATACTGCTATCGGTTGCGGAGAATCCTAATACCAGTACACGAAAAATTATTTTGCAGCATTCGACAGAGATAGATCAGGACAAAAGGTTCATTCAAACATGGCAAATAAGAAAAATCTATTCTCTTTTTAAATAGTTTTTATTACTTTCGGTTCTTGTATCAATGGACTCCGCAGCGATTTCTCAGGCCCCATACGGTCTAGAGACTTGAAATTTCGAATTCGTACTTAGATCACAGACATCTCGCCGCCTGTTAAGCTCCAAGTGTGATCCAATATTGGTAATTATAATTATCTCATTCAATCTCATTCAACCAAGATCATTATTTTGTCGACATGGAACGACAATGGGATCCGTCACTGGAATTACGCACGAGCATGGAGCGTATATATACGTCTCGTTCTCTGGTATATAGGTACTTTCTGGAAGATCGTCTATGGTTATGTCGCAATTGTCAGACGTCAGACGTTATTGTTAATTTAAAGTTTAATTTTGTGTTGTGGTAGACAAACAGTAATTTGTTATGGAATTGCTGTTGCTGGCAAACACATATACATAAGTATAGTTAAAATCGAGAAAAGGATAGCAATAGTAGGTACTCATCGGTACGGTTTAAATCTTAAATGTCCAATAAAAACTATTTTTAATTTTTTTTCAAAAATTTTACTTGTTTCTTCTTCTTACTCTCCTAATCTAAGTACCTACCCTTGTAAGGAAAGTATTGTAATTGTGTGTAATGTTCGGTTTTCAACAATTGTTTACGTTTCAGTCCCTGAGTCCAAAAAACATGCTATTCTGTCTGTCGGTCAGTCTGTCGGTGCCAAGATTATCTCGGAAACACATAGGCTGATTTTGTTGCTTTCTCTTTTATTTTGTAGAGTATCCAAGAAGCTCCCCGGTGACACAAATGGGGCATCCTGCTCGCACTGGTTACGAGGCAATAGCTGAAAAATGTGTTTGGCTCAAGACTGGTGCGAAAACGCCTCGATTTTGATGAAACTTATCTAACTGAGTGGTTCCTTTTACGTCACCATTGAATATGACCATTGTCGTGTGCCTTTGCAAGCTGAAAAAAATTAATGATCATACGAACTGATCAGACAGAGTGAACACACCCAATTTTTCTACAGTAATTGTATTTAAATGAGCAATGTCATCAGCCAGGGACTTTTCCGTAACTTTTTTATTGATCTCAGAATAACATTTCACATTGAGAAAATGTATAGAGTTTTTTCAAGATATATCAAATTGGATAGTACAGTTCATTACTGAAGTCTACCAACATGACAAGAGGCACTTTCATGCTTGTAGGGTACGATTCGTATTTTATTATGACGTAACTAGTCAATACCAAATCAATCACAAAACTAGTTCACAGCTCACCAAATAAATGAACTGTGACTAGTTCGTCTATCTATATTAAATATCTTAAACGTCAAATGTGACAAATGATTATCATAACCTAATAAACAAGTTATCGCCTGATTAAAACCAGTATCTATTTTACGATATTACAACGTTGGGAGTTTCAGGTGTACCAACTCACCTGTGACGTAATATAGCTCATTACTTAAATTGACTAAATGGATATTTGACTTTTGATGCAGGATTCTAAATAAATTTTCAGTCACTCAAATTTGCTGAAAGAAGTACATAATTTTCAAGTTTAATCAAAATCACATGCTGATACGAACATTTTTATTTTGAGTACTTTTTCGTATTGGTTGAAAGCAAATATTTATGTAGCTATGAAATCAATCGTTAATGATTGTACTCAACTGAAATAAGATAGGTACTGCTATCTATTTGAACAGATACATTATGATTAAAACTTGATCGCAATACCTACGCCACTGGAGAATGTAAAGAGAATTTTGTAACTGAAGAAAGTTACATTGAAATATCTATCGAGAACTTCTAAAATTGATACTTTTCAGTGTTTAATCTTTGACAATCTACTCAAAACGTGAGCTTTTGTCAGCCTTTAGGTATTCATACGAACATTTCACATTATAGATGCGTAATACATATACATAGTTATTTAAATGACTAAATTAAAACATAAATATTATATGCTTCAAAGAGCGATATGGGTTAAATAGTTTTAAAGAATAACAAGATATGAAAAATCTATCAACTTATTTATAAATCGCAAGTGTTACCTGTACAGGGTGAATCACGATCAACGGGATGGAGGTTTATGGCGAAACGGTAAAAGTTTTAAAATGTCTGTCACTTTAGTAGTTTGTACATTGATAAAGGCTACATTTTAAAATTATTTTGGAATATACAGGATGTCCCAAAAATGTGTGGCATATCAAAGTTATATTTTTTCTTATGGAACACCCCATATTTTATTGCATTTTCTGGTTGTCCCTAGAAATTAAGATACTCTTTCATAAGGGTTCCCTATACCTAAGTACAGAGGGATCTGAGTTATGCTGACTTTTCTTAAAATGTAAACTTCTCGAAAAAAAAATCATATCTAATTATTATAACAAATTCTAGCAAATTTTCTCTTACATCCAAATAGTTGGGCGTTCGTTGAATGTATTTCACGATTGAGTACAAAACATTTCTTTACAGGGTGTTAATAATTGACAGTTTTATTATTACATCATTCAATGTGTAATATTGAGCTTATTTTAAATAAGACACTCCGTAATTTATTAATTCACCATGTCAAAAAAGAATTCTTCTTTCGAATGGTATAAGGGTGTCCTATACCTAAGTATTATACTTTTCGTGCAATTTACAATCTTCTTAGATTTAATGGTAAATCGATTTATAAACAAAAAATGCATACATAATCTAGTTGGTACCTATCTAAGCAGTACCCGTTAAACGAAAGAGTCGACATGATACTTTGCATTGGGGAATGTTTAGAAAATTGTCTCCTAGCATCTAGAGTTTATGCTCAAAAGTACCCTGATAGAGCTCATCCAAAAAGGAAGTTTTTGAAAGACTACTCAATAGATTCCGTGATACTAGTAATGTTGCATAAGAGAAGGTGAATAAAACTAAACCAGTTACTGGTGCCAACGCCAACGAATTTGATATACTGCTATCGGTTGCGGAGAATCCTAATACCAGTACACGAAAAATTTCAAGTGAATTAGGAATAAGTCAAATGAGTGTGTGTAGAATACTTAAGAAAAATCGCTACCATCCATATCGTATTCAACTACACCAGCAGTTGACAGAACAGGACTATGATAAAAGTCTAAATTTTTGTTTATGGACTTTGGATAAAGTTGGAGAATTTCCTGATTTTTTTAATTATGTATTGTTTACCGATGAATCTACTTTCCACAATAATGGGTTAGTAAATAGACATAATTTCCATTATTACGTTACAGTAAACAAACATTTATTTCGTACTGTTGATCGCCAACACCGATGGAGTGTAAACGTTTGGGGAGAGATTGTGAGCGAATATGTTATCGGCCCGTATTTTTTTGACGGACACCAGAATGGAAGAAAATTTTTTAATTTGTTGGAAAACGACTTCTGGATCCTTTTCGAAAACCTACCACTTACCATCCGAAAGAAAATTTGGCTACAATTGGACGGAGCTCCTGCTCACTTTTCACGTGCTGTTAGGAACTAGCTAAATAGAAAACTTAGAAATAAATGGATAGGTAGAAGCGGTCCTTATAATTGGCCAGCTAGGTCAACAGAATTGACCAAGATGGATTTTTTCAAAAGGGGTTATATCAAAAATATTGAATATGCTATACCCCCTACTACTCCAGTCGATATGAAATTAAGAATTTCTAACGCTTTCGCGTCTATAACACCCGATATGTTGAATAATGTAAGTAAATCCTTTGAAGATAGAATCACTTGTTGCATTGCACAAAATGGCAAGCATTTCGAGCATCTATTATAGTAATTTTACATTTTTTGCTTTTAATAACTTGTTCGTTTTGTAGTATTTATGTATTTGCTTTATTAAAAAATGTGTTTGTGTTTTATTATGTAGTCAATTATTTATCAGTAAAAAGGGGAGCTAGTGTACCTCAGCAACTACACGTGTGCATATTTATTAGCAACTACACTGCTTTTTATATCAACTATGCCAAGGTGATTTGTTTAAAAATTTAGAGAGAATTGCAAATGTTTTAAACTTCGATTTACCATTAAATTTAAAATTTCTAAATTGCACGAAAAGTATAACACCTAGGTATAGAACACCCTTTTACCATTCGAAAGAAGAATTCTTTTTTGACATGGTGAATTAATAAAATATAGGGTGTCTCATTTAAAATAAAACCGATATTACACATTGAATAAAGTAATAATGAAACTGTAAATTCTTAATACCCTATAAAGAGATGTTTAGTACTCAATCGTGGAATACATTCAACGAACGCCCAGCTATTTAGATGTAAGAGAAAATTTGCTAGAATTTGTTATATTAATTAGATATGACTTTTTTTCGAAAAGTTTACATTTTAAGAAAAGTCAGCATAACTCAGAGCCCTCTGTACTTAGGTATAGGGAACCCTTATGAAAGAGTATCTTAATTTTTAGGGACAACCAGAAAATGCAATAAAATATAGGGTCTTCCATAAGAAAAAATATAGCTTTGGTATGCCACAAATTTTTGGGACATCCTGTATATTCCAAAATAATTTTAAAATGTGGCCTTTATCAATGTACAAACTACTAAAGTGACAAAATATTTTAAACTTTTACCGTTCCGCCATAAACCTCCATCCCGTTGGTCGTGATTCACACTGTATATATATATATATATATATATATATATATATATATATATATATATATATATATATATATATATATATATATATATATATATATATATATAAATAAAAAGATGTTCTTGGGGATGCAGTCATATATTCAATAAAATTCTTTGATCAATCAATGAATTGATGGCTATGAAATCTCCTGTTTTTGGCTAATTTATTCTAAATTCACGTTTTTTGCCCTGAAGAAGAGAATAAACATTCTCGAAAGGTCGGCTTCAATCAAAGAATTTTATTGAATATATGACTGCATCCCCAAGAACATGTTTTGATATATGAAAAATGATTCTTCATTGAATAAATATTTTTTACAAAAAATTGGACCGAATTTATCAGTAGTTGCACTGCAAAATACAAAATAATATTAATTCTATTAGTGCTGCTTCTTTTGGAGTTGGTGCCTACAACAACAAACTACAACGGCACAACTTCAAAATTACGAAAATACGCATATCACATATTTAAGACTTTACCATTGCGAAACTCGGAAACCGTAACTCTATTAAAAAAATGTTCAATTTAAACGTTTCCGGATATGGTCGCCTTTCGATTTTCGAATCTTGAATTTTCCATTTTCGGAAAAATTTGCCTCTTCCACATAGCTGAAACATATATTGCAGACTGTACCGCGGAAACGTATGATTATTTTTAAAAATGTCCAATTTAAACATTTCCGGATATGGAATTTTCATTAATTCTGTCGTCTCAGATTTTAAATTTTCGAGAAAAATTGCCCCCTCCACCCCCTTTGGGGGCGGTTTTTGGAGGGGAGGAGATTTTGGATTTGATTTTTCTCAATATGGGACCATTCCTTAACTCTCTTCTTTCAAATGAAACAAAAATCTTCTAAATCGGAGTACGTTTACTATGCAAAACGAGCGAAGAGCCATAAAAAAAAGCAATCTTACAACCGAATTGTATACCTTCTCCTTTTTTTTTGAAGTCGGTCAAAAAACAGCATCGATCTGAGCGACAATTCCCTGCATATTCGGAGCAAATCGTAGATATTTCTTCCTTGTGGAAGCGGCAAGTGGATCGGTAATATCATTCCGTCAAATAAGCTAGATTGGCTTCGGTTGGGCAGAGGCTGATTCCTCATGTAAATACCGATTTTAGATGAGAGATGAAATTGGCTAGTGATGAGACGACAGGGAATCCTCGGAAAATGCTCTCAAACTTATTTGGTGATATCCGACAGCGGCAGTATTATTATTAGTATATATGAAAGTTAGGTAAAGCATAGAATGACGATGCGCCTCACATACCCGATAAATGTGGCACTTGTCGATGCTAGCATAATTTAATGACCGTTGTCTTTCAAAATCTCAAATCTTTTCATTGATATGTAGGTAGATTATGGTTTATATATTTGATTGCTTGATATACATTGAAGTGCCACTACTTCTAGTATCAATGTGATTCTATTTCAGGAGGGTTTTGACTCCAATCTCGGTAGGGCTGCTATTTTTTTAATTTCTTATTTTCAAGTGTTCCCTTCATCCGATAAAAAACTCTTAACCTAAATTTATTGTCTTTTTTGTCTGTCTGTCCATGTGTTACAGTTTATTATTTCCTTATCTACAAAACGGAGAAAGTTAAAGTTTGGTACGTTTTCAGAGTTAGATGACCTTAACACAGACGTGTAATGTAAATAAACGAAATTTGATGCTGGGGATTCATTTTGTTGAGAAAATTAGAGAATTAAAAGAAAAAAATTGTTCTAGCGCATAAGGTGACACATCAAATTAATTGTCTCGTTATGAGCAACTCATTTTTTTTTCAACATTATAAAATTAACGACTTAGTAGATTTTAAGGAAATTATAAAGAAATTAACAGTACCCCTCTTTGAAAAGATTCACAGATTTTTTACAGAAAAACCGAATATTTCAAGTACCTACGGAAACTAGTGCAAGTGAGTCCGATTCGCACTCGACCAATTTTTTGCATAAAATCAGCTGATGCTGACTTTTGTTTTGAATAGAAACCATTTACTTATTTGATGTAGTTGAAATCCTTTAATTTATTTATTAACCGACTGTGTGCTTTTCTATGTTTGTTTGCGCGGTTAACATTTTCCCAATTTGATGATCTTTTTTTATTTGAAACCTGTGATGAGAAATGGTATCATGTAAAAACTAAAATCACACATTTCCTTCCCCCTAAAGGGTGTGGAGGGGGCAGTTTTTTCGGAAATTTAAAATTTGAAATGGCAAAATTAAGGAAGAAACCATATCCGGAAATTTTTAAATTGGACATTCATAACAAAAAAATAATAGTTTCAATGTACACCACCTTTCGTAATAATACAAATGTCACTACTTGTCACTTTAACAATCTAAATTGCCAAAGACTTCACCGTCTGAACTAATTTCATAGAATGACTTTCATCGACTGACTGTCAAGCGTGATCGACAGGGCCTTATATCTCTGAATCTGTATACCACCGCATTTTTTAATTTGTCATTACTTTCTGATTATTTTTGCTTCATACCCACCGATACCTATGTCTAAGGGTTTTCGAGATATTAATTATTTTCCATATTTTTATCCAAAACATAGTTCGAATTAAATTTTTATTGCTGCGGTATTTGGATTTCTAGGAAGCTGCAATTTTGTGTGTAATTCATCAAGATCATGTATATTGATTCTGTGTAGAAAAATTTGTTCTGCGTAATACAGGATCGTTCGAAATTCATGATTTTACTTCCAGATACAAGAAAGGCTTAAAGTGCGTTTGTTTAAATGGAACACTCTGTATATTTAAAATATTCTGAAAGGTGACTAAATTCCTTTCGTATCATGAAGTAATGACAAATTCAAAAATGCGGTAATATACAGAGGGTATCCTATTTGAAATAACAAAGATGCTTTCTGGTATAAGCGGCAACGCTACACCGCTAAAAATATCTTAGCTCGATCGATCGATCGAACAATTACTCGAGTAACCAAATTTTCAGATTGATCCTACGTTCCGTTCTCCGTAAACGTCTAAGATACCATCGACCCACCGTGAGAAAGTCTTTTTTCCACCGTGAAAAAAAAAATACTTTTTTCACTGCCAAAATAATTCACAAAATAAACATGAAATATTACTTTTTGAAAGATTTATTTTTAACAGAGTTAATTATTAATTGATTATTCATCAATAAACCATTTTATTTATTGGAATAATAATTGATAATAAAGTTTGAACAATTAATTCCAACATAAATTTCCGAAGATGTTCCATGTTGCTGCTTATCAGAAACGTTAGATATTTCTTGAAGAGTTGATTCCAAAATTTTATCAGATATTTTAATTTGATTGGAAGAAGATGGACAATTCAATATTTTGTTAGAAATCTCAATTTTATTATTTCAATTATCTTCTATATATGCTTCTGCTACGGAGGTAGATTCCCAGCCACCGTGACGTTTTCTGCATCAATAGAGATGCAAAAATGTCAAGTTTTTTGACAGTTGTACAAAACATGTTGTTTGTATCTTGTGTATAAAATTCGTGTCTTCATGGCACATTTGAGAGAAAAATTCACACTCATGTGCCATTAAAAAAACACTCATTTTACGCACTTAATAAAAGAATAACTAGTATTGTTTTGATTTTAATTTACTTTGGATTTCCATCAAATAATAGCCAATTCAGTTATAACTAGATAGATAAAAAAGTCGTAAAAAATTTTGTTCCTGACGAGAGTCCTTCAACCATTTTTCTTAATTTATTGCGCTCAACCATTCTCAATCACTATATCTTCAATGCAATAATATTGTAACGTGCAAGGGGAACAGCCGCCGGTATTGGCTATAAAGTGGCGGCATCCTTTTGAAGAAAGCGCGAGATCTATGCTGTGATTGGAAATATCGAAAGCGGCGTTGACAAAGAGAGCGACGGCAGCATGTTGGCATCTACTCCTAGAATGCCGACAAAGGGATTTCGAGAAACGTCCAGTGGCGGCTTTCGAATCAAAGACCAGAAGCCGCTCGAGTGATCTGGAGCCATTGTCGGATATATATATATATATATATATATATATATATATATATATATATATATATATGGAAGAGAGACATGAGAGATAGAATGTAAAAGATAGTGTGAATAATAGAATAGTCCGAGTAAGCTAGTGCGAATATAGTAAATTTAAGTTGTAATTTATATTATTTCGAGTGTAAATAAAGTTAATTTAATAACTCTAAATTAGTCTCACTTATCTGCGAACCCACATACGCAACTATATAATATTAATTCAAACGTTCAAATATTTCCATCACATAATCCTTACGGGGTTATGTTATCTATCAGCATGTGCTTGAAACCTTTGGAATTCTCCATCTTCATTTAGCTATCGAAGCCCATTCAACCCCATCATCCCAACTATTCAAGTGTACCCTCCCAACTGATTAAAGTTTCAAATTCGCGTTGTGCAATATAAAACGGAATCTTGTTGAAGCAGTATAATCTCCAGCCTTGCGAGTACAATCGAAATTGGTTTTGGTAAAAAGAGATACTCGCTGTCTCAAAGAGTTTGCACACTTTTAGAAAGCAAAAAGATATTCCAACCTTCGTAGAAAAATAGATTGCTCCGATCTGTTTACTTCTCACGTACGGCCATTTTGCATTATTTATTGAGCTTGATAATACAGAGGATATAATGCCGAATAAAAGTTGCATCAAAACGGTGAACTGTCTCAGAGACAGTGATAAGTGTGTCACGAAAGAAGAATGTCTTTCATTCTTCGTTGAACGTAGGAAACCTTAATAATTCGTCACATTTATATCGAGCATACAAAAAAATCATGCTCAGTATGCCATGGAATTTGAGATAATATATTCAGTTGATTCATTTGAATTTACATGATACGCGAATATCACTTGTGAATTTTAGGAGACAAAATCTTTTGACCAAATTCTCAACCGGAGGGGATATACAATTCGACTGTGAGCTTTTTTAATGTCCGTGACCGCATTTCACATAGTAAACATGCTCCGATTTTGAGGATTTTTTCTTTTCATGTCAAAGAGTAGAGTTCAGAAATGATTCCGTATTAAACACATTTATAATACATTCACTCCAAGTGGGTGGAGTTTTTTAATTTAAATGTTTCCGAATTGCAGCAATAATAAATTCTGAACTATTTATGACGGACTTCTAAACGGAGAAGGTACATGTTTTCTTTTATATCTGTTCGGGCGTTTCGCATAGTAAACATGGTCCGATTTTGATGATTTTTATATCATTCTTCCAATCCAATCAAGGATGTTATAAGAAGGATGATCAACTACTCTTTGAGAAAGCATGCTCTATATTGTCGAGTTGGTGGGCAGGTCTTCTAATGAGATTAGACAGAGATAGGAAATAGAAAAAATGACAATAGTCAATATGCCTCGGCGGTTGCTGTGCTATTTGGCCACAAATTTTTTCCAACAAAGTTGGATACCCCGAGTCACTTATCCTTCTCATAATATCCTTACTTCCAATATAAAAGGGAACTTCTCATTCATAGTCCAATATGGAGTACGACCTGTGATGACCCCTCGCGTACCTATATTTGCGAAATGCATCATTTAACAAATACACGTACCTACAGTTTATCGCCAGATCCAAACAGCACTATTTGAAAGCCTGTACTAAGCATTATTACACGTGGTAAGGTTAGCAGTACTTTTCCTCGAGATGACCGCTTCGTGAAAAATCGCCTTAGCCGGAATAGAACCGGTATAATGCATAGCAGTCGGACGCTTAAACCATTACGCCTAGTGAATGGATGATAATACCACAACGTTTTTACGGAGGCACTTAACAGCTACACTTCAGTACGCCACGGTGACCACAAGAGACATGCAGTTTTATATTATAACTGTTTATTAATACTGCCGTTCACCGTTGAATGACTTACGGGTTTATCCGAACACACTCATTATTTATGACAAGGTCGCTTGGATCACTCGATAGAAATAGTTTTTTTCATAGCCAATTTTAATATAGACGATTCAGATTTTCCTGTATTTATGGTCCTGTTATTTATATTTACTCCAGGACTTCATAAAGCCCTAGCATCTCATGCTATAATAATTACGTTCACTGGAAACAATAGTTATTTGTGATACAAGATCTGGATCCTCTGACAAAGCTCACCTACTTGTTAGATGCCATTATGCATGCAAACCAACACAAAATTGTTCAAATTCACAAAATAACCTAATCCTCCTGTATAGACTGGCAAGCTGTATCATGAATTTCATCTGTGTGTACATGTTATACTCTCGCCCCCAACATCGTTTACATAAACCATTGTTTCGCAGAAACATTGTAAGGCTTGAAGCTCTAGCTGTACAATATGTAGTTTCGTGACTTGCGTGACCTACACAGAGGCGGCCAGAGTAATTCATCTTTCCTGGCCCTGTGCATGGAGTATGGAGGCGACCATTGTCCGAATAAAAAAGTTGCGTACGTGCTTTGGAACAGTGTCCACCACTTAACGCAATCGCAAAAATTCATATTATAATATGCGTTGGATTGATGCTACACAATTGCAAATCTATGATGATGATAGGTAGGCAGGTACGTACTGTTAATGCGGTGGAATTGTCATACAAACTGACGGTATTTGTATAGTGTAGTCATTTGTTAACCTAACATAATCTGATCTTACAAAAATAAATCAAGATATTATTAATCATCATCATTCATGGCTCTACAACCCAGGCTGGGTCTTGGCCGACTTTACAATTCGCCTTCATTGTTTCCGATCTTCTGTCAACGCGGGGTTGCATTCTACCCCGATGGTTCTTAGATGATGTTGTCACGCCACCTCATTCGGGATCGTCCCAAAGGACTTAGGCCTATTGATGCTCCTTCCCAAGCCAATTTTACCATTCATGTGCCAGGCGGTCTTTGCGCAGGACCCGCCCTTTGCAGCCTTCTTGCCTTTATCCCCATTACAATATCTGGATCTTTGTATAATTCTGATATTTCTTGATTGGTTCTTACTTTGTACTCTTGTGTTTCTGGGCTTCGCAGTGGTCCAAAAATCTTGCGTAGAACTTTTCTTATAAAAACTCTCAACTTTTTTTCGTTTACTTTGGTCTGGGTCCAGGTTTCGCTGGCATACATAACCGTTGATCGTATAATGGTTTTATAGATTGTGATTTTTGTTATTCGCGAGATGTTTTACTTTCCTACGCTACTGTAGTAGCTGTATAAGGAAAGTATTGTAATCGTGGGAAATTTTCGGTATCGACCATTCGGTAATGAAATGGTACGTTCGAACACTTCGAACGATGACAAATGGTACACAGAAATAATAAATTAACAGCTATATTTTTATGTTGATACTTTGTCTAGTTTCGTAAATACAGCTTCTAAAAAGAGAATTACCGATTTTACACGTTTCGTTAGCTGTACTGATTAGTTTCTCATTCTACTCATCTATCCGTCTTGTCATTTGCCAGTTGCCTGATAGCCGTGACAGCCTGGAATCTTTGGCGGATAACCGTTAATGCGAATTGCGATTTTGATATTGCGAATCCAATCACTTCCTGGATGGTTTTGAATACAATTCAAAAAGCATTTATTATTGAAAGTAGTAACTTTTACGAAAGTATTCGTAACGGAGAGGGGACCTTCTCTGTTCTCGCTTGTAATTGAATTCGGTAATGAAATGACAAATACCTATTACTTGAATCTAGTAAAGACACGCATTTCAAATGCCTACTGCGAATGGATATTTTTTTGGATGGCTCGATATAATAAATGATTAGTCAACTTATTTTGGTGCTTTATAATTAACAGAATAATAAAACGACGTATTTGTTAAACTGAACCATTGTTTTTTACTATCGCCAATCAAAAAAATGTCAACAAACGTTATTAGTTAAAGTAAACTGCAAGTGTATGGATCCAAGTTGCCTTTTTTAGGGTAATTGCTAATGCTGAAGAAGCTTTGCTGGCTAGATTGACAAAGAGATAGAAACGATGTCTTAATTAGTTATCCTATATAATATCAAATAATTATTATGAATAAGGTATGTATAAACATAATTAGAACGTAACGTGGCAGATGCGCATACCTCCTGCACAAATGGGGCAAACAACAACCATCACCATACTGCGACTGCGGAGAATACCAAACGGTTAAACACATCACGAAGGAATGTCCCATAAGATCCTACAACGGTAGACCTGAAGACTTTCTGCTGGCAAACGCCGGGTCGATAGATTATATTAACCGACTCGATATATGTTTGTGAAATCCTAAAGTTTATTTTATTAGCTTATATATGTAAATTAGCTTTTAAGTTTACTGTGTCTGAATTGCCATACGATAAATAAATAAATTAAATAAACGAAATGTTGGTAAAGTTGTGGAACAGCAGATATTTAGAACACGCTCTGATTCACAATAAATTCGATAAATCAAAAATCCAAATATGAGACGGCTCAGAGTTTTAAAAAAATGCCTGAGATGTACTGTATTATCGCTGATACACTAACCCAGTGGAATTATGATAATTAAAGCCTCATCCCTCTTCTCTCGAACCAACAACACCATTGCACAATATAAACCTACAACTCAAACCAGAGTGTGGTACAGGATCCAGGCCATGCGGATGTTGTGCACGTTAAATTTAAACCGGTCTGACGTAATATTTGTTTAAACGATGCCGCAAATGTAAAACAAACAACGGCCGAACGAATTTATATCCAGAACAATAACATTAAATCAAATTGAGTATGTGTGTATGCGCCTGCAGCGAATATGTGTGAGAGAGACTGCAGTTGTGACGTCTGAGTGGAATGGTGAATGATCAGGAATTGTGTTCGATTTTGTCGACGGTAATTGGCGGGATGATTCGTGTATTGGAAAATATACATATGCAGGGTGGCCAATCGAAAACGATACAGAGCCATTATCAGAAAGTGTTTCATTACTTTAGGAGAAAGCATGGACCCGTCGGTTTTTGATTCGAGGGGGACACTTTTTTTTCGATATTTTTGACTCCACTACTTTTACCCCCTAGTGAGGGTAAGTATCACCCCAAAATATTTAAATAGCATTGGAGGTCGAGTAAGATGTATTTTATGAGCTCTTGTAATTAGTTCTCTTTACAATAGTCTTCAAATTTGGAAATTCCGCCTAATACTTTGAAAAACTTTATGTTTAATGATGGTTTGCTGCTTACTTACTACTTGGTTGATTAAACTGTTCAAACTGATGACCATCTACCTCCATACAATAATAAAGATTGTGTTCGAAACGTTCGCGCACATTCCGAAGCCTTTCCGGAGTGATTTTGACGCAAATCTTCTAACGACGCTGATTGTGTTCTAAAGGTTTTACTTTTTAGGTATGCGTGCAAAAAGAAATCGAGTGGTGCTAAATCTGGGTATCGAGGAGGACATTCAATGCTGCCTCTTCTCTCAATCCAATGCCTTGGAAAATGTTTGTCTAAATACTGACGAACAATCAAAGCATAATGCAGAGGAGCACCGTCCTGTTGAAAAAGCAAATGATGTTCATCATACTGCTGATCATTTTCAATAACATCAGTCAAGGCAGGATCTATATCGTCTTCCAGTAATTGCAAATATATAATAAATACTTTAATCACCTGTTAAAGTGCCACGTAGTAAAAAAGGACCCACCAGTCGGTCACCAAAAATGCCAACCCATACATTTGATTTTGCTGACTGCTGTGTATGCACCTCGTGGAAAATTCTTGGATTTGAATCAGACCAATAGCGGCAATTGTGACGATATACCATCTTGTTAAAAAAAAGCTGCATTCATCGGAAAAGCAGATATTAAAAAGGAACTGTGGATCGTTCATTGCTTGGTCCTGCATCACATCGCAAAATTGTAAACGGCGGTCAAAATTATCCTCATGAAGTTCCTGCAGTAAATGTATTTTATATGGATGAAATTTGTTATTTTTTAAAACGGTTTTGACGCTAGTTCGATTGATCCCAGACACAGATGCTAGTTGCCTCGTACTTAAGGTAGGATTGAGATGAACAAAACTGCAACATCACTAGCTTCATTAACTACAGGCTTTTCAATTTCTAGATTCTTATAAGCTACACTCTCTGTTTCTTGAATTTTTAATTTTCTACGCTACTATAGTAACTGTATAAGGAAAGTAATGTAATCATGTGAAATTTTCGGTATCGATATTTTTACAAATTTTGACGTTTCAGAGTTTTCTAAGTCTAATAAACATATTTTCAGCCATTAGTCTGTCTGTCTGTCTGTCCGTATGTCTGTCTGTGACAGCATTTTCTCGGGAACGGATCGGAGAATTTTGTTGCTTTCTTTTTTATTTTGTTTGCTACCAATATCACTCGCCGGTGGCATTCAATGAGAACCCTGTATACACTGAGCTATAGCCAAAAAACGTGATTTGCTCAAGACTATAGCGCGAAAACGGCTCTAAGGATTTTGATTAAACTTGCCTATAGTATTCTTCGGAGAGCCCTTTACAACCCACATATAGATCCATCTCTGGGAAAAAGCACAAAAAAAAGCTATGCATAAAATTCCGTATTTTCCAAATGTTTCTTCAGATTCTGGCTAAACGTTTCATCTTACGAAAAAATGTTACATGACCATTGTTGTTTCTCTTGACATGCTGAAAAAAATGAGTGGTAGCACGATTTGACCAGAGGATTTTTACTTTCCTACCGCTATTATCGTCGCTATGTAAGGAAAGTATTGCCTGCGAGCGGTAGGAAAGTCGTGTGAGTGGACACACCAGATTTTTTGGACTTACTCTACAACATACTTCCTACTGACATATTTCTCTTGATGTTGTTCATTAAATAGCTGAGCTGTTCTATTCGCACATTTATTGTTCTACTACTATATAGGGAATTACATCTTACTCGACCACCAATCTAAGTATTTTGGGCTGATTCTTACCCTCACTAGGTTGTAAAATTGGTGATGTCAAAAATACCGAAAAAAATGTCTCCCTTAAATCAAACAGGGGTCTCTGCTTTTTCCTAAAATAATGACACTCTTCGTGAAAATAGCTCTGTTTCGTTTTCGATTGGCCGCCCTGTATATCTTCCGATATAGATGTAAAAACAAAATTTATCAATGCAAATGCAATACTTGTAAAATTAATGACGTATATTTAGATACAGATCCACTTTCAAAATGATTTAAGCAAGAAACAGTTTCTGCCACTTGCAATTATTTTTGACAAACCTACCTATTGGGGCCTTTTTCCACGAGACGCTGGTGTCCGGACACCGGTGTCTCATTTTAGCCGATCATACAAATAAATGCTTGTTTACCAACGGCACACATTGATGGAACACTCGGTTTCCGACACAGCAACAGTGTCTGGAAGTGTTTCTGCTCCGCTACAATATAAAAACACAGATACCGTGTTATTGTTTAGCAAGACATTGATTTAAATGATGCTTCGACCGAGGGATACACCAGTGTCTCAGTTGCCGCAGCATTTGCATGTTCTGATCGCGAAATGGCAGGGTGATAATATAATAGCAAAATAGTTTTTCTGTAGGGGTGATGCATTCTCTCATGTTTATTTCCTGACCTTTTAAATCTGCTTCTAAAATTGACAAACAATTCATCTTGACTTGACAAACATGCGGAAATATTGAAATAATTTATCTGGATGATCGCGTAAATCTCAATATAAATATGGATACAGACATTTTTGTCTATCGGCTAATAAAGGGTGCACCCAAAATCTTCGTTTCTTCGCCTTTTCTGTCGCCTCTTTTTATTAAGCGAAAACTGGTGACCGGACACCGGTGTCCGGACTCCCGCGTCTCTTGGAAAAAGGCACTTAGTCTCGAAATAGAAGAGAAAATCTTTCCTTTTGTAAGTTGATAATACTGGACAATTTCGATGGGAAGGATGTGGACAAAAAACACTGAAGAAGAGGGGGAAGCTTTTCTGGATATTAACCTGAATATTAAGAGAATTATTAGAAAATTATGCAGGTGTAAGAAAATGGAAATTAGAAGATGATAATGGTCATGACCAACGAAAACTAGGTGTATTCAAAATAGTCCTTTGCAGTCTTTTGGCCATAAATACAAGGTTATCATAAAGTAGGGGATATCTTTTTTCAGCAAATTGATTAACAACAGGATAACAAAGAAATAGTTATATATTACATAATTTATGTCCAATTGTGTTTAGCGCAAATGTTTCATATAAGTATCGTCCACTTCATTTCTGTAAAATCATCAAGAATCCTTTAAATCGTACACAGCATTTCTAGTTAAATTTCAGCCATTTAAGTCCTTATACAGTCTTTCTCCCAGCATTGTTGGTTATGTTCTTAATGCCATTTTTTTATAAGGATCTTAAGAAAAACCATTTAACAGTTATCCATCCATCCATTCAATTCTTGGTTGAAGATTTATGTTATTACACCTTCAATAAACTTTTATGTGAGTTTTGAGATCAACTAAATCATGAGATTATGTTTATCACTTTTATCAGCGGATGACAATATTTTGTTCTCCAGTCAAATACACTTTTTGATACAACTAGTTTTCATTTAATTTTTGTTACTACCTTGATTTCTTTATACGTTATATAAGAGTGAAGCATATATACCCCTTACTTTATGTTGACCCTATAATATACAGGTTTAGAATCCACAGAAGTAAACATTGTTGGCAAAACATATTTGAAAAAAATCGAGTTATATCTGATTTAAGTTTTCTAAAATCAAATAATAAATTCAGAAACAACCTTGTCCTAGAACTTTCAAATCAACCTTGAATAAGGGAACGATTTCAACTTAATTAATTGCAAAAAACGCACTGTATAATCTTACATACTTTTCATGTTATTGTCGTTTTTCAGAAAACTGAAAATATCTTGGAAACCTACAGACTTATGCCCAACAATTGCTTAACATACTGACCTTTATTTTTCACACTGAATTAAAAAATGTAAAAAATACAAACATGTATTTAAAATAACGAAGTGATGGTCAGTTTCGGGTATAACCGGAAGTCAGCCATCTTTGAAAATATTATAACCTATTGAAAAGGCAATCATCTGATTCTAATCAGTGTAAATTTGAAGATTTTACAACGTTGGACATTTCAGGCGTACCAATTTAGCTGCGACGTAATACAACTGATTATTTAAATTGACTATATTTGTCCAATTTGATTCATTTTATCCACATATTATTCCAATTCACATGAAACTGAGATATCTTGTTCTAGATATTCCAATTCGCTTTTATAATTTACAGTGACTTATCAATGTTTTTGTTTCCGATACAGTCAGATCAAATCTATTATCTAATGTCTAAACATCGGCTTATCCGCGTTAGCTATCAGTGTTCCACTCCAGTTATTGCTAATAGTGTTTACGTTATTGTATTGAAATTGTATAGGTATCTGCCCCATTATCTTCTCCCTTAACTACAAACATGTAATGGTTTTGCAATATAGAAACCCTGTGTTTTTGACCTGCCTGCCAGTATTAGAAATTTGTAAACAAAATACTGGATAGGATAGTTATTCTCCGTTAGATTCAAAGTTAGTATCTTCCATCAACCAAAGAAACAAAATTAAATTTTATCAGGGAAGCTAAAATGGTGTAGGTTATACAAACAGATTTTAGAATAAAACTCGTTCAAATGGAATGTTAATGAGCGATTTAATTTGAACAGATGTATTTTGCAGAGATCCAAAAATTTTGTATGGAAATATGAAAAAAATAAGAGGCATATTTATTTAAGTATATTAAATGTTGTGTTATCATCCTGAAAGTAGAAGAAGAAACGTTGCAAAACTACGTACTTCAGAAAATTATAAACAAGAAAATTTCTGACGGTTATTGTTTTGTAGAAAAAAGTTATTTGTGCGTGTATGTAAGTTGTTGACAAGATCTTTTTACAATCGTACACTTTCTCGCAAGAAGAGTTTTTTGATAAATGTTTTTGGCATAAATTTATCAAATTATGTTGAGTCACCCTCATCGTCTGGATCGGGAACATTTTAGAGAACTTGACAGTGGCGACAACGTCATAAAGTTTGGATTTACGATGGCATATCCACATCGCCGAAATGGCTGTTCTAGTCACGAGGTCATTGCGAATAATATCAGTGATCGTAATGGCCAATAGCAACGTTCTACTTTACTTTATTTTGCCTTAAAACGAGCACTGATACGATATGGCAACAATGTTGGAATTTTATGGGTGATTAATAGTATCGAATGTTTTGATGGTTTGTATGACAGAATTGCAGATTGGTTTGACGATTTGAAAATAGATTAAATTTTCATGGATATCTTGTCGTATTTTGTATGTAGGTACATTATTGTGCTTGTTATTTTGGTATTCGTTTGAAAGAAAATTGTATACCTAGTAATTAAAATATAAAAAGTATTCCATTCCAAGTTTCCAATATTGGAGATATGAATAATAAATTATTTTATAAGCTGCTAACTGCTAACATATTTTATATGTCCATCAGAAATCCAATGTTCTTCAAACAAGACCGTTTGAAGATCAGAATGACTTATCAAAAATACCAACAAACATAAATTGGTGGTAATACTTACCTATTGACCTTACTGAAGATTTTGAAACACAACAAAATAAAAATATGCTTTTAATTTAATCCATTTCAGAGAATGGCGAATGCGCGGCATCGAAAAAGCTTTTCAAACATTAGCTAATAGATGACCTGATAGAGTGCCAATGTTGTTTATCTAATTACGGGTAGCTATATCCTATTTTGAAATTAATTAGGCTTCCGTACCGTACCAAAATATAATAAAGGAAACCTTTTGGTGTGACTAAAATTGTATAATTGAAGAAATAAAGCTCTAAATCATCTCCATACTTTATTGATAAAAAAATAATTAATGGGGGTGAGACATGTTTCAAGTCTATATAGACTCATCTTCAGTCAATAATAGGACTCTGAAATAATGAAAATATCTTAACAATTGAATTCCAAAGATGAACAATTACATATGGCTTCTATTGAATGTATACTCACATGGAGATAAAAAAACTGTTTTCATCACCAAATCAAAGTAAAGTTGTTACAAAATTTAAACTTAAATGACCCTTCTAAATAAAATAAAATAAAAATAAAAACTCCTTACGCACTACCCCCACATTGTAAAAAAATAATTCTACGTAAAGATTATGAAGAGATCTTGAGCGCTACATCTCCGTTGGCGTTCACGACGAGAAAGACTAGATATAAATTAGAAATTATATGAAATAATGAGAATGATATAATAGTAGTGACATCTATTAATGTGTAGTATGGTTAAGGTTAAGTTATGATAAAACAGAAAATTTACTATAAAATTCTTATAGCAAAAAGTAATAATAAAAGAATTAATAATAAAAGATAAGGAGAAAGCACAAAAACGTCGTACATTTGTTATGTTATTAAATAAACCTAAAATGTAAGAGAGTCAAAGAAAGCTACACAATCAAAATTGTACTGTTCTTTAAGTGATAACACATGAGGATTTTTATTAAGGGAATTAATTTCAAACATTTCTAGAATATTTAACAAACGTCCCTTTGGTGCATAATGTACAATATTCTTAAGTATTTATCAATATCAAAAGTGTGATTAGAATTAATTACATGATTGGCAAATGAACTTTTAGCGTTAAGAGGGTATCCTAAGGAACATAGACTTATATTTATCAACTATCTTTGTATGTTCTTCTACTCTAGTCAAGATGGCGTTACAATTATGAGCGGAACAAGAAATTTTGTAGACAAGAGGGTTAACTTTGTCCTTATTTTTATTTATTATTGTTTTATTTTATTTAGAATTGAACAGCTTTACTTTGATTTGGTGATGAAAGCATTTTTTTATCTCCATAGCCATATTATTGATTGAAGATCTATATAGACTTGAAACAAGTCTCAACCCCATTAATTATTTTTTTATCAATAAAGTGTGGAGATGATTTAGAGCTTTATTTCTTCAACTATCAACTTCGCTCCACTTTGAGAAGTGGACTTCTTCCTACAATTTTAAAATTGTATAGTTTGACGTCTAGTATGCTGGAAAAAATGGCTTGTCCGATAAATGCAGTTAAACATAAATAAAATTTGTGTTTTTCACCATCTTTCTTTTTTATGAATGCAGGCAGATAATGCTTCATTTTTAAAATGAGAATACCAACTTGTATTTGACTACGAGATAATAGACTTCATCAATGCTCGAGCATTTTACATGTCTTTAATATTGTCAACTCGTCTAATTACTAGTCCAGGTACTAAGTTATTGCCGATTGGAGAAAAATACTGTTTCTATAAACATTTAGCTAGTTTAATAAGTGACACATTAGCAGGAAAGCTGCAAGTCTTAAGGGCAATACTAACCCTTCCATATATCGCTCACTTATCTCTCTCTCTCTCTCTCTCATCTTTACCAAGCAAACCCTACTAAATGGAGAACTATGTCTGTGGATCTGCATTCATCGCGCTGAACTTCTGCTAAATAAATAGCCGCAAGCATTGCTGCCAAAAGAATTGCGAACGAGACCATATGGAGAATCACAAAACTCAGTCTGCTCTGAGCCCTTCTTGCTAAGAGTCACAAAGAGCGAATGTATCTAATGTTGTTTGCGTTGCTCTTAAAATTCTCTCGGATTTCTAACAATAGCGGCGTTCTTCTACGTGGATCCGGTATCATCACATTATTTGTCGTTCAGTTACAATTTCAATAGTATTTCAAAATAGATTTAAACAAAACCTTATTTACCGTAAAATTAAAGATTTGAATTTACCAAACGTATTTTAAGTATCCGTACCTAAAAGGTGATAAAAGGTGAATAACAGCTATGTACACACGTCAAAGTTTAGTCTTATTGAAATATAAAGAAAAATACTCAAAAGCCCCTATAAGTGACTAAATCTAATAAAAGTCTGATTCTTTTCCAGAAATACATCCATAAGTTTGCTAAATCTAATAATAGTTTTCTGTATTATTTTTTCCAGTCATGTTTCCATCACTTTATAGAATCTAATAAAACACATTTCAAAGACACGTAGCTATGAATTATTAAGCAGTGTATACAAATAAACTAATAAATACGATCTATATAAATTTCATGCCTTTTCGTGGAAACATGGAACGTGAGCCATTAGGGCAAGGTAAAGAGAGAACGTTTTGTTGGAAGCATATACAATTCTCGCAGGACCCAAAGGGTTTATATACCCTTAGGAGATCACGACATCGTTTGCGAACGCTTAAACTTTCAAACGCAGTTATCGCTGCTGCTTCAATTTATCTGAAAGACGCTCAAGGAATATTCTTTATTGTCATGGTATATTTCACTGTATGGAAATTATTCATCTTAAACGTGAAAAGTGTTTCATCATAAATGACGCTATTTGAAATTACTGAATGTTGAAGTGTCACATGCATACAGCCTTTATTTACATCTCGTAGGATTGAACTTGCGAATTAAATGAAAACACTTCATATACAAAATATACATACAAATCTTCCGCCATAGTTTACAATTATCAATAAAAGTGTTTTACTGTGCAATCCTCAATTTTGCGAACGTTAGTTAAGGACATTTTTTCCCATTTTGTTTTATTTACAATCTACTTCTATATAACAGAATAATATGTCAAGGCCAGGTTCTAATAAGTCATCTTGTTGCTGATCCATTGTTGTAGAGATTCTCCACAAGTATATTGTCATAATTTTTGAATCGTTGGTTGTGCGAAGATGCCATACAAGTGATCTCATCTTTGATAAAGGAAGTTTTTAGGTTATCGTGAAGAGTCCGGTTGCTTACATACTATGGGGCGTTTGTTATTGATCTTCGTACTTTGGATTGGAATCTCTGTATGATGTTTACAGATGATGATTTTGCACAGCCCCAGAGTTGAAGCCCGCAAGTCCAGATTGGCTTGAGTATGGATTTGTACAGTAAGAGTTTGTTATGGAGCTTCAGCTTTGATCTTCGGCCCAACAGCCAATACATCTGCCGAAATTTTAAATTAAATTGTCTTCTATTGGTTTCAATGTGTTTTTCCATGTAAGACGCTGATCCAGGTGGAAGCCAAGATATTTAGTTTCTGATGCTGTTGATATTGGGTTGATTTGGTTTGGTTAATTTTCATACGCCATCAGGCATAGCAGTCACTGAGTAAATTGATGTGGCCTTGCAGTTCGTCTGATACTAACGTAGGGTCCTCATTGATGGCTAGTACCTCTACATCATCAGGACAGGAGGCAATTATTGTGTTGTTAGTTTGCGGTAAGTCGGCTGTGTACAGTAGGTAAAGCAGTGAACCAATGCCACTACCCTGGGGAACACCGGAGTTGATAGGACGGTATTTAGATTGCTCTTCATTAAATTTCACGGAAAATGCCTGTCTGATAGGTAGGATTTAATGAGGAGATACTAGTTACAGGTGAGAATACTTTTTAGTTTGTAGAGCAATTCATCACGCCAAACCTTATCGAAAGCCTAGGATGTATCTAGGAAAACAGCACTACAATATTTTTTATCTTCCAGACTTTTAGAAATTTCATTGACTATTTTGTAGACTTGTTGGACAGTGGAATGTTCTCTCCGAAATCTGAATTGATGATTTGGTTGTAGTACAAGAAAATCGTGGTCAGAGTAGATTCTTCGTAGTAGTAATCTTTCAAGAACTTTGCTTAGCGTTGGCAACAGACTTATTAGGAGGTTTACCTTGCTTGAGGATCATTATAATTCCGTCAAATTTCCAATTTCCATATTACAGGAAAGTAGGATAAACTCATCATACGATTGAATATAACTGTCAGGAGGACTATGGCCTTTCGGGGAAGTTATTTTAGTATTCTGAAAACGGCTGCAACGTCACAATCTCCGTTAGTTGGTGTCCCACAGTATTTTTGTAACACCGAAAGTTACTCTCTTTTGTTATTGTTATCGTTATCTGTGTCAAATATCAATGTCAAGTCATTTAGACGATTGTTTATCTACACGAGTCAAATATCTTATAACATGATTTTGCATAAGAAAATAATATTTATTTGATTTTACATGATTGTTGATGTATAAAACCAGAAATAAAGACAAATTTGTATCTAAATCCAACTCTACGTATTTCCAGGTTATGTTTGTTAAAGGAGGAATAGAGCAGAGAACACTTTCTGACCAGAGAGGAGATAAAATATTGTATGTTCTCTCTGAGGAGGATTTATTCATCAACTTGAATCGCCTACGTCACTATCTTGGTCGATTTTGATAGGCGTTCGCAGCCACGTAATAATGGGTTTGAAATTACAACCATTTAAATTGATTATATTTTTAATTTCATGAGATGATTTTTGGTATGTTAGGACTAGCTAATATCGTCTGAACATCACTTTATATAGAATTTCCATGATGTCAAGAACCCAATTGCATTCCAAGCAGCATCTCGCACAAGTGTTGTAAAGTATTGGTCATTCGTGAATGAAGATTGACAGCTGTACCTGTTAACAAGAATCGTTCGTGAAAATAAAATTGGTCAATCAATACATGAAATAAAGAAAGTCACCGCTACAAACAATTGAACAAATCGTATTGAATACCCTTCGATCCTATTTTTACTCCAACCATTTCCAATTCCACAATAATTAAAGCATTACTTATCAGTTTTAGATTTATTGAGCAACACTTAAAGAAATGCACACACTAATGTGATCATAATAAAAAACATTGAAAATATCGACTGATCCAAAAGAAAACTTATTCGTAGCGTGCCATATAAATACGGAAACATATCTTCGCATGTCATTACTTCAATCATCTGAAATTGCATAATATTTAAACATCACTTGTCACTTTTTAAAGCAGTAATACTTAAAATAAAAAAATTTTTTTCAACTCCAATTCTTCTATTATCTGTTATTGTGATCATCATTGCTGCCGTTGATTGTATCGACTAAGTATACACGCTCGTTACGTAAAGCATGGAATATATTTTTTATTTTCCAAATCATAGACATTTCCTGTAAAACCCTCAAACACGTCAATTTTTATTCCCATCCGTGCATTCTATTAGGTATTAGACTTGTTTGTGACGTCACCACATCTTGAAATATGACGTTATCAATTTATTTTCATATACCTTGCCTTCAAACAATGCAAACATGAATACATTTATAGTGTGTTCTATTAAGGAAATAAATTGATGACGTTATTAATCAAACGGTGATTACGTCACAAATTAGCGTAATACTAACAGAATTTTATCTTCAGCTCGCTGATCACAAACGGGATAGAAAATGACGCCGAATAATTAATAAACATTTTGCGAGCATAGCAGACCTGAATGCAAAGGACGACGATGAGAAAATTCGTTTTATTTTCCGAATTGATTTTTGCGATTATTGTGCCAGGAAATGTTATGGCCGCACAGGAATTTAAATGATTCCGTTGGCAAGGGGGCAATAAAACTTGAAATGGAAAATCGGACTCTGCTGGGTAGTGAGAGTGTGCAAAAGGAGAATAAATTGGAACTGCTAAAAATTACCGGAAAAGGAACTTGCTTGGAAAATTGATTGTGTGACAAAAAGGTTGAAAATTATAAATATTTATCACATGAATAATATACTGTAATAAAAAATTGTACGAATCTAAGCGATTTTCTTCAATATTATTATTAGATTTTCTATCGATTATGTTCAAAATCATAGGAAATTCCGGTCCCCAACCCCTTAAACATACGCTGGAAAGACCCCTTGGATTGGATTTTCTACAATTTTTGTATATATCAAACCATTAAGTACATCTAAACCAAATGCTTCAAGAGAGTTAATCCACCTAAATCGAAAGATGATAGGATGGATTGGTGAAAGTACTCATGAAAGATGATGACATTCTTCGTTTCAAAATTCTAGATATGTCCGCTTTCATTTTTTTCTTCTTTTCTTCTCGTTTTAAGTGTTTGCATGAATCCCATTTTTCCAAAGATGTACAGATGAAAGCTTCGATTTCTTTCTTTCCGTCAGCTTATGACCCCTTCGAAAAGACAAAAGTCTAATACTAGCTCCATGCTAACGTTATTTACCTGCAAATAATTAATATTTCATAGAGCGCTCCTTTGTATTGAACAAAATCATATCTGCTTTGGAATATTCAGCATTTTCGTCTTAAAACATATGGTTTTTGTCGGTAAATTGGACAAGCATAAGTTCTAACTACTTTTATTGTATTATTTTCACTAGCACTACATTACACTTAACTTAAAAAAATATATAGGTAATTTACAAAGAAAATATCAATTCACTATTATTTGATAGGACGCATCAAACAAAATATAATTCGTAAACATGGATTTTGAATATGATTTTTCAAGATGGGGAGGGAAAGCTTTTTAGGAGGTTGAAATATATTAAGTAGGTGCCAAGTTTTATTTTTCCCATTTTTTTTCAGGTACTAATAATTTCAACGAACATTGTAAACTCATATGGTCTTTCTTTGGAGATATTGTTATCCCAAAATCTTATTCGGCCTACGAGGAAAGGAAAAACCATTTTGAATATGTGGTCTATTGTCTTGAACAAAATTAACCGGGCCATGACGTTACAAATTGTAGCTGGCTGAGAGGAAACATAATTCCTTGAAGTTTTGAGAAGAAATTTTACTAAAAATATCCACGTTGCTAAAACTCGTGGAGAGCATTTTTAGTTGAAAATATCTAATTGAGAGTTGCTACATTCACTATACCTAACAAAAATTGTGTAAGAAAGTGATATAAAATAATGACTAGGCTGAATTATTTCTTTATTTTACCAATCACATATAAAAGAAAAGTCACTAATTATTTGAATAATAGATAAACTCACTACGTCATTTTCTAAAGAATTATTTGGATAAAAATTCAGGCTTCCTCAAATATCGCTCTATATTGGAAAAACCTTAATTGTGGGCAGCTTTTTCAAAACGTTTGACCTCGTTCGACATTTTGGTGGGCTGAAGCACGGCGTCATCATAGAGAGGATCGTATCAGACAAATACCGAGGCTGCTTTTTGGGCAGAAACACGGTATTGCGGATTGTTTGTCAAAAAAGCCGAAAAAACGCAAATGCAAAACATTCAACCGACAGTGGATGCTATCGAGGCTGAAATTAAAAACCGTTTAATCAATCCGATCGTTAGAGCGTCAACAAAATCAAATTTAAAATCAGACCTACGTCGTTATCACAAATTGGCTATGAGACTGGTACACATTTTACAGTTTTCCTCATAATATGTAATGAGATTTGAAATTCCAGAATCTATGTTATTCACAAAAAACCAACGGTGTAAATCCATGATGAAGTGAAACTTTTATAGCGAGGGTAGATCCATTTCAACATGTCACAAAATAGCTACAAGAAATTGGTAGATTTTAAAATCGAAAAAAAACAATGTCCTCCGGGTTTTAAAGCCGGTGTCTCGAGCACACCAGTCTTATGTATTGTCAATTAAGCCAACCCAACTTTTATATGTGGTAGAAAGCTTGGGTACTTGAAGCATTCGTAGCAAAATAATTTTTGGTTCCTTCTGTCTACGTTTGTTTCATACACTGCATAGGTACACAGTAGTCCCATTCATCAGCGGCGCCTTAGATGATAGTTTCGGAGCACCATTTTTTACGATCGTAAATTATAAATGCGAAGACGACGGTTTGTCAAAAACCACCCGATTTCGTGTCTGCCCGTTTATGGTACCTACGGCAGAAACGGCGGCAAAGGCGGGTCACATCAAGGAATGGCTTGAGTGGGACTACTGTGTTTTACCTATACTGTGGTTTTATATTCACGTATTTGTAAACAGGTTGGCAAACATTGCTTGCTCTTCGTATACATATTGGCACAAACTGGAACCAAAAAACTGTAGCTGGACGGTGTTCAAATATGTAAGAATGATGCACGACGTCAGCGGGATTCTCATTTTCTTGTTGAAACAGCTGTAGAAAATGGTGCTCCTTCCCATTCTTTTGTCGGAGCAGCTCTACAGATGATCGAAGAGTCCATTCAGACGATTACGAATGATTGACTGCTCCAGGGCCAAGCAATCGATGAGGGCTCATTTTTAACATCCTAAACACTTCTTACAGCAATTTCAATCTGCATAAAACCGCTCACGAGAAGTTCAAATATAAATTCTTGGACAACTCATTTGGATCGCCATGCTCTATTTGCGATAGAGTTTGGTTCGAGAAGGATTTAGAATCGTCCGAGGAAACTCCATAGATCGGCTCAAATTATGCTTCAGCTGCAGGCAGGCATTCAATAAAAAATAATATACCGGCATTGTCAGTGGTTTCAAATATCCAGAAAATCCATCTTACTTGCCTCACTGAGATCTTGTTTCTGAAAGACTGATTTCTCTAAAAATACCGTTTATGCATATTCGACGATTACGGCATGTACATGGCCAATTAGGAATTTTGGAATTTGGTTCTGCCCCTAGCTAAATACAATACAAACGTTTCACTTCTACCGCGTGACTTTTCTCGCACCAGATTTTTTTCTTCTAAAATACATTATAAAGATTTGAAATATGGCAAGAAAGTGTTGGATTTTTATAGAATGGCAAACGTTTTTAAAATATCTATTTCATTCAATTGTCTAAAAATATCAATCAATGCCATTTACTAACACTCTATAACAATATCAGATTCCTTTCCATTTGTCAAACAAGGAAGGCAAATAAAAGTTTGGATTGCAATGGATGCAAAAATATGTTAATCATCTTGACCAATACCTTAGTGATAACTGTTAGAGATATAATGCTAACTATATTATGTCTTACGACCTTATTTAACTACGTTTATTCCTTCTTTCCAGTGCCACCAAGTATACAAATTCTACCTCCAAGTGGCGAAGTGGTTACAAGAAAAGGTGGACCAGTATCGTTCGAGTGCAAGGCTAATGGAAATCCAACACCTACAGTTCAATGGTCGAAGAAGGTATTGTAGAAGATTTTGATAAATAAAATATTTTACTTAAAATTAATAAATGTTTTTATGATCTTTTCTACATGAACTGAATTAACAATTTCTAGAAAATCTAGACAACGATCAATTCAGCGTTAAGAAAAAAAAAATATTTCCAATGATTCACACAATCACAACAAACTGAACTCTCTCGTTAGGATCACTGAATGTATCACCAACATTACAATCAGCCAGGGTTTTTGATGAGAATTAATGTAATTATTATTACTTAATTCAAATAATGGCAAAGATTTAATAATTCTTGCAAAAAAAAAGAATTAGCTATAGGTTTATTTATCCAGATTCACCAATCGTGCAGTGGATTTATTGATCGAAAAAAATCTAGTGAGGAACATTATCGTCTTTTTATTCTCAAACTTGAATATTTCATAATTATTAGAAAGTAAATTGTTTGTAATGGTTTTATTTATTTATAGAACTTAGTTGGTACAAATTTCTGCAAATTATTTTAGGATGGTCTACTTCCTTCTGGTCTGCAAGTTGAAACTGGCTATCTCCTGAACTTGAATGAAGTACAACGACAAGATGGTGGGGTTTACCAATGTACAGCATCTAACGGTATTGGACAACCAGTTACAGGGGAAATTCGACTACATGTTCTATGTAAGTAAGAATTTTAAAATCTTCTTCATATATTTATTCTCTCTTCAACTCAAAGATAAATATTGATAATACCTATCTATTCTTTCGATATTCCACAGACCCTCCAGAAGTAAGTGTTCTAAGATCATGGGTCAATTCAGGAGAAGGATTAGAAGCTAGATTGGATTGTGTTGTGCATGCTGATCCACCAGCTGAGGTGAGATTTCTAGTTATTATGTTTTCATTATAGTCTGTATGAAGGCTAGTTTGTAGTGGGTACCATCATTTAATGAATGGACGTTCATACACTGCTTATGAAAATATGAAAAACCATCGAATATAAAAATCGTCTGATCAGTCGTATTACATTTTTTCGCAAGATAAACCGTTTAGCTCGAATATTCGTAAGCAAGAAGAAAACATGAAATTTAATTAAACTAACCATTTTTATCCAGCGTTTTCTTACCTGAAAGCAGATGGTTAAGGACTTCTAGGATACTAATTTAGGAAAGTTTCATTGAAATCGTTAGAGTCGCTTTGGCGATACAGTCTTGAATGAAACACGTTTCTTAACTATTTTCTAGCAACCAGTGCGAGCAGGATATTCAATCAGTGTAACCGGCGAGCGGTATCGATATTCTACAAAATAGAAAAGAAAGTAGATAACAAATTCTTCCATCCGATCCCAATATTGGCACGGACAGATCGACCAACGGATGAAAACATGTTTTTTGGAACTTAGGACCTATGAAATGCGAATATATTTTGAAAACCAGACACCCCTACTTAGGGCTACCTAAGACAGTAAAAATCAGACTCGTTGGATCCCAATAACAATAAATATTTTTTTAGAAAAAATTGGACCGACTTTATTAGTTGTTGCACTGAAAAATACAAAATATAATATTAATTCTATTGGTGCTGGTTCTTTTGGAGTTGGTGCCTACAACAACAAATTACAAAGGCACAACTTCAGAATTAACCAGCACTAATAGAATTAATATTATTTTGTATTTTTCAGTGCAACAACTAATAAAGTCGGTTAATTTTTTTCTAAAAAATATTTATTTCACATTTTTGAGTGTAACTCAATTTAAATGTTGATACATATAATATTTTCTTTAATTTGACCGTGTCATATTTTCAATTTTCGAAAATATTGCTCTTCCACATAGCGGAAATACGCATATCACGTATTTCAGACTTTACCATTGCAAAACACGGAAACCGTAACTCTTTTGAAAAATGTTCAATTTAAACGTTTCCGGAAATTGTCCCCTTTCTTATTTTCAAATCTCGAATTTTCGATTTTCGGAAAAATTTGCCCCTTTCACATAGCTGGAAGACCGTAGCGCGAAACGTATGATTATTTTAAAAAATGTCCAATTTAAATCTCCGGATATTGAATTTTCAATAATTCTGTTGTCTTGGATTTTAAATATTGGACTATTTCTCAACTCTCCTATGTCAAATGAAACAGAAATCATCTAAATTGGAGTACGTTTAGTATGCAAAAGGCGGGAACAGCCATAAAAAAACAAACATACAACCGAATTGTTTACCTTCTCCTTTTTTTGAATAGTGAATAGTTAACTTAAAACAGTAGCTGACTCGTTACAATTCTGCAAATAAGTAAACAAAATAAAGATATTAAACACCAGCTGTTTACATACATTTCTACAAAATTTATTAGTTACAATAGATGCCAGAATTAAGATAATATTATATAGAAATGGTAATGTGTCTGTGAAAAGTTAATTTAAACTTGTTCCACTTTATAGTTCTAAAGAAAACGTTTATTTTTATTCGTAGGTAAAGTCACTGTTGAATTTTAAAAATGCTTAAAGGAATTGTCTGGATATTATTACCTTATTATTAACATTTTAGAAGAGCAGTGAATAAGCTATAAATGTTTCAGTTGATACTAACCTCTCTATTTTTGACCGACGAACCCAAACGGAGGAGGTATACAATTCGGCTGTCTGTTTTTTTTCGCTTGTTCGCGCGCTGTATACATATAGTAATCTTACTCCGATTTTGATGATTTTTATTCATTTCAAAGAGAAGACTTGAAAAATAGTCCAATATTCATAAAAACTCTAGTATCCTTCCCTCCAAAAACCGCTCCCGAAGGGAGTAGGGCAATTTCTCTCGAAAAGTTACGGTTTTTGAGTTACAGCAATATTAAAATCTGAAATATGTGTATTTCCGCTATATGGAGAGACCAGATTATTTCATTTCAATTGAACATTATTTCCATAGATTTATGGTGATTGAGTTACAGCAGTGCAAAAGTCTAAAAATGCGTACCTTTTACCGCGACAATGTTTTTATTAGATCTCTGAATAATAACAAGTACATACAAGCAAAGAATGTACATGTGAAATAGGATAAGTACTATCTTCTTTGGTATAAGTAAAAGTTCAACGGTTTTCGTGACTAATGTTGCACTCAAAATTTTGAAATAAATGTTTTCAAACTGAAAATTCAATCGACTTTATTTGTTGGTGCACTGAAAAACTCAAAATAATACAAATTCTATTGGTGATGGTACTGCGAAGTTAGTGCCAAGAGTCTTCTATTTAACTACGATTGCACAACTTCAAAATTACCAGTACCAGAATAAATCTTATTTTGTATTTTTCAGTGCACCTAGAAATAAAGTCGGTCAAATTTTTTGTAAACAATAATTATATATCATAAATCTGTAAATATTTACCTATACATTCTTTGTAAAATCGTTTCCAGCTATTTTATTTGACTAAAATGTAAATGTAAATGACACAGTTGGTTCTAGAATCGCTTGTTGCTCTGCAATTATGAATCAGTTATTTACTGCTCTGCTGGTTTTGTTCTTTTTTGTCTGCAACTTTGCATGCTATATCATTATTTGTACATGAACAACTTGAAGAGAATAGAAATTTTGCCGTGTTATTTTCAGTTAATCTAGTTCTCATAATATTTGCCGCACCATAAATTAGAATGGAAATTCAAACTAATATTTGTACAAACTCGCCGAATACAAGCACAAAGTTAAATTACAACCAATCCTGCAATCCGCACAACTCAGCGACTATTACAACGAACAATTATTGTTATTTTAGTCTCTATGAATTTTGGAAGGCAAACACAGACATACGGTATACGACGGGGCTTTAGTAGAAACTCCATTTCAATTTAAGCAAGAACAATGACAACGAAACCTACTTTTAGAATGAACATCCGGTCATCACCAAGAATAGGCGAGGAAAATGTCCTGCAGAATCGGTACAAACACTTTTTCAAAACCGTATTCACACGATGGTGAAAACTAGAAGGAAATGCTGAAATGTATTTTCATTACTTACTTGAACTGGTTGCATGTAAATGTCTTTATACGAATTGGATTCAATATTTGTATAAATTGAATAAGCGATAACACAACAGCTGTTAAGAAAAGAATTAGACAAGGAGCTAGCTGTATTATCAGCACTGCTGTTTACTATGATGTAATGTCAAAAATTAAAAAGACCTATCATTAAGAATTCGATATATCTACGCCAATTGATAAAAAAGGAATTTAGATGTGGAATTTCGATAAATAAGCTCATTTGAAATAAAAAGGTCGGTACCCACATATAATAAGACACGATTTCTCCAATAGTTTGTGCAATATTTGTTTTTTAAGAATTTGCTGCAGTTTTTATTGAAAAAATGCCACTAAAAATAGACTGCAGCTTTCAAATTAACAGAAAATTTTAAACGCAATAAATGAACTGAAATACTCATATTATGTGTCCAATTAAGACGACACCATATGGAAAAGTTATTTGTTATTCGTTCTGTATGGCACGCCGTTTTGCTATTTAATAGCAAAGATTGCATTAAGTAGAAATAAAAATAAATTATCTATTTAAAAAAATACTCTTCAGATTCTTGTTGTGCGTTCATATAATAAAAATAAAATGTATTTCGAATCTATAGGAGCAAATGAGGAAAACCTCGAATTATTATTATTATATAGATACGACATTTATTATTTTCTTTTTGCTTACGGTATGGTTCCATGGTATTTTTATAGCATGTCAAAAAATAACTCAAATGATTTATATTTCGATATATTAACAATATAATATTCTAAAAATATAATTATGCTGTAATGGAATAAAAATTATTTGTTTATTATAATTGACCAATTAATCTCAATCCTGTTTAACATTTGAAAACTTCTATATATTATTATTCTATATTCAATCAAATCGTTGAATTACAATTGCAAAATGTTATGAATTTTATTTACAGAATTGAATTATTTTTTTCTCATAATAATTTCGAATGAGAGTTTTTATTATTCTTTGGTACTTAAAATAATATACTGTCTTATACTATTGACTAAATAATTTTGATTCGTAAACTATTTATAAGTACATAATACTAATTTCTTAATTTTCTTCCTTGAATTAAAATTTTCTTCATAATTTTTATTCTCAAATCGAAACTATGTAAATAATATTAATTCCTAACTTCCAGTTCGAATCTATTAATTCTTCAATTCAAATTATATATATATAGGTATATATATATATATATACTGGGTACTTACTGGGTAAGCTGTGCTATCGCTTTGTTTGACAAATCTACCAATACTAGATGGCAACACAAATTTTCGCAATTTATATTTTTGAATTTCTTTTGAGACAAATATTTCGTGAACGATTATGAGGTGATTTTATGCTTCGTACCACAATAGTTTTGGATTTTTAAATATTTGACACCAACACCGATTAAGCAACATGTCTTAAAAGTAGACCGGACATAGGTACTCTTTTTATATCTTCATCTATCTTTTTTGTGAAACGGAAATATAGTTAAAGAATAGTTTGATACTTTGTATTTCTTGAGGAAAATCAAAATGTATTTCCAAATTGTAGGGTGAGGCAATTACCTATATTTACAATGTCACTGTTTGCACTCATTCATATAAAAATGGATAAACTTGAACATAAAGAAATAAATAGGCTGAAAACTCGCGGGAATATTCACGAACAATGATAGCTACGTTATTTAATGCAAAAGTCACTAAGAAAGAAAAACTCACTAGGTCCGAAGTACCGCTAAATTCAAATTATAAATTCACTGACTTGATACAAAAAATCTTCACAAAATATTTAACTTATTATATCCGGCATTACTGCTTGTAATGCTCTTTAACTAATCAAGACCCCCATCGCCTATTCGTAGATCCATTACTGTCCTTTAGGTCATTTATATTAAGATCGGTAGTTTAATAAAACGCAAACATTTAATATAAGATTAGAAAATTTATTTGAACAAAAACACCAAGTTCGATTACTACTTGTAAAAATCTTACAAGAGTTGAAAAATTATACAGCGAAGTATTATACATCACATAAGTAAGATACATGAGACATACAGCTTTATAATTAGGTGCTATACAAATGACCAAAACCAAAATGAGTCTTCTGTAAGGTGACTGTTATGTTGCCTGTAATAGACAAAAACATAGGGACCTGTTAGAAACACAAACGGGCGGCATTAATTACCATTTTCAAAAAATCCTATCAAGAATGAATGACAAATTCCCTGCAAGTTAATTATCCCTCCACCCTCCCGATTTTTCTGTTCTCTTGGTGTTATTCTTCTTATATCCTAAAATATTATCATTAATACCTATACGCAGGATTAATACATTTTATTACCTCAGGTATCAATTCTGTTGCAACGATATTCCAGTTGTTTCGTATCATCCATGTTTCTTGTCCTGGTCAGCATATAATTACTTGCAATCACCGATTCCATCCAAACCTCATAATGCGTCTTCCATAAAAAACAAAACATTAATTTTTGGTATCTTACTTGGTGATAGTCCTCAATGTGTTTGCTCAAATTATTTTATAGGTATGTCCCGAAAAAAAGACTTTCACAGCAAGGGTAGGACATAACACATGATTCTTCTTCGCCTTGGTCTATACACTTTCCTGGTGTGCCTTTTTAATTGTAGCAAAATGTTTTCCACAATAGGTGCTTCTCTTTTCGTCCGAATTAGCCATAGTTTCAGAAGCACTAGTCTACGATAAATCCATACCTACTAAATGACAGATTAAATCTGGAGATTTATAAAGTATAGTATTTTAAATATGAACAGTATTAACAATTAAAACTATCAGAAATTATAATCACTCAATAACTATTTTACCACAACAGAAATCACTAGCAGGTACAACAAAATAACATGTGAGCACAGTATCAGCAAAAAGATAACGCTGCATTTTGATCTGTTGAACAGTTTTCAAGACATTTTAGATTGCAGTTGCAAAAAGCAAGCAACAACATCAAAAATCAAACAACCTACCAGCCAGCCCGCCAAAACAATATTATTATTGAATTTATAATTTGAATTTCGCGGTAATTCGGACCTAGTTAGTTATTCCTTTTTAGTAACTTTTGCATTATCTCCTAAATAATTCACGTTGGCAATGCGGAGGTTCTGGTGCGTTTTAGTGTCGTCTTTCTTGATTACGTTTATGACGGCATCTGTTAGAAAGTAGCTAACTCAATTAGCTGGTGTAAATACTTAATCGCAATGTTGCCGTATTTCCATTATCGACATAAGTTTATGAATTTTTATTCTTGAATTAAAATTTTGTACTTAATTTTAATTCAAGAATAAAAATTCAAGATTTCTACTCATATACATAATTCTAATATATTTATTATGCTAATATATGAATAGAAATTTCAGAATTAAGATTATGTAGATAATTTTAATTCAAGAATAAAAATTCTGAAAATAATATTATATACACAATTTGAATAAAAAAATAGAAATAAGGTATATATGTTTAATTTTCTAGTATTCTTTACCATCACATAAATAGAATGGAATGAATGTAAGAAATATTTAAAATAATTGATGGTTCAAATGATTATGATTTGAAAATACAACAATAATTTTTTAAATTTAAATTTTATTACGGAGCAAAACAAATCATTTAGTCACAATTATTTTATGGGGAAATTTGAATTATTCAATTGGAATTATGCTTTAATATAATTGTCATATATTTCTATGGTCTATAATTTTTTTGTGAATAATTTTCTTTTTCAAATATTTTTAATATTAATCTGTTTTTGTCATTGAATAGCAAAAAGCGTGCCATAGTTCTGCATGGCCTAAAACCGAAAATGAAATACATTATCGGATATCATTTTTTTTCCAATCGTAAATGGGGTTTTTCGAAAAGTAAATATTTTTAGAGTAACATACTTTCATTTTTTACAATATTGAGAATATAATATTATCCATGTAAAATGAAGAAACAGATTTGTTTCGATTAACTCTTCTATGTATTTGCATTGATAAAATTAATGTCTTATTACATTTTTGGGATAAAGTTTATCAGTCAAAGTTTATTTTAAATTTGATTTAGAATAAATAATGTTATAAAAAAGCGACTTTCTATTTGAAATAAGAAAGATGACGGCTACTTCTGGTTTAACCGGAAGTTCCTCGAATTTATGAATATTTTCATTCGATTCGCCCTCAGCAAAAACGTTTCTACCTACACACATTTTCAGACTTTATCTTGTGTTATTTCTCATGCACGTATTAAATTTTCAAGGATCATAACGTGTTATCCTCATTCTACAAAGATAGCCAAGTTCAGAAAGTGTTTTTTAAACCTCTTGCATCTCTGAAATGATCTCACAATCCAGCCTCCCCATCCCGGCGGATGGCTTTTTATCCGCACGTATAAATGAATTCTTGTTGGAAGGAAAAAACTTACGTCCAGCGATTGCCCTTTTTTGAGGGGTCGGAGGAAATCGTTACGACACGACCTGGCAAATGAAAGGAGATTGCAGTTCAGCAATAAGACCAAGCTTATGTCTCATGCCCGTCTCGACATTTCTAGGCAATTACGACACCAATCTTCTTAAATGTTTAATCTCCAGTCTCATAATTGTATTACTACTTCTCCTCTGGTTTTGAGCGCATAATAATATCGCCGACTTAGAATTCAGAAAGTCCTCAGCAAAATTTAGCATGACGAATAATTTCAATTGAAGCATTGAAAATTAAGTTGGAATTTTCATTTTCCAAATTATGATCCTGAAGCTCGTATTCTCGCATTACTTAGATGAACTTTGGGAATCCATTTCATTTCTAGATAGTGGAAATTTTACCACTGCAGGAATTAATTAGTAGATGAGACAAACAATTTTTTCTAGAGAAATTTTAAACTTTTGTTCTTGTATTATCCAAATAATTTGTTTGTCAATTGATCTAGAGTCTAAAACGTAATAATAACGTAAGGAATATTTTTTTTATTTATTTAGAAAAAAGTTGCATCCACCATTGCGGTGATTTTTTTTGTGCGTTTTCTCTCCTCTTCATTTCTCTGAAGGTCAAATATTTTCTAATCTTGTTGCATTTGTAGATTTTTTTAAACTGAATTAAAATTTATTATTTGTGTACAAAAACACTTGTTTTATTGATACCCCAAAAATGAAAATTATTTGTAAAATAGTCGGGGATAATTTTCACATTTTTCAAAATTCGGTCTAAGGGACCGATGTTAGTAAAGTTGTAATTTTCATATACGTTAGTAACGAAGGGTTAACGAAGGCTTTTATATCATAGAATATACACTTATTGATAGTTTAATGTTAATTATTAAAGTCTATTTATTTAATGTAACGAAAAGTCACAATTGACACACGTATTAAAATTTATATTCACTACTGTACACTACTAACTAACCAACTATTTATAAATTATATTACAATATTTATTTGACTGGGTGGCACGTTTAAAACTGACTTGTCGCGGTCGCGCTCTCGTTGCCGTATTCAAATCTATCGACTAAGACGCCGAAATGCTTCTCGAAAGCTCCCGACGTATATCAACTGCACTCGATGCGGTTGGAAGATATTTCGGGTGTCATCTAGGTGTTTCCACAATAAGCTAGTAGCTAGTATTCTCTGTTCCACATCTGTGTGTCGTAGAACGACACATCGCGCAGTGGCTTGGGGCTGAGTAACTTTACATTGCTCCCTCCTTAAGATCGTGGTACTACCAACTTCTTCATGTCCTCAGTACCATGCGGGTTCTCGAAAACTCGTTTCAGAATGCCGTTCTCTAAAACAAGAGAATTCCACTGGGCCAATACGACTTAGCAGCAAGTGAATAGCGTGAAACCTCTTGGTCTTTTTGGAGTTCATCCGGTTGCCAGCGGTCATTTATAACGGTGGTTCTCCTAGAAGTGGCATCCTTCTCCTCATCTCGGTTACAGTGGGCAGTCACCAGAAGAGGGTCTCCTCGAGAGTGCCGTGGGATTTACCAGAGCAATGTTCAATGTCGAAATCGATCCATCTGGCTACCTGACCCTTCGGGTTCTTAAATCGCAGTAGCCACTGGAGGTCGGTTCTTAACAAGAATTTTCTACCATATAAGTATCTGTAGAAATGCTCCACGGATTTCACAGCGGCCAACAATTCTTCTCTGGTGAGGCTGTAGTTTTTCGACTTCGATAAAGTGTAGCTTAAATAGCCGATACCCTTCTCCTGGCCATTCTGTATTTGTGATAAAACAGAACCGATCCCCACGTTGCTTGCACCTGTGTATTGAAGCTGTTAGCAGAGCATCTTTCAGTTTTTCGAAGGCTTGCTGGCAGTCTTTACCCCACTGGAACTTGTAACCGTCTTCCGTAAGCCTAGTTAGCGGCTTGGCGATGTTTGCAAATCCTGGATACGTACGGTCGATAGTAAGTACACAGAGCGAGAAAGCTTCTTCGTGCTTAGACTTGGGTGAAGGCCATTCTTTAGCTGCTTGTATCTTCTGAGGATCAAGTGCTATACCTTTTTTGGACACCACATGACCTAAGTATCTTTTAAGTATCCAAGTATCTGTTTGGAACTATTGGCATTTCTTGGGGCTCAACTTGAGACCAGACTGACCAAAAAGGTTTTTCAAGACAGCCCTTTCAAAACAGTCTCCATTAGCCTCTCGAATGTAGCTGGTGCATTACACAATCCAAACGGCATAAATGTAAACTGCCACAGACTGGAACCAATGGTGAATGCAGTTTTCCCTCGGTCCTCGGGATTTATCTCGACTTGCCAATAACCACTCTTCAAGTCAAGCGTAGAGAATATCTGGGATCCATCTAACCTTGGCAATGGATGGATAACTGTCCTTTTTGGAAACGTTGGTGTCTAGTAAAAGCCTCTTCAATTACAAACCAAAATTCACGAGATAATGACGTCCAAAAATCCCTATTTTTTGACCCACTTCCCAAAAGGAGGAGGTATACAATTCGATTGTGTGCTTTTTTTTTTTTTTTGGTTTGTGCGCGCCTTTCATATAGTAAACGTACTCCGATTTTGATGATTTTATAATCATTTGAAAGAGGAGGCTTGAGAAATGGTCCCATATTCATAAAAACGGGAATCCGACATCTCGTTCCCTCCGAAAACCGCCCCCAAAAGGGGTGGAGGGGGCAAATTTTGTCGAAAATTGAAAATCTGCGTTGATATAATTACAGATAGGAAAATATCCGGAAACGTTTAAATGGAACATTTTTTCAAAAGAGTAACGGTTTTCGACATAGAGACATTTTAAATTCTCAATTATACCTATTTTCGCTATGTGGAGAGGGCGATTTCTGTCGAAAATTGAAAATCTGTTTGCAGTACATGAAAGACATAATTATTTGTAGCAACATTTATACTGAACATTTTTCCCTTAGAGTTACGGTTTTCGAGTAAAATCGGTGTTAAAATGGTAACAACTAAAATATTCAAGCGTATTTCCGCAGCGATGTTCTGAGATCTCAATAATAACAACTACAAGCAAGGAATATACGTGGGTAATAGAATAAGTACTATCTTCATTGGTATTAGTGAACGTTCAACGATTTTGGTGACTAATGTTACACTCAAAAGTGTGAAATAAATATTTTTTACAAAAAATTGGACCGACTTTATTAGTTGGTGCACTGAAAAGTATAAAATAATATTAATTCTATTGGGGCTGGTACTTGTGAAGTTGGTGCCAAAAGTTACCAATCTATCTGCAACTGCACAACTTCAAAAGTAACAGCACCAATAGAATTAATATTAGTTTATACTTTTCAGTGCACGAACTAATAAAGTCGGTCCAATTTTTTGTAAAAAATATTTTATCAGTGACTGATTCACTCATCGTAAAGTTCTGATGACTTCCAGGTGACTTACGAAGTTTAATATTGATGTGGTGGTAGGTAGTGGTAGTATATATAGACTAGTAAATTGGAATCTACGACTACGTGCTGTATTTATGCCATCGTGCCACCACTGTAATTCTTTCAAAGTAATTTTTATATTAGCTTGACATCCGATGTCTATGTCCTATGTCATTCACTTTAAATGTTCTATTCGTTATTAGTGTGAAGGTAATTTATCTATAGTGGTTTTACCAATATGTTCATTCAGAACTACAGAAGGAAATGTGCAGTGTGGTGGGTTTTGTCTTACATTTCAACAGTTCTCCTGGATCTCCAGATAGCAAAGCTAAGTTAGATTGTAGCAGTACATCTGCAGATGAGTTTTGTTTATCTTTAGACGTGATATGTTTCAAAAATCGTAACTTTGTTACAATAAAAATTAAAAATTTCCTGAAGTGCTCATATTGCCGGGAATAAAAAATCCAAGCTTATGTATATTCCCACAATATTTTCTGACGAAGCACGGGTTTAAGTTGAAAATAATAGGTAGGTAATTTACGATAAATAATCGAAATATGATGAAATTTAATTACAATTATTGAAATTTGCATCTTCTGGCTTCTTGGAAATCGAGAACTTGATGTATCAGGATGTTTGGAAGTTGATCCAATAATCTGTATAGAAATTTAAAAAAATCACAAAAAATGGACATAATTTATTAGTTGGTGCAGTGGAAAATACAAAATAATATTAATTCTATTGTTGCTGGTACTTTTGAAGTTGTGCCGTTGTAGTTTGTTGTTCAAGGCACCAGGTACATTCTATAAGAAATTTACCTAAAACATAAATGAGGAAGAAAGCGAAGTGAGATCTAACTGGATACCAAGTTTGTCAATGAAAAATTTAAAAAACAAGTGATAATACAGTAATTTGCATTTTATTTTAAAGAGCTACCTCTAACATAATGTTCTGAAAATAATATTGCTTAAATGTCCTCGAGTTCATCTAGTTTCGTGTATCCTGGAGGCCCAATTTTTAATTACTTTTTGACACATATCACGTGGTATGTTTTCAAGCGTGCGTCGAATGTGTTGTTTCAGATCTTAAATTGTTCTATAGACTAGAGATTTATCATAACCCTATAGTCTAAGGATATAAGATCGCAAAATCTTGGAGGCCAGTTTACATCGGCATTCCTCGAAATGACGAATCCAGGAAATCTTTCGTTCAATAACCCGATTTTTTCATGAGATGTTTGGCATGTGGCACCAGCTTGTTGTAAAAAAATATTGTCTAAATGAATATTTATCAGTTTAGGCCACAAGTATTCGGTTATCATATTCCTATAGCGTTCTCCATTAACAGTAACACGATCTCCATCCACGTCTTCAAAAAAGTAGGGCCTGAGCACCCTGAGCACAAAAACTACACCAAAGTGTAACTTTACTTTGGATAGAGACTAGAGGGGTAACTCATGGATCTCTTGAGGATTTTCTTTAGCCCAAATTCTGCAGTTTTGCATATTTACCATTTAGGCAGAAATGAGCTTTGTCGGAAAAGATTATTTTATCTCCGAAATGTTGGTCGATATTCAGACGTTCCGAACAGCAGTTGGAAAAATATCGACGCTGATGATGGTCAGTTGGCTGATGTACTTGAGTTATTTAGACTTTATAAGCCTTCAGGTGAAGATGGTGATGCCAAATTCGCCAAGTACTGGTCTGAGGAAGGTTTACTTCTTGCGAACGACGTGCAATTGACAGGTTCGGATTGTCTCTTACACTTTGTCTGACAGCAACGATGTTTTCTCGAAATCGGGCAACCAGACAACGTACATAAGTTGCGTTATCTACAACTGACCCAGTTCGTTCAAATTTTTTGACGAGACGGTAAATAGTCCGGTCCGATGGTGTTGACCATAACTTCCTCGCAGTGCTTGAAATGTCTGCTGAACCGAACACTCACTTATAAATAAATATTAATGATAAATACGAATAATTTCTATTCGCTGTTGCAGTTTGTAATTTTCATGATTATTTGACCACTACTGACAAATAAAGATGTTTAAGTTTTCTCTTCACATATATCATGCAGTGTTTCAGCTATTACATTTTAAAGTTCTGACACGCTTATTGGAAAACCCTGTACTTGTGTATGTTGTTTCCAAACTCAAAGATTAAATTTGGTGGGAAATAGCAATAACAATATCAAATTTTCTTTTAAAGTAAGTGCAGAAAGAGCTATGACTTAAAAAACTTCATAAGAACTCAGTATCCAATTAGATCTCACTTCTTGCATTAGCAAATCCGTTACACAAGTACTGATCTGGTAAGTTTTTTTTTACTATGATGATGATTTTATTTGACATTCAAGTTTTTTGTTGCGATTCTATTTACTTCTGGCTACTATATTGTTTTCTAATCTAATGTACTACCTACCTATATGACCCCATACATTTGAACAACTCATCAGCCATTCTTCTATTTCAAATTATCCGTAAATCGTTATTCTGATTTATCCGTTCAAATCAAGCCACGTCTGAATTATTTGCTGCGTTTCCAGCATTTTCAAAAGTTTCAAATTCAATGGGAAGATAGAAACATCAATCAACACGAATTAGTTGTCAACGTACGCGATTGCGTTTTATGGTTGATTCTCTATTCTGCTATTCAATCGAATTCGATACAACAGTACAAAATCATCAAAAAGTTTCAGTAGCAGATGTTGACGATTGACGAATATCAGTTTCACTCTTGTCATTTTTTGAGTAGGTAGTATTCACCATTATTCCTGCAAGTACTTATACTTATAAATTTGTTTTGGAGTTGACATCCTAACTTACAATGTCTCAATGGAATTAATGGAAACTTGAAATATTTGATGGAAAGCACTTGAAAAAAATTCTCGAGTTTTGAAGTTGTGGGCAATTTTATTCGCAAACACATTCGAGTTGAAAATAAATCAACAATCATCTTTTGTTAATGCATAAAGATTGTTTGTGGTCAAGAGGTATGGGAGGTTTTTAGAAAAGTATTCAAGAAAAATGTGCTTCCTTAGGGCCTTTCAAAGTTTTTTTAAAATAGACAATTTTGCCCTTATGAAATAGTATGATGTCACATCCGGCTCTTAAAGTGAAGTATATAAATAATATTTAAAGCAAAGGATTTATGTAATGGATAACAAGTATTCCATGATCGGCTACTCAATTAAAGTGTTTTTCACATTGAGTTATTGATGACAATCACAAATTATCAGAAGCATAAAAATATCATAGCAACGGAGTCGAATAGCTGCCGCCTAGATGGATTAAAAGACGGTAAATTGATTAATTTTCCCGTTTTTATTAAAAACCGCTGTTTTTGTTCGAATATATAAATAAATACAGGGTGTGCCATTTGAAATAACGAAGTTTTTCAACAATTTAAATTTGAATTCTCGAATGTTTTTCAACATCCTATACAATTTTTGAATTGAAAAATGATTTATGACATTTTTTTAACCTTCATGTGTAAACTAAAGCAGTGAAGGATTTTAATCGTGTACAATGATTTGGTGTCCGGTTTTCAAGAGATGTTTACGATTCAGAGGTCCCTGAATCGAAAAAAGATGATACGAAAGTCGCTGTAACGATTTTGAAGAAACATGTCTAAAACATTCTACTTCAAGCCCTTTACCTTCCATTTACTCCCCAATTGATCCATATATTTCATTCATATGCTTTACTTACAATAGGCTCTGGGATTGCATAACCTCATTCTGTATGCATTCGAATTGGAATCGGATCCTTAATTTACGAATTAAATTGCAGTTAGTCGAGCTGTATTAGCACTGATTGAAATTCAAATGCTTACAGAATATTAACCGATGGTATCTGTTTTTGCTTGTTATATCCCATATCAGAAGTATTACTGGAGTGAAACATATTTAGCGTAGATATGGCTTTTACGTTTTCAGGGAAATTATATAGATAAGGTGAACATTATTACCTGCCAGGTAACCACTTTGAAATTGAAGTTATCACATACACATAGTTTCCGATTACATAAAAATGTGCAATTTATTTACAGGTCACCTGGTATCAAGACTCCTTTACCCTTCAACCGACAGACCGTCGATTAATGTCAAAAACAGGTAATACGCACACCCTAACCATTCGCAATGTCCAGCAGCTTGACTTTGGCAACTACAGTTGCGTCGTATCCAATTCGATAGGGCGCGATAAGCGCTACATTGAGCTGTCCGGTAAACCTGGTCCAGCAAAGATTGTTAGCACGCAATACTCCAACCCACACGACTACGACCTCAAGTGGGTGGTGCAGTCTGTGTTTCCCATCATTGAGGTCAGGATACTCTACAGGAGGATAATGGTAAGTCATACTGAAAGTATAGTGTTAATACAACAGGCTAGGAATGTCTCATAGGCGCAGCTGTAACTAGTCTTGGCCACCTTATATTTTGTAATAGATCGGAAAAAGTACCATCCTGGGGTACTTCTAATAGTATCAGGAATAACCATTTATCAGTTCATTTGCCACTATTCGACAAAATTTAATATTCTAGCTATTCATAAAGAGTGGGCGTCTAAAGCAAATAGTAAACAGATTCAATTTTTTTTCATGCCTTAACTATAGGCTCATTATCTTCATCATCATCAATCAATAGCCTGTCTGGGTCTTGTATTACACAGTTTTCTTCTTCCAGAGTTCACGCTGTAGCATTACGATTTTCCAGATCGATGCTCCTAGTTTTCTTGCATCGATGTGGATATTGTCCTTCCATCTTTGTTTAGGTCTACCCGGCCTTTTGGTACCTTCGAGTTTGGTGTTCAGTACTTGCTTTGGTGTGCAGCTGTCTGCCGGTTTTTTCACAAGTCCCACCCATCGGAGGTGCCTATAGTACTTATAATACACCTGGTCTTTGGTATACATTATAAAGCTCAAAGTTGTAAGCTCCGTTTTCATAACACCATTAAATATGGCGTCCTATTTTTCCGAGCCATACATAATTACTGGTATTCTGAGAAATTCTGTATAGGTATTCACCTAACCCATTGTAGGCTCCATTAGCAGTAACACGCGTTTCAAATTCAGCTGTTTGATAGAGTAGTGAGAGCCTAGGTAAACATACTCTTTTTTTTCTAGGTGAATACTTCGTACCACCACCCAGGTCAGTGGCATGACCTGCTGGTCAAACCAGGTCAAACGTACAATGCAGCAACCAGCGAACGTAGTCAACGATATCGGCTGACCAAACTTGAAGCTGATTCGGTCTATGAGTGTCTGGTACAGACCAAGAACCAACACGGTTACGGTGAACTGTCGGATCTGCATCAGTGGTTCACATCTCCAAAAGGTCGCGTTATACCACACAGTGGTAGTGGAAGGAGATGGTCCAACAATGTGATGCTTTTGTTGAGTGTAGTTGTTTTTGCGGCACAGCATCTCACATGAAAAGGATTTAATGAATAGATAAAATATATTTTATTGATATACTTATACAAGATGTGAGTTCATAAATGTCTAGTGAAGAAAGAGAAAAAACGCCGGTTTAAGGCCTGTGTTCCGAAATTCGATCAAGTATACTGGAGAGTATTGATTGGGTGACGAAATCAAATGAAATGATAATACTATTTCTTTCCTAAATGAAACCATCTACTCTAAAGCAGGAGCTTGTAAATTTAATACGCTCTGTTATTTTTGGAATATTTGTATGTACCACCGCAATACCAGCATATTTATATAGCTTCATTTAGGGAGCTTTCCATATAGAAAACTGTCGACTTTAGTCGACTATAGTCGAGGTTCGTGTGCTTTCCAACGGGAAATTCGTGGTCAGGATACAAGGACAAACGAGATATTTATACTTAGTTGGTAAACGCGCTTAAGACCGATGCGCGCATGTTCTCAGTCCGTGCCAAAACGGGAAAATTGAACAGAAATATCGACATATTCTGGCAAATCAAATGTATATTCCAATAGATCTTGGTTCATTATTCCCCCATGGTGTATGGCATTGTATTGTAAAATTCAGAAATATCATAAACTAATTACCAACGTATTAGGCATAGAAAAACCTAAATTGCCGCAACTCAGATTGTATAAGACACTTTCTGATACCGTATACCGTTAACACATATATGTTGATATGTTTTGTTGTTCACCACTACTTGAGTCAGTGGCAGCTAGTGACAATTATTGTAGAGGGTACTCTACAAAATTATTAAAAGACTATCTGGCTGTTCCAAAATTTAAAACATTAGCCTGGCCAGGGTTAAAATGGCCGTCAAAAATTGACAGATATATGGACTCGATATAATATGACATTGACTGATGACATAATTTAAGCCTAACCAGGCTAATGTTTTGTATTTAGGAGCACACTGTATAACGTTTCAGGAGGCCCTGACTTTTCTAAAGACCCGCCACTGATTTGAGTACTCTCTAATGATAATAGATAGTGTACACTTCGTTCACGATCGCGAATATTCAGAATTCAGATAGAGTATTCGTAATTCTACACTAGAAGTTTGAAAGCTCTCTTAACACTTTTTGTTATTTTAGATAGAAAGCTCCTTTTAGTCAGTATACCGGAATAAATTTAGGAACATAGGCATTGTATGGATTATTTATTTACATTGTACATATAAAAAAATATATAATATGTAATGTGCATTCTCTTCTAAATGAATCTCCCGATTGTAAAAAATAAGAGTATTGTCTCTATAAAAAGTTATTGTTTATGTTTTTGATGACCATACATAATTCATGAGAGCTGCCAGTTGAATTTTTACGTACCTATCTCATTTCATACAAAAAGATTGCACTTATCCATCTGTAAATACATGAATAAAAATTTCGAAATTCTCCAGAACAATTTTATAAGAAATACCTATTTTCAAATTATTTGAGAAATTACAATAAGGCTGTTAATGAATATAAAGTAAAAGAATTTGTTTTTTCTTTTTTCTTTATTTTAGTTCAACTATTACTAATATCAATTGAAAATTGGTTGAAAAAATTTATAAAAAAATTCAGCTACACATGACCTTGGAATGTTCTGTATATTTTTGTAAACATGGTTGTATGTATCTATTATGAATTTTGAATTTTTCTTGTTATTTTGAATATTAATCAGCACCGTCAACTATGACATACTTATAGCCACAATAAATACCGGAAACTCACTAGCAATAGCTACCTCACCCATTTTGTGTAAACAACGTGTTTAATCAATGTATAAAAAATAAGATACGGATTTAGAGAAAGAGCTAAGAATTTTGAGTTGTCATTTCAAAAGTCATTCATACTTAGATTTTTGATTCTTCTTCCTGAGTATACCTGTTGAATAATTAGATCGAATCTGACACGCTAAAATAACAAGGATGTTGAGAAATTGAATTCAATTTATTTAATGTCATATAATATTTTTATCGATCTTATACCCAAGTTATAAAAAAAATGTTGAGCATTTTCTTCCTCTTTAATGTTGAAACTACCTTGTGAATATTAACTAAATAATAAAATCCAGTATAGTCCCAGTTATGCTTGGTGGTAGGATGGTAAGCTTGGGTCTTGGTTAAAAAAAAATAATATATTTGACTTAAGCCAAATCCTTCATTTTGTTATTTTATGTATCTCATTCTTAGACCCAAGGATGTTTAAAGAGACGTTCTAGCTTAAGTGGATGTAACCTTACTTAGACCATATAATAATATGGTCTAAGATCTCATTACTTGAACCGGAAGTAACGTCATACTTATTAAATTACGACTAAAATTGACCACTTTCAAAAGTGGCTTCCTGTAGATCTAATACATAGGATTATTGGATTTTTAAGTCGTGGGAACTTAATACCATTTTTGACTAACTAATCAAACTTTGGAGGTATACGATTGGACTTATTTTTTGTTATTTCATTAGAACTGAAATTTTGACAGAAACTATAAATTTCGGGAGTAAACCCCCTGATGAAATGTCATTCCGGCTTTGGCTTCCCAAATTGGTAGCTATCTAAACATTATACACCGGCGTATAAAATACACCAAGTAGGTTACTAAACCAAATTTATACCTAGATTTTCTATATTGCAACTCAAAATAAGCACAGCTGTTTCTCGGTCAAATTTCTATGATTAAAAATAATGTACATAAGAATATAGGTACTTCCAATATAAAGCTACCTACTTATATGAAGAATGTTTTAAAAGCGAATACATCAAATCAAAACTTTTTTTACTCATGAGTATGTTCTCACTTGAAACTATTGATGTTGAAAAATATTACACAAAAAAATAGCCTTTTAAAAGTGTATGAAATTAGTATTTTCATGAAAATTATTATATATATTTTATAAGAATTATGCAACGAAAATTAAGGGCATGTAGTTGAGTTGATAAAATTTTGATTCCATTTATAAATTATGTATCTGTTGTGAGTGAAAAATTGAATTTGTAAATAAACCTATATATTTCATAAAATATTTGTCGAGCCTACAAAAATATGCTCGTATAAATACATTTCTTTCCCATTCAATTTTTCACAATGATAAATTTTTATTTGTATATTATTTTATGAATGTTTTACTTTTTATAAAATAAAGCTTTTGTTTTTTTCATAGTATTTTTATTTTTAAATAGTTCTCGTATATAATCGAAATATGTGATTAAAAAATACTTACATTAATCAAATTATGGATATCCTTTTAATATTGAACTTACCTGCATAAACAATGATGAGGGACTGTACCTGAAATATTTATTGTTTTCTTTTACCTTTTGCTTTTGTATTCAGCAAAAGAATCAGGGAATCGATAAGAGACCTTATACCTACCTCAAGCGATCCTCAGAATGTTTGTCTGCTGGTCCAGTCGGTCAAACAAACATTACCAACAATATTATATTAGGTACTACTAAATGGTTACGCTATAATCAATAGTAACAGTCTAATCCGCGACATAAATAAAGAATTCGGGATTTTACTATAGTTCTAGTCCTTAGTTTAGATAGGAAGTTTTAATGCGGTTACAGCCATGTCTACCGCGGACGACTAAACTAAAATAAGATTATTTTTAATGACCAAGTTACTCTCTCAAAATAAATGTTATTAAGTCAATCCCAAACTCGTGTTCTATAATCTTGGCAGAGCCTTAATACTTATCTTTTTTGATTGGTGGGTACTTGAAAAAAATGTTAATGACATGTAGGTACTTACTAAGGTTTGGTGTGAATTACAATGCCTATTTTCGTTATATCATTCCCAATAAGTAATAATTTAGGTACAACTGTTCGAGAAGATGTATATTTGTATGATGCAAGAATCTAAAAAACTATTTTGAGACTAGATGAATAATGTGTAGTTACTTGTTGAAAAACAGTAAATTGCTGATGAAATATTTGCTTCAATTCAACTAGCCCATGAAAAAGCTTGTTATCAGATCCTTTACAATGCTAATAAAATACTTGTTAATTATGTATTACATTATCAATAAATCTTTTCCTAAAGGTCGGCAGGGATTTTAGTCGTAAAAATATATTACAAGATAGATCAACAAACAAGTTTGTCAATTAGTTTGGGTATATCTTCATTATCATCTCCCAGCACTATACAATCTACAAATAACTTATATCTTCCATTTGATGCCTTGAAAATACATTGATCCGTTTGAAGTTGTTTCAGCCCTTCACTCTTGAGAAATTTTGTCAATCGTCTGAACCATTGATGGGGAGCTTGCTTAAGACCATATAATGATTTTTTTTAGTTTGCATATTTTACCAGGAGCATTGAAATCTTTAGGCAACTTCATATCAATTTCTTCATTCAAATCTCCATATAAGAAGGCTGACTTAATATCAAATGTACAAATTTTTAAATCTTCAGAAACAGCAATTGCCAAAAGTGCTCTCAAGGAATTTGTTTGAACAACTGAACTATACACATCTTCATAATCCAAGCCCATATTTGCTGCTACAAGTCTGGCTCGAAAATGACCATCATCGTTTATTTTGTACACCCATCTGCTAGTAACAATTTCTTTTCCTTTAGCTTCTTTTTCAACTACAAGTTCCCAAGTCTTTTTCTTTATAAGAGAGTCTTTTTCTTTTTGTATTTATTATTGTCTGGACTTAGCAAGCATTCTTCATAGGTCAATGAAGAGTCTTCTGACAACATGGCATAATCTCTGTATCTATTTGGCATTTTTATTTCACTTCTTAGACTTTGGTTCTATCCATTCTGTATTATATCCTCATCATCGGAAGATTCATATTCAGAGGTGGCATTATTTTCATTATTACTTTTATACATATCCTCATTTTTATCTTTTTCTAAATATTCTTCATTGTTTTCATGATTTTCTTGAATGTTGATTCCTTGATATTCTTCGTCATCCAAATTTTCTATGAGCAGAGGTAGTTTCTTTTGACTTTGATTTTCACTATCGCATCTTCAGGTGGCAAAAATCTCACATCTCTTGGTATGAATATTTTCTTAGTTTCTTCGTCCCAGATTCTATAACCCTGTGAAATATATCCAACAAAAATACCCCGTTTAGCTCTGGGATCCAATTTATTGAGATGACCTAGATTCTTTGAGTAAACCCTAGACCCATACAGTTCTAGACGAGATAGGTCCGGTTTTGTATGATACCATTGTTCAGCAAGGGTTGTGTCAACACAGACAGATGAGCTTCTATTGTGAAGATAAGTTGCTGTTTCCACTGCTGTACCCCACATCTCTTCAGGAAGCTTTGAATCATACAACAACGCTCTCATTCTGTTGCCGAGAGTGTGATTCATTTGCTCAGATGTTCCATTCAGTTGCGGTGTATGTGGAATAGTATAGTCTAACTTCACACCTCTTCTCATACACCAATTCTTGAAGTTTTTTGATGAAAATTGTCAGTTCTAACTTTTGAAACTTTTAAATTATGTTGATTTTCAGCCTGTCCTATGTAATTCTTCAAGTATTCTTCTGCTTCATTTTTAGTTTTAAGGAGATACACTTGAACAAAATGTGTATAATCATCAATGCAAACAAGAAAATACTTTTTACCATAGAAAGTTGGTGGTTCAATTTTACCACAAAGATCTGTATGAATTATTTCAAGAGGTCTAGTAGCCCATTGTCTTTCAGTCTTAAATGGTTTTCTTGTATGTTTTGCTTTTAGACAGGGACAGGGTACACACACAAAGTTTTGACATTTACTAATGTGTTTCGGAACTCCATCACAAAGATTAGCAATTTTCTTTAGATTTTCTTTTTGAACATTCGTTAGTAAAGATTCTTGAGATACAGACGTTTATGTCAACAACAAATAGTCCTTCTGGAGTTTTGCGTCCTTGTAGAACAATCTCTTCATTTTTCATAATTAGCACTTGACTTTGCTAAATCTAACCTCTCCATCATTTCTAGTTATTACGTTTACAGATAACAGATTCTTTGTAAGCTGTGGCTCAAAAGACACATCTTGTAGCACTACATTTCTTGTTTCTATGCTTCCACTCAAATAAGTATTCATAGTGCAACGTGAAGACTTACCCGAATAATAAAATACACGCACACACACATTACAGAACACCACTCCAGAAGCACCGAGAATATGGGGCCCTGATAATAGCACACAGCAAATCGAAAACTGATATCAACTCGAAGCTTCGAGATCTTTTTAGGTTAGATATATAAATAACTGAAAATAAATCGAACCCACTTTTAATATATATTCCCGTTACAACAGTTTCACCCTTTTTAGCACTGAAGATTTTTATAGGATTTGAATTCTTAACATTTTCCAGGAGCCCACTATTATTTATCATATGCGATGTACATCCACTATCCACCACAAAAGTACTGCTAGTTGACTCTTCACTGAGACATTCGTCATTTTTGAAATTTTCATCAAAAAATGTCACTTTGTTCCGTTTTTCATTTTCAGCCTTGAAGTAGCATTTTCCCGAGCTGTGATTTTCTTATTACAATATTGACACCGAGAAAACTTATTTCAATATTTGTTTTTGATCTTGAAATATTCATCATTGTTGTGATTGTCTTTCTTGCATGTTGTGCAATATTTATTTTTCTTTTGGGCAATTTGATTTTATATGACCGTCAACTCCACATTTATAACATGACACTTTTTTACCGTTACAAATTTTATGTTTTTCTTGAGCACTGAAGACAGCAGCTGAGTTTTCTTTGGTACTTGCTGCTTTATATTCTTCTTCCACACAGAGTCTAGATATCAAGTTTTCAATAGTTTTATCAGCAACTGTTGTGGATTCCCAAGCACTTATAAAGAAACGATATTGCTCTGGCAGAGAGAACAATATCTTGGCCATGACCATGTCATCGTTGATATCTTGTCCCAGTTGTTTTAGATTGAATACAATGTTATGGTCTTCAATCTTATAGCCATGAAAATCTAATAAAAGCTGTTGCTTCAGCTGGCTAGAATCTCTTCTGTAAATTGTCTTTAGGATTTCATACATTTCTTTTGAAGTACCTAGTACATGTCAGAATGTGATTCTTCACCTGTTTATCAATAGTTCTGATTGTATAATGTTGAGCTTTTGCATCCTTGGCATGCCAAGCCTTTTGTGCGGCAATATCCTTGCCACATTCAGACAGAAGTTCCACACCACTCACTAAATCTCATACTTGTTTTGCTTTGAATAGAATTTTCAATTTAAAATCCCACAGCTGGTAGGTATCAGGAGTCTTCAGTAGGGAAAACGCCAGTAATTTACCGTCAACCAGTGTTTGACCGTTTTCGTGAAAAAAAAATAAAAAATAAGAATCCTAAGAATTTTTCAACAAATATAAAACTATATATATATAGCCCCAAGTTTTTTTTCTACATCCTACTACATAAAACTTTCGCTTATAATACCATTTCCGCCTTTTCGTTGTTTAGATCGGGTCTAACAGTGGGTTGTGCGCATTGTGTTAAGAAGGATAATTTTTTTGATAAGAAGTTCTCCCAAGTAAGGTAATATTATTCAGCCATTTCTGCATATTTTGTATTATTGTTTGTTGGTTAGTGTTCTGATAAATTTTTTTTTATTGTTTATATCGAAAAAATACAGGTTTAATCTATTTTCTGTCAAAATAGAGGCGGTCAAAGACTAATAGCTCTAAATTTGGATAAAAATTAGTGTTTGACCGATCGGTCAAAGACTAGACGAATTATGAGTTTTATAATCTCACAATTATTGGAAATAGATTTAATAAAAGGATTAAGTTTAATACCTTTTTTGAGTGTTATATATTCCTCTTTAAATGGTTTAGTATTCGACCAAACTTTTGAGCTCTGTAAAATAAGATACAAGCAGTCTAAAAAAGCGGTCAATAACTGGCTCTCTTTTTGGTCATTTACGGGGCACAAACTGGTCAAACACTGATTTTCTGAGCATGTTCCCAAATTTATAAATATTTTGGTCTAATATAAATACTAATGTACATTTTTTTTTCTTTTCTATTTTATAAAGCATCCCCTATAACGACAAAAGTAATTGACCACAATTAAATGGGAATAATCGCTGTAAAATATAAACAATAAATATTTGGTCAAACAGTAGCCCCTATAGTGGTCATTTACTAATAAACTGAAAATATATGTGGAAAATTTAGGAGATTTGAATCTGGATTCTGTTTTTTCAGTCAATTGGTATAGTTGACTTACTAAATTTAAATATAGTGAAGAAGATCCTCAAAAAGCGCTCCATGCAAGAAGTAGGGTTTATCTAATGAAAAAGTAGCCAAGATATTTAATTTACCAAATTCAACTCTTATTTATAAATAAAAAACAACCAGTTTCAAATCCTGATGAAGGGAAACTATTGGTTCAATTGCAGTTCCATTCAGTAGATAGAGGTTTTCCCGTTACGAAAACCTTGTAATTGGATAGTGCTCAACATCTGGCAAAAGAGTTCAAATGGGCTAATATCTATAAATTCAAGGATGGAAGGCCAGGGAATACTTGGTTTGAGGAATTTTGTCCCGATATTCTAAAATATCTATTCGTTTATCTGAAAATCTAACTGCATCCAGAATTCTCGTCGAAACGTTGATTTGTAGAAGTTAAATCCTATTTTGTTGCCAACAATTTATTGCATATATTAAATGATCCGAGTTTTCATTTCCGATGAAAGCGCTTTTCTAACCCAAAAAAGGAACAATTTCTTGCGAAAAATGGAGGAGGAAATATTTTTTTAAAACAAAATGAAGAAGAAGAAAGTTAAAATTAATTCATTTCTCATATTTTTATCACCAGTGACTAGAAATTCTCATCATTACCAATCTACAGTCCAAGTTTATTCTTCAACTATGGAATGCTAGCGAAGAAAAAATACCTAGACTCGATGAATTTTCGACCGTAAAACGTTGAAAATGTAGCGTTTGTTCCTAAATTCGACCCAGAATAATATACTGGCCAGTATGATGTGACATATCGGTTTCTTGAAATTGTTCAGTGCACTGGATTGAATTTATTAAAATACGCGTAATATCTCCATATTTGTAAACTGTATGATCTTCTGAAACAACTTTTGTTTAAATTCACTCAACATAAAACTAAACCCGAAATAAAAACATGCTTTTTTAGTTTCATTATCTGTTAATCAATCGTCGACTCCAAATTCTAGATATAAAAAGAAATGTATCCAGTAGGTCAATCACAAGCTATTTGGTTAAAGACAAAACAAATAAGTGAAATACTTCATTATTATTTTATTTTAAGCACCAACGATTCAAGACGATAATTATACAGTTGATTTATCTTGATATATATAAACATTATTCATATATTTACATTGTGTTAGAATATATTGGCACACATTTATAATTTTAATTTGAAATCAATTCCAGAGATAACTGGCCGATAACAACATTTATTAACAGGATAGCATTGAATTTATTACAACTGTCACATCAAATATAATATCAAGTGTAAACAATATTACATCGTTAATATCTTAATCAGTCTAGTGGACATGTTATGTATAATATTTCTGGAAAAGTACTCTACAAGGCAGTGAAAAAATAATATCAACTAAAACTACTTATATAAAAATGAGATGAAAAAAAAGAGATTCATAAAATTAGATCGAAATATGAAACGGGAATGTTAGGACATCAAAAATATGATGCAGCGACAAAGAATTCATGTACAGAAACTATTAATGATAGAAAATACTTTAGATGACTATTATAAGATATATGCACAGCAGTTAAAGGGAGACACATTAGATAACACTAGAACTCATCGTGTCTCGCCAGAGCTTCACCAAAGTCCGTAGCTTGAGAACCAACAAACAGATCATATTTGTTCAAAATTTCCTCTTTTGTAAGTTGTTCATCCGCATCGGTATCAGCCTCATAGATCAAGTGTCGGGCTTCAGCTTCGGCATGATCAAAGTCCTCTGGCAGTATCCAGTTTTTTACTTCCTCCTCGTCCATGAAGCCATCACCGTCTTTGTCGCGGTAGATGTTGAATTGTTCACGTTCGCTTCTTACCCAATCAGGTTCTTCTTCACCTTCATCGCCACGGTACATGTCTCCAATGTACTCTCTTAACGATACTTTACCTGGAACATTAGAGGAAACATTAGCCATCAACAACAAGTAAAAATTGTATTACTTACCATCTTTATCTTTGTCGATATCTTCCATGGTTTCCAAGACTACAATGTCCCGCATGTAGTCGACTTCCTCAGGATGTAAGAAGCCAGAAAATTCTTCTTGTGTAAGGGTGTCGTCACCATCTTTATCAGCAGTAGCCCATCGCCTTCTGTCTCTCTTCATCATTTGCTGGTAAGAAAAGCCCTCACTACTCTTTTCCAGTTCGGCAGGGTCCATGCTTTCAAGGAATCCATATACCTAAGAGACAATATTACACAAAGACTTAAACTAAATTGCGAATGAAAATAATAATGTTTATGGATGGATTTTTATATGTCTATCGGATAAAGGTAGAATATTTCGAAATGATACGGACTATGTCAATATTTCCATTTAACATGCTTTTATAAGCTTCTGCTGTATGTAACGTGGAGTTAACGAAAAAACAACTTCAATTAAAAAAAAAGTTGTAATATTCTATCGCTTTAAAGGCTATTCGTAAAGCTACAGTCAATATAAAAATGTAAAGAGAGCACGAGAGCACCCGACGATTTTCACGTGTTGAAATATTTTATGAACTTATCTTTTGGTTAATAATTTTTTTCAGATTTTTAATTCTTATTTCAACACAAGTTTTTGAAAACTACAATTCTATTAATTTTAAGAAAGTGTTATTGCAATAGGTGTTCCGATCATCAGTTTCAAATTATTCTCTGGCTGACCTCATTACGAAAATCCACAATAATTCATTAAACCTTATGAGAGAGATACTAACAGATTTCTTGAAACTTTCCCAGGAAATGGTTGGGTTTCCTTCAGGATTCTGCAGTTTCCATTGTCTGTCCACATCCTCATGGATATACCTTTTCTGTGTGAAGCGGATCCAGTCTTTCAGCTCATCACGAGAAATAAATCCATCTTTGTTCTCGTCAATCTTATCCACTATAAGTCTGAAGTAGAAAAGTATGAGTAATTATTGCGAAACTGTGAGAGACGATTCTTATTTGAATGGAGGTCGTAAATCATCAAATGAAAGTTATTGTGAAGAAAATACTGGAAATGAGTAATGCGATTTTTTTTGTCAAAATTACATTTTTTATAACTAGGTAGGTATTCAGGGCAATATGAACATTAGACTTTGGATAAACGAAATGAGTAGATTATGTGTTTCACTCAACAAAAATTACCAACTTAATCAATATTAAAAAATGTCGTTAAAATTAAAATAATTTTCATCTGCAACCACGGAGATACTAGATGTTTATTAATTATATTATAAAATTAGATCAGAAAATATGTCCAAAATATTCCTAAAGCCACAAGTGAACAATGAATAGAAATTGAAAGTTCATACTTTCTTATAAATGAATAAAATAATATATTTACATTTACAATGTGATCCCACGGTATAATAATAATTTAATAAATAAATAATAAGTTGTGAGGCTGCAAATTTGTTAATTTAATCTATGCTTGTTTCAGATGTATTCTTACCCCAACCGTCTTTTACTTTCTTCAGGAGGAAGTTGATCAAAAGTTTTAGCTTCTTCACCCAAAAAGGCTTCGTGATCATAATCAGGATTGTGGTGTTCTTTTTCGAAATGTTCCTTGTCGCTAAGCTCTCTGTTGTACACCCTATCTTTCTGAGAGTCCTCTTCGGGCCGCGCGAAGACACACACAACGAGAATAATCGCAAAAACGAAAATTTTTCCGATCATCTTATCGATGCTAGCTCGACTGAAGAAAGAAAAAAATGATGAATGATGTAAAGAAGTGAACTGCTGGCTTGCGATTGAGGCGCGTGGTATTTTCCGATTGGCTAGATTAAACTGTTTATGTGCACTTCCACATCACCAGCATCCAGCACATCAGATTATCAAATTTCACCCACTCACTTTCTGTTTTCTGTGCGTAAAAGCACAGCTGGTGAGGTCGTTAACGTTAACATATATTTGGTTATTACATTATTTTTAATGTTAACTAGAGACTCGAGTAAGTACACCGACAGCGACTTGACACAGAGTAAATAGGTTACTTTTTACTTGACAAGATGTCAACAAAACATTAGCAGTCAACATTACATAACCTCGAAAGTGATTGGAATTGTATACGAGTGTTGTCAGAATAATACCACAGCATAAGAAAAAATACCTATTTCTATCAATCTAAAATCTTTAATTTCTGCACGTTTCATGTTAAATTTATTATATTGTATTTATTCTTTTTAATGACCATAGAAGAGAGAGTTGTTGCCACGGTCACGACCGGAAAGTTGTTGTATATACATGGATTTTCATTAAGGCATTAATGATGGACAGGTAGCAATATTTCAGAAAGCAATAGTCGTTGACCACTAACCGAATAGCCAACACGAATTTGAAAAAATATATATATTTTTAAATTTCTGTTGATATAGATCGTTTGTGACGCGTTTGTTTTTTTTTGTGACTCAATATTTAATAATGATTTATTAGATTTTTAAATAATTAACACCGATTAGCCAACACGTTAATATGGATCTTATATTCTCTACTTTTTACTAAATTTTTCAAAAATAGGGCCAGTAGAGAAGAAAGAAGTTTTACTGATTAAAATTCTTATAATTTTGATTAGCCTTTAGAGCCGTTAAAATTTAGTAAACTAGGTATATCTCGTTTAAGAAAGAAAGATTTACTGATAGCTGCTGATAGCTGATAGCAAGGAAAATAACCTTTCCATATTGGGTTTTTTCTGCTCACGGCAGAGGTCGCCATTTAAAAAGTTTCTTTTTTTCAAATTTTCTTTGAAATTTTAAATGGAATGCTACAATTATTCCACCAAAACGAAAGTTAAATTATATTTGCGATAAAAAGTTCAAAAAAGTCTAATAAACTGTCTGTCTGTGAAAACATTATTTCGGGAACGGATTGATGTTTTTTGTTGCTTTCTTTTTTATTTTGTTTGGTACCAAAGTATTCTTCTGAGAACCCTTTACAACCCACACACAGCGCCATCTCTAAGAAAAAGCACAAAAAAAAGTTATGCATGAATAAATTTCCGTATTTTCCACATGTTTCTTCAGATTCTGGCTAAACGTTTCATCTTGCGGAAAAATGTTACATGTGCATGTCTTGACATGCTGAAAAAAATGAGTGGTAGCACGATTTAACCAGAGGATTTTTACTTTCTTACCCCTATTATCGTCATTATGTAAGGAAAGTATTGAAATAGAGTAAAATTTTTCATTCACTGGAATTTGCCTGCAAGCGGTAGGAAAGTTGTGTGAGTGGACATACCAGATTTTTTCGTTCTAAAGTTATTTTTTAATAAAGTCGTTGAAAAATCGATTTTTCTTCAGATTTCCGTAATCCGTATTCGTCACAATTCAAATATTGATAATAATAAAACCCCCATAAACAATAGGGATAAATAACCTAATAATAACAATTTGTCTTATTTTTTAAAAATAAAATTTTTAAGCATATTTATTTGAAAAAAACATTCTTTTGGTAATAACTTTGGAACGAAAAAAAGATATCGATATGCGGTTTTGAGTATTTTATTACAAATTTAATTTACTTTTTGTTTTTGATGAAATAATTGTAGCATTCCATTGAAAATTTTAAAGAAAAAAAAAGAAAAAACAGAATCTTTCTAAATAGCGGTCTCTACCGTGAGCAGCAAAAACCAAAATGGCAAGGTTATTATCCTTACTGAATCAGCAAAGCTTCCTTTCTTAACCCTTCAGTACTAACATGATTTTTTTAACGTGAGTATTAACATCGGTCTATGAGACCTCTAAGCAAAACTTTCAGTTCCTGCTTCTAATAAGTAGGTCAAAAACTAAATTTTTCCAAATAAGTTCAGGTTGATTAGACTCAGATATATTTTCATGAAAAATCGAAATAGCACTTTTGGGAATAAATACTAGTAATTATATATCAAAACTATTAAAAGATATTATGCTACATTGCAAAAAATAAATAAAAAGGATCAATTACCTGCAAAACTTAAATTGTAGTACAATACTAACATCGGTCGGAAAAAAATCGCAATAAGTTTTAAATACTCTCTTCTTACTAAGAGGGCTAGTAAGATAAATAAATGAAATTAAGCTAGTGAGCTGCGCGTATATAGGTTTTAACGCACGGAGCGCAGAGATTCAAATACAATCGTGGGGCGTCGGCCTGTCACACCGGATGTTAGTACTGGAGAGTAAAACGAGATATAGTATGCTAAATTCCAATAAGACATACCAAAATTCTAAGCATTTTAATCAATAAAAAATTCAAGAAAAATGCATTTTCATACACGACCGTAGCTGTTACGCCCCTTTGCGGTATAGTTAGAAACTTGAAAATAATTTCCAGCAATTTCCTATGGTCGATTTCCTAAAGAAATTTGTTCCCTACCGTCCTATGACTATTACTTTCAAGATATGCTACCTGTCCATCCTTAATGAAAAACCCTGTAAACGTTTAAAATTTCTTGTTTCAAAAGGACATCTAGATTTTACAAAACAAAAAAATGTCTGATATGCTGCAGTATTTTATTCAAATTCTGATATTATCATAGTCTGATACAAAATATTAATATAGTTGCTACAATTCAGTGATATTAAAATTATCCCCAATAAAGAATTGGTAATTATTATAACAAATCAATACACAATATGTGTGAAATTTTCAAAATACGATGACTAGTATAAAATGAACATCAACCTCTGAGACCCTCGATAAGTCTATTGAAACAGAAATTGTGCAATAGTATGGAAATGATTTCACGGGTCCCAGAGGTATAATATAGAAATTATGTATTGTGGTAGAAAAAATACAAAACATGGTGTAAAAGATTCTAGTATGTGTTTATACAAAATATTTGAAATTTTATTGTCCTATTAGATAGATATAAGTAATAAAGTAACTACTGCTCCCGTAAAATTAAACTAATTATGCCACATTTGGAACTGTTGAATGTTACATTTTTTTTCTTTCGAAAGCACCAATCAACGTTTCGTATAAAAATATCCTCACTTGAATAATTTATTGTACTTTAAAGCTTTGACCATTCGGGAAGCTGCGAACCTACAGTTGAAGTAAATAGCAAACTTGATGATGTAAATTCATATAAAATTAACTAAACATTAAGTATAAAAGAGCTTATGACTTTTCTACTTACAAGCTACTTATCTAACCTCGATGAATTATAGTGAGGTATTATTATGAGGGGTAAGTAAAAATTGAAAGATCACCACTTCATCTATCACATTAGTTTTGATTCATACGGATTTATAAGAAATCATTCAGAACAAATAATTATTGCAGGTTTTTGAGAACTGAACAATGTTCAAGGCAATATTCCTCGAATCTATTTTAATGCAAAGATAAACATATTCATACTCGTATTAGTACATAGTCAACTTTTTCAGAGGATTTGTATTGGGTTTTTCCTGGTATGTTTCAAATATCACCTCTGCATTGGTCAGATATTCACATTTTTTATAGTGTAAAAATATGAATGCTTTCATGAATTATCAGATTGATTGATCTCTGATCAATATTTCTTTGGCTTTATGAGTAAATATGAATTTGGAATATGTAGTATTTTATTGATGAAAAACGTGCTAGAGAATTCACAGCAAATGCTTGCCATAGATATACACCCAAAGAAGTACTGTTCAACCTCCATACGATACTCTGCAAAATACCTCCATAAAATTAACAATAAAAAACCAAACATTTTTCAGATTCCTCTTTTGTTAACTGATAGCATGAGTTGGTACTCGAGATATTGAATAAGAAATCAGAATTTAAATGACCAAACATTCTTATATTGTTCCTTTCAATCGGAATTTAAATTTATATTACAGTTATTAAGCGGAGTATCCTAATTTAAGGGAGGATTATACAATTTTGATATAGTAGTTAGAAAAAAACATTATTATAAAAATATATTTTCTATATCTAAAGAGCCAGTGTTAAATATTGATCTTACAAATATTTCAAAAATAAAATATCTCTCATACTAAACCAGAAGCAATAAAAACTTGCCACTTTATTATTAAAAAAACTTTCTAGATATTAGACATTTTGATTTTGAAATACTGCTACATAAATAGGAAGAAATTTATTAGAAGGTAGACTGGATAGTGTGAAAGTTCAAGATAAATCATAACAACAGTATTTATTATCAAATAATTCAGCTTGTACCTATAATAATTATACTCCCAAGTTATACTTTCATTAGATAGTTTGGTTCATAACCATATTTATCCCGTTCGAAGTTACACTTGAACTCGCCTAATGAAAAATGAGACCAACTTTCACTTTAACGATATAAAACTAACATAAGTTCACAATCTCAGACCCTTTTAATTATCACAATTTTCCCGCTACTGCATCTATTACGACACGGTTTTTGGCCTTATTCTTAACTCCTACAGGCTAATATGAATTTTCGATTCAACTCTCTCTTATATTGAACCACTCGAATCACCAGGAAAATGAAGCAAAGTATCACCATACGATGGTGTTGGTGAGGCTCGGCTTGCTGAACTAAAGCTGCTTGTAGAGCTAAAGTCTTCATCGCGAGACGGATAATCAACTACAGATTGTTCACCACCTGCAAATAGAAGAAGTAATAGATTAGTAATAGATCTTTTATGCATTCAAAGATCATCTACGAAGCCAAATTCATTGGATATTAAGCCAGAAAGTTGACCCAATCTGTTACCTATCACGTCTCGTATAAATTCAATGGGGGAAAGATCAGGAAATCTAGCTAGCCACGGAAGAAAGGTAGTTTGAAAGTCTCGAATGAACCTTTAACATTCTTTTAAATGTAAAAAGGTAGGCAAAATTGTACCTTGTCAATAGTATATGGATCGTTATACATACCGTGTCTTTACACAGATAAATAAATTACTCAGAAAATACTTTTTTGCAACTAAATTATCGAAGAATGTTTTAGGGAACAAATAGCTCGCTTACAGATGAGTCAAGATTTGGAATTCATTCAAATTCTAGGAGAATAGTCTGGAGAGAACTAGGAGCAGAAAACGGTATCTGCAATGTTCAAAAGTTCTCAATTTTTCAAGATGGGACAATTATGGTTTGCATTAGGCAGAAGAACGGAAATCGTATTCTTAGAAAGAGCATTGACTACAATATGTATATATTGACTTGATTATCCCTCCTGTGGTAGTACCATTCGCAGAAAATACTGGTCTTAATTTCAAGATAATATCTACCTACATACTAGCAGTGCTGTTATACATTTCCTTCAAAATAACAATATCCATGTTGCCCTGGTCTGCTCAGTCTCCAGACTTCAACCAAATAGAGCATGCCTGGGATATCCATATAGAGAGGAGTGATGAGAGGTAACGGTCATTTCGAGAACCATGCACAACTTTTTGACAGGCTTCAAGAAGAATGGAAAACATTACCCCAAAATGAGGTGGATACTTTATTTTTTAGGATGCCACGCAGGTGTCGAGCAGTTAGTAACAGTAGAGGAGGTCGCTCCTATTATTCTTGACATAAACATTTCATCCTAATGATATGTTTGAATTAATTATCAATTTTGCCTAAAGACATTTTTTTGTTGGGAATAAGAACATATACTAACTTATTTTTAATATTTATATTGCAAAAAGGGAAAAGTCGAAAGAATATTTCGGATTTAAATTTAACAAAATATCCCTAGACTTTCTTTGAATAGTATATTATTATGATGATCGGTTGCATACTCAATGCTTTAGTTCTAACCTGCTATGTGTCATTCCGAGAAATTAATCGACTTATTTTAGATAAGTACATATCACTGGTGACCAACCAGAAAATTCTCGTCTTTGTAGTTGGATTCTAATAGTTCCAAAATAAGTAATAATTTGTTATGATCCAAATTATGGAGTGTTTTTGATATCATTAAGGGAATTTATAAGGTAAAGTAGAAATAAAACTTGCCAAGATATTTTTATTGATCTCTATATAAATGTATTAACACAGACTGGCTATTACAGTAGTTATTTACATTTTTGTGTCATACCAATATAATAACGTCAAAAAAGATAGATTTAGAATAACAGAACTGTAACTGAATTACTCAGAATATGAATCAGTATATGGATCTTATTGACAAAAAATAACATCTAAGTCTCCCATTTCTAAATTCCACAGACAGACGTACCTAAATATACAGTTTATTATTAATTATTTCTGCCTATCAAGAGAACAATAATTGTTAAAACTGAACAATTTCCTTATGACGAGATAATTAAAGCCTCATGTTTATTAATTGGTACTTCAAAAAACAAATAAGTTCAGTCTTTTCCAAATTTTCTGATATATAATTTAAAAATCTCTAGATATTAGAGGAGATTATTGATATAAAATAAAAATGATTGAAATTCAAGATATAATTTAATAAGTTGGTATGTGGTAATAATTATATCAAAACTAAAGATAATGAGTTCCATTATCTTTGCCAAAACTAACTACACCTAAATGAAGCATCACAACATTAATACAAGAATATTAAGACTATTTACAGGTTTTAATGGAAACAGGTACTAAATAAGAAAACTGCAAAGCTCCACATCCATAGATATAGTAAGTGAGAATAACAAAATATAACAACGAATCATATGTATTCAATAAAATTCTCGAACATCACAATATATTTCATCATTTTATTTTTGACAGACTCTGTATGTTAAGTAACGCCTTGTCAAATTGCCTCTTTTTATTATTTTTTCTTAGGTCGACTAGCATCCAATATGATTGGTCGAATTCTAGTTCTTTAGTTAATACAAAATTGTAAAGACTACCTTCAATTTTTTGTGCAATACTCTACGGAAATTTTGAGCGTAAGTAATTGAAAGATATGTCAATTAAAACTTGAATTTATTCAAAATTATTATTGGCCTAAAACAATATATTCTAATTATTTATTAAATTAACACCATAAAACGTTTTCAGAAATTTGAAACAAATAGACTATTTACTTAACAAAAACTAGAACTTATAAGAAGAAAAATTTACACGTTTCTTTTATATTGCAAATGTATATGATATGTAAGTTTGAATCTAACTAAAAAATGATAAATTGTTCTATGATTCCAGGAAGATCTAATGTGTTAGGTTAAGTTGAATGGATTGAAGATATGAAATTATTAAATGTATGAGGCAGTTGAAATGTCGACTTTCGATAAAAGTTTAATAAGTGATTTTAATAGAGTGAAATCTGTTTAGTAGTATTTGCTGATATTATATTATACAAGGTGCGAATGAAATCTCTCGTAATAGTAGATGCCAAATATTTTCCAAAAAATATCAAGGGAGCCGTATAAAATGTTTTCGTATTAGAAATTTTTTTTCTTCTACAATATCACAATAATTTTTCTCTCGATAAACATATTAAGATATTAGAAGCCTCAATCAATTTTAGATTGAAGAATAAAACACCAATTCAAATATTGCCACTTTTATAACCTTACAACTTTTTTTATTTTTTGCAATTCGATATTTCCAATAATTGAAAAGGATATTAAAGAGAAAAAATACATAATACCTAGTACATATTTTAGACATTACCCATGCGACAAACAAACATTTTGTTGGGCTGTCATACTATCAAGTGTTCTAGTAACGAGAGTTCCCTCGCAACCGTTATTTATAAAAAATAGGGTTATAGTGTACCTATTTAATATGTTCTTATGCTCTTTTTAAATAACACATAAAAAACCTTCAAATTTAATTTTATGGTAACATTCTTTGTGGCTAGTATTTTCCGTAGTTTTTTTTAGTACAGAATGATTTTCAAGCCAAATACGGTTTCCCTCCTCTAGTAAGTGTTTTTGATATCTATAATCATCAGTCACATTCAAATACGCAATTCAAGAGATTCGGGATGAATATAGTTTTGCACTGAAAATGAGAAAGACATTATCTTTTTTTGCTGAGATATAAAGCTTTCAGTCTCGGGGTTTCTGATTGAGGGTGTATTTTTTTTGGTTTGTATGGTTTTGTACATCCGATGAAAAAACGGAACCATTATAAGATCACTCAGGTGTCTTTATGTCACAGCCTATTATCTCCGAATCTTCAGAAAGAAAGAAAGTTGAATTTTGGTAATAAAGTATTAAAAATTTAGGTGACTGCAAAAGTAATGGAAATAATTCTATACAGCTATACAATATATAATAAAATTGTACAGGCCACATTGAAGATATTTAAGAAAAAATAATATGGGGGTGTCTTTATTATTTTTGATTTTTGTCTGTCTGTATGCGCATCACGCAAAAACTATTGCATGAAATTGAATGCAGTGTTCACCGATGTATTACTAGAGGTCTAACTTGAAATGTAGGTTCCACTTTACCGCGTCTGTCTGTATGTTTGTACACGCATCACGCAAAAACTACCAAACGGAATTGAATGCATACGGGTTTTACAGTCGAAAATTTTATACCTGTTGTTTTAAGCCAATCAGATGCTTTGGTTTTGCCAGGCTGTTATGACCAAAACCTAATGATAATTTCCCAAGCTTGGCAGCTGCCACGTGCAGATGCCAGAATAACAAGCGTAGGTTATTTTTGACAAATATTCATTTATAAGCTGTGAAAAATTGTATTTACTTTTAAATATAATTTTTGGTATAAAATTTTCGTACCGAATCTCCCGCGAGTTTCAATTATTTTCCGTAATTTTTTTCTGTTGCGAATTTCTTAAAGAAAATTTCCCTCGGCTTGGGTCTCAAGGGATTTTCAAAAAATTGCACCTCGAAATTTTCTTTGGAAATTATTCAATCTCTAGGGAGATTATAAGTGAAAATTCATATATAATTTACAGTCCAGACCGTATGTGAAACCAGACTGTTGGTACGCGGCCTTGGTCATACAAATACTGTCTAAAAATGTTATTAAGTTAATATTCTACATACAGGCTGTTAAGGGCTAGGGAAAGTTGCTCAGATAATTTTCTCTTGTCCTTAAATCGGCAAACTGTTCAGTTTGCACTAAATTATTTCAATTTTACATGAATAAAATGCAACATAATCAAGACGTCATCTATATAAAAGGTCTATTAACACATACGGTCGGTATCAAAAACACTTACTTGATTTGATGGAGTAAAATAAGCCACACTACCGTATTAATTGAACTTATCCATAAATATATGTACTGATGTACACGAGAAAAAATAATTACATCATACATGTTAAATTCATATCGATATATAATAAATTTATTTATATATTAAAAAATACGTTAAATATTTTTACATCTTGATCAACAAGACTATTTAAATTTATATCACCTTTTTTTGGAAATTTTTGATTCACATTCCAAATGAAATATCAATGATACAAAACAAAATTTACGTCAGTAATATTTCGAAGCGAAATGTAAGCTCTTTTAAATAAGCATATAAATATCACAGAAGATTGCAGAAACACAACCTGATAGCAAATTGTCATATTAAAATATTAAACTTTATTCCGTAAAGATAATCAATTCAAAAATTATTATTAAAATCTATGAAATTGGATGAAACTAAGACGAGGTTGTAGAATGTTTAACATACTTTGTTTAATATCAAAATTAATAGGTATTTCTGAAATCCTCTCAAACACACACACCTACCTAACAATAAAATTACCTAGGCACACAGAATATTTACAACAATCAATAAATAAAAAGACAACATAATATGTAAATTTATGTTTTTAGAAAAATATAGCCGCAGCCAATTTTGACGCATTATGATAATTTTAAAACATCTACATATATATACTTCATCATCTAGATAAATAATAAATAGAAACTAAAATCAAATAAAACGTTATACAATCACTAAAATCAGTAAAATGCCCATATGAATATAATATTGCATGTGTTTTTTGTATAAATAAAACTAAAAACTAGTATCTGTTACAGTCAGGGTTAAAAATAATAATAAAAAATCGACAACTATGAGATCCCCTTGAGAAACATATTTTGTAGCAATTACTCGTCAAAAGAAAAAGCCTTCTAGAATTTTAGAACCAATGTATTCGATATAAAGATTTAAATTTCTTCGTCCTCATAATTCAATCGAACAAGATAATATTTATGCTGATAAAGTTTGTTACAAAATATGTGGATCATAAAGAATGTTATATACAATTTCTAATACTTTATATATTTTCAACTTGTCCATTTCATCTAAATGTGTAAAAGATTAGAGAAAAAAACTGTCTTATCCCGAAAGCTATTTCTTCTTTTTCTTGCGTCTAGACGATTTGGTTACCGGAGCAACAGTCACCTTGGAAGATGTCATATCTTCAAAGACAACAGCCTCGGGAATTTTGCCAGAGTCATCACTTTCTGTAGCCTCTGTTGGTGAACTGCTACTTTCACCTTTCTCATCGTCCGAAGACTTTTCAATCTTTATCAGATTCATCTCCTCTGATACAATGTCTAGCGTTGTATTGTCATCTTTGAAGGCTCTCTCCTCTTGTGGTGTATTGATGTCAATCAAATCAGACACCATAGAAACAGTTTCTGATTTCCTTGGCAGGTGCACAGTGAACTCTTCCACAAAATCAATCTCTGGCAGATCTAGACTGACGTTTTTCTCTTTCTCGACACTATCGATGAGAGATTTCTCTTGAGAAGATTTCGAAGAGGCAATACTACTCCATGACTTCTTGGATAGTGATGGAATAGTAATTTCCGATGTCCAAGTATCAGCTTTTTTCGATGTATTAGTATTCTCATTATTTATAGTAGCTATTTTTACACCCAACTTTGATTTTGGTTTCCTATTTTTCTTAGTCATGCTCCGATCCTCCCATGAGTCATTGGAATAATCATCCAAATCAGCTCTGGTTTTTGTCAAGCTTTTTATCTCTCTATTTGTGGTTGATTCGCAATCTCTAGCATCTTCGAATCTTTCTATCTTAGGTACAGGCTCTAATGAAAAGAAATCTTCATTGTCAAGTGGTGGTATGTCAAAATTCATAATGTTATGGCTATTTATTGCTCCTGTATCAATGACGTCAAGAGGTTCGAATACTGGTACTTCAGCAGGTTTGAATGTTCTTGGCAATGGTTTTAATTCAGGAATATCAGGAATGCAAACATTAGCTTTAGGTTTGATGTCAATATTACTCTTAGATTTAATTTTTGAGGGAGCTATCGGTACCTTGACTTTAGTTTCGACTTTTGCAGGAAGTACAGGATCAATCTTTGTAGCAGAGAGAGTCTTGACAATCTTACTTTCAGCAGATTCTTTAGGTTTCTTGGGCGAAGCCTCCCGTGACTTGGGTTTTGCTGGGGCCTTTCTCAGGAGCTTCACGGTCACCTCAGTGTTTGCTTGCAAACTTTTGGTGATGATATTGTCAGCATAACGCTTGTTGATCTCGTGGCATATTCTCGGTTGTGGTGTGACCACAGGTCTGAACAGCGTCTCATCGCAATTCTCATGGATGACACTATCCTCACTGACCTCCAAGTCGCTATCATCGTCTGACTGAACGTTGACGACAGTCCCCAACGGATTCACGACTTTAGCAACGGTCGCCGGTTTCATTTGCACGATCACGCACCTCCCACCTGTACAGAAATAGCCAATGGCAGGTTACTGATATTTTTTCACGAATTTAAGGAAAACATACTTATTTAGCACGGATAGCATGCAACATGCGAAAAGTGAATATGTGGAATAAGCTCTGGCACCTTCAACTACTCAGACTCAAGGATATATGAAATTTTACTACAGACGGTGATGTGGAAATCAATTATGTTTACTGAATTTATATCTAATTAGTGATGAGTTTTAGAATGAGGATATTGAAAGAAGAAGTGAGGGATAGATTAATGACAAAATTGGTTTTATCAGCATTACAAGCAAGGTAGGGAGTTTATTAGATCTATGAGAATAATAGAACGTTAAAATGTTTTGCACATCAAACAGATAACTTGAAAGTAATTTGATTTTAAATTTATTTATTTAGATATTGCTTGATTTCTTTTTGATCTTTTTTACATATGATCTAAAATTCAAATGAAAGAATCAGATTGAAGTGTATTTTGAATCTGTGTATGATTTCTTTAACAAATGCTGTAGGTGAAATATTTCAACAATTGCCTTCTCAAATAGGTTTATTTATCAATAATAATTCATATGCATCACAATTTTAATTTCTAGCATAATTCTTGCTTCTGAGTAATCTAATGAACGTGCGGTTATGTGCAACTACAAAAAAATAAAAGTGTTAAGTGACTCCATATAATCAGCAAGCCTGCCTTTGACTTTCCCTGAATTTCGTCAATCTGAACTCTTGAACAACGTTAGTAATTTTCAAAGAATCCCTTTGTGGATTCTTATAAAAGAACAGAACATCGACGATTTTATTAATACTAGACGAATCGTAAGCAAAACATACAAAAAAGCACCGTCACAGCCGAGGAAAACGGTTGGTATAACTGAAAATACTATTAATAATAGCTAAGTACTATAGAAGGAAGACTTGTGGACCTCAAAGAGTACAAGCCGTAGGTATATGTAGGTAGGTGAATGATTAAAATTATAATACGAGGATAAAAAATTAGAAGCCTTTAATAATGAATAATGAAATGCTTAATCAAAAACTGAATTTTTCGGTTTTAAATTTAAAAAAAAGTTTAACAAAGATATCATTTGGAAGAGAATAAGAGAAAATCACTAGTGATATTTTATACAGTGCTTTCGAAAAGTAACGAATAAATTCATTATTTCTGAAATTGAGAATTTTTCGAAAAAATCCTCTGGCACGTCTATTATGCTTTAAACAAAAAGGTATTTTTTGACATATGATCTATATTTGTGACGCTCTTTTAATTGGTATAGTCGAAACAGGGTGTCGCCATTTAAAAAAATTGTCAATGACGTCATATCTTGAATAAGGATTAAGTCACAAATATGGGTCTTATGTCAAAAATTGCCTTTATTTAAAACAAAATCGACGCGTCAGAGGATTTTTTCGAAAGACTCTTAATTTCAGAAATAACGAATTTATTTGTTACTTTTCGAAAGCACTGTATTTCAAGCAAACTAATCTATTTTGATAGTTCATGATTAATTGTCAAATAAATTGTTGGGTTTCAGAAAAACAAAATTCTAACAGTATTTTTTCCAAATAAAGAATTTGTAACAGAAATACTAGGAATAGAATAATAGAATAAAAATATGTAGTTGGTGCCAGGGATACCAATGTTCGGAAAATGAAGTTTTAAAAAGTATTTTTTACATTTTTAGAATGAGAAATTCATGGCATCACAAAAACGGAAGTAATATGTGAATTTATAAGAGCCAATAAAATAAAATATCAGAAACCTGATATATCTATGATAGAATGTTGCAATAGTAAATAGACATTATACCTCTTCAATAAAAAATGGTGTAGATATCTACTCAAACCATCTAGACTATTCCTAAAATAATGGCTCTAAATTTGTTCAAAAACATCACACACGTTGTAAAAATCAAAAATTAAACTTATGTAGCTACCGACACTTACCAGTATCACTAATTCTTGGTGATTCGAGCATAGCATCAGCCAGATCCTCCTTCAACTGAGACTCGCCAGTGGCACCACATTCCTGGAAAGCCCTATGATAGTTGTCCATAAGGGATCGCTCGCAGCTGCTGGCCGAGCTGGACTCAATCAGAACTGCATTTGCTTTGGTTATGGGCATATTTACGGGTTTGGTTTCACCCAAATCTAGCGGTTGTGCTTCCGCCATCGACATGGGAGACCTGGAGATAAATAGAGGAATGATAAAATTTGCTTTAAGATCGAATGAAATATAGTTTTCAACTACCAATCAACTTTATGTTTTTACATTCTTAAAGCTAACCCAAGTATCTATCTATGGAAAGAATTATAATCGTGTCAAGTTTCCGTTGCCCAATTTTCAACCCAAATTCACGTTTAAGATTGTTCTTAATTCAAAACACATAGGTCGTGTGCACAAAGGTCAGATTATCAATCGCTTCTTCTTCTGTGAGTGCTGTACTCGTATTCAAGCGTTGGCGGCTTCTCTGCCTTGAAAGTGTTACCACAGACAAGGGAACCTACAGTTTAACGTGGATTCCGCACCACCGATGTGTCTCAAGATAAATCTTAAGGGCGCACCCTTCCAGAGAGCTGTACTAGGGAATATAATCTCGCTGGTGTCCCGTTGCCTTGCGAAAGGAGGAGAATGCAATGCGACAGAGAGACTCAAACGCGCGCCCGCATCAACGGTCACTCGTCCAAGCCATTTCCATCGTATTGCGCTGCTTAACTTCGATCATCGAAGTCGGTCAGTGTTAACACGCAGCTACGCGCTCCCCTACCAATCGCTTAATAATCAGTAATCAAAAATTAGTATCTTGTGGACACGACTGATTATTGAAGCATCGCTTAGCTCATTTGTCTAACTGACGTATGTCAAAAGATTTAAAATAAATTAATTCGATAATTACACATATATGATTTGAAAATGGAAGAAGAAACAGTAGGTATTTTCTTTTCAATATATTTATAATGAAAAAGATTATGTGGTAGACGGAACGATAGATGTCCATAATAGAATTGTTAAATAGCAGAAACAAAAGATAGGTTATGTTACACTATTGTTTACTGATAGCTGTCATATTAAAGAAGTAAACTTTTCGATAAATGATTACTAAGCGATTGGTAATTACACTGCTGTGAACACGACCATATTTTTGGTTATCTGCAAAAACTTTGAAAAGACTTGCCTACAGTATTAGTCTGAATGGCCTTGAATATCACCCTAGAGTCTATTGAAAGAGCAAAAAAGTTGCCTATCGAAAAATTTTATATGACCGTTGTTACGCTCAAAAATAAATGGTCGCCCGAATCCACCAAACGAGTTTCATATTCAGTGAAATTAGTTTAAAAGCAGTACAAAATTTGTGTAATTTTACCAAGTTTTTTTTAATTCGGCAGAACTTCATCCAACTACACAGAATTCAATTTTGTGCTTAGTTTGTATGGCAAATAGAATTAAGTTTGAACAACACCCACAACAAATTGTGACAGACAGATGATTAACCATTGATAAATTTTGTCTCTGTAATATTCAAATTGGGAATAGGCAACCTCAAAGAAGCCTTACATTGTTTACGGATGAAGCTGTTGAGGACTGTGTTACAAGGACGACACGAATGAGTTCTGTTCATCTATGAATACTGACTTTTATCTTTCCCCAATCAAACGATATTATACGTGAGAGCTATAATTCTACAAAACGGCAAAACATGTCAATCAAAGTGTACTTTAATAAATATACTGGACCGATTCAACCACCTGATAATCTATTTTTTTATTTATTTATTTACGGTAGAGCCATTTACAATATATACAATAAATTTTAGACATTTGACAGGTTATTACTGATATACCTAGATCCACAACTGATCCCTTGAATTTACTTCAAAATTATGTTCTATTTAATCCATCCGCTGCTTTCACATGACCAAGATCATAGTTAAACACCAATAGCATCAAATGAAGCCTAATATCAACTTTTTTTTTCTGTTTTAACCAGCAGCATGCTGATGAAGGCCAAACTAGAAAAAGAATATTTTATCTGCAAATAACTCACCCACTAGCAGTGGTGTATGTTTTAAAGGTAAACTGCGGCCCCATCCAAAGCCTTCGGTGAGGACCGGCGTGCGTCAGTATCTCAACTTGCGACAACCACTGATCGTCGTCGGTTTTTTTATTTTTCCTCTTTGGTGACTGTTCCGTGGAGGTGAAATACCTCAAGAAACTGGGCGACATTGGAAGTGCCAGATCCGTTGATCCTGGCACTCTCTGCATCTGCCATTGCGCCTTGGCTGTAACTGACAGTTCAATGGGTGTTTCACTGCACACCTTCTCTTTGGGCACATTCGATGCCTGATGTGGTTCAAGGTCGTACTGGATCAACATGCCGTGACAGGACATAATGAAGAGTGATTCGACAGGCTTAACCTGTTTATTGATGGGTGTTTCACGTGGGGGATTGTTGTCGATCCAGGCTCTGGGCGGGGCGAAACAGCAAACAACTTGGAGCGATATGTTCTCGTCAGATGACAGCCTCTGTAAACCTAGAAAGAGATATCTGATACATTGCTTTCATTGATAAAAATACCGGGTGAACTTGAAATACAAAAATCAAAAAATAGCTGTATGTGTGTAACCCTCGAGGACCTGACTCAAGAAAGTGCACCACAGACACCGTACATACATATATGGTTTCCTAAAAACCATTTTATCTTATTTTGGTACCATGAAACGTGGAACATTTTCAAAATTACAATTTCATGGAATCCGATTTCTTACTATAACTTCGCACTGGGAACTTAAAAATAATCTGTTAACTTTCTTAGTTATAAGAAAGTTGAAAAAACACATCAAAATATTCTATTCCGATTCAAAAATACCACCGCAGAAGCCGAGTCTAGACAAGGTCAGAAAATCTGCTGGTGGTTTACTTCACCTTATGCATCTATTTAAATAAGCAACGAGATTACGTCGTCCGTTAAGGACATTTAACTTTTTTATTGACCTTTCAACATATTTGACGTTCAGAATGCATAGATAGTTTCTTTTGAAATTCATCAGTTTGAATAGTGCAGTTTTACAGAGTTGTCAAATCAATTCATAATTGACTTATAGCATGGAATTACCAGAGACATCGCATTCGGAGAGCAAGTAAAGCCAAATGAGGACTAAATCAATGACCGCCAATGGACGTAACACCATATTCTTTTTTCGACAGCGACTCTTGTCCAAGAGCCTCGCATATCACCATTGTGTTAAGATGAAAAAATGGCACAAAAAATGAAAATCAAATAAGCTGTAAATACCACGAAACTAATGGCGGCCGACGACAAATTGGCTTCACTTTCGTTTAACGGCGGCTATACAAAGCAGCTTCTACTGTCGTGTACGCACGACTTTTCCGTACTCTAAGTTTATAACCCTTTTCATGTTTGTAGGTTTTGTTTCGTATGAAATTTTGACGTCACTTGTCAACACCAAACCAATCACATTTATAGCGTGTTCCTAAATACAAACCATTAGCCTGGCCAGCTTTAAATTATGTCATCAGTCAACGTCATATTCCTATATTGAAATTGAAATGTCAGGCATACCAATTCACCAGTGACGTAATACAATTCGTTACACAAATGGACTATAACTGCCAGATTTGTATGACGTATGAGTGTTTATTATTTTTAAACGAACTTCATTGGCATTATCGTATTATCTTTTTGAATTTGGAATGTTCAAGAGTGTAATGTAAATATTCCCATAAATTTCAAATAAAGAAAAATGTTACTACAGACAACTTTCTTAATTGTAATAGAATGATCCAGAAAGCTAAAAGGTTTCTTACCAGTCCTTGGTTGAGCTGTTCCCTGATTTTGTATGTAGAGTGGTTGTCTGATTTGAGCAAGAGGATTCACTACAGTCGGATGAGGATATGGCGGAAATCTAGGGTTGTGATATGGAAAATGCGAATTCGTCGGTAATTCCAGCATAGACACTGGACTATTAGACCTTCCGTCGGCAGTCAAACCTGAAACAAGGTCATGTGAGATGATCTGTATCAAAAAATATGTTTAACTACGAAATTAGATACAGCCAATAGATGGCGTTAAATAGAGGTGAACAACAAATAAATTGGCGATGTGGAAACGCGTCAACAGTTATAAATTTAAAAATCTTTTGAGGGGTGAGAATCTTGTGAGAATACAAACACTGAAAGGTAAACTTAAAGGATCTCTTAATATACGAAATAAATCTGCTAACAAAATAACTAACATAAATAAACCACTTACTGAGAGAAATACTAGTAGAAAATGGTGAAACATATTTGCGGAAAAATATTATTTAACAAGAGATTTGTCTTACTTCTTTGTCACTTGGGATACCAATAGGAAGAGCGGTGTGAGTGAATATGTAATGTAATTAGATTAACGGGTAAAATAGATATGATGTTTTTATAGAGGAAATAGGTTAGGTTGATAGTTTGTTGTTTACCGCTATTTGGTCAGTTGCAGCTCGTGAAATTTATTGCAGAGGGGGGCCAATTCTACAAAATTACTAAAAGAATATAATTTGCAATTTTCCACACGACCCCTGAAGGTAGTGCTAGGGCACCTTACATTTTTTGTGGTGAGTTGTTTATAATTAGTGAGAGAACCAACGTCTTACATTTGATACGCATCTACGTCAAAAATATGAATTGTAGAGGAGACATTGTCTCCTCTGAGGAGCCGCTTTGAGTAATTCCTCCTGATAATAGATGGCGTACACTTCGTTCACGATCGCCAATATGTTTGAGAATAAAAAATTGATATTCCATATGAAAAATTTATTATTTTTTAACTTTTTCTTCTTAAGAAACAGCTAATTCGTTTTTTACAGATCATTTTTATTTAATAATTACTTGTCAATCAAAGCTAGGCACGTGCATACGTTTATACAGACATCATATCTATCAAAAAACGATGAATTATAAGTATAAAGACGTCGAAAAAATGGAGAAAATGGAGAAATTTACTCGAGGGAATTCAATATTTTGTGACTTACCTGCGGATCGGTGAAAACGTGACATTTTATTGACAACATGTGGTGTAGCATGTGTTCTAACTCCAACATTACCACCGTACGGTGTGATGGGGAAAACGTGGGAGGTACCTCGCAATGTGGACACCACAACCCATCTCGAGTCGGGTGAGAAGCAAATGTCTTGCACTTTGGCCGATGTATCTCCTCTGTGCAAAATGTACAAATGGTGAACGGCAGCCAATGCTGGACCAGCTGGATGTGGCTGTATTCTAAAGAGGTGAAAGTCATGGCCACGTTTATCGGCAGTGAGAAGCAACATCCCACTGGGGTCAAACTTTAAGTTGACTATGGCCTCGGTGTGCGCGGGAAAATGAGCAATGATTGGATCCGTGCCGGGACCAGAAGGTTTATCAGGTGCTTGTGCATTCGAGCCCTAAAAATAAAGATGATGGTAAACCAATTCATGTCACAAATACGAAAAAGAAAAAGATTTTACCTCAATATCGAGAATGGTAACAATGCCTTTTTGTGGAATATCAGACTGACCTCCAGCCTGTGGACTGTTTGGGTTAGTACCTGGTTTGTAGTTTGGATTTCTCGTTAAGCTACTAGCTACACTTTCACCCAACTCCCTCAATCCCCTTCCCAAGGATTTTGCCGCATGAAGCACCGTAGCAGTATAACTCTACAAGACAAATTATATGAAATAACAACATATCAACAGGCAAATTATCAAAATAAACAAATATATCATAATAATGCTCACTTGTACTCCTTCTCCGTCATTACCGCCGCTACTCCTTTTGGATGGGTTCAACTTCTTTTCCGCGTAAGCCATCCATCTGGCACCCAAGGCTACCGGATTTGGCTGTAGTCCGGGACTCAGGTAACACGTGGTAACTGTGAGACGATCTTCGAACGTAAAGGCATCAAAGACGGCTATTTTCTCTTGAAATGTGAAAATTATCGACTGTTTGTTGGCAAGAACGTCCAAGATGGAGTTGTTAAACTTTACTGACTTCACCTATATTTTTACAAAAATAATATTCAAATGATTTCCAAAGAAAATTAAACATCAAACCGAGCATCGAACAAAAATAATACGTTGTTTTTATGAAGATACTAACCTGGTCTCCAGTTTTCAGAGATATAAAGTTGCAAGTACTGTATTGGGGACTTTTCGATGAGGTATCACATACCGCCATCAGAGGTCGCTGTTGTTTGAAGGTGTCAATTCTTCTAGGGTTGCCAATCTTCAATGGATTTGGTAGGACTTTAACAACCCTAACGGTTCCATGTCGCCATGATAAGATTTCTGTAGCTTCTCCATTTGCAAGGACAGCCCAAACCTGCAAATACGTTAGAAATTTTAAGAAAATATTCACTTGCACAAGAAGTTTTCATAAAAAAATAATGAGCAAATTGAAAATAAAAGGAATTATATCTCACTGGATGTCACATATCGAACCAAAGAAGCAAGACGCAATAAAGACTTTTTTTAGAATTTTAACCATGTCTAAATTAATAATCGAGATTGTTTTGAAACTTACAAGGTTGGATAGTACTGTTCAACATTCTTTCTTAATTGATCTATTAAGGAAATTTATCACTGCTTGTCCTGTTAATAGGTTAGGTTTTACTACAGGTTTTCATGTTATTACCGTTACAACCTCAATTCTAGTCTGTGCTACTTAAGAGTCTGTAACCAATTGAATTACGCCACAAGATGTCGGATATTTCAAACGTTACCAAATTTTAAAGTTTGAATTGATTAAAATCATCTGATTACCTGTCACAGCTGGTTATAATATCTCTATTTATTCTTTAAAATATTTATTACAACTACAAATAATAGGTAATACGAATTTTTAATTGGTTTGGCATTAACAGTTACCATCAAAATCAAATATGAAACATAACCAAAACACCGTAAGTAGACAATGATTTCAATGACAAATCAATTAGGTAATTCTGTATAAAAAAAATCGAATGCATCAACCCTTGTTAAACTTGAGGCGAAAACCAATGCAGCGTTCACACCCAACCAACTGTATTACGGTTAGGTCTTATAAGTCAGAAAACACATGTATCCGATTATCAATGACATCATATGCTAGAAGCGGTTTCAGGTTGAGATGTGATACCTACGTACATGCGATATTTATTTCAAAATACAATTTGTTGTCAATGGTATAATTTATCAAGAATCATTATTTCTGGTAGGTAACAGAAATAACTTAATCATATCAATTGTAATTGTAATAATAATAATAATAAAGTGTAGTGTATAAACAAATTTTAATGTGAATAAGGTCATTGACTTCTGTAGAGTTGAAATAAGCAGTGAATGCTGATAACATGTTGTGAACAGTGTGCAATTTTAGAACACCTACAAAATATACCGAACAGGAATGGAGTCTCTTGTCATTCTAGAGTTCGGTACAGATGGAGAGAAAAGGGAACCCCTATAGGATGACTTTTTTGTATGTCTGTTTGTCCGTCTGACACAGCCTATTCTTTCAAAACTACCTGAACGAAAAAAAATCTAACAATACGGAGTTAGCTTATGGTATCCTAAATAAACGAACTTTGATAGTGGTGGAAAATTTTGTGGGATAAATTATAAAATTACAATTTTAGAATGCAACATATCAAATAAAAGAGGGCTCATTATGAGTATTAAAATTCTATTTTATAAAGTTATAAGGCGAACTGGTGAATGTGTAGATCAGGTTCCAAAGGATCTCGATAATTTCACTTCAACAGCGGCCTTAGAGCATGTTTTGGACCTGTTTCCACTAAAAATGATTAATGATGATAAAGTTTACTATTTTCTTCTCGAATTTCTACTAATTCCGACTCATATGACAGGGCTGTAAGCCACAACGCTTCTGCACTGTTTACTTTGATTTCATTGTTTATTTATTTACTTATTACTTTATTCATACAAATGACTTCATGTATCGGAAGACCCTACAAACGTGTCATTTTGGCAACATTGCCAATGGCTGTATCTACAACATAAGTAGCGGCAGGCTGATTTTTCCTTCCCACAGTATATCACTAAACACTTATTTTCCCTACCCAGCACTCCTATTTAGTCCACCTTATTGTTGGGGTCTCGTGCCTTAAAATTTTCATTGGAAGGAGTTTCTACAATACAAGCCAACATAACTCAGCAAAGAAAAATTGCCAAAAATCCTTTGGAACCTGATCTACACATTCACCGGAAAACTCAACAAAGATTGGAGCATGGCAAACACTTACTTGTACTCCCGTCGTGTAACCCAGCACCAGGATCAAAGGATAGGGTACAATTTGCTCACACTCATAGCTCGGTAGCAAACTATCTTCATCGGATTCAAGCTGCTCGAATCGAGCCCATTGTATCTGGTCTTTGGTGTCGTGTGGGATGGTATGTGTCGTTGGAACTACTTCGTTGATGAAGCCGGCCACGCTATCCAGAATTGTGGGATCGGTGACAAGCTGAGGTGTGACAGTCGTTGGTCCAACTGTACGTACCTGAGATCTTGGTAGAATCGGTGATTCAGACATTTTACTTTGGTTCTCTTCAACTATAACAGAATTTATAGATATAAGATATAAGATAAAAGTATTCAATTGTGTAAAGTAAAAGAAAGTCAATACATTAGTTAAACTCTTACGAATATACGGTCATGCTATTGCAATATTCTATTGAATATTCTATTTTTAACTATATGATTGAAAAGCGCGTAAAAAATGTTAAATCTCTTGATGAAAATGAGGGTTCCATCGGATACGTAGGTTTACCGACGGTGCTTTTGATAAAAATCATCTTTAACGACAAGGTCCCTTTCTGGAATAAGCAAGTTTTTGAAATGGGAGAGAAAACAAGGGAAATTCAGATAGATTTTTGCAGACACATATTTAGAATTCAAGTTGAATCAACGGTGTACATTATTAATCAATGACATCGTCCTTCAGACGGGCCTCCTGTAATTTATTTTCTCTTGCAGGTTAAGTAGATATCAACGAGGATTCTATTCACCCACATTTCGAACCTTTATGTATTATATGGAAATCACAAAAGCACCTTACTAAACTAATTCAAAGGGATAATTTCGCATTGCGGCTAATTCGAGAGGTCGTCTGATTCAGCTATCATTGCACACAAATATGTACATGTATTTTTGCGTAAGTACGTTCCAGATGTATACCATTCAGATCCAAGAATACCTATAATATATTTAGATCTAGATCTACAAAGGATGTAGTTTTGGGTTTTTGATCTGTAGTATGAGTATATATTATCTAATTAATTAATATTGCACAATGATTATCGAATATTTTTATCGTAAATCGAATGTTACCGATATAAGAATAAGAAACATTTAATTTCAACAAGAAAGCGCTTGAAAGAATCAACTTTTTAAGAAAAAGGATTGAGGGTTTCTTAATTTTCTCATTGGTGATCATATTGGTTGGCCCCATAGTCTTTGATTTATCGCCTACAGACTTTTATATGGGGCTACTTAAAAACCAAGTTTAAACAATAAACCACGAGACATATTAAAATGACTATCAGTGAGATTCAACCAGCTATAGATGAGACTAAAGTAGGTAATACTTAATATCTTGAATTTGTTCCAATAATGACGATCATTTGCCAGAATCAAAATCTTATGCAAAAATCGTGAAATATAAATTATTGTAATTTGACTGAAATTTAGTTCAAAAGCAGATAAATTCTAATGAATTAGCCTAAGCAAACTGTTTCCCAAACTTGTATCGTCTAGAAATAGATCCATTTCACAAAATTGTTTGTATCAGGAGATAAGAATCCTTATTAACAGAATCAAGATAACAAAATATTTGATATTTAGAAAAATACCAACAATTTTTAATCGCCTAAATTTTTAATTAGATAATGCGGTTAATACATCATACTAACAATGAGATAATTATTAAAAACGAAAAATACTGAAAGAATAATTGGGAGTTGTTTATAGTAGGTACCTACCTACTTATTTATAGCCCCCCAATGTCAATCTTTAAGAATATGTCGAATAATATGAAAAACTTTAAAATATGTATGCTAGATTAAATGTGCCAACGACACGTTCCTATTCATATTTATAAAATTGATTGGAATGTTGAGAAATATGTTCATTGGGACACATCTTTATTAATGCTACATACCTACTCAATAGTTCTAATCCTGTATACTTACTCATGATAATTCCAATATTGATTGAAGTTTTTAATGAAGTAATATAGTAATTATTATCGATTTTTATGTTAAATACTTATATCAAGATATCCTATATCGATGCCAATAAATAACAGTTATATGACTTTACCGATATAAATTGAAAAAAGCTTAGACAGTTGATTCAACCCCATCCCCAAAGAATGACCTCAAGTACACCCACATCAAGTTCAAGTTCAGGTAGGTATATAGACAGAAGCACTGAATTGACACTGGGTGGTCGATTATATAGAATGTCATCAGAGATTAAAGAGTATTGCTATAACTAAAAAGTTACTTATTTAGAAATTCACTTAAAATCATCCTGTTTTGTAATAAAAGAAGTTTTTGAATTCAACAATTAGAACAAAAAAATCAATAAAAGTAGTTACAACAACAATCACTTGGACGAATTATTATCGAAAACCAGAAATAAGCCATTATATTCCTGTTATTGTTTTATAATGAACTTTTCTAGGTATGTATAAAATTATGGCGTAGCTATGTCGGAAAAAATCAATTAATCTTAAACAATATATGGATAAACAAAGAATGTAAACGAAATGTGACTAAGTGTTATTCAATTCTTGATAAAAAAAAACATGGGACGGTGGCCGTCTCAAAATAAAAGAAAACAGCTGAGAACGGAGAGGGGAGTGACAACTACTATGATCTTTGGAAACAAAGCAACAAAGGGTGTGGGTTGAAATATTTTGAAGGACACTGTTATGCAAATACCAGAAAATGACATGAACTAACGCCATTTGTAAGCGATTATAGACTGATATATTCGTGCTTACCTGAATTAACTAATGGCTATATATCATTTTAGATTAGAAATGTTAGAACTGCGTCATTTCACTGACAAAGGCAAATGACTGACGTCATTTTACGTTTCACTGGCTAATACTACGTCTCAGAACAATGAACACTAGTGAGATTACTTATTTTTAATGCTTTTCGCTAGTGTATGTTTGTTTCAAAATATTTTTGAATTGTTACTTTGCTGATAACAAACGACCCAACCACTTCCAAAGCACAACTGTCATAACATTCGCGTATAGAAATCAGCTGATTGGACCCTGGCAAGGACAAAAACAAAACAGTTCCCCTCCTACAACAGCGTTGCCAAATCGATCGTTCTGTTCATAGCTTTGCACACCAGTGACGTACCAGGTATAGGTTTTTAGGGTGTCTTATGCATAGACATAAAATTGATAACACTGTGGGTCCCCAAGGTTTGTAGAACCTTGGTGGGTCCCCTAATAATAATATGGGCGATAATTTCGGTAACTAGTGACTACCACAGCATACTCTATCTAAAGAATTGGAAAATAATATTATTTAATATTTTTTGCTCCTAATCCTTCTAAAGTGTTTATTTTCAGCATTTTATGTCTAAATCAGGTATAAATATGTCTAATGTACACATAAAAGGGCAAAAAAATGGAAAATAAGATTATTTAATATTTTATGCTCCTAAAGCATTATTCTTTGACTCTATCTAGGTATAACAGTAAGTGAAATTACCGGACCACCGCCGTCCTATCTGACCGGCTGTCTAGTAGTTTTTCTTGTCTATGAACGTATCAAAACAGTTAATCTGAATTAATTCTCCCTTATTCTAAAATAAAGTAACAATAATAGGTATTGACCACCATTCGGAATGTTATTCTGAAATTGAAGGAGCTACCTACCTAGATATGTAAGAAAATAATAACCATTTTCTTTCAGATACCTAAGCAATTTAGAATAAAACCTAGGTATATTTATTCTAGATATTTTAAAAGGGTTTTGTTACCTCTGATGTGGGCAAACAGAGAACACTGTGTGAGCAAACAAATTATGCTAACTGAAAGATAGGTGGTACTTATTTCTTCTGTATTTCTATTCCAATTTAGGTAAGTATATAAAAAAAATTGCGAATTATTTCATTTCATAACAGGTAGGCACTCATAAGACGCATATACTGTTCGAAACCTTTGGCAATGGCAACGCAGCCCCATCAAACTCTGCTTTGGCTTCGGAATCTGATCGAAAAAGACGTGCATAAATTCTATGGTCGATGGAAAAACAAAGCTATGGCCGTGTTGAAAATATTTATTACGTGTTGGCTCCTTTTGGTAGAGCTAGTATTTTCAAAGCCAAACGTATTGTTCATTATTGTCGATGATTTGAGACCAGCTCTAAGATGTTACGGTGATGAGAATGCTGTTACACCAAACATTGATCAGTTAGCGGAAAGAAGTTTCTTGTTTGAAAATGTTTACGCACAGGTGAGATTCAAGCTGATGGAGTCTATAGGCAAAAATTAACTATAGGTATGAACATATAGGAACAAACAAGGCATCGGGGGATTATTTTGAATTATTCTCCCAAAACCATCAGCAGTTGTTTATTGTTTATGTTGTGGTTTCAGACATGCAGACGCTCGGTAGTCGAATCGCTGATTGTTGGTGATTTGATGTGATATATGGACGCCAGGCACAGAGGCGTTACGTTTGTGGGGAATGTGGGTACTGGTTGGGAAATTTTTGTACGAAAAAACATTATAATATCGACAACCCTAGAGTCAACAAGTGCCCAAACTTGACATGAAAGGACGGGTTCGGTCTGACAAGCCCCACAAAAATATATGGTTTTCAAGCTAAATGTATATTTTTTATCTTCAACAATTTGAACGAATAAAATGAAGAATAACAATTCTCGCATCTAGTTAAACAAATCCGTTCAATTCGCAGTCTTAGCTAACATTATCATTATATTTAAGGCAAATACATTTGTTGGCTAAAACTGCACCTTAATCTTGTTATCGGATCTTTACACAAAGCACATACCTATTTCTCTTTTTTATTGGCATTGTTCTTTGCTGATGGTAATTACCTATTGAGAGTTTGATGTCGCTGTCATGTAGCTCTATAAAAGCTCTTTATTAACCGACGAACTCAAACGGAGGAAGTACCTATACAATTCGACTGTGTTTTTTTGGTTTGTGCGTGCGCTTTAGGTATATAGTAAACGTGCTCCGATTTTGATGATTTTTGTTTCGTTTGAAAGAGGAGACTTGAGAAATGGTCCCATAATCATCAAATCCAAAATCTCCGTACCTCCGAAAACCGCCTGCGGAGGGGTCAATTTCAACATCGAAAATCCGAGACGGTAGAATAAAAGATAAGAAAATATCCGGAGACGTTTGCATTGAACATTTTTTTCAAGATAGCAACGGATTTCGAGTGTTTCAGCTATGTTAAAATTTTAAATATGTGTATTTTCGCTTTGTGGAAAGGGCAATTTCTTTCGAAAATTGAAAATCTGAGAATGCCAAATTAAAAACCAGATTATTCCTAACAACATTTACTTTGATCATTTTTATCATAGAGTTACGGTTTTCGAGTTACAGCAGTGGTAAAGTCGCCGCGATGTTTTGAAATCAAATAATACTCATAAGAAGTACAAACAAAGAATATACATGGGTTCTTCAAAGTAGAATTATATAATTAAAGATAATATAGTAATCATCTATGTTTTTTATTATCAGAACGTATTCCTACATATATTATAAATATAGACCAATGTTTTAATTTTACAGCAATCTTTGTGCGCTCCAAGTAGAAACTCCCTTCTAACAAGTAGAAGACCGGACACGCTACACCTTTATGATTTCTACAGTTATTGGCGTACTGTTGCTGGTAATTACACTACTCTACCTCAGTATTTTAAAGAAAATGGCTACCACACTTACTCTATTGGAAAAGTCTTCCATCCTGGCATTTCATCCAACTACACAGATGACTTCCCGTACAGCTGGAGCGAGAAACCATTTCGACCAAAAACTGAGAGATACATGAATGCCAAAGTATGTTTGGACAATGAGGGTAATCTAGTCAAGAATTTAATATGTCCTGTGATAGTGGAATCTCAACCTGAGGGCACTTTGCCTGATTTGGAATCCTTGAATAAAGCCTTGAGGTACCTGAAAACCCGAACCTTCTCTAAGCAACCGTTCTTTCTAGCGGTAGGTTTTCATAAACCTCATGTACCTTTCAAGTTTCCTCAGCATTATTTAGGTATTTTACTGCAGCTTTAATCTAAATATTTCAATTAAAAAATTCAATTTTAGATTATCATCCTCTTGATGATATAACTCTTCCAAGAAACAGATTTAGACCATCCACTCTACCAGACGTGGCTTGGAATCCATGGTCCGATATAAGGCTGAGAAATGACATAAAGAATTTAAATATTTCTTTTCCATTTGGTCCTATGCCTGATGCAATGACGAAGAAAATCATTCAGGCTTACAGTGCTTCCACTACATATGTTGACGATTTAATAGGAGATTTGCTCAAGCATGTGGACAATAATACCATAATAGTGTTGACAGCAGATCATGGTGAAGCAGATATTTTATATAATCATATTTCTGAAGGAAACTCGGAAATAGTTTATTCTAGATATTAATATGTATATTATCTACGTCACAGTCATACTTAGAGGTTCGGAAACTCCAGCACTTTTTGAGTGCTGAGGAGTGTTTGCGTTAGTGGTAGCGAAAAAGATATACTATCTCTCCTCTTTGCTGATAGAGTGACGCATGAACTATGTTTTTGCCTCAATATCAGACTCATTCGCCACTCCCTACCCTACTAGTTTCCAGACTTTTATCTAAGACCGTGATATTTTTGCCTAAGGTGCTTTTATATTTTCATGTTTATATTTTAAGATTGTATTATAAACTTGATTAACTAGGACATCTAATTTCAGGATGGTCTAGAGGCGAGCATGGCGAATTTTCCAAATTCAGCAATTTTGAAATAGCTACTAGAGTTCCTCTGTTGTTCCACATACCAAGGCTGTCTACTAATAAAAAGATTGTTCTCAATGATCTGGCCGAACTTGTAGACCTCTTCCCAACACTGGTAGATCTCACACAAGTTGCTAAACCTCTGGAAACTTGTTCAAATGATAAAAGCGAAATCTTGTGCACAGAAGGTAGAACATTAGTTCCAAATATGGTTGCTGCAATAAAAAAACAGGTAATAAAGACAATTCCAAGCTCCTTTTCTGCGGGACGTTTTTTATAATACTTATATGTACTTAAAATTATTGTGGACTTTTTCCAAGTTATGCTGAGCTCATAGGCCACCAATTGATGCCTACGCCTTAGGCATCCAATAGTCCCTGACCCTCTTTTAAGGCGACTTTTGAAAAGTGGCTCTCCGATAATGTTCAAGAAGTTTTCTTGTTTTGTATGGAGTGTGGTATGCAGTGCGACCTTAAGACTGCCTACCCAATATTACGGTTTTTGTCCCTTTATGTTAGGCAAAGTAGCTCTTACATCTAGGATTATCCTTCCTGCAATGTGGCAGCGTAAGCTGCTCCGATATTTTTGATTAGCTGTAGGCTCTTTTCAAAAGCCACCAGGAAACTTGCGTGATAGGTACTACCATGGAACAAACAGATATTATACCAAGATTATTACTAAAAAAAGTTTTGTAATACCGTTTCTTTTTTCAGACATCATTTGGAAAATCCTCTGTCTTTACTCAGTATCCCAGACCGGGAATTTTCCCCAGCCTTCATCCGAATAGTGACAAACCTCGTTTAAAGGAGATCAAAATAATGGGTTACTCTATTAAAACCCAGCAATTTCGTTACATAGAATGGGTCAGTTTCAATACAAGCACATTTAAGGCAAATTGGAAAAAGGTATATAGCAGGGAACTGTACGATCATGTGATTGATCCAGAGGAAAATATTAATATTGCTGACAGACGGGAACTAGATGGTGTTGTCAATCGATTGAGAAGGAAATTGAAGAAAGGATGGCGATATGCTGATTCCTGAAAATGTACTTTGTTCATGTTGTTTGTTACTTTCTCTTTACTTGCTCAATAAAAAATCAAAGATAACAAATTCTTATTTAGATCTAATAATATCCTAAAGATAATCAATCATCTTTCACTGAAAGAAAGCACTCAGAAAAGCTAAATCATGACAAATAGTACTTTTTAACATCTTTCGCAAGGTGTTTTAATACTTTTGTAACGAACGTTCACGCCATAATCGAGGTAGGCGAGAGCGGAGCATCTTGGCGAGTACGGACGTTAGTGCGGCCCGGGTGGTATGATATAGAATGATCTTGGCGTTGGAAGATGTCGGTAGAAGATTCTAGATAGAGGGGCTTGCCCATATATAGGCGATGATTTGCAGCGGAGTCAGTATAGTACAGTCGCGTGAGTCAATACGTTGGAGACCGGGACCGGCAGTACGGTGGAGATCGGAGTATGGAACCTCATCGAGATAAATGCTGCTGTGACGACGATTCTGAACTGGAAAACATAAATATGAAGAATGGAGGAATGCAGGACACGGTGCTGTTAATGTTTCTCGTAGTTTGTTAAGGATGGTTGTCTCTGTTAAGGAGTAAGAGCGTTATCTTGCCAGCATTTTGTGATAGTATCCAGCTTCTGATGACCAAGTGGCGTACCACTGACATCAAAGAGTCTAAATTGTGTGGCTACCGTCGACGTCTGAACACTCTCAATAGCTACTGGGATCTGTTTGCTGCACGTTCGAATTCTACGATGGCATCATGGATGGTAAGGATCTGGTGGTGGCGTGGTGCTGATTCAATCCCGGGGTGCGGCATTACTGGGGTGGCGTGGCAACTTGCTGGGTATTGCCGACCAGTTTCCTGTGGGTGTCACAGAGAATTGCCTGTGGGATAACGGAGGACGTGGAGATGCTGTGGGTGTAAGGCCAGCGGCGTAGACTAGTGCGTCCTGGATGGGATCTAGTGGTACAGATGTACCTAAGCCTGGAATCTGTGTTACATAGCCAGATGGCATGGTAGCTTGCTAGATTTGGTGAGAAGATTACTGAGGGTGCAACCCAGAAATCGCTCTGAGATATGCACGGCGTAAAGATGCTGATGGTATGGATGGGCATCGAGAATTGAGCCGAAGATACAGAGAGTATAGAAGGTGGTGTGGTCATCGAGCAGAGTTTAGGCATGGAGGACGAGACGGTTGTCGCTGTGGGCATCAACTCCAGTACAGGGTAGGCCAACGAAAACTTTACATACCGATTTAACGAATGTTAATCAAAAGATGGGAAAATTCTCTAATCCATCGATATTTGATTCGAGGGGGAACAAGTCTGATACTTTTTTCAGTCCCGTAACTCCTACCCCCTAACGGGGGTAAGCACAACCCCCTGATTTTGAATTGGGATGAGGGGTATTGCTATACCTTATTTCAAAGATCTCATCGAGTACTATTCAATCCTGAAGTTTTTGAAAATTTTCATCGATAACAAAATGACAGCTGAAAAAGGGAAAGAGACAATGAGAACACAAAGTGTACTTAAAAACCAAAACAAAAATATTTTTCTATTAGTTTATTAAATACTGGAAATGAACACCATTCAATTCCATGCATTGAAATAAGTTCTGTTCAAAACGTTCCCTTACATTACGCAACATGTCGGGTGTAATTTGACGGCATTCATTTTTTATCTGATTTCGCAAATCTTCCAGTGAATCGGACAGGTTAGCATAAATCCTAGATTTCAGATGACCACGAAGAGACAGATCAGGTGACCTGGGTGACCACTCAATATGTTCCCTTCTTCCAATCCAATTTTGAGGAAAAGTTTCGTCCAAAAATTGACGTACAGGTTGTACAAAATGAGGTCGTGCGCCATCTTGCTGAAAAATGATCGTATGATAGTCCTTTTCATTCTCCAATACTTGCACGAGGGCTGAATATATAGTGTTTTCTAATAATTCCTGATAAATTTCGCCACTGAGGTTACCTGGTATAAAAAAGGGGCCGATTATGTTATTTCCATAAATATACCCGCCCAAACATTTCGTCAAGGTAAAATGAACACTCATCCGAAAAACAGATATCGAACATTTAATATTGATTATTGTTAATATAACTTCACAGAACTGGAGTCGGCGATCAAAATCATCCTCATGCAGTTCCTGAACCAATCGTATCTTGAAAGGATGACATTTATGTTGTTTAAGGATTCTGCTTATTGTTGTGAGTCATTCTTAAAAAACAATTTTAAAATGTCCACCCTTTCTTCTACACTATTTTATTCTAGTGAAAACCACAAGCGAGTTAAAACAGTGGTAACATTCGTAAAAATTCATGATGAACTGAGGTAAATAAAGGAGTAAATAGTATGGTCTCAATCTGTTTTGAACCAAAAAGGAAAATAAATAAATTGATAACAATAATTTTACTCAAGGTCAATTACAAATATTTTACCGTTTTTGAAGTAAGGTATAGCAATACCCCTCATCCTTATTTAAAATCAGAGGGTTGTGCTTACTCCCGATAGGGGGTAGGAGTTACGGGACTGAAAAAAGTAGTAAAGTTGTTCCGCCTTGAAACAAGAATCGACCGGTATGAGCATTTTTCCTTATTTCAATTTTAAAGTCAATACATCGGGGTGTAAAGTTTTCATTGGCTTACCCTGATTATGGGAACATAAATATTCCATGGTAAAAATCAGCCATCTCTTGAGATTAAAGGTGTTGCAGATAAATATTCGAGCACGAGGTGAACAAACTGCATGAAGAGATTGGCTTGCTGGTGGTTATGGCGGCTTAGCGATGCAAATTCCAGTGCTTCGAGTTTACAGTGGTTTATTCAGGGATTAGGGAGCATGTTGGACTATGACTGAAGCCTGGTGGTTTGAGTTCAACAGTAAGATGCCGTTGAACTTCGAGTGAGTGCCCTCCAATGTCAAGGGGGTGCTGTAGTGCCAACGGTTGGCGACGATATGCAGTTGTTATTCATGCCAGGCAGGAGTCAATTGTATTGTAGACAAGAATTTGTGTTGCCTGCATGGACAAGATGGCTGAGCCTTGAGGATGTTTCTGATCGGGACGAGGGAGGGAGGGGGCATAATGTAGCGAGGATATAATGTCGAAGTCATTATCGAGGTAGGCGTGTGCGATTTGTTAGAGGGCGGAGCATCTTGGCGAGTACGAACGTTAATGGGGCCATAGTGGTGTGAGTGTATGGCATACTGCAATTGGTCACCGATACATGCCAAGGTCAAAATTATGTACTGAAACATCTAGTGAGTTCGCGCTATTTGTAGAATGTAGCATTGGAAGATGTCGGTGGAAGATTCGAGATGGAAGGGCTTGCCTATATATAGGAGTGGATTTGATGTTGCTGCGGAGTCAGTCATTATAGTGCAGTCGAGTGAGTCAGTACGGTGTATACCGTTGAGACCGATAGTGCGGTGAAGACCGGTAGTACGGTGGAGACCGGAGTACGGTGCAGTCCGGCAGTTCGGTGGGTCCCTAGTAGGGGTCCACCAACATAAATAAATGACGCTTGGTCCAAATACGGTTGTAAATAGTATAAATAATAAATATAAATTATACATAGTAGTCAATAGTGTAGTGTAAGATATATAAATAGTGTATATAAATAATCGATGATATTTTAGTGTGGAAATAAATAAACTTGAAATATTAATAATTCCCAGTCATTTTTACATACTCGTTACACTATTTTTTTCATAACCTCAAATTGATCTGCCATGTTATCGTTTACAATATTGTTTTTCTTCGGAAACGATTTTGAAAACAGAAATGTAAAAATTACAGTTTTTGAAAGAAAACCCTGTTTTATAGATTAATTTTGACCATTACTCCGATTACTGCTTTCTTATTTTGAACGATAAGATTGTGCTTTCGAAAGATAGAATTTCACTTTTCCCAATGATTTTATTATCGATATAATCAGCTCCTGTAAAATTGTTGTCAATTTTAAGCAAAAGCAGTGTCCAGTAGGTAGGTATAGTGTATGACACTCTTTAGTTCCAAATAATCTGTTATTATTATTATGTAGTTATTCCAGCCTAGGTTCGAAAATTAGTGTTCTTGTGGAAACTATCACTATTCTTAAATTAATACCTATAAGTATGTCCTCTAAACCTAAACTATTCAAAGCTCAACTTGTGACCCAGTCCATTTGGTATTTATCTATGGATCCACTTTATAATTTCTCTATGATCTACCAATTTTATCAAACAAATCATCCTGTGAATCTTCAATATAAATTATAATATTTTCATTATTTGATTGATAAATAGTGCAATTTAATACTCTGCATAACTGTGGAGAAATATTCTTGCATTATTCCTTTACATTCACAAATAAAATCGTGAATATAAAATAATTCGTAATGTTACCAAAAAACGCTAACATATGACAACATACCTTTCTCTGAAAGTCTTTGAAACCAGTAAGAAACATGAAAGCAAACAACACTGCGATATCAACCACCAGGTGTTCATCCAATGATGACTGATGTTATGAACCGTCGGCCCACCCCATTGGCGGTCCTTTGTCCATTCCATTATGCAACTATCGTAACGGTCCCTTAGCTGAAAAGGCGCCCAAAACAGAAATATCCGTTGAAAGAAAGAAGAAACCCGTAGATAAGCGTATTTGTCACCTGGCCAGTTCACCCTCGCATTTTTTCACTAGAGTCAAGATACCGCGTTGTGCAATCGTATTACCTCATTTAATATCAAAATAATTCGAAATATCTTTTATGATTCAGTATATTTCAAAAAATGTTTGGTAAGGCAAAAATCCACCGTTTCAACGATGCAACTGGTAAGTAGATTCTTCTACTCATTTAATTTTAAATAATAATTAACTTATTTTTTAATGTACCTATTTATTGAATTTACATTTTTCCTAGAAACCACCCCAAGTACCCCATCTAATAATAATGTTAAAAGTAGACTGAAAGCCTTCGTTGAAAATAGAAATAAGAGTAAGACACCCGTGCCGGAGAAAAATAAAGATAAAATACTTGAAAGTAAAAGTAAAAGCGCCAGTAAAAGCGATGCCAAAGCCAAAGATAAAGACGCAAGTAAAAGTGAAAATAAAAATAAAGTGAAACTAAAAACACATGACTGCTCCGAAAAAAGTTCTGCCGCATCTGATGTGGCCTCCACAAGAAGCACTCCATTGTTTCGAACTGTAAGTACCTACCTGCTAGGAGTATTTTTTTATTAATCTATGGGATAGAATAAAACTACTATGCCTTATTTTGATATTTTTGATTTTTAGTAGATATAGGTATATTTTAATAAAACGTTACTAGACTAGGGACAAAAAGAAAATGTTGCATTGACATATTATATGGAATAAATAATATTTTCTTATATTTTAGCCAAGTTTAATGAAGTATAAGAAACTGGCCCTCGTTTCTACGCCAAAATCCAAACCTAAAAACTCTCCTAAAAAAACTGAAGATGTCGAAGCACTCAAAGAGAAAATTGTTGAATGCGAGAATAAAGATGCCTACATTAAGGATCTATCAGAGCAACTTGAAGATATTAAAATGAAACTGACTATTTTAGACAAACAAAAAGAAGAGCTTCAGGAAGATAAAAATAAATTTGAGAAAGAAATTGAGAGTTTGAAATCGAAACATAATGAAGAACTTGTTAATATGACTATAAGTTTTGAAATGGAAATCTGTGAACTCAATATAGAGCGAAATAAATTGAAAGATGATCTAACCAAATTAAAGCAGGATTATGATGAGTTTGTCAAATTTTCTGCGAAACATGAGAAAAGTATGAAGGAAGACTATGAGCAAATAAACGAAAATAACGAAGTGATGAGGAATGTCAACGAAGATCTGATGGAGATGAAAGAAAAACAAATAGACAACATGAAAACTGAATTGAATGCCTTGGAGAAGAATTGTGCTGAAATTCAAGAGAAGCATGCATTGGAAATAGAGAATTTGAAAAGAGAGCATCAAAAAGAAATTGAAGATCTTGAATTCGAATTGCTAAGAACCATGACCGATTTGCAGAAGGAGAAAGAGAATGCGACATGTCAGATCAATGATATGGAAGAGAAGATGAGAAGGGAGATGACTAGAATGGAAGACGCTTTCAAGGTTGAAAAACAGATTATTGTAGCAGATATTGAAGCAAGATTCAAGCAGGTGAGTGATATTAGGTTTATTTATTTGGATGTATTGTAAGTTAGTGAATTAATTGCAGATGCAAGAAACAACTAATAATATATACACATTCGATTTGAATGAATCCCAGTTCCATGAGAGATTGAATCAAATCGAACAAGAATGGAGGCAGAAACTTGAAGTACAAGAAAAACAATCGACTGCAATTTTGAGGGAATGTCAAGCTATTAGCGAGTATAATATAATTCAATGCGAGGTGGAGAAGAATAAATTCAAGGCTGCTTTGGAAGATAAGACTGAACAATTAAACGGTTTGAAGATATTATATGAGAAAACGGTACAAGGATATAAGGATCTAGAGATGAAGTATAAAGACCTTCAAAACAAAATGAGTCAAATAATACTTGAATTGAATGACACCAGGAAAATCTCACATGATCAGTTACAACAGAAAGTCGAAGAAATTGAAAAACTGAGAAGAGAAAAAATAACTTATGAGCTGACAATAAAAAATTCCCAAGCTACCATCGATGTTCTAAAGAGGCGACTTATTGATTCTGATAACGATGTTGAGCAGCTGAAGCAAGAACTTGAACAAAACGAAGCAAAAATTCTCAGCTACGAAGAGAAGCTAGCGCAGCTTGGTCAGGAACTTAAAGAGGCTGAAACTTACAACGAAGAACTTGAAATGCAATATGAATCATCCATAAAAATGAACCGCAGTGAAATTGACAAGCTAGGTCTGGATCTGTTAAAAAAACTCGAAGACTATAAAAGAGAAGGTGAATCTGTTAGTAAGCAACTACAGGGAGCTAAGGTATTGAGAGAAGAAGCTATGCAGCAGTTGCACAGTGCTTTCAAGACAGTGAATCAGCTAAAGCTCGATTTGGATTGCTTGGAAACGATCAACTCTCAGTTTGAGTTCGAGATTGAGCAGTCACAAAACGAACTCGAGGACTATCATATGCGTGAAATGGAATGGAACAATACCAAGGAAAAGTTTGAGGAGACCATTATTCAAATGGAGAGAATATTGGAGGAGAAACAGCTAGAGCTGGATACATTGAAGAAGCAATCGATTGGTAATCAAGAGAAAGCTGAACTGAATTACCAATACACCGAGTACTATGAAAATAAAATCAAAGAGTACGAAGAAGAGTTAAAGGAGTCGAGTAGCATCAACAAGAAATACATCGAAATGTCTGGCAAGTATGATGAGCTGGCGCAGAAATTTGAACTATTAGAGCTGGAAAATGTGGATAATAAAAGAAAAATTTTAAAATTAAAAGAAGAACTTGGAGATAAGGCCGCATTAGAAGAACAATATTATAAACAGAATGACGTTTACGAGACTTTGCTGAAACAGTATGAACATTCTCAAATGGAAGGAACTAACTATAAGGTATATCAAAATAAATGCAAAATGTTCTCTTCAGGAACCATACTGACGATAATACTCTTCTTTAATTCATCCCAATTATTTCAATATTTATTTTATCTGATCACGGTCATATCTTAGAATATTTTGTAGCGAGATTTTATCAAAATAAAATTAGTTCACATCATAGAAATCTGATGTACACGGTTCACATATTTTTAGCGACTACCAGATAGCCAACACGAATTTAACAAAAATTATATTTTTTAATTTCTATTGATGGCAATCGTTTGTAAGTCGTTTGAAACTGTTTGTAACACTATTCTTTTTGTTTGTGAGTCAATAGTTAATGAGTAATTAGATTGTTAATTATTTGATACCAGATAGACAACACGCTTTAAAAATACATAGTAACATATATGTTATACACTCAACCTATCAGATATCGTTAGTAAGTCTCAAATATAATAATGAAATCGTTTGTGACTGTCTGCTTTTCCAAAAAAATCAAAATTGATTTCAAAATTTGTATATTTATATTACTTTTACAGTACTGTTGAAGTATTAATTCCTTCACTTCTTCATTTTAACAGTGGTGTAAAGTTAGTTGTCTAAATCCACAAATTTTGAAATCAATTTTGATTTTTTGGAAAAAGCAAAGAGTCACAAACGATTTCATTATTATATTTGAGACTTACAAACGATATCTGATCGTTTGAGTGTATAACATATTTGTTACTATCTATTTTTAAAGCGTGTTGGCTATCTGGTATCAAATAATTAACAATCTAATTACTTATTAACTATTGACTAACAAACAAACAAAAAATAGTGTTACAAACACTTAAAAATGACTTACAAACGATTGCCATCAATATAAATTAAAAAAAATTTTTTTTTTTAAATTATTCGTGTTGGCTATCTCGTAGTCGCTCATATTTTTTGGACTTGCTACTCAAAAAATCTTGAAAGCTAATGTTAATTCAGTTCACACATAAATTCACATTACAAGTTATGATTACATAAACGAATTTGAAAAATTTATTTTTCAAATTTCTGTCGATACAAATCGCTTGTGAACGTTTGTGATGCGTTTTTTCTGTGACTCAATATTTAAGGTGTTATTAGATTGTTAAATAATTAACACCGGTTAGCCAACACATCTTGAAAATATACCTTACATTATCTATTTTTACTCAATTTATCAGAAATAGTTTGCGAAACACAAATATAGTTATGAAATCGTTTGTGACTCTCTATTGTTTTAGAAAAATCTAAATTGATTTCAAAATGTGTAGGCTTAGGCAACTAACTCTACATCACTGTGAAGCATCAATAAATGTAATTTGTGTATGTCTACAATTTTATTGCACAACTTTAATAGTACCAGCACCTATAGAATTAATATTATTTTGTATTGTGACGTTCCACACACAAATTATATTGACGATTTAACAGTGATGTTTAGTTGCCTGAACCTACAAATTTTGAAATCAATTTAGATTTTTTTTTTAAATTCAGTCACCAACGATTTCATTATTATATTTGTGCTTCACAAACGATTTCTGATAAATTGAATAAAAAAATAGGGGATGTAAAAATGTAAGGTCTATTTTCATTACGTGTTATTAGCTAATTGGTGTTAATTATGTAACAAACTAATAACTCCATTAAATATTTAGCCACAAAAAAAACGCGTCATAAACGTTCACAAACGATCTGAATCAACAGAAATTTAAAAATTAAAATTTTTCAAATTCATGTTTGCTATTCAGTATATGTATACAGGCTGTATCGTAGAAAACGCCCCGGGCTGTAACTTCATTATTTATTGGCGGATTTTAAAAATTTAAAAAAACTAATGAATGGTTTGATATATTCTACAAGATGTCAGTAATTTTCATTTTTTTGATATCTGCCCTTAGTGACAGCTATAGTCAATTTTTTTTTCTAAAAGCATGTTTTAAATTTTACGTCATATTGTAGACAATTTTATTTTGAATTCAGCAGTATAACATAACTAAATATTTATTCAACATTTACATAATATTTAACATAATTTTATAAGTCGCTAATGAAAACTAACCTTTAGAAAAATGTCAGATCGTGTCACTGAATTATCAATGTTTTGATTATTTTTATAACACTGTGAAAAGATCACTTCAATTTCTATGATGGATAACAGGACATTGACCGACATGCTCCAAGTTAAAGATAATGGTCTAAGCATTACCTTTTCTCCAGAAATTGTTGAATAAATATTAGGTTATATTATGCTGTTGAATTTAGAAAAAAATTGTCTACAATATGACGTAAAAATAAACACATGCTTCCATGAAGAAAAAAAGTTGACTATCGCTGTCACTAAGGTCAAAGATTAAATAAATTTAAGTTGATGTCATCTTGTAGAGTATATCAAACCATTCATTTTTTTGAATTTCTAAAATTTGCCAATAAATAACGTAGTTACAGCGTGGGACGTTTTTTACGATACAGCCTGTATATCAGGGAATAAGAATCATTGACTTACCTTGATATTTTGGAAATTCTAGACTAACAGATCTCATATTTCTGTAAATAAAATTACCAATACCTAAATAACTCAATGTTCATAATTCATAGGTAAAGGAATGTGAAATACTGGCCACCCATGACAATGAAAAAGAAATGTTAATAAATAAGATTCAACATTTGGAGAATTCGCTGAAGGATGTAACGCAAAAATACGCTGATGTATTAGGCCATAAGAAAAATAAGCAGAAGAAAAAACATGTTGCAGAATTGAAGAATGAGAATGATGAGCTAATACAGGTAACTTTGGAATTTATACCATTTTTAGTTCAAATATTTCACATCTTCGCCTATTCGCAAATTACAGGTTGTCGCTCTATAGAGTTTTTCTAAAACATATGGATAAGGTCTTTGATGTGTATAGATATTGTAGAAATATTTTTAAAGCTATATTGGTCTGCAAATGCCCTTTTCTCCTTTTGTATAGTCTGTATTGTTTGTCTGTGCTTTCCGAATACCTCTACCTACTATTTGATCATCTAGAAATTTATGTATCTAAATGTCCTTTTAATTTCTTCTCTATTATTTACACCATCTCAGAGCATTAATTACCATCTAATGATAAGATTTGAGGCCTCATTATTCCTTCAAGCCATTATTTTTGATATTTTAGTTACACTTGATTTTAATCAGGCTCCTAAAAAGCACCCCGATATATATATATACCTATTACCTATTCATATTCTGATATATATGTATTTAAAATTATAATTCCCCAAATTGTTGGCTTTACAGACCCATTCAATCATTAGATGGATTAGATGACTATGAAAATTATTTTTTCAGAACAATATGGACCTTGATCTGAAACTAAGCTCACAATTGAAAACAATCGAAAACCTCAAAAAGGAAAACTACGAATTGAGAAAGTGCCTGCGACGATCCAAAGTATTCACAGAAGATAAGGAAAATCTGGGTAGCCCCAACCGTTCTTTGAATTCGAGTCGAATCGAATCGCCATTTCGTGACAGGAATTAAAGTGTTTCTGATCACATATTTGTTTTTATCCGTGGAGACTTTTCTAGCTTTAATCTATTTATACATAGTTGTAGGTTTCAGTTTTCGGACTGAATAATCTGTTGTTTCGTTTTTTTTCTTGTCCTGGAGTACAATTTTATTATATTTATTTTGCTCAGTATTTGAGGCGAAGTCTTAAAACAAATATATTACCTATATGTATTCAAAGCAAAATAGAGCGAATACAAAACCTCTAAATTTTCTCAAAAAAATTGCTTTATTCTAAAATGAAGGACCACAATCTTGGTTTTGGCCAATGGATTTAACTCGATAGTAAAAAAGGAACATTGAATGTTATTATTTGGAGACCTCTGAGCAACAAAATAGAACTCAGAGCTGTGTAAGTCTTGAGGAAGGGCCCATTCAGTAATTCATAAATAATACTCTTATCTCTCAGAAAAAAAGTAGCTGCTATGTCCTAGGTGAACACGATATAGGCGATGCGTGCATTGCGGAGAACGTATGCGACCTGTTATCAATGATTTTGTCCAAACTGAACATGGTATGTGTGCGATCAGTACGATGCGGCCACGGTCGTATAATATAAGGTCTTGCATCTCTACGGAGTTTGGGTAGGCCAAATTGTCATGGATATTAGGATATTGAAGATATTTTTAGTTTGTATTATAGCCATTTTGGGTGTGGCGCTAGTCACTAGTGTAAGTGTGTCAGTGGTTGGAACCTCATTAAAATCTCAGAGACAATCATTCGTTTAATCGCTTTTAGTATATAATAAATAATTCACTTACCGTTTCTGAAATTAATTTGAATTCAGTACAGTACAAATCAAGAATCATATTTAAGAAATTCGCAACGACACTAGATTACAGCGACTTACGCGGCCAAACCTAGAGTTAAGAAAAACGCCTTCAATAAGTGTGACACCTTTTAAGTGGAGATGCAAGACCTTATAGTATATGACAGTGAATGCGGCAAACACATGTTTTTAAAAACAAACAAAAATTGTCCTGTGGTTGATAAAAAATGGGGTTATGTTGATTATTTAATTTCATTTATTGCGACATTAATAACATTTGGTAAAACTATATATAGTTGGCGGCCACTATGCCAAAAATTACGATTTTTTCGAGATATGAGTACATATTTTGGGGCGTATATTACGAAATGGAAATCAAACAAACACTGAAGTGATAGCACAGATTAAAGTTTTAATCTGTGCTGATGGTAATATTCTATCTCTATAAATTTCATACTTCTTTTATTTTTACTTTCGCCAAAGTATTATCCATTAGCAATATTTTACGTGCTATTTCTATTGGAGCCATAGTTCACAAATACATTAAATATATTTTACAAAAAATTGGACCGACTTTATTAGTTGTTGCATTGAAAGAGACAAAATAATATTAATTCTATTGGTGCTGGTACTTTTTGAGTTGTGCCGTTGTAGTTTGTTGAGTACCGACTTCAAAAGAACCAGCACCAATAGAATTAATATTATTTTGTCTTTCAGAAAAAATATTTATTTCACATTTTTGAGTGTAACATTAGTCACGAAAATCGTTGAACGTTCGTTAATATCCAAGAAAATATAGGCTTAGCTTGTACTGGTTATTTACTATTCAGAAATCTCAACACTTCGCGCGCTAATATACATATTTCAGATTTACTGCTGTAACTCGAAAACCGTAACTCAATTTAAATGTTGCTACATATAATCTTTTCTTTAATTTGGCCGCCTCATATTTTCAATTTTCGAAAAAAAATTGATCTTCCACATAGCGGAAATACGCATATCACATTTCAGAATTTACCATTGCTAAACTCGGTAACCGTAACTCTTTTGAAAAATGTTCAATTTAAACGTTTCCGGATATGGTTCCATCTTTAAGTATGCCTTCTCAGATTTTCGATTTTCGTGAAAAATTGTCCCCTCCACCACGTTCGGGGGCGGTTTTTGGAGGGAAAGAGTTTTCGAATTTGAGTTTTTCCAAATATGGGGCCATTCATCAATCCTCTTTCAAATGAATCAAACTCCATTAAAATCGGAGTACGTTTACTATGCAAAACGCGCCAACAGCCATAAAAAAGCAAACATACAACCGAATTATATACCTCCTCCTGTTTTTGAAGTCGGTCAAAAATAAAATAACATGTTGCAAACGACATAATGAGATGCGTGCGATTTCTGCATCGCACGAAACGCAAAGCACGCACCGTATATATCGTTTTCACCTAGGACATAGCGTTATAGTTTGATAAATGAATAATATAGGCTTTATTATAATCTACCAATAGAAAACAATATAGAATTTTATCTACAGAATTGTTAAGTTGATCTCAAATTCAAATAGCCATACCTACAAAAAAGCTGGTTTTGTTAATAGATTTTATGTGTGTGTGTTCAATTGACTTTTTTTTAGTTGTAATAATTTATTTAATTTATAATAAAAATATGGGAATCACAGTCTGTTTTAAATTACTAGAACTCTTCTTTATTTTATTTATCAAGTAACCCAATGAAATCATTTATCAAAGATTTAAATTCTCAATTCTTATCAGACAATTTATATACATTCTTTTATGGAAAACCAGAAATTGAACAGCTATTGCAATGCAACCATCTTTATTTCTATAACTGAAGAACAATCTCGCCAATACAAGTGTTTAAATTGAGAATTTAGATGTAGGTATGCTGGAAGATTAAGAATAAGATTTACTAGATATTTTTTTATAATAATTTCATCATGTTGATTATTTCAGGGGACTTATTTAGGAGAAAAGTGTTGTTATGTATTATTTAATGTCAAATAAAGAAGTGAATCAGTTGAGAGACAAATTTTATTACATTCAAAACATCAATTTACAATCATCATAGTGTGCCAACTGCCAACAAAGAAAGAGCAACCTTATTTTATATTTCAAGAGAATATAAAAAAAACTTGAGCCAACAAAGGTAGAGCAACCTTATTTTATATTTCCAGAGCATTTAAAAAAAACTTGAATCTGCCAAATGTTATACCATAAATGAATTTATGAAGGGTGTTTCAAACTCGATTGACTATTTAGACCTTTATGATATCTACAACATATAACATTAGGTGTTATGTGATCTACAAGACTTACGAATTACAAGTTTTGGTTATAGCCATAGACAACTACTGTGGAATCAAAATTATCATAGAATTAATATTACTAATTAAGAAAATTATATTCGGAGCATTGCAGTGTTGTCACATCTATTCGTATCTGATATCTATTTCATTATTTCAAATAGCATATCTATCCTATATTTTATTCTATTTTTTGATAGGTAGGTACTTTTCTTAATAATGTCCTATACCTACCCCTATCAGACCATTCTTAAGATATTAATTATTAAACTGTTATTTCGCAAAAACAGATAAATTTAAATCTTTTTACAATGGTATGAATATCAAATTTATGAAAATCTTCTAAAAAAGGGGGTAAAGTACATTTTATTTTGTTCTTCTAGTGATATCTGGTTTAAAATGATTATTATTTACCCGCTGACAGTCATCAGTTCTGCACAGTGCACATAATATGCAGATTTGTTAATGTTTGTATTTTTGCTAAATCCAAACAGTCTCACTCGATAGATTCCAAATCAACTTATTTATGCCCGTAATTTTGTAGATATTCTTTTAAAATATGAAAATGGTATGTGTATCAGCAAACAGAAAATTATTCTTAAAAAATGCATATAATCAGGAATATTTTACTCTATTCATTTATTAAATCATATTCATTAAGTATATCGTATTCAAGAGAATTGACTTTTGGCTTTGTATAAACACTCTTGAATACATATTTTTTGGACACTGTATAAAAATTAATGCAGTTACGCTTTATTAATAAAAGTCCCTTCTATCCAAAAATAAAATAAAATATAGAGTATGCCATTTGAAATAATAAAGAATTGATATCAGATGCGGGTAGATATGACAACACTGTAATGCTAAAAATATTTTGAGTTGGTAGATAGTAGCATAGAATTGGGAGAATTCATAGAAATAGGAGTATTAATTCGATGGGAGTATTATTTCTATGGATAGTAGTCATAATACCAGATGATACTATGCTCAATTTGTGAACGCGTTAAAATGCGTTAAGACCTCTGTGCGCATGTCTTCAGTCCGTGACAATCGGACATACCTAAATATCGACATTTTCTGGCAAATCAAATTTATGTTTTACTAGATGTTGGTTCATTATTCATTCCCTCATGATGTACAGCATTATATTGCAAAAACGAGTCACAAACATCATAAATTAAATGTATTGAATACAGAAATACCTAAATTGCCGCAACCAAAAAGACAAGCTAGCACAAAAATACCTATGCGCCTATGCTGTGGTATTGGTATTGTGGTTGTCTCTGTCATAGATAAGAGATGTTGCATTTACACTGATCTCTGTGTGCTTGGCACGTGACCATATCGTCTACCTTGACGATTTAACAGTGATGTATAGTTAGTTGCCTGAACCTACAAATTTTGAAATTAATTTAGATTTTTGTAGAACAATAAAGAGTCACAAATGATTTCATTATTATATTTGTGTCTCACAAACGATTTCTGATAAGTAAGTGGAGTGAAAATAGAGAATTTAAGGTCTATATTCATGACAAGTAGGCTAATCGGTGTTAATTACTTTACAATCTATAATTACTCATTAAATACGTAAATAAGTAAAAAAAACTCGTCCCAAACGTTCACAAATGATCTGTATTGATAGAGATTTAGAAATGTATTTTTTTTTCAATTCGTGTTGGCTAATCGATTCATGGTGAGGTTGGAAGTAGTGTTACGCTGTATCTCAGGTGTTATGTGATCTCCATAAACGCAATAATAGTCTATCGTTTTGAAATACCCTTCATCTATCTGCTTTGATTTGAAAGGTATTGATTTCTGAGAAACATAAAAACATATTTAGGTATTTGGTACAATCTACACCACAGCGATCAAATAGATTCAAAACGGAATATTATCAACGGTATACTGATACCATAGTTACAGATAAGTCTCGTAGGGTTAATGTTTGTATTATTCTCTAGTTCAGTAAAAATCAGCAATTAAAAAGCGCTATCAAGCCGTAGTACAGGTTAGCTATAAAAAACAGATTAGTTTATCTCTGATTAAAATTTAAAAAAACATTGGTGAATCCACTGGTTGATTCTAGATTGTTCACATCCCCATCAAGTTTTTTTGGGCCTTATGTATTATCATGTGGTAGAAAACATTCCTTGTAATTTTTTTCTGTATTATCTTGTGAGTTACAATCATCTTCATAAAAGTATAACAGGTACCACCGGTTCCACACATAGACAAATTTACACATTTTCGGCCGAGAAGTTTGTCAACTCCTAAGATTATAGAAAGTGTAGAAACTCGAAACAAACTGTGTTCAAAAATGCTTCGTAAAGATTACGATTCCTGTCTACTACTGCAAATATAGTCTGTCTAAAAAGTATCCAAAAAATACCTCCAGAAAATCTTTGTTCTGTGCATACAATAATTTTGAGGTATAGGATCGACAAAATTTGATGGCCGTCAGTTCACTGAATTTATGTACCACTGAAAATATATGGCGTTCAGTCAGAATTTGAAGTTGGAAGTATATAGTTGCCGAAATTTTGGATATTTCTGAACGGTTCACAAAATGCTTAGTTATGACTAAACGAGCATTGAATAAAAATCTGTTACCTATACACTATTGAGCTTCATATTTCCCGATACATTATTTCTAGATGGACGATCATTAATCATTTTATTGCAAATAATTCCTCATTACAATGATCATGGGACCAATAACAAATTATTTCGCAGGCGGCTTCTGAACAATCATATAGGTAACTAATTTTAATGGTTCAAAGCACTCAATTTAGTGTTGCCCCATTTGAAGTTCTCTTGCGTCATAAAGTAAACCATCCAATAGAAGAGATTGAAGAATCCAAACGAGGCCGGAAAAACTACTCTCGCCGTTCTGTCAATGAGTGACACGCTGTTCACATGTCTCGTATGTCCAAATTGGTTACCTGCGTATGTGACAAATAAACCACATGAATTTCAATTTTTACGATTCCTTGAGTTTAACTAGTATCACCTGAACTACTAGCTGACGCTTCTCTTTGCCTCTGTTTACGGAATTTCTCATCTCCTTTGAGGCAATATAGAAATTGCCGCCATTTCGGTAGCTTATTTTCAGTTTGAGTTGTCCGCTCCATTGTTAACCGCACCGGCGGTGGTGGATGAAGTGGCATCCCTTGAGGATTCGCCGTCAAAGACGTTCGTCTGCTTTCATAGTGCAATGCACTATTCTGCGAACAAATTAAGAAAGTCTCAATTGAGTATTTCCAACATAAATATTTTTATTAATTTTTAATGTTAGAGACCAAAATATGGGTGCGTTTTTGAAACCAGTAAAAAGCTTGATCGTCAATAAGGCCGATCTTCTAGCCGACAGCTAAGTATAAGACAGTGACTTAAAAAAAGTCATAAGATCATATCACGGAAGAGGACTTGGACCTTTCCGTAGATGCTAAACAATAATGTGGTCTTAGGTGCACAGCATAAAGTTATTTATGCTGTGTTAGGTTTATTTATACCTACTGGGAGCAATTGGCTAGATAGTGCAATTCCTTTAGCCTTTTTCACTGTAGTGACGAGTGTGTACAATTTTTTGAATAACCTGGCAATGGAAAACTTCTGGTATCAGCTGGATAGCGCATCTGGGAGTTGCTACATTCAACGATCTCTAGAATAGACGTTTGAATCCCTGCAACTAGATTTCTATTTGTGAGCCTGAACAATAAGAATTTAAAATGGGCTGTGCGCTTTGACCGAAAGTGAGAAAATTATTTAATATCTTGAAAACAGCTAGATTTGGGGAAGTATTTTACAAAATGATCAGGAAAAGATAGTGAAAGAGAAAATACAACAATATAGAAGGTGTCATTTTAAAATTCAATGTTGTTGGTATTTATCAATATAAGCGGCAACACTGCAACGTGGGAATTTACAAGTTGTTCAGTGTGGTAAAAAAGTTGTGGGCCAAAACTCCAGCCGGAAACAATTCCGATTGATTTTGAACAAACAGTTATTTTATCAATACCAATTTCTTCGAGATAAATCTTTAATCAACGCTAATCCTAAATATCTGCCAGAGTTATATTTATTATGAAATGTGGTTTAATAAGTAAGACGCTCGATTTCCAAGCGTGAGGTGAGGGCGTGTTTTCGATGTGGTCTAGGTCAAATAATTTTTTCTTAAGTCTGATAAAATGAGACATATCGATAGTTCGGAATATTCCCTTGTAAATGGCAAAGGAACGTCTGTTTAGTAGAGTCCAAAAATATGTCTCATTACGGTATTTTAGTACCAACTTTCACGTATCTATAATGATTATAAGAAATAATATCCTACATTGTAGATAGGGCAAATTATTGAGCTGCGCCTTCTTCTTGTACTGTCAAAATTGACGTTGGTCATCTCCACCAAATCAGCAGCCGTAGAGCCAATCAACTCTTCTTCAGATTCATTGCAATCTTCCCAGTCATCTTCATCAACGGGAATTTCTCCGCTACCAACTTTTGTAAAGTAATGTACACCTGGGGCAGAAAATACCAGGAAAACAAACATTAATTACACCAGAAACGTCGAATACAAGCTAATTAAGACAAAATTTTACCAGCAAACTCCAAAAGTGTCGCAATGCAGTAGAAAAAACTCATCAGCAAAAACCAATCCAGTGCCGTTGCATATCTGACTTTGGGCAGATCTGTTCTGGAATCTAGACTTATTGTACTGAGAGTAAGCACCGTAGTTATTCCAAGACCGACCCTATCACTGGTAGCCTCTCTATGTATCCAGAAGGAAACCCATGACAGAACCACAATCAGGATGCAAGGTACGTACACCTGGATAAGGAAGTAACCCGTATGCCGTTGAAGGTTGAATGATACTTGAAGAACGGAAAATTCTCCTAATGACAGAAAAAAAGATGAATGAAAGAAGAATATAAATTTGAAATTATTAAACTTAAACCCTGGAGCCTTACTCCCCAAACTCGTTTTGGCACCGATTGACAATAATTTCAATTTGACTGATTCAGCACTCGTGGAGTCAGGAGTAAGCCTTCTGTTGTTACATTATGTTATTAGATTATTTTTACCTTCTCTACGAGTTAATGTAAAGTTCCTATATGGAGAGCTTATGAGATCGAACTGAGAAAGCGTCATGCCAGGAACAAAGTTGACACTTTTTTCATTCTGCCATTGGTAAACTAAATTCTTTGAAGTGTACGCATCTGCAATAAAAGCAATTCCAGCTGTTATCAAAAGATCTAATAAACTTGTTAAGATGTTGACTTACAACTACCGAAGATCAATGGACATGATTGTCGGTCCATGGGAAAACTTTTCAGCTCCATTGGACATTTGGCTTTGATAGTTAATCTAAGTATAAACGAGCAAAATATAAGAGAAAAAGTAGTACCTAACTATTTCAATGTTAAATGATCTTATTAGGTATTCATCGCAATAATGAGTGAACAGATACAGGTTATCTATTAATTTCTCACTAGGATGATAATGTAAAGAATCAGATTTTAGATAATTGCAATGTTGACATATCTCCATTTTTAAGGTTTCTTCCTGTAGCCGAATACAATGGTTTATAGGAGGATTTTGAAAATGTACAAACACATTCAATTGAAAACTGAATTTATTATTTATTTGGAAATTTAGCAAAATTTTTTAACATGGTATAACACTCTTCAAAATATTTGAAACAGTTTGAAGTAAAAATAGCTACCAAAAACTAATCTATTATTCGATATAGTCGAAATTTTACATAATGAATTATTTTCGAACATTGCCTAATTTGGAATCAGCGAACTGTCAAAGTCTATTTACAAATGATATAATTTTTAGGTATAAGCCCTTCAATAACTGTCTCAAATATCTCGAATACAGCTATACTAAAACCTTTAAATTTGATTGATATTCCTCATTTACTTTGAAGTTTAGATCTACTGAGAATATCATCGTATGGACCTCGAGGGTCTTACTTATGCGACTTTTTTCAATTTCATTCATATTCACCTCATTGAATAGAGTATATCTCCATCCTGGCTTATCCTCAGTAGTTTATTGGGAACAGTAATTGTATGAACATACGAGTTTTTCCCATTGTAAAAATATGTGTCAGGTCTCCAAATGCGCTCAAGCATTTTTATTGAAAGCGATAGAGATTTAATTGGTCCAAGGAAAGATAGTCTCTGATCTCGCCAGTACTGCCTAAAGTAGCAGTCCATGGAGTACTCCTGCAATGTATAGATAGGTAATCTGAGGATATATAAAGAAACACATCATATTCTGTTTTACATACATATTCTTTGACAATATTTAAGAAATTTACTACATTTACAGGTGGAATTAACACATTTTTTGACTGAGAATATGTTGGGTGGCTACATCAAATTTTTTGTTTACATTACATAATCTAGGTACCCACTCACCATGTCGAGTTCTGACACTGGGCCCATGCTTCTGATTAGAATGTTAGTTTGCACTACTGTTGGGAGATCTATAACAACAAATATTAAAATTGAGGATTCATAGATTATTTACCTTATTTACATATTAAAGTGTAGTTGAGTCAATTTTCATTTTACTGAGAAAGCTTGATGGTAATTATATATTTATATAATAGAGATATTTGTATTTCATAGAATAATAAGATCAAAGTCCTTTGAAACTGCAACATATCAAGTAGGTGTATTTAAAATATAGTCCATTAAGGTAAGTAAAGAGTCGTATTACGTTACATTTAGGTTGGTATGCTTGCCAACTTTGTTAAATCGTCAAATTGACACATTAGATTCAGCTGATTCCCTATTTAATAGGTTATGATAATCATTTGTCGCATTCGAAATTCAAAATATTTGATATAAATATATCAACTGGTATTGTGATTGGTTTGTTATAGCAACAGCAAAAAGTAAAAATAAATTAATAAATAATAAACAAAGTAGGAACTTCTGAATTGTTCCACAGGCATAAAAAAGTCAAAAACTATAATATAGAATTTTAACGTGTTAGTATATCGCAAAATTTCAATAATACCATGTGAAAAACTCCAAATATTTTGGTTTCAGACTTGACGTAGGGCTACATAAGGCATAAGATTGACGTAACATTTTTCTATTCATAATGAACGTAAAAACTTAGTTGCTACGCATGCGTGAAATAATTTGACGGCTATATTTCATCTGGGGGTTTTCTCTGGTGTAGATATACTAACTTTAACGCCATGGAGTTGGAAATGCAGTTATTGGTTTTGTTATTAGCAATGCGTAGAGTACAAGGAAGATATTGTGTAAAAAAACCTAGGCGATGGAGTGTGCGTCCAGTAAACAGGGATACTAGAACTAAAACTTCATGATGAAGAATGATTCTTTAAATATACAAGATTGCGAACCAATACTTACCAACCAACGAATAATTCAACCCATTAAATCCAAATCCCCTAAAAATGTTCCAAAATTTCCCATAAGCCGCACGAAAGTTTGAACATTGTCTAACTTTATGTCCGCCTAACGTTCGGCCGTAAGATCTTACGGTCTAGCGTAACACATAAGTGTAACGTTCGCTTATTGTGAACGATCCCACTTATTTTCCAGTGTTCAACTTTATCCATTACGCATATCTTACGCCTTACGTCCATTATAAATGAGCACATTACTTCACAAAACTGTCAATTCATACGCAAGCACGACGATTCAATTTTCAATTCTTGTAAAAAATTGATAAATAAGTGAAAATAATAACAATGAATACCTATGATTGAGATTACATTTATTATTCATGATTGCATGCAGTCAACTTCACTATGATACTTTTTATTCGAAAATGGTATATTTTCCAGAGCATCAGTTTTTTAAGATCACGGTTGACTCTTCGTCAACACTATACATGAAATATATATATATACGGAGGTCAACACCAAAGATAAACCAACCAACAAGAGGCGATTTAAATAGTTTAACTGTCAATGTCAATTATAACTTCATTTTTCCCATTGTGTCGCAGCTTTGCCGTTTTGCGCTTAATTACTGGCATTTATCGAGAATGAGAATTACCCCCAGAAATACCTGAGCTAAGATCGTTGAAATAAATAGTGAATCTGCAGTAGATACACACCAAAACAATAAACTCTTTATTTTTTAAGAAATTGTAAGGAATACTATAATAAAATTATCTATGCTATGGATGCAATCAAATTCGAGTTTCTCCAGTAATGTCATATTGGCAACAATGTATCCAAACAAACAACATTACATTTTATAACTTGAAAAAGACTTGAATCTTATGTATAGGAGAATGACGGTTTTGTATTAATATTGACCTGTCATGCTAAAACATTGATAAAAATAGTAAATAATTAGTATATATTGATTACATTTACAAAATTGAAAAGGTAGTTTTTCAGTCTCTCAAATACTTTTTAGTCATAACGGGGAGAGATGTTCATCAACACTTATTATTCTTAGTGTAGTTTGGTTTTGTGAGAATTCAAATTATTACATGTTACTTTTCTGTCAGTGTATCAAGTAGTTTATGTTTCAATGCTGTGACGTATTTCCGTTCAAAATCGTGTGTATCCAACATAAAAGGAACCGACAAAGCTTTCGCCTTTGTTGGTTGGTTTACTCTTTGGTCAACACTGTATCGTCGTTTTGACAGTAAAAATTGTAAAATGTTCGCAGTCAAGTTGCAGTTGTTAGTTGATAAGCCTGGTTTTGGCCATGGGAGTACCTAGTATCTATAGATAGTTGACAGATTTAAAACGCGTAGCGTCATCACTGAATTTGAGTATGATTGCTATTTTATCATTGAGTGACAATCGTAGGCGTAGGTAACTATGGATGGTCTGGGCACCGCTCCACCTATGATGGATGTTAACCGCCCACCCTAGAATGACCAAAAATAAGAGATTGGAAAATTCATACACAGACCAACTTGAATTTATCCGAACTTGTAACTTCGCGGTAGTTTCGAAAGAAATATGTCATTTAAATAAATGTTGAACTGTGTATGGGGCCCATAACATACAGAACTATGTAATTAAACTAGATATTACAGTCCATGATATGATGAGTTTTTGCAGGAAAAAAGAGAATTAAAAATCCTGTTAGTAGATAATCACTTGTTCTATATTTGTTTCTTTGAATGAAAAATGGAAATATTGTGCTAATGTTATGTATTTTAAAATTTATGTAGTTTAGTTTAATGGATCGTGAAATTCAGACACATATTTGCGTGAAGTAAAAGGAAGAATGGGGGGGCAGCGCCCTCCAAGATAAAATCCTAGTTACGCCTCTGGTGAAAATGCTAATATATTTATCAGAGATGTGATATCTTTCTAATTTATTGTAAATGCAAAGGTATTACCAATTAAGCGATATATAAATATATATGTAGGTATATGAATACGAATTAAGAAATCTTAGACTTTTAATCCAAAACATAATGATTTTCGGATTTGAATCTGTATGACTTATAATAAACAAAGTGTTAACGGTTGAAGAATTGACTTAAAGTTATCTAAATATAACACCGTAGTCTGTGACTGTCTGTATTTAGACAGTACGTACATATTTATAACGCCGAGTTGAAGTCTGTGCAGCTGATTGGAATTGTCTTTGTATATAGAATTTTATACTAGGTATAAGTAGATAATTTTCGAACCGACCTTCTATTAACTATGACTTAGTTATAATATCTAATGTGCATTTCTATAAATCCTGCAATGCAGAGTCAGTATACCTAAGCACCAAAAATAGACTTTGCCGTCCGAAATTCTACCAGAGGTGAACTGTCCGGAATCCAGTTTCAGGTACTTTTAAAGGATTCTCGGTTTCCGGTGTTAGAAGCAAGCTATGCACCCGCCCTACATCAAAGGCAAGCATCTACAAAGTAGATATACGGTGCTGTGCCGTTTTGTGAAACGCTGAGACGAAACGCACCTTTAATTTTGTTGGGACATTATTAAAAAGTAGGTAAAGAGAAGTTGGTTGGGAATGCCGTTGCAAACAACGATTCACTCGTATATCGAATTGTTTATTGTAAGCTGATTCGTCAATGACTATTTGCACTCTCAAATACCTAACTCCTTATCTTTAAAGTGAAATTACAGATACATAATGGATTCCAGCATAGAGTATTTTTTTGAGTATTTATTATTTTTATTAATAAAGATATATCCAAAACAATTATGGAAATGGGCTCAGCATTGTAAGATAGTTTCTTAAGTAAAGTTACTATTTGATCTAAACCATACTATCTACAAGGCTTCATAAACTACAGCTGAGCTGTTGGTGAATTTAGGATGGATTAAAGAAAAGAGGAATATTATTAGAGGATAACGTCAGATCGACTTCTCATTGGAAATAAATACGTATCCACCGGAAAGGAAAAGTTCTCAAAATTCATTGAATTTAAATTTGAACAACCTTTTCATGTCATTACATGTCAATCGTCCATTTTTAACAGCATGTGTCATAGCCTTGTGGTTAGAGTGTTATAGAGGTTGTTGTTTTGGCTGTTGCGTATAAAGCAAATAGGGTAGTAGGAAAAAGTAATTATTTGAGCGGATTTTTTACGAAACCTAGTTCAGACTTTATTAGTTGGTGCACTGAAAAATACAGAAATCAAGGTGCTGATCCTTTTGGAGTTGTGCATTTATAGGTAGATAGAAGACTTTTGTTATCAACTTCAAAAGTATCAGGATCAGTGGAATTAATATTATTTTGTATTTTTCAGAGCATCAATTGATAAAATCGGTGCTGGTTTTGTAAAACAATACTTTCACAATTTTTAGTCTACCTCATCATAAGCCATCAAAATCGTTAAACGTTCAATTATACAAAAGAAGTACTTATTCTATTACCTATTCAGACATCTCATCTCAACATCGCTGAAATGCACATATTTCAGACTTTACCACTGCTGTAACATGGAATTCGTATTTTTTTAAATGTCTAACTTAAATGTTGTTGAATATGGTCTCTTCTTTAATTTGAGCGTCTCAAATTTTCGATTTTCGATAAAAATTGCCCCCCTCTAGATAGCGGAAACACACATATTCTTTCTTATTGTTTTAACTTAGGAATCCGAATCTTTTTAAAAAAATGCCCAATTCAAATGTTGGATATGGTGTCTTTTCTAATTTGTCGTCTCCAATTTTCTAATTTAGAAAAAAAATATACCCGCAGATATTTTTATAGGGGCGAAGGAGAGTCTGCATTTCAAATTTGTTTGACGTGGGACCATTCCTCAACTATTTCAAATTAAAAATGGTAGCTGGCAATGCATTAATGTTTGAAAATTTTGAAAAGCAGATGATAGTTCCTTTGGTAGTGTATGCTGATTTTCAATCCATATTGAAACCCATCCACTCAAGTGAACCAAACCCTGAACTCTCATTTAAAAATAGAACGTTTCTACATGAAGTTTACTCTTTTACATACATAATAAAATGCTCTTCTGATGATAATTTATCAAAATTTGTTTCATATAGAGGTGCACACTCTGCAAAGGTTTTTACAATGAGAATTGAAAATGATTTAAAAAATATTTACAATCAACATTTGAAAAATATTAAACCAATGACGAAAGAAACCCCTGAACAATGCTACCACATGTGGTATTTGTGAAAAATCTTTCTCAGATTGGGATGTTAAGGTTAGGGATCATTGTCATCTCACCGGTAAAAAAAGATATCCAAATGCACATTCTGTATGCAATTAAAATTTCAAAATTCCAAATTTCATTCCTATAATTTGCCACAATATGAGTGAAAAAATCTGTAGTTATAATCGAGTTAGGTCACCACACCAATGGAACCAGCTTTACGTGAGCCCCACTCGCGCTTGACCGATTTTTAAGATTATATATTTGTTTATTTGGAGAATAGTGAACGATTTTCATTATTCTTTCTCTTTTTGACTGACAAACCAAACAGACAGGGTATATAATTGGACAGTTTCTCTGCATGTTCCTTCTTTGGTGAACGTTGAATGATTTTGATGACCAATATTAAATAAATATTTTTACAAACAAATGGAACGACTTTATTAGTTGGTGTACTGAAAAAAAAACAGAATAATATTGATTTTATTCTGGTACTTTTAAAGCTGGTGCCAGAAGTTTTCTACTACAACTGCACAATTTAAAAATTACGAATACCAATAGAATTAATATTATTTTTAATTTTTCATTGCACCAACTAATAAAGTCGGCCCAATTTTTTTATAAAAAAATGTTTATTCGAAATAGGATTACTGTTTTGTGTTATATCTTCTTATCGTTTGCCTAATGTGTCTAAAGCAATATACTAAACTTTAGGTACTTTTTTGGAATCTATGTACACATTTAACTGTTTTGTAATTCAAATATGATACTGCCCGTTGTTAATATTATTGTTAAATTGTTTTGCCTTAATAAATATTTGTATATTTATAAAAAATATTTGTATTTTTGTAGTATATATGGTCCTAAGAAAAAATATTCATTAATGCTAAAAAAGAATCAGACATGTTTATTGTAACATTCTTGTCATTATGTTGTAGTAATCATGAAACAAATGCTTTCTTGTGGGTTATGTTATAAGCCAGGATATCTAAAAAATTACTGACTTATCATGGACAGCAAAATACAAATAGTTAATTATTATACAAGGGAAAAAAGTAATATAGCTTTAGGTTATGCTAGAATCTGATATTCTTCCCGTATATAATATAATACACTATTTTATTCTCTGAGGGGAAAAACGATGATTCAATATTGAAAAAATATTACAATATATTAAAGTCAGAAAATTATCACTTATAATCTCCCTAGAGCTTGAATAATTTCCGAAAATAAAAAAAAAATCTTAACTGAGAAAAAAAATACTGAGAATAATTCAAGCTCGCGGGAGATTCGGTATGATAATTTTATACCAAAAAAGTAAATATATACAACTTTCGATCATCATAGCAACCTGTCAACTATCAACTACCTAAGCATCTGCTTGGCTTAAGACACCAGGTATAAAAATTTTGAAGTAAAAGTTTCAAACTGGTAGGCTGGTAACCTTTAAAGTAATCAAATATCTGTCAATTTAATTATGTGATTTGAGTTAATAAATATTTTTTACCAAAAAAATTGGACCTACGTTATTAGTTGCTTTGAAAAATACAAAATAATACTAATTCTATTGGTTCTAGTACTTTTGAAGTTGACTGAAAACTTTTGGCACCAACTTCACTAATACCGTCGGTTCATTTTTTTGTAAGAAATATTTATTTCACACTTTTGAGTGTAACATAAGTCACAAAATCGTTCATCGTTCAATTATACCATCATCCATGTTATTCCCTGCTTGTAAACTTGTGACAAGTATTTTTTGCAGATCTAAAAACATCGCGGCGGAAATTCTTATGTAGACATACTGCAGCCTTTATTAATGCTGTAAGTCGAAAACCGTATCTCTATGGAAAAAATGTTCAATGTAAATGATGTTAGAAATAACCTGATCTTTAATTTGGCATTCTCAGATTTTCAATTTTCAAAGGATATTGTCCTTTCCACATATAGGGAAAATACACATAGGTATTTCAAATTTTAACATCACTGAAACTCCAAAACCATAGCTCTTTTGAAGAAATGTTCAATTCAAACGTTTCCGGATATTGTCCTATCTTTAACCGTCTCGGATTTTCGATTTTCGAGAAAAAATACCCCCTCCATTCGCTTCGGGAGCGGTTTTCGGAGTGAAGGAGACTTCGGATTTGAATTTTTATGAATTTGGGACCATTTCTTAAGTATCTTCTTTCAAATGAATCAGAAATCATCAAAATTTTAGTACGTTTACTATATATCTATAGCGCAGGCACAAACCAAACTGATTATAAATAATATACCCGGGAAAAAAGTATTTACATTTTTTCCGCGGGAAAAAAGTAATTTTATAAAAACTTATGCTTTTTCATCTGTCAACAGAATTAAAGTATCAATTTTTTTCCCGTCACAGAGAAAGTAATATTTATTCTATTAGTACCGCCTATATGTATAAGTGATATTGCATAAATCATACATATGTAGGTAGTGTTGCAGGCAATATTTTTTACACGAATCATGCGAATTTTGAGGTTTTTGCCAATAGTGGTCTATATTCCCCTACTTATAGGTAATTGATACTTCATTTTATGAATACCACAATATGTTCTTGCTTCATCTCTTGCACAACCTATATTTGTAATTTCATCTTGTTTGATTTATTGCTAAGTTTGAACTACTAGTAACTACTTACTTTATAAAATAAATTTTATTTTACACATCATCATCTAATAAAGTCGTTCCTAGTTATTTTGCCAAGTTATTCTTGATTATGTAATCCATAGTTACCTAAATTCAGATTATCCAAACAGTATTTATTCTACATTAGTTTAAATAATTGAGGAAAGTACTATTTTTTCCCTTTAATTTAATATTTATCTATAGATCACATAACCTTTGGAATGGTGAAATGGCAAATGTTTTGCGGAATTATAATAAAAATGTTGTTGACATGTTTGAAGAGCAGAATTCAAAGATATTTACAAAGTCCCTCTAATGAGCCAAATGATAATATAGACAATCATGAGATTTTAGAAGGAAAGAAAAAAAATTTTGGAAACATAATTGACATGACATTTTGAACAAGCTCAAAGCGTGAAGAAAATTTAAGCGTTCCTACCTACTTTTATTTTCGTCATCAATTATAAATTCAGTCTTGGAAAGCATGTAACTTCAGAGGGGTGAGAAATATCTGAATGTATTTTGATTCCATCTAAAAAATCATGCCAAGTTATGTGCCTGGTAGGTTTATATGATTAAAACTAGATGATAATTTTTTAGAATCTGTCAGCTATTATAAATGCAGGAATTTAAATTAATAAAACTAGAAATCAATTCAATAACATTTTATTAATATGAATTTCTCCCAGATTACAGAAATGAACAGATTAATCACTTCTTATACCTTACTAATAGAAAGCTGCATTTACAAAATACAAAAATAAATTGAATAACTAACTTCGTTTCAGAGTCGTCTTATATCACCATATTATAAGAAAAGTCATATATCATGAAACATGAACCTAATGCAAAAAGATTCACTCAAAAATAAAATCCGTTTGACAGGAGGGATCTCTTCTACGCTTTCGCGATTCAGGTCTTCTGAAATATTATTGATATCAAATTACACTTTAATTTGTCTGACAACAGACTTGCTCGACATAATGAAACTCGAGGATACGGAGTTCTTTTCTAATGGACTATGATATCTCGAGTTTCCATTATATGTGTATCTGACGGATTGAAAGGGAATCAAATATTGTAACACACATATCAACGGTGCAGTCAAGTTGTATGGGATGTTCACAATAACAATCGAAAGATTCCAAAATATACAGGGAAGTACCCATTTGCAAAACTTTAGGATACGATGAATGAAAACATTCAACATTACGGCAAACATTTTTGTTTTATTTGTATATTTGAATGAAGCAGGTTATTACAAAAATGGCAACTCAGATACACTTATCAATCAATATGACTGCCAAAGTTTTAAAAGGACGATGACAAAGATAAATATTGTATTATTAATAATTTTTAAATAGATTCTATTACTTTCGGTTAGGTGAATAAATTGAGTCTGCAGTGATTTTTTAGGCCCCAACGGGCTATAATACTGCATATCACAATGAGCGAGAGTAAGTAATAAATTATGATAATGAAGAGATCTTTATTGCAGCTTACACGACAGAATACAATAAAGATCCATTGATTATCTTCATTTATTATTCCCTCTTTTAAAAATGAATCATAGAGACTTGAAATTTCGTATGTATACCTAGATCTTTATTGCGAGATATAACCATAGAGACTTATATAGATATATGAAAAGAACAGTTGTTATGGGTTCCCCCTAAACTTCTAAGCTCTATCTACATGATAAAGACAGATTTGTTGGTTCGTTATCTCAAGTCAATTAATATGTCAAACGTCAAAAATATTTTTTTAATAAGTCCTTAAGCGTGTTTGATAAATCAGTCTGTCTAACAGTAGTGTTCTGTGGTCTAACGTAATTATTCGAAGATAAGTATCACGAAGATAGTATAACCTAACCTAACCTATTACTCTGTAGATAATATTCCCTATAAGTATCGGATTATAATGAGTTTGCGATGTAGCTTCCGCACTATGCTGAGGAGACTTGTGCGATTCGTCAGAGGACAGAGGAGCATCTTGACGAGTACAGACTTTGGTCCGATATATGCCCCATTGTCAAGATTATATCCCGATACTTTTAGTGAGTTTGCGCTGTTTGTTGGAATAATGGGGGCGTTGTAAGATGCCGGTGGAAGCTTCGAGATGGTGGGGCCTTGACTATACAGTTTGTCCCAGATTGGTGCTGCATGTATTACTATCTCGGTTATTAGAAGAGCTACAAAATCGGTCAAATGGGCAATGTTTCTCAGGATTCTATAACCACTTCAGAACTGCTATTACATTTTGTCAATTGTTTTCGGTTTCTGAATAAATCGTGAAAAACCAAAATGGTGCGTTTTTGACAGTCCCCCGTATCTCCATTATTTGAGAACATAGAGTATTTTGGTTTAGACACTATATGGGCACTTTTTCAAAGTCTTTACTATAAAAAATAAAACAAAGGAATATCTCATTCCGATTTTGAGATAATCAATATAACTTTGTTTAGTGTGGCCACCACTTTGATCACAACACATTTTACAACATTTTTGCAAACACTTCATTGCCCTGATTAAAGTGTTTATGTTCACTGCACCCATAGCGTTTCAGACCCTTTCTTCTGAAACATTTTTAGGAGCTTCAAATTAATAAGTTTCGTTTTTGATGTGTCCCCAAAAGAACAAGTCAAGGGGATTTGTGTCAGGGAATCTAACAGACTAAAGAATGTCGCCATTATTCGCAATGAATCTATTGGGAACGACAGTACGGTGGAGAGCGGGGTACGGTGCAGTTCGGTAGTTCGGTGGGTCCCTAGTACGGGGCCACCAACAACTTAAAGAAATAACGCTCTGTCCAAATACTGTTGTAAATAGTGTAAATAATGATAAATAGCGGTCGATGGTGTAGTGTAAGATATGTAAAAAGTGTAAATAACATGACATTTTAGTGTGGAAATAAATAAATTTGAAAATAGATTAATCCCAGTAGTTTCTATATGCTCGTATGTATGTTTCAAATCGAGTAAACTGAGTGTACTATTTGGCGGCTTTTTCTTTAAAAACATTAGTGCCTAAACTATAAAACTATCTTTAATATTTTATGAAAAATTCCACTTGTAATAATTAATATGCACTCAAGAAGAAGGTAGATAGGATGATCTAGAAGGTTACTGAAACGTCATCATTTCTAAAAGTTACTGCTTACGAATTTCGAACTCGACTAGATATTAGTGATGCGCAAAGCAAGACCAATACCAAGACCGATATGGTCTTGGTATTGGTCTTGGTCTTGCACCCTTGGTATTGGTCTTGGTCTTGCATCAAATCCTTAGTCTTGGTCTTGGGTCTTGGTCTTGCATATACGGTCTTGGTATTGGTCTTGGTCTTGCTGCAAGACTTGCAAGACTTTGCAAGACTCTTGCAAAAATTTTGATCTTTTTATAAGTGTAAAAAAATGTTGCGATTTTAAACCGTAATTGCTTAATCCAAATGAAGAACCCTGCATATGTAATGTAAATGCTTGGGAAGTATGTAATTCATAATCTTATAAGATTGCCTATAATTATATTATTATTCGAAATGGATAAATATCGAATATAAAAAAAATGTCATTGTCCAGAACAAACACGTCTGGTAATGTAGAATAAGTAATGAGAATAAAACTAGGTGCCTAGAATTAAGTGAGATGCGTGAAAGTTTATAAATTAATAATCACCATTCACATATGAGAATCGTATCTTAATAGCGCGACTTAGTCTGCTTGTGTTTTCTTGGTATCTTCCGTCCCAACTGAGCACTCATTTTACTACATATTTCTACTTCATACTTCTATTTCAACTCATTCTCTTGCTCATTCTACAATGGTTTTGTACCATTTTCTTTAATAAAATAGAAAGAATCTCTGAAAGCGATCAAAAGTATTTCTGATAAAACTAATTTAAATTTTTGCAGAAAGCTTTTTCCAAAAAATGAAAATTAAAAACAGAGATTTAATACGCGCATTTATAAAACTAGGTATCTATTTAAAAAGTCAGTCGATCGAATATCTCAGTTGAGTTAGTTAATGAGCATGATCGAAAAAATAGTTTCAAAATAAGGGCAATATAAAATTTCAAATATCTCCAAAAGTGGCCACTGGATAAATTTCATCAACAAAATTCAGATTTATAGATGATTCTTAACGTTTGCTTAAAACATTCTGCGCGATAGAAAAAATAATAAAAATAAAAAATCGTGTAGTTTACCTTCCCCTGGCTACGAACTGTCGGGATTCTTTGAAAACAGCTCGGTAAGGGAAATACTAGAAGGGTTGAAATTACGGTATAGGTTAGGGTATTTAAGAATATTTTGAAATCCAGAAATTCTAGAAGGATAAAATGAACTCGCTTTTCACCCAACAACTTTTAATTCAATATTTTTAAAATCTGTAAAATAAAGATCGATCATAAGGGAGTTCAAAGATTAAATTAATTAGGTTATTTATTAGCGTTTCTTATCTAATCATTGAGTAAAATAATATGTTTCCTACCGATTTGGTGTTTGGTTACGGAACTGCAAGAGTCTTGCAAGTCTCGCAAGTCTTGCAGCAAGACCAAGACCAAGACCAGGTTAGTCTTGGTATTGGTCTTGCATCCCAGTATTGGTCTTGGTCTTGGGTCTTGGTCTTGCATAGACGGTCTTGGTCTCGGTCTTGGTCTAGCAAAATTGCAAGACCAAGACCAAGACTGCAAGACCAAGACCAGTCTCGCAGCATCACTACTAGATATAGAAATTTCTATGAAAGAAAACATGTCATCAAACAGAGACAAAGCTTTTGTTGGTACATTCAAATATTCCAAAACCGAATGACAGGTTTTGATAAACAACAAGATACTGGATTGAGTTTAGTATGGTTTAGAAGAACAGACATTTTTTTGAAAACAGTTATCAAAAAACAAAGAAATTATCACACGGGACAAGGTGGAATGGGCTATCAACAGCTTCAAAACACGGGAGGTAATGGAGTTGAATCTATAATGATTCAAAAATGTTTGAAACATATAGATCCAACACTTACTGGAATCTTCAGAGTAAGCCATGCACTGGCCACCGAAAGTATGGAGAGGAGCAAAGGTGGTCTTTATACCAAAAGCTAGGAGAGCAATCGAGCGGCCTAAGTCATTTAGACCGATCAGCCTATCTTCCTTCGTCCTAAAAAGCATGTAAAAGGTACTGGATCTTTACATTAGAGAATGATGCCTAGCAAGGTACCCACTCCATAAAAATCAATATGCTTACCAAAAAGGCATATCGACAATCGATGCTCTTGATGATCTCACTGGAAGGATTAAAAAGGCGATATAGTGGAAAGAAATAGCACTAGGTGCATCTATGGATATTCAAGGAGCCTTCGACAATACATCCTTTGAGGTCATTGAAAACGTCGCCAGTAAAAAGGAAGTAAGTCCATTTACAGTCAGGTGGATAAATGCAGAGAAATTACTGCAATAATGGGAAAAGAAACCAAAACGATAAGGACTGCCACCTATCTCTCTTGCTATGGTTCATCATGGTGGATGAAATGCTTTGTAAACTAATTGAGACGAGCTGTAGGGTTATCGGCTATGCTGATATCACCCTAATAATCTCAGGAAAATATATGAAAACCCTAAGAAGACTGATGGAAGATGCTCTTGCACTTGTACTAATTTGGTGCATGGGGTAGGGGACTGAACATAAATTCCAAAAAGACGGTTCATTCATACCATTTATCAGAAAAAGAAAGGTTGACATTGAAGTACCAACTCATTTAGGAGGTAATGATATAATGTTTTCCAAGGATGTTAAATATCTAGGGGTATACCTGGACCAAAAACTGTATAAACACATATAAAGGAAAAAGTCCTAATGAATCTCAATGAATGCAGGCAGTTACTGGGAAATACATGCAGCCTCAGTCTGGTGGCTGAAAAAAGAACAGAGTTTAATTCAAAATGAACTCAAAAAAATGCAAAGACTAGCTTGCATAGAAACCTCAGGAGCAATGCGTGACTCCACTGCATTTGCATATTCAGAGGTGTGCATTAGACGAAGCCCTAAGAATTCATAGAACCAACAAAACGAGATATGCATGAGTGACAGGACACTGTAGTATTCTTAACAAAATCTCATATCCATATCTAATAGACATACTATTCGATGATAAAGGAACACAACCCTGTTTTTTCAGAAACTATGAATAAAAAATACCAAAAGTGGAAGAATGGATGAAGACTCCGCTACCTGTGCAGAAGTACACGGATGGCTCAATGAGGGATGGCAAAGCCGGCCTGGGAGTCAGGGGACCTTCCACGAAAATACACATCCCTGGGCAGAAGTCACAAAATATTTCAGGCAGATATAATAGCTATTATAGAATGCACACATGCGTTTCGTAAGAGAAATCCCAGAGGGGCTAGAATTTATATAGCAAGTGATATCAATCAAAGCAGTGGCAACTGCTCAAAAAAAATAAAGGAATGCCATTAAGATCTTGTGCAACTGGCAAGAGGTAAAAAAGTTTGCCTCATATGGATACCAAGGCATAAAAACATATATGATAACAAAAAAGCTGACTCTCTATAATACCAATAAAAAATTGAAGCTACCGAATCTGTGCAGTACCATTGATAACTGTACAATTGAGCCCATACACATTTCAACGTGTTCAAGAACTAGGTTTTCAAACAAGCCTATCAACATAAGATAAACAAACTTAGTTTAAATTTAAATTTAGATGGTGAATGTGTCTGATGATGGCTGTTTCAATATTGTGTTCTCTCGAATCTAGCCGAAGTCATGAGTTAAGGACTCAGGTTAAGGGACATGTTTTACTGTGCATTTATAAGCTTCATGAGGTATCCAAGAAGAAATGTTGGTTCGAGTAAATTGTTTAATAATATTATAATAATATTAATTAGTAACGAGATTACATTATTATCTTAGAGTCAACCATTTTTTTGAAAAAATAGTACATACTTCCAAAACCAAATATGTAAGAGTAAAGCCCCATTAGAGCTTTAGTTATAGAGAACTTAATTTGGAGGTAGGTGTTTTTTGGAACTTAACAAAGAAGAAAATATTCTGGTGATGTCAAAACTCCCCACAAAACAGTTATCATTATAAAACATTTCAGCCATTTCTGAGCAATCGCTCGAAACATTTCGAAATAATCCGCATTCTACTGCTATCAAAACATTGACAAAGCAAAATAATTTAGTTAAAAATATGGTCTAATAAGAAAAATATAGAGAATTGATAATAATAAATTACGTTTCATTATAATTTTGTTATCAAAAATATTACTGACTCTGAAATTAATGTTTAATGCTGATCATTCTAATATTATCCGAACAATGGCTCAAAATGGCAAATAATGATAGAAAAACAGGCTGATTCCATTCAAATATTCTTCTCGTTCTATTCTGAAATCTAGCAACACTGGATTATTTTTCCACCTACTTTCTGCTTAGTTAAGTTATCCCCTAGTATTTTGACCTAGGAAAAACTCTTATATCTCTTCAAATAAAAAATGGCTTCTTCTTGTTTTACTATTTTTTTAACGTGAAAACTAGTACACATCTTTGATAATTTGATTGACTTGAACAAATAATTTAACTATTAAGTACTGCTTATCTTAACTTATGATTTTAATTTGAGTTTGAGTCACAAAGTTCACGTAAAACACTACACATTGCACATTTTGTTTATAGAGTTGAATTTAAATTAAACAAATATTTTTCAAAAATGTATATATTTTTCAAGATTAGTTTATTGATTCTAGCAGATATATATTTATCTTGAGTCTGTCACTTTCTTTTTCTTATAAATTAACCCAGATTATCACACACCCACTATTTGTATTCCCCTCCTAAGAAAAAGAATATCTAGGGAGTTGGATGTCAACTTGCATTGCCGAAAAAAGGTCCGGTAAGGGCAGCATATTCAATTACCTGATGAATTTCAATCTAGACTTGAGACTAAATGAATGAGAAAGTCGTTTCTTACACAATATTATTTCAAAATGGCACAGGGCTAGCAAAAAGCAGTCATGGATGAACAAAAGACATCTGTTGCTTTCATTCAAAAACCAGGAGACTATTTAATATAAAGCGAAATGCAAACGGAAGTAATGCAAAAATGATTATTTGGAGATCTTATCTCAGAAATCAGGCATTAAAAGTTTTCCTCAAGAAAATCATGAGATTGCTATAGCTAATTAAAAAGATGCTATCTGATCAACTTTTTCCAAAAGCTACCTGCTACTTTTCTAAATACCGAAGAAAACTTGTTTTTTTTTAACACCTGATTTGAATGCCAATTTATATGGATTCATATTTATCTTAAGGTTATTTCAAGGTAATTTAGAAATGGGAGTTGTCTAGGTCGTCATCAGTTTAAGTTTATAGAGAAATGTTTTTATAATATGTTGTTAGGTTTTGAAAAATATGTAAGTATAATCTTTATATATATATATATATATATATATATATATATATATATATATATATATATATATATATATATATATATATATATATAAATTAATCGCCAAATGCGTTGCTAAGCGCAAAACTCGAGAACGGCTGGACATATTCGAATAATTTTTATTTTAATATTTTCGTTAAGGCATAAGGAAGGTTTTTAAAGAGGGTAAGAGGTAAAAATTGCGAGGAAAATAGTGAAAACATCACTTTTCCTATACGCTTTTTTAGTGTAATGTCAGATATGTCATACACGTCAAGAACCATTATACAAAGAACACCTATATTATCTGGAACAATGAACCTTTTTCTTGAGAAGAGTGTGGCCTTTTGCTATGAGAGGGCAGCACCTCTGGTAGGGATAGGGACAAATATTAAACCGACTTCATCTAACACCGTGGAAATATAGGTGAAAAAAGTAAATTATTTAAAATAATCAAGCAAGTAAAAAATTATCGTTTACCGTAAAGCATTACTGAAGTGTACAAAAGCAGGAAGTTATTTTTGTAAGTAATCGTTATTTAAAATTGATATAATAAATTAATAATTGAAGTGATTACTCTGAAATTCGTTTTATTTATTCATTTTTTCTATTGGACTGTACATGGCCAATAACCAACATATTTCTAATTTCATATATCTCTACAGTTATTACTGCTACGGCAACAACGCGCCCGTACTGCTAGTTATTTAATAATAGGTAGTGATGGCCAAGTGGTCGAAATTCGACCGTGATTCATAAAATTTATGTTCGAACATTATTGAGGGTCTTCTGTCAATAAGTAAACACTTGTCGGATATATTTTTTAAAATTTTGTTTATCAATTTCAAATAAAAATTATGAACAAAAAGCGATATGCACCAGAATCGAGCTCGGGTCAGCACTAGGCCTTCTAGAAGAGCTGACGACCACAGGCTGGTCGATATAAATGTGTTTAATTTAATTTAATATATTTGTATCACATAGGTATTATTGGGATTTGTCAAATAGGAGGAGCTTTAATAAACATGGTGGAATTAAAGACAATACAAGGAAATATCTTTTTTTTCATTAAAATTATCTGATTGCCTATTCAGCCTTCAAAATATTAACGTAAATGAAAAAATATTAAGAACTATTATGGTGGGCTTGGTAATGACGGAAACATCAAAAATAAATACGTACTATTGATTACCTACAAATATGAGAAGAAATTAATTTCGCCCGTATTATAGTAAATGGTAGCGGGAAGATATATATTAATCTTAGCTTTCTACATTCCTTCTCGATATACCTATACTTTAATAATGCAAAATCACATATTTGTCTGGGAACTCAATATGCATAGAAAATGTCTAAAGTACTCCTTCACGTATAAGTATATAGATATTTCATCAATTGGAGCTATAGAGTTAGCTTTTTTGAAATAATTTCATCAAGATAACATTTTCATAAACCGTTTATAGCTTATAAAGTACCTACTATTTTTTGTTATTTTAACAAGCACCATAATTTCAACATTTTTTATTCAAATTAGACTATAGCTTTTTAGCTAATATTGATTTCAGTACCTAGCTGCCTATATAATAAAAAAAATAATGAAAGAATAAGTGAACACGAAAGAAGTTTACATTCCTTCCTATTATTCTTTCACGATTTTTTCTCATGTCACGACAACGCCTGGATAACGAATTTCACGGCTTTGGCTTTGACGAACAGTAATTTTAAGTTTCATTAAAACACAAACTCTGAGTAATATACAAGGGGAACTTTAATTCCCTTTCAAAGTGCCTGTATCTGGTTTAGAACGCATCCCATTTCTTATTCTTTTGCTCTTAAAAAGTAATCCTACCACTTGAGAATTAGAAATCTTGACAGTCCTTCTTGGAGGAAAATATCTGATTTCCTTAGCAAAAAATTAGATACTGTTGATTCACAACATTTCTCCTGTGATATTAGACTAGCAGACATCGTTGTTGATGACAGTTTTTTATTAGGAAAATCTAATTGACCGACGAACCTAAACAGAGGGGGTATAGATTTTTTTTGTTTGAGCGCGCTCGGTATATACTTAGTTAATGTACTCCGATTTTGATTCATTTGAAAGAGAAGACTTGGGAAATGGTCCCATATTTAGAAAAACTCAAATACGAAATCTCCTTCTCTGCAAAAACAGCCTCCAATGGGGATGAAGGAGGCAATTTTTCACGACGGCTGAATTAAAGATGGTACAATATCCGGAAACGTTTAAATTGAACATTGTTATAATGTTAAAATCTGAAATATGTATATAGCCTTTAAGTGGAGTGATTTAAATAATGATAACTACAAGAAAATAATACTTATACATAGGTATACATAGGTAATAGGATAATAGGATAAGTGCTATCTTCTTTGGTATTAGTGAACGTTCATTCATATTTATGACTAATGTTACACTCAAATGTGTGAAATAAATATTTCTTGTACAAAAAATGGACCGACTTTATTAAAAAATATTCATTCTATTGGTGCTGGTACTTGTGAAGATGGTGCCAAAGCCTTCTATTTAACTACAATTACACAACTTCAAAAACCGAACACAAACAACTGGCAGCTGACACGGAAAACTGTCATCATAAACTAATTCTGTTCTACATTTAAATTTCACCAACTAATCTCTACACACCTAGACTCTACATTACCTTTACCATGTGTTGGAAGCTGGGAGCTCTCGTAGTTCTTTAACAGATTTTCCAATACGAGCGTGATATTTTTGCTGACGACATCATTAACGGGTGAGCGCTGTATTCTAGAGGTGTTGCCAAAGAAGCTTCTGTTCTTCATGTCAGAAAAGCCAAGTACAACATGCCGCAAGGACATGTTGTGACTGAGAAGATTCTGTTCCAAACTGATGCCATCTGACCTCGATGCGGCTGAATTAACAATGAAACTGAAATAACACCAGAAAGAACTGTTAAAGATATAAATATAAGCTGTTTAACAGGGTGCTTCTTCGGGAATGACATCGATCGATTGTGTACAAAAGATAAGTACAAAGACATGGTTCTTGTACAATTTTGAAAACATTTTATATATAATGTCCTATACCTAAGTCTAACTGTTTTAGACATATTCCAAATTTTATGTCAGAAATTAAGTTTGCAGTCCAAAACATAATTATATCTTTCCTGAGGGAGCCTTTAGTATTTGATTTGAGTTGATTTTCTTGTAGAAGAAGATATACTTTATTATTCATTTTTAATTATTTTATTGTATTAAGCCGCAAAACTAAGGGAAACTTTGTATAAGCTTGTCTATACGCAATATTAGTATTTTTTTAAATGACTGGCCATTTTTTATGTTTCTCTGAAAAAATGCTACACATCTTTAAAGTTGTGTTAGAAGTTGACCATGATTGTATTAAAAAATAATAACAAATGTCAATAAAAGTCAAACATGCGTCAAAAAAGCCAATATAATACTTTTCATATGCAAATTTTGAGTATTTATTATGCCAGAAAAATTAATTATATAAATGAAGATTATTTCAAGAACATGTAGTACCATCGCTATATGATATTCACAGAAACATAAACCAACACCAAAATCTGTAGAAAGCCTTGAGAACTTTGGAAATATAAAGGCTAAAGTACACAGAAATAAACTAGTTATTATACACGTTTTAGCAAATTCTCAACATTGTTGTGATTGTTAAACAATAACGTTTTGAAAGTGTTTAAACTATTCAACACAATGGACCAGAACCCAAAAAAAAAGAAAAGCTTTAAATATTGTGTGGATAATGATTGTAAACGTACTACGATTAAAATATGATAACACACTGTCTCCATAGGGGAGAGTTCCTCGTTTCTAAGATGACATGACAAAAGCAATAACATGCTTACAGCCTCCCTTCGAAGCAGGGCAATCATAACAGCTAGCTTCGTCTATTTTTTTTTCAAGCTCAAAAATAGTACTGCTATCTTTGTAAAATTTGGAGTTCAGCTTATACTCGAGTGTCATTCTTGCTAATAAAATACTTTTATTTACTATAATAAATCAGTGAGCCTTCGAAAATTAAAATGAATAAACTGAATCCTCAAGTAATGATCTTATAACTTCCCTGCTTCCAAAGATCCCTACCACTTTATTTATGATTAATACTTATGATATTAGAAAAATACCTTAATTTTCGAATTCCTTGACCCCAAAAAGTGTCAAAATGTCGTACAATATGAATTATAAAGACTACCTCCTCTGCCCCCTACCAGAACCCTTCAAGTTTTTCCTTGCTTTTTGATCCTCAGTATTTTATGCATAATGAATTTTAGGTAGTAAGTATGAAAAACTTAGTAAAAAATGCTAATCTATATCTATGTAGCTCCTTTTTATATCTGCGATACCTTGTATTTATTACATACATAATATGTGGGAAGGTAAAAACACTCACCTGGCCATTTTTGACCGGAGGAAGAAAGGAGAAGGCATACAATTCGGTTGTATTTTCGCTTTTCTTTTTTATTTTATTTATTTATTTATTTTTATTTTTAATGGCTGTTCGCGCCTTTTGCAAAGTAAAGGTAGGTACTCCGATTTAGACGATTTTTGTTTCATTTGAAAGAGAAGAGAAAAGTTGAGAAATAATCCCATATTTAGGAAAACTCAAATTTGAAATCTCCTTCCCCCAAAAAAAGGAATACTTAGTGATGGGACCATATCCGGAAACGTTTAAATTGAACATTTTTTCAAAAGAGTTTTGGTTTCCGAGAATACTGAGAATACAAAATATGTAAATAGCACTTTTAATGTTATAGCGGGTGATTTGATAGAAATTTCATGCGCCCAACTTTTAAATTTTTATGCCAGACCAATGCCCCAGATTGATGAGAAGAGTAGTGTGATGATTGGTACCTAAGACAGAGCAAATTATTTTTTAGCTTTTATTGCATTAACTCATCATTATTTTTTTTTCTAATAAAACCGTTTAACTTAATTTTTTATTCTATTTTCAAGTTTTCAGCTTTTAATATTTCATCCAAATTGTTTTGACCAATATGCCTGCACCATTCGATTTTTATAACTTACAGAAAACATTCTGCTTAAAGCCCGTTATCACCTACTATAACGCGTTTCTCTGAGAAAAAGGTTATGCTCAGATGAACTGTCAGTATTTTTTTATCTACTTGCAATAATCGCAAACAGGATACCCGTCACAGTCATTTCAATTTCAAAGGACCATCACCTCAAGTACTCAAAATTAGTAGCAAAGCATAGTCGGTAATAATTCAAAGTGAAATTCTTAAAATAAGAGCAGTTCTCTTACAAACAAGGGTTTATATTTAAATTGAATATATAAATAGCATGATGATAATCTTAATTTAATATTTTCCAAAACAATGTTAGGTTGTCTTAGGCAATAGATGACAGCTCTATGCTCAATAATTTTCAACTTGAGAAAACTTCTCTTTCAACCTCAAACAAGTTTTAAAATACATATTTCTATTCCTACAGTGTGCGTTAGTTTTCCACATGAATTTCAATTTCAAGAGTAAATTCACCGATTCGTTCTCATCCTGAAAATCAATAGAGCTGAAGAGTAATCGAATAAAAAACATTACCAAATCCCAACTAACGGAATTATTTGGGCAAATAATCAAAAGGCCCCCGCTCGCTTCCCAGCATCTCTGCAGACGAACCACTTGACGTATTTCCATTTTCCATTTGGAAATGGATTCTCCAAGAACTATCCACCGACGACGGTTCAGTGGTTAATTAAAGCGAACAGATTGTTCAGCGTGTTCTCTCTTCTTTTCTGTTACATTAACCAATGTCGGAGTGGTTTATTTCCCGCGAATTTCCTGCAAGATCAGTGAGTCCCCTTTTCAAGATGCTCGCTACACAAGATTTGCGTTCCTTGCCCCAAGATGGAGGAATGGAAAATGCTTGGCGCAGTATTAGTTGATGGGGTTATGATTGGGAAAGATGAGGTATGAGGATCAAGGAGATTTGCATTTATAAATGGTGGGGATTTGCGGATTGTATGTTGTGAATGTAGAAACAGCGAAACTTTCAGGATGTCTTTTGTAGAAAATGTCACTATTTAAATAGGTTTCATTCAAGCTTGTATGAAAGTAGATTCTACGATATTTACGCATCTCAAAATACACCTGATTAACTATTTAATTTGGTGGATAATTTACGATTAGAAAATCAAATGAATTGGCTTAAGCAGCTAATCATACTAATTGATATAGTCCATGTAGTTGAAGTAAGATACGGGCGTGATAAGCGTACCTAAATATGTTTACAACATTCACTTTTATAGATATACCTAATGTTATGACCTCTCTGAAGTAGACACGACCAAATCGGCAAAATCGAAACGCACCTAACGCACTTTTTAGTGCTTATTTTGGGCTAGTTTGTGCTACAAAAAAAAAGTTGTACCTCGTGTAGTTTTTGAAAAAAACTTACATAACTAGAAAGAGCATAATTTGTGATAATTGGTGCTTCTAAAAAAAATTGTACCCCGTGCCGTTTTGAGGAAAATCGTGGCGCTGCTAGCTTCATATGAAGACAGCACGACCACAACAAAAAAATCAACAAAAATTAAAAACAATCACATAATAGAAATTAAATAGAAAAGTAGCTATCCACTTTTATGAATAAACTTGAACGGCAAATCTTGCAAGAGATACTGTTTATATTGTGGTACTAAAATATATAATTGCAGAATTAGTACCAGCGACATTTCATCAGAAATTATCAAAGAACCAGCCAACGCTCAAGAGTAAAGTGCCACTTGTTGTCAGCAGAATCCAGCCGCGTCTATTGCAAAAGTTAAAGCTTAATTTGTGCTACGAAAATATGTAATTGCAGATTTTGTATCAGTGGTATGTCATCAGGAACTTGTGTGTTCAGTTCCTGTCATTTCCCAGGTTGAAGAACTTTCCGTAACATGTAGTATGTTTTCCCCTTTTTGTTGGCTCGTCACTTGTATATTTTTTCAAGAAGAAAGTCTTTGAATTCTTCTCTGAAAAACGAGATTTCAAAATGTTTTTCAGAGCAACTATTTAGTGACTCATTCGCAGATTTCTTGTACCACTCCGAATCGACACTCACTACACTTCCATACGTAATATCAGATTTGTCATCACACGAAACTTTGTTAAAAAGTTCATTTCTTAAATGACATCTGCAATTACATATTTTAGTAGCACAAAATAAACGGTATCTGTTGCAAGATTTGCGGTTCATAAAAGTCGATACTTTTCAATTTAAATTTTGGGTTTTAATTAAATAAGTGTTTTTTCGAAATTGAATGCAAATATGAATTTCTTTTTGATGGCACAAATTAGCACATATTATGTACTCTTTTATTTCTGTGCTTGTTAGGTAAATTTCTTATAGAAATGTACCTATTGCGATCGTTCACACTTTTGAATTTCGAAAAAATTTCAACGGCATGTTGTTATATGTCTATAAGTTAGTCGAAAAAAACATTTGGTTCAAAAGTTTATATGTATATATATATATATATATATATATATATATATATATATATATATATATATATATATATGGGATATATATGGGATATATATGGGATATTACGAAATTTGTTAACACGATAGAGGTCGCAGTTTTGGAAGTTCAAATTTGCTACAAAAATCAATCTCTCAAATATCTCGGTCGAGTTCGTTATTGGGCAATATCGGGTAAGCAGTATGAAAATGGCGACCGTTCAAACATTTAAAAAAAATATCAAAAAAGAGCCGTAGTGTAAATATCATCAAAAATAATTTTAGGTTATAGATATAATCAGTACCTACAACTTTTGTTCAAAGCAATTTTTCTTAAAATGCACAGATAAAAAAATAAAAATTAATAAAGAAAAATAAGAAATATTGATAAAACATGAACACTCAATATAAATTTGATGTAATTGTACATTTTCTGGAGATCTTAATATAGACCCTGATTAAAAAAATCCCGATGACCTATAGTCAGCAAAAAGGTAAATTTTTCAAAATTCATTGAATTGAAATTTGAACAACTTTTTCATTGGTATACCTACATGTTATTACATAAAATTGTCGTATGTGTCATAGCCTTGCTGTTAGAGGTTTTTGTTTTAGCTGTAAAATATAAAGCAGACAGGGTTCGTGTTCCACTTCAAGGCATAATTTTTTTTTCACCTATTTCTTTTCAATATACAATATACAATATTTTTTTTAGTCAGGGTCTATATTAAGATCTCCAGAAAATGTACAATTACATCAAATTTATATGTTTTATCAATATTTCTTATTTTTCTTTATTAATTTTTATTTTTTTATCTGTGCAGTTTATGAAAAATTGATGTTTTGATGATGTTTACACTACGGCTCTTTTTTGATATTTTTTTTAAATGTTTGAACGGTCGCCCGATATTGCCCTATAACGAACGCGGCCGAGATATTTGAGAAATTGATTTTTGTAGCAAATTTGAACTTGATACCTCCAATACTGCGACCTCTATCGTGTTAACAAATATATATATATATACTTCAGAGAAGTAATCTTATGGATGGCAGAAATTCGTAAGCGACATTTGCCGCGAATCCGAAATTCGAAAATATCGTGTTTGATTTGACATCACTTATCTTAAGATTTAGTTGTTTGTAGCTATTCGAGTATTACTCTATTATTAATATTTTATCAGATTTCACTCTTAGCCATGTTTCTAATTAGTTACTGAAATATTTGTTACTTGCACCTTTTCTTTGTTTAAATTTGGTACTTAAGCCTTTTCCGATTGAGCATACGCCTATCCAACTTAAAACTAATTGTTTTGAGATGGCGTTTAAGCATCACTCACGTCCCTTACATTTTAGCATAAGTGAGCACCTAAAATTATAATGTTGCAGGTGCATTTTATGTGTATAGTTTTTTATTTTGTTAAACTTGTATATCAAACTCTCCAGAAAAAACAGATTGCGAACGTGTAAAAATACTAATGTTCAATTTGAAATTCTTCAATGAACAAAAAAAACATAATCTATTTGATATGGTTAAAAAACATTAAAAAAATGTTTTTTTAGAAAAATGTCAAAATTGTAGCAACAATAAAACAACACAAATAGTAATTACACATTTATTTTATCACAATACTAATAATCTGATATCATAATTTATGATAACTATCAAGTATTTCTACAATCACTTTATTTTCTGATAAACTGCTCTAAGACTTGTAAAGGAGCAATTTTTTAAATAAAAATCTATTCCAAGTCTCGGTAATAAAATATAAATGAAATTAAACTAATAAAATAAATAAGGTACAACCGCAGCTTACTTGGTAAGATAAACCACAGCTTAGTTGCTTAGCTGTGGTATAACTAAAGGTGAGTTTATACAGTAAATAAAATAAAATAAGAAACAAATTAAAATTGAAATAAGAATAACCTCAAAAAAAGATTGGTTTATACAGATGACGAAAATAAAATAAGAAATAAGAATGAACCAATCAAATCACAGCTTTTTTGACAAAAACTTGTGTTGTATGTTAGTTAAGTGTTCTCTATAGTGATTGGTCATGCGCATTATCAGTTTCCATCCAAAATAAAATAAAATACGAAATAAAGATGAAAGTTGGCCATCTCTAGTCCTTATTCTTATTTCTTAATTTAGCTTATTTCGTGTATAAACGCTCCCATGGAAATGAGCATGTTCAACTTTTTTATTTTATTTTAATTTGTTTCTTATTTTATTTTATTTACTGTATAAACTCAACTTAAGATATTGGTACGTATCATAATTTTTATTCTTTCGAAATACACTTTCTCGAAGGAGGTATATATAGATATCTACCAAAGCTTAGTTGCTTAGCTGTGGTATAACTAAAGGTGAGTTTATACAGTAAATAAAATAAAATGTTCTCTATAGTGAATGGTCATGCGCATGATCAGTTTCCATCCAAAATAAAATAAAATACGAAATAAAGATGAAAGTTGGCCATCTCTAGTCCTTATTCTTATTTCTCAATTTAGCTTATTTCGTGTATAAACGCTCCCATGGAAATGAGCATGTTCAACTTTTTTATTTTATTCTAATTTGTTTCTTATTTTATTTTATTTACTGTATAAACTCACCTTAAGATATTGATACGTATCATAATTTTTATTCTTTCTAAATACACTTTCTCGAAGGAGTCTGCACGAGTCCAGTATTACAAACAACAACCATGGCTCTGGCGGGCCTCGAGCCCGCGCCTACGATGACCTCTCGCAAGATATGAACGCATTTCCAGCGCCTTAGCCCACTCAGCCTGCTTGACCTCTTATTAACAATAGGTAAATTTCTGTGATTAAAATCAAGGTTAAAGTAAAAATCTGAATAAAAAACAAAACTAGGTAAAGTCAGTCAACAAAATAACGTGCTGTGAGGCTTGGTCCCAAACATGCCCGTCAACATTTGATTTTTACTTTTCTACCGCTACTCTAGGTTGCTTAGTAAGGAAAATAAAGTCGGTCCTAGTTTTTGTAAAAAGATATTTATTCCACATTTTTGAGTGGTTCATCAGTTGTTATCAAATTCGTGAACATTTATTTATTTATTTAGCGGCACTCCCAGTGCTGTAAATCAGAAACCATTAACTTTTTTGAAAATTAGCCGTTTTAAATCTTGCTGGATAGATCTTAGATTTATTTCTATGAATTTAAGTTTTCGAAAAAAATGCCCCCTCCACCTCCTTTAGGCAATTTTTTAGGAGAGGATGGACAAGTTTTCTTGAATTTTTGAAAGGACGGTGTGCAGTACTCTTGAAAATGTAATTATTAGTATTTTGATTATTATTCTTGTTTCCTAAACTGTCAAAGAAGGGTCTAACGATTTGAATGTTTGAATGTTGAAGTCTCACTTCTCCTTGTTGGATATTTGATAATAAAATGTCATGAAAAAATCCATAAATATTATTTGGTTCGAAGCGTTCCACTTGTAACAACAAATATGTCAAGCAAATCGGCTACACGTTACACAAAAGATTCAATTTACACTTCTCCATTATATTGTGACTTTGTATGTCGTTGCCGCTGTGAATTTGGATAACGAACTGCAACCGAATAATAATTGTTTATAAAATATGATGAAATCGTGCAATTTAGATAATCGAATTTGTTACCGACAATGCGTGATGATACTCGAAGCGACGTTTCGATTTTATGCAAACCGAATTCTCGGTCTGTGATGAGTTAAAAGTTTTGTGCAGATTTGCGAAAGTAGGTTAGAATGGCGTAAATGAAGAATTTGAATATAGATGAGGTGTTCATTAATTTAAGATATTCTCCGACTCAGAAATCATCAAGATTTCTATATCGGATAGGCTATTTTAGTTAATCCTATCCAAATAATTATGAGTTTCCATAAATAAGATTACATTTTGTGCTTCTTCTTACTTATAAACTTTTTTTTTAATATTTAGTGAAAGTTATTTATATAAAGGTCACCCCTCTTATTAAAGGGGTGATTTTGCACACAAATGTATTAAAAAAGCTCTTATTTATTTGCGCCTGGATACGCTTATTCAGGAAGCTACTGAAAACTGGAAATTGGTCAATTAGTCTTAAATGACGTTAAATTTACGATTCAAATCTAGTACCTACACGATTTACAATTGATGATATCTTCTTACAATTTCTACTGGCAGTTGGTCAGTCAAGGGCCTATTAATTAAAATACAAGGATTATAATTCCCTGATATTTTTCACGTAAAAAAGAACTTCTCATAAATACAGGAAAACACGAAAATTCTTCAGGTGTTTTTATCTCTCATAACAAGGTTTGGGACACGATCTTCAAAGTGAATCATTTCCGAACTAAAGTTGATGAGATCTTTTTTAATACTCTTATGAGTAAAATCACCCCACTTATTCTGTAGGAGTTCTTCGTGGATACTGTATACTTCCGAAATTGATAATGACAAGCTCCGTATCTTAAAGAAACTGAAAAATATTATGAATAAAGGAGGCAATAGCTAAGAAATAATTATCTGAGACCAACTGAACCAAACAAATAACTGTCATTTTGATGCATTCCAAATCAAGAACATATCCAAACTATACTTATTACATCTGCTCATCGGATCCCGATCTTGGTTGTGTTCAGTCGCAATTGATACTTTAGTGACTTACCTATTTGTTTGTATTCAGATATGTTTAAAAACTATTGCGTTCCTTGTCGTAAGTATTTGCCTATATATTCGGGATGTCAAAAACATATTTTCCATAAGACAACTGAAAAATAATGAAAATAATGCTGAAACCAGTTATAAATACCAAATATATCCTACGAGAGGCTGCAGATTGCCTTGTTTACATTATTCCAATCCAGTAATCCAGTATCGCTGGACTGGAATGGACCGGACTGGTGATATCGTCTGCATGATTCCAGTCGTTTAAAAACTATCGAAATTAGACCGCCAATCCAGTTACTACACTGGATTGCTATCTGGATCCAGTGGCGATTTACGTCCATTTTCAATCAATTGCTGGATGCGATCGCTCGACTGGAATCATGTAAACCGAGCATTCAAAGATATAAGTGTGTGAAACTGTACAGGGTGGCCAAATAAGCGTGCAAGGTACTATATCTTGGAAACTAAGCATTGTAAAATACTCAATGATTAAAGTTGCCAAGAGAAACTCTTGGAAATAATTTTCAAGTTTCTAAGATATCCACACAGTTATGTTTCACAAAATTTTACCATATTAAGGTAACAAAAATTATGCTTTTTGATGCTAAAAGTATTATTCTAAAAACAAGTTTTCTCTATACCTAAAAATAATAATTGCAAATAAACATTATTTGTAACTTCTAAAAAGCTGGACGGATTTTAGAAAACTAGGAGTTTTTAAAAGAGATTCTATCAATCTTTGTTATTGTAATTTGGTATATTGCCACTAAGACATGTTTTAGGATTAGGTCAGAAATTGTGAAATTTCTCGAAGAAAAAAGCAATCTTTTGATACAAGTTTTTTGCTACAATAGAATAGAACAAATGATGCTTAAACAAATAGACATAGACATAGACATATTTTTATTGACTACGTTTACAATAATTTGTATGTAGCAGGTCAGATGATGTCGAGGATTGGAAATCTTCAAGTAGCAGTTATGCAATGTAGAATTGTAGCATGTATTTCATTTATCTCAATTTTTATGACGGATTTGCATATCACTGGTAGGTGTGTCCATATACTCCTGAGTAGAGTAGAACCCGTGCTCAGAGAGATATCTTTTCAAATTTGTTTTGAAGTATGGCATATCCAAAATTTTCCTACAGGGGCGTAATTTATTGTAAAGGATTTTTTTGCACTTTTAGTCAATCTGTATCTTTGTTGTCTGAGCTGATCAGCGCAGCGAGTGATATATGGATGAATATTTGAGTTTTTACATAATTCGCTTTTTTTGAGTGAATTTCTACTAACTGATGAAATATATAAAGAGCAGGTAGAGTTAAGACTTTGAATTTCTGGAATAAAGGTTAACAATGATCTCTGAGGCCGGCATTTGCTACGATTCGGATAGCTTTTTTTTGAAGCTTGAATACTTTGAGAAAGTCAGATGCATTACCCCATAGAATTGTCCCATGACAAATGTGTGAGTGAAAGAAAGCATAATAAATGCCCAACAGTGTGTCTGTACTGAGTGCACTTTTCAGTTGTCAAAAAATAAGAATCGAACTGGAAAGTTTAGAGCAAAACTTCTCGATGTGACTCGACCAATTTAGAGAGGAGTCTAAAAAGATTCTAAGGAGTTTTGTGATTTCGTTGGTTTTTGGTGCCTGTGTGGAGAAGGTCATTTGATTTGTCTTGTTTCCGTTAAGTTTCAAACTGTTTGCTGCAAACCAATATTCGGCATTTTCTTCGACTGTTTCATTTTTTGTTTTCTTGTTTATATTTTGACGAAATATAGTGGTATCGTCTGCGAACATGATACAGGTTGAATTAACTAAATAGTAAAATAGATCATTTACGTATATTATGAATAAAAGGGGTCCCAGAACAGAACCCTGCGGTGCTCCATTTTTCATTATCATTGTTTCTGAGTTGATACCATTGAAATATACTGATTGTTTTCTGTTCTTGAGATACGAAGCGAAAATAGCTAAGGGAACACCTCTTACACCATATAGATTTAATTTCTCTAATAGCAAACCGTGATTCACACAATCAAATGCTTTTGTTAAGTCAAATAATGTTATAGCAGATTGTCTACCTTCTTCGATGCCCTCTACTGTGTTTTCGACTGCCACAGCTATCGCTTTTATGCTGGATGTGTTTTTCCTGAATCCAAATTGGTTTTCATGCAGCAATTTGAATTTCTCAAAGTAGACGGATAACCGAGATTTCAAAGCTAATTCGAATATTTTTCCCAAATACAGAATAAGGTAAATAGGTTTAAAATTATCTTGTAAATCAAAATCACCAACCTTATGTATTGGGATCACGTTACTGTGTTTGAATATTTCTGGAAAAACACCTGCACCGATACAAGCATTAAAAATATTTGTCAACGGAACCACTATCAAATCTATAGTACTTTTCAATATTTTTGTATTTGTCAAAGATGTCTGTGACGCTGGTGTCTTTCAAAGACTTCACCTCCGCAAGTACTTCATCTTCAAGAATAGGTTGCAGAAAAAATGAATCACGAGTTGTTGGTATATTTGCAAACAGTTCTGAAATAGTTATTTTTGTATTAAGTGCGTAAAATGAGTTTTTTTAATGGCACATGGGAGTGTGAATTTCCCATTTGTCTGCAGATGCATCATCAGCAGGCTTATCAGCTGACTCTTATTATGAAGTTAGAGTTATGATTTAGAAAATAAATCTTCTTGTTTGACTTTAATTTCACTTTCCGGATATTGATATCGACATATTTCCTGAGTCTATATCGTCGACTTTGTTCAGCTGATTTTGTGCTCTCTGATGTTTTAGTGTACCCATCGAAAACCACTGTCCGCTCTCTCCCATTATAATGAGTCTTCAGATATCTAACGTAACTATCACAAATGGTGGATACAGTTGTCTTTTTTGCCAAACAACTTTGTGGATTAGGAAACCCCCATCAACAACAAATTGGAAGATAGTCAAATCAAGGTCCTTATCATTTTGCTTAAACAATGTATATAGTGCTGACTTTTTGCACTTCCTCATTCTACTTTCGTTCAAGAATGCCAGAGCATTGGGTTCTCAATAACTAGACAATTTTTTTTACAAAGGAAAAATTAATTGTTAATTTACATGTTGATTATTTGAATTTATATAAATTAAATTGGATGAAAAACATTTTTTTTCTTGAGATTATAAAATGTTATGCCATATGATGGCTAAAGTTGACAACATGTAAATTATTTTTCCCTTACAAAGGATGTAACATTTCTCCGCAGCTATTTATTAGCTCGAAAAAGCCCCGGATTTGTGTGATAAGAAAAAAACTTATGTCTCGTTATTGAAAACCCACCAAATATTAACCAATATTACTAAAAAATACTTTTTTAATTAATATTTGAAGTAGATGTATTTTTAATTTTATTAGGTATTGTTAGGTTGGAATTAAACGATATTATCCGAGGTATTATCTTCTTATTCGTCTTGCTGCCATTTATGATTTATATTTTTTATTGTTAAAGTGTTGATGTTTAATCATGAAAGCAAGTTCCAGCAGTTAAAAGGCAGCAAGCTTTTGACATACTGATTTATATGTTTTGAAATAAATCGCCCTCTCCACATAGCAAAAATACACATATTTGAGAATTTAACATGACTCTTACTCGAAAACCTCTTTTGAAAAAATGTTCAATTTAAACGTTTCCGGATATTGTCCTATCTTTAATTATACCAACTTATATTTTCGATTTTCGAAAAACTTGCCCCCTCCACCCCCTTCTGCGGTGGTTTTCGGAGGGAAGGTGATTTCGGATTTGCGTTTTTATGAATATGGGACCATTTCTCAAGCCTCTTCTTTCAAATGGATTAAAATCGTCTAATTCGAAGTACGTTTACTATATAAAACACGTGAACAAACCAATAAAAAAAACAGACAGTCGAATTGTATACCTCCTCCGTTCGGAGTTCGTCGGTCAAAAATGGCAACTTTTAAAGTTGGTGCTAAAAAACTTATCTCTACCTATAATAACCAGTACCAATGGAATTCATATTATTTTGTATTTTTTCAGTGCATCAACCAATAAAGTCGGTTTAAATTTTTGTTAAAAATATTTATTTTATATTTTTGAGTGCAACATTAGTCATGAAAATAGTTGAACATTCACCTTGACATTCACTAATAACAAAGAAGAGTACTTATCCTATTACCCATGTATATTCTTTGCTTGTACTTGTTATTATTGAGAGATCTCAAAACATCGCGGTGAAAATATACGTATTTCATACTTTACCATTGCTGTAACTTGAAAACCGTAACTTCTTTTCAAAAATGTTCTATATAAATGTTGCTACTTCAATCTCTTCTTTAATACGGTCATCTCATATTTTCAATTTTCGCCAAAAAATTGCCCCCTCAACAAAGTGGAAATACACATATTTTAGTCTTTACCTTTGCTATAACTCGAAACCGTTAGAGGGAAGGAGATTTCGGAACTGAGTTTTTCTAAATATGGGCCAATTTCTCAACTCTCTTCTTTCAAATGAATAAAAAATCATCAAAATCGCAGCACGTTTACTATGCAGAACGCGCAAGCAGCCATACATAAAAAAGCATATCTAACGGAATTGTATAGCTCCTCCTTTTTTGATCAAAAATACTGAAATTACAAATTATTTCAAGCTAACCTAATCATGATTTTAGCATATGGCGGCATATTATAAAAAACCTAGGCCCTATAAAAAGACGGATTTTGTAAACTGGCTAAAACATATTCATTTCATGAATAGAAAGGTGATTTCTCCATTTTTAATACTCCCTCAAAAAAGTCTCTACCAAATCTAAACCACCTTCAATAAACCACAATTCATTATCATTTTTACTTTCCTACGCTACTACAGTAGCTGTATAAGGAAAGTATTGTAATCGTGTGAAATTTTCGGTATCGAGATTTTTACAAATGTTGACGTTTCAGAGTTTTCTAAGCCTAATAAACATATTTTCAGCCATTGGTCTGTCTGTCCGTCTGTTTGTATGTATGTGACAGCATTATCTCTGGAACGGATCGGTGAATTTTGTTTCTTTCTTTTTTATTCTGTTTGGAACCAATATCACTCACCGGTGGCACTGAATGAGAATCCTGTTTACATTTTAACCACCCACATACAGCACCATCTCTGAAAAAGCACAAAAAAGTAATGCTTAGGTATATGAAATTCCGTATTTTCCACATGTTTCTTCAGATTCTGGCTAAACGTTGGGAAAAAATGTTGCATGACCATTATTGTTTGTCTTGACATGCTGAAAAAAATTAGTGGTAGCATGATTTGACCAAAGGATTTTTACTTTACTAACGCTATTATCGTCGCTATGTAAGGAGAGTATTGTAATGGTGGAAATTTTTCATTCACTGGAATTTGCCTGCGAGCGTTAGGAAAGTCGTGTGAGTGGACACACCAGATTTTTGAATTATTTATCCATATTTGATAAACCTAATACACTTTCGTTGCTAACGATAAAACTCTAGATTATATTTATATAAGTAATAAACAAGTTTGTATTTCAGATGTAGATTACATAATTTTCTCAGTGGAAATCATAAAGTTGAATGCGAATTGAAGTTGGGTTGGCTTAACGAGTTTTTTTTATATATGTATACCTATATCACAGCGCACCTTTGAATATGGCAGAAATAATTATTGGTCAAAGGATGCTGATTTACTGACAAAATTACTACCTTATTAGAAATGCTCATCAGAACAGAGACAAACTGATCACAATTTAATTGGTGTCAATTCATGATACTAGGTTTAATTAATTTTGTTCTCTTCAGAATTAACAAATTATTTGCTACAGTAGGTAGGTATAATATACAAATATTGTTGTGGGATATGGTAAATATATCTTTAGATTAAAGTGATTTCTGCAGTTGTAAATTTGATTTCAACTTATGTAACATTATTTGTGTTGACTGAAACCCCCCAACCTGCAAGATTAAAATATAGGATATTTCTAAAACAACATGTCTTCTTTGTTTCCTAAAATGCTTTATTTATTTAAAGAAATCACTTAAACCTGCCTAAAAGAGTCTATTTAAATGAGTATTATGATAACGTTATAAAATAGGAATGTTCCAGTGACTTTTTTTATTGACCTTCCAACAATATTTGATCTTGACAAATTAAAGATAAGTAAACAATGTTTGAAATTATATTAATCAGTTTAAATCATAGTAGATACACTTTTATGGAGCTTAAAGAGTCTACATTTGTCATTCATCCTATTTATGTAAATGTGCTGGGCAACTTAGGCCATTAATACACAGTCGATGAAGTCTTCACCCTTTGAGAGTGGGTATTATTTTGGCCAGAAACTATATCTCACTTTCAAAATTCATCATTTTTTTATGGTTGGGTCATAATGTTTAGAGAGGTATATATATATATATATATATATATATACGTGAAGACAAGCAGTCAGGCTCGTTCTCCCATCTGAGTATATAAAAGATCGTGCATACGACGTGGTTCGGAATAGGTCAAAGCGCGTCTTGAGAGGGACAGGGCAATGTATTTAGTTTTGATATCACATGTTGGTACCAAACCAATTACAATACAAAATCGTAATAATATTTTATTAATAAAATCAGCTGATCCCAACCTACCTGTGACGTACCTAGTATTGGGTGGCTCATTAATAAAGGACGCCGGCCATATCGGATGATCCTGAGAAAAAAGGAATTTAGGTGTAAATCGGCCAGAAGAAGAAGATATACTTAAGTTGATAGAGAGCGTAACTCACACTGTTTTAGTCAAAATTATCCTAAGTTGACCTGTATTGAAAATATAATTTTTGCAACCTACTGAAAATAAGTCAACTTTTTTGTGTCATAGCTTTTTCTCTATCTTGACAAATAACTTTTTTGTGTTACGACCTATTTTGAACAATTTTATTTCATTTTTAAGCGCTTTTAATCGCTTCAACTAGAATAATAACATGTTGAGTTCATTTATTTTCCCAGTAGGTAGATGGCCCTTTAAGACAAAGTTGCAGATTTTTACGATTTTCTCGAAAATTTCAAATGCAATGGTAATTTTATTTTCCCTAAGTAAGAAAGAGCGCCAAAAATTACAGTTACCGGTGAAAACCGCAACCCGATATGATTATTCCTTATAGACTTATTTAAAAATATATTTAAACCGTCATTTTTACATAACAAAATTCGAGAAGACTTTGAGCTTCAGTAATTTTTATTAGAGTTAACCATATTTTATATAACTTACTTTAACAATAACGAAAAAATTTTATTACCTATGTCGCTCTAAATGTGGTAATTTAAGTTTAGTGTAATTAAATGAGAATTAAACACAGAAACAACAACATAATAATTCATAAGAAAATTATAATAAGTAGGACTCTCGGTTGGCCTTGACATGACAATAACAAAAACTTTGGCATATTATTTTCCTGTCAGTTATCTTACGATATTTCTCTCGACAATTTTGGTTTAAGAGAACTGACTTTAGAAAAAACTAAAACCTAGAGCTTAATAACTTAGAACCTAGAACTAAAATTAAAGAAAACATTAATGACGCCTTAACTGCTCAAAGTGTCTTCCGTCCTGGGCAATACAAAGCTGTAACCTGTTGAGGGTAGTTATTTGTGTTCAATTCTCATTTAATTACACTAAACATAAATTACCCCTTCTAGAGCGACATAGGTAATAGAAAACTTTTGTTATTGTTAAAGTAGGTTATATAAAATATAGGTAAATTTAGTAAAAATTACTACTCAAAGTCTTCTCTAATTTTGTTACTTAAAAATGAAGGTTCAAATATTTTTAAGCAATAATCAAATTGAGTAAGCGGTTTTCCACCAGTAGCTGTAATTTTTGCATTTGCATTTGAAATTTTCGAGAAAATCATAAAAATTTGCAAATTTGTCATAAAGCGCCATCTACCGACTCAGAAAATAATTGAACTCAACACGTTATTCTAGTAGAAATGCCCAAAACGGCGCTTAAAAATGAAATTAAGTCACTCAAAATAGGTCGTACCAAAAAAATTATTCAGTTTTTTCTAAACCAACATTTGCCCATCCCCCCCTGTTAGTTGTCAAGAGAGACAAAAAAATTATACGTTGATAAGTTGTCTTATTTTCAGTAGGATACAAAAATAATATTTTCAAAACAGGTTAACTTGGGATAATTTTGATTAAAACAGTGTTTTCTAATTCGCGGTGTGATTTACGCCCTATAGCGGTAGCTTTAGTAACTTATATTATATTTTCCAGCTTTTTCTAATGGCCGATTTACCGATTTTTTTGTCTCAAAGTCGTCCGATTAAAGGATCCTGAGATATAGCCGGCGTTCTTTATTAATGGGCCACCTTGTACAATTCGTTACCTACTTAAATAAAGTATAAAATCTGTTTTCCATCTGTTCCATCATGATGATAGTACTTAAAATAATATTTTTTTGATATAGTTAGATGTCAATAATCAGCCCAGTCCGGGCAATGTCATTAATCCTTTTAAAGAAAAAAACTTAAAAGTTAACAAAAACCAATTCTTATTCCTTATTTGGTATTTTCATTGAGACAATAATTTTAGTAGAATATTTTTTTCGGAGCAGTCATAGAGTTGATTGAGCTTTATGAAACTCTGCAGATTTGAAAATGGGACCATCTCTCAATCGTCTTCTTTCAATGGAAAGCGAGGTTACATACATAAAAAAACATACTTTCGAATTGTGTACCTCCTTCTAGTGGAAAGTCAGTCAAAAATGTTTACAATTGTCTCTTATTTTACACAATGAATACTTTTTCAATTTTTGATTGCATACGAAAATGTAAGGGTGTAAATAAACGAGAAAACAAAACATTTGTTAAAATATCTAAGAGAGGAGGAATCTCCTTATCTAATAAATATTCACTAAAGCGAACAGAAATAAATCAACTGAGAAATCGGCGGAGCTAAGCAATTTGGGGGAGCACTCGAGAATTACAAAAGCAACATTTTCTTATTCGACTTGATATAAGATTATAGAACTGATATTATCTGAAAAATATTCTGTTTATTTCAATGATTACGTTGTTATTCATTCAATTTGGATTATCTAGACCACGTAGACAAAAAAACTTGAAATTTTTCTTAGAAAATGTCTTATAAATCGAGGAAATATAAATTCGAGCAGTGAAAATGGTTCACAAATTATAAAGAATTCATGCAGGGTTTTCCGGAAAATTTTCACATCTCTTGTTATTTTTATTTCAGTTGGAATAGCATCTATTAATTTTATTTAAAACAAAGAGGAGATTTTTCTGTTATTGCCAAAGAATGATAGAGATAAAAGAAAGGTTCTTTTTTTCTTGTTATTGAGTTAACATTTCTGCAGTCCTCAAAATAGTGAGGATGAAGATACATGAAGATAAGAACTTTATATATACTTTTATATATATAAACCATATTATAGTGACGGTAAATTATGTTCTCTACATGATTCCACGTAACTTAACCCCAACAATATTCTCAACATAGACTTCTGTCTTAAAAATACTAATTCAGATAGGGAGCTTCTTCCCCAGAATATGTAAATCCTTCTAACTTATAGCACTGAATATGTCACAGAGTTCAATCTTTTCACAAGATTGTCAATCTGACAGCTCCATTTAAGGTGATTCTCCAGATAAATTCTCAGGAATTTTGTCAATGTGGACACAGTAGATCTATCCGTACTAAAAACTATGCATTCAGTTTTGACAACATTTAATGCAAAGGATTCTTATTGCGGCAATCATATTATCATCCAAAATTGCCTGAACCATCTCCAAAGTAGATCCAAAAGAGGAGGATCTCAAGATAACATTGGTATCGTCAACAAAAGATACAAACTCCAGATAAAGTCTCTAGGAACTATAATCACGCAGCTCTGAAGGAAAATCATTTATGTGAATTAAGAAGATTAGTGACCCAAGGATACTACCTTGTAGTACACCGGCGTTCCTTACTTTTTGTGAGGACTGATATTCATTGTTATTTATCACCATCTTTATTGTCTGAGGTCTGTTTTTCAAAGAGCTCTCGATGAGTTTTTGTTGTTTATCTCTTATTCCGTTCTTCTCTAATTTTTCAGTAATATATCTGTATCGACAAAGTCGAATGACTTTGATCTTTTCCATAGTAGATATCTAGCAAGTAAATTAAAGTAGTACGGAACTAATATCTGATTATGAATCCTTTCACTATTAGGTTAGTAGGAATAGATACTGTATGAATATGACAATTTACAAGTTTTTCTATGTCCAGGCAGTGTTAAGGTATGCATAAGTAAATAGTTTAGGTAAGAGTGTGATACACATTTTTGTGGCTATGACCTTCAAAGTTTCATTTTTGACAGACTTTCCAATGTGTGTTTTTTTTCTTTTTGTTCGTTTGTGCTTTTAGCATAGTGAACGTATTCTGATTTTGATGTTTTTTTTTTCATTCGAAAGATGAGTGCTGTGAAATGGTCTTATATCATCCCATAAAAAAATCCAACTCTTCCTTATTCCCAAAAATAGCTCCTAAAGAAGCGGAGGGCCATTTTTTTCCGAAAATTGAAAATCTGAGATGACATAATTAAAGAAGGACCATATCTGGCAACGTTCAAAACATTTAGTTATATCAATATTAAAATCTGAAATGTGTATTACGGCTATGTTTTGAAATCCCTGAATATAAGTGAGTGTTCATCAATTTTGAAGACTCAAGAATGGGACACATTTTTGATTCTACTGGTGCTGGTATTTATGAAGTTCGTGCCAAAAGTCTTCTATCTACCTATAACTGTACTCCTTCAAAATTACAATCACCAGTAGAATTATTATTATTTTGTATTTTTTAGTACACCTGCTTATAAAGTTGGTCCTAGTATTGGTAAAAAATGTATGTAAAGTTAGTGTCGTGAGTAGTAGAGTGTGCGATTCCCAATACCTGTTGAATAATTTCTCCTTCTATAACACTAATGCGTAAAACCGTTAATTCTTCGGACTCGTGATGTACCTACTCTACTGTCTTAGTGTGGAAATTAAATGACTGCTTGCATGCCTGCCCTGACCATTATAATTATTTTGTTACAGCTATAAAATGTCATCTTCATGTCAATGATTATGACGCAGCGCAAGATTACTATGAATAATTGTTTGCTAATGGAATAATAATGTCGAAATATTGACTAAAGAATACAAGTGAAATTTTTGTAAAAAAATTAAAAATAGTTTTTATGGGGCATTTAAGTTTTAAACCGTACCGATGAGTACCTACTATTGCTACATTTTCTCGATTTTAACTATACTTATGTATATGTGTTTGCCAGCAACAGCAATTCCATAACAAATTACTGTTTGTCTACCACAACACAAAATTAAACTTTAAATTAACAATAACGTCTGACGTCTGACAATTGCGACATAACCATAGATGATCTTCCAGAAAGTACCTATATACCAGAGAACGAGACGTATATATACGCTCCATGCTCGTGCGTAATTCCTGTGACGGATCCCATTGTCGTTCCATGTCGACAAAATAATGATCTTGGTTGAATGAGATTGAATGAGATAATTATAATTACCAATATTGGATCACACTTGGAGCTTAACAGGCGGCGATATGTCTGCGATCTAAGTACGAATTCGAAATTTCAAGTCTCTAGACCTTATGGGGCCTGAGAAATCGCTGCGGAGTCCATTGATACAAGAACCGAAAGTAATAAAAACTATTTAATAATGGCTGCTTTTAAAGTTAAAATTAGTTATATATAGAAGCGAATTGCGGAATCATTTCCTATTGATTGGTGGAAAAACGTCACTTTTCACAACTTTATGCACCTAGGGATTAGACTAATTAATCCATTTTCCAAGTTCGATAAAAACGGAGCAGGACGATGCAGCGCAACATGTTACAAAAAAGGCAAAAACTAGTTTTAACTACATCTGGCCTGTGGCCTACGTTGTTTTGTTGACCTGATCGCAGTGCGGACTTGTTTGTTAAGTGATCAGGTGTGATTAGGCAAAAATAGAGATCTTGATGGAACTGTACAAGAACACAGACTATTGTGGGTGTAAAGTCATGGAGACTTAATAATGTAAGACCTACTGCGAATAAAAAGTCACGATTGTTATCCTCTCTGCAATAATAATATGTTATTAATGTGATCTCTAAACAATCGTAATTCTGGTTATAAATTATAAAATTATTTAATCAATCAATTACTTTCCAACCATTTTATTTCTTACATTTTTGTATAATTTTTTTTATTTATTCCTTCAATGATGTACAATAGATATACTGAAAAATCCAAAATTTATATTTAAGTAATAATGTTGATCACAACCTTAAGTCAAATATAAAAGGTAAAATGAACATGGGATTTTATATAATAAATACGATGTGAAACAGAGATATGTACCTACTTATATGGTAAGAATACCTAAACAGAATGCCAAAAAAGATCTGGAATTGACCCCGACTGAAAGTGACACTGAAGGAGAGAAGGTCTAAGACAGACATGAAAACAAGGAGTAGATGAGGCTATGGAAAGCAAACAACTCCAAGAGGATGATAAGAAAATGACATATAGGATTGTGAGAAATGGCATTTAAAAATCTCCGCTTTATTATTATAGAGGGTATACAAAAAAGCACGTAACAAAATAGAGTGTTTTTGGTCAATCACTTTAAACGTCAATTTCGTTATAGTTGTGGTTAACTTTGTGGTTAATAATCATAAGTTTCTTCGTAAATTACGGAGTTTTTGGTCGCACAAATTTAAGTAACTGTCACAATTGTAAAAGAGTTTATTTTATTCGATCTTAACAATCTTCAAATAATCTACAAAATGCGTACCTAGGTTTATATTGGAAGAAATACTCCACCAACTTGTAAGAAAATCACTTGAAACACCGAAAAGTTCGAAAAATTGATCACAAAAGAAAAACATAAACAGAAATGTCAATTTCAAAATTCTCAAATAACGATAAGCACTCTATATAAAGATACCGCTAATCCTCCGTAATTAACCACGTCCGTTATGCTTAATAAACATAACGGCCTGACAGGTCGCTACTGCGCCGACTCCGTATAATGATTAAATTAAAATTAAATTAAATGTGCGGACCAAAAACTCTCTGTCTGGATATTTCCCGAAGACGAAAATATGCTGATTTATATAAAATAACCTAGGTAAAATAGTAGGGTATTATGGGCTATATGCGGTCCTGAACTTATTATAATTTTAAAGACGTTTTTGTGTTATAAAATTTTAAAGGGACAAGATGATTTTGTGAAAATTTGGTACGATGAGATTCAAGCCAAAATCAAAGCTCTGAACAAATATCTATCCACATGCGTAAAACTGTTTTGAATAATTTAATATTTTCAATTTCTACGCCAATGGATAAGAATGAATTTAAAATTCTGATTGAACAGATTATTGACCACAAAAAAGGTATTCGTGGTAACTCGATACTTCTTATGGATTTTAATGATTGCTGTGGATAACACAAAAACTGCAACTGAAAAATTTATCCAATTTTATAAGACATATCATAATAATATTTTCGGAATAATCTTTATGATCACTTGAATGTAAAATCATTTCTTGCTCTCTTGTAACAAATTACGGACCAAAATTACAAAAAACATTATTTGACAGGCGGAAAAATATAAATTCTTCAAATATATATTTTACTAAAACTATAAGACAAGTCAATTGTTAACAAGATAACGTTTTATGATAAAGAAGTTGCTTAATCAAATTATTATTCCCATATTTGATTTGCCATATTTAACTTGGCTATTAAAATAATTTTGAATTATATTAAACAAACGATAGAAACGTTAAAGATGCTGATGAATTTGGTATCTACTATATTTGAAAAATTATTATTTGTTTTACCTTATTTATCTTACGACAAAGCCATCATTAGATAATATTTATTATACTAACGTGATGGAGCACTTAGGACCAATGATTTCTTGTTTTATCTTCTCCTCACACCTCTGTCATCAAAATTTCTCTCATTTGTTGCAGTCAAATCAGATTAAAGTGCGGAGTTTTTTAACCATGCACCGCTGCAGACGTACTTGGCAGCAACGTTCTTCGCCACTCCATTCATGGATAAGATCTTCTGGAGGCAAAAATATGAATTTTCATTTATGTGGAGAGCATTAACCGTCGGCCCTCGAGATCCTCGATGTCTTTTAAAGTCCCGAGGAGAACAAAACTGTAGTCGAATCAGCATTTTGGTATATAACGTGTCACTTCCCCGACCCCTCAGTGTTCACCTAGGACCGAAGCGATAGGCAAAGAATTAGAATATTATGTCAAAACGATTACTGGGATTGAGTCTGATTTTAAAATCAACCATAACTTGGCTCGATATGGAAACTAAATATTCGTCACTGATCGTAATTCATTCGAAGTTATGTAGTATAATATGAATTATTGAAGAAAGTTTACAAATGGAATTTGTTCATACAATATTCTTATTTTCAGTAGAAAAGTTTATATTCTACTGAACATGAAAATCGCCCGTTTGACTAGTGTGGCCATTAATTTTTTTCCGGATGCAGAGATAAATAATTATGGTTCAGCCAGAATTTAAACAATAAAAGTATAAAATATAAAATTTAATTTGACTTTCATACCTAGGTTTTCCCAAAGTCTGACCTTGGAGATAATACTTTAGGCAACATTCATAAGAAATCTTTTAGCAACATAAGTTATTTGGCTATGGCATAACAATCATTGCAAGTCAAATAGTCTGAGGATCATGGCGATTGGTACCCTATACGAAACAAAACAAAAATAAAATCGGACCAAATTGATTGTAACAAAGACAGACAGACCGATGGCTGAAAATATGTTCTTGGGGACTCTGAAACTTACCTAACAACTGTAAAAATCAGGACCTCAAATTTTCTCACCATTACAATAAGTAGGTAGGTAGGTATTCTCTTACATACGTACTTGCGGAGCAAGCGATGAAAAATTAAAAGTACCAATAGACCATGCGGTTACAAATATCATTAAATGCATTTCCATGGCAATACAATTGTATTCTTTGTTTAAGGGTGACTATTGTAACGCTACAATTTTATCTCGGAAAATACCATACGAGTCACTATTTTGTAGAGTATAATTAGGCATATTGAATTGAACTAACTTGAAATAACTATATAAATACATTTTTGAGATGATTATTCATATATATTAAATTTAAGAACGTTCTTGAATGCAATAGTTTGCGAAAATCTTACAGATTTATGTTATATTTCGAGAGAAAGCCGCATATTGATTCTACCTAATATGGATTTTTTTTAACAAAAACTGGAAGAAATATTTTTTTACAAAAAATTTTACCGACTTTATTAGTTGATGAACTGAAAAATTCAAAATAATATTAATTCTATTGGTACTGATAATTTTGAAGTTGTGCTGTTGTAGTTAAATTGAAAACTTTCGGCACCAACTTCAAAAGTACCAGAACCAATAGAATTAATATTATTTTTGACCGACGAACCCCGAACGGAGGAGGTATACAATTCGACTGTCTGTTTTTTTTTTGGTTCATGCGCGTCTTTCATATAGTAACCGAGCTCCGATTTTGATGATTTTTGATTTATTTGACAGAGGAGGCTTGAGAAATGGTCCCATATTCATAAGAACGCAAATCCGAAATCTCGTTCCCTCCGAAAACCGCCGCCGAAGGCGTGGAAGGGGTGAATTTTCTCGAAAATCGATAATCTGAGTTGGTATAATTAAAGATAGGACAATATCCGGAAACGTTTAAATTGAACATTTTTAAAAAGAGTTACGGTTTTCGAGATGGAGGCATGTTAAATTCTCAAATGTATGTATTTTTGCTATGTGGAGAGGGCGATTTCTTTCGAAGATTAAAAATCTTATACTTACTACATGAAAGACATAATTATTTGTAGCAAAATTTATAATGATAATTTCTTCCTTAGAGTTACGGTTTTCGAGTTAAATCGGTGTTAAAATGGTAACATATAATTAAGAGTATTTCCGTAGCGATGCTTTGAGATCTCAATAATAACAACTACAAGCAAAGAATATACGTGGGTAATAGAATAAGTACTATCTTCATTGGTATTAGTGAACGTTCAACGATTTTCGTAACTAATGTTAGGTACACTCAAAAGTGTGAAATAAATATTTCTTATAAAAAATTGTACCGACGTTATTAGTTGATGCACTGAAAAGTATAAAATAGTATTAATTCTATTGGTGATGGTACTTGTGAAGTTGGTGCCAAAAGTTATCAATTTAACTGCAACTGCACAACTTCAAAAGTAACAGCACCAATAGAATTAATATTATTTTATACTTTTCAGTGCATCAACTAATAACGTCGGTCCAATTTTTTGTAAAAAATATTTATGTATTTTTCAGTTCACCAACTAATAAAGTCGGTCAATATTTTGTAAAAAAACATTTATTTCAAACTTTTGTGTGTAACATTAGTATTCAAAATTATTCAACTTTCACCAAAGAAAATAATAGAAACATTGATTATATTTATTTAGAGATTTAAAAACATCGCGGTAATACAAATATTTCAAACATTACCACTGCTGTAGCTCGGAAACCGTAAGTTAATTTGAGTAATGTTGCTAGAAATAATTTCTTCTTTAATTTGGGCCTTAATATATTTTCAATTTTCGCAAAATATGCCCCCTCCACATAGCAGAAATACACTCTATTAAAAAAATGTTTAATTTAAACGTTTCCGGATATTGTCTCATCTTTAATATTGCTTTCTCCACTATCCCCCTTCGGAGGTGGTTTTTACAGGAAAGGAGATTTCGGATTTAAATTGAAATCATCAAAATCGGAGTAGGTTTACTATACAAAGCGCGCAAAAAAGTATACAGTCGAATTGTATACCTCCTCCGTTTGGGAAGTCAATCAAAAATAAACATGTGTTAACAGGAAAACCTAAAAATTACCGTAAAATCACTAAAATGGGACCATAGCTCTAGAAAATATATAATTACCATGTATCATTTCTTGGAATACTATTTCGAAAAACTTGAAGGCATTCAACCCTGTGGTTGAATTAATACAGCATGTTCCATAAACGAAGGAGGAAATTGTGCGTTCTTTAACAGTCATTTGATATTTTATCTAAAATGAGTTTGTATGTAACTGATGAATACAGCACATATTCTATCCGGATATGTGTGAAATGAGGTTGCGTTTATAGCCCTTACCAGATCCTTCTTCAGATGATATTGTGTGGTAATCGAGGTAATAGGTACCTACATTTTGTGAGATGCTAATGAATAGATAACAAATGTAACTTTTTCGCAGTCGAAATGGACTTTAAAATTAAATATAGTCGATACAATTGAGTTGGCATTATATGGAATACTTTTTGATTGTTTGTTTTATGAAAAACAGTAATTTGTTGACAAAACGTTTTGCCTAAGATCCAAAAGGAAATAATCATATATCAATATGTTTGTATTCGTTTACAAGGTTTATAGAAAAATAAGAATTTTGCTCCTGAGTTAATTACCTACCTACCTTTATTTTTTTAGATATCGACAAAATTTGTTAAGAAATGTTGATCCTACCTGAAAATTACTTTCAGATATCCGGATATTCAGATATAAGCAAAGCTTCTAAGCATTTTTCAATGGAAATTTTGATTTTTATCTTGATTACAAAACAATGTAGTAGATTTGTCTTTAGGGATATCAACACATGTCGAGATTTTTGGTCCAAATACTATAAACTGTGCTATAGCTACCTATATCATAGTCCCTATTCTGTGGGGTATATATAAGATAATCAAATAATATCAATAAAAATAATAATAAAATGTGCTGTAGATGATCCTGTTTTGTTCATGGTGATTATATTCAGAGCGTTTTTACAATACTTTTCAGAGTTTAATATAGAATTAGCCAAGTCTTACCCGATTTATTAAAGCGCAGCAAGACCCAAAAGCATAGGTAAAGTGAGAAGAATAAAATAACAACACATACATAATGTATGCCGATACACCATTTCATGGCATCAAACCTAACTTAAACTTTTGCATTTAAGCTTGTAAAACATGCATGTTCGAAGTTCTAGTTTATTATAATAATTATTGCAATCTTACAACCAATTTATAATACATTTTAGAATTTTCTAATATCTATTGTTAAATTAAATTAAATTGAATATGAAAATCGTTTGATCAGGGCTTGGGATTTTTCTCAGCGTACCAAGAACAACATCAATTTTAACAGCCTTGTTACAATATGAGTTAGAAAATGTTAGAAAATGCGACATTTGAGCATATCTATTTACATGCTTTTTTTCTTGGCACAGACAAATAGACATAGCAATGGCTGAAAATAAGTTTCTTTGGATTCAGGGATTTCCGAAATGTAAACATCTGTTGAAAACCCGAAACTGAAAACTTCACACGTTTAAAACACTTTCGTTACTCTGCTACCAAAAGGTCATGAAATGGTCTTAAAAGTCAGCTAGTACCATTAATTTTGTAAGGTATCGGAAAATTCCTAGCACACCGCCTGGGCATTTAATAAAAACAATCATACCATCTGAATCAACAGAAAAAGCACATAAAATGTCTATCAGTCTCTTTAATAGTTCTGCATTTGATAATGTTTTAATGAAGATTAAAACAAAATTCAAGGTCTTATTAGACGTTAACATCCCATATAGAGAATGTTGAGATACCAATTATACCATCTCAAAGATAAGAAAATAGACATGAAATTTCAGCTATTTCCGTTGACGAATTAATGGGACTGTAACTAATCTTTTACGAACGTTTATGCTATTATTTATTTTATAAATTTCATAAATGAATTGCCAGCATGCCCAAGCATTTTCATGCACGATTTTGGTACAATCTCTATTTTTCTGCTTGAATAAACAGAAAAGCATACGAGTGGAATGGACGACAAGCTCAAGGTTAATCTCAAACGAAACATAATTCATCCAGAGAGAGATATGAACCTCCCAGCTCATCCAAAGCTTGTACTCATGGTTTATGGAGATTATCCAACGTATTCATACCTCATCAACGGCCGCTATGAAACGGCCACATAAAAATGCACATAAAACCCCCTTCTTATCCGCGCTCTCTGTTTGGCGACTAGACGAACCCAATTTCGGTTCATTAAAACGAAGAAGTGGAAATGCTTGTTACATTGTCCTGCCCCCTTTCTCGACCACATAAATTCTCGTTTGTATCTGCGAACGATAAATAACATTTTACCTCTCAACAAGGAAGACGACTCGGTCGACTTTCTCGAGCTTTATTTAATTATTAAAGAACTTTATATCCCAAAAACGCTTTTTGGCAACATAACGGGTTACTCTGTATCGCATAAGACGTGATTTGCTGGTAGAACTGGGGAACATCAGGTGGAGGTTTATTTAGGTACCTAACTAAATTTGTGGTGCACGTACAAGAGCGACAGGCTTATCTTAAGATAAGATTTCAATATATATCCAACATGTATAGCCCAGTCTTTTCATTCTGACTTTATGTTTTACAAATAATAATAATAATAATAATAAACCCTTCATGGGAGACATCTGCACGACCTTGATCAACCCCATGTCGACAAGCTAGCGTCGAACGAATGGTTGGGAACGGGCGAATTATTCCCAGAAACCGAAGGCTTCTTGATATCCATACAAGACCAGGTGGTACACCCAAAGAACTATCAAAAGTACATTACCAAGGAACCAGGAATGACAGATGACAGATGTAGAAAATGCAGAGAAAAGCCGGAAACCATACAACACATCACGGCAGCATGTAGCATCTTATCACAAAATGATTATTTACATCGCGACAACCAGGTTGCAGTATAGTTCACCAAGTCATATGCCACAACCTTGGAATGCTAAAAGATACCCCTACTACGAATATACTCCATCCGCAGTGCTACAGAAAGATCACCATACAGTGTACTACGACCGGTCCATTATCACGGATAGAAGCATCTCCTATAACAAACCAGATATAGTGATTAGAGACAGGAGACAGAAGGAGGCGTACATCATAGATATAGGGCTACCTAACACGCACAACTTAATGACCACCATCACAGAAAAGAAAAGGAAGTACATCGACCTTGTAAATATTTCAGGTAACATAAATAAATAGGTAATCATACTCAATAAGTGAAGAACACTTGTTTTGAGCCAACCAATCGAATGTAAAAATAAAAAAATAAAAATCTAAATCTAATATATATATATATATATATATATATATATATATATATATATATATATATATAATTTTTTTCTCGAAAACGGCTCTAACGATTAAATTTTAAATATAGATAGGGTTCTAATTTTTAAAGTTATCTATATAAGTGGCTTCCCTGAGAAAACGCGAGGGTGTCACCCTCGAGTCCATACACTTTTTCTTGAATGGTTCGGCAGATTTGGATAAAACTTTACCAAAAGGGGTCGAGATATCAATTGGCGATACTTGCAGTTTCAATGGGTGTGACCCTCGAGGTCCACAATAGCTATTCCGGAAATGGCTCCGCAGATTGCGATACAAATTTTAATATATGATTTGGAGGTCGAGAAGTCGGTTCATGATCCAGCTGAGTTCTGCTATGAGAAATCGATTGGCGATACTTTAACTGGTATGTTTCACATTCATATTTATTTTGAAATCTGTAAATTATGAGCTACGTGAACGATAAAGCAATATTTACCGATCTACCAATCGCAATACATTTTAACTAGAGATATTCACATTTTTGAACTAAGATTAAATGTACTTAGTTACACTTATATACCCACTCTAAATCCTGTGTTACCCGAGCAAAGCTCGGTCGCCCAGATCTAATCTCTCTATCTAATTATATTAAACGAGTAATGCTTGTAATAAGAATGTATAACCAAAGTGACAAACATTAGTGCCATATATATATATATATATATATATATATATCTATATGCAAATTTTATCTCGGAATCTGGTCTACCGATTTCGATGAAAATTTATTTGTATGGGTTTTCGAGTGTATTGAATCGATTGGTTGTATTCACATTCATAAGAAAAATCGTTTTCAGCAATTTATATTTCCATTTGAGTTGTTTTACAGATTATATTTCAGATATCAATATGAACCCGATAATATCATAGGAAAAATTAGTCCTATGGTTAAGCTTCAGGGTATTAATCTAGAGTTCCTCGGTTCGAATTCTGATCACCATTAAGTTTTTTTTTTAACAAAACCCATATGTTAATATGAGTTTCTAATAATTTAATCGGAAATTTTCAATGAAATATTGTACATATCTAATATATTGCGACCCTTAAGGTACTTATTAGCTATTTCAAGGAAGGATTAGCAGATTTTGGTAAAAATTAGCAAAAAGGGGTTTTCGGAGTCGAGAAATCGATTGACGATACATTTATATTTAATCGGTGTGACCCTCGAGGTCCATCCACACTTGCTATTTCAAGAGTTTTGATATATTTATCATTTATATTACACATTCATATTTATATCGAAATCTATAACTTATGAATATGTGAACAATAAAAGCAGTATTTACCGATCGCAATACATTTTAACCAGTAATATGCACATTTTTTAATAAGTTTAAATATCCTTAGTAACCTCTTATAGACCCATCTTGAATCCTGTTTTAACCGAGCAAAGCTCGGTCTCCTGTTATTTTATATTAAACGAGCAATGCTTGTATATATATGTATATCTGCAAATTTTATCTCGGAATCTGGTCTGCCGATTTCGATGAAAATTCCTGTATGGGCTCTAAAGTGTTTTAAATCGATTGGTCGTATTCACATTCACAAGATAAATCGTTTTCAGCAATTATTATTATTATTCTTGTATATAAAAAGATTCTCGGAAACGGCTCTAACGATTTTGATCAAATTTGATATATAGATAAGGTTCTGCTTTTGAACATTATATAAGTGGCTTTCCTGACAAAACGCCAGGGTATCACCTTCGAGGTCCATAAACATTTTTGTGAATGGTTCGTAGATTTGGATGAAAATTTGCAAAACGGGGTCTTAAGAGCCGAGAATTCGATTGACGTTACTTGCATTTTTAATGGATGTGACGAGGTCCACATTAGTTATTTAGGGAAGGGCTCCGTAAATTGCTTTAAAATTTTTAGTACGGGGTTTGGGGTCGATCGAATCTGTAAATTATGAGCTATGTGAACGATAAAATCAATATTTACCGATCTTCCGATCGCTATACATTTTAACTAGAAATAGGTATGCACATATCCGAACTAAGATTAAACATCCTTATAGACCCACTCTAAATCTTGTGTTGCTATATATATATATATATATATATATATATATATATATATATATATATATATATATATATATATATGAGAAGATACCAAGGGATGAATAAGAAACCAATTCTCACAGATCCTCTTAATAGTGCAACCGGTTTCAATGCATCAATGCATCATCATCTAATACTAATAAAAAATGTAAATAAATTTAGACTAGAAAACTTTTGAAAATTTAAATTGTAATACTGAAATTTTGACACATAATATTGAGTTGACAAATTTATTTGATTCAAATCTAAATAGTCATGAAACAGATTCATACAAGGTATTAATAATAATTTATGTATTATTTTGATTAAATTGCAGTAAATAGGTATACATTATACTTAAGCCATTAATGTCTTTTTTTGAATTTAATGTATTAGGTTCTTTTGCTATATGAGACTTCTCAAGAACTAATCTTTTCATAAGATTTATTTCCTTATCTAAGATCCTGACATCGTCAAAATTAATTTTTAAATTTATTTACATTTTTATTTTAAACATTGTTATACGTGATACGTACGATTATTGTCACTGATGATAACTTCTATTGCAAAATATTTAATGTTAAATTAAATCTCAACTTCGTAAGTACCATATATTTTTCATGTTTACATTGTAATTTTCATAATTTTTATAATTTAAGTAATCCTGATGAAGAATCAATAAAGATTCGAAAGCTAGACAAGAAAAAAGTGTTACTCTAATTTCCACATACAAGACTGCAGAAGCCGTTTTATACCTTTTCCAACCGTCGTTAATAAATTTCCTGAATTATATATATATATATATATATATATATATATATATATATATATATATGCAAATTTTATTTCGGAATCTGGTCTACCGATTTCGATGAAAATTCATTTTTAGAGTGTATTGAATCGTTTGGTTGCATTCACATTCACATAAAAAATCGTTTTCAGCAATTATTCAAATTCTTATTCTAACGCCCATAAAGATTATAACTGATATGTGGATATAAGCCCTTTAATATTATAGAACATGTGTAGCTCATTGGTTAAACTCACGCCTGATAATCTGGTGATCCTCGGTTCGTATTCTGATCAACTGACATTTTTTTAACAAAACCCATTTTTTTAAATTAAAGGTGTTAATATGAGTTCAATAAAAAAAAAGTACATATCTAATTTAATACATTAATACGAGCAATTCTTGTATATATACATAAAAAAAATCTCGGAAATGGCTTCAACGATTTTGATCAAATTTGGAAATTTGGTATATAGATAATGTTCTACTTGAACAATATCTAAGTGGCTTTCCTGACAAAACGCGAGGGTGTCACCTTCGGGGTCCATAAACTCTTTCTTGATTGGATAAAAAATTGCAAAAAGGGGTGTTAAGAGCCGAGAAATTGATTGGCGTTACTTGCATTTTTAATGGATGTGACCCTTGAGGTGTACACTACGTACGGGGTTTGGGGGTCGATCAGACGATTGGTGAGTTCTGGTATGTTTCACATTCATATTTATTTGGGAATCTGTAAATTATGAGCTATGCGATCTTCCGATCGCAATACATTTTAACTAGAAATAGGTATGCAAATATTTGAACTAAGATTAAATTTCCTTATACTCACTCTAGATCCTGTATTACCCGAGCAAAGCTCAGTCGCCAAGATATTGTTTCATTACACGTGAATGTTCCCAGTGAGTGCTCACCCATACAAATAAATGTAATATGACATTTACAATTTGTCAGGCTGAAAAAAATTGTGGTAGTACAATTAGTCTTAAGGACTTAACTTTGACATTATACGTGCCCGGTGTTATTCTCAAGGAATCTATATATATATATTTTTCGATTTCTGTTAGCGACGCCATTTTTAAAAAGATGCTGATTATTAGTTTTATGTGTTGTTTTATTTATTTTTGGTTTATATTGTGTTGTAATTTCATTGACCATTTTTTGTCCTATTCGAAAGTAGTTGTTCCGTTAAATTCTAGGAGATTAGTCCATTGAATAATGTCAAAGCAACATTCTTGATTTCTTTGGAGTTCATCGCATCAGTGATTATATATCTTCTTTGATGTTATGGTACTGTCTACACAAAAATCTCTAACCTCAAATATCTTTGGTATGTGTTGTTAAGTTTTTCATTTGATTTTGATATTGATTCCACAATTCTACGTGATAAAGTTTGAAGAAAATGATCATGGTTTTTCTCAAAAAAATATTTTCATTGTGCTTGTATTCTTGATTCTCCTGTACGATATTGCAAAACATACGGATATTGTTCCTATGATAACTTTATTGTTGATATTCTTTGCTTCCTCTAAAAAAAATTGATTGTCAATTTCGTAAGAGTGGCTATTTTTGCTTATTGTATCTAGATTCTTAGATTTAAATCCTGCTGTACCTACTTTTTTACAAAAGTGTAGCGCATCCGCCATATTTCAAAATCCCTCATGGTACGGATATCGTACACACGCTTTCATTACCAACAAATACTTTGTTTATAGGTGGAACTAATAGATAGGTAAATTATGTTGATCCCAAAAGAAAAACACATGGTATTTTTCATCAAGCTGGTTCACTATGTCCGTGTCCGTACCCTATATTGTTCTTTGGGTTTAGTATCTGTAAAATAGAGCAAAACCAAACTTGGCAAAATAAACATTCTGAAAGGAGTTGTGTTGGTAACAGAACGTCAGTTAGAGTATATTGATCAGTCAGCGATTTATTTTCTGTATTTCATAGAGGTCGGTTCAATAAATTGGCGATTTTTTGAATGAAACACAGGTTTTTGGATAGAAAAAATATTTTATATTTCGACATAGTCTCTTTTCAGCTCTAAAGACTTTGTCCAACATTTCTCCAATTTGGTTATCCGTTCCAAAAAATAAGATTCGTCAAGGTCATCAAAATAGGCATTGGTTTGTGAGATTATTTCATCGCTGTAGACAAATCTCTTCCCGACGAGCCGTTTCTTTAGGTTTGAAAACAAAAAATAGTCACTCGGGGCTAGATCCGGAGAATAGGTTGGATGAGGGAGCATCTCGTAGCCTAATCGATGGATTTTCGCCATGAAAACTGCACATGTGTGCACCCTTGCATTGTCCTGGTGCAAAAGAAATTTTTTTTCTTGGCCAAATGCGGTCTTTTTCTCTTCAAATCCTCATCGACCTAATAAATTGGCATAAAATTCGCTATTGATTGTTTTACCCTTTGAAGATAGTCAATGTGGATTATACCAGGTGCATCCCAAGAAACGGTCGCCATGACTTTGTCGGCTGACAAACCCACCTTGGCATTCTTTGGCACCGATTCACCCCGAGAAACTCATTGTTTTGAGTGTTGTTTGGTCTCTCGTGTGTTGTGATGGATCCACGTTTCGTCCACGGTTACGGTGCAAAAACTTGTCTTTATTGCGGTTGAACAACGACAAACACTTCTGCGAAGTTGTCACACGATTGCGTTTGTGGTCGACTGTGAGCAAACGAAATTCACTCTTGTCCATTTTCTCTTCAAATCAAGCGGTAGTCTGCTATCAATGGCTGTCAAACACAAAATAAAGACTCAGTATGTTCAAATATTGACAGTAGTCCACCGACAGATGCCTGTTGACGAGAGCATTGTTGCCCTTTCAGTTAAGAGGCGGGAAGTTCAAAAAGTCACGGACTTGTGTAATTTCCATCAAAACTTACCTACATATTAAACATTTTTGAGAAAATCCAAACATATTCAGAATATTTCTAAAAATAAGCATAGCTCCTTCTTTTAATATTATCTACAGGTAGTTTGCGGTCACCGTGGCGTCGTTGTTTGCGCCTCCGTCTGCCATGAATTAGATTCCGGTTCGATTCCGACTAACACCTAAAGATTTATCATGAGGCTACACGTTGGCGATCTCGTGGAAAAGCACTAGCAACATTACCACGAATGATTATGCCTAACAAAACCTATAAAATAGTGCAGATTGGATCTGGCGATAAGCTGTAGGCTCCATATATTTGAGAAATGATAGGTTTCCCAAAAATAGGCGAGGGATCAGGGTCACCACCCGTCACTTGGCGTTTCACCTTCAAGAATAGATAATTTAGCCTTGAATGCAGAATTTGTACATATTTTCACAGCCCTGTATCATATAACCATAAGGCATAAAATTAAAACAATTTTTCTGAAATATCTGATTCCAACTTTGACTGACACATAAGTCAGAGCATGCATAAGAATATTACTCTCTACACTAGAATGTTGGCGTAAGTCATCATCATCATAACGCGAAATAATGAAGTACTTTAGATACCATTGTGATAAACTGAAAAGTTATTTTCAACGTTGGGGTTATCGATAACTTTCACCACGGTACCTAATACTCGAAAAACTTTCTAGTTAATTGTTACAAAATATCAGCGTACCTACCTACATACAAAAAAAGTTGACATTGTTCTAAAAAGTCTCGTTTCAAAATAATACGATCTTATGTCAATGAAGAACACTTGACTTAGCTTCCTACGCTAATATGTTTCAATGAATATTATGATAGCAGATTTGAATATCTACAATTACAGAACATCGCGTCCTTTTACTAATTACTGAGCCAGATATTTCAATAAAACTTATTTTTTATGCACCAAACAGAAGCAAATTATATTCCCATCAACTCAGTAAACATTGAATCGTTTATTCAAAATACCTAAAGGTAAAATCTTTCCTCTTGCATAACGTAAATACACTCACACACAACCATAAAGATGATTTATTCTTTGACATTTAAATTCAGCACAACTACACAAGCAAACTCCACCAACCAAACCATACGGCATCGATCTTCCGCGTGTGTAAGGGTTTTTCAATTTGTTCGTCGACTAGGAAAGAGGCAGGATGGGTTATTTTTAAGAGCAGATGATGCAATTGTGCTGTCAGCAGAAACAAACCGTGTGTACGGGAGATTAAGGCCAACGGTGAAATTGGCACGCGGCAGCAGACCGCCTTATTAGACTGCAACACAACACGACATAGCAGGATGATGCGAGCAAGAAACCTACTTTTCCTCGTTCTGATGATGGCAAAAGTTTTGCTGGTGTGTATGTATATTTTTTTTAGTGCTTGAAGCTATTCATTCTCCTACACAAAATTAGCTTCAGTTGTAAGCTATTTAGGGAAAGAAAACTTGATATTACACTGATTTTGAAGAGAATTTTCTCACACATTTCAGAATCAATGAGGACTTGTAAAGTGATGCTGAGATCCTGGTTCATTATTCTTTCAATGTTTCAATCTAGAATTTTTATTTAAAAAAAACTGATAACTATAATAGATAATAATCATATATTTATTCAAGCTTCATTTGTATAGTTTGTTTCACGAATGAAGGCTATTCCCTGTAATCATTCACGAACTACGTACATCACGTTATACTTCTCATCGCATGAAATTTTCTACTACGAATATCGATCTAAGCTACAAAATAAGTATTTCAAGTTTTATACCATGATAGGGCGCTGCTCGTATCTCCCAAGGCAACGCAATCTTTATTTCATAGGCGACACAAAGTCAAAGTGACATTTCAGAGAATTCAGATGAATAAATTTATATTTTATAACACAAGTAAAATATATATATTTTATGTTTCTTCATTATTACAAAAAAAATCTTTCATAAAATTGCTTATTTAATCAATGAATCAATTAATGCTTTTTTCTCCGTAATTATACAAATTCTCTTAAAGCGTTGAAAAAAATTCAAATACCAGATCTTATCTCAAAATTGTCATGCCAATGGTTTATTCCTCTCGGTTGAATTGATGCGTTTCTCGTGTTCGGAAGGCATACGCCTTCATTCGTGAAACAAACTATTTGTACTAGTATTAAGAACAGATGAATATGAAATAAAAACGACTTGCAATGATTTGTAGCAATATGTTAATTATTAAACATCAAATCAATTGAATAAAGATAAAAAAAATCAGATCAAATACTGGAGTGTGGGTATTTCAAAAATAATTTAATAAGTGTATACTTATGTAACACGAGTTACGGTTGCAAATCGAGCCAAATTTTATTTTTCACACCATAATTATGTAAGGAAATCCTTCAAATCTTATAAAAGATTCCATTTGAACATCAACTAGACTTTTTAGACTCAATAACTGTACAGGCTATTTCAAATTCGATGCTCACCATTGGGATCTCGGAAACTATAGGGAATAAGAAGATGATTGATCAACAATACACCGTTTAGAAAGTTTGAAAATTTTGAGTAGAAAAAATCTGAAGATAAACGAATTATCGGAGAATCGTTTTATTTTTTCCTGGCTTTAGTTTTTTTGAATTTCTGAATAAATAGAACATTTACATTGCCACTTTTTTAATAATAGTTTTGTAAAATGACTTTTCGTCTATTTGTAAATATTATGAACTTTTTTTCTTATGGGAGCCATAATGGCATTTCATAAATTTGATTAGCCCTTTTTATCACCATAAGTTCCCCTTGTTGTCCTATAAATCAGAGAAATTAAATAAATTACTTTTATAAAGTAGTTGGTTTTGATTTCTTCAGTCGGTGACACGTAAGTGACATTCTGTATTATTGTCAATTGCTTAGTCGTTGAAAATGGAGCTCTTCAATGAAGAAAAGCGAGATATGATAAAACTTTGTTATAAGAACGATAGAAACATGTATCCCGAGAGAGGACAACCTGAACCAAATTTGTTCAAATTAATGGACAGAATTCGTGATGGGTTTCGCTCGTTTGAAAAACTTAAGATTTATTATACCTATGATTTCCTTAGTTTCTTTGTCCATCCTGTCGCCAATTTTTTGCCTGGGTTTTTTAAGGAAACCATGCTCAGCAAAATTTCTATCCAATAAGTTAATAAAGTTCGGTGGGGCTGTTGTAGGGTTGTCGTCTCTCAGGATACATGTTAAGATACACTTCCAAAGTATTCACACTGTTTCTATCATTCTTGTAAAAAAACTTCATCATATCTCGTTATTTCTTCATTGGAGAACTTCATTTTTGACTCTGCAATTGACAATAATACAGAATTTCATTTACGTGTCACCGACTGAAAAAAATCAAAGCCAACTAGGTACTTTATAAAAGTAATTTATTTAATTTCTCGGATTTATAGGACAGCAAGGGCAACTAATGATACATCGTCAAAAAGGTGATAAAAAGAGCTATTCAAATTTGTAGAATAACATTATGGCTCCCATAAGAAAAAAAAAGTTCATGATATTTATACATAGACGAAACGTCAGGTTACGAGACTATGAACACCATTGGAAAGAGCGAAAAAAGTGGCAATGAAAATATGATATTTATTTAGATATTCATGAAAAATAAAGCCGGGAAAAAATAAAACGATTTTCCAAAAATTCGGTTTTCCCCGAATATCTCCGGAACTACTCGAAATTTTCAAACACTTTCTAAACGGCGTTTTGTTGACTACATAAATACGCAACTTTGTCCCAATTTAATCATTTTTGTACTCCCTATATTTACCAAGATCCCAATGGTGAGAGTCGAATTTGAAACAACCTGTATATTTTATTAGCATAAGTATATTGTTATTAGGCAGTTCATGTGTTTATTAATCTCAGTTGATATATTATGTCAATATGTCAACTCGATTTGCAAGTCAACTTATTAAAACTGTTTCAAAAATATTTAAAAAACAGCTTGTCATATTACATTTTTGAAAGGGGGAAGGATATTTTATTCTGGATAAAAATAAATGAAATATTTAATTTAAGAAACTGGAACTTGAAATTATTTTAGAATTTTGCAATGCGCATATGGTTCTGGGTCACACAAATTTCTTATATAGTGAAGGAAACGAACAAATTCAGAGAATGTAAGCCGAAGACTTCAATGAGAAGCAATCGAATATGTTTAGATGTGCTCTTTACAAAATGTTTGTCAATAAAAAAACTTAAGATATCATTTTTTATCGATTTGCTGCAGCGAAATGAGCAAATTTTAATAAAGCTACATTTAGTAGATATTATTTCTATATAAAACATTATTTATCTTTGTTTAGTAAATAGACAGCTCAAAAGACTAATATTGGATTCAATATAATTTTAAACGGAATAAATGTTATTCCTTTAATATAAAATTTAAATGAAGAAGATCATTAAATTTATCTCAAAAGGCTTGAGCGTATACATTCAACTTGGGGTGCAAATATAAATCTAGCAACGTAATGGAATTTTTTTTGAGAAATTGAATTCAAGGCGGGGGATTTCAAAGTGTTTAAAAATTTAAATTTGGGGGAACTCGCAAGAAACAAATTTCGATTTGACAAATTATGGTGCAGGTGATATATTTAATCTCAATCATCTACGTTTAATTTTTCATCAAGATCATTCCTTCATTACACGGAATCATTATCGTGTAATTTTTTGAAAATATCTGACGCCCATACTTACACTTGACAATGATGCGACATATCAAATTTTACCTACTGGATTTATAAATTACATACATGAGTAATGGGTAAACGTATCACGTTCTTACTTCGATTATAGACCTTTTGTGAATCCAAGAGACTGGTGTCATTCTGTTCTAATGTTTTTGTTTTATTTAAATTTACTCAGAAGTTATCTAGCAAACATGTTTATTGTGAAATAAGAAAGCGAGACAGTTAAAAGCGGTTATATTTTGGCACATTACAATAACTTACCAGTTTCATGAAGCTTTATTCCGAATGTATATTTGGACTTACTGCTTATCTTTACAACTTTCTTCCTAACATACTGTCTTATTTATTTTATCGATCATTGTTTCGAAGCAGTTACCTTCTTCAGAACACAATGGAAGTAAGGCTTATTCAAACAAAGATAATTCACCCAGATAAATTTTGGAAAAATTACATGCACAATTATTACGAATTCAATTTGAAAATTGCAATATAACTAAAGAATTAGAATAAGTCAGGAAAAAAGAGAATTTTATGGAATGAGCGATTGTACTAACTTAACAGACATGTACGAAATGCGAAGGTCATATTGAATTTTGAGGAAATGTTTAGCCAGAATATTGTTGCAGAAATAGGTACTAAGAAAATTTGACAGTTTAGTTGAACTTGAAGGTGGTAAAAGAGTAAAAGGCTTTAAGATTTATCGAATTTGTTTGAGCTGTTTCCACGCAACAGTACTGAGAAACTATTTTTTTGTCTATTGAAAATGTGAGAAATGTGAGCAGGATGCTATGTTAGAGGCGAGCGATACCCTTTAAAACAAAAAAAAGCAACAAGCTAACTTTTAGTTTCCCATAATCTTGGCACAAAACGACAAATAGACATTCACACAGAAACGTAGACCAATTGCTGAAAACATATTTTTTAGACAACATGAATATCTGTTGAAATTCGGACACCGAAGATTTTACATGATTCCTGCCCTGAGATCTCCATTGCAAAGTTATGTAAGTATAGCAAAAACTACATAAAAATTATGTTAACTACAAGTAAAACCACAGATTAATTACCCCAGTAGCAAAACTCGAAGAAAATACTCAAATCGTGTGGTACCTAAATAATATAAAACTAGCTGACCCGTGCGAAGTATTCGCATTCTAACCTACTTAAATCCCAATTAATTAAAGTACACACCGTATGTTTGTATTGTATATTGCGTATTTAGTCCGTTATGGGCAAATGTGAAAGATTTCTAAATTTTTTCGCTGTAGCGATTAAGGAAAGCTTGGAAATGGTGACTCATTCATGAAATTTGATGAAGTATTAAGGAAGAAATGGCGTAGCGACAAAAAAGGACCGTATATTTAGTATCGTATATTTTCCGGTGTAGCGGATAAGAAAAGATTTGAAGTGATGCCTCATTCATTAAATTTGGTGAAGTATTTCCAGAGAAAGAGACTGAAAGAATCTGCTTATCAAGATGCCAACTTGGAAGTATATTTAAAGCCAGCTCTGTATATGAATAATGCTGATAGACAGCCCGAAACACTTGTAATATTAGGTATATTGCATGTGCATTAAGCAAAATAGTGCGATATAATTTATATTCCATAAGAAAAAAATACTTGTTTTTTGGATTCTACAAATACCCAGAACTTATATTGTTCAAAAGAGAACCAGCGCTTAATTTAATCGATGATTTTATAAGAATCTCAAATCTTACAACGATTTCGCATCTGCTCAAAAATAATTTTATTGAACTGCTGCATCTATTCGTCTAGATCTGATTTTTCACTGCTGACTATAAAACTTTTAATTTGACCCGAGCAATGGACTTTCGAAATACATGCTGCTAAATTTTGAATTTAGTAGTTTCCATATTTCCCGGTATTAAATTCTGATATAAATTTTGAAGCGAATAATGTGAAATTGTATTTGAAACTTTTCTCGCAAGCTTGTTAATTATTTTCAATCTAATAACTTCATTACGTTGTAAGACCAAAGTGTTAACAATATGGCGACCGAAATCAAAGTTGCCGCCAGTGAGCATCATTACTGGAGATATTTCACGGTGGTAAATCTCATAAGCTCCATATATATTTGTATCACAGAAAAGCCTTGTAAATACAGGGTGACGCAGGGGTGCGTGAAAGCTCCATAACTTTGGTTCTATTTAAGCTATCGACTTGATTTTTGTGTAAACGGTAGGTCGACAAATAAAGCACATTTTAAAAATATTTATATTAATAATAATAATAATAATAATAATCTTTATTTCCCTCAAGACAATATTTACATTGTGTTGGAAACGTCACAAAATTCCTAAAAATACATATTTAAATATAAATATAAATAAAAAATAAAGAATAAAATAAGTACCTATCATTGCACCTGACAGTTTAAAAAATCTTGCACAGTATAAAAACTATTTTGCACCAAAAATAATTTAAGGCGCTTTTTAAACATTTCCAGTGTTAAGCTACATTTAATATGTTCTTACAGATGATTAAAGATACGTGGTCCCATATGGTTGGGTGCATTTTGGACTGTTTTATATTTCGCAACTTGCGTGTGAATTAAGCCTTTCTGACGTGTATTCTTGTAATGAATGTCTTTATTAAGTTTGAAATGGGTTATGTTGCTATAAATATAACAAGAAATTTCAAATATGTATAAACTAGCAAGAGTCAAAATATTGTTAGATTTAAAAATTAATTTACAGCTTTTTCTGGAAGGGATTGTAAAAATGCACCTTAAGATTGCCTTTTGTGCAGTGAACACATCTTTTGACTTGGTGGAGATGCCCCACAAGCAGACTCCATATCGAAGTCGTGATTCAATTTGTGCATAATAGATATTTACAAGCTGACCAACATCTAGCACTGTTTTCATGTTCATAAACATGTAATAGGAGGAGTGTAACTTTGAAATTAGATTCTCACAGTGAGTCACCCAGTTAGCGTGTTTATCAAGGTAAATTCCGAAAAATTTAGCAGTATTTTTATGGGACAATATTGTATTATTGAAACCTAATTGCAACTCAACTAATGGCTGTTTATAATTTTGAAAACGAATTACTTGGGTTTTCTGAGCGTTAAAATAAAGGTCGTGGTTACTAAAAAATCTACAAGCGGCTGCTAATATTTTTTCTGTTTCTTGTTTTAATAATACTGTATTTGTCGATGACTTTAATATAGAAACATCGTCCGCGTACGCAACGAAATCTGAGTGAAGTATACTAGATTCCAATCTGTTGATGTATAACAGAAAAAGAATTGGTCCCAATATAGATCCCTGAGGGACTCCCATATATACCGATCCTATTTCTGATGTCACAAGTGACATTGAATTTCTATAATCAAATTTCATAGCAACACATTGACTTCTATTTTCAAGAAAAGATTTCAACCAGTTACGCGGCTTTCCTCTAAAACCGTAAGACTCCAAGATATTTAATAGTTTTTTATGATTAACGCAATCAAACGCCTTGCTTAAGTCGCATAAAATTGCAACAGGGCATTCGCCATCATTAATGAAATTGACAAGTGTATTATAGAAATGCAACAACGCCGACTGAGTGGACTTACCACTGCGAAAACCATGTTGTGTGGAACTTAAAATATTATGTTTGTTAATAAAAGATAGCATTCGTTCTAAAAAAGCATATTCAAAAATCTTCGACAAAGTTTGTGGCACAGTAACTGCTCTAAAATTTTCGATATTATTCAGTTTCTTATTTTTCCGAATAGGAGTTACCTTTCCCAATTTCATCTTCGTGGGAAAAACCCCATATTCAAAGGACATGTTTACTAGATAAGTTATTGGTTTTATAATTGCGGGCAAAACTTTTTTTATTACAAAAGCTGATATTTCATCCATACCAGAAGATTTTCTATTCTTAATTTTTGATTGATTGATTGATTGATATTAGTATACAGGATGTTCCAAAGTCAGATACATAATTACGTTGTCTTATTTTAATGGCAGCCCCATATTTTTGTTACATATTTAAATTTGCCTAAACATTGTCAATATAATGCAATATATATCATAGACTTGTCCGCAATAGTTTTTGACTTATGTCAAGTGATGTGTCAGAATGGCGTCGTGCATCGATCTACAAAAATCATATCTTTAGCACCAATGAAGATAACTTAAAAGCACTTTTTTATTAGATTCCTAACGCCATTGCGCATCTTCTCACTCAAAGTTGAACTCTACATCGATGTTGCATTGTCCACTACGATTTTTTGAAAATAGCAAATATATAGTTTTTCTGATCTAATCTACAAAGTTTGCGAGATTTATTGCAAAATAAGAAATGTTAATGGTTTGTTCGTAAAAAAAAAACAGGAAACGAGTAGACCGCTGTCCTAAAATTTGACTCCATCAATATATTTTGAAAATAATAATGTAACAAAATTAAGTTTTGTGAGTAAATTCCAAGGGATACAAATTTCCACAATATCATGAAAGGGTGAGTAACAGGAAACAGTGTAAAAGTTTGAAAAAAAGGCTTCTTGTAAATGTTCAGATAGATCACTATCATATTCCACACAAGCTGCTAGACTTCTAGTGAACGACTCCCGAACTCTTGCAATCATTACTCCATCAATTGAACGGAAAGCTTCCAAGACAATGTTTTTCTTGTCTTCACTAGTTGTTAGACTATCTTGGAAAACCCTTTCCTTCACGTACCCACGACGGAAGAAATCTATAGGAGTGAGTCAGGAGATCGTGCGGGCCAAGGGATAGTACTTCCTCTTTCTATCCAACGATTCGAATAAGATTCATCGAAAAACTCTAGCATTATTCTGTTGTAATACCATCGTGTTGGACCCACACTTCTTCTAACATTCTGGGAAGAAGTTCGCGAAGGAATTGTAATTCCTCCTCAAACATTCAGCGACCATCGCTGTTGGTGCATATGATATTTGTTGACTGACCCCTTATTTTTAAATACTGCTTCATCAGAAAACATAATTTTCTTCGAAATATCATCATCCTCTTCAATAATACCATACATTTGGATACAAAATGCAACTCTGTTTGCAAAATCGCTTATCTACAATAATGCCTGATGTAGGCTCAGATCTTATGGTTGGAACTTATATTTTAATATTACTCTGTTCTCACTACTTTGTGAAATATTTGTTTCCGCTGCTCTAGTACTTGATTGAGGATTTTCTTGCAGCATGAATAAAATTTGCTCGGTGATCCGACCACCTATAATTTCCTTTTTAGTATAAAACACGCTACCAGTGAGTTCAAACCAATCTCTAACATTTTTGAATGAAAACGCCCATGGAGTTATTGCTTCTGAACATTTTTGTCTGTTGATTCTGCTTGCTGACAAAACATTTCTTTCAGCTTCGCCAATATCTACAGTATATCATATCATCATATATATTATTTCTCAAGGCCTTTACTTGTCTGTACGCCATAACATCCTTAATACTTCATCAAATTTCATGAATAAGGCATCATTTTGAAGATTTCCTTATCTGCTACACCGGAAAATATGCAAATTACTCAAATTTCATCCACCTAGAGGAAGAACACAGACCCTCAACCAGGTTTCGGAAAATTGCAATTGAAAAAAAACGTATGCCCATGACGCACTAAATACGCACTATCTATATTATACTAAATATACATACGGTATGTGTACTTTAATTAAGTGGGAATTAAGTAGGTTAGAATGCGAATGCTTCGCATGATTCAGCTAGTATTCACTAATTACAGTTGAAAGAAATACATGTTTAACAATCTGATGTCTATAATTATTTAGTATATGTATCTGTCAAATTTTAGGACAGCGGCCTACTGAATTCCTGTTTTTTTGCGAACAAACCATCAACATTTCCTATTTTGCAATAAATCTCCTAAACTTTAATGATTAGACTCCACAAACTATACATTGGCAGAAAGCCCTTAAAAATACTATACAATGGCTTAACAATATACAGGGTTTTGCATTTGAAAAATTCGAGTTATTGCAATTACTTATTTGCTATATTCAAAAAATCGTAGTGGGCAATGCAACATCGATGCTGAGTTCAACTTTGATTGAAAAGATGCACATTGGCGTTAGAAATCTAATGGAAAAAAGTTTATTTAGTTGTCTTGAATGTTACTACAGATATGATTTTTTTGTAGATCAATGCACGACGCTATTCTGACACATAAATTGACATAAGTCAAAAACTATTGCAGATAAGTCTATGATATGTATTGCATTATACTGACAATATTTATATATAATATATTTCTATAATTTATTTATAATTTATATATATATATATATATATATATATATATATATATATATATATCTTTTCAGAAACAAACAAGTCAACCTTAGTTTGTTTTTTAACTTCAATATAAGATTTCATTTGTACCATATTCTATTTTTAAATTCAATTATATTAAGTTCATTTATTTAGAAGAATTAAATAACTGAAAAAAATCGAAGCTGTATGTACTAAAGATCGAACTCAAGATCTCGAGCTTTCAATTTGAAATCTGACGCTTATTCGACTGAACTACAAGAATTGCTGTTAAAATTTGTAGAAATCATGTACTAAAATATATATATATATATATATGTATATATATATATTGATTTTGTATTCTTGACTGGTTTTATAATAAATAAAAAGATGTTCTTGGGGATGCAGTCATATAATCAATAAAATTCTTTGATTAAAGCCGAGCTTTCGAGAATGTTTATTCTCTTCTTCAGATACTTTCTTACTTATTGTGTTACCATGACAAATATAAATAATGACATTTGTAATTGATGGCTATGAAATCTTTCCAGTTTTTGGCTAATTTATTCTAAATTCACGATTGTAAGTATTTTTATAATACTTTAAGTTGTTGTTGAAATAATTTTGTAACGATTTGTAGTTTGCCCTGAAGAAGAGAATAAACATTCTCGAAAGCTCGGCTTTAATCAAAGAATTTTATTGATTATATGACTGCATCCCCAAGAACATCTTTTTATTTGTATATATATATATATATATATATATATACATATATATATATATATATATATATATATATATATATATATATATATATATATATATATATATATATATATGGCTATCGCTCTGTCTGTCTGCCTGTCAGTATGTGTGTTGCGAATGGATAGACCAGTTGTGTTACTTTGTAGTGTATCAATCCCGCACGCCAAGACGACGAGATAAACACCTTGTTCGCTACTGTTTCTGCCCAATAGCCGAATTATTTTTTGTGTACAGATTGTAGTGAAATAACGGTGTTAAAGATATAGATGAAACATGCATACGTCTTTTGCTGAAAACCTTTGGTCATAAGTACCTCCAAAGAGCATCTGTGGGAAGAAGCAGGAAAAAATCCTCAAATGAAATTTCATTTTTGATGATTTTTGATTCATTTGAAAGAGGAAACCCGCCCCCGAAGGAGGTAGAGGGGGCAAATTTTCTCCAAAATTGGAATTCTGCGGTGGTATAATTAAAGATAAGATAATATCCGGAAACGTTTAAATTGTACATTTTTTCAAAAGAGTAACGGGTTTCTAGATAGAGACATGTTACATTCTCAAATATACCTATTTTCGTTATGTGGAGAGGGCGATTTCTGTCGAAAATTGAAAATCTGTTTGCTGTACATGAAAGACATAATTATTTGTAGCAACATTTATAATGAACATTTTATTCTTAAAGTTACGGTTTTCGAGTTAAATCAGTGTTAAAATGGTAACAATCGCAGCGATGTTTTGAGATCTCAATAATAACATCTACACGCAAAGAATATACGTTGGTAATAGGATAAGTACTATCTTCATTGGTATTAGTGAACGTTTAACAATTTTCGTGACTAATGTTACATTGAAAAGTGTGAAATAAATATTTTTTACCAAAAAATTGGACCGACGTTATCAGTTAGTGCACTGAAAAGTATAAAATAATATTAATTCTATTGGGGCTGGTAACTATTTATTCATATTCTGGGCAAAAAATTTTATCCTACAAAAAATCTAATATATTTGGCACGATAAGGAAAAACAATGAATGGTCATACGAATCAATCAAAGAAAGAATTCGAATATTTGGTGGAATTTGCTTGAGGGAGGTAGGGAAGTCGTGTGAGTGGAAACCAGATTTTTATTTTATATGTTGACAAAAAATTAAACTAGTTTGGAAGCCTCAGTGTAGAAATTCTACTCGTTTGAATTGTAAATCTATCAGGAAGTAGTAGGACTTCAAGGGTATATGATATTATTAATTAATAATATTAACATTTTGATTAAATTTGTCCTACGGGAATTGGGTAGATGAAAAGTAGTTTTAGCTTTACTTGAAATCTTATTCTTAACTGTAGTCTCTAGGGTGTTTCAAACAACGTTCCTCTAATTTATAGGGTATATAGGGTATAAAGAATATTTCAAAATAACGTAGTTTGGTTAATAAACATATGCCTTAAAATGCCTCTTTCAGATTATACTGTTCTGTAAAAGTGTCCCCCAAAAATCATAATTTTATTATCTTTAGAACGGTCTAAGATAACTTAATGAAATTTTCTCCACCAATATCTTTGATTGGGTCATAAATGTTAAGCCGACAATTTCTTAATATTTAGTACAGCAGAATCGCTATAGGGGGTTGTCTTCACTGTTGTTAGACGGTCTTAGAAAACCCTTTCCCTCACACACCCACAAAGTAAAAAATCTATAGGAGTGAGGTCAGGAGATCGTACGGGCCAAGAGATAGTAACTCCTCTTTCTAGCCAACGATTCGAATAAGACTTACCTAAAAACTCTCGCATTATTCTATTGTAATGCACTGAAGCACCATCGTGTTGGACCCACATGATCCTTCTGGTGTTCAGATCCACATCTAACATTCTGGGAAGATGTTTGCGAAGAAATTGTAAATATCTTTCATCATTTATTACATTATCGAAAAAATAGGGTCTTATAATATAACGACCAATAAATTCCTCCTCAAACATTCAGCGACCATCTTTGTTGTTGCATATTATGTTTGATGACTGACCCCTTATTTTTAAATGTTGCTTCATCAGAAAACAGAATTTGATTCAAAATATTATCATTTATCATCCTTGTGAATAATACCATAACATTTGGATACAAAATACAATTCTGCTAAATCGCTTATATACAATAACGCCAGATGTAGATTCAGATCTTATGGTTGGAACATATGTTTTAATATTATTCTGTTCTCACTACTTTGTGGAATATCTGTTCCGCTGCTATTTTCCTATAGGATTTTTTCGTGAGTTCCCGGTGAACTAGCGGGAAGCGAATTATACTTCCCGGTGCGTTTTCGCGACATAAGCGGTAATAGGGGAATATTTTCTGACGTCACTTATCTTATAAAACGGGAACTGATTTGGTTCCCGTCCTCTTGAGCATGGTAACTGGCGGTTATAGATGTCAAAAGTGCCAAAACTGTCAAAAAATAAAATTTGGCTGCCTGTCTTTTTGTATTTGATGAGTTTTGGGTTAAAATTATTCTATTTCATTTATTTTTTCGCATCATTTTGATGATCATAATGAAATAAGAATTAATTATATTGAATTAAATAACATTCATCCTGATGAGGTGAAATAATACTCCTTTTTATATGGGGTAATTTAATCTAAGTGGAACTTAAAACTTGTCAATCAAAACCACATGCAAGCAAAACTACAAAAATTTTTCAAGAAACTTAACGTCGTTGATAATTTGATAACCAGGTCATTTTCGCGACAAACGTAACCGAGAATAGACTTCAAGTTTATTTATGGTGGGGGTATAACCACTCTATTACCGACAGCAGATCACCGGGAACTCGCGAAAAAATCCTTAATGATAATTTGATAACCGGACCATTTTCGCGATAAACATAACCGAGAATAACCTTCAAGTTTATTTTAAGGTGGGGGTATAACCGCTCTATTACCGACAGCAGATCACCGGTAACTCGCGAAAAAATCCTACTAGTACTTAAGTAAGGATTTTCTTGCAGCATTAAGAAAATTTGCAGCTCATCTTGCTCGGTAATCCGACCACCTATAATTTCCTTTTTAGTATAAAACACGCTACCAGTGAGTTCAAACCGATTTCTAACCTTTTTGAATGAAAACCTGACCTAACCTAACCTTTTTGAATGTAAACGCCCGTGGAGTTATTGCTTCTCGAATTTTTTGTCGGGTAATTCTGCTTGATTACAAACCATTTCTGTTATCATCGCCAATATCTGCAGTATATCATATTCACTAATTACAGTTGAAAGAAACATTGTGTTGCATTTGAAAAATTCGAGCTATTACAATTAATTATTTGCTATATTAAAAAAATCGTAATGGGCAATGCGACATCGATGCTGAGTTCAACTTTGATTGAGAAGATGCGCAATGGCGTTATGTTATCTTGAATAGTGCTAAAGATATGATTTTTATTGTAGGTCAACGCACAACGCCATTCTAACACATAAATTGACATAAGTCAAAAACTATTGCAGATAAGTCTATGATATGTATTGCAATATTTTGCCAATGTTTAGGCAAATTTAAAAATGTAACAAAAATATGGGGCTGCCATTTAAAAAAAGACCACATAATTATGTATCTTACTTTGGAACATCCTGTATACTAATAAAAATATTTTTTAAATGTGCTTCATTTGTCGACCTACCGTCGATCAATCAACCAATCTTCTAAATATCTCGATCGAGTTCGTAATTGGGCATTATCGGGTAAGTAGTTTCAAAATGGCGACCGTTCAAACGTTAAAAAAAATATCAAAAAAGGGCCGTAGTGTAAATATGATCAATAATAATAATAATAATTTTAAGTTATAGATATAATCAGTACCTACAACTTTTGTTCTAAGCAATTTTTCATAAAATGTACAGAACGAAAAAAAAATTAATAAAGAAAAAAATAAGAAATATTGGTAAATCATGAACACTCAATATAAATTTGATGTAATTGTACATTTTCTGAAGATCTTAATGTAGACCCTGATTTTAAAAAATATGTAGTATATTTATTGACTAGAAATAGGCGAAAAAAAAATCAGCCTTGAAGCTGAACGCGAACGCTATCTGCTTTATATTCAATAGCCAAAACAACAACCTCTTACACGCTAACCCTAACCGCAAGGCTATGGTACATGCGGTTAAAAATGGGCATTTGGCATGTAATGAGATGAATTTTGAGAAATTTACCTTTCCAATGGCTATAGGCCTTCGGGATTTTTTAAAACCGCTTAATGCACCACTTATTTTCCCCAAAAGGTTCAAAATTTTCACGACTTTTTTTATTGCATTTCTTTAGTCCCTAGTAAGTAACATGATGGTTAGTATATCAAAAACTCAACAAAAGCGTTTTTTTTAAATAAATATAAAAAGGACCATTCTCGCGTAACCTAGTTAATTCGGGATATATAAATTACATTGCATATGATATCTAATCACTTACTTGTGTAAGTAATAAATAATAAACAATCTAAATGCTTGCACTAGTGTAATAAGTTTTGAAACACGAAACCACGCACAACGGAACATCACAATCGGGACAATGGTACTTCAGTTCCTGTCTGATCCTTTTCACCCTTATTATGGGCGGTATGAAATCGGGGAAATGACGAGCAGACAATCGCATTAGTGATGGAATGATAGAAAGTCTTCCTGTTACCTTTACAGAAACTTCAAGGTACTACTCCAGCATTTGTTTCACCAGGACCATCCGATAGTCCAGCGCTGATTTTTGTCCACCTGTTTTTGGTATAATATGAAGGAATTCTCTCTCTCTCTAGTCGTTGTTCGATTCCGAACGTCGTGACTTATTAATGGTTCTGTGTAACTCCTCTTCGCCATGCTTCTCTATCTTCCACCGTTCTCATGACCCCTACCACTGACATATTTCTGAGATCGCTGACTTGGTCTATGAATCTTACTGGGGATCCACCTCTTTTCCTTTTTCCATCCACTTTTCCTTGGATCATAATTTTCTCCATTCCGTCTTTTCGTATCACGTGACCGAAATATTTTAGCAAGCGTCTCTGTATTGTTGGGAGCAGCCTTTCATGATCCTGAATTTTCAGTTCTCTAAGTATAGACATATTTGTTCTGCGAGCCGTCCATGGTATCCTTAGGATCCTGCAATAGCAGATCATTTCAAATGCCTCTATTCTTCTGCGGCATGCTGCGTTTAGTGTCCAGGATTCTGATCCATAGGTTGCATTAGAGAACACTAGTGATTTGAGAAGCCTTATCTTGGTCACTTTACGGATGTTGTGGTTTTTCCAGATCTTCGTCAGTTTACCCAAGGCTTCCTTTGCCATTCCCATTCTTCTTTTTATTTCTGGCTCCGAACCTCCCTTATTCGTTACTTTTGCGCCGAGGTAAATAACGGTGTCGCTTATCTGTATGTCGTGGATAAGGAACTCCATAAAGCAAAATCTAATAAGTGAAAGAAATTTTTTTTATAATATTTCTTTCCTCTTTTTCTCGGAATTACATAATCTGAAAGATGTTGATCCACCCGATCAACACCTTCCATCGTGTCGTTATAATCAACCACTAGCGTTGGTTTTTTGAATTCTTTCTCCTTTCACTACAACTTCTTGTGTTGTCAAAGCAACATCCTTCTTATCCTTCCACTTGAGGACTGTCACTTTGCCTCTGTGGTAAGCTATCTTCTTCAAATTTATACAAGTTTTTATTTTTCAACTCTTTAGGAACTTCTTTTCTTGTTGGTCTCAATGTTGCATAAACATCTGTTTGTTTAGATATAAGTGGATTTGCCAGTTGCGGAGAGTTATAAAAGTTGTCCATAGTCAGACAGTACCCTTTATTCAATAGTGGTCTCATAAGGGTCATTACAACTTGGGAAGAAACTGGCAGTTGTTGAAATTCCCGATCAACGAAAGTATTCTTTCCAGTATAAATTATGAAGTTCCAAATATATCCACTTTTGGATTCGTAGAGCAAGTAGGTTTTCATCTCAAATCTGGCCCTCTTTAACCGCAACGTTCTCACACTCCACTAGCATCGTCAAATACACGCTTTGCCTGAGAAAATTCGAGCTAGAGAAAATTATTACCATTTAATTTCAGCCTCCCGAGATAACTCGGGCATGCGGAAAAAGTTTCGACTCTAAAATCCGAGTTAACTCGGGACAGTGCATTAAGCGGTTAATTACTATCAGCTAGACAATGAAATTTGTATCTGCTACAAATATTTCTAATAACGAAATCTAGCTAGTCGGAAACCATCCGATTAAATGTTCCAACTTCAGAATAACCGATATGACTTAAAAATAGCCTTGTTATATTAGTATAAACTTTGCATCTTTGGCATAATTTGGACAGTTAGATATATATATTTCCCATCATTAAATCGCCATTTCCGACCGGGCCTGATTCAGATTGTCAGCTTGTGAGAGATGGGTCTCCCATTCAAAGTCAGCGATGGATAAGAAGGATGTGGTTGAGTTAATATGCTATTATTAGACGGCTAAATCGATGGATTAGAGAATGGGTATTTTCTAATAGATTTGTGGGCAAGTCATTTTGTTCTTGATTGTTTCTCAACACGTCGAGTTTACCATGTTAACATTGTTTGAAATAAAAGTTGTCATTATGAGTTTATGAATAAAACAATTAAAAAATTCACCAAGTAAAATGTTATTTATTAGCAGTTATAATAAATATTCTAAAGATTGTTCACTACAATGTTGAAATTATTGAAGAAGATCTACGAGAGTTGACCTATATCTTAGAAAGTAGTGATTTTCAAAGGTTTCCAGGAATCAGGAAGCAACTCTTAAAAAATAAATGGGACACCCTATATATAATTTTGGAAATGGATTCCTCATAGAAAACAAGAGTGACTTTCAATAAGATATTGTATTGCTATCTCTCGTGGTTTAGGATTTAATGGCCATTTTATTTATTGTTTTGCTAAAAACGTATTTATTTGAGGTAGTAGGAAAACATATAAGTATAGCATATTTGGTAAATCTGCCATTTTTATGTTAAAGACAATACCTCAATATAAAACTCTAGTTGTTTCCTTTGGCTACAAATTATACAGGGTGATGTCAGAAATTGATCCGATCGGGATATAGAAGATCACCTATAAGCTGATAATTTTAAATTGGACTTTTTCTTAGCACTCCACTTCTAAATGAAAGGAGCACGATTACTACGCGCAATCGAACAAAAAAATACTTTCCTTATACAGCTACTATAGTAGCATAGGAAAGTAATAAGCACAGAGTCAAATTCTAGATATATTATTCACAACAATTTTTGTTGCCACTCTGAAAGAAATCTGAAAAGTGTCGTATTGGCTCGTGCCACCAATTATTTCCAGCGAAGCATGACAGACACTTTTTTGTATAACGAAAGTTTTAGCCAAAACATGTAGGTATAAAGAAAATATGAGAATATGACTTTTGTTTTGTTTTTTCTCAGAAAAATGCTTTTCGAGAATGGTCCTTCGTTTGCAAGCCCGACATTTGATCATATTGACTCTTCTGTAAAACTCAAATAAGTGCATGAATTTCACAAAAATTAAGTTTTAATTGTTTACTGTACGATTTACCTTTCTGCATATTATGTAACATAAATTATTCACATACCAAGAGTATTTACATCAATTACCCTCTTTCACGTAAACAGGTCGTCGTCAACAAATGTCATTATTCGGCACTTCGACTTTTCTCTCTTTGTTTAACAGCCGCAGATTTAATAAAACACACTGCTTTGTATTCTGACGGAAAATCACAGAGAACATGAGACTACTTGCCTTTCTTTAAGTTGGGAAATAACAGCGACACAGAGAAATGGCCTAATTATCCGGATCCGGAAACCTTTTGCATCTATAATTATCAAATGAAACGACACCAGTTTATTTGATAATAACGTTTGGCTGCAATGACAACGGGTGTCACGTTACACAAGAATTGAAATAATTAGCAAAGTGGATTGTCGCATTGAATTGAGCATCATTCATCGTTCTCGACTGGTGGTTATCAAAATGTTACACAGCTACCACTTTTGCAGGAATTTAATTATCCGCTAGTCTAGTAATGTGTATTAGATATGTACCTGACTAGATAAAAAGTCTCGATACATTCTGTGGTAAATCTACTAAATTGCTTCTAAACTTTAGTGTATTCACTTACACGAATTTCCTACAACTATTGAACACATTCAAGACTTGCAAGACTTAGCGCAATAGTTTTGCACCTTTTGTAAGTGTAGTGTGAAATTCTAAACCGTAACTGCTAAATTCAAATGAAGAAGAACTCTGCAATATGCATCGGATGTATGTAATTGATAATCTTATCAGATATTATCATTCGACATGGATAAAGATCGACCGTATAAAAAATGCCGGGCTTTGTCCAGAACAAAGTAATGGTATCAAACTATTCTAGAATAAGTACTGGGTACGCAAAATTAATTTAGAGCAAGGGACATGCGTAATTAATTAAGAAAGTATATTATTCACCATTCACAAATGACAATCGTATCTTACTAGCGCGACGTTGTGTGCTTGTGATTTCTTGGTATCTTCCGTCGCATCTGAACACTCATTTTACTACTTTCTTGCCATATATAATGGTTTCCATGACCCTGCTTTATGTTTGCGCATCATATTTATACATCAAAACTCATTCTAAAGTGATATTGTACCATTTTCTTGAAAGAAATAGTGAAAATACCAAGAGTGTCTGTTCTGGACAATTACCAAAAAAATCTCTCATGCCATTGAGTGAAAGCGATCAAAAGTATTTCTGGTTGATAGACTCATGTCTAAAAATTTTTCAAATAAATAAAAACTAAAAACATAAGAAATTTGTTAATTCGCTTATTTATAAAACTATCTATCTCAAAAATCAGTCTTGAGAATATAAGTGGATATTTGATAAATATAATCAAAAATATTTCAGATTTATAGATGATTTGTAACTAGGTACAACTTTTGCTTGAAACATTCTTTGAAATCAGCTCATTAAGGGAAATCCTAGAAGGGTTGAAATTACTGTATAGGATGTTTCAGAATTTTTTGAAATCAGGAAATCCTAGAAGGGTAAAATGAACTCGCTTTTCAGTCAGCAACTCTTAATTAAATATTCTTAGAATCTGTAAAATAAAGATCGATAATAAAATAGTTCAACGGTTAAATTAATTAGGTAATTTACAAGAGATGCTTCTCTAATTAATGACCAAAAAAAAGTTTCCAATTTGCTGTTGGGTTTAGGAACAGCGAGATTCTTGCAAGTCTCGCAAGTTCTGCAGCAAGACCAATACCAGGTTAGTCTTGGTATTGGTCTTATATCGCAGTATTCTTCTTGGTGTTGGGTCTTGGTCTTGCATAGACGGTTTTGGTGTATTCAAGACAAAAATGGATGCAAGGAAATTGGTCCATCTGCAGCCAAGAAAATCTAAGCACAGATAAATAGCCATATAGGTCTTTTTGTTCAACAGACTTGTAGGTTCAAAACCGAACATCGACAAGGATAACATATTAAGATTCTTCTGGATATAGTGAATAACTTTGGGACAAATTATGTACCTAAACATTTCTAATTACCTACCGCTCTCGAAGGACTTATTATGTAGATAAGTCTGGTTGTCTGTCTGTGACAAAATTTTATTTTAGACGTTTACTTCAAATACGGCAATAACAAAAACTATTTCATCCCATAGCGTTCCGTACTGAGGTTAAGTATGGGAAAAACATGAGTAAGAACTATCTAAATGATGGAAAGTTGAATTTCATTTTTTTGAGAAAAGCCTCAAAATGGTCTCTGCATAGCAAATCAATGGCCAAACATCTCGAAACATATGGGATAAAATTCTGTTACGTGCATGATATAGCCCTGATTGTAGGAATAATAGATTGATTGATAATCTGAATCGTTGGTTACTGCTAAACAAACAGGCAGTCATAAGGCGAGAGGTTAAGAAAACCATTATCAAATGGATGTATGAGATGTTGAAGCCAAGAATAGCTGAGACACAGGTGGGTAATCAAAACATCTCTGTTAAAGTCACTCGAGGAACACCTCAAGGAGGAGTAATATCTCCCCTTTTATGGTGCCTAGTAGTAGATGACGTACTCCACGGGCTTGCGGAACTTGGCTTTGAATGCATAAGCTACGCTGACAACATAGTCCTAATAGTTAGATGAAAATTCAAATCAAAGTTTTTGATGGTTTGCAGAAGTCTAGCTAGTAAGACTTGGGGATGTAACCCAAAAATACTGCGATGGATGTATGTCATGATTATGATTAAGACCAATATAACTTTGGGGCAACAGTCTGGCATGCCAAGGCAAGCCAGGACACTAAGAGGAAAACTCTCAATAGAAAGATTTGCCTGTGCTTATTTCTTACAAAAGTTGTAGCATGAATTATAAAAAATGAGATTCGACATTTTCGTAATATATACATAGAAACCTTGATAGTGCGGATTTAAAATTATGGCTATTATTTTCAGTAATAAAAGGAACGCATTAAATATTTCGACATATTTGACATTAAAATTCATAACATTGAGCGTGAAACGTGGAGACATTCCCGATTTACAATTTACAATTTACAAATAAAACCACCGTTATTAATTAATGCACTGAAAAGTACTAAATTATATTAATTTTATTGGTGCTGGTACTCTTGGAATTGTGCAGATCTACTTCACAAGTACCAGCACCAATAGAATTAATATTATTATGTATTTTTCAATGCACCAACTGAAAGCGGCGTTCCAACATTTTTGTAAAAAATATTTATTTCATACTTTTGAGTGTAGCATTAGTCATGGAAATTGTTGAATTTTAAATAACACCAAAGAAGATAGTACTTATCCTATTCTATGTAGACGGCTTAGCTTGTACTTGGTATTATTCAGAGATCTCAAAACATCGCGTCGCGTATATACATATATCAAACTTCTGCTGCAAACTGCTGTAACTCGAAAACCGTAACTCTTTTGAAAAAATATTCAATTTAAACGTTTCCGAATATGGTCCCTTTCTAATTTTCCAATGTAAAATTTTCGATTCTAGGAAAAATTTTCCCCTTCCACATAGCTAAAACACATAATTCATACTGTAACGCGGAAACCTATGATTATTCTTAAAAATCTCCAATTTTAACGTTTCCGGATATGGCACTTTCTTCAATTCTGCCGTCTTGGATTTTTAATTTTCGGGAAAACTCGCCACCACCACCCTCTTTGGGGGAAGTTTTTGAGGGGAAGGGCATGTCTAATTTTGATTTTTATGCCAATGGGACTAGTTCTCAATACTCCTGTCTCAAATTAAAAAAACATCAAAATTGAAGCACGTTTACTATGCAAAAAGCTCGAACAAATATACAAGAAAAACATGCAGACATTCATTCGAATTGTATACCTCCTCCGTTTGGTTCATCGGTTAAAAAAGAAAAAATGAATATTGATGTCTTTACCTGTTAGCTACGTTTGCCTGAAAAAAAGGATCAGCAAAAGGACTAAATCCAGAACAAAACTAATAAGCCCCAGTGTGTAAAATCAATTTTCTTTGAACCGTTTGCTTTTTTATTCTATTTTTCAAATTATACAGATCCTGAAATTCATGTAATGTACACTTCCGCTCGCTTAAAGGCGATGGAAAATAATGGAAATACCTAGTGTATTTCAGAATTGAACAGTTTTTCTAATCACCACGGGAAATTTGGGGAGGATACACATCCACAGAGATTCATGCTTGGCTTAAGCATTATAATTTCTCGGAATAATTAAGTGAGAATAAATAGAAAATTTTATTTTAAGACCCAAGTAATGTGATATGAGTTATAAGAGAAATTATATTGGGTGTCCCTAACGGATCTATACAAAATTCAATCACATATCCCTGATATCATAGTGAACAAATTTAACCAATGGAAATATTCAAAGCCTCATTAATTCCGACTAACAAACCATTTCCAAATTAGCTACGAAATATAATTTAAAATTGAATAAAAATAAATGTCACTTGATGCTTTTCGGTAATAAAAAGAATAGGGCTATTGTCTCACAAAATCTCAGAATTAAAATTGATGACACCATCCAACCTCTATGTATTCATTATAAAACCTGGGTATTATTTTTGATTCTGACCTAAAATTTGATTTGCATTTGAATGATTTGCTTAAAAAATCTAATAGACATTTTTTCAGTCACCCAATCAGGAAACTTTTGAAAGAGTGGTTGGTTTTATCAGGGTTCAAATATGGGGATATTGTGTATGTACAGCAATCTCTTATTGATTAAATTTAATTTAAATCGGAAACAGAAGATATATGCCTCTAGCAAAATCATCGAAATGAACTGGTTGACAATGTATAATCCTATTAATTATAATATTTGCAACTTTGTGTATAAAGTTCCAAGTTCCAAAACTCCGTCGTCACTATACAACAAGTTGTTAACTAGATCTATGCTACATTCATTGGATGTAACATCGCAAAAAAAACAAGATGTTCTTCGTCATAGCACGTCATTGTTTCAGAGGTCGTTCACGTATCTCTCCGACAAATTATACAACTCACTGTTTATCAATGGTATGCAACTTTGGAAAACAAAAATAAGAAACATTCTGAAAAAAACACTTCCCAACTACTAACATGAATTTGAATGCCTCTTTGATTTTATTTCAGCCTTTACTTACCTTGTCACATTATTTCATCTATGTACCATAATATAAATTTTTGCTGTGTTACGTTTATACATCTTTTCTTTCTCTGTTTATCATTTTAGTTGAATTTAATTGTACATATTAGGTTAAGTGTAAGACTGCGCCTACTTTGTACCTTCACCAATAAAGACTATTTATTATTATTATTATTATCATAATTATTATATATTGTTAAAATTTTGTCTTTTCACAAGATTACTCATATAAGATTTGTAAGGAATATACCCATTGGCGTGAAATCTTTATAATTTAATATTTCTAGCCCATGGATGGAAATGGGCTCAATCATAATATTAGAATTGAGTAATACATATTTACGAAAAAAAGGTGTTCTTGATAGGACTCGCTAAATGTTAATTAGCTCTAGGTCTAGGTCTCTTACTAGAAATCAAGCTATTCGAAACTGAATACAAAAATAGGTATATTTGGTTTTGACAGATAAAATACAAATCATAACCTACAAACAAGAAAATGTCCTTGTCAATAATAACTCTGTAAAGCTGCTAATTTTCAAAATATTATATGTATACATTATCAATGCATTTTCAGTGTCAAATGATGATGGAAGGTAATTAAAAAAGTCAGTAGCTGATGACGTAATCACATTGCTCATTGCTATATCATTGTTCAAAGTGTTCATCATTTACATATGTAAATGTAAATATTTATGAGCATAACTAACTCTAGGGCAAATCATTATCCTTATTCCTATATTGAAGATTCTTAGTAATAAATGTGGCGAAAATATATAACAATCGAGACTTATCGACGTTTTTTACGATAAAAAAATACTACTTAATAAAAAATATATCAAAATATTATACTTAAGCTCTCTCTTATCCATCCAAAATTATTTAAAAATATAAGTTCTAGGTAATGAATAGATACATATTTTTTAATGACACTTTATAAAATTCCAGTAAAATTTCTCGAGCCGTTTAAAATCTACAACAAGAAAACAATTTTCGAATTATAACTTCAAGGGTCACCGAAACAACACAACGTAGTACTTTGTACTAAGGTAATTGTGATGAAATCAGCTTGTCCTGATTTCAAGAGTACGTTAAACCATTTTGTCAAGCTCTTTTAGAGACACGCTCTATAAAATAGAGCAATCCAAAAACTACAGATACGCTTAGTAGATAAATAGACTGTTGTTATTGGCTAACTTAATTTAAGAATCAACAAACATTTATATCAACTCACATATGAATGTTGATTCTGTGTCTATATAATTTTTGACGGACGAACCCCGAGAGGAGGAGGTATACAATTCGACTGCCTGCTTTTTTTTGTTTGACCGCGCGTTTTATATAGTGAACGAACTCCGATTTTGATGCTTTTTGATTTGATTTTGAAGAGGAGGCTTGAGAAATGATCCCGTATTCATAGTAAAGCAAGTCGAAAATCTAAGGTGATCTAATTAAAGATATAATTAAAGATCGGACATTATCCGGAAACGTTTAAATTGAACATTTTTTCAAAAGAGTTAAGGTTTTTGAGATAGAGGCATATTAAATTCTCAAATATATGTATTTTCGCTATGTGGAGAGGGCGAATTCATTCGAAAATTGAAAATCTGTGGCTTCTACATGATATACATAATTATTTATTGCAACGTTTATAATGAAAATTTTTTCCTTAGAGTTACGGTTTTTAAGTTAAATTGGTGTTAAAATGGTAACATCTAAAATATTTAAGCGTACTTCCGCAGCGATATTTTGAGATCTCAATAATAACAACTTCATGCAATGAATATAAGTATAGGATAAGTACTATCTTCATTGGCTAATTTTACACTCAAAAGTGTGACATAAATATTTTTTACAAAAAATTGGACCGACGTTATTAGTTGGTGCACTGAAAAATATAAAATAATTTCAATTCAATTGGTGATGGTACTTGTGAAGTTGGTGCCAAAAGTTATCAATTTAACTGCAGTTGCACAACTTCAAAAGTAACAATGCACTAATAACGTCGGTCCAATTTTTGGTAAAAAAAATTTATAGTAATCGCTCAATCAAGGGCTATATCAGATCAGATTATATCAGATTATATTTATAAGGCATTATTTTTGCAAAAAGCACTTGGATATTATTGCAGGTCGAAGACTTTATTCTTGAATAAATTTGATCATCTTCTATTGGACATTTTCTGATAATCTTCCAACATATAGAAATCGAAATAGAAACAGATAAGCAATATTTGAAACAACCAATTATACGATTATATCTCTAGAATAAAATCGTCAAATGTTAAAATAAAATTACATGGTATAAATTGTAACATCATCATTTCTTTATATAATACATAGAAATTATTGGTTAGTTACACATGTATCTCGACTGGATGGATGAACAAAATCAATTATGTAGCCTAACATATCCGTTGTCCATCCATTTTGCTGAATTTCAATCAATTTGCAATTAACAATATAATATAACCTGATCAAACTGGACTAATGACCAGTGTAATTTTATTCTGAAAAATGACAACAAAGATATACCATGAACCATGTTACATACATTGTTGTATAAATGTTGAGAAAAATTGATGAGTCGACCAAAAATTCACACTTTGAAATTAAATCATATTCTTTCTATAAGGTTTCAAAATATCAAAGATATGTTTTTAAAGAGCATATCCTATACAGGCTGTTTCAAATTCGACTCTCACCATTAGGATCTCGGAAACTATTGGGAATACGAAGATGGTTAAATTGGGGCAAAGTTGCGCATTTATGAGCTCAACAATACGCCGTTTAAAATTTTTTTAAATTTTGTATAGTTAGATATCTGAAAACACCGAATTTTCGGAAAATCATTTTCTCCAGACTTTATTTCCTAATGAATTTCTATATATATAGCCCGTTTACATTGCTACTTTTTCACTCTTTTCAATGGTGTAAATAGTTTTGTAATCTGACGTTTGGTCTATGTGTAACTATCATGAAATTTTTTATATTCTCCTTCCGCAAATTGTCAATTGCTGAGTCGTTGAAATTGGAGTTCTCCAATGAAGAAAAACGAGATTCGATAAAATTTGATTCCAAGAATGATAGAAACAGAATGAATACAACCAGACAAAAATCTGGAGGCAGGATTGATGAAGAAACTAAAAAATCATTATTAATGAGGTATAATTAATCTTAAGTTTTTCAAATGAGCCAAGCACATCGCGAATTCTATCCATTAATTTGGACAAATTTGGTTGTGGATGTGAAAAAAGTGGCAATGTAAATGTGCTATTTATTTAGAAATTCATTAAGAAATAAAGCCAGGAAAAAAATAAAATTATTTCCCGAAAATTTTTTTCTTCTTGATATCTCCGGAACTACTCGAACTTTCTGAACGGCGTATTGTTGAGCACATATATGCAAAACTTTGCCCCAATTTAACCATCTTCGTATTCCCTATAGTTTCCGAGTCGAATTTGAAACAGCCTGTTTATTATTGAATTTACATTTTGAAAATTTTTGGTATACCGACAATTTGGGGTCTTGTAAGATTCAAAGGTGCAAATTTTTATGAAATCATCAAAAGTCAAGTTAATAGAGGTCTTGGGTATTTCCCTAAAAAACACAACTTTGATCAGTTTTAATCTTTATAAATATAAATATGTTTTTTTTGGGGGTTCATATGGTTACTTGCGTATTTACAATATCTAAGCCAGTGTCTTCTGTCTAATGAAATTAAAGATATCAGTTAGGTAACAATATCTGTTAGATATTCTGAATGGAAAATCTGCCAAAGTTATTTGTAATAATTATCTCTAGTTGAAACCCGTGTTTAAATAATAATGTATTTGATAATGTACATTTATTACCATTATGAAACAGTAAATCGCAGATATCTTTACTATGAAATATAACCAAAATCAGTTGAAAGTGTTCTGATTCTGATATTCGTGTTTAAACGAGTGACTTCCTTTGTACTTCCTCGAATCACTGAGTTGGAAATCTGCACTTTATTCTGAATATCTATTGTTAAGTATTAAATAGCGAGTAATGATCCAAACAGCTGAATATAAATCATAAGCTGGATTTTTAGTTAAAACCAGCAAAATAGCAATTATTCTTTTAACACCCTATATATGTTTTTTGACCGAGGAAAAGGTATACAATTTAGTTGTAAGATTGCTCTTTCTTTTCTTTATTTTTTTTATGGCTATTCGCGCGTTTTGCATAGTAAACGTACTCCGATTTAGACGATTTTTGTTTCATTTGAAAGAGGAGAGTGGAGAAATGTTGCCACATTGAGAAAAATCAAATCCAAAATCTCCTTCCCTCCAAAAACCGCTCCCAAAAGGGGTGGAAGGGGCAATTTTTCTCGAAAATTGAAAATCCGAGACGACAGAATTAATGAAAATTCCATATCCGGAAATGTTTGAATTGGACATTTAAAAAAATAATCATACGTTTCCGCGCTACAGTCTGAAATATGTGTTTCAGCTATGTGGAAGGGGCAAATTTTTCCGAAAATCGAAAATTCGCGATTTGAAAATAAGAAAGGGGACCATATCCGGAAACGTTTAAGCTGAACATTTTTTCGAAAGAGTTACGGTTTCCGAGTTTCGCAATGGTTAAGTCTGAAATATGTGATATGCCTATTTTCGCTATGTGGAAGAGCAATTTTTTTCGAAAATTGAAAATATGACACGGCAAAATTAAAGAGAAGATTATATGTATCAACATTTAAATTGAGTTACGGTTTTCGAGATACAGCAGTAAAGTCTGAAATATTGGTGCTGGTAATTTTGAAGTTTAGCCGTTGTAGTTTGTTGTTGTATAGACACCAACTCCAAAAGAACCAGCACCAATACAAATAATATTATTTTGTATTTTTCAGTGCAACAACTGTAAAAGTCGGTCCAATTTTTTGTAAAAAATATTTTATTTATTCTCTCTCGTGCGGTGGAATTTTCGATAGTGTAAATCAATGAATTACGTGATTTTGAATCATAGGTTCTATTATTCACAAGTCTTTCAAAATCACCCTACATAATTATAGTTTTCATCTCTGGTGGAGAGTTTATTATCTTTATTAGGCATCATAAGGAACCTGGGAGAATCAGTATGAAAAAAAATGTATTTGTACACCTAAATGATAATTTTAGCCTTGCGATGTATCAGAATTTTTGCAACAATTAAGAATTCAGTATATTTGAAATGTAGTATGTTTGGCTGGCATATTAATATATAGATACCCGAGTGGAATTCTCAAAGGGCCAATAAATTTATAACATCAGCCTAGCTGATCGTATCGTATCAAACAATGGAGGAGGAATGGCTTGATTTTGTATGGAATAATGATGGCTTATTCATAGTAAGTTCAGAAATTAGGTACTCAGTTGAGAAAATATATTTGGTTCATACATTCAAAAATATTTGCATAATAAATAGAACTAGACTTTTTTAAGCAATAAAATGTGAACTAAAAGAACAGAATATAAAAAAAAAACTTGTTAAGGAAGTCGCTAGATGGAAACATTCAACTGATATGTTATAAGATAAACACATAGGAAAATTGAGAGACCATAGTAGGTACGTCTAATAAATATTTTTTACAAAAAATTGGACCGACGTTATTAGTTGATGCACGTATAAAATAATATTAATTCTATTGGTGCTGTTACTTCACAAGTACCATCACCAATATAATTAATATTATTTTATACTTTTCAGTGCATCAACTAATAACGTCGGTCCAATTTTTTGTAAAAAATATTTATTTCACACTTTTGATTGTACCTAACATTAGTCACCAAAATCGTTGAACGTTCACTAATACCAATGAAGATAGTACTTATAATATTACCATGTATATATTCTTTGCTTGTAGTTGTTATTATTGAGATCTCAACGCATCGCTGCGGAATTACGCTTAAGTATTTCATGTTACCATTTTAACACCGATTTAACTCGAAAACCGTAACTCTAAGGAAAAAATGTTGATTATAAATGTTGCTACAAATAATTTTATCTTTCATGTAGTATCAAAAAATTTCCAATTTTTGAAAGTAATGGCCCTCTCCACATAGCAAAAATACATATTTAACATGCGTTTATCTCGAAAACCGTAACACTTTTGAAAAAATGTTCAAATCCGGATATTGTCCTGTCTTTATTCGGAGGAAAGGAGATTTCGGATTTGCGTTTTTATGAATATGGGACCATTTCTCAATCCCCTTCTTTCAAATGAATTCAAAATCATCAAAATCGGAGCTCGTTTACTATATAAGCAATATAAGCATATAAGCAAAAAAAAAGTAAAGCAGACAGTAGAATTGTATACCTCCTCCGTTCGGGTTTCGTCGGACAAAAAGTAACCGGAGCTTTTTAGTTTGAAGAAGTAAATTCTCAGAAAATTCTGGTGCTCTTGAATTTTGCTTGCCGACTTGTTATCAGAATATTAGACAAATGCTATATGTCAAATACTGTCTTTTTTTGAGAAGATATAACAATTCTGCCAGAACTGAAAAACATTTATTGAAACTTTTGTACTGAAGTGACGTGAAAGAACTGATGCGATGCTTAGGAAGAGCTGAAGTACATGAAGTAGGTATTACACTGGATTGGAAGGCCAAAAAACTTGCCGTAAACCACAGTTGACAAATTTGTCATTTAATACACTTTGAGGATTTCAGAAAATACTTACAAAAAAAACATTGCTAAACGTTGATATCTGGTTTTCAAAAAAAGAGTTCCTAACTCAAGCCAGTACTAAATATAAAACAAAATGATACAGAAGATGATTTTGAAATTATTTTTATTACTGATAAAAGCTGTTTTCAGCATGGTAATATAATGTGCATTTTTCGAGAGATAGTCTTACAAGAAAGTCTCAAAATTGATGATTTGCGGAGAGATAACCCTAGATCACAAAATATTGCATAATTTAAAATTCTTTTTACTATGAGAAATAGTAAACTTTTATATCCAAACCAAAATGCAACTATTTCCTACATATAGCTTTTCTAGACCTAGGTCCCATTAAAATATTTGAATTAGGATGAGAGCAAAAGTTGAGAGGGAGTTTCCACGTATTTTTGAGAAACGAACCCAAACGGAGGAGGTATACAATTCGAATGTGTGTTTTGGTTTGTGCGCGCGCTGTATATAATAAACGTACTTCGATTTTGATGATTTTTGAATCATTTGAAAAAAGCGAAATAATCTCATATTCATAAAAACTTAAATCCAAAATCTCCTTTCCACCGAAAACTGTCCCCAAAGAGGGCGGAGGGGACATTTTTTCTCGACAGTCGAAATGTTAAAGATAAGAAAATATCCGGAAAAGTTTAAATTGAAGATTTTTTCAGACGATCTACGGTTTTCCAGTTTCAGCGATGTTAAAATTTCAAATCGGTGTATTTTCGGTATGTGAAAGGGGCAATTTCTATCGAAAATTGAATATTTGAGAATGACTAATTAAAGACCAAATTATTTCTAACAATATTTACTATGAACATTTTTTCCATAGAGTTACGATTTTCGAGTTAAAGCAGTGGTAAGGTCTGAAATATGTGTCCAAAAGTATTCCCACCGCGATGTTTTGAGAGCTCCAAATAATATTCATAACAAGTACAAGCAAAGAATATACATGGGTAATGGTATATATAAATATTTTTTACAAAAATTTAGACCGACGTTATTAGTTGCCAAAGTGAAAAATACAAAATAATATTGGTTCTATTGGTGCTGGTACTTGTGACGTTGGTGAAAAAAGTTTTCAATCTAACTGCAACTGCACAACTTCCAAAGTACCAGAACCAATAGAATTAATATTATTTTTTATATTTCAATGCACCAACTCACAAAGTCGGTCCAATTTTTTGTAAAAAATACTTATTTTTCTATGACGAGAATTTTTTTTTACATTTCATCTCTATTGACAGGTGACAAAGTATCATTTTTTCGGGCGTATATATATACACATAAATATAAATCAAATCACAGATATTTGATTACTTTAAGGGTTACCTTAGCAACGCAGGTCTAATTCTCGTTTTAATATACTACCAGTTTGGAACTTAAAATTGCACTTCGATAATTTTCTGACTTTAATATATTGTAATATTTTTTCATTATTAAATCATCGTTTTTCCCATCACTGAAAAAAATAGTGTATATACACGGGAAGAATATTAGATTTAAGCTCGAGCTAAAATCTAATACTTTCTTCCCTTGTATAATAAATAACTATTTACAGATATCCGAACAGAAAATTATACAACACGAGGACAGTATATTATGAAGTAAACCAAATTTAGGAAAAGCGACCAAGGGGACATTTTTAAGGGAATTATAGTCATAGGTGTTTTATAACCTACCTTTTCATATTGTTAGTTAAAACATTGGTAACTACTTAACCAGTTTGGAAAGAAATACTGATACTAGATATTTAAGGACCTATTTAGATAAGAAATTAATGTGGAAAAGGTGGTTAAACTTTCTCAAATTGAATAAAATCACAGCTATAAAGTTATTATTTTTAAACTGCTTTCCAAATAGATTTAAATGTTATATTCATATAATATAGTATGGTAGTTCAAATAAAAAAATATGTTTGGAATATTTTGTTTTATAGAGACTTTATTCAATTATTAAAACAAATTAAGACAAATTAAGGATCACCTTGACTGTTTTCTGAGTATTTCTATTACAATAAAAGAATCTAGGACTTAATTGCTTTGCTTTAAAAAAACTATGTTGTTGTAGAGTCAAGAAAACATTAACTTAGTAAAAGTTGTATCAAGGATCACTTACCAGCACCCGAAGATCCAGCCAGCTATCAACCATCCAGCCTCACCAATCTTCGGTCCCATCTTTCTCCAGGTCAATTTCTAACAAAACTAACTGGCCGCGATTAATAAATGACAATTATTATCTCCCCGTTGGGCAAAATTAGATAGACGCGTAACACGAGGGGCTATGTGTCTCTGTTGTTGCATTGAAAGTTGCGAAGATCCCATCCACATCCAGCGTATACAGAACGCGCGCCCTCAACTTTTCGAATGCCGCCGCCACAGTGTGAGGGCGCATGCGCCACATCATCATGATCATCATCTGGAAGCCACGCGCCGCGTCGCCACCGCGATTTCCGTCTACATGGCAGGATTGTCGACAGCACATAACTTCAGGAGATAAAGGATATGCCTGTACGTGCGGGCGGAATGGAATGTGAAAGAGCGGTTTTGAACACTTGATTGTTGCTGCATGTTCGGGCTGGAGTCAATTATTTCCGAACTGATTGCCTGGAAAATGAATTCCTGTTATTGCTCTGCCCACATTGATAATTTGATTCTGGTTAACTTGATTAACAATGACAAACACTCCCTCTTCCCATTGTAAATTATATATAATATCGAGTTTTTCTCTTATTTTATTTGGTAGTTATATCTATCTATATTGATTCACCTATTACAATTCGTGGAATTAAAAAAAATATATTTGGATTAAGTAACTTATCGCAGCATAGCTGAATATCAAATTTACACATTTTGTAAGAAAACAATTTTCAAGAAATTCTTTAATAAGTATAACTATAGTATATAATTATATAAGTGGAATTTATACTATGATCATTAGCAAATATTACTGAGTACTGTGGTTATATTAATATTTTAAATGGCAACTCTTTGAATGATATAAAATTCTGGATGCGATTGAATTTCAAATACTTGAATACTAAATAGGTAGTTGAGAAATGTGAAGGTGAATTCATATCAATTTTAGAAATAATATTTATTATACAGTTGATTTCACAAAAGATTACATTATAAGTAACGTCCATAGTAAAAAATAAACTAGAATAATAAATATCATTATTAATTGAAATAAATTTGACTAAATAGAATTTACGGGATACCAGACATATATTTTTGTTAAGTTTAAGATATTTCAATCAGCCAAACAGTCAAATTTAAAATATTATTCTATAAAAAAAATAAACACGAAAGAATGAATATTGCGTAACTTCTTAAGATTCATTTGAGTTTTAAGATTAATTTAGCAGTCCTTTCATTTCTAGGATTTGTATCTTGAAGCTCTTGAATTTGGTTTTATATTTGAAATCTCCAAAAAATGTTAGACTTTAACTGAATCTGTTTATCTGTTTATTTTACATTTTTGAGTGTAACATTAGTCATGAAAATTGCTGAACGTTCACTAATACCAAAGAAGATAGTACTTATCCTATTACCCAGGTATAGGCTCAGCTTGTACTTGTTATTTATTATTCAGATATCTCAAAAAACCGCGACGCATATATACATATTCCAGACTTTACTGCAGTAGCTCAAAACCGTAACTATTTTTAAAAAATGATCATTTTAAATATTGCTACATATACCTAATCTCTTCTTTAATTTGGCCGTCTCATATTTACTATTTTTGAAAAAAAATGCCCTTCCACATTGCTGAAGTACGCATATCACATATTTCATACTTTACCATTGATGAAACATGAAAACCGTAATTCTTTTGAAAAAAATTTCATCTCAAACATTCCCGGATATAGTCCCATCTTTAATTCTGCATTCTCAGATTTTAATTTTTTGAGAAAAACTGCAACCTTCACTCACTTCGGGGTTGGTTTTTGGAAAGAAGGATGTTTCGGACGTAAGTTTTTTTAAATATGGGACCATTTCTCAACTTTCCTCTTTCAAATAAATCAAAAATCGTCTAAATTCCAGTAGGTTTACTATACGAAATGCGCGAATAGCCATAAAAAAATAAACATACAACCGAATTGTATACCTTGTCCTTTTTATGAATTCGGTCAATAAAAATTGCTTTTTTGTTATTAGTAATACATATACTTCCATATGCAATTAGTTGAAAAATGTTATTTTGAAATTACAAAGATACACTTCGATTTTATTTATTTGTTTAGATTTTTTTAGTTCAGCCGTTACGGAGGTTAGAAAAACAAAAAGACAGACAGGCAAAATTATAAAAAAATACTGTTTTGTTATTAGTGACACATTTCAATATGCAATTAGTTAAAACCGGTTATATTGATATTACAAACAGGCACTTCGATTTTATTTATTAGTATAGATATAGATTGTTTTCCTCGTCACATTGGAGAGAAATAATGGTTGCACGTTGTAACGAGACGATTGTAAATACTTTTAAGAAGCCCAAAAACATGAAAATCTTATCTCTAATACTTATAAGCTCTTGCGCATTCTCTGTAAATATAACATATATTATAACTCAGCTATGTATCTTGATACAACTATAGACATATTCTGTCGGCTTTCAGTTAGCTAACATTTTCTAATTAACACTTAAATAATTATTTTTCAGCATTTCAGTCCAGAAGTTATAGCAATAGAGACTTTTCTGGATAATCTTGCATTCTTAAGAAAACTGAATTAATACTGAGCTAGATTACTGAATATGTCCTCCTAGAAAATTCTAATTCTAAAAAAATGTAATAAGGAATTTTCAGATAAATTCCCCAACAAACTATTTTATTCAATTGAAGAGATTATGAATAAAAAATAGAAAACTCAGATTTTTATCAGTGTTCATATTTAATTTTTCTACCAATTGTCCACTATTTGTTACGCTGTCCCATAATACATTATCACCCTCGTACGTCGTTGTTATATACGCTAGTTTTAGAACACGTAGAGATTTTCCACATTCTCCGGAAACAATGTTGTTAACCCAGCGGCCCTGTTCTATTTGGTATTGGAGGAATTCGTTATAGGGTTTGAAGTCGATGTAAACGTTTCCAGAGGCGCTCTTTCACTAACAGTCGATTCTTTAAATTAATTGGTATGCAATGTAGGTCAGAGAACGCATTTCACGATACATATAGACAGATAGAGGTTAGGCTATGTTAAATCTACATAGCTCTATAAATGATTACCTGGATGCTGAAAATGTAAACCTAACATAGTCATATGCTCTATCGCAAGTGACGTATTATAAAAGCTTGTGTTGTTGTTTAATTCATTTACAAGTATATCTTTATTTGAAGGCAATTTGATGAATTATGATGGATATAATGGAAATTATTGTTACGTTTTATATTATTTGATGCATTGAAAAATACAAAATAATATATAATTATATAATAATATTAATTCTATTGGTAGGTACTGGTAATTTTGAATTTATGCAATTGCAGTTAAATAGAAGACTCTTAGCACCAAATTCACAAGTAACTACCTACCAGCACCAATAGCATTAATATTATTTTGTATTTTTCAGTGCTCCAACTAATAAAGTAGGTCAAATTTTTTTGTAAAAAATATTTTATATAAGTAAATCCTTAGTGTAGACTCAAGGTCTAAATTCATGTTTCTGGAGATTCTCCTGTAATACTTGAATACTCATGTTAATAAAATCATTTCGTTTGCTCTGATACCACAACAACAAAAACTGCCAATAGCTACAAGTTACCTATAAATACCTTGTTAGCTAATAAGCTAGTAGTGGATGAAACCAGAGAAATTTGAAGTTCATCTAGAGCTGTCCTAACTTGGTTATGAAAATTTTAATATTCTGACTTGCCTTCGTAGAATGCACAAAAATATAATACTTGCATATTTCTATTACGGCTATAATATTGAAGGTGAAATCAATGACCTTCGTGGTATTTATCACTGTAATCATACTTCATGTTCATGTTAAAATCAGTTCCACAAGCACTCCATAGTAACAGTTCTGCATTTCTGTCAATTTTAGAAATATTCAAGGGATATCAAATGAATTGCATTAAAATTTTAACGAGATCAATAATCTCATTAGCATAAATTATCATGTTTTAATAAAAATGTTCTTTCGAATCGAATTCATGAAAAGACGGCCATCATGGGCTCTTATGCGCAAACTTTATCAATTCTGATTTCAACATATATCATGATTATAGCCACATAGGTTGTGACAAATGATCTTTTTGACCGACTTCAACAAAGGAGAAGGTATACAATTCGGTTGTAAGATTGCTTTTTTTTATGGCTGTTCGCGTGTTTTGCTTAGTAAACGTACTCCGATTTAGACGATTTTTGTTTCAATTGAAAGAGGGGAGTTGAGAAATGGTCGCATATTGAGAAATCCAAAATCTCCTTCCCTCCAAAAACCGCCCCAAATGGGTTGGAGGGGGCAATTTTTCTCGAAAATGGAAAATCCAAGACGACAGAATTAATGAAAATTCCATATCCGGAAATGTTTAAATTAGACATTTTTAAAAATAATCATACGTTTCAGAGCTACAGTCTGAAATATGTGTTTCAGCTATATGGAAGGGGCAAATTTTTCGGAAAATCGAAAATTTGAGATTTGAAAATTAAAAAGGGATATACAGAAACGTTTAATTTGAATTTTTTTTATAAGAGTTAGGGTTTCCGAGTTTCGCAATGGTAATGTCTGAAATATGTGATATACTTATTTCCGCTATGTGGAAGAACAATGTTTTCGAAAATTGAAAATATTACACGGCCAAATTAAAGAAAAGATTATATGTAGCAATATTTAAATTGAGTTACGGTTTTCGAGTTACAGCAGTAAAGTCTGAAATATGTATATGTGCACCGCGATGTTTTGAGAGCTCTGAATAATAAATAACAAGTACAAGCTAAACCTACCTATAACTTTTTGGGTATTAGTAAACGTTCAAAAATTTTCCTGACTAATGTTAAACTCAATAAATATTTTTTACAAAAAATTGGACCGACGTTATTAGTTGGTGCACTAAAAAGTATAAAATAATATTAATTCTATTGGTGCTGTTACTTTTGAAGTTGTGCAGTTGCAGGTAGATTGATAACTTTTGGCACCAACTTCACAAGTACCATCACCAATAGAATTAATATTATTTTATACTTTTCAGTGCACCGACTAATAACGTCGGTATAATTTTTTGTAAAAAATATTATTTCTCTCTTTTGAGTGTAACATTAGTCACGAAAATCGTTGAACGTTCACTAATACCAATCAAGATAGTACTTATTCTATTACCCACGTATATTCCTTGCTTGTAGTTGTTATTATTGAGATCTCAGAACATCGCTGCGGAAATACGCTTGAATATTTTAGTCGTTACCATTTTAACATCGATTTTACTCGAAAACCGTAATCCTAAAGAAAAAATGTTCATTATAAATGTTGCTACAAATAATTATGTCTTTCATGTACTGCAAACAGATTTTCAATTTTCGACAGAAATCGCCCTCTCCACATAACCAAAATAGGTATATTTGAGAATTTAAAATGTCTCTATGTCGAAAACCGTTACTCTTTTGAAAAAATGTTCAATTTTTTCCGGATATTGTCCTTTCTGTAACTATACCAACGCAGATTTTCAATTTTCGAGAAAATTTGCCCCCTCCACCCCCTTCGGGGGCGGTTTTCGGAGGGAAGGAGATGTCGGATTCCCGTTTTTATGAATATGGGATCATTTCTCAAGCTTCCTCTTTCAAATGAATTAAAAATCATCAAAATCGGATTACGATTACTATATGAAAGGCGCGCACAAACCAAAAAAAAGCACACAGTCGAATTGTATACCTCCTCCGTTTGGGGTTCGTCGGTCAAAAATGTGAAATAAATATTAAAAAAAAAAAAATTGGACCGACTTTATCAGTTGTTGCACTGAAAGATACAAAATAATATTAATTCTATTAGTACTATTAATTTTGAAGTTGTGTCGTTGTAGTTTGTTGTTGTAGGCACCAACTCCAAAAGAACCAGCACCAATAGAAATAATATTATTTTGTATGTTTTAGTGCAACAACTGATAAAGTCGGTCCAATTTTTTGTAAAAAAATATTTTCTTATATTCACTAAGCTTACAGACAAATGTTCAGCTTATTGTGCTCTACCAGCACCGTAGGCATGCAACTGTGCCCAGCCTTTTGGTTCTGAGCCCCTTCTAAAAAGCCACGTATTCTAGGTAGGATTGAGATTTCTCTTGGCTTTTTTCCACAGCTTTCTCTGGTGAATCTCCTTTAGAATCTTATGTAGATTATATCTAATTACTTGGTTGGTCAGCAGAGGTCCAAGAGTCCGGGAAATAGGCAGAAATGACGCAGCAGTCATGCTACGGAATGATCATAGTACTGTTAAGAATAACCTTGTGCCTACTTTTCTCAGTTGGTCACTACTTAGTTATTATATTATCAGACAGTCCATTCGCTCCTCGCATGTCTCGATAACCTCTACAAACTAATGATAGCATAAAAATCGGCTTGAGAGAGGCGCTCGATCGTAAAAAAATATTACGAACATTCGTCTTATCCGCCACAGTATAGCAAATAGGATTCAACAAATGTCGTAAAGTGAAGCGGGCGAGGTCTATGTTGAGACCCGTTTATTGCTCACACAAGCCAAACATTGAAGGGAGGTAAATATTGATACATTAAAGTTGGAAATTAATGTGTTTTGCAGCTTCCTGTCCCATGCTAGGTTACGGTGAGGTAAGATATGTCGTTTTCGTTATTGCAAAGCGAAAAGCGAATGAAGTTAGTTGTTGGTGGATGGATGGCACCAAAGCTCTGATGCACGACTAAAGTTTTCGGCAGTGTATCTCAATTTGTGAGAAAGTTGCGAGCTTCCATTCACATCTAGACTTTTTCAATGAGTGCAGAAGTTCCATGAATGAACCTCATAATTTATTTATTTTTTGTATAGGTACTGTTACCTAGAGCTTTTAACTTTTGGTTGTATAACATCAGGTATAGGTATTAGGCCACATCAGACGACGATATTGTATTTTCTCTTTTGCAAATATTTTGAAAAAGATGGAGGGTAGAGAGTCCGGTATCTTTAATAATGCCCAAACTAAAATAAAATAAATATATAAAGTAAAACTTTGATCATATTATTTTTTCCTTGGTGAGAATATGACTAAAAGTCTATAAGCTAAATATTCACAATAGCTGACTTCAAGGGATTTATTCGACATCATGATTTTTAAACAATCTAGAGCTCTTTCCATTATAATGGTTTAATAGTAAATCACGGGACATACATAATCTCAAATTCTCAATTTCTACACAAGAAATTTATGATCTACATCTAGATGTTGATTTGTGTTACTAATCAAGATTTTTAACCAACGCTTCAAAATAAGTATGTATACAATTTGACTATTTGATTGTTTTTTATATTTGCAACTTCCTCTCAAAGTAAAAATGCACCGATTTTCATGAATCTTTTTTCATTTGAAAAAAGATAACTTTGTGATGGTCCTCTAATAAAATTTCCAGGGTTTGATCAAGATGATCCCTTTAAAGAAGCACTTTTATTGCTTAGAAAAATTTGATAATAATCTTTTCAACAGAATCCGATCATCGAATCGCCTTTGGATACCTAAAATTATTTTCTCATCAAAATCAATTTTCTATCTCTTCTTGTGCTCTATGTGTAGGTATCGTATATTAACATATGTTATAATATATTTTTTCATGAAGAAGAATAAACTATAATTGGCACTAACTACAAAAACTTTATGATTCCCAAAGATATACCTACTATGGGTGGAAAATGAGAGCACATATTCTAAGGGGTGATTCTATGTCTAAAATAAACCCCAGTTTCCTATATACACATAATATGTCCATAAATGTTTCATTACTGAGATACAGGGTGGGAAAATTCTAAGGAAATTTTTTTTTCTTCATAATATCTTTTACATCACTCGAGATATTTTTTGAACATCGGTACATGCCTTTCGAGCATTAAAAAGAATTTTCTCATAATAGAAGTGTATTTTAATTAGACTAGTGGCGTCAATCCGTTGTGTGGACTGAATATTTTTTGAACAAATAAAAATTATTTTTAATATCCCCATTTAATTTAGAGCAAATTCAAACAAGTGACCTTTCTTCTTAGGGCGCACGGTTTTGGAATAAAAATAATAAAAACTATTTGTATTTAGGAAATAACCACCGATCCAAAAAATAAATAAATATATGTGCTAAAATAGATGCTCAAAGTGTTAGCCTTCCATTTCCACGCATAAATTAAGTCTTCTTAAACAAATACTGACTAGCTGTCAATAATGCTCTGCCTAAGTTCTTCAAGGCTATTTACTGGTGTCTTGTATACAAGTACTTTCAGGTAACCCCAAAAATTGAACTCCATTGGATTCAAGTCCGGTGACCTGGCAGCCCATTCACTAAATCCCCTGCGCCCTATCCATCTTTTATAAAATGTCCATCAAGATATTGCACTAAAAAATTCAAAATAAAATTAATTCTATTGGTGCTGGTTCTTTTGGAGTTGGTGCCTACAACAACAAATTACAACGGCACAACTTCAAAATTACCAGTACCAATAGAATTAATATTATTTTGAATTTTTTAGTGCAACAACTGATAAAGCCGGTCCAATTTTTTGTAAAAAATATTTATCTTCTACATTTACTTCACTGACACGTTATGTTAAATTCTCAAATGTATCTATTTTAGCTATGTGGAGAGGGCGATTTCTCTCGAAAATTGAAAATATGTTTGCAGTACATGAAAGACATAATTATTTGTAGCAACATTTATAATGAACATTTTTTCCATAGAGTTACGGTTTTCGAGTTAAATCGGTGTTAAAATGGTAACATACAAAATAATTAAATGTATTTCCGCAGCGATGCTTTGAGATCTCAATAACTACAAGCAAATAATATACGTGGGTAATAGGATAAGTACTATCTTCATTGGTATTGGACGTTCAACGATTTTCGTGACTTATGTTAGGTACCTACACTCAAAAGTGTGAAATAAATATTTCTTACAAAAAATTAGACCGACGTTATTAGTTGATTATAATATTAATTCTTTTGGTGATGGTACTTGTGAAGTTGGTGCCAAAAGTTATCAATCTAACTGCAACTGCACAACTTCAAAAGTAACAGCACCAATAGAATTAATATTATTTTATACTTTTCAGTGCATCAACTAATAACGTCGGTCCAATTTTTTGTAACACATATTTATATTGAAGCACTATTTATATAGTTAACCAGACATTATTAAATACAGATTATTAGAAAAGATTTCATTGAAAACATAATTTTCTTTACCTATTCCGAAAAAATCAACAAAAAAGTAAGATTTTAGATGAAAATTTACGAAAGAATGAATATATTTTTCACTAGAATCATCTATTCTTTTATACTTTTATTTTTATTGCAACATGTTCTGTACAGGGTGGGCAAATTTCGATGCTTTTAAATGGTAACTTTGTAGCTATTAGAAATAGAAAAAAAATATTATATCGATCTCTTCTTTTTTAGATAATCTCAATGGTGAAAACAGAAATTATTTATCATTTTTTGTTTTCGAGTTATAACTTAAACTTCAATTCCTTATTCAATTATGAAGGTATGGAAAATGTATTTTGATATTCTTCAGAGTTTTTTAAGAGTAGAATCGAGTGGCGTAGCTGAATTTTAAAATTGCTTAGTAAATTTCAAGTTCTGACAGAACGATACCCTATGAAAGTATCAACATTTGCTCACTCTGTACTTTTTCGCTGACATATTTGTATTGTATTGTAGCTTAGTTACAGTAAGGCCTCTACGCATTGGTTTTTGTTGAAACCTCCAAGTTCGTCTTTGCTCACCACTCCCAATTCTTCGTTACCATCGGTCTGAAATGGGGCACTTGTAACATTCTTTTATTATACCGACTGTCGTATTTAGACTTGGTATGAACTAGGTATTTTAGTTAAGTATGAAAATCATATGAATAAGAAGCGTTATGGTTGCCAAGTTTGAAAATGGACAATGCTGCTCGCATGAAAGAATACGATTTTACTTTCATTATATGTTCTCTTAATAAGTAATCTTGTATATTGTCCATTGAGCGATATTCTAGTTCAAGTAACTAAAATTTATGATATCACTATACACTATTATTTGCAGGATTCGCATAATTATAATTTATAGCAAATTATACTCATTCATTTATACGAATTCCTAAGTTTTATGACTATATTTATCGAAATTGTCCCAATGATTGAGCTCACTTTGTGGAAAATTGAGAAAAATTATCTTTATTCGGATGCCAAGTGATCAAGAAGTGTAGTAGACGTAGGTACCCTAGTACCATCATTTATCGAAATATATCTAATAATAATATAATAGCGAAATATCGATACTATAGATTGTAGATCGAAGACGATCTTCGAAATCTTGAGAACTTCATCAATTTTTCATCAAAGTTCATAATTTTCTTGTTGATTAGTCCGGAATAGATCAAATAATTTATCTTTCCAATAACTTGTATGTGTCTATATATGAAAAAGTCCAATTAATTAAATGAAGGGCAAAAAATTATGCTTTATAATATATAAGCGCATTATTGTATGTAGACTATAAGAATTTGCCATGAATTACGAAAAAAGCTTAATCATACATGTTAGAGAATATTTTATATTGTCCAATATGGATGAATCAGGAAGGAAAAAGTATTGAAGCACATTATAATTAATGATAGTTTGAAATTGAATATGTAAATATAATATTATAATTAAATTATTTTCTTAGAAATGTTAAACTTGAGCATAACAATAAGTAAATGAGGGAAAAATTAGTTATAAAACCATATGATCATAAATTTTATATTTGTAGTTTAAAACTTCACTTTTTAAAAAATAATAATATTTATTATAATTTACAAGTTACAAAAATACAATAATAAAAATGAAGAAAAACAACGTGACTGACAGCTACTGCTTCTTTGAACCAAGAACTTCGGTGAACCAGGTGCAATCGTATTTATAGTGATTTTATGCTGATTAAGCATCATGTGACTTGCGCTTGGTTCGTCCGTTACAAGTTCTACAGCATGGGATCTGCAAGTTTGCATATTCTGATAAAACTACAATATTCTTAGAATATGGAATATTCCAGAGTATGGAAATTGCAAAGTTGCATATTCTTTGAGAATGTAAAATGTATTGAATTCTGAGAGTGTTCCAGAGTGCAAAACTACAAGTCAGCATTATCTATGAGAACGAAAATTTTAACAAAGAAAAATAATAAAATACGTGTCGTTGAAATATGACACCTGTGAGACTTGATCGTTATTATTGAATATGGTGTCAATAAATGTTCACTTTTAAAGGAAAAGAATTTCACATCACTTAGAAGGTCCTTTACACTGTAGTTTCGACATCAGGTTGCAGATTTGATCGTCTTCTATAGATCATGGATTTTATTCTTTGTAATGTCTCGTTGGGTTTCAAGTCCGGCTCTGGATTTGGAGATGTTTTCTTAGGGAGTATAATTATGAAAATTACATAGATGGCTGTTAGAATCACAATAATTACAATAGTGGAAACGGTGAACCAGGATATGTTTCTTTCGATAAAGGGTTTATTTATAAGTTCATCGAGATCTTTAGAATATTGTTCTAACTTGTACTTGGCTGATGAAAGATCGTCCATATTCATGTTATTAAGGTTGAATGGTTCCAGTTCTTGAACTAAAACTTTTTCTGGTATACGTAAACACAAATTATAGTTGATCATCACTGGATGTGGATTGTGTGAAACTTCGATGATGTTGCGTGTTTCTGCTTGGATTTTAGTGATACCAATAAAGGCATAGCAGTTTGTAGTTAACTTGATTGAATTCTTGTCTACAATAATGGTTTTGGTATTGGCTTCTTTGCAGTGAATTGTTATGTGAAGTGGCTCTGTTACGAGAATAAGCCATATGTTTTCTTCCAGTTTTTGGACGTTGTAACCTTGACCATGTATTAGAGATGTTTCGCAGTTTTCGGGAAAGTTTCCGAAGTTTCTAAAGAGCTGTGCCTCGCAGATAACATTTGCGTCTATTGGATATGGGTAGACATTGGAACACAATTTCTTGTAGGGTGCAAGTTGTTTGCACTGGCTAGGATCTCGCGCAATGAATTTTTGAGTAAAAGATAAAATGTGATGAATACCAGTTCTGCTATCGTATATTAGGATAGGATAGAGGTGGAACATTGTGAATGTTTGAAGTTCAACTAATGGAATTTTTAAAACAAAAACGATTTCTGATTCTGTTTGAAATGCTTCTAATTCAATGATTTCTAAAAATTGGGCTATACTTGAATGTTTAGCCGGTAGTGGTTAGTTATTTCTTAATAGATTTTGAGATATTTCCTTTAATGATGTAATCAGATTATCTGGTTCGATTATGGATGAATGAATTATTCTTAATCTAGCAAATGTAATAGCATTGAAAATGTCATTGAGGTTATCTTCAAGGAAAAAAAAGCTTTCCATCAGTTTTTCACATATTTCGAAGAAACTTAATTTTGCTCAATGCTATTCATGTTTTATTAAATTAAGTTTTATCAAGTTTGAACTGATCAATAGTTGTATTGAAATCGTCAATGATTAATCTTGTTACAGAGATTTGATTCTTCAATAGGTTCTCCATTTTGTTTTGATCCAGTTTCATCTCATTTATACATTTGACGTAGTATTCTCCGTCAGTTGCGTCCAAATTGCCTGTTATAGTCTTGAATATGCTTCCTAAGCCGTTAATTATTCCTCTCTTTTGTCTTTTCGTGTCTGCAGTTATTTCAGAAAATTTTGATTCTATTGATGAGGAAATTTGATACAGTAGGCTGGTATGAGTCTTAACTTCTGCACGGAAAGAATTCATGGCTGTGTAATTCTTACTAATTGAGTTTAAAATATATTGGAGGATTCTTTCGTTATGCTCGTATGTCTCTAATAGAATTAATATGTTCTTGTGAACTAGTAACGTCCATTTGTCGTTTGTTATTGTTAGTCTTGTTTCGTCATGGTAGTACACTCCTATAGTGTTATTGATTGTATCAATACTGTATAGGCTACTGGACAGTGCTGATCCGAACAACACAAAAAACCTGAAGTTTAATTTTCGAAATAAAGTTTCATTCTATCAAAGTTAACTTTACTTCTTTGATTTGTTCTGTTGTTAAGAACAGTGGCTGAATTTCTATGATCTTCAATAATTTCGAAGGGACCGTTAAATTTATTTTGTAATTTGTCCTTGGTCTGCGATTCTTTCATGTAGACTTTGTCGCCTATATTGAATTGATATGAATTATTGGATACATGTTGATCAAAGCGGACTTTTGCCTTTTCTTTACTTGAGTTTATTCGACTTCTAGCTATTCTATAGTAATGAGAAATTCGGTTGTTTAGATCTCTAATATATTTTGTAATTAATTCTTTGTGATTGTATGTGTTTTCGGGAGGTCTACTTGAAGTGTGACCAAATACTAATTCATGCGGTGTTAAACCGTGTGTCTTGTTCATTGAACGGTTGTATGAAATGATAGCGTATGGTAAGATGTTAAACGGGTGCTCATTTGGGTGTTCTGATACATGCGTTCGAATCATTTCTAATAGTATAGAATGGAATCTTTCGAGAGATCCATTGGATTGTGGATGTCCTACACTGGAATTAGTTACTTTTATATCAAAGGGAGTGCACATGTCACGAAAAAGAGAGTTGTCGAATTCTCGACCAAAATCGCAATGAATTCGAGTTGGGGTACCGTAGTGTTGGAAATCAATCAAAAGTGTGTTGACTACACTTTTTGCTGTCTTGTCAGGTAATCCGTATGCTTGAGAGAATTTCGTGAGTTCGTCTGGTATAGTTAGTGCGTAATGTCTTCCGGGTACTTCTAGAATGTCTATATTAATCCTTTCAAACGGGGCTCTAGGTGTTACTGTGATAACTAGAGGGCTGTCTAAGTTTTTCCTGCAAATCTTTGTTTTTTGACAAACTTCACAAGCTTTGATATGCTTTTCTAGGTCCTTAGTTATACCGGGCCAATTGTATCGTTCGCGAATTCTACGGATAGATTCGTTAATACCGCGATGAATACTGGTTTTTCCGTTATGGTACTGATCAAGAATGATAGGGATCTGATCCTGGTCTGGTGTTTTGAGAATATCTTGACATACTTTAAATTTAACATCTTTTTCAGAAAATATAAATGAAAGTATCTCTAATATGGGGAGATCAGGATTATTTTCTACAAAGTATGTTGTATCGGATTTAATAGTGTCTTGATTTCTAACAACTGAAATTTTTGAAAAAAAAAAAAAATAGTTTTTATTGGGCATTTAAGATTTAAACCGTACCGATGAGTACCTACTATTGCTATCCTTTTCTCGATTTTAACTATACTTATGTATATGTGTTTGCCAGCAACAGCAATTCGATAACAAATTACTGTTTGTCGACCACAACACAAAATTAAACTTCAAATTAACAATAACATCTGACGTCTGACAATTGCGACATAACCATAGACGATCTTCCAGAAAGTACCTATATACCAGACAGCGAGACGTATATATACGCTCCATGCTCGTGCGTAATTCCAGTGACGGATCCCATTGTCGTTCCATGTCGACAAAATAAAAATCTTGGTTGAATGAGATTGAATGAGATAATTATAATTACCAATATTGGATCACACTTGGAGCTTAACAGGCGGCGAGATGTCTGCGATCTAAGTACGAATTCGAAATTTCAAGTCTCTAGACCGTATGGGGCCTGAGAAATCGCTGCGGAGTTCATTGATACAAGAACCGAAAGTAATAAAAACTATTTAAAAATAGAAGCGAATAAGTATTCGTTGACGGAATCGGGATCGTATGGAATTGGAATAATAAAATATTTTCTATTCCTGATACTTTTGCTTGATAATACATTGATTTTACAGTTGGAAAAGTCAGCATTCTCTTCGAAAATGTCTTCTATAATCTGGTGATGATAGTCTTCTAGATTGTTTTGTTGAAAGAAAGTTAAAATATGTTCTCTTGCTAAAAGTTGCTGGTTTGTAAATTCCATTTTTGAATAATCAATAAGTGACCTTAACTTATAAGCATTGAGAAAGATTTTGAATTCTTCGTACACTTGTTCGTTGCTAGATTTTTCGAATTCATTGTCTGAGTCTTCGTCATCGTCATTGTGTATGGAGAAGATTGGAAAATGAGAGGAATGTGCTTTTGACTGAAATTTAATATAATCGGAAATATGGTTGATTTTAATTCGGGAAAGTGCGTCAGCATTGCGATTAATCCTTCCAGTTTTATATTGAATTTGATAGTCATACTCTTCAAGCTTAAGACGCCATCTTGCTAAACGACTACCTGGGTCTTTGATAGAGAATAACCAGGTGAGAGGTCTATGATCGATAATTAGTATAAATTTTCTGCCGAAGAGGTACGGTCAGAAATGTTTCACGGACCACACCATAGCTAATAGTTCCCTTTCTATAGTAGAATAATTTGTCTCAGCTTTGCAGAGTGTTCGAGAAGCATAAGCTATATGGAAATCTTTTCTTACTGGTCCTTGAGAAAGTACGCTGCCAATTGCAAAGTTACTTGCATCAGTTGTGAAAATAAAAGGATCGTCATAATTGGGATAAATAAGAATTGGAGATGTGATTAGGGATTGTTTTAAATTTTTGAAAGATTCTTGGCATTGTATATCGAAATTGAAAGTTGATTTTTTTTCAAGTAATTTGTTTAAGGGTTTCGAAAGTTTTGTAAAATTAGGAATGAACCTGCGATAATATCCTCAAGTCCTAGAAATGATTTTATTTCTTTCGGATTTGTGGGTTGAGGAAAATTTTGTATGCAATCTACTTTTGATGGATTGGGTTTTACGCCATCTTTTGTTATTAAGTGTCCAAGATAAACGATTTCCTTACGGAGAAATTCGCACTTATCGGGTTGTATCTTAAGATTTGAATTATGGAGACGTTGGAAAACTTCGTGAAGTCTTGAGATGTTCATGGATAGTTGGAGAGTAGACGATAATGTCGTCCATATAAACTAAACATCTCTCGTCTGTATACCTAATAGAATATTATCCATAACTCGCTGGAAAGTTGATGCATTTTTTCATCCGAATGGCATTCGAGCAAATTCGTAATGTCCATTTTCAATGGAGAAAGCTGTTTTAAGAATGTTTTTCGAATCAATTTCTATTTGATGAAAGCCGGATGCCAGATCGAGGGTCGTAAAATACTCACATTTACCTAACTGGTCAAGCAGGTCGGAAATATTTGGAAGAAAGTATTTGTCTCCTACCGTCAGTTCGTTTAGTTTCCTATAGTCTATCACAACTCAGCATTTCTCTTTTCCTGATGCGTCTGAGTTTTTTGGTACTACCCATACAGGAGATGACCATGGAGAGTTTGATGGTCGAATAATACCTTGGCTAACATATTGTTGATTTGACACTTAACTTCTTGCTTGTGTATGTGTGGGTATCTATATGATTTCGGAAAAACGGGTTTCGCATCGTTAGTGTCTATAGAATGCTTGATTTCTTTTGTAAAAGTTAACTGGTCGTTTTCTAGATAAAATATATTTTCAAAATTTAAAGAGATTGATGACTTTCTCTCTTTCTTCATCGTTTAGATGTTCTGAGCATAATTGTTTTAATATTTCAGATTTTCTGTCCGTCTGTTCGACAATAATTTCATTATTAAAATTATTAATGTTAAAGTTATCAAACGGTTCAATATGTAATTCGGGAATTTCGATATCTTTTGGGATAGCGTTTGCATTTAAAATAGTTATAAGAAATTCACCTTTATCATTAATATCTACAAGAGAGTGAGGGATAAAAACCTTTTCAATTTCAAGACCGGTGATTTCTTAATTTGAAGACTTGCTCAGATCTGGGTTCTAACAATACAAGGTTCTTTATTGGTGTTTGAATGTTGTGATGCTTTCTTTCAGGATGGGATAATTTTGGATTGCTTTCGGGAATGTTGTCGATAACCTTAAATAGTGGGACAATTTTGAAATTTGTTTCTAAATTTTGATCTTTGAAATTAATTACTGTCTTGTAATGGTGAAGCCAATCTGCTCCAACTAGTCCATCGAACTGGATATCAAGATCGCAAATGTAAATTTTGTTAGGATCATTTTTGCCAAAAGGTATCATAACAGATTCGGAAATTAGAATCTTTTGGTCTGTTATTCCTTGGATAACAACATTTTCGAGGCTTCTATTTAAAAATGCTTCGCATGTTTTTGGTTTAAAAATTGATATGCCTGCTCCACTATCTACGAGAATTCTAAATCTTTTTGAGAAGTCTTCGAAATAGTAGAGATTTTTAGAATTTACTGTAAGTGTTGAGCTTACATGAACATTTGTTCTGGGTGGTTGGCATAGGGGTGGAGGTTGTCGATAGTCATAGTTTGTTCTTCCAAAACTGGTTTGTTGTGATCTGGGGCTGTAGAAGTTGGGCGAAGAGGAAAATTTTGATCATGAAAATCTTCGGATTGTGATGTAGAACTTTCGCAATTGTTTTGGAAAGATTCCAACTGATAATACTCAAGCGAAAAATTGTTATAATTTTCATCTTCATAAAAATCGGGAGTATAATTAGACTGTTCATTAGTAATAAAATTGTTGTGATAATATTGATCTTCTACTGGATTATTAAAATGATGTGTACGATGTGGTTGCTGTCTTATATTTGGATTTGATTGAATGACAGATGGTCTTTGAACATTGAGATTGGGTCTAGAAAATTGATTGTTATATGGACTAGGTTTTCTATTTTGGGTTTGAGAAGATGATTGATTTTGGGGATTAAAGTTGCTGAAAGATGGTCGAAAGTTTAGTTGATAATTTTGAAATGAAGGCTGTAATCATCTCTTTCTTGTAAGATAATCTTGGATCATGTGGCCTGGTCTTTTACAATATGAACATTGTGGAAGTTGGATAGGTTTTTTCATATTATTCTGAGGTCTATTCTGAAATTTTTTAATCTCAAAATAAGATAGTTGAAGTTCCTTTTTAATTCTATTCAAACCAAATTTCTGTTCAAGTCCAGTTAATGCCGTTGTCAATACCATTGCGTCTGTTAATTTAGTTTGAGCAATTTTTTCTGACAAAATCATGTTTTGTTTGTTGATAGCAGAGTGAATTTTCGATTCATGCGTCTGCAAACGAGCTATGAAAGTTAATGGTGATTCATTTTGCAACTGTTTCATACGTTGAAGATCCTGAATCAATGAGTTTAAATCTCGTGAATCTCCAAAGTGTGAATATAAAAGATGTAAAATTTCTTCCCATGAATTTGGGTTTCGAGAGTTGACAAGTTCGGCTGTTCGGTCTTTAAGTTTATTCTTAATGTGTAATGTAAGGAGAAGCTTTTGATCTCCGGTTGCCATGTTGAATGCCATGGAGCATGCGTTTGTGAATGTGGTTAAAAATATCTGAATACCATCATAATCAGGGATAATAGAAAATATCTCTGAGAGTTTCTATTGCTCCACAGATTTAATTTGTGATTCGGGGTTGACGTCTGCATTCGCGTCGGAACTAGCTTGACCTCTTGTAGTAGGCATTGTGTTTTCAGGGCGCAAACGTAAATAGAGGGGATAAATTTTGGATAATTGTTAAAACAATACGATAACAGAAATGTTGTTCAATCGAACTAATAAAATACGATAATAATTGTAGGTAAAATTGTTTACAGAAAATGTTTCAATACTTGCTATTTTTTTTTAAACGAGATGATTCTTTGCACTTACTTGACTAAAATCCTCATTCCTGGCAGAAGATGAAATCCTTTATTCTCCGTGAGCCTTGCTACGACAGGGTGAGCGTTCGCGTGTTCCTTTGTCGCCGGAGAGACCGTCTTCGTTGCTGGTGATGTGGATTGGAACTTGGTTCTCCGCAGCTTCGATTCTTTCTTCTTTTAAGGTTTGGAAACCACCGTTGACACTTATAACAACGTTGAGGAATCCTACTGACTGCGCCAATTTTATAATTGTAGTTTAAAACTTTTTAAAAAATAATAATGTTTATTATAATTTACAAGTTACAAAAATACAATAATAAAAATTAAGGAAAACAACGTGACTGAACCACGTGCAATCGTATTTATAGTGATTTTATGCTGATTAAGCATCATATGTGACTTGCGCTTGGTTCGTCCGTTACAAGTTCTAGAGCATGGGATCTGCAAGTTTGCATATTCTGTGAGAATGTAAAATGTATTGAATTCTGAGAATGATCCAGAGTGCAAAACTGCAAGTCAGCATTATCACTGAGAACGAAAATATGAACAAAGAAAAATAATAAAACACGTGTCGTTGAAATATGACACCTGTGAGACTTGATCGTTATTATTGAGTATGGTGAATTATATTGGGATATAACATAAATAAAGTAAATTTGGTGGTTGGTTCTGTAAACAATAACTTTAACGAAAACATCTAATTCAAGTATCTAAATTAATTCACCGAAATATTTCTCAAATTTGTGGAGTAATTTGAATAATAAATATTACCCTAAGGTTAATTTCTCAAGTCAAAAATAATTAGTACCTCTTGAGGAACTGAGACGGGCCGTTTGATATACCTACGAAGCGTTGCAATGTAAAGTGTTAATTCAAATGGAAGATTTCAAAATTTTTTTTTGTTTTATTTATAATTTATTGTTTCCGTTATAAGACCTGTCATCGGGAATATTTTTTCAATCACTCTAAATATTAGAGGACGAGGTAAATAAAGGCTAAAAATTTCAGAAAATGTTATTATCTTTATCTTAATTATGAATATTGGTACGGTGATATTGCTGAATAGGGTAAATGAACCCGTACCAGAATAATAAACAGCATATATTTTTATTCTATAATAATTTCTTATTTCATTATGTACCAATGACTAAAAACAAATTTAAGTTTAAAAATTCTGATTAAGCCGTTTTTAACGATAAAAAAATATTTCTGATATTATTAGATTACTCTCATCAGTTTGATTTTGAAATTTGCTGAAAGTTGGAAGCAAATAAATAAAATAGCTGTCTTAAATATATTTCCAAATGTGATCCATTTATACACGGTGTTTCATAATATATGCGCAGGACTTGAGGATGTGAAAGCCCGTCCAAAAATATGCAAAAAAGTTCTTATTAACTTACCCCCTAAAATGCACCATTTTCGAGATACAGGGTGTTGAACTTGAAAAAATCGTTTTTTTGTAAATATCTCCGGAACCGTTTATAGTACCGAAAACAGCTTTTGTAAGCATTTCCCTTTCATAATAAGTTTTGAGTCAGAAATTCTTTTTTTCAATTTCTACACCCTGTATCTCGAAAATGGTGCATTTTAGAGGGTAAGTTAATATAAAAGTATTATGAAACACCCTGTATACATAATTATCTCTCTCATCCTTACAGCAAATCCTTGTCACCTTTTCCAATACAAGTATGAACATAAATTTCAAAGACATATTAATAACTAATAATTTCGGTCCAATTTTAGTAAAAAATATTTATTTCATACTTTGGAATGTAACATTAGTCACGAAAATTGTTGAACGTTCACTAATACCACAATATCCTATTACCCACGTATATTCTTTGCTTCTCCTTGTAGAGATCTCAGAACATCGCTGCGGAAATACGCTTAAAATATTAGATTTAACCATTTTACCACCGCTTAACTCGAAAAACGTAACTCTAGGAAGAAAATATTTATTTATATAAATGTTGATACAAATATTATTGTCTATCATGTGGTACCCAGAGATTTTCAGTTTTCGAAAGAAATCGCCCCTTCCACATAGCCTAAATACACATACCTGAGATTTTAACATGAATGTAACTCGAAAACCGTAACTCTTTTGGGAAAATGTTCAATGTAAACCTTTTGTGATATTGTCCTATCTTTAATTCTGGCAACACGAATTTTCGATTTTCGAGAAAATTTGCCCCTCCACCCGCTTCCGGGTCGGTTTTAGGGACGGAAATTTCGATTTGAGTTTTCACGAATATGGGACCATTTCTCAAGTCTCCTCTTTCAAATTAATCAAAAATCATCAAAATTGAAGTACGTTAACTAGATACAATGCGGGAAAAAATAAAAAAAATCAGAGAGTCGAATTGTATACCTCCTTCGTTCAGGGTTCGTCGGTCAATAAGAAGTAATTCGATCTATAAAAATAAATAACGAAATTAAGATCACATTTCGGTGATTTTTTTCTGTAAAATTGAATCTTCTTAAAAGTACTTTTTTACTTTGTTGTAGTAATATTTTCAAAGAATTGGAAATATGATATTGGCTTGGGGTGCATTTTCAAATAACCACTTTTTAGAAATGACGGACATGATCCAATCTTGCCTTGATGGGGACTCATATTTCTCATTGCAGATTATTTAATAATTCGTATATCTGTTTCCATTTTCTGTTAAGGCCTTCATTAAATTTCTGACCCCTACACCTTTAACTTCTGGTTTCTTTTTATAGACTCCTTTCCTTCACTGTTTTTCCTGTATATGACATTTTAAAGATGTGTTAGATAAAATCTGCGAATTTTATTCTATCAATTGAAAGTCGTTGTTATTTTAGGAAGTACAAATAAATTTTGGCAAGAGAGCAAGATGCACGGATGCAGGTCCAGTACCAATAGTTGCGTGAAGGCTGAGTAATGAATAATTTTTATTAAATTTTGAGAAACTACTTTTTTGGTTCTTGAAATGCTTGTGGCTTCACTAGCTTAAATAATAAATAAATTTTCTTTGGAAAATATGCACTTTACATCTTTATCGCAGAACGAAAAAAGGATATAATCTACAACATTAACATAACGTAACTGAATTTGTTCAAATAAACAAGCATGTGTGTTGTCACTTTGTTATCCTATGACTTCTCTAATGCTTGATTTAAATTGGCACACATGGCTATCACCTGTTGCGAAATGTTCTTCCACTCCTCAACATGAGCCACTCGAAGATTTTAAATGTAATCTGGTTGACAGTTACCGATAAGCTTCTTTAACGATCTCCTCACATTCTCGATTAGGATTAGATCAGGGCTTCATGGAGGCCAATCTAACTGTAACATGACCATTTCATCGAAATATTCATTGAAAACTTTTGTAGAATGAGCATTCAAGAAAAATTCTCACCAACAGATGGAGCGAATTGAATGATATGATCTATCATTTGTGACCAGAAAGGGAATATCTTCAGCTATTGTTGTAAACTGCATATCATTCTTAAAAAATCTCTGTTTTGTTTAAAAATTAAGCTATGCATATCAATCAAAAATGGAAGTGATAAAAAAGATGAGAACTAAAACTCTCGTACTTACAATGACACGTATTGTGCCAGTAATTTTTTTCACAGAAATCCTTAACGAAATTCAAGTTTTAGTTCCACCCTGTATAACATCAGGTTCATTGGATATCTCCTTTTATACAAATTTCGGCAAGCCGTGCCACAAATATTGTCTTAGTAAACCAGTAAACAATCCTTATCGTCCTTGATCCTTAATATGCAGTTAGGATTAGATTTACAAAAACAAATTTTGCAAACCACCTATGATGATTTTGTAAAATGATGCAAAAATAAATGGCTAATCTTACGATAACAAGATTTCTGAAGTTGAAAGGGGAAGTGTGCTTTTAGAGGATTATTCGATGAAGCTAACACCATAACGAGCCTACGTTGTCTCTATATTATGCTTCTTCTCAACGAAGCTTTGCTGCAACACAACTTTAGGCAGCAACTCCAACCATTGTTTTTGCTGCACCACTCTGCGTTTTACGCTCCACAAATTTAAAACAATTCAATTTTAAAGTCCGACCGTGCTCTATATACCTATTCACGATTTCCAGCAGATCCTATTATATTCACCATTTCGTTTTTCACGCAGACAACATTCACTATAAAACTTGCGCGAGTATTTCATAACAATAAATATCCATTAAATGCAATTATTCCTCTACTTTGTATCGAAAAGTTTGGCCTGACAAAAAGATTGCGGTCAAAGTGGTCTAACGTGTTTGGAACAATTTAAGGCGACCACAATGCCATTATCAGTGTAACGTCGAACGATTGGATACGCTAATGTTTTCTAATTGGCAGTACAAATATTTCTGTTATTTGATCAAGACGGCCGCGAATACGTGGTAGATTACCATACACTATATAGGAGAATTCATTGACACTACTCATTCAAAGAGTGTATAGCCAAAATATGAATTATATTCAAGTGATATTTATATATAGGTATGCTCATTTAACGAAAGGAGCGTAGTATTTTATATGTGCATCATAATTAAAATCATAAATTAATATAAGTTTTTGAAGTTACGTTCAGTGGTAATATGTAATCCATGACGGTTCATTCAAATGAACGTAAATGTAACCACGTATTTGATATATAACAGAATATAAACTTTATACATACATACAAACGTAATTTCAAGATCATAACCGAATTTTCATTAACTGACTTCTTAAACACCAAAATTTAGAAATCTCCGTAAATATAATCAGATATAAAGGGTCGGGATTTTAAATGGAACGCTGCTTATAGAGGCCCTGGGATTTTTTTCAATAATCTAAAAACACTTCATCAGAGACGTTTTATGGAGTTCGCTTCTATTATATTGAAAAAAATGGGGTCTCAGAGGGGGGCGCAGCCCTAAACAACTTTGTTTTTTCAAATTAGAAGACAACACTTATGGCATCTCTTTGGAAAGCTTATTGAAAAAGGAATTTGTCGATAACATTTTTCGACATCTGTCAAACCATGTGTCAAAAATAGACATTTGTTTTTAAATCCAGTTGGCTCAAACTTAACTGTACGTCAATTGTTTTATTTTCTTGGTAATTCCGCCATCACCAGTTGTATTACGTTTGACAAGTATCATCAAAATGTCAACGCTTTTTAAAAATATAATAGGTTTGGAGAAAGAAAAGGTAATCAAGAAGAATTTGCTGCATTGTTTCATATTCCGTGATGATGGAAATGTAGACCAAAGGATATTTTTTCAGCAGGATGGAGCTCCTCTCCATTTTGTAAGAAATGTATGGGATTTCTTAAATAGGTGGATAGGACGGCGAGGATTTATAGAGTGCCTCCCAGATACCCTTAGATTTTTATTTATGAGGCTATTTAAAAACTAAGATCTATGTCAAAAAATCAAAAAATCTGGAAGACTTCAGGGGGAGGATTCGGGCAGAGATTTGTTTAATCACTCCAGAATTTTTGGGAATAGCGAATTTCCATTATTAATGTTAGTGTTAATGTAATTGTTCATAAAATAGTTAAAAATCAGTTTTACTAAATTTCTGATACATGGTTCGACAGATGTCAAAAAAATGTTATCGACAAATTCCATTTTCAATAAGAGGTGCCACAAGTGGTGTCTTCTAATTTGGAAAGACAAAGTTGTTTTTACATGACAAAAGCCAACTATAGAAAAATCTTATTCGCAGGGCGACTATAAGCAGCGTTCCATTTAAAATTCCCACCCTGTATATGAAATATTCACAACTGAATTGACATAAAATTTCCACACAACCTGTAAAACTTATCTTTATCTATGATTTTAAACTTATAGAGCATGGAATTATCAAGGAGACATCTCATTCGGAGAGCAAGTAAAGCCAAATGAGGACTAAATCAATGGCCGCCAATGGACGTAACATCATATTATTTTTTCGAATAAGCTGTAAACACTAATGGCGGCCGACAGAAAATTGGCTTCACTTTCGTTTCACGGCGGCTATATAGAGCAGCATCTCGTGTCGTGTCCGCACGACTTTTCCCTACTGTAAGATTTTAAATATAAAGTTCACATAGTCTACGCTGCTTTTGTTAGATGAGCATATACCGGGTGGTGTTACAAGGTAATATCTAGAAAACGGCTGATTTAAAAAAAAAATAGTGATGCAACGGGACGTTGGAGGGCACCATTTGGGAGGATCAGTGATTTTGTAACTGTCATCACTTTTTAGGGGTGGGGAGTAACTTTTAAAAATTAAATAGAATGGTGTACTTTTATTTTCAGATTCGTTATCTCCAGGAAATACTACGTTTCAATCGCAACTTAATGTAATATCAATGTCAATGTAATATGTTAATAACAAATTAAAATGAACACTAATTATCAAAGGATACACTAAAATAACTCTCGAAATTCGGAGAAAATTTTCGAAAATTGTTACAGATGTCAAAATATATAGCGCATTACCATGATAACGGTTCGTATACCACTGCTTACTGTTATACTATTACATAACCTTTGTAATTTGATTTAATTGACACTGACACTGACTGTAAATTATGTTTGGATTTAAACGCAGTTTTTTCTGGAGATTACAAATCTGAAAAGAAAACGACAACTATCCATTTAATTTTTAAAAGTTACCCGCCAATCCTAAAAAGTGATGAGAATTACAAAATGGAGTCCCCCCAATGTCTCGTTTATTACACCATTTTTTTAAAATCAGACTTTTCTACTCTTTAAACGGTCCACCCGATATATAAATATCGTTTGAATAGAATTCATATTTTGACAAAACCGTGTTTTGATGTGTAGAGTCCCTGGATTCTCCTATATCGTGTAACTTGTTCAAATAACAGAAGTACTTATTTGTAATGCCAATAAATATTAACTTCGGAAAGGCGATTTTTTCAAATTTTACCAGAAAAATATATTTAATTTCAAATGACAAATATACCAATGGTTAAATTATGTTATAATAATTTAATAAATGTTGGAATTGACCACCACTGAACAACCTGAAAATGTTGTAGAAGGTCATAATGTTATGAGTTTCAGAAAATTTGATTTTATTTAATTCTCAATATATGGGTACAGTTTTAGGAACAACGATCGTCGGAATAGTTTATATTTTAGTTTTTTTCGGATGTTGTATTAGAGAGTTCCACTCTGGGTAGAGATCTCACTTGCACTTGCCGAATTTTCGTTTGAAGCCTGATTGACCGTTTTCATCAAATTCAAAATATAGATCTAATTGCTTCGAGGGTCACAAATAAAGTGCTTCTTATTTCATGTTTATTTTTTATTATCTATCCAGTTCTAACCATTTTCTCAATTATCAGTATCATTTTTTTTGTCAATTTGTAAATTTGATACCTTTTTATCCTATTTCACCCGAAAGTCAGCAATAATTGAGGCGAGTTGCAGATTCCCATCCTGAAAATCCATCTATAACTACAAAAATTAAAATTATCTCCTCATAATTTCTGCTACTCATGTTCTTGTAACAACTCGAAATATATTACGAGTTCATCTTCCATAGGAGGGATTTTATTAATAGCTCTTGTTATTAAGGCAAATCAATTAGATTTGCTGGTTTTCTAATTAATTTTTGTCATTCATTGGCGCTACAATTTGCCTTGAAAAATAATAAGCTGAGATTTGAAACAAGAATTCCATCGTTTTCTTTAGCGTAGCGAGTGAAATGCCTCTGAAGAATTTCCATAGGCATATTTTGTCGGGTATGCGCTGTACTTTAATTAAATATTTTACTAGCCATATTCTCTGCACATTGAGCTACGAGATAAATGATACACTTCAAGCTAACAAATTTAAAGAAAAAAAAATCCGCACGAACCTTTTTTTATAAGAAAAATTGTGTGGTTGGTGTTTGTTGATACTCAAATCAGGGAATAGACAATTTTTTGCAGACCACAATGTAAATATTAGAATATATACAAAGTTAACGTTGTACGTGTTTGAAATTTGACTTTGTCTAGATAGAATAATGTGTCAGATTACCATTGATTGATTTCAATATTGTTGAATTCAAAAAGAGATTTTTTTGCATGTAAACATACGTTTGATCATATCCAGTTATGATTAGAATATGATATGGTGTCGAGTTTTTGGAAATACATTAATGTGAATGATAATTTGAATCAAATTAATTAAACACGAAACGCATATAATTAATACGATTACGTGTGTGTTTTTGATGAGCTTTGCTTTCTAATATATCTCGAAGTCGAACTTGTTTCCCTCAATCTATAATTATATAGCTGTAACCTTATTACGTTTTTGTAAAAATGTATGGTTTTGTTAATGTTGAAAAATGGTACCTCTCATACTTCCTGTATTCTGTATCATGTACGATAGTCTTCATATAAATTGAGATCTCAAGGAAAGTATAGGCCTCAAGGCCCACTCATACCGTTGGTTGGCTGTCAAATTCTAATTATAATATAGAAATTCAGCTGTGGAATATCACTAGAACATAATAGTGGAATGTTCATGTCGCAGATGGTATTCATAAGTCAATCAATGACCGCCAAATGGCGCACTGAAGAATATATACGAGGACATGTTGACATTATAGAGAGAATCCCTCCATCAGGGCATAAGGGAAATTGATTTTATGCCTTTGAGGGTTAATATCATACCAATATATGTTTTGTCTGGAGTTTTGTTTGAATAGAACATCATGAACGACATGTATTATAGAAGGCTGCATACAACTAGTGAGGTTTTGAAAGAAAATATCTATATCTATTCAGATCATTAAAACTTTTATATTTGAATTAAAAAAGATCAGATGATTCTTGCCCTCTTATTTCCGAAACTAATAAGCCTGAAATAGAATCATAGAATATAGTGAGTCACTTATAGTTCACAGGAATACCTAATTGAAAATACGGACGAACAATATGTAAGGATCCCACTTTAGGTGAGTTAAGGTTAAGGGTCGATTTTATAATTAAATTTAATCTCCAAATAATTTTAATCCTACATTATTATATTTATATTATATTATATATGTTATATGCTAACCACATCTTGTATAATATTGATTATACTTTGATTAATTTGCGTCACATACTAATTTTAATTGTTACTTATCTAAAATAATCTTCTACGTTCTTCTCTCAGACGCTCATATCAAGTTTCCTATTGTTTTAATGTTTCTCCTTGAAACCTGCAAATTCATCAAAGACGCAATATTTGGTACTTTATTACTAGAGAAACTTCTAGAACCTTTGATTGTAAAATCATCAAAAAGGCACCTGCACTTGTTTACCATAAAGGTTCTGAAACGTAATTAGTGACGTCATAACACAGAAGGTATAAATATTGGACCCTTCTCCACTTCAATCACTTTTGAAGTCACCTTTTAAGTCAGATAGTTATTTTCAAAATTAAATATTGTAAAGTCAAACTGAACTACAAGTTGTGAAACAAGTTTAAATAAATAAAGTTTTTAAAAAAAGTTTTAATTGTTACAAATCCCGTAACAAAAATTGGCGCAGTCAGTAGGATTCCCAAACGTTGGCAGCAGAATCAACAGTGGTTTCCTAACCTTTATGGGAGAAGCAAGCCCCAAAGAATAAAGAAGAAACAAGAAGTCTCCAACTCAAGAAGACGGTCTCTTCGGCAGTAGGGAGCGAAGATCGATCATCATCTAGCTGTAGTCAACACGTACGAAGTAGGATTTCATCTGCTAGAGTCCTGAAGACAACCCACAACTTACCAAACGAAAGAAAAGGAAAACGTAAGCAGAGAATCACACTTTCATTACATTTTTATATTGATTCTATTCTCATTTGAAACAAAGAAAACAAAGTTCTATTGTCTTTCGTTAAATATTATCTACCATTAATATTAATTTACACTAACTAAGAAATACATTCAGAATGACAGAAACAACTGAAGCAAATACAACACAATCTCAGATAGAACCATATAGGCTGTCTGAAATTTTTTCACTAATTCCCGAATATGATGGAAATCAAATTTTTCTAACTACTTTTATAAATTCATGCGACATAGCAACCCGTATGGCAGTAGGTGATCAGAAAATGTTTCTGATTACATATAAAAAAAACATATAAAAAATAAATTGAAAGGAGTTGCAGCAGAATTAGTTAATTCTCGCAATCCAGAATCATGGAACGAAATTAAAAATCTATCAGAAACACATTTTGGCGACTCCCGTGATCTAAATTCGCTTATACAAGATTTGCAACGAATAAGACAGATGCCGAATGAATCACCATTAACATTCGTATCAAGATTACAAACCTTGAACTCTAAATTATACGCAGCTATAAATAAACAACGCATGAATCCTGATGAGAAAAATGCACAGACGAGATTAATAGAAAATATGTGTCTTAACACATTGTTGACAGGTCTTGAACCTCGCATTGGTCAGATAATACGTGCCAGTAACCCTAACGATATAGTTTCTGCAATCGGCCGCATTAAACGAGAAATGCAATTACATTATTTTGAGACACAGAAATTCAAACAGAATAATAAAAATACTCCAGTCAAATTATGCAATTTTTGTAAAAAGTCAGGGCATACAGTTAACGAATGTAGGCAAAGGCAACAACAGAACATTCGATACTCACATAATAATGATCCAAGACAACAATTCCAAAACCCACAAAGATTCAATCCTCAGCAAAGTTTCAATAATTCAAATCAGTTTTATCCAAACAGAAATTTTAGTCAACAAAGTCAACCGAATTCCCAAGTATCGAAACCTTCAAATCCAAATAATTCTAGCAATGCTCCAATCCCCCATCCCAATCTTCAAAAAAAGAAATTTGAAAGTCCAAATCCAATTTTTCGTCCGAATAATCAAAGAGCACATCATTTTAATTGTGACAACTATTATCCAGATGAATATTATTATAACGATAACTCCCAAGCTGATCAATTCGATTACACTTATTCCGAATCACAAGATGTCAATCAATATAATCAATATTCCAATCCCAACGAATATGATTATCAAGATGATCAGTATAACTTCAGTCCACAAAATGAATATCAAAATCAAAATTTTCACGAATCCCAGATTCAAGATGCTCCACCACCTTTAGAAGAAATTTCCCAAAAGACATCATTGAAAAACCAAACCCACCATATAAACACAGTGAAGCAAGAGAAATTAGAACAAACTTTCGTATAGAAACACCTCTGTGTACTATTAGTTCACAGGGACTTTATTATATAGAAGATTTGTCTAATAAATTCAAAATTCTAATAGATTCAGGTGCAGGAATATCAGTTTTCAAAAGAAAAACTTGCGAAAATTACCATAATCGATCTAAAGAAAATATTACTATACAAGGAATAACAGAACATAGAATTCCGATTAATGAATCAGTTATGATACCTTTTGGAAAATCAGACGATCCGCACAAAATTTATATTTATGATCTTAATATTGAATTTGATGGATTATTAGGATTAGATTTCCTAGAACATTATCAGTGTGTTATAGACATAACCAACAGAAAATTGATTACAAAATATAGAGTCATACCTTTATATAAAGTAGAAAATTCAATAATAACTGAAGATTCAACTGACAATTCGAAAATTCAAAACCCTCATTCTAATATTATAAATATAGAACCACGTACAGAGCAAGTATTCAAATTAACTTCCAATTTACGAAATACGGATGCTATTTTATTATCCCAAGTGAAAGAAAAAGTTCGTTTACCAAATGCACTTGTGAAGATTAATGAGAAAGGAGAATTCCTTTCAACTATAGTAAATACTAATGCAATATCGAAAACAGTAGATTTTTCAGATTTATCATTAGAGTCTATTCAAAATTACGAAATGAATCATATATCTCAAATAAATACTCAAAATCATAATAGAGAAGAAAATATCAGAAATCAACTCAGACTTGAACATTTAAATTTAGAAGAAAAAGAAATGATAACCCAGATATGCTTAGATTTCTCGGATATATTTTACTTAGATGGCGATATTTTATCATTTACTAATGAAGTTAAACATAAAATTAATGTTTCTGATTCGAAGCCAGTTGTCTCCAAATCATACAGATATCCACATATCCATAAAGAAGAGGTCAAATCTCAAATTTCTAAAATGCTTGAACAAGGAATAATTCAAAATTCAATTAGTCCATATTCTTCTCCAGTATGGGTAGTTCCAAAGAAAATAGACGCATCTGGAAAACAGAAATGGCGTATCGTAATCGACTATCGAAAATTAAATGAGGTTACTATTGATGATAAATATCCTTTACCTAATATTTCGGATTTACTTGATCAACTCGGTAAGTGTCAATACTTTTCAACACTCGATTTAGCTTCTGGATTTCATCAAATAGAGATAGACAAACCTGATATTCAAAAAACCGCATTCACAGTAGAAAATGGTCATTACGAATTTATTCGAATGCCATTTGGTTTGAAAAACGCGCCCGCTACATTTCAAAGAGTTATGGACAACGTCTTATTAGGATTGCAAAATGAAAGATGCCTCGTATATATGGATGACATCATAGTTTATTCCCCAACAATTCATGAACATATTTCTCGACTGAAAGAAGTTTTTACCAGACTTAGAAGTGCGAATTTAACATTATAACCAGAGAAGTGTGAATTTCTTCGAAAGGAAGTTGCCTATTTAGGACACGTCATAACTAAAGAAGGAGTTCAACCCAATCCACAGAAAATTGATGCAATTAATAATTTTCCAGAACCTAAAAATGAAAAAGACATTAAATCATTCTTAGGATTGACCGGATATTATCGACGATTTATTCCAAATTACGCTAAAATTTCAAAACCTTTAACAAAGTTACTTCAGAAAGATATTCCCTTTAATTTCAATCAAGATTGTAGAGATTCTTTTGAAACCTTAAAGAAATTTCTAATAACATCACCTATTAATTTATCCCGATTTTGAAAAAACTTTCATTTTAACAACTGATGCAAGTAATTTTGCTATTGGTGCTGTACTATCGCAAGGTCAACTGAATAGCGATCTACCTATCGCGTACGCATCAAGAACGTTGTGTCCAGCAGAAACCCGATATAGTACAATTGAACGTGAACTTCTAGCAATCGTATGGGCAGTAAAATATTTTAGGCCTTATTTATATGGAAAAGAATTCAATAATGTACTTTTAAAAGATCTTTGTAAATTATATGATATCAAAATCTCTTATTCAAGTATAGGGCATCCACAATCAAATGGATCGGTAGAACGTTTCAATGCTACTCTTCTTGAAATCATTCGAGCACACTTAAGCGATAACCCAAATGAACACCCTCTTAACTGCTTACCTTATGCAGTCATTTGCTATAATAATTCACAAAATAAGACTCATGGATTTACACCTTACGAATTAATTTTTGGTCATACAGCAGGCAGACCTCCAGAAACTTTATATAATGAAAAAGAAATAATCTCAAAATATATACGAGATCTAAATAATCGAATTAAGTATTTTTATCAAATTTCCCGTCAGAGAACCCAAGATTCCAAAGAAAAATCAAAATTTAGATATGATCAGAAGATTCCAGAAAAATTTAACATCGGAGATAGAGTATACATTAAGGAATCTCAAATCAGCGATAAATTAAAAAATAAATTTAATGGTCCTTATCAAATAATTGAAATTTTACAAAATGCAGCTGTGGTGTTAAATGAACAAACAGGAATGAAAAGTAAATTTAATTTTGATAGAATGATACCACATACTGAGCTATAAATTTCTTTTCAGGTATAGTTCGCAAATAATAAACAACTTGAAGAAGAAATCTTTAATATTAATTTTAGTTATTCTAAGTAATTATATCTTATGTCAATATTCAATTGACCCAATACCAAATACACTAGGAATATATTTTAATGAGGAATCATACCTTCAAATATCAAATTCTAAATGGACACTCATTGTTTACCATGATATCTTACCAATTAAAAATTCTATTCTTCAGAATAATAGAATTATACAAAGTTTAGAAGATCTTGTAGAAAAACCTACAAATAGGATGAAAACTTTTTATACAACAGTTAAAACGCATATAAGTTTACTGAAACAATCTATGACAGATGTTGAGCAGAAATTCAATGAAGTTACAATTGATACAGAAAATTATAATAACTTTAGATTTAAAAGAGGTTTACTCAACGGTGTAGGCACAGTATGGAAATTTATAACCGGCAACTTAGATGCCAGTGATGGAGAATATTATTCAAATTGTATCAATAAATTAATGCATGATGATCATGAGTTAGAGAATTTGATGAAAAATCAAATATCAGTAACAACATCAGTAATAAAGAATTTTAATAATACAATTCATAAACTTCAAATAGACGAATCAACATTTAATAATGACATTCAAAATATTGAAAAATCAATTTATGATATAACAGATAACTTATCATTTTATAAATCTCAACTAGATATACTTGAGATATGTGAAGAACTTTCTGAAAGTTTATTATTTCTAGAAAACAGTTTGAATGACATTCTGAATGGAATTACTTTTGCAAGATTACAAGTTTTACACTCTTCTATAATAAAACCAAGAGATCTCAAGAATTCATTATTGCAAATCTCTAATTCACTCAAAAATGTTAATTTACCCCTACCAGTGGAACTTAAAAATATTCCCAAGTATTTTGAAATTATAGAACTTCATGCTTTTCAAGATAACTCAAGAATCATGTATATTCTCAAAATTCCCTTAGTTGATCCAGAAATATATAACGTATATAGAATCTACCCTTTACCAACTAAAGACAATCGAACTGGACTTCATCATGTTATTTCAACAAGTCAAAAATATGTTGCTAAAGATGATGATTCTATGTTTTACGTTACCTTATCTAGTTTAGATAAATGTAAAGATCTTGGCTTCAGATTCAAATTATGCTTTGATATGTTGCCTTTACCGATTGATAGTAATTCTATCTGTGAAGCTCAACTTCTCAAACAACAGACCGAAATTCCAAAAATTTGTGAAGTGTCGCTACTTTTTGCTAAATATTATAATGTAAAAGAAATATCCACAAATGTATGGATTATCATCGTTTCTGATCCATTATTTATAACTATAACTTGTAATAATCAAGAACCAGTTACTAGAGTAATTAATGGAAACTCTATATTAAAATTGAAACCAAATTGTAATGCATTTATTGGAAGTACTAGAATAAGATCGAAATATATTATCGAATCTTACAAAAATATTACCTATAAAATCAATCCTGTATTAATACCATATGAATGTTGTAAAGATTTACCAGACAAAAGGTTTTTACCAAAATTAAAACCTTTGAAACTCAACACATTAGATACTGAAGATCTAAACATCGCTCAACAGAAATTGAATGAATATTCCGAAAATTTAGACAAAATTAAATGAACCTTTTATAACAAAGAACATCTCATGGTTTACTTATATAGTAATAGTATTAATAATTGCATTCATTATGCTCTATATATTTTGTAAATGTAAACGAAGAAGACCTACAGGAATGAGCATCGCAGTAGCACCTCATGATCCACCAGATAAAAACGTTGGTCGATGGAAATCCTTTCTACCCAGAAGAAGACCCAGTGTTCATCCAGAATATGAAGAATACGAATTAAATTAAAACACTATGTTTAAAATATTGTCCTATTGTATTGCAAATTTATAATATTTTAATCAATTTAATTTTTATATTTTTATCATTTAAAAGTTTTCGCATAGCAAAAACTTTTTTTGTAAAAGGGGAGTTGTTATATGCTAACCACATCTTGTATAATATTGATTATACTTTGATTAATTTGCGTCACATACTAATTTTAATTGTTACTTATCTAAAATAATCTTCTACGTTCTTCTCTCAGACGCTCATATCAAGTTTCCTATTGTTTTAATGTTTCTCCTTGAAACCTGCAAATTCATCAAAGACGCAATATTTGGTACTTTATTACTAGAGAAACTTCTAGAACCTTTATTTGTAAAATCATCAAAAAGGCACCTGCACTTGTTTACCATAAAGGTTCTGAAACGTAATTAGTGACGTCATAGAAGGTATAAATATTGGATCCTTCTCCACTTCAATCACTTTTGAAGTCACCTTTTAAGTCAGATTGTTATTTTCAAAATTAAATATTGTAAAGTCAAACTGAACTACAAGTTGTGAAACAAGTTTAAATAAATAAAGTTTTTAAAAAAAGTTTTAATTGTTACAAATCCCGTAATATATATTTGGAAAATAATTATTTATTTATTTATTCTCCAGATAATAATTTACACACACTTAATACATTACAAATGTAGTAATATGTAAATTTTTCAGTACATGTACATCACATTTTGGTTGATACAGCCAGGTATCTCGGTTGTTGTTGAAGAAGAAGAAAACTTATTCCATAGAGAATTTTATGAAGAATCCAGTGGCGCACGCAATTTTTTTTTCGGGCTGTGGTAATGGATATATGACTCAAACTTATATTTTTTTCAGTGGAACACCCGGTATTTTATTTTAATAGTGGGCTATGGTTTCTTCATACAAAAAAAGTTCCAGTTGACGGAATATTACAATTTTCCATGAAAGAAACAAAAACAATACTAACGCTAATTCACTAACAAAACACAAAACTTATTTATTGAATTGTTCAATTTTATGTCCATTTTCCCTAACATAATTGACTCACTTTCTCAATACGTCTTAATGCATTTAAAATATTAAGGGCCGTCTTAGTAAATTCTAGAAAGCTTCCTCTGTTGTTGCTCATAATATATAAACAGAAAGTTTTCAAAAATCGTGTAAAATTACTAGCACATTTAATTTTAATAGTACCATGGATTTCAAAGTCTTACTACAGGGATTATTATTTGTGATTTTTTGATAGTAGGTAGGTCACAGAAGATACAAATATTGTTTTTGTCTTTTGGAGCATTGTTTTATCAAGTGATTCATGATAATCAATTTTCTATTGGCATAGAGTAATAAATGGGTTATTCTATTGGGCTTGTGCCTGGCAATTTTGTGAATTTGTGTTTAAAAGTTTTTAGAACAACGACAAGTGTGATATCATAAAATGTTTCAATCAGTTCCATGAACATGTTTAAGAAGCTTTAGAATCATATTTAAACAGGTAAGTTTTAAAAACAAGATGTCATACAATGTCTTATTGTAAAATACTCGTTTACCTTTTCAAATATGATTCTATTGCTTCGTCAACATTTTCATGGCACTGATTGAAACATTTCATGATATCATACTGTCCATTCTGAAAAAATCTGAAAGCTATTACAATTTTTTTTCAAATTCAAAAAATCGCCAAGCACAAACCCAATAGAACACATCAAAATTATTTATCACGACAGCAGATTGTATTGTTATTGATTACTACACAATCACTTGATAAAATAATGCTCTAATAGGCAACAACAATATTTATATCCTCTGTGACCTACTATAAAAAAATCACAAATAATAATCCCTGTAGTAAGACTTTGAAATCCATGGTACCATTAAAATTCAATGTGTTAGTAATTTTACAGTATTTCTGAAAGCATTATTTTTATATATTATTATGAGCAACAACAGAGGAAGCCTTCCAGTATTTACAAAGACGGTCCTTAATATTTTAAATGCATTAACAATTCAATAAATAAGTTTTGTGTATTGTTAGTGGATTAGCGTTAGTATTGTTTTTGTTTCTTTTATGGAAAATTGACAAGTAATATTCCGTCAATTGGAACCTTTTTAAAATTCAATGTTTTAGCGATTTTGGAGCATTTTTAAACTTTATGTTCATATATTATGTATTAGTTTGAAGAAAAAAAAATAAGGAATTTAATGAGGTAATAAAATACAGGGTGTTCCATTGAAAAAATTATAAGTTTGAGTCGTTTATCCATTACCATAGATCAAAAAAAAATGCGTGTGCCACTGGATTCTGCATAAAATTCTCTATGGAATAAGTTTTCAGTTTGACATTATCGCTGAGAAACTTCGTAGATCTGTGGGGAATCCAAAAAGCGTGAGTTTTCAAAAACGACCTGTAACTTATGAACAAAAGAAGCTAGGCAAAATCTATTTAGGCCATCTTAAGTTTCACAAAAAAGTGATACAGAAACGTAAAAACCGCAAGGTTCTATCTTCAACAACAACCGAGATACCTGTCTGTCTCAACCAAAATGGCATGCACTGTACAGGGGTGGTACATGTACTGGATAAAAGAATTAAACGAAAATAACTTAAGACTAAAAAACTAAAACTAATATTTTAAAGAAAAAACTGGTTTATATATATATATATATATATATATATATATATATATATATATATATATATATATATATATATATATATATATATATATATATATATATATGTATATATAATATATTATAAAATATAAATATTTTTTACAAAAAATTGGACCGACTTTACTTTGGAAGTTGTGCAGTTGCAGGTAGATTGATAACTTTTGGCACCAACTTCACAAGTACCAGCCCCAATTGAATTAATATTATTTTATACTTTTCAGTGCACTAACTGATAACGTCGGTCCAATTTTTTGTAAAAAATGTTTATTTCGCACTTTTGAGTACAACATTAGTCACGAAAATCGTTGAACATTCACTAATACCAATGAAGATAGTACTTAACCTATTACCCACGTATATTCTTTGCTTGTAGTTGTTATTATTGAGATCTCAGAACATCGCTGCGGAAATACGCTTGAATATTTTAGTTGTTACCATTTTAACATCGATATAACTCTAAAACCGTAACTCTAAGGATAAAATGTTCATTATAAATGTTGCTACAAATAATTATGTCTTTCATTTAGAGCAAACAGATTTTCAATTTTCGACAGAAATCGCCCTCTCCACATAGCGAAAATAGTTATATTTGAGAATTTAAAATGCCCCTAATCCAAAAACGTTACTCTTTTGGAAAAATGTTCAATTTAAACGCTTCCGGATATTGTCATATCTTTAATTATACCACCGCAGATTTTCAATTTTCGAAAAAATCTCCCACCTCCACCCCCTTTGCGGGTGGTTTTCGGAGGTAACGAGATGTCGGATTTTTTTTATAACTATGGGACCATTTCTCAAGCCTCCTCTTTCAAATGAATCGAAAATTATCAAAATCGGAGTACGATTACTATATGAAAGGCGCGCACAAACCAAAAAAAAAATATGCCACAGTTGAATTGTATACCTCCTCCGTTTGGGGTTCGTCGGTCAAAAAACTTACTTATTGTATCATGTTGGGGAAAGTTGAGCAACTATACTGGATAGAATGCATTCATATTTCTACTATTTTTATATTTTCAGGGGAGATAATTGTCAATCCTATACTTTTTTTTAATATATTTATTACTCTGCCTCAAGTTTCTCAATTCTATTGGAAGAAGATTAAACACTTTTATTGCCTTAATGTAACAATTTTTGATTATTGATTTCTCAATACTAGGTAGGATAATACTTTTGTTTCTAGTTATACCATTATTATATTCCAGACATTTATTCAAATAATTATTCTTAAACAGTTCGCAATTACATCAAATCGAGTTCAAACTATTTGAGGCATCATACTCGCAAGTGTTTCCCGAATGCTGTCAAACACAAGATAATAGAGCTTCTATAAACCAGTAAAATAACCTTGCAAACAAATCTAAAACCATTTTATAATATTAGTGCAGCTACTCACAGGCCCAATACTCGTAAAAATAATTATTGAATTGGTTAAGTATTATTTTCTTCAATATATAGTAACTCGAATAGAAAATAAATTATCTTTGATTGAATAAGAAATATCAGCAATAGTAATAGACGTTCAATATCGCAGTGTGGATATTTATTTACCAAGTTAGCGTGATAACAAATTGCGTCCTAGCACTCCAGACAGCAACCGTATTGTGGCATCGTGTGCTGTAGGTAGCAATTCCCAATAAACATTTCGTTGACAGAAAAAAAAACTCCCATTTGAATTAAAAGGCGGCTGTTCAAGGGTTGCCACGAGCAGGCAGGTTGAAAAGATTCACCGTCGCTTTCGAGAGGCTGGTCCTGGTTGTATCGACGGCGCCGAGAGGCTAGTAAATAGGTAGACATGGTGCAGGACCAGACTGAAAGGTTTTATCTCAACATAATACGGTGTAACCTATGCCGTCCACTGTACTAAAAAGCCTAAAAATGATTAACGAAAATATTTTGCCGCCTTAATATCACTAACCGATCCTTCAAGTGCGACACAGCATTATTCAGCATTTCTAGATAAATTGCAATAATTCGCCACCAAAGATATTTATTTTGATTTCTAAATAACAATCAGGTGATTAAAGCGGGGTTGCTCTCTCCTGCATAAAAATCATGTTTTCAATTGCATTGTGCTTGTTTTGTATTCGTGGAATGGCATTGTGTCGCAATATTTGCCGGTGCCATTCACCAATAACAGTTACGGAATTGGTCCTGTATCTCCTGCTCCAATGAATCAGTGGAAAAACTTCATATCTAAAAAGTGACTATCTGAACTCACTGAACTGTTTCGTATGGATTATCCGTTAATCACATTTTATGAATAGCCTCCATCTCTAGATAAATGAGCCTTATCTGTTTTAATATTGAATTGACATTTCTGATTGAAAGAATTTCAACAACTTGAATATCACACATCGCTGGTATTTCTGAATTCAGTTGGTCAGCAAACCGTGTTTTTTAAACTTTGCTAATGAAATTATGAGGAAGTTTGTTCTCAAATCTATTTTTCATCTTTGTAGAACCATGTTATGAACCTTTGAATCGTGTTTCCTAAATAGCAATGAAGATGAACTATTTTCCAGTTACTTCTTGCAACTAGCTTGATTTCTTACAATTTCATAAGTATACCCCTTGATCTATATATCGGTGAAACACTATGAAAGTAAAAATTCTATTGTGGTTAAAGAATTGTGACAAGATAAAATAAGAATAACAAGGCCAGATCTACCTTAAGGGTTGAAAGATCTCCAAAATTTTGATCAACTCAAAAGTGAAAACATTTCATTTGATCTGTTGCAACGACATTTCAGAAGTTTATCATTGTGAATAATACTGTTTTAGTGAGTTGAATAATGTTATTGCTTATTTCATTAAACAATTAATAAAGGCTTTAAATTATGAACTTATTGTACCTAGATAAGTATTGTAAACAAAACAACCATTCTTCTTGTTCAACCATTCTAAGGCTTTGTTCAGGGAGTCACTATCTGCACTATCTAGCGCTATCAGTGATGCGCAAAGCAAGACCAAGACCAAGACCGATATGATCCGTCCCAACTGAGCACTCATTTTACTACATACTTCTACATTATACTTCTATTTCATAACTCATTCTCTTGCTCATTCTACAATGGTTCTGTACCATTTTCTTTAATAAAATAGAAAGAATCTCTGAAAGCGATCAAAAGTATTTCTGGTTTATAAAACTAACATCAATTTTTGTAGAAAGCTTTTTCCAAAAAATGAAAATTAAAAACAGGTAGAGATTTGTTAATACGCGCATTTATAAAACTAGGTATCTATTTAAAAAGTCAATCGTGTGAATATCTCAGTTGGCTTAGTTAATGAGCATGATCGAAAAAATAGTTTCAAAATAAGGGCAATCTAAAGTTTCAAATTCTCCAAAAGTGGATAAATGTCATCAAAAAGATATCAGATTTATAGATGATTTTTAACATTTGCTTAAAACATTCTGCGCGATTGAAAAAATAGTAAAAATAAAAAACCGTGTAGTTTACCTTCCCCTGGCTACGAACTGTCAGGATTCTTTGAAAACAGCTCGGTAAGGGAAATCCTAGAAGGATTGAAATAAAAGTATAGGTATAGGGTGTTTCAGAATTGTTTGAAATCCGGAAATCCTAGAAGCGTAAAATGAACTCGGTATTCACCCAACAACTTTTAATTCAATATTTTTAGAATCTGTAAAATAAAGATCGATAATAAGGGGGTTCAAAGATTAAATTGATTAGGTTATTTATTAGCGTTTCTTAACTTATCATTGAAAAAAATTATATGTTTCCTACCAATTTGGTGTTTGGTTACGGAACTGCAAGAGTCTTGCAAGTCTCGCAAGTCTTGCAGCAAGACCAAGACCAAGACCAGGTTAGTCTTGGTATTGGTCGTGCATCCCAGTATTGGTCTTGGTCTTGGGTCTTGGTCTTGCATAGACGGTCTTGGTCTCGGTCTTGGTCTTGCAATTTTGCAAAACCAAGACCAGTCTCGCAGCATCACTAAGCGCTATCATCTGTTCTACAAACGCTATCGTGACCTCATGATTTTTTTTGTGTCACGTCATAACTGAATGCTATCAACGCTATTTCTTCCGAGGTAGTGTATGGGTGGTGTTTGCGTTTGCAAGCTACATGAACAGGATTACTGTACAACCGACATCGGCATCATATAGACATAAAAAACTAACAATCTTTTATGATTCGGCCCATTTCTCTTAAAAATCATATCTTTTTATGCAATCCTCGCTATTACGGGAGTTATTTTCAATCTTATTTTTGAGATACGTACCTAGATGCATTCTGTGTTAAATCAACAAAATGCTCACCTCATAATGAGGGCTGCACAAAAGTGATGGTTTACTCAGAAAAATTATAAAGATAAACCAGATATTCTTGCAGTGATCTTTGAGTAAGTGTAAAATTGAAAGTCTATTCTCAATCCATGGTATGGCAAATAGATATGCTAGTCGTTACTAAAGTTAGATCAAACCAAATGTAACCCATGTATTGATGCCAGTTTTATTTCAGATTAAAAAGCATTTTCAAATAGAAATCTTTCTCAGACGATTCTCTTCATATACAAAAAATGAGTCAATTTTCTTAACTCATTAATATTTAGTGCGCCTTAACCTCAAAGTATCAGCACCACCGTGCAATCTGGGTATGACAGATTGTGAACGCAAACAAAATAGCTTTCATGGGGCTTGCTATCACCAACATACAATTGTCTTCATGAACAGCATCGGTACCTAGTGTTTGCATTGATAGCGCTGATAGCGACTCCCTGAACACAGCCTAAGACAACATTGGATTTGCATAATATGCAAATTTATTCGAATTCATTTAATATGCACCAGAGATAACATAATACAATACAAGCATTAAACAGACCTTGCATGTGGCAAAAATAAACTAATTAGATTAATTCATTGTTCTGCAAGATTCAGATAGAAGGAAGGTCTCCGAATACCAGATATTAAGTTGAATGGGCTGGAATAAACTAGTTGACTAGATGAAGAATGATATGCAAGTGAAGCATACAAAAGCAGTAGAATAGAATATGAAGATCACCAAAATGGAATAAACAATCGAAGCCCTAACCCGTGGAAACTATATTAAAGAAAGTGAAGAAACAAGAACTACAAGAACTTTACCTATATTATGTATGTATGTTGCTTTTCTTGTTCTTTAGTGAATTATGTTATTAATATATTTTGACATAGTATCATCATCTACGAATAAAGGGCATATTTTTACTTTTCTTCCGCTACCTCCTGTAGGGAAAGTATTGTTATCGAGAAATATTTTCCTTATCCGGTTTTCAACTTTATAAAGTCCGACAAACATGTATTCGTCTGTCTGTCGGTCTGCCTGTGCCAAGAGAACGCATGGACTAATTTTCTTGCTTTCTTTTTTGTTGTGTAAGATACGGAGATTACTAGACAGGTTGGGCAAATTTCGGTGCTTTTATAGGATAACTAACTATAACATGAAATTTAAGAAGCAACATTAAAATCCAGCAACGCCACTGCTCTAAAAATTATCGTGAAATAAATTATTCATTACTTTACGAATGAATAAGGTATAGGATGCATCAAATACGCAAGAAAACAAATTAGGTTATACTTAACTCGACAACAAAATACAGTAGCCAGTTTTTATTTTTAACATTGAGTTTATCCCAATAAATATTTTTTACAAAAAATTAGACCGACTTTATCAGTTAGTGCACTGAAAAATACAAAATAAAATAAATTTTATTGATGCTGGTACTTTCGAAGATTGTGCCAAAAGTCTTCTATCTAGCTACAATTGCACAACTTCAAAAAGCGGAAATTCGCATATCAATATTTCAGACCTTACCATTGCAAAACCCGGAAACCGTAACTCCTTTGAGTAAATGTTCAATCTAAAAGTTTCTGGACATGGTCCCCTCTCTAATTTTCAAATATCGAATTTTCGATTATCGGAAAAAAAATCGCTTCTACCTACATAGCTGAAACTCATATTTTAGACTGTAACGCGGAAACCTATGATTATTTTTTAAAATGTCCAATTTAAACGTTTCCGAATATGGAACTTTCTTCAATTCTGCTGTTTTTGATTTTCAGTTTCGAGAAAAAGTGCCTTCTCCACTTCCTTTGGGGGCGGTTTTTGATGGGGAGGAGGTTTCGGATTTGAGTTTTTCTAAATATGGGACCATCCTCTTTCGAATGAAATAAAAATCGTCTAAATCGGAGTATGAATTCTACCTACAGTAGTACCACGCTGCGCAGCTTCTTTGATAAAGAGATTTTAAAGCCACGCCGCCAAGAGAGGCCAAGGTATCGAAGCCAAGTCTGACATAGGTTATCGCGGCTGCGATAGGAGATGTAGCTGTTTTTAAAAAGTGAAGGAAGTTTATTTTATTCCGAGAACTTTGCTTAAGCTTGACAGTTACCAATGGCTCCGCTACGCTTACGTTAATATGTAGGTAACTACCTATGAAAATATATCTCTTATCTTTAAATAAATACTAATTTTAATAACTATAGTTGGGTTTTGTTGATTTGAATAAATACCTAATAGTATGTATTCACCCTATTTTTCTTGATAATACAAAACTCGGTTCTTTCCATGTATTCAATTATCCGGATGACTTACGAGAACAAAAAAATCGGATAATCGAGTCTCTACTCTATTCACGAATTGAATTATGGATAACCAGATTGCTAAAAAGGGATCAGGTTAACAATCTCATTTCAAACTAGTACTTTATTTGATAATGTGATATGTGATATTTTCATATGATAATTATTTCTCCATAGGATATTCCCGAAACAAGAATTAATTAAATCCTTGTGAACATCCTTGCCACCTCAGCATCTTATACATATGCTGGTCGTAGCGCTACTTGTGATCTTCGAGGGCCACGTTTTATTTTAAGACACGCCACCAATCAATTTCGCACCCCACTCATTCATCCCGCTCTTAGTCCGGCCCTAGACCAGCCGGATGATGCGAGAAGAGACAGACAGAGAGAACGAGATAGTAGGGACCACAGGAGCATGCGTCCTCTTGCAGGATCACAGTATTTGATAAACTGTGAAATGTAGTCCAGCTATACTTCTCTCCAATAATTTATTATATTTACGATAGAAATAGTAGCACAAAACAATTGGCCTAAACATCAACGTACATCTTGGTCGTTAAATGATGATTTATCTTTGAAATTACAAATCCAGTTTCGGCCTTGCTTTCAGTTGAATTTTGTGTGCTCAGTGATAATAAGATGCATTGGTGTAATGGATTATCAGAAACAATGAGCTAGCTGATTGGTGTGCAATATCTTTTTGTTTGTGGATTCTGCCGAAAATGACACTTATTAGAGTGAAATATAGTGGTTCGAACTGATTAGTAAAATATTACGATGACGGTTATGTGACGAAGAAGGGCTTCTATTCAAAATGATTTTGAGTCTGCTCATTATTGTTTGTCATCAGCTATTGGGAATCTTATGGTAAGTATTTTTTTGTTTATTTTCCTTGAAACATTTGAAATATTATTACTAGATAATACATATGCTGCTACTGGGTAGTTGAACTATTTTTATCATTCATATTTGTGTACCAACTCTTAATATAATATTTTCTCAATTAAAAAAGAAATGATGTAAATAAATTAGTACTCACAAACCAGAAATGTTCCATAAGTGTTTTTTTTCTTCAAAAGCTCTGAAATAAGTACTCATACATTTTACAGTTGTCTGTAATAGCAAAAAGTGCAAAAATGTCTGTCAATACTATTTAGTACTTACCTATAGATTACTGAGTTTGTCTATAATATCAAACTTCGGATGCTTCTATTAGTTTTGTGCTTGTTAGTAAACATTTAAGTATAATAATCTCCTGGGCTTTCAGCTATAATATTGGAATCATTCTATGCATAAAATTGTTATATATGTATATAAATTATTTACCCTGTTGATCTTTGTCAAGAACAGAAATAAGCAATAAGTATCGAATACAAAACACTATCATGGCGCATCCGCCATAATTAAAAATAACTTTATCTTTTGGGAATTACAAATAAACAATTATTCGAATCAGAAATGATAGAAGAAATCCATCATTTCTTTCTGCCACTTGGTCATAAGTTATTTTTTTGTGTTCTAACACATAACAATATCTAGAATCAACTGAGCAAAACTCAATTTTAAAAATCAGTTGTTGGATAGATAATTCATCAACTACGTAATTATTTTTTTTTTGGTATTTACTTGGATGTGATAAAGTTTTTTGTCTTAGATATATGGAATAAATCATAACTGCATACAGATACCGATAATGATACGATTCCTAGGAGTGTCTCTAAGATGCTTTCGATTTTTCTAATCGGAATTGATTTGTTGACAGAATAAAAGTAAAGAGGTCATTTTTAATTAGAAATAAATTCCAATTTTATAAATAGCTTACTTATTAGAAAAAAGTACTAAACCATTATCCAATTTTAAGACGTTAAAATTATACAATCGTCAATGTTGAGATAGGAAAATTATTTTTACACAAAAATGTGTTTTAACGTTAGTAGGTACCTTCAGAGTTTTCGCCAAATATTATCTAATATAATCTAAATACTAAAAGAAATCCGGTGAATATTTGCATTGATTTTATCAACAAAGATATTAAACTCTTTTTTACATCATCCAAGGATTCACGCTCCTTACCGTTTCTGTTATAAAAAAGCCTATATCCAAATCATTTAATTTAATATAAATTGTAATTATAAACTGTCTAAATATAAAGTAAATAGATTTCTAAATACTTCTTCCTATTTTACTAAATCTATCTCTATCTAGTGTCATATTTAAGACCTACGATAAAAGCAAATATTTTTCAGGACTTATTTAATACCACGATGTCATCAAAGCTTTAATTTTTTCTAGTGCTGATAGAAGTCTAGTATCAGACAGACTAGAAAATGTCACGCAAACGATATCAAGATTGTTGGAAGGCTACGACATACGACTTAGACCAAATTTTGGCGGTAAGTCTCCCCCAGAGAAATGCATGAATTTTTTTCTTAGAATATTGCTCCAGAAGAAACAACCATTTCTATTTAGTAATAACAATTTATATCTGCATGTTTATCGATTTATATGTAGGTACTGGAGCATGAAAGGCTTGAGGTGCTTAAATAAAGCTGAAAAGTGTGAGAAGTTTTGTCAAATCTATCTCATGTATAGCATATTTAGTCCAACCAAAGAATGCATTGTAGAGAGCGTGAAATATGCGAGAATTTTCGACTTGAGGACTTTGTTTGTAATAGTTAGGAGGTGAATATATTATAAGTCCCCGCCAATGGGAGGTGAACTAAGTGGGGAGGGGGTAGGAATGGGCATTTTTTTTGTTTTTTTTCTTATATCTCGGAAAAAGTGCACTATATACAAAAATATTTCTAATAAAAATGGAAGCAAATAAAATTTTCTATAAAATAGTTTTTAAAAATATATGTCGAATTGTCATCGGTTCTCGAGATATATGTCATTGAAAAACAAAAATATTCGAAACAATAATGTTTCTCTCACTCTTTTTATCAAACATTTTTTTTCTAGTGACTTCCACAATCTTTTTTCAGAAAAATTATAGGAAATTAAGTTTTTGTGCATTAAATTTACCATAATATGATATAAGTTTTCTTACTTTATCTTCAACCAATCAAAAGTTATAGAATTTCTAACATATAAATCAGTATTTCAAAAGCTTGCTGCGTTTTAACTGCAGTAAGTTGCTTTCATAATTAAAAACCAACCCTTTAAGAACGAAAAATATAAATCATAGATGGCAGCAAGACGAATAAGAATTGAATACCTCGAAGAATACCGTTTGATTCTAACCTAAAAGTACCTACTTCAAATATTAATTACAAACGTATTTTTTAGTAATATTGGTTAATATTGGGTGGGTTTTCAATAACTAGACATAGGTTTTCCTTATCATAGTTCTTTATTTTATAATTCTGAAATTTGTTTAGCAACGTTTCGCCACACAAATCCGGGTCTTCTTCAAGCTAATAAATAGCTACGGATAAATGTTACATCCTTTGTAAGCAAAAAATAATTTACATGTTGTCAACTTTAGCCATCATATGGCATTACATGTTATTTTATAATCTCACGAAAAAGATGTTTTTCATCCAATTTTATTTATATAAATTCAAATAATCAACATGTAAATTAACAATTAATTTTTCATTTGTAAGGATGTAACATTTCTCCGTCGCTATTCATTAGCCTGAAGAAACCCCGGATTTCTGTAGCGAAATGTTGCTAAAAAAATTCAATACAATAAAATAAAGTCCTGTGATAATTATTCAAGAGAAAACATATGTCTAGTTATTGAGAACCCAATGCTCTGGCATTCTTGAATGAAAGTGGAATGAGGAAGTGCAAAAAGTCAGCACTATATACACTGTTTAAACAAAATGATAAGGACCTTGATTTTAGTACTACCTTCCAATTTGTTGTTGATGGGGTTTTCCTAATCCACAAAGTTATTTATCAAAAAGAGACAACTGTATCCACCATTTGAGATAGTTACGTTAGATATCTGAAGACTCATTATAATGGGAGAGGTCGGACAGTGGTTTTCGATGGATACACTAATACATCACAGAGCACAAAAGCAGCTGAACAAAGTCGACGATATCGACTCAGGGGATGTGTGGATATCAATATCCTTTTCGAAAGTGAAATTAAAATCAAACAAGAAGATTTTCTTTATAACTTTCATAATAAGAGTCAGCTGATAAGCCTGCTGATGATGCATCTGCAGACAAATGGGATAAATTCGCTCCAAGCTTCAGGTGATGCTGACGTTGATATTGTGAAGACAGCTATCAACCAATCACAAAATGATATGACGCTCCAGCCACAAAAAATCCCTAAACGAGTCCCGCCACAGATCATTTAGTAAAAAAAAGTGTTCTTATTAATCATGATAGCAATTTACACCAGCTAAAACGCAACAGGATTTCATCATAATGATTTTCTAGAGAAACATCGAAATTGAGCGTACATGTTATAAATTTTATAACTTTTGAATGCTTAAAGATAATATAGGTAAACCATAACCGAATTAAAGAAAATTTAATGAACTAAAACTTTGTTTCTTATAATTTTTCCGAAAAACGATTGTGGAAGTCAATAGAAAAAATGTTTGACAAAAAGAGTGAGATGAACATTATTTATTTGGATATTGTTGTTTTACAAGGACGTATATCTCGAGAACCGATGAAAATTCAACAAATATGTTCTGAAACAATTTTATACGATATTTAATTTGCTCTCATTTTTATTAGAAATATTTTTTTGTATATTGCACCGCTTCCGAGATATAGGTAAGCTAAAATACAAAAAATGAGCCCCTTCCTCCCCCTCCCGCACTTAGCTCACCTCCTTGGGGCGGGAACTTATAATAGGTTTACCTCCTAACTACTCCTGACAAAGTCCTCAAGTCAAAAATTCTCGCATATTCCATGCACTCTATACCCCTCTATTGAAAACTTTGACTGGCCTAATTTAATATTAAAATTCATGTCTCAAATACAGGAAAACCTGTTAATTTCATCACTATATAGATAGTTATGATATCATAAATCAGATGTACCGGGTGTCCAAATTAGAAAGCGCTGTATTTCCGAAACCAGTAGTAGTAGAGCTTTCGTGTAAAATGACCAAAAGAAAATGCTGGAAATAAGTTTCGAGTTTCTAAAATGGCAACCAGGGGACGTAGCAGTCATCCCAAATTTAAATATCTAATTTTCTCAAAAATTTTCCGTATTAATTGAGATCAAAAGTTCTCTTATCTGATTTTCTGTCTTTTCTCAACATTTTTTCTGAAGCATTTTCCCCAATTTCAAAAATGAAGAAGGTAGGGGAGGTCAAATATGTTTTTAAACAAAAATTTCCTCGGCTCCGCTAGATAGCTTAGAGCTGGGGATATCCGTGATAACTTAAGAAGCCCGCTTAAAGCCGTATATTTTGAAAATGAAAGTAAGTAAGCCTTACAAAACAAAAGAACCAATTGAATGGGACATGAATGTCAGTTTCGTTGGAACATTTTCGGCAGTTTGTGTTTTCATAAGTTTTGTGATAAGTTACAAATGAAGAAGGATTTGATATGATTGGGGTGTAATCTGAATGCATGTGAAATGCAAATATTGCTGCTAGAGTTTATGCAACAAGATTTCCCAGAAGCCATTATTGAAAAAGGTTTTCGTGCGACTAGCACATCGATTGAAAACTACAGGAAGCATTCATCTTCCGATTCACAGATGGCGCAGTGGAAAAGATACAAATTTTTAATTCAAGACGTCAATTTTATTCAAAATGCATCCATATCACCTCGTGCTACATCCGGCCCTAACAGAAGATAACTTTGACCGAAGGCTTAACTATTGTCATTGGCTGCTGAATATGGTGGCGGAGAGCCTATTTTCTCTCCCGCGTTTTGTGGACAGATGAGGGGACGTTCAGTAGTGATGGCAAAGTAAACCTACATAACATGCACTAATAGTCGAAGACGTATCCACACTGGATGCAGGAGGTTCAGCACCAGGGACAGTGCTCGGTTAATGTCTGGTGCGGCATCATAGGCAATCAAGTCATTGGTCCATTCATCATTAATCATTCCCAATAGATGAATTGGACGGGGCATCTTCCCAAGGCCTTCGAGATCTCCAGACCTCTCCGTCCTAGATTTTTACTTGTGGGTGACCCTTAAAGATAAGGTCTATGCAAGTAGGGCCATAACAAGAGAATACATGGTGGTCACAACTAGAGAGGCCATCCGGAGCAGATTGGAGGCTGACGGGCGACAGTTCGAACATCTTAGTCGCCACCGTTAATAGTTTTGGGATTTGGCTGTTGTTATTTAACTGCTTCTGTTACTATTTGTTGTTTTTTACCTTAAGTTTACTTTTTGTGAATCAGAAAATGACTACTCCCTGCATTTTTCTATCGATGTGCTAGTGTCGTGAAAACATTTTTTAAATAATGTCTTCTTCTAGGAAATCTTGTTGCATAACTCTGGCAGCTATGGATGCATTTCACAAGCATTCAAAACACACCCCAATCATATCAAATGCCTTTTCATTTAAGTATAACCAACAAAAATTATGTTAGCTATTTATTAAAATGTAGTCGACCTTTGTTGTTCGAAGTTTACTCAAGGTTTGCTCAAACAGCAGTTCTTACGTTCTGTATTAGATACATATATGAGTAAGACTCTACCTCGTTTACACCAAAATAATTGGGCTTAACGGAACATTTTACATTTTCACGGATATCTTGGGTTCTATAAATGCTAGACACATATTTTTTCCCCAAAATATAAGGCTTCGAATTACCATTTTGATGATGTATGATACCCTTGTATTTGAAAATTTTGAGGAAAAACCAAATTTATGTTATATTCTTTTTTTCTGCCATTTAGCGGAGTCGGTGAAATTTTTCTGTTTTGAGAGATGTTTTTGATTATTTTTGGAGAAACGCTTAAGTCCAGGCGTCAGGATATAGGCTGTCATTATGATCATTCTCATCAATAATTATGATAAAGTTTTCTGTTGAAATTGAATATCGAGAAAGAGAAGTGAAAGAAGAAAACTCTAGGATTTGTTCTTCGTGCACATTTATTTAATCATGGCTTTCAAGAACTTTAAAACCTAATCTGAATTAATACATTATCAGAAGATATATTAAAGTAACGAATTGATTGGATGAATATAACGAATATGTTATCGCGGCGCATTCACCATAGTTGAAGATATTTGAAATTGAACTCAAAGGTTGTGAAGGAATATTCTTATAAACTCAGCTCCGTTGACGATGCTCCACATAATCTTTAGTCATTTATCTTGCTTAAAAATTAAATCATTTTCAATAGTACGTAGACTAACATAAACAAATTTCAATATTTCACAATTTCTGTCAGCTATATCAGAGATGTAAATAGTACAGATCTATATTTGACACCACTCCACCTTCAAAAAAATACGAGAGAGAATGGATTAAACCATTCTTGAAATAATCTATGCATTACTTACTCAAGAATTCATTGGTCTAATACAAAAATATTTTTTTCAAATTTGCTCGATTTCAAAAATATGGCTTGTATAAACAAAACTTGACTTTCAGTAAACATTTAAGGGTCTATTCTGTAAGGAAAACGTTAAGTTATAAGTCGTGTAAAAAATGTGAACGTATTTATCCACATGTTACCAAATGCACGGTATAACGGAAGTAGATATAAATACATTGAAAATTTAGAACTACTAACAAAATACTTCATCATTTTAATAAAGATTTTTTTTTCTTTTTCGCTTGTCGTTTATGATCAGTTCATTCGAATGGATCTGGATATATCTGGGTGGAATCGTTCACCATGTTCTTTATTTACATCAACGCAGTTGTCTCAGAAAAATCCAGATGAGAGTAAAGAAAATTAATTCTTAGGTAAATGCCTACCGTCCACTTTGTATTGAATAGATTATAAATTTGAAGTCCTATAATTAGATGCAGCAAGAAGTACATTTTTTGTAGTCCAATGTAATTTGAAGGTACATTCTCAATATTATGTAGGTATTGTAACGAGCATATAAAAATAACTGGGAATTATTTATTTTCAAGTGTATTTATTGACACACTAAAACATCACATATCATTTATATAGACTATTCATATATCATACACTACACTATCAACTATTATGTACAATTTAAATTTATTATTTACACTATTTACAATCGTATTCGAACCGAGCGTTATTTATTTATGCTGTTGGTGACAGCTGACTGTACAATACTGCCGATTTCCACGGTACTACCGGTCTTCAACGTACTAACTCCACTGACTGCAGTATACTGACTCAGCTACTGCACCGGATTGACTCACTCGACTGAACTATCTGACTGAGCTCCGCAGCAAACCCTATCCAATATATAGGCAAGCATTCTTCATCTAGAAAGTTTCCCACGCCCCAGACATTATAGTGTACTAAATCAAATAAGAATATTTTAATGATTTGAAAAATTATTACCACCTTAACAGAACATACTTACGAATACTGCTTATTACCAATAAAAATGGATATCTACCGAAATTTCTATCTCAGTGCCGATTCACACCAGAAATATCACCAAATGATTCTAAGAGACTATCTACCAAGAGCATTAGTAAAACAACACAGTCGAATGCTAAGAGTTGTGAGCAATTGAAGCAAATTACACCTCCATTTGCTCGACAAATTGCTGAATCTTTTATTCCGCATATCTTGGAATAGGTTGTGTCAAACGCATTCCCAATGTTAATGGAAGAAACAGATTGGAGATGCTACCGTCGCCTAGTCGGCACTATTTCTTGTGGAAATCAAGTGATTAGCAGGATTTGCTAAGGACAGACGGTTGATTAAAAATATAGGGTCTTGTCAAAAGAGATTTCAATTCGAAATTTATTTATTTTCGTCATCACTTTCAATGATCCTTCATATTGTTACAATTTGTCTGATGTAAGATCACTAATTTTAGTTTATTTAATTTAGAACTCAATGTTTCTTCTTCGCATTATTAATAAAGGAGAGTGTTTACGTCTAGATCCCAAATATCTTAACCCTTTTGGCCATTGGCATGTTGGTGCACGTTCTCAAGTGCCAAAACTGTCCACGGCAACTATATTCTTTCTATTGATGTTTGGTCACATCCCTTAACGTAATTTCTCAGATACATTTTTGTTTCACTCGTTTACATGCCTTGAGTTGAACCTATAAAGATCAAATAAACTAAGAAAATATTTTTGGGATTTTCAAATTTAAAAATCACGACAAATTTAGCATGCTAGTTCATAAAATTACCAGTGAATGATCTCACTAGATAAAATAATTTACACTAAAACTTGCCTTCATTCTCCTAAAACAGATAGCTACAGTTTGTTTCACGAATCATGGCTATTGTGTGTAATCATTCACGAGCTACGTATATATCGCTATAAAGTCTCATCGCATCTCATTATCATGAAATTCTCTACTACGTTTGTCGATCTAAGCCACGACATCAGTTTGTCAAGTTTATGTCCTTTTATACAAAGATAGGCAGCTGCAGGTATGTCCGAAGGCACAGCAGTCTTTATTTCATAGACGTCACAAAGTCATTGTGACATTGCAGATAATTCAGGTGCATAAATTTATATTTCATAACTCAAGCAATAAATTTGTATTTTGTGTGTCTGCATTATTGTTGATAATAAATCTTTCATATTATGTTTGCTTATTTAATCAATCGATATTTTTTCCTCTAATTTGGTATATGAACTTCCTTAAATGCCATATCTTAGCTCGAAATCGTTACGCCATTGATTTACTCCCGTCAGTTGGATTGATCCATTTTTCGTGTTTTCAAGGCAGACGCCAACATTCGTGAAACAAACTGTAGTCAAAATTGTGCATTTTGAACTCGAATACAAAGAAAATGGGCTGCTGGATTAGTTTAGAACGTTGCCAGGTGCAAGGCATATTCTTATTATTTTTTATTACATTCGTATAAGTGATAGATTTGTCTGTCAAAAACATAATTCAAGAAAGTTTTCCTTTTACTTTGAGCATTAAATTCTTATGAACTGATCTCTCGATATCGATATTTTGCGCCAATAACGTAAGCCTAGGTAATATATTGTACATTGGAAATAATTTTTTCATCGACTTCTGCAACTAAGAATCAGCATCAACTCAATTATTCCAAAATGAACCAACAATTTAACATTTATAACCCCTTTTTAGTATATTCAGACTCGATATTATGAACTAATCTCGATTAATAGATTGATACAGTGATAAGTCATTGAGAAAGCTTTCACTTGATTTGTTTCCAATAAATGAACTCCTTGAGATTCTAGTAGAGATTAAGACATTAAGACGAACACTAAAGAAAAAGAGATCTGATGTCTGAAAAGTTTACAAATGCTCCAGGATATAGCTTTATTTCAGAGATGAAAAATTGATATTTTACAGAAGACCTGTAGAGTAGTTCGCAGAGTATTGCTTTGAAAAAGTGCATAAGCTAAAAATCGTTTAGTCCATGATTTGGAGAGTGATTTGAAAGAAAACATGAGCTAATTATGTTTTAATTGTCAGACAATACCGTGGTCACGATACATGAGGCTGACTAATTGCTCGGGATATATAGTGGAGATATTCTAGCGACTCTCAAGATATCTTGCATCTATTGGAGATAAGATATAGATGTGGGGACAACTGAAACCAATAACCCAATATAGGATTCAGGCATCAAAGTCGATACCAGACCTCATTATTTATATGCGCAATATTATTATTATTTTTAATACTTATATTGGTTACGCTAAACTTGCTTAATCTAGGCTTTCACATCCAAGGTCAACAAGTCTGCTGCTTAGAAGGACAAATGCTCTTCGTATTATGACAGTGGTACCCAGCACTACCGCACTTTGCATCCAGTTTAATACATTAGATGATACGTTTAAATTTAAGGCGTATTTCACACTTTTTCGATTGAGGCATCTATTATGTAAAAAGCTTTTTGATCATTTTAAATAGAACCAGATCAGGTCTATTGTGCATTAACTCATGATCAGTAACAATTGGTGTTATTCCAATACAACTTACACGTTAAGTTATCCATTACTGATTGAGATATAATTGCATTGTGTATGAAAAGCAATATATTTTCATTCGTCAATAAATATTTTCAAACTAGTGCGTGGTGTAGGACATTTTTCCCATGTTGTCGTGACGGGATAAGTAGGCGGATGGAGCTGAATGTGTGCATGAAAAAATTAAGTCTGCAATAATCGTTTATTGTTCTGTCTGACAGAGTTTGCATCTGGTATCCTTCCTTAGTCTTTTTTAAAAAATGCATATTCTGTATCACCTGATTCTTGATTGTGTTCAACTATTTATTGCAGGCGAGCCGCTACTGGTTGGAATGGACTTGACAATAGCCAGCTTTGATGCCATATCAGAAGTCAATATGGTGAGTACAAAAAGATCGTTAAATATTCCCAGAATATTTCTGATTAGTGAACGTCTACATAATCAGACTGGTTGTGTTATTAACACATCAGTTGTGATAACCGCTACGATGTATCTTCAGGATTTTTATATATATATATATTTATGCTATTTATGCACCCTTCCTACCAGGTTACTCATAAGCGATAGAAAAAGATGTAAATTCTTAAGTTTCATATTTTTGTTAAAAATATATCGTCATTTGTTAATTGTGTCATTTTTTATATCATTTCCAACTAAATATGTTTTATAGGACATTAATGTGACTTTGAAGATTTTCTTATTGACTTTTTATTGACCTACCAACATCATTTACATTGGGAATGCATGGATAATATTATACACGTTCCGACTTGCAAGCGAAAAGCAAAGCCGGAAGGTAATTTTCCAGTCACCCTACACGATGCAGTTTACCGGAAGGCAGTCCTTTCGATTCGCAAACCCGAAGGCAAACCGTATCGTTAATGGTCATATCGGCCGGAAGGCCAGACATGAACTCTCGGCCTCCCGAAAATCTGTCAGCTCCTGAAAAGTTACCTCCCGGCTATGCTTTTCGCTTGTAAGTCGGAACGTGTATGTGTGATACGGGGGTACAATCCGAGAGTTTCTGTGAACAGAAAGCAGTTGATAAGAAATAATCTGTGTAGTACCTAAGCAAAGAGTATTTGTACTAGGAAGTAATCTAAACATATGGCTGATATGAGTCGTGGTCACACGACTTCATTGAAGAATTTATTGAACTATATAAGTCGCTACCTTGTTTATATGATACAAAGAGCAAGCAGTATTTAAATAAACTTTTGAAGTTAGATGCCTACAATAACTTGGTGGAAAATCTAAAGACAGTGGATGCCACAGCTACAAAAGATACGGTGGTTAAAAAAATAACAATTTGCGTAGTTCATACCGAAAACAACTAGAAAAATTAAAGAGAGCAAAAGAAGCGGCGCAATCAGAAAGATTTATAAAACATCTCTTTGGTATTTGCCTCTTTTGGCCGAGAGTTCAGGTTTAGCCTTCGGGTATGCAAATCGAGAGGCCTGCCTTCCGGTAAACTGCATCGTGTTTGGGGACCTATGATGAGTTTGTTCTGGAATTTATCAGTTTTACAGAGTTGTCAATCAATTTATTATTGACGTCTACAAACATGTCAAGGTGAACTCTCAGGTTTGTTGGTGAATTTTCCGTATATACACTTTTCGTTTATCTCTTATGACTGGAGACTGCAAAAATATATGGAAAACTCTGTAATTCCTTAACTGAAAGACATTTACAGTCGTTTTCATAATAAGTCTTTGTTGGGTCCTAATTTAGTAGTAGTGACGAATTCAATTCAATTCAAAAGCATTTATTTGGTTTCAGTAATTTTTACAATTGTTTGTGAATTATATATTTATTTGATTTCTTCTTGTCTGATAGGGTGCTTTCCCCCTTTTCAGACTGGCCCTAGTGACGAATAAACAAACTAAGCTAATGGTGATTTCAGATACAAAACGCAACTAGCGTTGTGTTTAGCGAAACCAATCGAAACATGCCGAACTTTCAAACGCACCAATAAGGTATCAGAACTTTGACATTCCATCGTCAAAACACCATTAGATTGATTATGAATACAGCTGTTAGCATTTTCTTCTAAAATATAAATTTGTTTATTACTTATATTCTGTTTATAGTTATTTTGCTGAGATAGACGCTAGATATAAATTATACTGTTGTGTGGATTCGCCAGCTTTATGAACATTTTCGAAAATTGAAAATATTCATTATTTCACTTATTTCAAATTCGAAATACAACATACGCCAAGCTGTCAATACTTTTGACAGAATGTAATTAGTACAAGCCCAACATCTCTTTTATGTAGGTATGTTAAAGGCTAAGTATTGATATGAGATTATCTCTATTTTATTTGCAATTTAGAAAATATTTAGTAATATTATTGTTTTCAGACTCAACTTATATATCATTTATTAAATTATATCTAAAGAGAGTCTTACTTAACTAAAGTCAGTTATAATATTGCAAGTATCGCTTACAATCCAAGAAATAGCCAATGATCGAATGGCAAGTTTTAATGCAAATTTTTATCACATCGAAAGTCCTTCCCGGGAAGAATATGTTAGAGATAAACTAACTCATTTCCTACAACAAAATCTTAGCAAACTTTCTCAAAGGTAGCTAATGTGACCGAAGTCTAAAATATTGTGAATATCGGTCAAACACAAGTTTTATAAGTGAAATGTATAGGGTATTTTCTCAATAATGCTCATTTCTTTGTGGATTCATAACTTCTGAGTCAGCCAGTATATTTCTTTTACATTTGGTTCACACCTTCTCCTACTAATACAAACTACATTTTTCCAAGTCAAACGTTGCCGTATATGGTCTCTTTTCTAATTTTGTTCTTTCAAATTATCGATTTCCGAAAAAAGTTGCATCTTTGGAGGAAGTTTTTGAGAGGAAAGTCATGTTGAATTACAAATGTGCAAATTTGGAGGAAAACGCAAAAATATAAATAATTTTCAAGAAACATTATAGAAAGAAAATTGGAAAGGGATTCTGAAGAATTGTTTGAGATATTTTATAACATATTATGCTATAATTTCGATTTCTGTTTTCCGAAAAAAAAGTATTATATTAAAAAAAACTGGTAACTGCAGCCATAAAAGCATCTAGTGCCTCATTGAAACAACTTTACAGTTTTAAAAAAATAACATTTCTCTAGCAGATGCTTACAATAAAACAAAAAAAGTTCATTTAAAATTAATCAGGGATACCAAAAAAGGATATTATCAGAGTAAAATGATAAATGCAGAAAATAATTCTAAAACATTATGGAATGTGGTATCTGAGTTAAAAATAAAAGAAACGAAAACACAAATATTGCTATTATAAAAACGGGAGAGTTAATTGTGCAACCTCAAGCTATTGTAAGTCACCTAAACTCTTATTTTCTAGAAAGTGCAAAACTACTTGTATCACATCTTGACACATCTGACGTCTCAGTTGTATTACCTTCAAATCATTTCAACTCTCATTCTATATTCTTACAGCCCTTTAGCGATGTTGAACTTTTTAATCTCCTAATATCAAAAATTAAGAATAAAAAATCTTCTGGTATGGATGAAATGCCAGCTTTTGTAATAAAAAAAGTTTTGCCGCAATTATAAAACCAATAACTTATCTAATAAATATGTCTTTTGAATATGGGGTTTTTCCCACGAAGATGAAGGAAAAGTAACTTCTATTCGGAAAAATAAGAAGCTGAATAATATCGAAAATTTTAGACCAGTTACTGTACCACAAAATTTGTAGAAGATTTTTGAATATGCTTTTTTAGAACGAATGCTATCTTTTATTAACAAACATAATATTTTAAGTTCCACACAACATGGTTTTCGCAGTGGTAAGTCCAGTCAGTCGGCGTTGTTGCATTTCTATAATACACTTGTCAATTTCATTAATGACGGCGAATGCCCTGTTGCAATTTTATTCGACTTAAGCAAGGCGTTTGATTGCGTTAATCATAAAAAATTATTAAACATCTTAGAGTCTTACTGTTTCAGAGGAAAGCCGCATAACTGGTTGAAATCTTTTCTTGAAAATCGAAGTCAATGTGCTGCTATGAAATTTGATTTTAGAAATTCAATATCACTTGTGACATCAGAAATAGGATCGGTATATATGGGAGTAACTCAGGAATCTATATTCTGTTTCTGTTATACATAAACCGATTTGAAGCTAGTATACTTCACTCAGATTTCGTTGCGTACGCGGACGATGGATCTTTATTAAAGTCATCGACAAATACAGTATTATTAAAACAAGAAACAGAAAAAATATTACCAGCCACTTGTAGATTTTTTAGTAATCACGACCTTTATTTTAACGCTCAGAAAACTCAAGTAAACAGCCATCAGTTGAGTTACAAGTAGGTTTCAATAATACAATATTGTCCCATAAAAATACTGCTAAAATTTTCGAAATTTACCTTGATAAACACGCTAACTGGGTGACTAGACTAGTTTAAAAGTTACACTCGTCCTATTACATGTCTATGAACTTGAAAACAGTACAAGATGTTGGTCAGCTTGTAACTATCTATTATGCACAAATTGAATCACGACTTCGAAATGGAGTCTGCTTGTGGGGTATCTCCACGAAGTCAAAAGATGTGTTCACTGCACAAAAGGCGATCTTAAGGTGCATTTTTATAATCCCTTCCAGAAGAAGCTGTAAGTTATTTTTTAAATCTAACAATATTTTGACTCTTGCTAGTTTATACATATTTGAAATTTCTTGTTATATTTATAGCAACATAACCCATTTCAAACTTAATAAAGACATTCATTACAAGAATACACGTCAGAAAGGCTTAATTCACACGCAAGTTGCCAAATACAAAACAGTCCAAAATGCACCCAACTATATGGGACCACGTTTCTTTAATCATTTGTCCGAACATATTAAATGTAGCTTAACACTGAAAATGTTTAAAACGCGCCTTGAATTATTTATGGTGCAAAATAGTTTTTATACTGTGCAAGATTTTTCAAACTGTCAGGTGCAATAATAGGTATTTATTTTATTTTTTATTTATATTGTAACGTTTAACCCTGTGCTAAACGTTGTGGGGTGAGTTCACTTGCGTAAGACTCAAAGGTTGCAGATTGCTTCCAATGGTTTATTCTCAAACACTCTGTACACAACCTTGTATTGTAATACAACTGTCATAACTTGTCACTTTGACTATCGCGTTTCAACTACTTTCGACTTATGTCTCCAATTGACTGATACAATAAAACTGACTCCGTCCCGTGATCGTCACGGCTTTATATACCTGAATCATGATATCCAGAATGTTCTATGATTATCTAGACGCACATAATAATGTTCTAGATGCTTGTCAAACTGACAATATTGTGACAACTGTACCTCACATATACTGGTTGTTCCAAAATTCAAAACAATAGCCTGGCCAGGGTTAAAATGGCCGTCGAAAATTAACAGATATATGAAGTCAATATAGGAATATGACATTGACTGATGACATAATTTAAGCCTGGCTAGGCTAATGTTTTGTATTTAGGAACATACTGATACTTTCTGGAAGGATCTAGAATAAATCTACAATAATTCTAGAACTACATAAATAGACAAGCAACAACTATTGTAAACAAGGTAGTAGAATAAATAACGAATAGACGAATAACAACCGTAAGTACATGACTACCTATCCACGTTACACTATTTATATTTAAATATGTAGCTATATGTATTTTTAGGAATTTTGTGACGATTCCAACACAATGTTAATATTGTCTCAAGGAAATAAAGATTATTATTATTATTACTTGACTATCAGTATTGGTTAACTTTATTTAATATTATTTGTTGGTTCTCATAAAAACACCTTATATTTCTGAATTTACAAAATCCGCTTAAATTTTCCCGCACGTTCTTCCTCTGCTAAGTTTATCAATTTGAATTGAAAGTTTTGTGAATTAGGAAGACTAAAACCGAAATATTTCACATTGAATTAATAATATTCTGCGATGTATTAATTCGTTGAAATTTCATTTAATTGTTGGAACACGTTATTGTCTATTATTTATTTATCTGAGACAAGTAACCAAACGTTCATATTCTCATAAGTATATTTATGGTTTAGTGGTGCAAATGGACAGGCTGCAAGAAGAAAGTGTCGAAGGCGGTTTCCTGTTCGAAGATTACCCAATACCTACCAAGATATTTGGACATGTTTTTTAATTACATGCGAATACATGGAAGGTTTCCAACAGTAAAATTATTTCAAAAATTATATGTTTTGGTTTGTTGGAGTCTTTCTATATATAACTACTTACAATCAGTTAAATAGTAATACTAACAAATACAGAAAATGAGAGTTCAAAAAACAATGTAGATTTCTTTTATTCGGTGAATAAAATAGAATATTCCATTTCTAATTATCCAAATGCATAACACCTCAAATTTAGTACCTATAGGAAAAGTATGTTCGAAAATAAAACATATGTAGTTCGTTTTACTTTATTGTTCTATTTTCAAAATATACCTAAGAGGATTTTAGAAATTAACAAATATAGGTTGTTCTTTCGAGGGCCCAAAAGTATATTTAATTTTCGTTAATATCGACCTGGATCTTTCTCCTTGGTAGATGTAGGAGAACATGTGAACTAAACATTGCAAAAAATACTGGGTGGTTCGAAAGTTATTACCCCACACAGAAATATGCAATGAGCCACCTTGGTGTCTATTTTTAATCTATAAAGTTATCTGGACATTAAAACAAATATTTTATTTAAATAAGGGGATTTTCTTATGTTCCTCAGTTGTTAACGGAAATGTTCGATGTGTCGTCCATTTTGCTGCTGTAGGTCACTTACCCCAAACTGTTCACAGCATTATTGATAATTTCTGATTAAATAACAACAATTTTCTGCCGAATATTCTTCTAGTTTTTCCAGCGTTATTCATTCCATTCTAAATACCATTTTTTGTAATAACTGCACACCCAGTTTTCCGTTGAGTTTATATCAGTTGATGACACAACCTTGAGAACAATTAATAATTCCTTAAAATAAAAGATACGGCCTCCATTCTGCATCTCCTGAAAAAAGTATGGTCCAATTAAATAACCTAAAAAAAATACAATAATTATAGAAGCAACTATATTCTGCTAACAGCTACGAGCATGATTTCATAAATCATCTACAACGCTTCAAAGTATACCCCTTTCTTTCTAATGGCCCCATATTTTCTGTAGACCTTCATCCTAGTTTTACGAGATGCTCTACTTAATTCGACCTGGAAAAAGCTGACCGTGAATATATTAATGGGTGTAGCAGATGTTAAAACACGTCCACGGCCACGTGGCTGACGAAAATCCATAAGCCTATAATCTCAGCCACTCCATCGCTTATCGACTCATTAGACAAGGATAAGCTTTCGAATACCGTAAGGAGGAGGAGGGTATATGATCGTAAATAGAGGTCGCAAAAGAAGGAGGAAGAGATGTACTTGGGAGGTGAATGAAGAGGCGCCCACTGCTACTTGATGGTACTTGAGGATGTCAGTGGAACTAATGTCAGCTTCTTTGATCTTAGATGGATACTCTGTAACATATGATGTAGTGAGAATTGAGGAAATTGAGAAAAGATTTAGAAAAAGATCTGGTGTCTCCACCCATACGACTTTACTACCGCTCTCAAGTAAATTCCACCGTCTATAAAAATCGTCCGGCTGACTCGTGAGATAATTAATTTTTCTTCAGAGTGCATTAGCAAACAGCAACGGTTATATTATATTGCTCCGCAAGACAAACCGTTTAGCCAGAACATAAGTAAACAAGTAGAAAATATGAAAATTCTTTGTCTTCGAAATTGTTAGATCTGTTTTGAAACTACATTCTTGAGTAAAATATATATTTCAGGTTATTGAACAGTTACAACCCATCTTATGTTATAGACGATTGTTCTCTTGTGTTACAGACGAGTGTTCTCAGTACCCAACGAAATAAAAAACAAACCAACCAAATCGTCCATTTGTTTCGGTTGATTGTGATTATCTTCACATAAAACGACAGACTGACAAACCGCTAGACGAACCTGAAAATATGTTTTATTCACCAAGGCACCACTGAAACGTGAACATCCCTTGATAACCGGACACCAAATTTTACATGATTATACTGGATGAATGGAACACCCTATGCTTTGTGACTTATTTTGGGTTTTAACCATAGACATATAATGATTATACAAAGAGGTCCAACAGTCCGTACAATCAAAATAGCTCTGTAATTACAGGAGCAACAGAAAATATTTTATATAAGGGATTTGTAAATGCACAATGACAGGTCTGTGCATAAGTTTGTTACAAACCAAAATAATTTTTTTTTATGGAACATAACATTTTCGAAAAAAACTTGTTTTTGACCATTCCCCTAATAGTGAATTGCTGGGTTTTCGGAGCGCCCTTCAGGATTTTTTAAACTCAATTCAAAGTTGCCATGCACTTTTAACTACTCAAAGATATTAATAATTAATTAGGTATACTTTGGATAATTTTAAAACATATTGCGTTTACGGAAGAATATGTCATTAGGAATAGTTAATGATTATATGGTGAAGGAGTGCAGAAAGCTGAAAATACAATAAATTAGGTAAATAAATAATAATAGAGCTATACTCTTTGACAGGGGAACCCCAATAATGGCCAAAATTAAATTTAATTAATTACGGTGGAATTTCGATCACTTGTTTTATATTAATTCTTTACTTCAACACAAAATAACGTAAATAGATATATGGATCTGGTACAGGTGTTCCTTCCTTATTTGCAAAATAGTAACAATGGCTTAAGTAACCTAATCCCAAATAGAAATGATCAAAATGGATAGGTATACCATCAAAATCGCAGTCAGTTTGAAAAATTTGGATGGAAATAAAGTAGAATATTTTATAGGAAATCAAAGAATGTTCCACAACCAATTCAGATAAACGCAGAGGCTCTAGACCAAGTGAATAGGTTTCAGTACTTGTGATGCTGAGTAGACTGCAAGTTAGATTCAGACACGGAAATAAAATCAAGAATAGAACAAGCCAGAAAGAGCTTACATCACGTACCACAAACGAAGAAGTTTTGCACAGGCTGGTAACAGAACTAGAGCTATTTAAACTCATTCAGGTCCTTAAAACAGCATATTTGGACACATCCTGAGGAACGATAAATATGAAGGCAAGCGTGGCCTGGGAAGGGGGAAACTATCATGGCTGAGACTGAGAAATATACGCCAGTGGACTGGCCTAGACTATGAGACACTGATAAGAACCGCTGAAAAGAGAGAAGAATTTGCCATCCACTGATGGAGATGGCACACTAAAAAAAAGAAGATTGATAAGCTTGAAATTTAATGACTGAAGCAGATTTAATTTTTACCTCAGTGTTATAATGTGTTGACATCCTATTAGAATAAAGGCAGACTTTCTGTCAAAAATATTGTTTCGTATGGACGTTCGCGCCTTTTAGATAGTAAGCGTACGCACTCCGATTTTGATATTTTTTTAAAATTTAAGATAGAAGTATTGAGAAGGTGTTCCATTAAAAAAAACAATATTAGACATGCCCTTCCCTTCAAAAAGTTTCCCCAAAGGGGGTGGACGACAGAATTAGAGAAAATTACATATCCGGAAACGTTTACCTAAATTGGACGTAAAATAATCATAGGTATCCGCGTTACAGTCTGAAATATGTGTTTCAGCTATGTGGAAGGGACCAATTTTTCAAAGAATCGAAAAATCAAGATTGGAAAATTGAAATATATATATATATATATATATATATATATATATATATATATATATGGCAAAGTTAAAAAAAACATAGGTTTTCGAGTTAGAGCAATAGTAAATTCTGAAATATGTGTCTAAGCTATGTAGATGGGGAAATTTTTTTCGAAAATCAAAAATTCAAGATGACCAAATTAAGGAAGAGATTTGATTGAAGACATTTGATCTGGAGATTCTTCAAAAAATCTTAGGTTTCCGAGTTACAGCAGTGGTAAACTCTGGAATTATGTGTATATGTTTTGAAATCTCTGAATAAGTGTGAGTAACGCTATCTTCTTTGGTGAACGTTTATTAATTGTGTTGTGAAAACTACAAAATAATATTAATTCAATTGATTTTGGTACTTTTGAAGTTGGCGCCAAAAGTTTTCAATCTAACTACAACTGCAAAACTTCAAAATTACTAGTACTAATAAAATTCATATTATTTTGTATTTTCCAAAGCACCAACTAATAGTCGGTAAATTTTTTCGTAAAAAATATTTATCAATAATTAATATGATTTCTTGCATTAAATAAATTATACGAGTAGATTGTTATATAAAGTTATTTATTTTTAATGAAAGCTATTTATTTAAAATTAATATTTGTTTAGCTTTATAAGGTATTTCGAGGAAATTTGTATGGTTTGTTTGAAATGATACTCATATTTTTTATGGGCGTAAACATAAATCTAAATAATCTATTATTCTCTCTAATAACCTTCAGTAGAAGTATTCAAGTACGATTCGTTGCTATGCACACAAGATATGACTGCCATTGATTTCGCATTTACCAAAACGTTATCAAAAACTTTCAATTTCCTCTGGGCACAAGTTGTATCATCATAAAATCGCCGCACCACAAGCATATACATGTCTGCTCCATCTTCAAGTCACATCAAATACACACCGAATATGTACCATATCACCAACAAACTTATTTCATTTCATATGATCTGCAAGGCTGACCCCGTTGACTTTTAAGCCTGAGCGAATCTCAGATACTTACCTACTATTCAGTTGTGGAGTAGTCAAATATATTCGATATATTGTGAAAACTTTGAGTTTATTGCCTTATAGTATATCTTTCTGAGAGTTTTATTTGGCCTTGACATCTTCATTTTATTAACTACCCAGTAAAAAATATTGTGATAGTTAAAATTTAGTTGTTATTTCCTCGTTTCAAATTTCCAAAAGTCGTATTCTACGGTTTTTGAAAGAACGGCTTTGCGTGATTATAATAGGTAAACATCCCTCGCAGGAAAATGTACATTCTTGGTGATTTCGCCAAGCGTATTTCAAGAATAACGTCGCAAGTTTTCAACCAGTATGTTCTTCCAGTGCTCACCTAAGGAACAGAGACCTGGGCAGTCAACAAAAATATTATTCATAGGTTCCAAGTAACATAACGAGCTATGGAAAAAAAAGAAGAAGATTTCAAGAATAAATATTCATATCACAGTCTAACAGGTTTCATTCATTCAGAGATTTTTTCATGATTATTTTTTCTAACCACAACAAATTAGGTACTTTACATCTACCTGCATTTAATACCCAGTACGTTCAACCGATCAAATGGTTTCTTATTACACAGATACATTTTTTACAAAAATTTGGACCGACGAATGTCAAACGGAGGAGGTATACAATACGACTGTGTGCTTTTTTTTGGTTTGTGCGCGGCTTTCATATAGTAATCGCCGATTTTGATGATTTTTGAATCATTTGAAAGAAAAGTCTTGAGAAATGGTCCCATTTTCATAAAACGGAAATCCGACATCTCCTTCCCTCCGAAAACCGCCCGCGAAGGGGGTGGAAGGGGCAAACTTTCTCGAGAATTGAAAATCTGAGGTGGTATAATTAAAGATAGGATAATATCCGGAAACGTTTAAATTGAACATTTTTTCAGATAGACGCATGTTAAATTCTCAAATATGCAATGTGGAGAGGGCGATTTCTGTCGAAAATTGAAAATCTGTGGGCAGTACATGAAGGACATAATTATTTGTAGCAACATTTATAATGAACATTTTTCCCTTACAGTTACGGTTTTCGAGTAAAATCGGTGTTAAAATGGTAACAACTAAAATATTCAAGCGTATTTCCGCAGCGATGTTCTGAGATCTCAATAATAACAACTACAAGCAAGGAATATACGTGGGTAATAGGATAAGTACTATTTTCATTGGTATTAGTGAACGTTCAACAATTTTCGTGACTAATGTTACACTCAAAAGTGTGAAATAAATATTTTTTACAGAAAATTGGACCGACGTTATTAATTGGTGCACTGAAAAGTATAAAATAATATTAATTTTATTGGTGCTGGTACTTGCGAAGTTGGTGCCAAAAGTTATCAATCTGCCTGCAACTGCACAACTTCAAAAGTAACAGCACCAATAGAATTAATATTATTTTATACTTTTCAGTGCACCAACTAATAACGTCGGTCCAATTTTTTGTAAAAAATATTTTATTAGTTGGTGAATTGAAAAATACAAAATAACATTAATTTTATTCGTACTGGTACTGGTGCAGTTGTAGTAACTTTAATAGAAGACTTTTGGCATCAAGTTCAAAAGTGCCAGCACCAATAGAATATTATTTTGTATTTTTGAGTGCATCAACTAATAAAGTCAGTCCAATTTGTTGTAAAAATTATTTCACACTTTTGAGTGTAATATTACTCATCAAAGTCATTCAAAATTTACCAGAGAAGATAATTTCAAAACATCGCGAAAATACACATAATTATTTCAGACTTTATATATAACTTGATAGCAATGATAATGATAATAATAATGTAGACATTTATTAGTTTTTCTGTTCGTTAGTAAAGGTTTCCCTTTTGGTGTGAATTCCTGCGGAGAAATTTTTACTGTATACTTGCAAAGACCAATATTTAACTCTAATATTCCTAACTTGGGAAATTGTTCAACATATACCTAAATATGCATATTATTATATGCACATATGGGTGCTTATATTTCCCAGTTCTTCTAAAGAAACCTGGAGGATAAAACGTTATGTGAATCCATGACATGAGGTAGAAACATTTTTTCACCCTCCTTTATATTCCAATATTATCACACTGATGTCATGTAAGGTAACTAAGTGATAAAATATGTTTTTCAGGACTACACCATAACGCTTTACTTGAACCAATACTGGAAGGATGAGAGACTGGCGTTCAGCAATGACGAGGAGGTCCTGACACTATCTGGGGACTTTGCAGAAAAGATTTGGGTGCCGGATACATTTTTTGCAAACGACAAAAACAGGTTTATAACCAAAAAATAATAAATTTGTTAGGTCCCTTCAGATAGTTACACAAATTCTAACATAATATGTAGTGATATTTTGGTTAATTCTTTTATTTGAATAGATAGAGTAGTATTTCTAAAGATAAAGTTGGAGATACCTAAGAAAGGAATATTGAAAAATAAAATACTCCAGTGATACCAGATTTCTTTCTTAGACCCGAAAGTAATGTGTTTTTAAGGGCAACAATTATTCAAGAAATTCATTAATAATTAGTTAAGTATTATTTTTTCGATCCAACAGTAATTTTTTAGCCATCGGTTGGAATAATCCGGAGTTCACTATTATCAAAACATTAACATCAAAATTATTCTATAAAATTAAGTTTTTTCTTAGGAATTTTGAGATCTGTTGAATAATGATAGGTAAATATGATTCAGCCATCTGAGAAAAAAAATGTTTTGCCTTGGAAGTACTAATTATGAATGAAATTATGAAAATTTTATTGAAGTTTTAAATAGAATATTAACCTTATTTTTTCTAGCTTTCTCCACGATGTAACAGAGAGAAACAAACTGGTACGGCTCAACGGTGATGGATCTATTACATACGGCATGCGGTTCACTACAACACTTGCCTGTATGATGGATCTTCACTACTATCCATTAGATTCGCAAAATTGCACCGTGGAAATTGAAAGCTGTAGGTACCAATTATTTAGGCACTCAACATTATATTTTCTTTAGTATCCATATCATTTCATATTTAAAAATCTCTTGCACGAATTTGCCAGTATTTTGATTAATAAATAATATGTATATATGGTCACCGTGACGTACGTAGTAGTTTGCGTCTCCGATAGCCATGCATTATTATTATTAGATCCTGGTTCGATTCCGGCTAAAAAGCGTGAAGGTATTTCACGAAGCTATACGGTGTCCGTCTTGTGGAAACGCACTTGGCAACTTTACCAGGATAATGCCTAGTAAAACCTCTCAAATAGGGCTGTATAAGGCCCTAAACTAATCATGCCTATTATTCTTGATGAGAGAAAAAACGATAGAGATTATGATATACTGAACTATTTTGAAGGACTAGGAGTATATGCTGCAAAAAATAATACTGATTATTCATTGATATGCGTGGTAGTCAGGGAGCAATATTAGAATCTGCTTTAATAATTAATAATGCTTGTTTCATACTGACACAACTACACAGGGTATTCCTATATATAAACTAAAATTTTCTATATGTTCTGAATGTCTTCTTTTTAAGAACACATGACATAATTCTTGGAATTCCTAATCAAAAGGAAACATTGATTTATTTTTTTCCAAATTTCATATTGTCGAAAACGACGTCAGATATGAAAACTGTCATGTCAAAATAAAGTTGTATTTTTAATTTGTGAATCTGAAATAAAGGAAAAACGAACGTGGAAACTTGCCCACTTATATATGTACTTTAAAAGATATTAAATGTAACACAAGGTGAAGAGATTGGAATGACAGACTTACCTACTTGATGATGTGATGCAAGTGACAATAAGAAAACTGCTAATGCAAATTTGTATCTTTCATTAGATTTGTCGGAAAATACAACACAAATCGAAAAGGGAGAATATAATAATCAAGTGTTTTTTTTAAATATTGATGAATATCCTTTTTTCTTTCAAGTCTTGCCCGTAATATTGTACGAGGCTATAGTTTAACTAAATATCATTTTTTTTTTCATGTAGAAGCACACCCTCATATAAAATCGTATATAGAAAGAATTATAAAAAAAGAGCATCAATTTTATCTCGCATGTAAAGCTTACATAATAAATAAAAAGGGAAGTTTTCGCGTAAAGTCAATATTTGCTCTCACTGGAGGAACTTCGATAGAAATATATTTTCATTCACTGATCCAAGGGAACTGGTTTATAGTAAATAAAGGCAAATAAAAGCGTTGCAATACAAAAAAAAGTGATTTATATTTAGGCAGATTTATCTATATATATATTTTCATTTGCCAGATATTCGAGCTTAAACAATATTTCAAATAATCTAATAAATAAGTTTTTTGAGAAATGTAGTATGAACAAAAACAATGTAGGTATTCCATTTCAAACCACATTATTAGTGAAAAACTATATTTCAAAAGACTATACACGAAACCATCGTCCCAAGTCCCAACTAATTGAGCAGCCAATACTAGCAAAATCATTGAGCCAGGTCTAAAGTAAGTTAAAAATTTGCTGACTATCGCATGTTGAACTAAACAATCTAGTTTCTGACCGTCAAACCCACTACTTTTTTTACGCGCTTTCTATATAGTAAACGGGTTCCAATTTTGATGATTTTTTATTCATTTGAAAGAGGATTCTTAAGAAAGGGTCCCTAATTCATAAAAACTCTAATCCGAAATTTCCTTCCCTCCAAAATTTTCTCGAAAATCGAAAATCCGTGATGGTAGAATTATAGATAATAAAATATCCGGAAACGTTTAAATTGAAATTTTCGAGTTTCAGCGATGTTAAAATTTTAAACATGCGTATTTTCACCATGTGGAAGAGGCAATTTCCTTCGAAAATTGAAAATCGGAGAATGGATAATTAAATACCAGATTATTTGTAGCAATACTGCACATTTTTTCCACTGAGTTTTGAACAGCAGCAGTGGTAAATCCTAAAATATGTTTATTTCCGCGACGATGTTTGTTGATTTCTGAATAATAACAAATAGAAGCATGGGTAATAATGGTATACGTGAAAGTTCAACGATTTTCGTGACTAATGTGACACTCAAAAGTGTGAAATATATATTTTCTACAAAAAAATGGACCGACGTTATTAGTTGGTGCACTAAAAAATACAAAATAATATTAATTCTGATGGTGCTGGTACTTGTGAAGTTAGTGCCAAAAGTTAGCAATCTAAATGTAACTGAACAACTTCAAAAGTAACAGCACCAATAGAATTTATATTATTGTGTATTTTTCAGTGCACCAACTAATAGTCTGTCCAATTTATTGTAAAAAATATTCATTTAATTTCCACCATAGATTCTATACCTCAAAATATAATGATTTAGCTCAATAGTCCTTATACAAATATTGCCGATATACAGGGTGTTTAAAGCTGAAATTATTTTTTGAATTTTGCAATATTTTTTTATATTTTAATTGTTTCTGCTAGAAAATTTATAGTTTTATGTTTTTTGGCATGGTGATTACGAATTCGACTTCTAATTTAGCATTTCTTATACAGGGTGATAGTAGCTTTGAAGTTTTTTATTTTTGCTTTTTGTTATTGTTACATATTTAGAAAATATTTTTTTATAGTCAAATTATAATGTATTTTTAATAGCAAATAACTCAGAAATGAGTTACGCAAATCAGACAAAAGTGACTTTTCTTGTGGAATTGAACGTTCTTTATACTTTTTTATTGCTTTCCCAATAATTCAACATACATTATAAAAATATGTTTTGATCTACTAAAGCTACAGGATGTAACTGACACCCTTTATAAGAAATAGTAAATTAGAAGTCGAATTCGTAATCACCATGAAAAAAACATAAAGCTACAAATTTTCTAACAGAAGAAATTAAAAATTATTGCCAAATTTCAACTAATTTCAACTTTAAACAGCCTGTATCTTGGAAACCTGCAATATTTGTATAGGGACTATGTGCTAAATCATCATATTTTGGAGTCTAGAATCTATAGTTTAGAGATTGGACATTCGTAATGAATCATCCGGTACCTATATAGCACTATAGTAGGTACCACAGCATAAGATTTTACCTATGCTGTGAGAGCACGTTGATGTAACAGAAGAACGGATAGCCAAAGATCCATGCAATTATTGGACTGACACTTATTGTAGGTCATTCTAATTTACAATCTATCACAGCCATTAGCTAGCCCAACGTTAGCATCTATATATTTTCGGATGTAATTGGGTATTGGTCCTCATTGAAATTGTATGTGACGAAATGTTCGAATGAACGATATTAAGAAGTTCCAAGATGGAGAAAAATTAGTTTTAACAATTAATTTCTCCTGGTATTTGAAATATATGTACTTAATTAATTTGGATAGTTTCAATTTAAACCCATTATATACTGAAAGCGTTTAGCCAGAAAATGAATAAATATTTCTTAAATTGGACAGATAATATGAGCATTACTATTTTCTTGCTTCTTAATGATATGCGTAACAGTGGGAGATAAAGGGCTTTAAGTAGAATGTTATACACAATTTCCATCAAAGTCTTTAGAGGCGTTTTTGTGCCTAAACCTTGAGCGAAACATGTTTTCCAGCTATTGCTTAACAACCAGAACGAGCAGGATACACAATCCCTATATCCTCTGGATAAAGGGCCTCTCACGAATTTACCTGATATTTTTAATATGTGGTTGGTTTTTTGATCCTCTAGAGTAATATCTACAATTTAATAATTGGGTAAGATGAATATATGATTCATGCTGTCTAAGAATACGTCAAATTACATTTTTCACGGTGAATTCCTAAAAGAACTTCTCTTGAAGCGGAAGTATACATATGTGATGAAAATTTTCATAATTCACCATAAACTCTGAATCATGCAAAATCAGATTCATATAAGTTTAAATGAATAAAAATATACGTTTGTATCATGGCTTCAAAGGAATACCCTAATACACATTAAAAGAATAAGATACGCTTAGCCTCACGCCCTGATTTATACAAAAAATAATTTTGAGAGCTTAAAAAAGCATGAAAACGAAAAAATAATTGAAATAGCCCCTGAATCGTGTAATCATCCTGTATAAAGTCCCAACATAATTTAATCATTGAATATTTCAGTACTTATGTACTGGTACATTTTATTTTTTCTATCTGATCCGACAGACGTTGTCCAAATTTAAATAATCTCGTTTGTGACCATTTTCTGGATTTAGAAAAACCTATTGGAAATGTGGAAGGGCAATAAAGATTTGAAAAAAGTTTTTCTAAAGGACCATAACGTTTATGGCAATGAAAATGCAATAAGAGCAGGAGCAAATGAGAATTTTAAAATTATTTTAACTTGCCTGGATTGTGGTTGACTTGAAATGATCTACTTTTGTTTCAGCCATAAAATGTATTTTACTCAAGACTATAGCATGAAAACGGCTCTAAGAATTCTCATGAAACTTGTCAAGGTCTTGACTGTTCTCTCAAGAGAAGAGCAGGAAGAATGTTATGCTCAAATGAAATTTCAAATTTATTTCCTGTTAACACATATTCTGGCTTATCGGTTCTCCTGATATAGCTACGGTGAAGAAGATTAATTGTTGGACAACTTTAGTTTTTGGTGTAAAAAAGTCGTTTGAGTGGAAAAAATAGATATTTAATTTGAATATTGTTTTCAATGTATTTCTATCTAAAACATAAAAATGATTCCAGTACGCAGATTAATATTACCAAGGATATTTAATCAATCTTATGATATTCTAGACGGATACACGGTCATGGACGTGGTAATGTACTGGAAGACAACTCCAGTACGTGGAGTCGAGGACGCTGAGTTACCTCAGTTTACGATAATAGGTTGGGAGACAAATGATCGCAAGGAGCGGTTAGCTACCGGCATCTACCAGAGACTGTCACTGTCTTTCAAATTGCAAAGGAACATAGGATATTTCATTTTCCAAACATACCTGCCGAGCATCCTGATTGTGATGCTGTCCTGGGTGTCGTTCTGGATCAATCATGAGGCGACTAGTGCCAGAGTGGCTCTCGGTAAGGCACAATAATAAAATAAAACCAATTCTAGTTTACCATAAACTGTGAGCAAGTTTTTCCAGATCAAACAGACTGAAAACCTTCTTATCATATCCCGAAAATTGTTTCTATTCAGATCAGTACCGAGTGCATCTCAATTAAAATAGCTATAACAAACCAGCTAAAATATTTCAAGCAAGATTACAAAAAATCATAACAGAGTTTACATATAATGACTACAAACAACTATGTATTTCAATCATAGAATTTGTAAACCAGATGCTGGCCTATTTAGGAACTCTATTCAGGTATACATGAGTGTGACATTTGAATGGGAACCCGAATCAATACTTAGACTTTAGCACTTTACGTGTTTGTCTCCCCTAAAAAATGCTTATATCAATAGGCCATATCTTTGTGAGGACAACATACATGCTGGATTAAGATCAATTCAGAAGTAATATTTCCTAATCATTTTTCATTTCAGGTATAACTACTGTACTCACAATGACAACAATAAGTACTGGAGTACGAAGTTCTCTACCAAGAATAAGCTATGTAAAAGCCATAGACATATACCTGGTGATGTGCTTCGTATTTGTCTTTGCAGCTCTATTAGAGTATGCTGCTGTCAACTATACATATTGGGGAGCAAGAGCCAAGAAGAAGAGCAAGAAAAACAAAGAAAATGAAGATAATAAACATGGTAGTTGCTAGTTTTAACATTTTACCAAGTCATAGATAAAGTTAAATCTCTTACAACTCTATGACTTTAGAGAGTACCTACTGATATACAAACGCGACCAAATTGTTGGTAATGATCGATGATAATTTCCTAGGAATAGTTCAAAAATCGTACACCTCCTTGCTGTATTAAAAAGCAGGGAAATGTCCAATGACTCGTTACTAGCCGTTCTTTTCTTTACATTTTTTCATCGATCATTCTTTAGTAGCTATTGCCATGAAGAAACAGAGATAAATAGATAAATCCATTCAAAAACCTAATCTTCTTTTTGCAATGGTGAGGAAAAAATGGTCAAGTTTTTTTTTTATCGATTCAATCAAGAAAATTCGGTAAATTTTTAGATATCAAATATTTTAAAATTATTAGGTCCATTAAGCTAGCACAACAAAAGTGGCACACATCAATAAAATTAGTGTACAAAATTCAAGTATATTTAGTGCTAATATAGAAAACGCAAAAATTAAATTTGTAACTCTTCAGTTTTTTAAATTACGGACAATACTGCTAGCTTAATATTAAGTGAACACACTTAAAAGGAATATGATCGAATTTGAGAAAATCTGCTTTACATAATTTAGGGCTAATTTAATACACTCTAAAAAAATTAAAACTCTTCATTTTTAAAATTTGTAGGCAAGTGTGCTAACTTAATATTAAGTCCGCACATTTAAATGAAATATGGAGAAAATCCAAAACTAATCGTTAGGAATAATTTAATGCTAATTTAGTGCACAAGAATAACAATTATAACTCTTATTTTAAAGAAATTATGAGCAAGTTTGTTTGTCATTCAGTTACTCTGTTATGTCTTGACAGACACTAAACATCGCCTCTGACCTGGGAATTCCATAGCCATGGAATGAAGATGTAGCTAGTGAGAGATAGATGGAGGTATCTCTTCTCATTAGGTTGCGTAAACAACATTTTATTTGTCATACTTACTTATATTATATAAGATATAACATTTAAAATAAATGTCTAAGTAGCATCTTAGACTCGACACTTTTACATTATATAGGCATCTGTGTGGTACATATAAAAATATTCTGAAAATCTAGATTTGAAGGCCAAATAGTGACAATCATATTTGTTTTCCCAGAAGAGTGTAAAATGTCAATCATATATTTAGATGTAACAAGAGGTAGGAAACTAGCATTGAATTTGATTTTCGAGGAAGTTTCTTCTGTTTGATATTATCATATTCAATAAACTAGATAAAATTATCAATTAGTAAAATACAATATTAATTTTCACAACCATGAAATAAGTATAACAAATCTTATACAATTGTCAACTTTGAAGTACATATATGTCTAACTTAAAAAAAGCTAGAAGCTTTGGACCTCCCTATATGAATCTCTATAAATTTTACTTTAAAGGCTTTTATTACTTTGAACAGTAATAACCATGAACCGCAAAAAAATTATATTTTCATTTTGCTTTTTCTTAACTTGCTTTTAGTAACACAAAACAGAAGTTATATATTTTATCATAAATAAAATGTTGTCTACTCAACCTAATGAGAAAAGATACCTCCTTGACTATGGAAGTCCCACTTTATACTGAAATGGTCACAGACAATGTATAGTGTCTGTGAAGATATAACAGAATAGCTAAATGACAAATAAACTCAAAATTTCTTTAAAATAAGAGTTATAATTATTATTCTTGTGCACTAAATTAGCATTAAATTATTCCTAACGATTAGTTTTGGATTTTCTCCATATTTCATTTAAGTGTGCAGACTTAATATTAAGCTAGCACACTTGCCTATAAATTTCAAAAAAGAAGAGTTGTAAATTTATGTGTGTGATACCTCCTTGACTATGGAAGTCCCACTTTATACTGAAATGGTCACAGACAATGTATAGTGTCTGTGAAGACATAACAGAATCACTAAATGACAAATAAACTCATAATTTCTTTAAAATAAGAGTTTTAATTGTTATTCTTGTACATTAAATTAGCATTAAATTATTCCTAACGATTAGTTTTGGATTTTCTCCATATTTCATTTAAGTGTGCAGACTTAATATTAAGCTAGCACACTTGCCTATAAATTTCAAAAAAGAAGAGTTGTAAATTTATGTGTGTGATACCTCCTTGACTATTGAAGTCCCACTTTATACTGAAATGGTCACAGACAATGTACAGTGTCTGTGAAGACATAACAGAATAGCTAAATGACAAATAAACTCATAATTTCTTTAAAATAAGAGTTATAATTATTATTCTTGTGCACTAAATTAGCATTAAATTATTCCCAACGATTAGTTTTGGATTTTTTCCATATTTCATTTAAGAGTGCGGATTTAATATTAAGCTAGCACACTTGCCTATAAATTTCAAAAAAGAAGAGTTGTAAATTTATGTGTGTGATACCTCCTTGACTATGGAAGTCCCACTTTATACTGAAATGGTCACAGACAATGTATAGTGTCTGTGAAGACATAACAGAATAACTAAATGACAAATAAACTCATAATTTCTTTAAAATAAGAGTTTTAATTGTTATTCTTGTACATTAAATTAGCATTAAATTATTCCTAACGATTAGTTTTGGATTTTCTCCATATTTCATTTAAGTGTGCAGACTTAATATTAAGCTAGCACACTTGCCTATAAATTTCAAAAAAGAAGAGTTGTAAATTTATGTGTGTGATACCTCCTTGACTATTGAAGTCCCACTTTATACTGAAATGGTCACAGACAATGTACAGTGTCTGTGAAGACATAACAGAATAGCTAAATGACAAATAAACTCATAATTTCTTTAAAATAAGAGTTATAATTATTATTCTTGTGCACTAAATTAGCATTAAATTATTCCCAACGATTAGTTTTGGATTTTCTCCATATTTCATTTAAGAGTGCGGATTTAATATTAAGCTAGCACACTTGCCTAAAAATTTCAAAAAAGAAGAGTTGTAAATTTATGTGTGTGATACCTCCTTGACTATGGAAGTCCCACTTTATACTGAAATGGTCACAGACAATGTATAGTGTCTGTGAAGACATAACAGAATAACTAAATGACAAATAAACTCATAATTTCTTTAAAATAAGAGTTATAATTATTATTCTTGTGCACTAAATTAGCATTAAATTATTCCCAACGATTAGTTTTGGATTTTCTCCATATTTCATTTAAGAGTGCGGATTTAATATTAAGCTAGCACACTTGCCTATAAATTTCAAAAAAGAAGAGTTGTAAATTTATGTGTGTGATACCTCCTTGACTATTGAAGTCCCACTTTATACTGAAATGGTCACAGACAATGTACAGTGTCTGTGAAGACATAACAGATTAGCTAAATGACAAATAAACTCATAATTTCTTTAAAATAAGAGTTATAATTATTATTCTTGTGCACTAAATTAGCATTAAATTATTCCCAACGATTAGTTTTGGATTTTCTCCATATTTCATTTAAGAGTGCGGACTTAATATTAAGCTAGCACACTTGCCTATAAATTTCAAAAAAGAAGAGTTGTAAATTTATGTGTGTGTATTAAATTAGCACTATATTATTTAAAGCAGATTTTCTCAAATTCGATAATATTCAGTTTAAGTGTGCTCATTTAATATTAAGCTAGCAGTATTCCCCGTAATTTCAAAAAATTTATTTTTGCGTACTAAATTAGCACCAAATATACTAGAATTTAGTAAACTAATTAAGATATTCATAGTGTTGATTAATGCATATGTACATACTTCCATAGGGACCAAATCAATAAGTGAGCCTCCACTTGTAAACAACGAGGACATAATAGAGCTGCAAGACGTTAGGATGAGTCCTATAGCATCCATAAGGAACAGACACAACTCGAACAAATCCTATACCTGCGATTTGGACCCATCCAAATTCCCTCCCAGCTTTCGCATATCAAGGACGTCTGGGTACACGTACAATTACAGAACCACACCTGGACTCAGATATAGAGGCAATAAAAGTAAGAAATTAGAAAGAAATACTTTGTATTATTTTTTGAATGTTAACAACAACCTCTTAAGGTGAGTATGTACAGCAAATAAAATAAAATATGAAAAAAAAAATTAAAATAAAATAATAAAGTTGAACATGATAGTTTTCATGAGAGCGTTTATACAAGAAATAAGATGAAATAAGGAATAAGAATAAGAATAAAAGATAGCCAACTTTCATCTTTTATTTGGAAACTGCTAATGCGCATGACCGAAATATTTTTTGGAGGCTATGTAGTGTAACTATACCAAAGAAGAATTATTTATTCGTTGAATCATAGTGATAAAACGAAAAAGCGTAATACAAGAATAAAATATATATTGATATAAATATTTTTTACAAAAAATTGGACCGACGTTATTAGTTGATCCACTGAAAAGTGTTAAATAATATTAATTCTATTGGTGCTGTTACTTTTGAAGTTGTGCAGTTGCAGTTAGATTGATAACTTTTGGCACCAACTTCACAATACCATCACCAATAGAATTAATATTATTTTATACTTTTCAGTGCATCAACTAATAACTTCGGTCCAATTTTTTGTAAAAAATATTTATTTCACACTTTTGAGTGAAATATTAGTCACGAAGATCGTTGAACGTTAACTAATACCCATACTTATCGTATTACCCACGTATATATATTCTTTGCTTGTAGTTGTTATTATTGAGATCTCAAGGCATCGCTGCGGAAATACGCTTAAATATTTTACATTTTACCATTTTAACATCGATTTAACTCGAAAACCGTAACTCTAAGGAAAAAATGTTCATTATAAATGTTGCTACAAATAATTATGTCGTTCATGTAGTATCGAAAGATTTTCAATTTTTTAAGGAAATCGCCCTCTCCACATAGCAAAAATACATATCTAACATACGTCTATCTCAAAAACCGTAACTCTTTTAAAAAATGTTCAATTTAAACGTTTCCGGATATTGTCCTAGCTTTAATTATACCAAATCAAATTTTCGATTTTCGAGAAAATTTGCCCCCTACACCCCCTTCGGGGTTGGTTTTCGGAGGGAAAAGGATTTCGGATTTGCGTTTTTATCAATATGGGACCATTTCTCAAACCTCATCTTTCAAATTAATCAAAAATCATCAAAATCGGAGTACGTTTACTATATACACGTCGCGAACATACAAAAAAAACAGACAGTCGAATTGTATACCTCCTCCGTTCGAGGTTCGTCGGTCAAAAATACACAGAACTCGAATACAATACAAGTCTCTATCAAAAAACTGCGATTTGATTGGTTCATTCTTATTTCTTATTTTATTTTAGTCATCTGTAGGAATAATCAATCTTTTTTGCCATATTCTTATTTTTCTTTGTTTCTTATTTTATTTTATTTGCTGTATAATCTCACCTTTACTAACAGATCAATTTTTTGAAAAATAAAATAAATCAGAAATAGCTTATAAAGGGTATAGGGTATATTTTTCATGACAAAAATTATTTATATTCCAGGCAATTCCATCCACAGGCCAAAAGTTCTTCATGCTATCAGAAAAGGAGCCTCAGTTTTGAAAGCCTCCATGCCAAAGATCAAAGACGTTAATGTAATAGACAAATATTCAAGAATTGTGTTCCCAGTAACGTTTTTACTATTTAATGTTGGTTACTGGCTATTTTACTTTTTCGAATAAGTAATTGTATTAAGTTTTGATACCACCATAGCCTAGTCCTGAATTCTGTTGGAAAATGATCCAATCAACAAAAAAACAACTTTTCGCATGATAGTGGCACCTCTTAAGTATATTCTCAGAGAACTAAGATTCAATAATTATTTCCTTATATTATTATATTATTATATATTATATTATAGTATTATTGCAGAAATGAACCGAATATCACTATAAATAATTTATTCATATTTGCAATAATTGGATTTATACTTTTAAAGCAGGCAAAAACCACAATAATTATGGATCACCTTTTTTTGGCTCAATATAGCAAAGATTATCAGGAAGTCACTATATTTCAAAGCTTACACGTAGAATATAGTCTTCCTCTTCATGTCTCCAGTAGAAAAAATATCACAGGTCATTTCCATAACATAAAAGTAAAGTTTTCAATTTCCCACTTCTGATATAATAGATCAGATAGATGATGATCACTCATCACATGCGATACGTGAAAAATATTCCTGATACTACAATATAAGGTTATCACCACCGACTTTTTGTGGTTCATATTTTCTTACTGAATTCAGATTCTAGAATATGTATGATCCTTATAATTAGCCTTGTAAATGAGAAGATTAATCTAACTAAACCTTGAATCAAATAAATATGAAAATTTGTAAATATAATTATTGAATATGACATAGTTGCAGAAAAAGAGAGAGATGCTTCAAATATATGATGGGTTTTTGAAAAACGAGTTTCTTAAAGATTTAGTTCTTGGTATTTTTATTGAACGTTCTATGAATACTGTCACAATTCTGACTAATTAAGGGGTTGCTGAGTTACTATGAAAGATAGATGTGCGCTTTTCTACCCAAATTTATAGTTATTATGTACAGAACAACCTATATTTTTTTTCACCTCAATATTTTCAAGTATTTCTTCTGTGACCCGGCACAATGCATCTTCTGTATTAGTATTACTCTTAAAAGCAAAATGAGTTTTGGATATTAAGTTAAATTTCCCGATATAAGTTAATTTTATATTTGATGAATTTCTTAATGAATGTTTTGATTGTTCTTGTGATGGTAATCTCCTTGTTTGTATATAGATACAATAATAGTTTGTTTTAAGAAAACACCTGAACTGAAAATTTTACGGAATAAGATCCTCAATATCCTCAATTATACATTTTTTCTCCATTTTTTTCAAACACTATGTTTGAGATTTATGCAGGTAATTCAGCAATATCAGATAGAAGTTGATCGATTTTAAAGTAAAAAAATTAAAATCATCAACGGTTGTTTCTTCTGTTACTCAAATCTGACAACCAAGATTATCATTGATATGGTTTATGGTACTCTTGCTGTCCTGTTCATTGATGCGACAGTTTTCTAGTAATTTTTGATATCGTTTGAATTGAGTCAAAATGGCGAGAGCGTGGCTACAGCACATGGTCTATAAACTGAGGCTACAGCATAGCACTGGCCTACTTCGGTCGGTCCCATATATGTCACCAGAGACCATGGTCTATAAACTGATCAGAGACAATCATGTCACATTGCATTCTCCATTCCCCCTCTTTCACAAGGTAACGGTGAACCGACGAGAGTAGCGTAGCTCTCTAGGAAGGACTGTGAAATATAAAAACTGAATTTTCAGCGTAGGTACTTCTTTGTTTAAAAACAACTGAGAAACCCCTAAATTATATCGATATTTGGAAATCCTGTACATAATATGGATGTTAAACAATCAGTCTATTTCCATCAAAAAATATTTAACATTCCGTCCGTACAAATGCATTTGTTTAATAAAAATACTTAGAACAACTATTTGTATAGTTTTTAATTAGATTTCTCTAAGAGATACGTTACTCAATTAAGGAAATATACTGCAGTATGTATAAGCTTTAAGGTAATTTTGAGTTTTTTGGTATAAGAGCAACATGTGATTCGTCAACATTCCATACTGGAGCAGATTATCATGTCATATCTGATATGTGGCAAGCCAGATTCGTAAAGATATCCATTCATACGTGTATGGGTAACTATGACCCAGATACAAAAAAAGACCAAATTCGTCCGAATCAATTCTGAAGTTTTTGACTTCAAGACGAAATCTTTGCGTTAGTGGGTACGAGCATGTTATCTATATGTACAATAAGCATGCAAAGTGCTGTATCTCATTTATTATAGAGATTTCCTATAAAAAAATCCATTACTAAAGTAGACATAAAAAAATGTTGGAAATTATTTTCAGATTTTTAAAATGACCGCTGGGGGGCGTAATCCCTATCTTGAATTAAAACAGGTTACGTTTCTCGATTATTTACCAAATTAAAATAATAAAAAAACTGAGATAAATTCGAATCTTTTTTGTATTTTTTGCCTTATGTCTCAAAATAAAGTGGAGGGGAAATAAATAATTCTTACAAAAATTAGACCGACGTTGTTAGTTGATGCACTAAGAAATACAAAATAACATTAATTTTATTGATGTTGGTACTTTTGAAGGTATGCGTTGCAGTTAGATTGAAAACTTTTCGCGCCAACTTCACAAGTACCAATAGAATTAATATTACTTTGTATTTTTCAAGGCACCAACTAATAATTTCTGTAAAAAATATTCATTTCATATATGATCATCTTAAGCGAACAAATCTACCTCACTCGTTGTGATTGTATTTTAGTATGTAACCAAAAGAAGGCATTAAATGATATTAGGACAGAAATTGCGAGATTTCTCAAAAAATTAAATATGATATTTACTTTGCTCCAAATATAAAATAGAAGAATGATGTTCAGACAAAATAGTAAAATCCCCGCCTTGATATCATGCACCTAACCTACAATATAATTCTGATAAGTTTTTCATTTTTTCAGCATTTTTTAAAATGCTATTTTTGAGATTCATTCAGAAAATTCAGAAATATTTGATATAAGTTGATTTATTTTGAAATATAAAATTAAAATCAGCAACGGTTGTTTCTTGAGTTACTCAGTGTTGGGTCAAAACTTATAAAAAAACTTATACAAAAAATATAATAACTCATACTTCAGATCATAATAATTGTATTTTAAACCCATTCACCTTGGATTTATCGAAATTTAAAGATTCAACCAAAATTTTCTTCGTCTTTTTTACACCATGCCCCTAAAATTCTTTTAAAAATCTTGAATGGTAAGACAAGTAAATGTTCAATCAAAAAGCCCCTTTCCAAATAATCGAATACCAAAAGATATAATATAACACTCGATACTAGATAATAAAAGGGAAAGCTAATTTTGGTTAAAAATGTGTGTCCCTCGATATTATTTTTTCCGTATTCTATTGTTTTTCTAAGCTCATATTTAGAGAAATTTGAGGAAGTAAAATGATCACCCTGTATAGTTATTTGCATAAGTAGAAACTATAACATTTTCGAACATTGATGACGCTTCAAGTTGATTTTTGTTATCTGATTTTGGGTTAGGTGCAAAATATCGAAAATTTTGTCCATCCAGCCGCATTGAAGTTACAGATGTTGATTTACAAAAACAATTGAACTCCTCCACGACTTTATTTTTAGATATTAGGAAAAAAGACTCAAATCTATCTCAGCTTTATTTATTTTTTTTGTTATCTTGACCTGGCAACTTTTTCCTAGCAGATCTGAAAATAATTTCAAATTTTTTTTTATTTCTAGTTGACATGATTTTTTTACCGCAAGTCTATACAGTTAGTTTTTTCTGAGATACAGCACTACGAACGATTATTCGGCCACCCTGTACTATATAGGTACTTATTGTGATAGGCGACTACTAAACAAAATATATCTCATTTTACAGAGTTTTTTTTAGAACTCATATTAGCCTTTGGAAAAAATGATGCTTACGATGATTTAGTAAATTTTACAAAATAACTGAGCAGCATTCCGCAATTATATATTATTTCTCTGGTAAGTGATAAGAGCTGACTTATGTTTTGACCTGCAATGTATATAAAAAACTTACCGGCAGCCAGATATCGAAGAGTAGTAGTATGTATATATATTTTTTCTTCAAATAATCTCAAATAAACTTCAATAGATAGTTAAACGTATTCAATTTCAAATAATTTCTGAAATCATTTAGGTCCACGCAACTGTCCTTAAGTGATATATGACTTGAATGTCTTGTCGCGATAACCAATTTTTACCTATTTTCTTATCAATCTTCTTTTTGTTTAAATATTCCTAAGCTAACATTGATACCCACACAAGCAATAACTTTTCCTTTGTTACTATGATCAAACATTTTGAAACTGAAATCTGCAGTGATATGCTAGATCTTCAAGATGTCCCCAGAATACAACGAGCCATATTCGGTCTGTATAAAATGGAGAATTCATCTTCACGGAAAAAATTTGAGCTCTCAAGTCATACATAAAGATTTGATTCGTTCTATCCTTAATGTCGAGTCAAATCTCTACATGTCTGATATGTACGGATAATCTGTACAAGTATGGTATGCTAATATCTATTATCAATCCTTGAAATAATTTATTATACAAGATCATTTATATCGATGTTACTTCAATTTGTTAACAGAATTTAGGAAATACATTATTTATTGTTGATAATTTTAACAAATAATGAAATAATATACACAATAATCGTTACTGTCAAAGTTAAAATGAAATATTTCCCGTTATTTGAATGAGATTTTCTAATATCTATTTATTAATGTTCTCGAAACTCTTAGAAAAATATCTGTTATAGCGTAACGTCAATGGTAATAAGAATATTTTACATGAAAATTTAAAATTTTCAACCTCCTTCCTGTCATAAAGTATATTTTTAGTATTTATGTGGAATCTTTACTTTACATATTATTTTAATCGATATCATCAGAAGGGGGAAGTATACAATTCGATTTAATGTTTACTAATATCTTATATTGGAGCCTGCAAAGATCCTCGTTCAAATAGTCTGGTTGATGTCTGGTTTCAAATACTATTAACCTTATAACATATCCAACTCGAGTTGAAATCTGGAATCAAGTACATAAACAGCCCCCTACCGGCTTAAGTTGTCTACACCGAAAAATCTGAAGTTAAAACAAATTTCCCAAAATTAATATGCCATTTCGATTGAACAACCTTTTGGAAATATTCTTTTTCTACGGTATAATACTTAGTAGAATCGCTTATATTTCAAATAGCCACAAAAACTCAAGTTCAAAGAACGCAATTTCTGAGCTGGAGTTGTGAAAATGATACCGCCAATTGAAAATAGACGAAGTTGTACGTATAATAGGGTTGATATTTTTTGCTGGTCTTCTCCAAGGAAAAATAAAATCCTGGACATAGATACCGATAATGAAAATTTTGTTCAAACTCAATAATGAATTACTATCTTAGGTATGAATGTTTTCTGGTGATTTTCTGTCGTTATAGGCGCAATCTTTTTAATACCTATCAATTATACTGAGCTGTAGAAGAGTATAATAGAATGTTTTCCTTTTTGATAGATATATGGACATGATCTTTATTTTCAAAAAATAGATCATTTGTCAAACGAGTAATATACCCTAAAATTCTAAAAACGGTAGAAGAATTTCAAAATATTATAATCAATTCAAAATATTTTGTTTTTCCTATTTTATTCTGTAGTTACCTATAATAAGACTTTTATTTTCAAACCTTCGTAGGTGTATAATAAATGTGATTAAAGTCGCTTCGAAGTCACAGGTGCTACCAATTAATAATTTTATTGCTTATTATTTTATATTGATAAATTTTTTGTTCTTGTAGGTTTCACATAATACAAAATTTACTTGAATCAAAGTATTATTTTTCCGGTTCATATTCACCCTTTGTAACTATGCCGTCAAGGTTAGCGCTATTGCCAAATATGACCAAAATCATAAGTGTAGGTATAATACGAAATTCTCACTTCAAAAACTTATATTAAAAAACGGAACGATGAATCTCTTCGAATTTTTATACACATGTTTATCAAGGTTCATTTTATAATATAATAGTTTTTTCATTGAAATTCTGGAGTTTAAGCGAAAAAAATTAATTGTGTTGAAATAATACATTCGCTGTATCTCAGCTATGTAAGAAATGGAAAATATATATATTTCTTTATTACTAAGCGGCGAATCATTTTGAAACTTTGCTATAGGGAAGAAGGCATTTCAAACTGTATGAAACTAAAATTTAAAAGAAATCTTTCGTAAACGAATTTACGCGATAACTACCTTAATGTAACATATACTATATTGTCAAAGACCAGTAACATTAGATTTCACGTTGCTGTTTAACAGGAGATGGTTCATTTGATCATTGTTTGCATTGATATAAATATCAACAACGGTAAAATGCATCTTGTTTCAACTTTATAATATGGAAGTTATTGAAATAGGAGCGATTTTTGTTATTATAGTAACCTGCATTTTTTTTTCTAAATTCGAGTCATTGTGTCATAAAATTTTTCCACAGAGATAAATTTGCGACAAAATGTATCTTTTGGTTCTCTTCTGCTTTTATATATATATATATATATATATATATATATATATATATATATATATATATATATATATATATATAAGACCAGGACCATTCGATATTGCGCAAATTCAACATTAGATAAAAAAAAAACAAAATAATAGTGACCAGAATCTGACACAAAGTTATTCAAAATTGAATTTGTACACAATTTTCTTTGTCCATTTCTTTTTCTCCAGTAGTATTCTAGGGACTCCATTTTAAGCTGAAACATCAAAACGCATATTTTTTTCAGTAAATAAGTTAGATGTAATCACTAGTGTTCCTTCAATAAGTACATACCTTCTCAATGTGTGAAACCATATCTAAGGAATGTTATGAATTAGTAAAATTTTGTTATTTAATTGATCCCCTTTATTTATTTAAAGAATTTGTTAATTGTTAGACGTTTTGATGTAAAAATAAATTCTATAGTCTTATAATATTATACAAATACAGGGTGTGTAAGTTGAGCTTGAAGCGTAGGTATGTTGTTTGGAAAATATGAAACAAATGTTAATTAAAATTCTAAAAATCAATTGAAATGTAACATATAATTTTTATTTTATATCCGGAAAATATTATGAAAGAAACTTCTATGTATAATATACGTGTTGAATGTGAAATGTTTAACAGTTCCTCTTGAATACCTGAATATGGAAATATTATTCCAGTATATCTACAGTTGAAACAGCACCAAATTTCTCTTTTAAATCCTTGGCCTAGGATGAACCAACAACATTAGTAGGTACTGATGTACCTAGTCATGAGTTTTAATACTCGCCACGCCTTTGCCAATTGCCAAAAGAGTTGCCACCTTCGGGGATACCTACGAGTATATCACCAAACAAGTAAAACAGAGTTATAGCTACTAAAAGACTTGATCATACGAAATCCAACTTAAAGTTTAGTGTGATTATATAGCTCAACGGGTTTCCGGTTAGATGGACATAGTTTTCATGTCAGGTATTCAAATATTAGATTCATGTTAGATAGTTAAAAGTATGTCATATAGAAATTTAATAAAAAATGGAATTATGAACCTGTGTATCTATCCAAAACTGAGTTTAGGCGATGGTAAAAACTTATTAATGCCTTATAAATCCAGGAAATGGTTACAAATATGTCAAATCGGATTTGTGCTATATCTAATATATATTAATATACCTAGGTAAGTTTTCTTCAGCATAGGTTACTTCTGATCTTCCATTTTAATTCTAAAGGCGCTTTAGAATTTGCGTTCTATATTTCAATGTTTCTAATTATTAAAACATGTACAATTTCTCATTAATTTAATATACCTAAAAGAAATGAAAATATGAAGTGAGAACAAAATAACAGTTTTTTTGTTGATCGACGAACCCAAACGTAGTAGGTTTTTCTTGATTTGTGCGCGCGCTGTATATTGTAAACGTAGTTCGATTTTCGTGATTTTTGATTCATATGAAAGAGGAGGTCCCATATTCGTAAGAACTCAAATCTGAAATCTCCTTCCCTCCCAAAAACGCCCCCGAAAGAGATGGAGGGTGTTAGTTTCTCGAAAATCAAAAATCTGAGACGAAATAAAGATAGTACAATATCTGAAAACGTTTAAATTGAACATTTTTTCCATAGAGTTACGGTTTTCGAGTTACAGTGGTGGTAAAGTCTAAAATATGTGTATTTCCGCGACGATGTTTTTAGATTTCTGGATAATAAGAGTACAATCAAAGGCATGGGTAATGGTATAAGTGAAAGTTCAACGATTTTCGTGACTAATGTTACATTTAAAGGTGTGAAATAAAATTTTTTTCACAAAAAATTGGACCGACGTTATTAGTTGGTGGAATGAAAAATACAAAATAATATTAATTCTAATGGTGCTGGTACTTGTGAAGTTGGTGCCGAAAGTTTTTAATCTAACTGCAACTGCACAATTTCAAAAATACCAACACCAATGGAATTAATAGTGTACCAACTCCAATTCTTTGTGAGGAATATTTATTTCGAACTAATATTTTTGCTGCCGATCACATGAAACAAAGAAATATCTTTTGTGGCATTTACTTACAGAATTTTCTAAACTTTGTTCGGCCGTAATCTTGAAGCTAGTACTTAGTTCGAACTGGCCATTACCAAACATAACGACTAATTTTGGTACAAGTGCGAATAATCGCAATACTTTTTGTCGCTTTATGCCAAAATATCCCCTCGAAATTACGATGAGCTCATCGATAAGATTCAAAAATATCAAAGTATCTAAATAAGTTGTTTACTTCCGCAAAAAAGGTCGCTTTGGATGTCAAGAAAAAAGTGGTAGTTATCTTGTTATTTTCGTATAGAGGTCAAATCATTTCTGAAATTTATTTATGGTTCAAGTGATTGCAATAATTATTTAATGATATTGAGAAAAAACTATAGGTCATAGAGTTTCTTATTAGAATTTTGCAAAAAAATAACTTGTTATTTTTCGAAAGGAACATTGTTCAGCACCACAGAATCAGTTTATCATAAAATATTAAAATATTTACGTATACTTCATACGTGTTTCATTAATACGGCTTATAGCACATAATTTGATATCGTGAATCAATGAATAATATCTGGGCCTATAAGATGGGTCTATAAGAGTTACTGAGGATATTTAAACTTATTGAAAAATGTGCATATTTCTGATTAAAATGTATATATATATATATATATATATATATATATATATATATATATATATATATATATATATATATATATATATATATATATATATATATATATATATATATATTGATTTTGTATTCTTGACTGGTTTTATAATAAATAAAAAGATGTTCTTGGGGATGCAGTCATATATTAAACAAAATTCTTTGATTGAAGCCGAGCTTTCGAGAATGTTTATTCTCTTCTTCAGGGCAAAAATCGTAATTGATGGCTATGAAATCTTTCCTGGTTTTGGTTAATTTATTCTAAATTCACGATTTTTGCCTTGAAGAAGAGAATAAACATTCTCGAAAGCTCGGCTTCAATCAAAGAATTTTATTTAATATATGACTGCATCCCCAAGAACATCTTTATATATATATATATATATATATATATATATATATATATATATATATATATATATATATATATATATATATATATAACTTACACTTAGAATAAAGACTGGGAAATCTGTCGATAAATGGGGCTTTCGAAGATGTTTATTTTTTTTCAAGGCTAAAAACATTTATAAAATATACAGGGTGTCCCACTTAAGCGTACTTCCCCGATAGCTCCCTTATTAATGAGAATATGAAAAAAATTGCTGAGCAAAAGATTTATCAATTCAAATTTTCCATCTCTTAAAATTATTTTCAGTTATACAGGGTGTCCCATATCTGCTGGGCCGGACTCAACTTCAGTTTTTCAAATGAAATGATACTATTTTTATTGCATTTTTGTATTTCTCATTAAAAATAAGGGTCCGTTTCATAAGCCTTCTTGATACTTAAAATCATGGGTTTTCGAAATAATCAGAAAAAACAACTTTTGCAGCGTCTTGCGCCATTTTGAATATTTCGTGAACAATCAAACTTAAAGCAATGTAGTTTGGACCATTGACTTGAGAAGAAATGAACTATCATTTTCACTATTTGCACAAAGGTTTCCATAAAATAAACTCTTATATTTTTAACTGTAAAAATTTTTTTTTTATTGCTAATAACTTTTTTTTCTTAAATGGAAGTATGTATTTTTTTCTTGATAATGAAAAGCTAAATTTAATTTACTTTCTCCCGATATAAGGTTGTTTCCACTTATTTACAACGGTTTTTGAGATATTTAGAATTTTTGAAAAATTCTGTTAATGCACTTTAATCTAGTTTGCTTTTTTTTCAAAGCTGAATAGACGGCTGACTTCATCGAATGTGGCTCCCGTTGTAATTTATTGCTGTTGCACATCGTAATAATCTGAGTAAATGTAATTATTGAAGTTATTTAAAAAAACTGAAAAATAAAATTTGAAAACAGCTTTATAATATTTATTAATTAATTACAGCAAATGCTCGAAGTGCATGCCATTCTGCTCTAAACACTTTCTCATTCGCATTTTATTGTTGTTGTCGACATTGTGTAGAATATCTGGCGTAATCTCTCTGAAGGTAGCTGTAATTCTTTGTCGCATGCCCTCTGCTGTAGTAGGTTGATACGCATACACTTGATTTTTTATGTAACCCCAAAGAAAGAAATCGCATTTTGTACAGTCAGGCGATCTTGCTGGCCAATGAATTGGCCCTCCTCTTCCGATCCAACGATCGTGGAAACGCGTGTTTAAGAAATTCCGAATTTCTCGAGTAGCATGACATGGTGCTCCGTCGTGTTGTAGCCACATATTCTGCCTTATTGCCAAGGGAACATCTTCTAATAATTCTGGAAGCTGATTCTGTAGAAAGTCCAGATACATTCTTCCATTCAGGTTCCCATCGAAAAAGTACGGTCCTATTAATCGATCCCCTAATATTCCGCCCTATACGTTCAGTGACCAACGATATTGCGAATATGTACGAAAAATACAAGGGTTTTCAGTATCGTAGTAATGAAAATTGTGTCTGTTAACCAACCCATTTTTGTGGAAAGTAGATTCATCAGAAAATAGCACACTTTTAAAAAAGCCCTCTACTTCGATAATTTTGTTAGTAGCCCATTCCGCAAAAGTGATTCGGGACTCAAAATCCATAGGTAGTAATTCCTGATGCAACTCAATGTGATACGGATGATATTAGTGTTGCTTTAAGATTCTTTGCACTGTCGACCTGCTAATTTCAGTGTCTCTGGCTAGCTCCCTTATTCTGACATTCTTATTTTCTTGAACACGTAATAAGACCTGGAACTGATTTTCTTCTGTGCGAACAGAATTCCTTCTGTTCCTTGGCAAGGGAGTAACAGAGCCACTGACGAGAGACCTTCTTAAAACTTTTTCGTCCCAGAGCTCGTCTTTCAGGGAAATGCTGAGAGTAAATTCGTGATGCCAACAAGGGATTTCTATTGCACTCTCCAAGAATGAAGACCATGTCTATCATTTCATTTTGACTTAAAGCCATCTTGAACAACACAACAATAACAACAGAACAATAAACACAAAGGCGAACTTAGGAACACCAAAGAAATAAACTTACCTTGCGGCTGTCAAACGACTGTAACAAGTAAATCGTTATACAAAGCAAACTAGATTATAGTGCATTAACAGAATTTTCCAAAAATTCTAAATATCTCAAAAACCGTTGTAAATAAGAGGAAACAACCTTATATCGGGAGAAAGTAAATTAAATTTAGCTTTTCATTAACAAGAAAAAAATACATACTTCAATTTAAGAAAAAAAAGTTATTAGCAATAAAAAAAAAATTTACAGTTAAAAATATAAGAGTTTATTTTATGGAAACCTTTGTGCAAATAGTGAAAATGATAGTTCATTTCTTCTCAAGTCAATGGTCCAAACTACATTGCTTTAAGTTTGATTGTTCACGAGATATTCAAAATGGCGCAAGACGCTGCAAAAGTTGTTTTTTCTGATTATTTCGAAAACCCATGATTTTAAGTATCAAGAAGGCTTATGAAATGGACCCTTATTTTTAATGAGAAATACAAAAATGCAATAAAAATAGTATCATTTCATTTGAAAAAATGAAGTTGAGTCCGGCCCAGCAGATATGGGACACCCTGTATAACTAAAAATAATTTTAGGAGACGGAAAATTTGAATTGATAAATCTTTTGCTCAGCAATTTTTTTCATATTCTCATTAATAAGGGAGCTATCGGGGAAGTACGCTTAAGTGGGACACCCTGTATATATATATATATATATATATATATATATATATATATATAGTGTACAATTTATATAAAAAGAATTACTATGCAAGTGAGGTTACATCGTTAACAAAACATAAGTACGGATACATTTTCTTAGATTAACAGTAAGGAACATCACATATTATAATCACTGAACCGTTTAACGTAGAAAATATACTAGGTGAAGATTCAGTGGCTGTCTATTTCAAATAGCTAAGGATGAATGAGAAAGAACAAAAAAAACTTTAACGGAACTAATATCTAGATTTATGTAAACAACTTCTCAATGACCCCAGATACTATAAGAAATTACCTAGAGACCCAACTCTCACATTACAGGGGAAGGCAAATAATATTCTCGCTGATATGAGTGAAAATAATTTTATCAACCTTGTAACAAAGAAGCAATATACAGTATATGATTCTGTACCAGCCAGATTCTATGCTCTACCCAAGATCCATAAAGAACCTCTTTCTCTTAGACCGATCATCTCTTCTATCGGCACTCCCAATTCTGGCCTGGGCAAATTCATCACGCGAATATTAAATTACAATAAAAATAATAATTACTTTATTCAAGATTCCTTCCAATTTGCCAATTTCATGAATAACTTTCAATTACCTCCAGACTATTTGTTTATCAGCCTTGACGTATCATCCCTATTTACAAACATTCCTTATGATCCAGCGGCATCCAGTATTAAAAGACATTGGCAGGAGATTCAGTCGTACTGTGAATTAAGTGTAGAGTCCTTCTTGTTGGCAATTAAGTTCATTTTCGAAAGTACGATCTTTACATTACAGGGAGAAATATACTCACAGGTTTTTGGTACCCCGATGGGGTCTGCAATTTCACCAATAATTTCTGCCTTTATCATGGATGACCTATTGGACGACTGTTTGCGTAAACTACCTTTCGAAGTTCCCTTTTTAAAGAGATATGTAGATGACATAATTTGTTCAATTCCGGCAGATGCTTATGATATTACCCTACAAATATTTAATTCTTATAATTCAAATCTGAAATTCTTGACACCAGGACCATTCGCATTGATAACCAGACTGTCATCTTAGATTGGTATCAGAAACCTACGAGCAGTGTAGGTACCTTAACTATTGCTCGTATCATGACGAAAGAATCAAGATCAACCTGATTCTGGATTTGAAGAACAGAATTATAAGGATAAGCCATCCATCTCAGTAGATAAGCTAGGAGAGTTCTGGATCGGAAGTGACCTGTCAACCACAGAACACAAACTGAGAACAGCATATTGACAGTGACACGGAACACAGTGACAGATGTGACACGGAACACAGAGTATTACCACAGAACACAAACTGAGAACAGCATATTGACAGTGACACGGAACACAGTGACAGATGTGACACGGAACACAGAGTATTTTTCCAACGGGGTTTCAAATGTTAGATTCCTACATTTCATGAGCGCCATCTAGCGGAGAGGGGATAAGTTACTGCATTTAGATTCCTACAATTCATGAGCGCCATCTAGCGGAGAGGGGATAAGTTACTGCATTTAGATTCCTACAATTCATGAGCGCCGTCTAGCGGAGAGGGGATAAGTTACTGTATTTAGATTCCTAATTTTCATGACCGCCATTAGAGATTATTTATTTTATTACTGAGGAAAAAAAGTTCACCATTGCGCGGGATCGAACCCACAACCACACACACCAACACGTTAACAGTCTAAGCGTTTTCCAAGCCTGCTATCTCGGTTACCCATGTGAATTTGAGAAAGCAATGTATATATTTTGGATGACGGTGCGTGCGCACATCAGATAAGCGGCGAGCTCATAAATTGAAATGTCGCTGTGTCGACACCGCTTCGACGTGAGGGCGATAAGCCGTTTGGGTCTGCGCGCTCGGAAAACCCTTCTCGTTTCAAGCAAACGACTCCCAAAATCGTCTTCTGCCGAAAATTTGATGGCGATTCAGTTTTTGATTCGTTTAAATCGGCCAAGATTTGATTTTCGTATAGAATATACGAGTTAAATTGCAAATTATACTTTTTCGACACAACAGCATCATTAAAAGTGCTTAAGAAATTAGGAGTGAAAGAAAATGTGTTATGTTTAATATTGTATTTATAAAATTTGCTTTATACCTGTGTAAATGTGAGAAATCAAAGAATGTATGTTGGATGACGGCGCGTGCGCACTTACATCAGATAAGCCGCGAGCTCATAAATTGGAATGTCGATGTGTTAACACCGCTTCGACGTGAGCATGGGCGATAAGCCGTTTGGGTCTGCGCGCTCGGAAAACCCTTCTCGTTTCAAGCAAACGACTCCCAAAATCGTCTTCTGCCGAAAATTTGATGGCGATTCAGTTTTTGATTCGTTTAAATCGGCCAAGATTTGATTTTCGTATAGAATATACGAGTTAAATTGCAAATTATACTTTTTCGACACAACAGCATCATTAAAAGTGCTTAAGAAATTAGGAGTGAAAGAAAATGTGTTATGTTTAATATTGTATTTATAAAATTTGCTTTATACCTGTGTAAATGTGAGAAATCAAAGAATGTATGTTGGATGACGGCGCGTGCGCACTTACATCAGATAAGACGCAAGCTCATAAATTGAAATGTCGATGTGTTAACACCGCTTCGACGTGAGGGCGATAAGCCGTTTGGGTGTGTGCGCTCGGACAACCCTCATCGTTTCAAGCAAACGACTCCCAAAATCGTCTTTTGCCGAAAATTTGATGGCGATTCAGTTTTTGATTCGTTTAAATCGGTCAAGATTTGATTTTCGTATAGAATATACGAGTTAAATTGCAAATTATGCTTATTCGACACAACAGCATCATTAAAAGTGCTTAAGAAATCAGTGAAAGAAAATGTGTTATTGTATCTATCAAAAATGATTTTCTGAATAAAACAACATTTTACTTAAAATTTGCTTTATTTAATAAATGATTTTATCAAACAAAATTTTTAGATAGAGTACGGAGTGATTCTTCTTGATGGCATCTCATTGCGTTGACGAAAACGTGTAGGATTTTTGAAGACCTTCTCATTCCAATCGTTTTCACTGAATTGGGTGGTAGGATTGATAGTCATATCATTGAACAATGTAAACACCTTTTGTTTTTCCTCAAAAAAGTTTAGAATATTTTTTAATTCCTCCAAACGTCGAATGTGTTGCTCCAACCTTTCTTTCAACATCATCGTAACTCTATGACTCTCATACTGAAACTGTTGTCAGACAAAAAAAACTTGTTTCTTGTCTCCCTTCCTTCTCCCCCCAAAAAAAAAAAAATCTCTCTATTGCTCATAAAGGTAAAGTATTACAAAACCATTTATACAATTCATCAACATTTCTAAGACTACAATAATAGAATTGACTGTTGCTATATTTGTGGTGCATACATGATGTAAATTCGCTGTTGTTGAACGCTGGAACAGAATGAAGAGTATATCTGAAAAAATTAGAACTTAGAAAAAAAAAACACACAACTGAATTCAAAACGTGAAAAGAAAATATTTTATTCAGTGGCCGAGCGTCGTAGACAGGGACAGAAGAAACGAGGAAAGTGAGAACGCACTACAAGCGGGGAGATCCGTTTGAAAGATAAGAGCGAGAATTAAACATGGCTGCAAATGCGTGATGAATGGAAGAGCAGGAAGTGTCTTAAAATATTTTCAATGATTCCCTCAGACTTTACATGAAAATTAAGGTGGAATTGCAGGTTTCTCAAGAAACAAAGTAGGTCACATTAAAAAAATGAGAGCTCGTAAAGAAGCACTTATATCAAAAATCCAAGTTACCATAATTACAAATGCGTTGGGAAGAAACAAATGAAAAGATATTGAAAAAAAAACGTTACACAAATAAGGGAAAACCGGTGAAAGAAGAGCGAAATACTTTCAAACTTCATAAAAAAATTTTTGGTATATAGACAAGACTGAACAATGAAATTTTATATTTCAAAAACAAATACATGTAGAATATAAAGTACATCACATATCAGTTGAAGTGCAAAATCTTTCAAACACAAGTCTGGGAGAGACATCCAATAGAATTTATTAAGAAGTAAGTCATTTAATGACAACATAGTATTAACAAAAAAGCAGTCTGGAAGTATGAAAATGAAAAGCAATATGAAAACATGTAAATTGTGTCGCTCATTATACACATTGTTTAACTTTCAACGTTTTTCATCTATGCGAGGACAATTGCTAATTTTGTTAGAACAAAGAAAAAATTAAAAATTGATGACAAGAAACGTTGAAAAAGAAGACCACCACCCAATATAATTTATTAATAACCTTGTAAAATAATGCTGGCACATGCATCGTGGTTGTGATTTGTTCCTTCTTATCAACGTTTTTGATCCATCTGTTGAGTCGTATTTTTAATGTCTTTTTAAAATTCCAATTGCTTTTCGTAATATAAGATTGAATGCTATTTGTTGTCTCGAAACATATTTCTGATGGATACATCTTTGAATCCATACAAAAAAAAAAAAAAAAAATAACTCGTGTTTCATTCAATTTTCTTTATTGTTTAAATCAAATAACATATTGTATAAAGCATTAGAATCAGTTTTAATCACCTCTTCACATCTCAAATAATTTGATATTTTTCAAACTTGGTGGTGAAATGATGCATCTCCTTTTCACACCAGAAATTCAACCAAATGGCATCGTTTTCACAAAAGTTGGTTAATTCAACACATACATACTTGTTTTGTTCAATGAAATTTTGAGTTTTGTATCAGAAATTCTTCAAATCCGTCTGGAGAAAAGATGATTTTCTTGTAAAACAACATCATAGACGTCAGAAGCATGCGCATTATTCACCTCAACTCAGCTGTTGTGTTTGCTATTCAATGTCAGTCGTTTGACATAAATTTTTCTTCTTGTTTCCTCAGTACTTTTTGAACCAGACCGATCTGATGTAATTTAGATACAATTCTTAGAAAGCTCTTCCAATTGATGAACCCAACATATATTGAGGAGACATACATGAAAATTCAATGAAAGTTTGTAAATAATTTTCTTCCAAAAGCTTTTGTTCAATCGTTGAGAAAAAAAACAACATCATAATGATGGAATTATCTTATTGTTCAAAGGCGAACACAATGAAAAACCATTTGGGTCATCTATCTGTATCACATATAAAATTACGTATATGTATCGAAACAAATGAAGAAAATATAGTTCAAAATATAATTTCAGAGTCAATCCAATGCAAATTGTTATGGTAGCAGTTGCACAGAGAAAATGGTAAACTCAAGGAGTGGTAGATGAAATACCAATAAAAAAAGAAGAAATTCCTCACAAGCCGAAAAATGTGACCGATATATTTGTTTGTTTTAACATAGACATAGGCAAAAAATGAAACTTGTCGAGCAAATTAGACAAAATGGCACGAATAGCATACAGAAAACACAAGAGACCACATTAATATCAAATTTGAACATTGCTCACATGCCGAAAAATGTGGATGTTATAATTGTTTGCTTTAATACTGATTTAGATAGAAATGAAACTTGTCCAACAAAATAGACAAAATATCGTTTGTAGGGTGCAGAAAGCACGAGAGAATCACTTTAATATGAAATTTGTCTTAGATTCTATCATTATAAATAGATGATCATCATCAGCTGTTCTCCTCGACTGTTGTAATAACAGTATGTCAAGAAGCTCTTGCTTATTACATTTTATATAAATAAAATAAGATATTAGTAAAATAGTGTTTTATTTAATATATAGGAAAAAAAGATCATTCATAAAAAGAAGTTACTTTGGAAAGCAAAGTTTTCAATTCTTGCAAGAGCCCACTGCTTGGACATTGTACTCCAAACATATTCCAATTAAATTCTCCTACTTGCACAAGTTTTCGTTGAAATTCGTTGTATTTGAAGTAAGTATTCTTCTTGAAGAAATATATATGTCCATCAATATAACGAAACGCTGAAGTTAAATTGCTTGGAATATCTGGAAACTCGTATCTAGTATTACCCATAAATTTTCGAGCTCCATTTTCATTATATTCTCGATAGTCACCATTTGTTAATAAAATATAGATTTTTCCACTGTTTGTCTGAAACATAGCTTCTACTTTAACTCCTCTAGGTATATCATAAGCAATGGTTCTGATGCTACCAACGATGTTTAAATTTGGAAATTGACTAAAATAAACTTTCTTATTGCTTGCAACCATAAGATTACCATTCGAAATTTGAAAAGCGTGATTCACTTTGGTTATTCCAGTGTTAATTAAATAATCATGATATAGATTTTCAGATTGATGAATTTTATTGTCTTTTTTATTAGCATTTATGTCTATTTTCCACAAGCGATTTTCAGAAATTACGTATAATTTATGGTTGGGGAATCCTGGTGAATATGCCAAAAACATTACGTCAGGATATTTCACATCACACAAGTTAAATGTAGAGCTAATATCTTCTGGAGAAGGTTGCTGCTGTGTTGTTTTGGGTGTTGTAGTAGGCCTCGGTTTGCCATATAACCTTTGAATTGCTAATTTATCATCTTCGTGTAGACTGTTTGCTGCATCTTGATAAAACGGGTACATTATTGCATGAGTATTTAGGCTGTGACTTATTCCTAGAGAATGTCCAATCTCATGTACCAGTACCATTAACAGATTTATCCCTCCATCACCAATCATGTTTCCATCATCATCAATATATTGCCAATTTTCATCAGCTTCTATATGAACTTCAACACATGAAGCATAGGATGCAGGGGGAAACGCGTGTCCTAAGACTACTCCTGGACCATCTAATGGATATGGACAGATCTCTTTACCCATGCATATGGTGCGATATTCGTGTTCTCTTTTGACAAATGCTACTAAAAAATCTGGAGTGATGTTATTAACATGATCTCTCTTTATCATACTAGCAGTAGTAAGCATTTTAAATGTTAGTCCAGATGCATTTTGCCACATATTGAAAGCTTGTTGAACGACGTTTCGATATTTACCGACACCCTCGACCAAATACCAATGCAGAGTCGTTTTGTTCCATTTAGTTGAAACTACAAATTCATTATCGCTATAGTGACATCGTGGTTTTGATATTAACTCAATCGTTTCTGCATTAAGGCTGCCATCTATCGGTAAATTGTAATCTTCTTGAAACTTTGCTAGACTCTCCTCGAGAGATGTATTTGTATTATTTTGAATATAACCATACTTTTGCAAATATTTCTGTGCATCAGGTAGAGTTAGGTTCGATGACGCGATATGTACCAGCAATAGCAAGGAAACGATCACCTTCATTTTCAACTCGTTAATGATTGAATTATCAAGGTGATAATGAATATATTTTGGTGGAGATATGAAATAAAACAAAAAAAGTTTATTTCACAGTATATTAGCAGTCTATGTTAGATGTAGATTCAAATTCATTATCTAAAAAAATCTGTATAATATCTGAACTATAATAAAAGAGATATTCCCTTAAGGTATTAGTATACATACAATCGATTGAGGATGCTTCAAAAAAATCCATAAAGAAGGTCTAAAACACTCAAATTTACATTATCTAACCAATTTCTTACAATATTAAATAAATTTCGATAAAATTCGTTGAAATTGAGGCATTCCAACATAGCAAGTCAATTTGAAATCACATGCATCTGTACATTTCAAATGGCTGCAATGTCTTCTTCATATAGATTCATGCCGACATTGAACTTGGAAATATACAAGAGGTTCGTATAGGTACCATACTGATATTGAGTCACTTTCACAAGGTCTCCACATTTTGTTTCTATAGGATCAGCAGCATAATCTTCGTTGTCTTCGACATTTTGTTGTATTTCTTATAGCAAGGTGATGATTGAATCCCACTCGTAGGTGGAGAATGAAATTTCCCAAGGTGTAGACCTTCGCTTCAGAATAACGCATGCACTAAAGTCTCTTGTAGGACTCAGACCACATCGCACCTCGTAGTTACATGTTTGAGGTAGAGGAAATGACATTAAAAATAATGGTTTTTCGGTTTGAGCTTCAGTTTCGAACATGATTGAAGCTTTGTCATCAGCCTCATCATCATAGAGTTTGAGGAGCCTTTTAGATCGAACAAAGTTACTCAGCTGATTCAACGTAAAGGCCATCTTTTATGATTGTAGATTGTTTATCACACATGTTATAATAATGAATTAATTTTATAATATCAGTATACAAGATGTGTCGGCATTGATTTAAATTAATATGTATATTTCTCATAACTGTGAAAAAGGTACAACTATCAAGAAAAATGAGACAAGTAACTACAAAATAGCTATGTGAGATCAGAAAAATTACAGAAAGAAATGCAAAATACATGAAATGAGAAAGAAAAATGGTACAAATATCAAGAAAAAATTATACAAGTAACTACAAAATAGCTATGTGAGATGTGAAAAATGACAGAAAAATGCAAATGAAGATGGGTGAATTGGCTGTAGTGAAATATTTATATTCCGTTTGAACTTGGTCACCTTTCACGATTACAAACTCGCCTCCGAATACTGCGTTGACCTTGATGGCTTCATCTTTCCTCAGAGCATTGATTATACAAGGTCTTGTATTTTTCTCAGCTTGATATTTGTACCATTTTTCTCTCTCATTTCATGTATTTTGCATTTTTCTGTCATTTTTCACATCTCACATAGCTATTTTGTAGTTACTTGTATAATTTTTTCTTGATATTTGTATCATTTTTCTTTCTCATTTCATGTATTTTGCATTTCTTTCTGTAATTTTTCTGATCTCACATAGCTATTTTGTAGTTACTTGTCTCATTTTTCTTGATATTTGTACCATTTTTTTGTCATTTTCAGTCATTTGTTGAGTTACTTGCCTCATTTTTCTTGATAGTTGTACCTTTTTCACAGTTATGAGAAATATACATATTAATTTAAATCAATGCCGACACATCTTGTATACTGATATTATAAAATTAATTCATTATTATAACATGTGTGATAAACAATCTACAATCATAAAAGATGGCCTTTACGTTGAATCAGCTGAGTAACTTTGTTCGATCTAAAAGGCTCCTCAAACTCTATGATGATGAGGCTGATGACAAAGCTTCAATCATGTTCGAAACTAAAGCTCAAACCGAAAAACCATTATTTTTAATGTCATTTCCTCTACCTCAAACATGTAACTACGAGGTGCGATGTGGTCTGAGTCCTACAAGAGACTTTAGTGCATGCGTTATTCTGAAGCGAAGGTCTACACCTTGGGAAATTTCATTCTCCACCTACGAGTGGGATTCAATCATCACCTTGCTATAAGAAATACAACAAAATGTCGAAGACAACGAAGATTATGCTGCTGATCCTATAGAAACAAAATGTGGAGACCTTGTGAAAGTGACTCAATATCAGTATGGTACCTATACGAACCTCTTGTATATTTCCAAGTTCAATGTCGGCATGAATCTATATGAAGAAGACATTGCAGCCATTTGAAATGTACAGATGCATGTGATTTCAAATTGACTTGCTATGTTGGAATGCCTCAATTTCAACGAATTTTATCGAAATTTATTTAATATTGTAAGAAATTGGTTAGATAATGTAAATTTGAGTGTTTTAGACCTTCTTTATGGATTTTTTTGAAGCATCCTCAATCGATTGTATGTATACTAATACCTTAAGGGAATATCTCTTTTATTATAGTTCAGATATTATACAGATTTTTTTAGATAATGAATTTGAATCTACATCTAACATAGACTGCTAATATACTGTGAAATAAACTTTTTTTGTTTTATTTCATATCTCCACCAAAATATATTCATTATCACCTTGATAATTCAATCATTAACGAGTTGAAAATGAAGGTGATCGTTTCCTTGCTATTGCTGGTACATATCGCGTCATCGAACCTAACTCTACCTGATGCACAGAAATATTTGCAAAAGTATGGTTATATTCAAAATAATACAAATACATCTCTCGAGGAGAGTCTAGCAAAGTTTCAAGAAGATTACAATTTACCGATAGATGGCAGCCTTAATGCAGAAACGATTGAGTTAATATCAAAACCACGATGTCACTATAGCGATAATGAATTTGTAGTTTCAACTAAATGGAACAAAACGACTCTGCATTGGTATTTGGTCGAGGGTGTCGGTAAATATCGAAACGTCGTTCAACAAGCTTTCAATATGTGGCAAAATGCATCTGGACTAACATTTAAAATGCTTACTACTGCTAGTATGATAAAGAGAGATCATGTTAATAACATCACTCCAGATATTTTAGTAGCATTTGTCAAAAGAGAACACGAATATCGCACCATATGCATGGGTAAAGAGATCTGTCCATATCCATTAGATGCTCCAGGAGTAGTCTTAGGACACGCGTTTCCCCCTGCATCCTATGCTTCATGTGTTGAAGTTCATATAGAAGCTGATGAAAATTGGCAATATATTGATGATGATGGAAACATGATTGGTGATGGAGGGATAAATCTGTTAATGGTACTGGTACATGAGATTGGACATTCTCTAGGAATAAGTCACAGCCTAAATACTCATGCAATAATGTACCCGTTTTATCAAGATGCAGCAAACAGTCTACACGAAGATGATAAATTAGCAATTCAAAGGTTATATGGCAAACCGAGGCCTACTACAACACCCAAAACAACACAGCAGCAACCTTCTCCAGAAGATATTAGCTCTACATTTAACTTGTGTGATGTGAAATATCCTGACGTAATGTTTTTGACATATTCACCAGGATTCCCCAACCATAAATTATACGTAATTTCTGAAAATCGCTTGTGGAAAATAGACATAAATGCTAATAAAAAAGACAATAAAATTCATCAATCTGAAAATCTATATCATGATTATTTAATTAACACTGGAATAACCAAAGTGAATCACGCTTTTCAAATTTCGAATGGTAATCTTATGGTTGCAAGCAATAAGAAAGTTTATTTTAGTCAATTTCCAAATTTAAACATCGTTGGTAGCATCAGAACCATTGCTTATGATATACCTAGAGGAGTTAAAGTAGAAGCTATGTTTCAGACAAACAGTGGAAAAATCTATATTTTATTAACAAATGGTGACTATCGAGAATATAATGAAAATGGAGCTCGAAAATTTATGGGTAATACTAGATACGAGTTTCCAGATATTCCAAGCAATTTAACTTCAGCGTTTCGTTATATTGATGGACATATATATTTCTTCAAGAAGAATACTTACTTCAAATACAACGAATTTCAACGAAAACTTGTGCAAGTAGGAGAATTTAATTGGAATATGTTTGGAGTACAATGTCCAAGCAGTGGGCTCTTGCAAGAATTGAAAACTTTGCTTTCCAAAGTAACTTCTTTTTATGAATGATCTTTTTTTCCTATATATTAAATAAAACACTATTTTACTAATATCTTATTTTATTTATATAAAATGTAATAAGCAAGAGCTTCTTGACATACTGTTATTACAACAGTCGAGGAGAACAGCTGATGATGATCATCTATTTATAATGATAGAATCTAAGACAAATTTCATATTAAAGTGATTCTCTCGTGCTTTCTGCACCCTACAAACGATATTTTGTCTATTTTGTTGGACAAGTTTCATTTCTATCTAAATCAGTATTAAAGCAAACAATTATAACATCCACATTTTTCGGCATGTGAGCAATGTTCAAATTTGATATTAATGTGGTCTCTTGTGTTTTCTGTATGCTATTCGTGCCATTTTGTCTAATTTGCTCGACAAGTTTCATTTTTTGCCTATGTCTATGTTAAAACAAACAAATATATCGGTCACATTTTTCGGCTTGTGAGGAATTTCTTCTTTTTTTATTGGTATTTCATCTACCACTCCTTGAGTTTACCATTTTCTCTGTGCAACTGCTACCATAACAATTTGCATTGGATTGACTCTGAAATTATATTTTGAACTATATTTTCTTCATTTGTTTCGATACATATACGTAATTTTATATGTGATACAGATAGATGACCCAAATGGTTTTTCATTGTGTTCGCCTTTGAACAATAAGATAATTCCATCATTATGATGTTGTTTTTTTTCTCAACGATTGAACAAAAGCTTTTGGAAGAAAATTATTTACAAACTTTCATTGAATTTTCATGTATGTCTCCTCAATATATGTTGGGTTCATCAATTGGAAGAGCTTTCTAAGAATTGTATCTAAATTACATCAGATCTGTCTGGTTCAAAAAGTACTGAGGAAACAAGAAGAAAAATTTATGTCAAACGACTGACATTGAATAGCAAACACAACAGCTGAGTTGAGGTGAATAATGCGCATGCTTCTGACGTCTATGATGTTGTTTTACAAGAAAATCATCTTTTCTCCAGACGGATTTGAAGAATTTCTGATACAAAACTCAAAATTTCATTGAACAAAACAAGTATGTATGTGTTGAATTAACCAACTTTTGTGAAAACGATGCCATTTGGTTGAATTTCTGGTGTGAAAAGGAGATGCATCATTTCACCACCAAGTTTGAAAAATATCAAATTATTTGAGATGTGAAGAGGTGATTAAAACTGATTCTAATGCTTTATACAATATGTTATTTGATTTAAACAATAAAGAAAATTGAATGAAACACGAGTTATTTTTTTTTTTTTTTTTTGTATGGATTCAAAGATGTATCCATCAGAAATATGTTTCGAGACAACAAATAGCATTCAATCTTATATTACGAAAAGCAATTGGAATTTTAAAAAGACATTAAAAATACGACTCAACAGATGGATCAAAAACGTTGATAAGAAGGAACAAATCACAACCACGATGCATGTGCCAGCATTATTTTACAAGGTTATTAATAAATTATATTGGGTGGTGGTCTTCTTTTTCAACGTTTCTTGTCATCAATTTTTAATTTTTTCTTTGTTCTAACAAAATTAGCAATTGTCCTCGCATAGATGAAAAACGTTGAAAGTTAAACAATGTGTATAATGAGCGACACAATTTACATGTTTTCATATTGCTTTTCATTTTCATACTTCCAGACTGCTTTTTTGTTAATACTATGTTGTCATTAAATGACTTACTTCTTAATAAATTCTATTGGATGTCTCTCCCAGACTTGTGTTTGAAAGATTTTGCACTTCAACTGATATGTGATGTACTTTATATTCTACATGTATTTGTTTTTGAAATATAAAATTTCATTGTTCAGTCTTGTCTATATACCAAAAATTTTTTTATGAAGTTTGAAAGTATTTCGCTCTTCTTTCACCGGTTTTCCCTTATTTGTGTAACGTTTTTTTTTCAATATCTTTTCATTTGTTTCTTCCCAACGCATTTGTAATTATGGTAACTTGGATTTTTGATATAAGTGCTTCTTTACGAGCTCTCATTTTTTTAATGTGACCTACTTTGTTTCTTGAGAAACCTGCAATTCCACCTTAATTTTCATGTAAAGTCTGAGGGAATCATTGAAAATATTTTAAGACACTTCCTGCTCTTCCATTCATCACGCATTTGCAGCCATGTTTAATTCTCGCTCTTATCTTTCAAACGGATCTCCCCGCTTGTAGTGCGTTCTCACTTTCCTCGTTTCTTCTGTCCCTGTCTACGACGCTCGGCCACTGAATAAAATATTTTCTTTTCACGTTTTGAATTCAGTTGTGTGTTTTTTTTTCTAAGTTCTAATTTTTTCAGATATACTCTTCATTCTGTTCCAGCGTTCAACAACAGCGAATTTACATCATGTATGCACCACAAATATAGCAACAGTCAATTCTATTATTGTAGTCTTAGAAATGTTGATGAATTGTATAAATGGTTTTGTAATACTTTACCTTTATGAGCAATAGAGAGATTTTTTTTTTTTTTGGGGGGAGAAGGAAGGGAGACAAGAAACAAGTTTTTTTTGTCTGACAACAGTTTCAGTATGAGAGTCATAGAGTTACGATGATGTTGAAAGAAAGGTTGGAGCAACACATTCGACGTTTGGAGGAATTAAAAAATATTCTAAACTTTTTTGAGGAAAAACAAAAGGTGTTTACATTGTTCAATGATATGACTATCAATCCTACCACCCAATTCAGTGAAAACGATTGGAATGAGAAGGTCTTCAAAAATCCTACACGTTTTCGTCAACGCAATGAGATGCCATCAAGAAGAATCACTCCGTACTCTATCTAAAAATTTTGTTTGATAAAATCATTTATTAAATAAAGCAAATTTTAAGTAAAATGTTGTTTTATTCAGAAAATCATTTTTGATAGATACAATAACACATTTTCTTTCACTGATTTCTTAAGCACTTTTAATGATGCTGTTGTGTCGAATAAGCATAATTTGCAATTTAACTCGTATATTCTATACGAAAATCAAATCTTGACCGATTTAAACGAATCAAAAACTGAATCGCCATCAAATTTTCGGCAAAAGACGATTTTGGGAGTCGTTTGCTTGAAACGATGAGGGTTGTCCGAGCGCACACACCCAAACGGCTTATCGCCCTCACGTCGAAGCGGTGTTAACACATCGACATTTCAATTTATGAGCTTGCGTCTTATCTGATGTAAGTGCGCACGCGCCGTCATCCAACATACATTCTTTGATTTCTCACATTTACACAGGTATAAAGCAAATTTTATAAATACAATATTAAACATAACACATTTTCTTTCACTCCTAATTTCTTAAGCACTTTTAATGATGCTGTTGTGTCGAAAAAGTATAATTTGCAATTTAACTCGTATATTCTATACGAAAATCAAATCTTGGCCGATTTAAACGAATCAAAAACTGAATCGCCATCAAATTTTCGGCAGAAGACGATTTTGGGAGTCGTTTGCTTGAAACGAGAAGGGTTTTCCGAGCGCGCAGACCCAAACGGCTTATCGCCCATGCTCACGTCGAAGCGGTGTTAACACATCGACATTCCAATTTATGAGCTCGCGGCTTATCTGATGTAAGTGCGCACGCGCCGTCATCCAACATACATTCTTTGATTTCTCACATTTACACAGGTATGAAGCAAATTTTATAAATACAATATTAAACATAACACATTTTCTTTCACTCCTAATTTCTTAAGCACTTTTAATGATGCTGTTGTGTCGAAAAAGTATAATTTGCAATTTAACTCGTATATTCTATACGAAAATCAAATCTTGGCCGATTTAAACGAATCAAAAACTGAATCGCCATCAAATTTTCGGCAGAAGACGATTTTGGGAGTCGTTTGCTTGAAACGAGAAGGGTTTTCCGAGCGCGCAGACCCAAACGGCTTATCGCCCTCACGTCGAAGCGGTGTCGACACAGCGACATTTCAATTTATGAGCTCGCCGCTTATCTGATGTGCGCACGCACCGTCATCCAAAATATATACATTGCTTTCTCAAATTCACATGGGTAACCGAGATAGCAGGCTTGGAAAACGCTTAGACTGTTAACGTGTTGGTGTGTGTGGTTGTGGGTTCGATCCCGCGCAATGGTGAACTTTTTTTCCTCAGTAATAAAATAAATAATCTCTAATGGCGGTCATGAAAATTAGGAATCTAAATACAGTAACTTATCCCCTCTCCGCTAGACGGCGCTCATGAATTGTAGGAATCTAAATGCAGTAACTTATCCCCTCTCCGCTAGATGGCGCTCATGAATTGTAGGAATCTAAATGCAGTAACTTATCCCCTCTCCGCTAGATGGCGCTCATGAAATGTAGGAATCTAACATTTGAAACCCCGTTGGAAAAATACTCTGTGTTCCGTGTCACATCTGTCACTGTGTTCCGTGTCACTGTCAATATGCTGTTCTCAGTTTGTGTTCTGTGGTAATACTCTGTGTTCCGTGTCACATCTGTCACTGTGTTCCGTGTCACTGTCAATATGCTGTTCTCAGTTTGTGTTCTGTGGTTGACAGGTCACTTCCGATCCAGAACTCTCCTAGCTTATCTACTCATCTCTGTTGAATAATATTGATAAATTATATCAAATATTACTTGACAATTCTTACCCCAGTAAACTGTTGCGCAAGCTGTTGTACAGTAGTCCCTCTCGTGAATACAGCCGTACTTCCTCTGTTAATCCTATGTCTCAACAACAGCAGGGACTTGTTGGCTATTTTTCGATCCCATGGATTAAGGAACTAACTCCCAAATTAGTGTGTGTAATAAAAGAAGTCCTTAATTGTAATAAAGTAGCTAAGAGGAACATGAACTTAATTGGTTATAATTTTTCCAATCTTAAGAATAAGTTTTCAATTGGCAAAACAGGGAATGTTGTTTATAAAATACCTTGTCACAATTGTGAATTGGTATACATAGGGGAAACTAAAAGACAACTTAGCAATAGAATTGTGGCTCATAAAAGTGACTGTAAAATCAAAAAGCTCAACTGTGCCTTGGCCCAACATGCCTGCCAGAAACACCATAACCCTAACTTTGAAGGGGCTGCTATTTTGGTTAAGGAGTCCAACTACACAAAGAGGCTAATAAACGAAATGTTAGAAATAAGCAAAGAACCCAATGCGATTAACAAATGCTCTAATGTGCAAGGAGTGAGTTCCATATATTCATTCATAATTTCCAAATTTTGCACCTTTGAAAATAGTTAAGCCGGCATATTAATTATAGGTTATATAATTGTATATAATTTTTGGCAAATTTGTGGTTCTATGGTCTTCATCTAAACATGGTTTCATTTCATTTATGGTGAAACGCCATCACTTCACTTCTTGTTTGTCTTTCTCTTTAATCAAGCTTGTTTTATGTTGAAGGTATTCTATCAATTTGTTATTCTCTACTCTCTGCTTTATAGAATAACTATGTTCTATACTTTGACATTTCAATTTTCATACACGATGGTTAGCCCGCCAAATCCAACACCTTCAAACCAAAAAAATATGTTTTCGTTTTCCCTCTATCCGTCAATTTCAAGGAAAGAAAAAGCAATAGTTCCGTCTCATTCTTCCTTAGCTATTTCAAATAGACAGCCACTGAATCTTCACCTATTATATTTTCTACGTTAAACGGTTCAGTGATTATAATATGTGATGTTCCTTACTGTTAATCTAATGAAGAAAATGTATCCGTAACAAATTAATACTGTCGTACTTCAGTTATATATATATATATATATATATATATATATATATATATATATATATATATATATATACAAGCATTGCTCGTTTAATATAATTAGATATTCCTAAAATATCAAATTCCTTAGATACTTGCACCGAATTCTATAATTAATACCGTCTTTCAAATTATCGAAAGTAAGGAAGTATAGTATTATTGGAACACCCCCATCAACTCATCTAGACAATGCTCCAGAAGCAATAAATAAAAATAAGCTTTTTCCAGTTCCATTAGATATCATTATTGAATTGTTATTAGCATTCAGCTATCAATACGAAGGACATCCTGAATGTCAATCTTACCACGTGAGGATACCCAATTACGGCTCGTGCAGCTCACCCGGTTCCCTGATGATGTATCCTGGCTGTAGTCATGAATAAAGAAGTCTTTCAACTCACCTGTGATTTTCCCTTACAAATTTTCACAGCGATTCCCCATTGTCTACTCAATTTGAAAAGTGTTGTAGAATCGAAGGGAAGTCCTATCTATGTATGTACAATATACAGTGTGTCCAAGATAAGGAAATCTTTTATTGGGATCTCGGAAACCATAAGAGATACAAAGATGGTAAAATTAGAGAGAAGTTGTGCTACTTGAGGGTTAATAACATACTTTTGAGAAAACCGATAAATTCTGCTTACTTCCGAAGAAATGTCAAAAAACGAAATTCACCGATTTCCTTTCTATTTTTTCTTATGTTATTTATCGAGATATAAAGAAACAAAAGAAACTTTCTCATTGCCTCATTATGAGCTTAACAAAATACCATTGAGAGTTTTTTAGTAGGTACAACGTTTCGTTTCGGAGAAATCATTATTAACTTATTAAAAAAAGGTACACCCTGTATTAAATAACATTTCTTATTACGAATACAACAATATGATTCTACATTATTTGAATTAGACAGAAAGGGTTTGTTAAATAACGTTTTGGTGTAGTAGGCGCTGAAATGATGTCGCTCAGAATAGTATGTAGTTAGGTTAGGTTAGGTTAGGTAGAATAATTTCTATTGCAAAGATATTTCATTATTTCTATCATTCATATTATGAAAAGATCTTGTATTTAAAGAGATTAAACCTTATTGAAGATTTTAAAACACTAATTAGATAGGTAAAATAATAGGTTATAATTAATTAAAAACTATTTACAACAAAAAAATATCATTGTAGACTATAGAGAGTGTTCAAACAAATGAACCGTATTTCCCAAAAACAGACACCTCCTTCCAACTGTCGAATTAATAACGATTTTCAACGTATCAGGTGTAATGTTTTCGAATGCCTCATGAACTAGTTGTCTCAGTTGATCTTCAAATGTAAAAACACGCTGGTAAACATAATTTTTGCAATAACGCCAAAGAAAAAATCGAGTTAACGATTTCATTATTTGTTTTCATTATCGTGACACTTCCTAATGTACCACTCACAAAATGTTCTTCGCCTTTGCAGGGCTTATTTCTGGATAAAACTGATTTCACAAATGCACCATACTGCTTTAGATTTGTAGCTAATCATTCTAAGTTTTTTGTGCTTTGTGTGTTATTCAAATACAAACGCCCAGCTTCAACGGCATTACTATAGCATAAGATATAACATTTAATCATATCAGAATTTTTCTCAGGTGAAAAAACAAATGCCATTTTATAACAAGAAAAACCAGTAGCAACAAGACGTAACAACAAAATTCAATGACGCTATGTACTAATATGTCAATGTCAATAAAATTATTTTGAAATTTTCTCAGCGCCTACTATACCAAAACGTTCAAAATTTAATAAAAAAACCTTTTTCTCTAATTTAAATAATGTAGAATCACAATGTAATTGTACCATACATCATCGTATTCGTAATAAGAAATGCTGTTTAATACAGGTGTACTTTTTTACGGACCATATAAAAAAATAAAGTTGATGATAATTTATCCGAAACGAAACGTCGTACTGAAAAACTCTCAACGTTGTCTTGTAGAGGTCAAAAAGTGGCAATGAGAAAGTTTCTTCTGTTTGTTTATATAAATATATATAAATTTCGGTTTTCTTGACATTTCTTCGGAAGTAAGAGGAATTTGTCGGTTTTCTCAACAGCATGTTAATAATCCTCAAGTAACACAACTTTTCTCTAATTTAAACATCTTCATATCTTTTATAGCTTCGGAGATCCCAATGAAAGGCATGTTTTTCTTGGACACACTGTATATATAATATATATATATATATATATATATATATATATATATATATATATATATATTTCTATAGGTATATAGTATATAGATATACATGCGCATCCTGTCCATATCCAGACATAATAATGAGATCCTAAAGAAGGACCAAATTATAAAATTTTCCGACATTGTGTAGGTGTCCAGTTCCGCGCAGACTCCCGAAGGACCACCAAAAAGGATAGCAAGATATCCGGCAGCGTAGGAGTCGACTTCATCTCAGTTTGGTCCCGACACTTCCACCGTGCATGGTGTGCTCAGTGTCGTCGATATATTCTGCAAAAGGAAATCAATAGAGTTGTAAATTGTTGAGGCCACTAAACGTCTATATATATTTTTGTGCTCTTCTGAACAGACCTCCCGATACCTTCGATTCCATCCAGGTCACCTCTTACAACATACCTTGCCAGGTAAAATAAATGAAATACCGTGTACTAGACTGGTGTGTCGATGTTTAGCAGACTTATTCTTTTGACAGGACCCACCCTTGAAAAATCACCCATCCACGTAGATGGATCATCCTGAACAAATGTCTGGATATAAGAGAAGAGGCTGAAGGAAAAGGGTGGTTTCTCACCCTTTTTTTCTTCGAAGTAACTCGCAGACTATGGTCCAGCTCCGTAGAAAACTCAAGCCCTTTGGGCCTCTCAGATTCTGCTTCATCTTCAGCTTCAGCATCATTTACGGTAAGTAGCAACTATTAATTTTGATTGTTAACAATTGATTCATCAGTACCTACTTTCAAATTGTTAAATAATTCAGACTTTTCCAGAATTGGGAGAGATTATTATTATTATTATTATTATTATTATTATTATTATTATTATTATTATTATTATTATTATTATTATTATTATTATTATTATTATTATAATCTTGTTACCATGCATGTGAAATCAAACTTTCATCATAACAAAACTTTATTATGTTTAATTGGGTTACAAGAGATTGAAATGAGCTATTAAATCTTCTCAATGAAAAATCTTTGATCCAATAGATCAATTGACACACGCTGAATTTCAAATATAGGTAGGTACTTATCTGTGCCTTAAGTCTAAGAAAATATGATCAATTTCTAATCGAAGTAAATCATTCTTTAGAGGTTTTTGAATTTCTGGAAAAAGTCTATTTGTATTTTCAGAGGAGAATTTATTTGTTTGTTGCCAAATTTCTGAACAGTAGGTATTCACGTTTGATCTGATAAATATATTTAAATATTGTCTTATAATCTTGGATGGAATAAGGCTCAATTGGTTTATCGTTTTTAATCTTCAATCACCAAAATTTCGAGTTTGAAGATGAAATTAAAACTAATGTAACAATTGGAAAAATTGTAAATTGTAAAGATTAAGAAGCATAATTCATGTTGGATTGAAACTAAGATATTTTTTGAGCCAAACATGAAAGTTACTTACTTAAAGTCGTGCTTGCACTGATCGATTCATATGTGGTCACTGGTTATTTTTGGCAATAACTTGGGGCCCTACTTTAATTAATTTATTTTTTTAAGTTACATTTTTGTATTCGAAAAATCATGGGTGCCACATATTTTCCAAAAAAAAACATTATATTTCTCTATGTTAATTGGTGTTCCTAAAGGGTATGTTTGGGGACAACGATTAAGATGGTTTGTGATATAAAATGTTTTGTCCCAGGCAGATACGTGGCACCCATGTTTTTCCTAACCTTAGTCGAACAAACAAGTTCACAAGTACCAGTACCAATAGAATAAATATTATTTTGTTTTTCTCATTGCACCAACTAATAGAGTCGTTCCATTTTTTTGTAAGAAATATTTATTTCACACTTTTGAGTGTAAAACATCAATCACAAAAATCGTTGAACGTTCACTAATACCATTACCCATGTTTATTATTTTCTTGTATTTTCTTTACAACAGCTGTAACTCAAAAACCGTAACTATATGGAAAAAAATTTCAATATAAATGCTGATACAAATAATCTGGTATCTATTTTGGTTGCCTCAGATTTTCAATCTTTGAAAGAAATTGCCCCCTCCAAATAGCGAAAATACACATAGGTATTTGAGATTTTAACATCGCTGTATCTCAAAAACCGTAACTCTCTAAAAAAAATTATTTAAACGATTGCAGATTTTCTCCAATCTTTAATTCTGTCATCTCAGATTTTCGATTTTCGAGAAAAATTGCCCCATCCACCCCCTTCGGGAGCGTTTTTTGAAGAAAAAGAGATTTGGGATTTGAGTTTTCACGAATCCCCTGATCATTTCTCAAGTCTCCTTTTTCAAATAAATCAAAAATTATCAAAATCGGAGTATGTTTACTATATAGAGTGCGAGTACAAAAAAAAACACGAGACCGTCGAATTTCATTCCTTCTCCGTTTGGGTTCGTTGGTCAAAGAAGTTAACCAGTCTTAGGTAAACGTTATATTATACAGTGAGGTCGAAAATCTGGAGAACCATCAATAAATAGGTTCGACATTATTAGTTGGTACTAAACTACCAAATTATATAATAACGTGGATAGTTTATCTATTTATCTATTCTCGAATCTTCCAAAAAATATATGTGAGGTACAATTTGCCACAGTATTGTCAGTTTGACAAGCTTCTAGAATAATCTTAGAACATTTTCGATGAATGTCATGTCAAGATTCAGATATATAAATCTGTGTCAATCACGGGTCACAGTCAGTCAGTTTATAGAAAGTCAATCTATGTAATTATTGGACGTACCAAAACTCGTCCCCAAGAAGAGTAGGTCCTCAAAAATAGATCCTTGAATTTGCCCCCGACGTTATCGCATTATGAATCACCAATATAGCCACTTATTAAAATCTATAGATTAACTCTTTTCATATAATATTTTTTCTTATATTTATAACAAATGGAAAACTCAGTAAGTACCTACCACAAAAAAACATTTTATCTAAAAATCGGTATACATTTATTTATTTAAGAATCTGAAAAGTAACAGAAATGTTTGCTTTTGTTTTATATAAGTACATTCAACTTATTAAATTAAGCTATACATTATACAAAATCCAATCTTGAAACAGATCCATTTTTATACTCATCGATTTTCCTAGAAACTCACTGCTTACGTCTACTGGATCTCGTATTCTTGCAAATTCACCACATTTTAAGAACTTGTGTTTGGCAAATTTTCCAGAGACTACAATTAGCACATAACTTCCACGTTCACTCAAACTGACAAAACTTTCCATATTTTCTCACACCTAAATAAAAAGCAATTCTTAGCCAGGAATATCATTTAAATAATAATCTAATATGAATGAAAAGTAATTTACACTTTTGGTAGAATTTGTATTTAATATGTCCAAGAAAGTATAAATCTCTTAATCTCTTGTCCGGGGACGAATTCTGGTAGAAGATTAAAGGACCGTAATTAGTATTGGCACGAATTATGGTTGTAGAAATTAGGTACTACCTGCTCGGGGACAAATACAGGGCCGCCCAAATTATTTCAGTCAATACCACGGCCATACAGAAAGGTCTTCAAATGAGCTTAAAAAAGTAGTTCGCTTAGCATTTTTCAACTTCCAATTTCTGCCGGGTGGTTTGCAGTCGAAGGGGAATGTTGCTTAAAACATAAAAATACCCATTCAAAAGATGCTACAAAGTTGTAAGAAGATTCACACTGTCTCCGTTAACATATTTCCATCTTGATAGGTCTTGCGCTTATTAACTCATAACTTTTTATTAAAATTGAGGTGTTGTATGTTCTAAGTAACATGCCCTTTTCTCAATTTCTAAGTGCCATCGTTGACTTTGACATTTGAACAAGACGCTAAGCGACCAACTTGCTAACTATGTAATTCGACCTTCGATTCCAGACCTGTTTGTACGACTGTGGTCAGAACAGACGATGAAATCTGTGGCAGCTTAAATTGTCAAAGTGACAAGTCAAATTGTGACAGTTGTACTACTATGGAAGGTGGTGTAGAAGGTGTTGAAAATAAACCTTTTAGAAGCAAAGTGCAAACAGTAGTATTACGCAGGTGAACTTACCCCACAACGTTTAACACAGGGTTAAACGTTACAGTATTAATTCTCTTGGTACTGGTAATTTTATGCAGAACCAGTAACAGTATCAATAGAAGTAATATCATTTTGTATTTTTTAGAGAAACAACTAGAGAAGTAGATGGTATTTTTATAAAAAAAATATATTTTTCTGATTGTTTCACAAACCACAAATTGTTGCACTTTCGTTTATACTCAGTTATTTCTATACGGCAGCAATCTTCAACATTCAGATTTTTTCGAAAATGTCACCTTTAAATGTTGCCGGTATAATTAGTTTAATTCTCAATTTTATAAAAAATTTCCCCTCCACCACATTTTGAAGAAATTTCTGCGGTGAAAGACATATTGGATTTCTTATTTTTAATGGGGTTAATTCTCAGCAGCCGTTTTTTTAAATGATCCCTTTTTTTTGAATGATCCCTTTTTCAAATGAAAAAGCTAATAACAGAATTGTTGATGTCCCTTTGGAAGTCGGTCAAAAATATAGGTATGGCTGCGGCCCATAGCCAGCAAGATAGGTGAATTTCACATTTTTCCTTTCTTTTTGAGACTTTTTTTATAATAACATTCGGAAAACTTTTAATTTTGTTTTTGTATTTAGATGGTGTTCCAAAACTTTAATTTTTAGGCAAATTTCTTATAGAAATGTACCTATTGCGATCGTTCGCAATTTTGAATTTCGAGAAAAATTCAACGGCATGGTGTTATATGTTTACAAGTAAGTAGGTACAACAATTTTTTTTGTTGAAAACTTTATATATATGGCATATTACGAATTTTTTTAATAATTTAAAGGTCGTATTTTTGAAGATATCAAGTTCAAATTTTCTACCAAAATCAAATGTATAAATATCGAATTTTTTAATGGCTATGATCGAACAATTAGTTTCAGAATGGGGACCAGTCGAACTGAAAAAAAAAATCACAAAAAATAACCATTGACTAAATTTATTCGAAAATATTTTTAAACTATAGATATAATCTGTGCCTACAACTTTTATTTGAAGTATTTTCTCCTAAAATTGATAGAAATTATATTGTCGTGGATCTTTACTGGAAATTGATATTGGTTACCTGTAATAGATTTTCTATTGATTATTAACATTTTTTTAAAGTTTTTTCAATAGTCTGTTATTTTCATTTACCTACACAATTTGAAGGTATTCCTAAAATTAGGATAAAAATTCAAATATCTCCGAAACTACTCATTTTAAGTATAAGGAATATCTAACAAAAATGAAAATTGAATGACTTTTTCATTTGCATATGAAATAAAATACAGGGTGTTCCATTTAAAAAAGTTGAGAAAGTTTTGTATTAGAGTTTTGACATTCCCTGTACAGAACTTCCGTAATACTGTAGAATTAAGTTATTATTACAACAAAACAAAAGTAAAAATAACCTTCATATGCACAAAATTTACGTCATTTTATCATTTAAGTACCGAAATCATTGCAATTTTCTGGCAAAATCGATCATATCTTTTGAACCCCTCGGTGTAACTCAGTTTAAGTTAGTATTAATGTAATCGCGAGTACATTCCAAATTTTATATAAAATATAGGGTGTTCTATTTAAAAGAACATGATGTGTTAGCATATTGTAGGACATCCTGTACATTCCTAATTAATTTCACAATATGAATATTGAGAGTGTCTACATTTTTAGTAGAAAACTTTTTTCATTTATTCCTGTAATAACGAAGTTATTGACCTAGGACACACTAAAAATTCACCCTGTATGTGTATTTTCGCTATGTGCAGGGGGTGATTTCATTCGAAAATTTTAAATCTGAGACAACCAAATTAAAGACCAGATTATTTGTACGCGATGTTTCTATATCTCTAAATAATAACATGTAAACTCAAAGAATGTACATGGGTAATAGGATAAGTACTCTAAAATACTTGATGCGTATTTCCACCGCGATGTTTTGATATCTGTAAATAGGAACAAGTACAAGCAAAGAATATACGTGGTAATAGTAATAGTACTATCTTCTTTGGTATAAATGAACGTTCAACGATTTTCGTTCCTAATGTTACACTCAAAAGTGTGAAATAAGTATTTTTTACAAAAAATTGGACCGATGTTATTAGTTGGAGCAATGGAAAATACAAAATGATAGTAATTCTATTGGTGCTGGTATTTGTGAAGTTGGTGCCAAAAGTTTTCAATGTAACTACAACGGCACAGCTTCAAAAGTACCAATACCATTAGAATTAATATTATTTTGTCTTTTTCAGCGCACCAACTAATAACGTCGGTACAATTTTTTTGTAAAAAATATTTATTTGCGGTCAGCTCATGGACTATTAGTTTTAAATTGATAATTTTGAAATGTTCAGAATAGTCAGAAGTATATTTTATTTATTATTCTGCGGTTCAATTATTTATAAAACATTTATGCTCCATTACTCTCAAAGGGCATGTAAAATAAAGTGAAATAGATTGGGTGTATAATAAGTGCTCCCATTCATTCTTCGCGAGAAATATACAATTAAAGATACAAGATGAATAATATTTATTTTGCCTGGAAGAATCATGATGAAAGTCCTGACGAATCAATTCTATGAAATATAAATACAACTTCAATGTAATCCTCAAATAGATAGTCGCTATCTATTATGAAGTAGGACACATGCATCTTTGATTACATTTCTAACCCAAACATATAGGTACCCAGATATAGATTACCTACAACCTACGCCTGTTACGTCCATTTTCATAAATCTGCCTGATTCTGGCATTAGTTCATTACGAGGTGCATTTTGTTCTATTTATAGTCCAAGACCCATATCTAGTAATTGAGTCAAATCGTATTGAAAATACTGATTACAACATAAATACATTGGAAATGTAATATTTGCCAGGATAGTCCTGCAGTTATTACCATTAATTAATTGACTAATAATCAATGATTGTTTCCATCGCCCTATAATAAAATTTAGCGTGTATCATACCATAAGTATGATGAACTTATTTCCCTCTTGCGTTAATTAAATAAATATTTTTCACAAAAAATTGGACCGACGTTATTAGTTGGTGCACTGAAAAATACAAAATAATATTAATTCTGTTGGTTCTGGTACATTTGAAATTGTGCCATTACAGTTAGATTGAAAACCTTTAGCACCTACTTCACAAGTACCAGCACCAATAGAATTAATATTATTTTGTATTTTTCAGTGCACCAACTAATAACGTCGGTCTAATTTTTGTTTTATATTTATTCACACTTTTGAGTGACTAGGCACGACAATCGTTGAACATTCACGTATGTCATTATCACCCATGTTTACTTCGCTTGTATTTTTTACTAGTCAGAAATCTACAAAAATCATCGCGGAAATAAGTATATTTTAGACTTTACCACTGCTTTAACTCGAAAACCTTAACTTGATGGAAAAAAAATTAAATCTAAATGTTGCTGCAAATAATCTAATCTTTAATTATCTATTTTTATTATCAGATTTTAAATTTTCGAAGGAAATTGCCTCTTCCACATAGCGAAAATAAGCATATTTCAAATTTTAACATCGTTGAAATTCGAAAACTGCAGCTGTTTTGAAAAAATGTTCATTCTAAACGTTTCCGGATATTTTCTTATCTTTCCGCCATCTCGGATTTTCGATTTTCGGGGAAATTAGCCCCCCTCCGGCCTCTTCGGCGGTTTTCGATGGGAATGATATTTTTGATTTGACAGACAGTCGATTTTCATACCTCCTCCGTTTGGTTTCGTCGGTTAAAAATCAAATAGGTACTATATTTAATCGCATCAAATTATAAATATGATAATATTTGGCTGACGTTTAATTACTTAATTCATGGTTAAAAGAGCAGGACTATATTCCCAAATTCTTTATCTTTTAATCAGTTTTCTTAATACGATTCCAATCAATTATCAGATGAGAGTATTTATGGACCATATTTATTCATGGGAATATGTACTATCCATTATCCATTCATAGGAACAGTGCACATTGCAGGTTGAGGATTATGATTAGAGTCTCTCAAAAGTTTATCTATATTTTAAGGCGGCTACACATTACATAGCAAACTATACTCGAGTTCGTAAATTGTAGAGAGTGACGCCAACAGCGCAAAAAACGAAAACATTGTTGCCGGGTTGTGATGCTAGTTATTTGATTATTTACTATTTTAATAAAAAATATTTATAATACAACATATAGTTAAGAGTTTACAGGTTATATTTGCTGGAGTATCCATCTGCTAATAAACTGTATTCGGTAAAATCAATATTTATTTGAAAAATAATAACAGGATTCTGATTCGTATTATTCACATGATAGCGATGCGTTTCATTGACACTTAGAAAAGAATAATAGATAAAAGCTACCGTAAGGTAGAAAGAGACATAGCACCACCTGTCAACTCAGCTCAGCTCAGTGTTTAAAATGTTTATATATTATAAGGAATGTTCACATATTTACTATTTCAGGGAATTGCGAATATTATTTTTGATAAAATCATACAAGTCTTGTGTGGCAACGTAACGAAAATTTCAATTACTTTGACTACTCTTGTCGTGCAATCTGGCAGGCATTAGCTCAAGTATGGGTTGATGTATTTCTGTGTGTTATATATGTATTTATGAATTACCGAATTAACAACTTTTTTCTTTTCATTGAACCTATATCAGTCTTAATATTTCTAATTTTAATGTAGTATGAATAGTTCAAATAAGTAACAAACACAAAGATTATTCATATAAGATCTTTCCTAAAATCTTGAATCTAAACACTTTCAACTCTTGATTATGCCGTTACCATGACATTTATAAATATCTTATGGCAGGTTCTGAAATCTTTCCTGTTTGTGGTTAAATTAATCGAAATTCACGAATGTAAAATGATTAATTATTTAAGAGGAATTGTATACGGCGGTGGTCAAATCATAACGGGTAATTTTGAAATGATGTCCTGTGAATATGTGTTAAGTTTTTTGCTAGCTGTCAGATATACCGCTAATTTGCTCCGTTAGCAAGTGTCTGTTGTAGACATGGTTAATGCCATTTCTGATAATTCAAATATACTACATGCCATCTCACTTTCAAAGGAAAGAAGGAAGAAAGGAAGAATATTGATTTTGATCGCTCGATATATATTTTTCCCATAAACAGTAGCCTTGCTTCATCCTCATATAACGTTTCACGTGCACCACTGGATGTCCTAGATGATCATCAACGTCATCACCATTTCCAAGAATTTAGTGCCTACAGTTTACGAGCTCGATTATAGGCGAACACAAACGTTCCTCATGTGTAGGTACATATAAACGTGTCAAAGGACATTTGCCAAGTTAGTTGTCAACACATTACATGGCAAACTAGGTGAATCACCTAATTAATGTGTAGTGGGACAGCTCGATCATCAACACGCAGAAAGCAATTCCTTTGACTCGCGTCTCTTTTATTTACCGACTGCTATCCGAACGTAGGCGAATGTAAATGTTTGCGTAGTTTGGCAAGTGTTGTTCCCTACACACTAATGGGCAAACTCCACATATTACAAACGTTCAACTTCATGATAAACCACTTGAACAAGGATGAGTGATATTTTAAAAATAGATCATGTGTGAGACGGACTCGCGTGGTAAAGGTTCCATAATTTTTTATTTTTTCATAGGTTTTCCTGTGTCTAAACGATGAACTTGAATTACGTACTCCGAGATCATATTCAAAAAAATATTATTGCTTTTGAAAAATACACCAAGTTCTTATCAGCCCATATCCTTCCTATAATCGATACAATTGTAACAAATGGCAATACGATTTTGTTCTATATGATTCATTTAATCGTTTTTCAATGATAGGTAACTGTCCTGTAATAACACAGGATACACAGATATGGATGTAATAAGCTTTCTGTATTATCATATTCATTTTAGTCAGAATCTAGATACACTCCCCGGCAAAAAAACGGTCACTATAAACTGACCCCAACTTCAAAGTTGGCTTCCTCGCGAGCCGCTCAATTGATTTTGATATTTTTTCTGTTAAATTTTAGATTGATTTCTCAGTAACTATGCTATGTCAGACATTTTCATTTATATTTGAATTTGAGCATATACGGGGTGCAACAATGAGACGAAGTTTATTTCCCGAAATTCGTAAAACCCTGTGGAGTGCAACAGCATAACAGCTGTTGTCAACTGATATTACATTGAACCCTGATCCTTTCTTAACATTTTCTTTTTGGAATCAAGACATTATCTCTGTTTTACGGGAGATAATTTTTTTTTCAAGAGAACGCCTCGGACGAATATGTGAAAACAACAAATAAACAATGAACGTAAGTTTAATTAGAAAACTAACTAAAACATGAAGGGGAAATAATATTTAAAATCACTGCATTTAGTCGATGTTGCATCGAATCAATAAGATTTGTAAGAAATTCTTGTGGAATGGCAGCAAATACTTCCTGAAGTGCAATTCGCAGATCAAGAAAGCTGTCGGATAAAGCAGGTCGAGGACGAATGCGTCTTTTAAGTTATTCCCAGAGATGCTCAATTGGATTGAGATCAGGCTGGCCAAACCATTCATTCAGTACCCACACTTCATAGAAATATTCGACGATGTATTCGAAGCAGCTGGGGTCCTGTGGCAGACCTCCTTGAAGACAGGTCATTTTCTTTAAGTCTCCTTCGGATTGTGCTCTCACTGAATTCAATCCTTCGCACGGTTTGTAGAAGATGTTGATTCTGAACAGCTGTTGATTCTGAACAGTAGTTCCACCATTTCGTAAAGCATTCAGAACAATAAAGCGGTCGTCAATTGCACTTGTCTTCCGTTTGATACGGGAACCCACTGGCCTGTTGAAATTTCCCAGGAATATTGGACTGTTGTTCGAGGTGAACCAAGAGTATAGGACACATAACGTTGACTTTGGCCATCCTTAATTAAGGCCATAATACGAGCAACATCCATTACAGATATAGGCATTTTGTGATTTCATGTGAAAACGTTGACAAGCTCTTGATGTTAAAGTCAGTGTCAATCAATGTTAAAGTCAAATGCGTTTCCGCGTTTGTTGCCTTTATTATTTACACGTAGAACTTTGTACCTGCGAACACTTTTTCCGATGCATTCTCTCCAAAAAAGTGTATCTCCAGTAAAAACAAAAATACTGTCGTTATTCAAAATCAAAATGCTAGGAAAAGATCATGGTACGTTATGAGTCCAGTTGACAACAGCGGCTATAGCTGTTGCACTCCATAGGGTGTTACAAATTTCGGGAAATAAGATTCGTCTCATTGTTGCACCCCGTATATGCACAAATTCAAATCAGACTAAAATCAAAAAAAGACATCAAAACCAAATGAGCGGTTCGCTAGAAAGCCAAGTAATTGATGGCCTTTTTTCTTGGCTTACCTTGCTTTTTTGACTTAAAATCAGGTGTTGGAATCAACTTAGAAAAGGTCAAAAGATCATCAGAATCTTTTTCTTCAACAGGTTCCTCAGGCTTAATAACCGTCATGCTTAAATTTTTTATTTTATAACTGGAGCATTCACTTTGGGTATCATTTTGTTGTTCTAAAGGTCCGTTATCCTTTGAGAGATTAATCCGTGGAACAGGTTGGGAATCATCCTGATACGGAACTCGATCGTCCCACATGGAGCAACTTGGTTTCAAAACTGTCGCAGAAACCTCCTTCGTTTTATTTTTGAAATTTATTAATGGAATGTCGTCATCATCATACCACTCAATCTCTCGATATGTAAGTAAAGATGGTAAATATACACACTCCGGAATGATGGTTGGGTTGAATGGGTAAATGCCAGTGGACCTGAAATCGCTCTGAATATTGGCCATGTATAAGGCTTGTTGCCAGACAAGCTGGAAAACTAGTCCAAAACGGCTTTTGGTAAGCCTTCTGCTGGCTGAAGGGTTTTGCTCTCAATATTTTAGTATAGTTCGCTATCCCAATAATGCGCAAAAGATCTAAATACTGCTTTGTCCAGTGGCTGAAGCTCATGTGTGGTGTTCGAAGGTAAGCATAAAATAGACGTATCATAGGTTTCTGCCAAATCAGCTACAGACATATCCATAGTGCAAGAAGTACCATCCAAAATTAACAAAACACGTCCAGATGGTTTGAACTTTCCAAAATTATGGATCCATTTGAGAAATATCTCCTTAGTCATACTCCCTTTTGGAGCCATTTCTATAACACTACCTGGTGGCAACTTGTCTCCGAATGTGTTTTGTTTTCGTATGCCTTTGAAAATGATCATTGGAGGTATTGTTTGTCCTGACGCGTTTACACATGCGACAACCGTGACATTTTCTGCATGTTCATTCGAAATCATGTGAACACGTTTTGTTCCCTTTGCAGCTAATACTGATTATGAATGGTGGAGGGATGAGCGACATCCCTTTTCGTCTAAATTGAAAATTTTATGTGGCGAATTCTTCAAATCAAATTGATCCATGATGCTGGAAAGCTTCGTAAACTAATCTTTTACAATAAATGGATTCAGCTTCTGCGCCCGTGCCCAATTCATTGATTGGGCCTTTCTTTTTGACAGTTCGGGATGTCTTCGCATGAATGATTTGTACCAGGTGTAACCCGCCATTCCAGTTTCATCGTTAAATTTGGTGGGGATTTTATTTTTTGCAATAGCTGAAAACACTTCTTCTTACCGACTTCGGTGTAAGTGGCACCCCCATATTAGAAAGCCTTATTATGCGATTGGATAGCTCTCGCTCTTGTTGCAATGATAGGCCTGATTTTCTACCCAGACGCCTTGAAACTTTTCCAGTTTTTATGTGATCCCTCAAAGTTGATCTTGGAATTCCGCATTCTTTCTCCACGTATCTTTGACTACGCCCTTCTCTCAGCAAAAGAAGACATTCCTCCATCATCTCTTGTGTCTGGTTGCCTCGAATGTCTCTGCATTTCTTACCCATCTTGCTAGAAACAACAAAAATACGCTTTTGAGAATTTTATGTACGGTGACTGAAATATCGCCCACATAATTTTTACTGGGCGATATTTCCAACCATGGTTACATTACATTTTGAGGTTTTGTTATTCTTTCGAAAAACTTGCTATCTCAAATAGACCTTGTTAAGATTAGGAGCTAACTTTGGTGAACAAGTTAAGCTATATTTCTTACTTTAAAAATAATTTCACTCGGAAGTAAACCTTATTTAAAATAACCAACTATCTTATAAATCGGAATACGTTTAATACTTCGGCCGTTACCGGTGGACTGTACAGAGTGGGCCAATTTTGATGTTTCTATAGAGTATCTCGGTAACTAAGTACTATGAAGAAATCGATGGTACATTCTCGTTCGATTTTTTTGATAGGAACTCAATGGTGAAAACCAGAACTTGCTATCTTCTTTTGTTTTCGAGATATATCGAAAAGTTCGATTTTTTACGATTTCGATTAATATCGCTATCCTTCTTTTTTGAGTAGAATCGAATGAAATTAACATATTTTGAATATCTTCTTTTGTTTTCCGGTTATAACATAAACTTGTATTTTCTTAAATGCAAATTATATTTGGCGATATCGTAGTTTTCATAAACCAAAATTTCCTTTTTCAACGCGAAACAGTCATCTTCTAAGTCAAAAATATTACTGAACTGGCTTCGACAGACGTATTCGAAGACTATTTTAAATGACATTTACGTTTATTAAATGAATACCTAGTCAAAAAACTTACCAATAAATGTCTCAGGCGCCTATGATAAAATCATTTTATCTTGAAAATTTAACTTTCCAAAACTTTTCAGTTTCAACACAATGACTTTGCGGGAATCTGTTGGATTGACCCAACTGACAGTCTGACATTTGATTAAACAATCAAGGTGTCACTGTTTTCCATAGCAACCCCTACGTTAACGATTATGAACCTCATGTTTTACAGAGTTTTAAATTTTGGCTAATATCTCAGAAACTCTTGATATTAGGTATAGGGAAGTAAACTGAAAGTACCCTTATTTTTAGATGTAGAATATAGTGCAACATAAAAAATTGGGGTTTGAATTTAAAAAATCGGAGATAATTTATAATATTCAATTAAAAGTTTTTATCGCTTACGTACTCACCCTGTATATTGCCAGAGATTGTTTCTAGTTCACTTACAAATTTTCGCCCCTGCTTGTTAGATTTATGATAGTGACTATTCAATTTATCGTATGAATTACTACTAATGATGTATTATTCATACACATGCAACTGTCATTTTTTTCACAAAAATGATTAAATCTCAAAAGCTATAAATACTAGGTATAGTGTTTGTTGGACAAAGTTAACCAAAAAGTTTACGAAGAATCCAAAAATCAAAAAATATATAGGGTGTTCCTTTAAAAATAAGAGAGTTGATACCTGTATCAGATATATGGAACTCCCTGTGAATATGGCAGCAATAAAAGTAAAAAAATTCAAATAAATTCACAAATATTTTACCTCAATACTTTTTTTCGTATTTCTCATAGTTTCTGAGATAGGGGGGTAGTGAATCTTATTTTGGATAGGCTGTACTGGTTTGTAATGCAAATGTCATGAGGCAATTTGGATTGGTTTACTGAGTGGGAATACTACAACCGGCTCTTGTTATTGGCCGGTGAAAATATATGGAATAGGCGCGAAATTTGAAAACGGGTGATATTTCAGCATGGGCGATATAACCCCAGGGCACCTTACTACACAGTTTTATATTGAAGCTCTACGGGTCCCCATCCATATTATCAGACTTACGAGTACTTAAAATTTTCCAAATTTAATTCAGATTCGCAGATTTTCAATCTTTCAATTCAAACTGCAGATTATCGATTCCATTTCAACAAGATATCATGATATTAAGAGCTAGAAGTTGCCCACGATTTCGTTCAGATGGGATTTAGTTTAATCTATCGGTAAATTGAGATAGTTTGTTCTGCTGACTGAAATGGAATGGAGCCTACCTATATTTTCCTCCAAGCCAAGCTCTATCTACACGTGAAAACCGCATTAAGATCCGTGCAGTAATTTCGAAGGTTACCGCAAACAAACACACCGGGTTCTGCTGTTCTATTGTATGTACCTATATAGATTTTGATGACACTTCAATGAGGAAATCCTTTACCATTATCAAATAAATTAAGTACATTGAATAATTGCCTACGCATATGTTATGTATCTGTTAGACTATCAGTCACAATTGCTTCCTTTTCAACCAAACATTTCTTAACCTAAACTTACGTTCCCTTTACCAAGAAATTTCCACCCAGCTGAATATTTATAATTTAGGTTCTCAAAAAATCATAAGAAAAATTAACAAATTCTACCCAGGCACCTCATGATTTTCCTTATGATCACTGTCAAATCGAATATTCTCAAACCTGTTACTCAATTGGTCAGGTTTTTGACCGACGAACCCAAACGCAAGAGGTATACAATTTGACTGTCTGCTTTTTTGATTTGTGCGCGCGCTGTATATAGAACATGTACTCCGATTTTAATGATTTATTGGAAAGAGCAGACTTGAGAAATGGTCCCATATTCGTAAAAACTAAAATCCTAAATCTTCTTCTCTCCAAAAAAACGCCCCCGAAGGGGGTGGAGGATGCAATTTTTCTCCAAAATCAAAAATCTGAACACGGCAGAATTAGAGATATTATAATAACCGGAAACATTTAAATTGAACATTTTTTCAAAAGAGTTACGGTTTCCGAATTACATACATGTTAAAATCCCAGTTTCTAGTGTGTCCACAGTCGATAACTCCGTTATTACAGGAATAAATAAAAAAAGTTTCTCACAAAGAATTTTAATTAATTAGAAATGTACAGGATGTCCTGCAACATGGTGACAGATCATTCTTATGCTTTTTTTTTAATGGAATACCCTATATTTAATAAAAAAATGGGATCTACTTCTCTTCGCGGTTACATTAATATAATTTTATATTGGGTTATACGGAGGGGTTCAAAAGATATTATCGATTTTGTCTGAAAATTGGAATGATTTCAACTTCCTGTATATTACTTAAATGATAGGATGATCTAGATTTTTTGCATGTGTGGATTATTTTTACATATGTTTTGTTGTAATAATTACTTATTTTTCCAATATTGCGGAAGTTGTTTACCGGGAATGTCAAAACAAAAATCCAATTTTTTCTCAACTTTTTAAATGGAACATCCTGTATTTTATATCATAAATAAAAAGAACAGTCATTCAATTTCCATTTTATTGAATATTCCCTATACCTAAAATGAATAGCTTCGGAGATATCTGAATTTTTCTTCCAATTTTAGGAATACCTTGAAATTGTGTAAATAAAAATAACAGACTAAAAAAAAACTATAAGAAAACAATTAATAATCAATAAAAAATCTATGACAGGTAACCGACATCGATTTTTATTAAAGATCCACGATAATATAATTTCAACTGATAAAATGAAATAATTTTAATGTAAATATTGACATTGCCCATGCCCAATATTAAGCAATATCATGCAGGCTGTGAAGAAATGAGAGAAAAAATAATTTTCTTTTTATATAACCTAATACAAGTGACAGAGTGTCTGGGTTTCTCAGTAAATTTTATGTTTGCAGTAGCTTTCCAAATGAATTTCCATTATAGAATAGAATAGAATAGATATGATTGCTAAGACGCACTGTACTTTTTTCTTTCTTTCCTTGCTTTGACCTCATATTCATGATTCTTATAATGTAATGTAATCGCGAAAAAGCGTAGATTCCAAATTTTATATAAAATATGGGGTGTTCTATTTAAAAAAAACATAAGAATGATCTGTCACCATGTTGTAGGGCATGTACATTCCTAATTAATTTCAGAATATGAATATTGAGAGTGCCTACATGTTTTGTGAATAACTTTTTTCATTTATTCCTGTAATAACGAAGTTATCGACCGTGACAGACTAAAAACTCACCCTGTATGTGTATTTTCGCTATGTGGAGGGGGTGATTTCTTTCGAAAATTGAAAATCTGAGGCAACCAAAATGACCAGATTATTTGTACGCGATGTTTCTATATCTCTATTAATAACATGTACAAGCAAAGAATGAACATGGGTAATAGGATAAGTACTATCTTCTTTGGTATAAGTGAACGTTCAACGATTTTCGTGACTAATGTTACACTCAAAAGTGTGAAATAAATATTTTTTACAAAAATTGGACCGGCGTTATTAGATGGTGCAATGAAAAATACAAAACAATACTAATTCTATTGGTGCTAGAACTGGTGAAATTGGTATCAGAAGTTTTCAATCTAAATGCAACTGCAAAACTTCCAAAGTACCAACACCAATAGAATTAATATTATTTAGTATTTTTCAGTACACCAACTAATAACGTCGGTCCAATTTTTTGTCAAAAATATTTATTTGCGGTCAGCTCATAGACTATTAGTTTTAAATTGATAATTTTGAAATGTCGAGAATAGAGTGAAGCATATTTTATTTATTATTCTGCGGTTCAATTATTTATAAAATATTTATGCTCACATTACCCTTAGAAGGACATGTAAAATAAAGTGAAATAGAGTGGGTGTATAATAAGTGGTCTCAATAATTCTGCGCGAGAAATATACAATTAAAGATACAAGAGGAATTATATTTTTTCTGCCTGGGAGAATCATATTGAGCATTTCAAAGTCCTCACGAATCAATTCCTTGTAATATAAATCCTCTAATTTAATCCTCCTAATAGATAGTCGATAGATATGTAATTCTCTAAAGCTATGTGTGAAGTAGGACACATGCATCTTTGATTACATTTCTAACCCAAACATAGGTAACCACATATAGATTACCTACAACCTACGCCTGTTACGTCTATTTTCATAAATCTGCCTGATTCTGGCATTAGTTCATTACCAAGTGCATTGGTTCTATTTATAGACTAAGACCCACTTCTGGTAATTGATTCAAATCGTATTGAAAATACTGATAACCACATAAATAATTTGGAAATGTAATATCTGCTGGGATAGTTCTGCAATTATTAACGTTAAATAATTAACTAATAATCAATGATTGTTTCCATCGCGTTGTAATAAAATTTGGCGTCTACCATACCAGAAACTGAACTTATTTCCCTCATGCGTTAATTAAATAAATATTTTTCACAAAAAATTTGAACGACATTATTAGTAGGTGCACTGAAAAATACAAAATAAAATTAATTCTATTGGTTCTGGTATATTTGAAGTTGTGCCTTTGCAGTTAGATTGAAAAATTTTGGCACCAATTTCACAAGTACCAGCACGAATGGAATTAATATTATTTTGTATTTTTAAGTGCACCAACTAATAACGTCAGTCCAATTTTTTTTTTTAATATTTATTTCACACTTTTGAGTGTTACACTAGTCACGAAAATCGTTGAATATTCACGTATATCATTATTACCTATGTATACTTTGCTTGTATTTTTTATTATTCAGAAATCTACAAACATCGTCGCGGAAATAAGCATATTTTAGACTTTGCCACTGCTGTAACTCGAAAACCGTATCTCAATGGAAAAAATATTGAATATTAATGTTGCTACAAATAATCTGGTCTTCAAATATCTATTCTCAGATTTTCAATTTTTGAAATAAATTGCCTCTTCAAATTTTAACATTGTTGAAATTCGAAAACCGTAGCTATTTTGAAAAAATGTTCAATTTAAACGTTTTCGAATATTTTGTTATCTTTAATTCCGCCGTCTATGATTTTCGATTTTCGAGGAAATTTGCTCCCTCCACGGAGGGTAGGAGATTGGGGACTTCAGTTTTTATCAATATGGGACCATTTCTCAAGTCTCCTCAAATAAATCAAAAATCATCAAATTCCGAGTACATTTACTATATAAAGCGCGCGCACAAAGCAAAAACAGAAAAGCAGACCGATGATTTGTATTCCTCCTCAGTTTGGGTTCGTCGGTCAAAAAATCAAACAATATATTAAATCGCATCAAATTATGAATATGATAATATTTAGCTGACGCTTAAAAGGATGATGCAGCATGAAATAAAAAACTATTATTATAATCAGTTTTCTCAATACTAGGCAACCGCAAACGTTTCTCATATCTACATATAAACTTATCAAATGACATTTGCCAAGTTAGTTGTCAGCACACTACATGGCAAACTAGGCGAATCACCTCAGTTAATGTGTAGTGGGACAGCTCGATCAAGAACAAGCAGAAAACAATCCTTTGACTCGCGTCTCTTTTACCGACTTCTATCCAAACGTAGGCGAATGCAAACGTTTGCGTATTTTGGCAAGTGCTGTTCCCTACGCACTATTCGGCAAACTCCACATATTAGAAACGTTCTCTGAACAACATCATAATAAACCTCTTGAACAAGGATGAGTGATATTTTAAAAATAGATCAAGTGTGAGACGGACTCGCGTGGTAAAGGTTCCATACATTTTTATTTTCTCATAGGTTTTTTTGTACCTAATCGATGAACTTGAATTAGGTAATGCGAGATCATTTCCAAAAACAGTATTATTGCTTTTGCTATAATAATATGACTCCGACTCCATAAAAAGACTCCTCTTTCAATACAACTCATCCTTAAGGAAGTTACGTCGTTGTGCATGGTAAACGTTTTCCGATTTTAGTGATTCAATCTTCTTCTGAAGAGAGAATTTAATTTTATATGGCCTACAAAGACAATTTGATCGATTCACGATACATATTTATATTTTGGACCGACGAACCCAAACAAAGGAGGTATACAATTCGACGGTGCGCCTTTTTCTTTTTGTACGCTTTATATACAAAAAATACTCTAATTTCGATGATTTTTGATTTATTTGAAAGAGGAGAAATGGTCCCATACTCATAAAAAAACTCAAATCCGAAATTTCTTTCCCTCCGAAAACCGCCCCCGAAGTAGGTGGAGGAGGGAAATTTTCTCGAAATTCAAAAATTCGAGGTGGATGAAAAAAAGATAACAAAATATCCGGAAACGTTTATATGGAATTTTTTTTCAAAAGAGCTAGGGTTTTTGATTTTCATCGATGTTAAAATTTCAAATATGTGTATTTTCGCTATGTGGAGAAGGCATTTTTTTTCGAAAATTGACTATCTGAGAATGTCTACTTAATGACAAGATTATTTGTGGCAACATTTATACTGATTTTTTTTCCATAGTTAGTAGAGTTACGGTTTTCGAGTTACAACAGCGGTAAAGTCTAAAATATGCGTGTTTTCGCGACAATGTCTTTAGATTTCTGAATAATAACAAATACAAGCAAAGTAAACATGGGTAATGGTATACGTGAACGATTTTCGTGACTAATATAACACTCAAAAAATTGGACCGACGTTATAAGATTGTGCACAGAAAAATATAAAATAAGATTAATTCTATTGGTGCTGGTACTTGTGAAGTTGGTGCCAAAAGTTTTCAATCTAACTGCACAACTTCAAAAGTACGAGCAACTATAATATTAATATTATTTTCTATTTTTCAGTGCACCAACTTATAACGTCGGTCCAATTTTTTGTAAAAAATATTTATTTATCTTCGTAACAACAGAAGAATAATAATTTTATTTCCAGCGATCTATTTTATCTTTAAAAATTAAGTTCTTATCAGCCCATGTCTCCTTCACATAATCGATACAATTGTAACAACTAGCAATACAATTTTATTATATATGATTCATTTGATCGTTTTTCAATGATATGTACCTGTAACAACACAGGATATACAGATATGTAATCTGTAATGAGCTTTCTGTATTATCATTTTCATTTTAGTCAGAATTTAATATAAATAAGAAATGGCCAAAAAATACTCGCGGTAAGATGATCAAAATTGTTAAAGGCTTTTATAACTACATTCTATGACTATGGTAGATTTATGTGCCCTCCAAGTCTTTGCTCAAAACTCTTTCCTTATATGTAGAAATGACAGCCGTGTTCATAAACAAATCTTAGTTCAGAACTAGGTTAGTTTGATACTAAAACCAAAGTTTACAGAATACTTCACTTTGCTAAAACTGTCACTAAGATTTGTTTCTGAATACGGCTGAGTGTCTTAAGACTGTAGAAAAATAGTCAAGTGCAAGCCGGCTCGCGTAGAAAGGGTTCCGTACTTACAATTTTCGTTTAGGTTTTCTTTTAAACTAGGTATAAGTGAGGCTAATATTCTGAAATTTTCAGAAGATATGGGGGGTAATGGTGAATTTTCGTGTATTTTCCGTAATATCTAAGCCGTTCAACATAGGATAATGAAAGAAACTAGGTATATTTGAATAATTCATAATGAGCCCTTTCTCTTGATATAATTTAATCAGTAATAAGGCCTTCAATATCGTTAGAGGCTTTTTTGGACTACATTCCATGGCAAAACACGTTTTTGAATACCTAATGCACAGCATCTATTTCTACCAAAGTGCCATCTTACATAAGAGGCACGGGTATCATTACGGGTTTCGTAGATAACAAAAGACAAAACATCAAAATCAATCAATGACACACTCAAACCAAGTGTGTACTCGAGGACTCTTACACGTGAAGAGAAACTATAAACCAGATACCCAGAATGTTACCAGATTAAGATACTTTCATTACATAGCAAGACCGATAGCCAAAGGATAAGGTCTTTGTTTCACGTATTCATTTTAGCTCTTTGCTTATACTACACTGTTTCATATTAAAGCTCTACGGTGTCCCCATACAGATTATCGACTCCAATTCAAGATATCATGCGTATCATGATATACGCTTGAAATTCTCATAATTCCAACAATACAGTACAGCATAGACTCTAACTATCACGTAAAACAACAGTCCGAGTTCTCTCAGTTTTGGCACATCAATTTGCATGCTATAACATTGCATACGGTCGAGAAGAACAGAGAATAGAGAATTGCCCACCTGCCTGGCCAGAGCAGCATCATCCCTGCAAACGGAAATCGTTCAACTTGGCAACGCCGAAGCAAGAGTATACAGGGTGTGTCAATAATAATGGGAATTATCTTGACTGGAAAATGTTAGACTCAAATATGGAAATTTGACATAAAGTATGCATAATTGCTGGCGTACAGGGTTTCTTACTTTAAAGTTATATTTGCCTAGTAGCTAGGTAGATACTTTGAAATTTTTCTTAGTAACTAAATCTAGCAAACTTGGCAAGAAGTTTAGGTAATTTGGTTACACTATATTTAATTCAGTTTCCAGCTACAGGCACATGACTGGGAGAAAGGTTGGCCCTTCTTGCATCCTAGGCAGAATTTTCATTTTAATATTATTTACAGATAAACATAAGGCTGCTCAATTATTTTAATTTGATTGTGTATTAATCATGTACAAACATAGGTTTTTTATTACTGAATCTACAGTTTTACTTAAAAATAAAATACTAAAAATAATTTCAGGTTTTTTTTATAGTTGGCTCCATTCTGAATTAGTCTTGTTGATTAGTAATTTAATTGTTATTCGTAATAATAAAATGTAGAAAAGTCAACTTTAATTTACGTATTAAATGCAATCCTGTAACAAAAACCATAGACATCTATAATAATATAATCAAAGTAATTGTGCAGCCTTAAATATCTCGAAAAGTAATGTACCAGTACGTAGAAAGGCTAGATTATTTATAATAGAATTTACCAACGAATTTGAAACTTATGCTAAAATGAAAATTACATCAGTGACGTAGAATCTAATAAAAGTTGAACTTTCCCATGCCCCTGTCATGCGCCTGTGATAGTAGATAAAAAACTTTTATTCACCATAATTTAGTTTAGTAAACAGTACCTTCACATTCTGCCAGGATTGAAAGGGATAGGTATCACTAATAATCTTAAAATACTTCTTAAAATTTCAACACCCTTTAACTCAGTAATATAATATATTGTTTAAGCACTAGGAGACTAACAGAAGAGGCGTAAAATTATATTACTTGTTTGCTGTTTTTGATGTCTTCGCGTATTTTCCAGAGTCAACATGCTCCCATTTTGATATAATAAATTGATAAAGGAATGCTGGAAATTACATAAATTTAAAATTCTTTCTTCCAAAACGAGTGGAACGGCATTTTGTAGATAAAAAATCTAGCAGGATTGAAAAGAAGATGATTTCCAATATTATTTATATCTGTCATTTTCCATAAAAAGATTTCCGAGGTTCAGACTACTGGAAGTGTGAGATATTGTTCTATTTCTAGGATTTTTTGACTATTGAGACACTCAAAAATTTGATTTTTTTTTTTTTTAACAAGAGCCAACTTTATTACTTGGTGTACTGAAAAAATCGAAATAATATTCATTCTACTGGTGCAAGTACTTTTGGAGTTGATGCAAAAAATCACCTATAATTTCAAAATAAAAGTACCATACTCAAGGGAAACCTTTTTTGGGAAGCCTGTATTTATTAACCTTATTAATACTAGAAAAAAAAAATATTTTATATATATGGTAATAAATTAATTGATTGATTGATCGAATTCATAATATTTTGCATTTTTTAAAGCATCAACTATAATTTAGTTCTAGTTTTTGACACCTTTTAGGTCTAAACTTTTATAATTATACTGAAATTCTAGATTAACCAGAAATATCAAATATTGTGCTAAGCAATAGCTACAGAACAATAAGTAGCGCTTTAACTAAGGAATAAAGACCGATTATTTGAAAATTGTACAAATAGATAAATCAGCAATAGAAAAAAAAACTATTGTAATATCTGCATATCTCACTACAATACTCCATTTCAAAAAGAAAAAAAGAGAGTAATAAATTATGACAATGAATGAGTTTCTATTTTATTCTGCCGTAAAACCGTTATGATAAAATAGAGATTCCTTCATTATGATAATGTATTATACTCTCTCTCGTTTTGAAATGGCGTATAGCGTTCATATACCTACTTCGAATTACGTGAATAACTCTGTATCCTTAATATGGGAGACGGCTTCGTCGACTATGTGGGCCGCGGACGCTGCTGCTGCGTGTCCCACTATCGATCCCTCTCCCGGCCGCCACCCGTCTCTCTTCAATGAATCCATTCATGAGCCGCTACCACCACCAACACCAACAGCCACCGAGCCGACTATGTAGGTGGATCTAGTCTCGACGTGTATATATATATATATATATATATATATATATATATATATATATATATATACATATATACTACATACATTATATTATTGTATATATCTATATATTTGGTGGTCCTTCGTTGAGATCTGCGTGCTGCATGCTGCATCCTTGGGGACACCCCCAAAGAGCTTTTGGGAGCCTTTTCGGCCAGCCACCACTACGCTGCATGTGCAGCAGTCCTGGAAGGCACAGGGAGATATACTGCACGGAGGAAACTATGAGATTCTTTGCTCAAAATAATCTTTAATATTTTATATTATAAAAGTCCCGAAAAAATAAACTAGTTCCTCCTCTAGGAGCTACGATCACAGGGATAATAGTACAAAAGAGACGGAATGTAATATGCATTACAGTAAGTGAAAAGACTGTAGCGTCCTAATAGATAAATATGATCGAGGAAGGAGTTCGTTCTTTGTTCAACAACAACCTCGATCAATCTTCTGTTTCTTCTCTAAGACTCTTCAATTTTTTCTAATTTTTTAATTCCTTGGCTACGATACCACACACAGATAAACACGTTAAAATTATAACACCCATCTGTTTACATCGGGGTTTAAAAATGCTACTGATTGAGAATATGGAGTCATTATAATATCAAGTAATTAAGTTAGAATTTAAGAAGGATTTAGAGAATCGTTCTGAAAATTTACGTATCTACAAACAAGACATTAACTGAATAATACGGTTGAAATTATATACTGCTGGATTAGGAAGATTTCATTCAAAAATTGGTTTGAAGCAGGGCTCGGTCAAATGAAAATTTATTACTGTGAGGTGATTATCAAATTTTATAGAACAGATTTTAAGACATTGAGATTGGTACAAGCGAGAATTAGTGATTGGACATAATTTTTGTATTCTGGGAAGTCAAAACTCACCAAACTCTAATCCACTAGCAGTAGTGATCTGAATTTGATACCAAAACAATTGCAAATTCGGTATACTACCGTTAGCAAAATGTTAGGAAAAATCCTGAAAATTAAGAAGGCAGATTATCTTATTAGGTATGATTATTCCTTAAGAATAGTTTCCCCGTATTGGAAGAATGATATAAATATATAGAGTGTCCATAAACATCCCTTAAATAATGTAAAAGGTGCTTCTACATAGAAAAGTATAAGAAAAAGCACTTATCAAATTTGGTGCGGAAATGTTGGCCACTCATTGAAAATGGCATGCTTCGCTGGTCGTACTTTATAATAGTTATCCTTAGTACTACGAATAGCTTACAATGGAACCGTAGAAAAAAATCTGAATGTAAAGTAGCATTAAAATATCCTTTATGTTGAAAACAATTCAATCATATCAAAGAAAAACCACGAAAAAGATTCTTTTGTGAGTTGATAACGAGCAAAAAGGTCATAAAGGTTAGAATCGTTCAAAATGCCATTGAATATTTCTTTTTTTAAGATACAGAGTGAACAGCATGCAGTCCCGACTTAATTCCAGTTGAAAATTTATGGAATAAGCTAAGAAATTGTTTGCATCTCGAATTCTTTCCACCACGTCAGTATCAGACTTGTATTGTGGGAAAGTAGGAACAGTAGAACAGTAGAACTAGATTGCTTTGCTATCAAACCCATGCCCCTAGATATTTCATACTATACTGAGCCACCCTTTAAATATTAAAGAAAAATATTGTTGACAATTTTGAGTTCATTTATGTGGTTAAGTATAAACATTTATCATAGTATACATCCGCTTTCATTATTTTTGCTATTCTTATATATAGACTCATTTTTGTGCAGTCTTGAGCCACTAGATACTTATATCCAATCTGAGCCAAATATACAACTTTATGGATTTGAGTTGACAAACCTGACTCGTGCGTTGTTGCCAAACTTCATACTGCTCATAATTGGGCAAAGTTTGCATAAAAACAGCAAATATATTGAGTTTGCATATGTAAGTTTTTATGTGCCGTTTGGTCTCTTACACTATTCTAGATTTCCCAACCCACTTTTGCACACGTGTTTATCATACCTCAGTCAAATTACTGGAAAATTTTCAGTGCCCCTGGGGCTCTTTATGCTGGGTTCCGTACCTGAAAGCCTATTGTATATAACTCTTTGGCTGGATTTTGATAGTCTTTTTACCATGTATGTATGTAGAATGATATTGGAATAGGTATAAACTGATAGCGGCTGTAAGTGTGACTGGGCCTCCTATTCTATTCTCTCTTGGTGTCTGTGAATGGATCTGAGTTGGGTGTTCAAATTTGTTGTACATGCGAGTAGGACTCTGAGGTAGAAGGGTTCCAAATTCAAGGCTTTTATGTCTTTATGGTTTCGTACCACAATCTAACAAAGCATATGCCCGAGATGCCGGGTAAAACAGCTAGTAATAGTACTAAAACAGAAACGAGAAACGTGTATTAGATAGGTGCAATAAGTTTTCCTGTATAAAAGTCCTCTAAAACTGATTTTAAGGAAGTCATTCTATTGTTAAATAAGCCGAAATGTTCTTCTAAAAATACATTTACTTCACTCTCCTTAGGACTTAAAACAAATTTTGTGGTCACAAAAATATTGCAATAATTTTTCCCAGTACAAGAGTCCGTGGTTGTTTCATATGTTTTAAATTTGTTCTTGTCTGGGAACATACGCATTATTAGAATTTATAGTTATGCCATCTTTGATGGTCGGTACCGCCATCCAGTAATCGTTCATTTAGAATATAAGCTATTTGAATGTTTTCGGAAATGGGAGCTAAATCAATGTTTATATTATTTAGTTTAGTCTATAAGTCTAAGCCCTTATATTTTTGTAATCCTCCTTGAGATGCAAGAAGCAACAATTTGGATAGTTTTGCTGTCTGGTAGGAGCTATCGGAAAGTCTACAAAGATTACAATGTGTCTGAAGGGCCCCATGAATCTAGAAGTTGTTCTAAGTCACTCTCTGAAAACTGAAGTAACTGACTTTAAGTTGCCAAATGTTTGCGTAATCTACTAGCGCTTATAGATTTTGAATTTTCAATACCACTTTTACTAGCATGTTTATACAAAACTTTGGCACCGTCTATAAAATTATTGCCTGTTGTATGAAATATATAGTCATTATTATTATTATTATTCATAAAATTGCCCCTTATATACAGGTTTATTTCTTTAACGTGCCCATTAGAAGATTTTCACTTATAAATCGAGACAAAAATATTAAAATTTGATCCTATGACTATAGTCAATAATATTTATAAGATGATGGAATTTCCGGTTACACCGGAAATTGTACTAAATTTGATTTTTGAAGTGGAAACCCCTATTTTCTATTAGATATTTGAATTCTGTGCATTTATTTTCGTATGAAGAGCTCCAGTTGTCACAAGTTATCTCTCATAGTTTTTGACGTAAGTCAATTTTCCTGGGAAAAGTTCTCATGCCAGATGTCTATTCAAAAATTCGTATCTCTCTTATTGTCAATCGGAAAAGCAAAAAGTTGTTTTTGATCGGTAGCCCAATGTTGGGATCTTCTTCAGAAGGCCCATCATTTTGAAAATTGTCTTAATAACCACTCCAAAAAAAATTTAAATACGTCAATGACAAAAGTTGAAAAAACTATTTTTTTTAGTAACACATTCCTATTTTTCAACCGTCATCAGGTAGAAAATTGAATTTTAGGGGAACTACTCTCTATTATGTTTTTCTTCAAATAATTAATACGATATTTGAGATTTCTTGATTCTCATTATATCAGATAATGCCATATTTTTGTATTATATCCATTTTTTTCCTATCATTAACCTCTGAAGTGTGTTCTATCTTTATTAGCTACATACATAGATTTATCTTAGTTTGCGTAATTCCATAGTAACTTGTAATTATGAAATTAATATAAAAAAACTCAATCATAAAGTTAAATGCATAAGCACAAATGTTTGTAGCTGGTAAATTTCATTAATCTCACGATTGTAAGTAGTTCATATTATTAATATTTTTTGTTATAATTAATTTGTTCGTTATTTTAGTTTGTCCCGATGAAGGTAGCAAGCGTTACCGAAAGCTCGACATTAATTAAACCCCAATTATTAAAAATTCATCATTAATTAGACAGTCAAGAATTCGCAATCATATATATATATATATATATATATATATATATATATATATATATATATATATATATATATATATATATATATATATATATATATATAACCAAAGTGACAAACATTCATAGGGTTGAACGTTCAACGTTTCGATAGCGGTGGCTTTCTTTTTCAAGGCTGTATTAAAATAAAAGAACGTTACAGAGAAGTATTTAATTAAAGGGATATAAGAATCATCGAAATAATAATCAAGAAAAATAGTTATATATAAAAACACGTTATAAAAATTCCAACTTACATTGATTTGAGTGTTAAATATAGATAGGTACATCATTCATTCTTATGTTATCAGAATAAATAGCAAAAAACTAGAATAAAGAAACAGGGGAAGATTTTTAATCTTAATCTTAATAATCTTTATTCAGGTTAACATACAAATCTTGATTAAAAAATAGTATGCTAATAGATTGTCTGACTTAATAAAGTCCAACAATCCCCTACCGAGATGCAAATAGCATCTGTGTGTAGACCTGAACTTAATAATGTATTAAAATCTACAAGCTTAACATAATCTAAATATACATATTAATATACAATAAATAAACAAATAATAAAATTAAAATGCAACAAAACTATAAATACAACTACAAATGTAAAGAAAGATACATGATATAGGAAGTATTAAATATTAAAACAGATTTTTTAAGTAATATAACAATATCTATGTATATTATAACTTCAAATTATTTAAAATCCAACTCTTAATATGAAATTTAATACGCCCTCTAGAGAAGTTTAATTTTTTTAGATTGTTATCTAATCTATTGTAGACAAGTTTGGATCGATATAAACTAGTTTTTTGACCAATATTTAATTTAGTTTTACTGACTGTAAGCGATTTGTGTCTAGAAAATAAACATGCTTCAGCAATAGTATACTCTTCCCGTAGATTACAATAATTATTTATTAGTGCTTCCAAAATATATTTTTGATTGATGTTCAGCAATCGTGTCTCACTAAAAAGGTTGTGTTGTTTACCAAAAGTTAAAATTTTGATAGCACGCTTTTGTATTCTTACTATCGGCCCTAATGTATTTGAATAAGCTGAACCCCAACAAATAATTCCATAAAATAGGACGCTACAGAACAAAGCATGGTATAATTTTAATAAATCATTTTTTTCAAGAATATATCTCATTTTATAGAAAACAAAAAGAAGGTATCTTACTTTTTTAACAATACTAAAAATATTTTTCTTCCAATTCCAATTTTCATCTAGTATAACACCAAGGTATTTAACTTCATTTACCCTTTTTATTTTATCACATGCACAGTTTAAGTTATTATAACAAACATCATCATGTATTGTGAGTCCGTCTGTAACAGGGAGCTTATCCGCATATAGAGACACATATAAAACACTGGATTTTGACATATTTAAAGACACTTTGTGATAATTAAACCATTTCCCTATAATTTTTAAAGAATGTTTGGCATTGGCTGTAACTTCATCCCAACTCTCACCACTACAAATAATGACTGTGTCATCCGCAAAAGATACAATAACACCCGGTAAATTAAGATTCAATAACCCATTAATATAGGCATTAAATAATAATGGACCCAAAATTGAACCTTGAGGGACTCCACAAGTAACTAAGCTGTAAGAACTTTTAACACCATTAATGAGAACACACTGAAATCTATTTGATAGATAGTTACGCATCAAATCATTAACAATCCCTCTTATACCTATATCATTCAATATAATCAATAGAAGTTCATGTACTACCGTATCAAAAGCCTTCGCTATATATATATATATATATATATATATATATATATAAAAAGATGTTCTTGGGGATGCAGTCATATATTCAATAAAATTCTTTGACTGAAGCCGAGCTTTCGAGAATGTTTATTCTCTTCTTCAGGGCAAAAATCGTGAATTTATAATAAATTAACCAAAAACAGGAAAGATTTCATATTCATCAATTACAAATGTCATTCAATTGATGAATATGAAATCTTTCCTGTTTTTGGTTAATTTATTATAAATTCACGATTTTTGCCCTGAAGAAGAGAATAAACATTCTCGAAAGCTCGGCTTCAGTCAAAGAATTTTATTGAATATATGACTGCATCCCCAAGAACATCTTTTTATTTATTATAAATCCAGTCAAGAATACAAAATCAATATATATATATATATATATGATTGTATTTTTACTTTTTATTTAAATTTTTGAATACATGGAATTCAAAGTTACTGTCTTTTATTTTGTTCCTTGATTTGAGTGTTCTTTGTTAATTTTGTCTATGGGTTGACGTGTAATGTCTAAGCTGTCAATTAAGAATTAAAAATAAAAACAAATGGCACAAAGTTATAATATTTGTAGTTTAGTTTCCTTTCGAAACCAAATAATGTAGGAAATGACCAAACAACAACAGCCAACATGTATGATCTAGGGTTTAATAAGTTAAAGTCTGGTGAGTAATCTATGTTGGAAATGTATATGGCAATTGTTTATGCATGTTCATTCTCTTCTCAGACCATGGATGTTAGTTCTTCTGTTCATGCTGTTGCACTCCTTGTCTATTTCTACCATTTCAAGAAAGATGCGCTTATACCAGTTCTTTTCTATGAGAAGGACTCTAACGTTATCCAGGTCAGGTAGATGTTTGGTTGAGGTTGCATGCTCTGCCAGAGCACAGAACGCCTTTTTTATGTTTATATCACTGCGGTGGCCTATTATTCGATTTTTAAGAAGTTGGATGGTTTGTTCAATATATTTCATTTCATCTTCAGTTCTGGTATATAGTCGACTGATAGGTTTGATGTTCTTTTGTACCATTTTTATGTTCTCTTCAGAGAAGGAAACCAGAATTTAGTTGTTATATATGGTTCCTTACCTTACATTGAAGGACTTTCTAGTAGACTAATAAGTTTATTTAAACAAGAGAACATAAAAATACCACAAACGAACATCAAATCTATCAGTCGATTATATACCAGAACTAAAGATGAAATGAAATATATTGAACGAACCATCCGACTTCTTAAAAATCGAATAATAGGCCACCGCATTGATATAAACATAAAAAAGACGTTCTGTGCTCTGGTAGAGCATGCAACCTCAACCAAACATCTACCTGACCTGGATAACCCTAGAGTCCTTCACATAGAAAAGAACTGTCATAAGCGCATCTTTCTTGAAATGGTAGAAATAGACAAGGAGTGCAACAGCATGAACAAAAGAACTGACATGCATGGTCTGAGAAAAGAATGCACATGCATAAACAATTGCAATATACATTTCCAACATAGATTACTCACCGGACTTTAACTTGTTACACCTTAGATCATACATGTTGGCTGTTGTTGTTTGGTCATTTCCTACATTATTTGGTTTCGAAAGGAAACTAAACTACAAATATTATAACTTTGTACCAGCTTAGACATTAGACGTTAACCCATAAACAAAATTAACAAAGAACACTCAAATCAAGGAACAAAATAAAAGACAGTAACTTTGAATTCCATGTATTCAAAAATTTAAATAAAAAGTAAAAATACAATCTTCCCCTGTTTCTTTATTCTAGTTTTTTGCTATTTATGACCATAATTTTCTGTTCTACCTTAATTCTCGTACAGTTGAGTTCAATATTCTAATATTAGATGTAGAAATTCAATTTATTTCTGATAACATAAGAATGAATGATGTACCTATCTATATTTAACAATCAAATCAATGTAAGTTGGAATTCGTATAACGTGTTTTTATATATAACTATTTTTCTTGATTATTATTTCGATGATTCTTATATCCCTTTAATTAAGTACTTCTTTGTAACTTTCTTTTATTTTAATACAGCCTTGAAAAAAATAGCCAACGCTATCGAAACGTTGGTAATTGAAAAAGAGTTTTCATTATCCTACAGCCCACTTTGGTTATACATTCTCGGCAGTGAATTACTAAAATTATATATATATATATATATATATATATATATATATATATATATATATATATATATATATATATAATAAAAAGATGATCTTGGGGATACAGTCATATAATGAATTAAATTCTTTGAATTAAACCGAGCTTTCGAGAATGTTTATTCTCTTCTTCAGGGCAAAAGTCGTGAATTTAGAATAAATTAGCTAAAAACAGGAAAGATTTCATAGCCATCAATAACAAAATCTTTCCTGTTTTCAGCTAATTTATTCTAAAATCACAACAGTTTTTTTTTAAATTTTTGTCTATCTGTCTCTGTTTGTACGCGCAGCACGCAAAAAATACTGCATGGAATGGAATGCAGTTTTCACCCATGTATTAGTAGAGGTTTAACTTATAATATAGGCTAATTTTATCGAGTCTGTCTGTCTTTCTGTATGTTTGTATACGCATCACGCAAAAACTACTACAAGGAATGGAATTGAACGCAGTTTTCTACTTCGTAAAGCTAGTATCATATAAAATAGCAAGCAAAAAAAAATACTATAGATTATTGCCAACATATCCATTCTATCTACATCTATTACAAAAGTAAATCAGGTCAAGTATCGGAGACTCTTTTGGGAAATTCATATAGAAAATCTTATTTCCAAAATGAGTACCTACCTAGTTTATGCCATGTGATGAAACAACTACAGCACAGAATAAAGTTGTTATTTATTCGCCCTCACCACATAGCAAAAATATACATATTTGAGAAATTAACATGTCTCTAATTCGAAAAGGTAACTCTTTTGAAAAATGTTCAATTTAAACATTTCCGGATATTGTTCTATCTTTAATTATACCACCTCAGATTTTTGATTTTCGAGAAAATGTTCCCCTCCATCCCCTTCACGGACTGTTTTCGGAGGGAAGACGATTTCGGATTTGCGTTTTTATGAATATGAGACAATTTCTCAAGCCTCCTCTTTTAAATGAATCAAAAATCATCAAAATCAGAGTACGATTACAATATAAAACGCGCAGTCAGACAAAAAAAATCGGTCGACAATCGAATATATCTCCTCCGTTCGGAGTTCGTCGGTCAAAATTTATTATATTATTAACAAAGAGCTGTTACGTCTCTATGGGAGGTAGAAAGGTCGTGGGCGATGAGAAACGAGATTTTATTAATATAAGCCTTATTTTTTCCTACGCCCTCTAGTAATTTAGTTCAGCTTCAAACCACCGTATTTCAAAAATCGTTAGGAATTCGAAAAAAAATTGTGTTTAAAATTAGCCATTGAATTAATATACAAAATATCTCGGATACCTCAACGGACACCCTACATGTGTATGGGGGCGATTTTCATGAACAAGCACTTTAATTTAGTTTTTTTTCAGTTCATGGGGCGGCAAATAATGCCACCAACAGCGCAGCTTCTCCAGCTCCACCGGTGCCTGCTCATCGCGGTGCCGCTCGTCAAATGTACGGGTCGGGCAGTTTGCGACCGCCTGGTACTCGACCTGTGTTTGCGACTGGACGTCGCCAGCATGGAACCCGCACGACGGCCGCCCCACAGGAGACTGATGCCCAAGGTGTAGGCGGTCACAGACAGCGACCCTACATTCCAGAGATATTCCTGCCCAGGTTCCCGTATCCGCTACCCGTGCCGGCTGATGAGTATGCAAGATTGGCAATCGGTATGTATACGAGAAACCAAAAAAAAAACTGTATCCGATATCACAAAAAACAGACTCACGGCAGCTATTGAATTTACATACAGTATTTCTTGTGAAGTGCTTTTAGATACGGATTGAACGTATGAATGTAGTTTCTAGAATTCACTCAACAACAGAATAACATCGTCATACTTCAGGATGTCATTTCAACTTATTTTCAGATTTTCCGCAATATATAAATCCAAAGCTACTCCATAATCTCCACAGAAGTGATAGGCCATCTAACAGAGGAGGGATGTATGGAAGCCGACCTGAATACTACCAGGTAAACACTTTCTTTCAAAGGGGTAGGTACAATCATATTCTTTGGAAAAACATCCCTATACTCGGTATTTATTCCTATATACATAGAAAAATATCTTCCAGAATCCCTTTGTGCATTGAGCTAAGTGCTAATTATAGAGAATGCCTTAGATTAATAAATAGTTTTATTTTGCAAATATAAGTCGCAATTAGTTCTATTAAATAAATAAGTATGATAAAATTAAACAGCTCATAATTCCACCAACAATGAGTGATTGAAGGTACCTATGGGGATTTTTTTTTAATTGATGATATTATCACTTAAGGTGGTAGGTAGTTCATCCTGTACCTATAGTTACTGAATTATTATGTAAAAAATATTAAATTAAAACCAACCTGTTTGCATGAACATTGTTGTTTCTGGCGCACTGTATTCCAAAAAGAGTTCAGTAAATAAAAGCTCAAATTCTTCTGTTTCATTTCATTTAGCGACCACAGACACTGTCAATCTAATTGTTGAGATTTTAAAATATCTTTATAAGATAAATAACCTCACTTTTATTCATTAACCCACTGAATGTGTCTTTTGCTTTCCACCTTCTTTACAAATTCTTCTGCTTATTTTGAAAAACATTTAATTTTACCCCGTTGTTACGTTGTTTGTTTCTTCATACGCTTACAATTTTGATTTTGATCTTGAAAAACTTTAGATATTATTTTTTTATCTTCTAAATTGACAATTTATTTCCGCTGGATTGAATTTGAATAACCATCTTTGAACAAGTTTACCGTTTTTCTGTGTTCACCACTTTTCTCAACAACTGTTTCAGTCTATTTCATACATAATATGATAGTACGGCCTATCGGCATCGATTATTCTTTTGAACCTGTATAATAGTGATCTATTGGGAAACGCGCTTAATGTAATGGTAGATGGAGGATACCGTGATGCTTCTAAATAACCTATATTTAAGAGTCTATCGTTCTTTATAACCAAGATACAGGTTGATTTATTAATTTTCCCATTTGTTTCAATTAATCATAACCTATGAACTATCCTATACGTTTTTGTAATATTTGGTTCGTATGTTTTTTGTCCACATTGGTGTCGATTAACATAATGATAAAAGTTTCATTCCAGGTCCGACCTTAAAAAAAATAATCAGTTGGTTTAGATTCGAAACAACACCTTGTATATCAATATTTTTAAATTTTATCTAAAAATTCGGAAGGAGCAGAAAATATAAGTAATACCAAATGTTTTTGGTGTTTCCGCATACAACTTTTCTACTTGATAAATTTAGTCAAATCTAGATGTTTCGATAAGAGGTGGCCCAAATTTAAAAACAAAAATAAATAACTTATGAACCACCCTATACATTTTTGTAATATTTGGTTCGTATGTTATTTGTTTATACAGTGTTCTCGATTAAGATAATAAAAAAGTCTTATTCCAGGTCCGGCTTTAAAAAAAATATAAGTAGGTTTCGAGTCGAAACAACACCCTCTATATCCCTTTTTTAGGGTCCCCCGAATCGCGGTTTCACTGGCCTCAACAACGGTGGACGGTACTCCTACGACTTTGGCCTGTTTCCTGGCAAAGGCTTCCAAGCAGCGGATTATCCCTACGAGAGTGGCATCGGTCTAGGTCAGTATCCTATGTACAGAGGCGAATACGACGATTCGGATAGATTGAACCTGAAACAGCCCGATGAAGACGATGGTGGCAGTTTTGGTTACAAGGGCTTCAGACCCGAAGAATCTGACTGCGAAAAGGACTGCAAGAAGAACGAATTGTTGTGCCATTTCAAATGTGTCTGCATCGATGAGGAATTTAGGTAAGTGAGTGACAATCCATTCAAATAAAGAATCTGAGTGACATAGGCGCAACCTGTTCAACAACAACCGCATATTAAAAAGCTAACGTGTAACACAATACAATATTGTCCAATACGCAACTGTATAAAAGCTCAGAAAACACAAAATGGATTATTGTCATCTCTTCAATAATTAGATACACAATCTATTCTATTAATAAATAAATTGCTAGATACGCCAGGGTTATCTGGCCATAGCTTGCTCATAAAACCTTCTATTCGTTAATCGTTGTATAATAATGTAGTTACAGCAAACATTATAGTATGAGATCTGCAACATGCAAAGAGAGCTTTGGAATTTTCAGTAGAGGAGTAAAAGCCTTTAAAACAGCCTGATTATCAGAAAAGACATAGACCTATTTATTCCTGGTGTAGATCTGGTTAAGACAGGTATAGATAAGCTTCTTGAAGGGCTAAGACAGTCGGAAGGAAGTCTCAATCCCCAGATCCAGGAAATCTCTAATCCTAACACTGAAAAAAATAAAATGATATTTGCATAGAAACTTCTTAGACGAAAAACTTGGTGCCCGTTAGTGAAGCGAGAATTAACTCGAATTGTAAAAGGCGATGACGATATTTCGATAGGAAGATAACCTTGTAAAAATTCACATAATATTATGGTTGATATACTGTTGCATATTTCATTTCTCAAAATAACTGGGATCTATATCACAAATATATATTTGTATGGATGATGATTTTATATGCATATGTTGGAAATATAATTTCAAGCTATCATATCGATTCAGAGAAATATCATTTTCACATTGGTGTAGTTCGTAGAAGTGATAAATATTGAATTAGTATTTGAAATTGGCAATCATCGGAAAGCGTAAACATGTTTTCAAGTATCTAACTCTATTTTATCCTCTCTTTCGATAGGCACGTTCTAGAATCAATCAAAGCTTGTCAACATTTTGATATTTTTCAATAAGTATTAGATAAATCAAGATAAAGTGTTTTTTTAGCAATTATTCTATTATACAGAAATTCAGTAGTTCATACAATTCAATTACATAACTGCTAGTTTAATATAGAGAATATTTTCGACACAAGGAAAGCTACAAAACTCGATCAACCGCGAGTTCGCGTCGAAATGGTTTCCTACTTAGAATTAATTTTCATTTATGTATTCCTTCTAACTTCTCATTTGCTTTACAAAATCTATTTTCAGTATCAGGCTATAGATGCGACAGGAGAAACATTACGTGTTTTGAGTTGAGAGCAAACGTTATAAAAGCGTAATCGAAGTAGGTACCGCATGTAGTTACCTCAGATTCTAACAACAAAATGACATATCAATACAGAGGATGGTCCATTTGAAAAAATCAAGTTGTTTTCTTATTTTAAAGTGCTGAATTTGAAACAATTTGAAAAACACCCTGAATGATTTCGTACTCTTGCAAATTGATAACTTTACAAACTATTTTTATGTGATAGTATTCCAAGATAATTAAAAAAGGAAACAATGATCTAACAAACTAGTGACGTCTTATATATGTACAGGGTGTACTGAATAAGATCTTCTATCACCTTAACTCTAAAGTTGACAAGGTACTCCATCCATTATTGGGTAAATATTATTTATGTTACCATTGACCTCTAGTAGGTAATGATCTGATATTGTTAGTCCATAGCTCCAGGTACCTCGCACCATTTGAATGGTTATCCAGAAATAAAGGACCTATTATTTGATTCCTGTAAATCGCACACCAACAACAAACACTACGGCGACCACGTTGTCTTCTAGTTTTAATAATGTTTTTTATTTTCTTGAAACCAACAAATATTGTTAAAAAAATAGGGTCACGAAAATAACGATCCATCATTAAGTTACAATATTCCATGTGTATAATACGATCTTTGGCTCTAAGTGTTTTAATTTAGCGAACTTAAACGCCCTGTAATTATTTATTTCCAGCGTTCGGGATCTCGTTCAATTCGCCCAAATATGGATCTCCCCAGTATTATTTCCGGATACATAATAATACACTGATATAATTTTAAAGTTTCTTCGACATTATAAGCTAAAGATAAACTAAACGCATTACAAACTAAATATTTGACAATTCTTGCTTACGTTGGTTTCTAAAGCACTTTATTTGTTTTCCATGGCAGTTTTGATTTTGCAGCGTTAGTTGGTTTTGACTACATGCAATATTTGGTGTAGTTTTACGATTTGTATTGAATTAGTTTCTCGGAAAATACAGATATGCTAGTTAAAATTATAAATAATAAATATACTAGTCAGTCCGTTAAAAAAATCGTAACGGATTTCCTCATTAAATTTAAATGAAAGGTATTTTTTATTGCATAAAAAATGTTTAATAGTAAATATTTGCTAAACGGCTAGAGATGGGTATAGGCTATTTTATAGGGTATTCCATTTAAAATTATCGACTTATACGTGATCTTATATATCCCGATAAGATCAGTTTCTGACATCACCCGTTATAATTTGTAGCCAAAGAAAACAACTAGAGTTATATACTTATTGTGGTATTGTCTTTAAAATAAAAGCGGCAGATTCACCAAATATGATACTTGCGTATATTTTTCCTACTACCTTAAAAAATACGTTATTAAATAAATAAAACGGCTCTTAAATCCTAAACCAAGAGAGATAGCTATATAATATGTTAATGAAAGTCATTCTTATTTTTTATGAGAAATCCATATCCAAAATAATATACAGGGTCTCTTAAAAACATAAACACTTTGATTTTTTTTTCTAAATAGAATATTTCTTAGGCAAGGGGATAGAGGATCTTGGGGATAGAGGATCTTATGTGGGACATCCTGTACATAAATTAAATACTGTGAAATTTTATGTCCATTTCGATAAAGGTACTCGACTGCTCCCACGATTTCTTGGCGTATTTAAAATCTATATTTATACATATTAACTAGTTTTGGCCTATATCTAGGTACCTATTTTTACAAATACAATAGATTTCAATACATAGGATAGGGAAAAATGATATAAATGGTTATGTGGGTATGTGGGTTTACCTAAGGAGATAGACATATACTTAAATTATTTTTCTCCAGAATCTTTGAAGAATTACAATGCTCAACATTATTCTGATTCCTCTTCAAAGTTTATCCAGCTTAAGCTATATAAGCGCTCGAAAATCGATTTTTTACGACATAAGTGCAAAAAATCGAATGTTCTCTACCATAAAAAAAATCTAATTAATATATTGAACATATAAGACATCTGTAAAAAATATCTAAATGACAGTTAAAACCTTTTCAAAATCTCTTTATTTTATATTATGTGGAGATACGTGAAGAAAATTCTTTGTACCCCATTTTAAGGATACTGCGGTCACAGAGGAATATGAGCTTTGGCATAATAATTAAAGCTTATAAATATGGCTAAGCAACTGCACTAAGCTAAAATTGATTAATAGTGTGTATTTCAAATCATCATCATCATCATACAGCCATAGTTGTCCACTGCTGAACGTAGGCCTCCCGTAATTTTGTTCACCCTCTTCTGTTTTGTGCTTCCTGCATCCAGCCGTCCTAGTCCTAATAGCGTTTCAGGTCATCTCGCCATCTTGGTTGGAGCTCGTACTCTGCTTTGTGTGGCATCTTGTCCTGGTCTCCACTCTAACAATATTTTAGTCCATCGTTCATCCTTCATTCGGGCTATACGTCCGGCCCAATTCCACTTTAAGGAAGGAAGCTATTCGTTCAACGGCATCCGTCACTTTAGTACGTCTTCTAATGTCTTCATTTGGAACCTTATCTTTCAACGATATTCCTAACATAGATCGTTCCATAGCTCTATGAGCTACTCTTTTTTTTTCTCAATGAGTTTTTAGTAAGTGTTAAGGTTTCGGCACCTTATGTCATAACTGGCAAGATACACACTTTTTGTTTAAGGCAGAGAGGAATGTTTTCTTTAAGAATATACCTAAGTCGGCAGCCCAAGTTAGAGATATTGTTGTTTTGATTAAAAATACAATAAATACAGTAAATTTACGTTGTCCAACATTTTCAATAAATATAATGATATATAGAATAAGGAGAATAAATGTTTTGGTTGTGTAGTTGTAACGTACCTGCCTTTCGTACAGCTCAACCGGGTTCGCTTTTTTGCCACATCATTTTGTTGACACATATAATTCATCCAATAATTATAGAGGAATACTCTTTGACCGAAGAACCTCAAATAATATGAATTAAACCTTAATAATTCTAATCATTTTGATGTTGTGTATTATAAAGTGTTCAGCCTATTTTTCTTTACATCTATTTTTGCACCTGTAGTAAAAAATACTTTATTATATATTGGTCTAAATAAACAAATATTTATGTACATAAAAAATGTAAAAGATGAAAGAAAATCATCAACCCGAATAGCTTCTTATAGTCTATAAAGGATAAATAATAAAATGACAAATATTTATTATACAAAACCTTCAAGGTGTGATGGAAAGAATAATTGTGGTGATAATGAAGACGAAATTGACTGCGTGAATTACAGACGTCACAAAATAGTCTGTGACGAGTCCAAGAACTACATCCTTTGTCCAAGGACCAATAGGTGCATCTCCAAGGATTGGCTGTGCGATGGTGACGATGACTGTGGCGATTTTTCAGATGAAACAAACTGCAGTGAGTAACAATCATCAATGTTTGCATCATTCATTATTGATTCGCATTATATTAATAACAATATAACATAGATTTTTTTTACCCACTTCATACAAAGAAAGAGGTATACCTACGTAAAAAACAACTTATTATATTTGTTTTGTTTTTTTTTCATGGATGTTACCTCCTTTCACATTTCCCATAACAAAGTTGACCGAGTCTAGTGATTCGTTTCACATTCAAAAGATAACAGCGGAAAACTAATCCCATAAAAGAAGAATCAACTAACTTTTGCATCAGATGTTTTGCAAAAAAGGTGTTCTCGGGTAGCATCTCTATGAATAATAATTTTCAAACACCTATAGCAAGAGACCTTTAGTGGTTCATTCATTTTCGATAATAATAGGGCCTAAATTATTTGATACTCAAAAAAAAAACACAGAAAAATATTTATTCTCTTGGTTTAAGTAAGTTTAAAAATATTGATATATAGCGTGAATTAGTAAGGATGTTTTTGCAGTTAGAATGAAGTCCTCTTTGTTCTGATTTCAAATATTTATGTCTAATTTGTTGGCATTAGGTTCAGATACTTTTGAGATATTTGAGTTTAAAGCTTATTTTTCCACAATTATTGCGATAAAAATAATCAAGTTGCCTCGAAAACCAATGCAATTATCGTAATCATGCATTCATGGAAAATTATTTAAAAAATATATCAAATGGTTATTTTTCAAATAACAGCATTGCAAGAGTTAGATATGAATATCATCAAATATATCCGGGCAGAAGGATCCCGTGAATGAAAACTATTAAAAAAGTAATTAAGCATTTCTGAGAGCGCAATAACGTTCAACGAGAGCAGAGGACAATAGAAAGAAATTTAGATGAAGAACTTGACATTGAACTTTACTTTCAAGGTAATGGAAATATTCCTTTATAGTTGTTCTAGAATACCTATCTATTATTTGTTAGAAAATCCAGAATATTCAGTTCCGGATGTGCAAAAGATGTCTGGAAGTCATAAAGCAAAATTCATAAATATCACCAATATAGATTTCATCCTTTGCAAAATTGAAACGACGAACATAGAAGACAGAGGCTTGTATAGATATTGTGCTAAAATGCTTTGGCGTCTTTTAGAACAGCGGAGGTATTTAATCGGAAAAATAAGCATTTTAGGGCAACGGAAAATCTCTCGGAAAATCCACACCAAATACAGACTGTTAAAATACAGTGACGAAAATCTCTTAATGTGTGGTGTGATATGTTAAATAAATAATATGGTAATAGGACCAACGATCCCTCACTGGTGAATGATATCTAAATTTTTGGAGACTGAAATAGAACAATTATTAGAAAATATCCCAGTTGAACAATATAGGTATTAATTTAATATGGCATCAAAATGGCGCCCTGGTCCACAATGTTCTACAAGTGAAAAATTATCTACTTGAATAATAGATAGATAGAGAGACACGGAACTGTCGTTGGCCAGCGAATAGCCCAGATATAAACCCGTGTGATATATTCTTATGGGGATACCTGATTACCTCTTGTAGAAATAATAAATTATTACGTAATACATGTAATACTTAAAAATTCTATATGATTATGTTAATATTGTTAATATTTGTTATAGTTCTGAAAAAGTAATTTTTTAATATACAGGGTGTTCAATTCCAAAAAATATAACTCAATTGATTTTTTCAATGTTGTAAAGTGATTTTTTTATATTCGCTTTTACCGAAAGATGATAATAAATAAAAAAATCATAAAACTTCTATATTTGGAGTTTTTTCTCTATCATTCGTAATAAGAGCTGTGTAGGTGGGTGTCGAAATATAATGAATAACCCTGTACATTTATGTTATCAGCGTAACAATATAAATAAATACAGGATGGGGCAGAATGTATTATTTTTTCTATCGTGAATATTAAGTATGAAGAAGTATGATAAGTAGGTATGGTAAGTAAGGTTTGAGCCTACCCTGATCTTTGAGAATCCAATCTAGTAAAATCTCAAAAAAAGCAATGAATTTATACTGAAGATATATTGATTTTTACAAATTGATTAAACCTTACCGTTTTCGTCAAAATCACTCCTCTATTTTTTTAATCGTTGTTCTTCTTTTTCTGCAAAAACCTTAGTTTCTCCACTGCTGGAAATAGGTCTCTTCAAGTTTTTTCCAGGTATCTCTATCCTGCGCTTTCTGTGTCCAATTTCCTCCCGCTGTTGTTTTAATATCGTCGCTTGTTTTCCCTGGGTCTCCATTTCAATACTCTAGATGTCCATCTATTGCTATCCATCCTGGCCACGTGTCCTGCCCACTGCCATTTCAATCTGGCTATTCTCTCGGTTATATCTGTTATTCTGGTTCTTCTTCTGATCTGTTCATTCCTTATACGATCTCTTAAAGCGACACCTAGCATTTGTCTCTCCATAACTCGCTGCGTGCATTGTAGGTGGTGTAGACTATATTCTGCACGCAGTCATCGTACACTTTCCTTTTTAGGTACATAGGGACATCTCTGTTCTTGAGTATAAATCCTAGTTTTTTGAATGCAGCCCAACTCTGGCCTATTCTTCGCGGTGTTTCTGCTTTTGATTTTCCTTATCAAGTTTATGACCTAAGTATATATATTCATCTACATTCTCGATCTCTTTCCCGCCGATTGACAGTTAAATGTTTTGCGTGCTGAGGATTTTTGTTTTCGTGATGTTAACCTCGAGTTCTATTTTTTGAGAAGCATGGTGTAATTTTTCGATCATAGTTTTCAATTCGAATGGGTCTTTACTTATTAGAATCACGTCGTCTGCAAATCCTGGGTGGTGGAGATATTCGCCATCGATTCTAATTCCTTTTCCTTTCTCTAGTCCCTTGAAAACGTCTTCTATGGCCAGCGTAAATAGTTTGGGTGAGATGGTGTCGCATTGTCGTACTCCTTTCTTCACTTCTATGTGCTCCGTTTTCAGGTGTTCGTCTAATTTAACTACTATTACTGATGTCTGATATATAGACTTGAGGAGTCCTGTTATCTTGAGTCTATCCTGGCGTTATTTAAGGACTGCATAATTGTCCAATGTTCGAACGCTTTCTTGTAGTCGACAAATGTTATGTGGATATTGATGTTATATTCGTTTCCTTTTTCTATCAGCAAACGAAGAGTCTGTATATGTTTGGTCGTGCTGTAGCCTTTGCGGAAGCCGGCCTGATCCACTGGCTGATAGGAGTCAAATTTATTATCCTTTAGTAGTTAGGCGGTTTATTATAATCTTAGTGAGGAGCTTGTACAGGTGCGAGAGTAGGCTGATTGGTCTGTAGTTATCAAGATCAGCTTGGTCACCTTTCTTGAGAAGAAGGACTACCTCGCTGCTTTGCCAGTGTTTGGGTATCCTTTGTTATTCGATGCACTTATTAAGTAGAGTTCTTCTTGCTTCCCAAAGTACACATCCTGCTATTTTTAGGATTTCAGTGGTTATACCGTCTTTTCCTGGACATTTTTTGTTTCTCATTTGTTTTAATGCCATTTCTAGTTCATTTTGGGTTATTTCTGGAATTTCCTCGGAGCCTATATTTAGAATTTGTCTTTTTTCTTTGATTGGGTTTGGGAGGGTGGACGAGTAAATGTCGGTGTAGAATTAATCTTCTACTTTCACTATATCCTCTTTTTCTGTGGTAAGCTTTCCCGATTTATCTTTCATTATTTTGGCTTTTCCTTGTGACAATTTGGATTTCAGTGTCTTTATAACTCTATTTTTTTCTACGGTGTTATTGATTAATTTCGTATTGTATTTTCTTACCTCTTTTCTACTCTCTTTTTAATTTTTTCTTTAGATCTTTATATTCTTGCGAGTTTTTTCTGTAATTCTCCTTTTCTCTACAAGTTTTAATGTATTGAGACTAAGGTTGTTTGCTTTTTGTTTTTGGAATAATACCTTTTTAATAGCAGTATCTATACTAGTTACGATCTTTTCATTTAGTTGTTCTATATCCATGGTCTTAAGGGAATCCAGTTTATTTTTTAGTGTTTTCTGTATTAATAATAATAATAATAAATTTTATTTGCCACTGCGACCTAATTAAGCAGTACATCAAAAGTCCCTCCTGTTACTGTGATAGTAGTATCGCTACTAACCGCAGCGACATCATCTGCGTAGCCTATCAGGAATACGTCGTGGGGCATTTCCAAGCAAAGTAGGCTATTATATGAGACGTTCCATAGGTCTGGTCCCAGTATTGACCCTTGCGCTGCTCCAGCGGTGATGTCCTTGGTCCTTCTACCTTCTCGTGTTTCATACAGTATACGACGGTTTCTCAGATAGTCTTGCAGTATCAGAAGGAGGTACTCTGGCGCTCTAAAAGTACAATGCAGTGATCTAAGTATGTTCTTCCATCTGACCGAATTAAATGCATTTTTGACATCCAGAGTCACAAGCAATACTAAGGGCCGGGCCTGGTGGCATGCAGTCTCGGCTCTTTTGACTGCACTGACTACCTCCTTTATTGCAGTGAGTGTCGAGTGTCCTTTACGGAACCCATGTTGTCGACTGGACAAGTCTCCAGTAGCCTGAATCGCGGATTGCAACCTCGATTTTAGAAGCCTTTCCAAAACTTTACCCAATGTATCAAGCATGGAGAGTGGCCTATAAGAAGAAGGGGAATCTGGTTCTCCTTTCCCTTTGCTAACTAATACTAGCCGCCCTATTTTCCAGCTTTTTGGGAACACTCCCTTCGCTAGACAAGCATTGTACATGTTCAGCATGTGGGTGTGTATTGCTAACCAGTTTCACAGCCTCTGCCGGAACGCCATCTGGCCCAGGAGCCTTCCGGTTTTTTAGCATAGAAACCGCGTCTACGAGCTCCTCCTCTATAAAAGAGGGAACATTTGAACTGCACAAAACGACATATTCCTCTTTCCTTATTGGGTGCGTTGGGAAGAGAGTGTCCACAATATTGCTCATGGTGGCAGCATCCATTGTCTTAGTGTCGCTGTTAATTGCTCCAAGACTTCGTGAGACAAGTTGATACCCTTTTCCCCAGGGATCACGATCAAGTTCCTGGCACAGCTCCTGCCAACAACGGTTCTTGCTTATACGGATAGCTTTATTCAATTGCTTCTTTGCCGCTTTATGTTCTGCCAGTTTTTCAGCTGCTTCCAAGGGACTACGAGTGCGCTGGGCCCGCCGTCTAAGTATCAGGCACTTCTTTCGTAGCTGCGAAATCTCATCCGTCCACCAATATGCCTGCCGTCTACCGCGCCAAGGTCTTTTTCGTGGCATAGACCTGTCGCAAGCCCGTGGAATGAGCTTTATGGTGGCCTTGATGTAAGCCTCAACTTTGATTTCCGAGTCTGGCTGCTCAGAGTTCACCAAAGGACTAGATTCCAGGTCCCTGCTTATCGAGTCGGTGAACTTGTCCTTGTTAAGTTTATCGACATTCCAGCCAAGGTAGTTGTGTGTTCTCGCCTGGTGGGCGATAAATTCGTGATCGCTACCAGTGTAAGTATCCATCACCCTCCAGCCTGAAGCTAGTTGGGCAAGGCTACTCGATATCAATGTTACGTCTGGTATTGATTCTCCAAAACCTGGCCTTCTGTATGTTGTCGTCGAGCCTCTATTCAAAACTAACAAATCCAGCCTTGAGACCATGTCCAGAATGAGCTTTCCTCTGGTGTTCGTTACGGGCATACCCCATTCGATGGCACTGGCATTGAAGTCTCCGGCCACGATAAAATTGCCTGGAATACTTCGGAGGCTATCCTCCAAAGCTTCCAACCTCTCTCTGTATTCTTGGGCTGAGTAGTTGGGGGACAGGTACACGCTGAGGACCGTGACTTGTCGAAGCCTTACCCAAACGTAGCTATTTCCGGACCCATGCCCTTGAATCTGGACCCCACGTGTATCCGAGATCCAGACAGCCGCGGTGCCAAGCTGGTCGTAAAACCATAGGGGGCTCGTTTTGAAACCATATGGTTCGCTGACTATCACTATCTGGGCTTTGGTCTCATATGCCAACTGCTCTAGGATAGCGTCACCAGTTCGGCTTCTCTGCACGTTAGCCTGGATGAATTGAATCATTTGTGCTATGAACGGGCCTTCTTAGCGTCCAGGGCTTTTTTAAAAGCCACGCATACTCTTGATCCTGGAGCATGATCTTGCGACACTCCAGGAGATTCCTTGCATAATATACAAGATGGCGCCGACGTGCAGTCTGCAGCTTTATGGCCTCCACATTCACATTTCCAGCAGTTGCTGCTCCTATCGGGTCCAAGACAGTTCTTTCTAATATGCCCATAGTCTAGACAGCGATAGCAGTGCTCCACGTCCAGTCGCTGGCGACTTATTATTATTATTATTGTTATTATTATTACTATTATTATTATTATTATTATTATTATTATTATTATTCTGTTTATTTTAATCGATAGAACGATAAATATGGCTGAAAAAATAAATGCAATAAAATTACAGGTTACAAAAACAATTGTACTGCTGATCAATTCCAATGCGTAAACGGTCTGTGTATACCGAAATTGTGGACCTGTGATAATGACAACGACTGCAAAGATTTCTCCGACGAAGTTAACTGCACTTCATTGACGTAAATATATCTATTAGATTTTTTTAATTACTTGTCAATAATCACCTCCATTTACAGATGCAACGAGAATGAATTTGAGTGCTCTGATTCAACATGCATTTCACTCAGTTGGAAGTGCGATAGACATATCGATTGCTCTGATGGTTCTGATGAAAGCGAATGTGGTAAGTACTTAGGTACGGTCAACTATCGAGACTTTTTATTTAAATAGCTTTGAACCAATGAGCTGGATAAATATATGTTTGTAGATATTGTACCCCCGTTCTGCAATGAGAGAGAGTTTCAATGTGAAACAGGTAACAAATGTATCAAGAAGGAATTCAAATGTGATAGGGATGCAGATTGTGAGGATTGGAGCGATGAGGATGATTGTCCAAAAATACCTGGAACTTGTGTAACAGGCGAATTTAAGTAAGGATTTTTTTCAGCAAGTTGTAAAACATTTCACAGCATTCACAGCTAATGTTACAATCAATTTGATTGTAGATGTAACAGTGGGAAATGTATACCTGATAGATACAGATGTGATAGGCAGGACGACTGCGAAGGCAAAGATGACGAAGCCAATTGTGATTACAATGTCACAAAGTCATGTTCTCAAGATGGTTTTACTTGCAATAATGGCGACTGCATACTGGTGAGAAAACAATAATATCAACTGATGAAATCTAATAATATGTTGCAGATGACACCAAAGATAGTTTAATCGAAACAATTCCATTAAATGTATTGACGTTGCTTTATTATCACTGTCTCTAGTCTAAACAGACAAAGAGATAACTTTTTCTGTGCTTATACTTTTCTATACAATATAGAAAATGTTGTTACATTTACCCATAACTTTCAGAAAACTTGGAAATGCGATGGCTACCCTGACTGTCCTCATGGCGAAGATGAATCCAGCTGTGAGATTGAATGTGACGTCTCCAAGTTTCCTTGCAGTGGTTTCGGGCCCAATGATACCTCCACTGCATTCTGCATCAACAAAAAATACCGCTGCGACGGCCAAAGAGACTGTCCCAAGGGTGACGATGAGGCCAACTGTCCCACAAAACGACCGTGCGAAGAGAATACCCAGTGCAAACATCTCTGTATCACGTTACCAGATGGCAAGAAAGGCTGTTCCTGCTTCAGCGGATACAAACTGGCCAGCGATGGTTTCAAGTATGTATATTTTAGCGGCAAGCCGTCGAACTTTTATATGACATATTTCAGTAGGTAAAATTTTACTCTTCATTAAACGTAATACATTCGTATTAATAGCAAAATTTACGTTTCCTTAATATATTCCATCAATGGTTTGAATTAAAATCATTGTATAACGATAAATTACCAATTATATCAATTATACCAATATTACTAACCAACTATTTACACACTGCAAGTTTGTACAGCTAAGCCCAGATACTGATTATTATTTGATTTTTTCTTTAACATTAGCCTTCCTCTTTAATAATACTGTTCAAGCGGCCTTATAGTATTTTCTTAATTTTATTCTATTCACAGCTGTGAGGATATCAACGAATGTCTTTTCGCCACTGATCCAGTGTGCTCTCAGACTTGCAACAACACAATAGGCAGCTTCAAATGCGGCTGCATGACTGGCTACGTTCTAAGGCCAGACTTGAGGACATGTAAGGCCATGGGTGCCCCTCCTACATTGTTATTTGCCAACAGAATCGACATCAGACAGGTAAGAAAGATTAGTTACAGTTCTTTCAATCAATTTTATTTAGATCTATACATCAAGGGACATTAACAATAATCTTATAGCCTTTCTTCACATCCACCTTTTGATTTTGAGTAAATATTTCTCCAGGTATCACTGAGCAACTCGAAGTACACAGCCATATTGAAAGGTCTTCATAATGCTATATCCTTGGATTATCACTACGAGAAGGGACTGATTTTTTGGTCGGATCTTTCAATGGATATAATCAGAAGAGCTTACATTAATGGCTCAGGATCTGTGGGTATGTAATAATAATTTAAATTTAAAACGAGAAATTACATATATTTTTTTTTCAACGGAATCTATCTATTAATCTGCAGACATCATCAAGTCTGGATTGGAAGCACCTGGTGGCGTTGCAATTGATTGGATACACGATCTTTTGTTTTGGACAGACTCGGGAACTCGGAGAATTGAAGTAGCATCTTTGGACGGTCAACAGAGATCCATTATAGCAGCTAGTGATATGGACAAACCACGAGCCATTGCCGTTCATCCTGGAGAAGCTCTCATATTTTGGACAGACTGGGGTCCCAACCCTAAAATAGAAAGAGCCGAAATGGATGGGACAAATAGAATGAGCATTATAACCGAGTCGGTTTTCTGGCCAAATGGGCTTACACTTGATTACACATCTAATCAGCTGTATTGGGCTGATGCGAAACATAATGTCATTGAAACAGCTCACTTTGATGGATCAAATAGGAAAAAGGTGATGACAAAAGGTCTTCCCCATCCCTTTGCCATAACAATATTTGAGGATGCTATATTCTGGACCGACTGGCATACAAAATCCATATCTACAGCGAATAAAGCCACTGGCGCCGGACTGAGAACTATTCATTCCCAGTTACATTTTCCAATGGATATACACACCTATCATCCGCAAAGGCAGCCTCACTATCCGAACAGATGTGGATATAACAATGGTGGCTGTGATCATATGTGTCTACCCAACAGACAGTCCTACACCTGCGTTTGCCGTATGGGTCAAAAGCTGAAAGCTGACAAGAAAACTTGCCAGACTCCAGACAAGTTCTTGTTATTTGCTAGGAAAAAAGATCTGAGGATCAAATATTTGGATGGAAACTATCAGCACCAATACGAAATGGTAAGTTGTAAACATTGAGTTCTGATTAAATTTTGAAACAAATTTAATAAATTTTTATCAAACAGATAATTCCCGTGGATGGCGTCAAGTCAGCAGTGGCAGTTGCCTGGGACTCCAAGACTGACTTCATATACTGGACAGACGTCGATCATAGTTCATTGAACCGTGCCTACTGGAACGGTTCTAACCAAGAGGTTTTGGTCCATGCAAATATAAGTACGTTCAGGAGCTCATTCCATCAAGTTCTGAGGGTATTCATTCACTGATACTGTTATCTTCTAGTTTCTCCAGCTGGCATTTCACTCGACTGGGCCACAGATAAAATCTACTGGACTGACTCTGGAACTTCTCGAATAGAGGCATCTCACACCAATGGATCTATGAGGTCACTGCTTATTTGGGAGGAGCTCGAAAAGCCAAGAGATATTGTTGTTGATCCACAAGGTATTATATTGTCTGATGTGTAGAGTCTTCCTACCTGGATTAAAAATTTTGAAGAATATTGATGTTTTTTTAATACTCTTACCTCATATTGATTATTGTTTTAGGTGGTCTCATGTTCTGGTCTGAATGGGGAGAGCATCCGAAGATCGAAAGAGCAAACATGGATGGAACCAACAGATTTCTGATAGCAAGCATCAACTTGACTTGGCCTAATGGTCTCGCTGTGGATCATCCTGCAGGGAAAATCTATTGGACTGATGCTGGTTCCAGAACTATAGAATCTGCTAATGTTGATGGATCTGCCCGAAAGGTTTTACTAGGTAAACAGAAGGTTTCTACTTCCATAAAAAATACAAAATTATATACATAATCACACTTTTCTAAACGCCGATCACGGACTGTTCCAAACTATCCGATATGCTCGGACAGCTAAGTTACAGCTATGCATAACAACCGAATTGGCAATGCTTAACAGCTATTAAAGCCGACTACATAGCATCGGAATTTGTCGACGTTCGCGAAAGTCTAGACTTTATTTGTTTGAGTGAAACTTGGTGTACTGATCTCAGTGTTGACTGTATAAACTTTGAAATTTTAACAAAGCAGCGAGCTTTTGTAGATCTAGTCGGAAAGGTGGCGGAGTTTATATTTAGTGTAGAAATACAGTGCACACTAAAAGTTTAAATTTGAAAGATTTCTGTATAGAAAGGAAATTTGAAGCATGTGGAATTGCATGCAGAATTTCAGGTAGCAAAATTTTAATACTGAGCTGCTATCGTTCATGTGTCGATACCAATACCAGTGTATTTTGTGATAAACTGAGTAATTTTTCAGAATATTTATATGAGCCTGGCTTAAATATTATATTTTGCGGGGACCTCAATATTGATTCTTTAAGAGACAATAATATTTTTTGTAAAATAACAGATATTTGTGAAAGTTTCAACATGAAAAACACAGTTCATGAAAAAACTCGTAATAATAATACCTTAGATTACATATTTACAAATATCACTTCCACAACTGATGTTGTTGATATTCATTTTTCTGATCATAAAGGGCTTCTTATGTACATGATTTCTAAAAAGTCAACCATGATTAACTACAATTTCCGTAGAAGTTTTAGTGAAAATAATATTAATAACTTCCTTACACAACTTTCTCATGAAAACTGGGATGGAGATTATAAATTACCTTATTTTGATGAAGCTTTTGATGCATTCTATCGTTTGAGAATGGGGCGTATCGTGATTGTAAATCTTATAACTCTCTTCTGATTCAAAACAAGAAAAGAACGTTCTATCAGGATAAAATATCACTTTCTACCAATAAAATCAAAGCTGCTTGGAGTGTCATGAATGAGCTGAGTAATAGTTCTAAGAGCAGATCACATACACTGAGAATAAATAATAATGGCATCATCCTTGAAAACAGTTATGATGTTCATAATAAATTCAATCACTTTTTCGTAAAATCTCTTGAAGAAATGCGATTTAATGCTACAGCGACAGATTACATGGATCAAATCAGATCTAATGATAGCACCATGTTTCTTATGCCATATGTTGTAGAAGAACTTTTCAATTTGATAAATGCAAAACTTAAATCTAAGCGCTGTGCCGGTTTTGATGATATTTCAGGTTATGTGGTAAGAAGGTGTTTGAAGGAAATATCTGAACCACTTACGCTTTTGGTGAATTTGTCATTTTTGAACGGCTCGTTCCCGGAAAAATTAAAAATAACCAAGGTAAGTACATTACATAAAAATGGGGACGGCGAAAAATGAATAATTATAGACCGATATCATTAATTTCGACATTTTCCAAAATCTTCGAATGCTGTTTTCTTGAGAGGCTACTTGGATTCATGGAATTTCATAACATTCTCAATAAAAATCAGTTCGGATTTCGCCGAAATCTCAGCACGAATGATGCAGTTTACGCATTCCTGAAATATGTTGTGGAAAATTTAGAAGCAGATTCACCTTCTGCGGGAATTTTCTGTGACTTAAGTAAAGCGTTCGATACTGTTGATCACAAGAGGCTGATAGCGAAATTAGAGAAATTAGGAATACGTGGAAAAACTTCAAACTGGATAAAGTGTTATCTCAAAAATAGAAAGCAATTTGTCATAGTCAAAAATTCAAATTAAAAATCTGTGAACTCGAATTTGTTGCTAACTAAATAGGTGTGCCGCAAGGGTCCATTTTAGGACCAGTACTTTTTATTCTCTATGTAAACGATATCACAGCAAATATTGACTTCGGACTTTTTCTATATGCCGATGATGCTACGGCAATAACATCGGCAAAAAATAATTGTGCGCTACAAAATAACGCGCAAAATAGCCTAAGTATTCTATGTAATTGGTTTCGTATGAATGCATTACATCTCAATTTGACCTAACCATAGTGGAGAATACTCGATATCTCGGTATAGATATCGATGAGCATCTTAACTGGAGATGTCATTGCGAGAGTCTTAGTAAGAAACTTAGCTCAATTTGTTTCCTTTTCTTGAAGAATATTTTGACGCGGGAACAGTTAGTTCAATTATACCATACGCAATTAACGTCCCGATTGAAATATGGTTTAGCTTTTTGGGGTGCCTCTTCCGGTGTTGAAGGAGTTTAAGAGGGTGATAAGATGTCTAGCTAGCATTAAACAGAGTCTTGTGACCATTTTTTAAATCTCTGAATATCCTGACTTTACCGTCAATTTTCATTTTGGAATTAGCCATATTGGTTTATGTCTATAAGAGTAGGTACTTTCCACAAAAACTGTGATTATCATCACTATTTCACACGGAACCATAATGATTTCATTATTCCGGCATTTAGATTTGGGATAGGACGACAATAACCTATGTATTTGGGGATGAAGGTTTATAATAAATTGAATAGCGAAATAAAGAGCTCCCATAACAAATGCTTATTTAAAAAAAGGTTAAAATCCTTTTTAATTGATAGATACTTCTATAGTTTAACAGAATTTTTACAATGAGTTGTTATTTTTAGGATTTTCTGTATTATTGTGCTTTTCTTTAAGGGATCTTTGACATTTTCCACAATGTATTTGTCATCATTCTATGGAAATAAAGTGCTTATTATTATTATTATTTATAACACAGGTGGCCGACTAATTGGACACAGTCGATGATCGGGGTTGGAACAAAACTATAATATATTGATCTTTGCAGGTGGCAGTAGTATTCCTCATCCTTTTGGCCTCGATGTTTTTGGCAACCACATCTACTGGACCGACTGGGAAACTCATAACATAGAGAAGGCTAATAAAATTACAGGGCAGAATAGAACAATAATTTCCAGCAACATGAATGACCTAATGGATGTTAGGGTGTTTCACAGGAATAGGAGACCGATCCGACACCCATGTAGCGATAGAAATGGAGGCTGCTCGAAATTATGCCTGCTGAAGCCAAAGGGGCACGCATGTGCATGCCCAACTGGCATCAAATTGGCAGTGAGTATCTGCTTATATACAAATAACGAAATATATCTCATATGCGGATTCGAAATTCATCTCAATATTTCAGGAGGATGGCAAAACCTGTGGAGACGGACCAGTTAACTTTCTAATTCTTGCACATCGTATGGATATACGTATCATATCTCTGGATGTACCATATATGGCAGATGTGGTGTTGCCACTCCCTGCTCTTAAGCTTGCAACTTCTGTAGACGTTGACAGAAAGACCGGAGAAATATACTGGACAGATACAGCTGAGGATACTATCCAGAAGGCTACACCAGATGGCAAAAACATTGAGGTTATCATAATGCATGAAATGGAAGCACCTGATGGTATCGCTATTGATTCCACAGGTCGAAAGGTAACACATGGAATTCTCATAAGCTATATGTGCAGACCTTTATTATTCCATCTATTTATCTAGATTTATTGGACAGACGGTGAAAGGAACAGTGTGGAAGTGGCTGAGCTAGATGGCAAGAACAGAAAGGTCCTTTTCCACAGGAATTTGGATAATCCTAGAGCAATAACTCTCCACTATCATCACGGATGGATGTTTTGGTCAGATTGGGGCAAGCAAGCCAAGATTGAGATGGCCCACATGGATGGTACCAACAGGTAGCAAATCAATCAAATTAATATCGATATTATTTTTAATCTATTCTCATCTTTTTTGTAGAAAAACGATAGTATCAAAGAAGCTCAATTGGCCCAACGGTTTGGCCATCGATCGTCCAGCTAATCGTCTATACTGGAATGACGGCAAACTGAATACTATTGAATCCAGCGATCTCGATGGCAAAAATCGGAGGCTTTTGTTAGCCAAGGTACCACATCCATACGGTTTGGTCGTAGTAGGTAATCACATCTACTGGACTGATTGGCAAACTAGAGCACTACATAGGGCAGATAAGAACACAGGCGCAGACAGGACCATTATCAAGGATAACCTTGAAGGTCTCATGGATGTAAGAAGTGTCCAAAGCGACAACATAGCAGAAAATGCATGCGGAAACAACAATGGAGGTTGTTCTCATCTTTGTCTAAGAAATCCTGTATCTTACACATGCGCCTGTCCTACTGGTTTGAGTCCTTCCAAGAACAACCCAAACCAGTGTGAGCTCGTACCTCAGACCTTCCTTTTAGTGGCAACGCGCTACGCCTTGACTCAGATAAGCCTCGATACTAACGATGGTTGGGATGTAACACTGCCTGTCGAGCAGATTGACAATGTCATTGATGTCGACTTCCACTGGCACAAGAAACTCATCTTTTACAGCGATATCGAACGAAACGTCATCGAAAGTGTTTCTATGTATAATTTATCCGATGTGAAGACGGTGATCAGCAAAAATCTATCGTCGCCCGATGGTATTGCCGTTGATTGGATCGCAGGCAATATCTATTGGACCAATACCGGCAATAAAGTTATAGAAGTCGCTAGATTGGATGGCTCAAGCCGTAAGGCTATTATTAAGGAATACATAGATGATCCTAGATCTATAGCAGTTCATCCAAAACTGGGCTTTCTTTTCTATTCCGATTGGGGCACACCTAGAATCGAAAGGAGCTACCTGGATGGATCAAACAGAAGAAATTTGGTTACTGAAGATCTCAGTTTTCCAATTGGTTTGGTTGTAGATTACTATTCCAGACGGCTGTATTGGGTAGATGCAAAATTGAATGCTGAAAGAATTGAAACAACAGATTTACATGGAACTAATCGGATCGTTTTGACGCTTACTGCAAGTCATCCATTCTCTCTTACAGTGGTAAGACAATTAAATAATTATATTTCTTCTCTAAAAAAAAACGGACTAACAGTAGCAAGACTCTATCTCATTCTTTCCATACATATAGGTTTAGATGAATATAAAATTCATTTGGGAATATGTTTTCAGTATGAAGAATATCTCTATTGGACAGATTGGGTACAAAAGACGGTGATGAGAGCCGAGAAGACAAATGGCAAAGAAGCTATTGTAGTACGGCCCCAGTTAGATGCAGCCATGGGAATCACAATGGTGGCACCAGATAGACAGCAGGGATGGAATCCGTGTGTCATTGACAATGGTGGTTGCAGTCATCTATGCTTCTTCAAATTAAAGAGTTACGTATGCGGTTGTCCAGACGAACATACGCCCGGTTGTAAGACAGGTGAGCATTAAAATTACTCAACTAATAATTACTGTGGTAGTTATATATTATCATTCACGAACTACGTACATCTATCTAGCTATACTTTTCATCGCATCTCATTATCATGAAACTTTCTACTACGTTTGTCGATCAGTATTTCAAGCTTTTTACCATGATAGGGCACTGCTCGTATGTTCGAAGGCAACGCAATCAGATAATTCAGATGAATAAATTTATATTTCACTCAAGCAAAAGATTTGTATTTCATGTTTCTGCATTATTGTTAATAATAAATCTTTATATAATTGCTTATTTAATCAATCCCAATTATATGAGTTTCCTTAAAGAGTATAAAATCATTGAAATAACAGGTCTTATCTCAAAATTGTCACGCCACTGATTACTCCCCCTGGTTGCATAGATCCGTTTCTCATATTTTGAATTTATAGCTTTTTTAGTTTAATAAAAATGCGAAACCGAGAAAATGCAACAGATACAAAGTTGTATATTGCTTCAAATTTCACCAAATATTTTTTGACACCAAAGATATCGAGATACAATCCCAGATACAGACGTTCAAAAATACATCAAATTTCTCCAATTATATTTTTTTTTAAATCTTGAATACACTCCTGAAGAGGTAAACAGGATACCTGTGCACGGGTCCAGTTTACAAACAACCATGGCTCAGGCGGGATTCAAACCCGCGCTCATGATGAGCTGTCGCAAGCTACGAACGCATTTCCAGCACCTTAGCCCACTCAGCCACCGTGAACTAATAGCAGAGAACCACAGTAGCATAGTTCCCCTAGTGTATTTGAATCCACGTAATTCAGGCATACTCTTTCAAATGTGACACTCGTGGTGTCGAAAATTTAGATTTTTTTCAAAAAAGGCATAGTTTGAAAGGTACAGGCAAAATGCTGAAAAATATCCAGGAAAATCAAGGTTTTTCTCCCATTCTCAAACAAAAAAACTTCAAATTACCCAGAATGAGCCATATTACGTCCTCTATAACTCTATAGCTCTGATTCCTTAAGGACATAAATATCACATACATATTTAGTTTACCTAAAGTCAAAGTTTAATTGATTACTTTTTCAGAGCCAAATTATCAGGTATCTCTGATATGCCCCACAGGCGGCAAGTACAAGTGCGACCCTGATGAAGATTATCCGGAAGAATTTGTGCCGCATAGCTTCGACAAGGGTTTCGAAGACATCGATCCACCTACAGCGCATCCATCCAACACCTTCTACATCATGATGCTGGTACCCATGGCGTTTTTGGTGTTACTATCATTCGTCGTTTCCGCCTTCCTATTGTTCAGGCGAGGCAAAAAGAAGTACGGTTATGGTGGTGCAAGCAGAAGCTTCTCGAATCCGAACTATTACTCACCTAATAATGAAGTAGGCCAACCAGCTGGGGGCAGAAAGAGGCGAGACAAAAGGTTCAAGTACGACAAGACGCAGGTGAGAGTCGTTTCTGACAATTTTCCCAAACGGGGAGTTAAAAAAAGAATTCCATCCTGTTTTTAATCCCAAAAACATCCCCCAAGAGCAGTGGAAGGGGTAATTTTTTCAAATTTTTTTATGACAGGAATCAAGAAAAACATAATTCCAGGCAACATTTAAATTGGGCTTTTTCAAAATATTCAACGGTTTCCATGTTACAGCACTATATGAATGTGCAGCTATATTTCAAAATTACTGAATATATTATGTGAATGTGAACGAAAATAAACTCTTTCAGGAACGAGTTTACGAAGACACTGTGGGCACTAGCAGTCCTGAGATAGCAAGCCTCATCCCTGCCATATTAACACCATGCAGCTCAAATTGCGAAACGGTTACACCAGAGATCGAACGTTCCCCATCTGTAACGCCACTACACAAGACCGAAATAATGGAGACCGTCTCTTAAAATGGAAACAAGTTGAATAACACACAACTGCGAGAGGTTCTTCATAGTCACCTATTACACTGAATATGACTAAAATTTTGCGAAAACCATATTAATGTTGTAAATAATAAAAAAATTGATTGTCAAATTAAGGTGACTGACAATAAGAATGTACTTATTAATAGTTTTAAACAGTGATGCGCGTCCCATTTTAATCGGTCGGGTTCTGCGTTAGGCTAAGAGGGTATCAGAAGACTGCTTGCGACCTTGCCAAATAGGGTATGTAAATGTTATGTAAATACAAAATGCAGATTGGTTAGAGGTAAAGTATTCAAAATAATGTTGAATTTTCTCGGGAAAGAAAGGGGACAAGGTCTTGATAAAATTGAAATAAATTATATATATATATAAATGGATGTTGGTATGTCTGTCCGCTCGAAGTTAATAGACTTTGACACCGCTTGATATATCATTATGAAATTTGGCACGTATATGTATGTATTTTTTTATGGAGAAGGTTTTTTACGCTATCCACTTTGTTACAACTCACCACCTGATGGCGCTGCAGTACATCAACTTTTATACTGTTGAAATGATCGCGATGAAAATTTATTTACATAGGTATTTGAGCACACAGAATATTTTTGTGTTATTAACTTTGTTACAATTCGCAACCAGATGGCGTTGCTGCAAATCAACTTTATACCGTTCAACCAATCGCAATAAAAAAAAAATATACCTAGATATATGAGCAAATAGAATAGTTTTGTGGTATTTAACAACAGATGGCGCTGCTGTCCTTCAACATTTATACCGAGGCAAGTGGGCACACAAACTGACAGACATACCAACATCCATTTATATATATATATATATATATATATATATATATATATATATATATATATATATATATATATAGATTTACAGCATTACATTTTTTCTTTTTCTTTTCATCACAATTTTCTACAACGACTTATACATTTTAGATTAGGCAGGACAACGTCTGCCGGCTTCGCTAGTAAATTATATAAAAGTATTGTAAATAGATCAGTAATTCCTAAATATCTGTCTAAACTTATTAGAAATATAAGAAAACAAAAACTGGTTATCACTTTGAATTAAGATTCATTGACGATGAAGTTTTTCACTGTTATGGATATAATATTATCAATTTATCAAAGTTCTTTTAGATCTTTCATGAAGCATATCAGTGTTTGGAGGCATGAGGGAAAAACATTATGAAATTCTTCCTCATCTAATCTTAATGTACCTACCTATATTATGTACATTAATTAAAGATGTCAGAAATCAAAGACTTTGTTCTCGTTTTTGCTCTAGAAAGGCTGCATCTGTGATTAATTGTTTTTTATAATGTTTTGTTATCAATTACTTAATCTAGGAGAATAAGTTTTTTTATGGCGAATTAAAAGAGATTTGCATTGATATCTAAAGTTTTGACAATACCTACGAGATACTAAACAGCAAATACGAAACTTGAACATGTTCTGATATGGCATGCCTTAATAATAAAAGTTTTATCTAGATACAAAATTATTTAATAAGGACACATCATTTTGTTCAATGTATGTTCTTGTAATTTAATCTGGAAGATATGGACCATGATGAAGTTAGCATTATCTACAATTTTCCAATCTCAGTAAATGTTGTAAGTAGCTTGTTTTTGTTATATTGCGATATTTCTTAAGAATGTATCGATATAAGATGAGAAATATCTACCAGGCATCTTGGGTAAAGAGGATTGATTATATATTATATTAAAATATACTTAGTTGAAAATAGAAGGTATGAACAATTTGTTCGCTTTGAGAAATGTGATTGATCAGAATGGGGCTGGTTAAATTGGGATACGCAATTTTTTCAAGTACTAACAGTATTATTGGAATATGTATTAAATAGGGTGCTAAAGAAAACTGCAGGACTATTGGAAACAATGGTGTTTTGTATTTTTCTAAGAAAAATCATCGTTTTCTTTACAAACTTCGGAATGACTATAGGATCCATCTCTGTTTGTAGCGCGGTCCTACTGATACTGATTTTTATTGTTTTAAATATTTAAAAGAATCTAAATAACGTTGATCTGATTTTTGAATTTTATTAGCGCAAGATATATAAATGTATTCAATAGATGTTACATATCTCGTTACTGAAGAAAAAATAATTGTTTAAATGCATATTCGATTAAAAAATAATATGGGAATGTACTGTGTGTAAGTTCATATCACATTTCCCGCCAAATAATAATTGTTTAATGTTTTGAAGATATTCCTTTTTAAGGGTAAATATAATTACTTATGAATGTATGTTGTACAATATTTAGAAAAATATTTTTTATATATAGAACGAGTGTTAAAAATCTCTTAAGACTGAAAGATAGGATTTGTTGAAGCAAAAAAAAGAATAACAAATATAATCGAATATGTTGTATTGTATAGGCTACTGATATATAGGTATATATGACAAAATATATTTTTTTCTTCTTTTAAATAGTAACTTCCAAAAATTTAAGGTATCAAAAGCCTCACCAAATGGCTTTGATATGCTGTTAAGAGTAGAATCACAGATTTATTATTACATTTAATATCCAAACAAGTACTGGTAACCTTGCTACTACAATATATTCATGCTAGACATCGTAATATCAAACACATGCGCAGATAATGTAATGTTTGTGAGAAAAGGTTTTGAATTAATCAAAAATATTCAAACAAGGTATGTCTTATATTTCGATGTCTAGCATATTGTGTAACGAGTGATCTTTCGTTATGACACTTGAGAATGACTCTTTCCAGAAATGAGACGTAGCTACATCATACATTTGAAATTTTTGAACAGAAGAGGATTGTAACAATCTTATATTGAAAGATCAACATTCCATCGGAGTGTGTCTGTAAATGAATAAATTAAAATTATTGAGAGTTATAATGAAAGAGAACGCGATATTTTTCCTTCGAAGAAAATGGAGTGTATGTTATTTTTTTAAAGAGTAAATATGTATTCGTCCAGTAAAATCTTCTAGGCTCAGGAAGATTACGCTGCAACGAATGTGTGCAGAGAAGAAGAGCAATTATATAAAAAATAAATCCTTTCCGTTTGTACTCACTAAGAATAATCTGTCTAAGGTTTCATTTTGTAAATGTAATCAAATCCAAAATGAATCCGCACTCCGGATTCAGGAAATCAGTTCTAATATTATATAGCTCAATGTAATAAAAAATGGATGGAAAACTGGCTCAATAAACGACTAATTTTTTGTGATTTCTCTTGTTAGGAGGTTTATTATAGTTACTATCACGAAACTAGGAAGCCAAACCGTGATGGTTTTTATCATTTTACCTTCAACGTTTATTATGAATGGAAAACAGAATATATCTACCACCTAATAGAAAAGTTCTAAATGTTAACAAGTTATGTTAATAGATTATGTTTAATCTATATTATATATATGTTATATAAGACAAACTCATGCATTCTACGATTCATGAATCTTGTCAGGCCTCCGAGAAGACCCATGATAATAAATAAAATAATTTTTAAATGTTGAGCGTTGTTTATTTATGGTTTCAAATCTCGATATTTATCGTTGTTACTTACAATAGTATGCAGTGTATCCAAAATAATTCGTGATGGATTTATGGTTATCTCAGAAACTAAAAGAGATAAAATGGGGAAAGTTTAAGATGATTCTGTTGGTAACTCAATTCCTTTTACAAAATATTTCAATAATTAATTAATAACTTTTAGTTCATTTCAGGTGTCTCGAGCCATCATCAACTTTTGTTTATTCATTTGGATACCTTGGATATAGTATAAATTTATTTATGATAATTCCTTAGTACCAAGTTGGTTCCTCCATATTTTAAATCGATGAACATTTTAAACAGAAATGAATAAGTAAACGTATTCAATCAAATATGTTTTCGTTCTTATTAATGGATATGGGTACGGTACAATAATGCAGTTTTTTTGAAAGAGAAACTTTGACATGTTAAAATTGTATTTAAAATCATATAATACGGTTAGGGTCTTCAATACATATTTCAAAGTATTCCAGATGGCTGAAAATCTAACATAAGTAATTTGTCCGGGCATAATAAATTCTGTTCGAATATGGAGCTTTTACAAACACTTAACGTCTTAGACTAAAAAATAAAATGAAGAAGAATTGATTATAATTTTAATGAGAATCCTACAAGAACTTCTGCAAGTTTGCTGTTTGATTGGCTCCACTCATTTTCCCGGGTACTGGTAATGACATTTTGGATGTGAGTTTTAAAGTTAGAGTGATCTCTTTAGCTTCTATTTCTGATACTGCCTTGATTGTTATCTGGTCTGCAGCTTCCTTACTAGTTATGCCTTTATGTGATAATAATAATAATAATAATTTATTGTCCATTAGATTATATCAGTGATGTGAGACGTCAGAGTAGAGAAGCAGCAAAAAAAAAAAAGGCAAACTAATATAACCTACAAACTACTAAAAATAAAAGTTACAATAAATTGCAAGATAAATATTCCGATACAGAATTGAAGCAATGTTCTAATAACAAAGTTTTTACTTCACGTTTAAATAATTTTATGTTGGATAATGACTTAATACTTTTTGGCAGCTTGTTATATAATATTGTACCCATGTACTGAGGACTCTTCTCATACAAGGCCAAGCTATGAGTTGGTATAGTCAAGTCCTGACAAAATCTTGTTGAATAGTTATGAAAGGAGCTATTCATTGGAAAAGTATTAATATTAGATTTTACATAAATTAATATTTCCAGAATGTAAATGCAGGGAAGAGGTAGCAGTGCCATATCATTAAACCTGGTTCTACATGACTCTCTAGGACCTAAACATAATATATTTCTTATAGCTCTCTTCTGTAACTTGAAGACTCTCACAAAGTGACTAGAAGATCCCCAAAAAACAATATCATATTTTATTCTGGAATAACAGTAAGCGTAATAGTAAGACATAAGAACAGATCTATTTGCAACATTTTTAAGTTTGAATAATGCAAAACATACTGAGGCTATTTTTCTATAAAGTAAATCTATATGAGCTTCTCAACTCAATGTATTATTCAAAATTATTTGACCTCTTGGACTTGTTTTATGGAACAATGATCAATTTTCAACAAGTGGCTTTCATGTATGATATTTACTCTTGGAGTGAAATGCATGAATACTGTTTTTTCTTTACTCACCAACAAACGATTAAGGTTAAACCAGTTACAGAATTAATTTAATCAAATTTGGGTTCTACCACAGACAATCTATTCCAACAAATAGATTGTCTGTGGTTCTACTTTCCAAATTCGGCAGATTTTGATCAAACTTTAAGGTAAGATGTATCATTAGCAAACAAGATTAGACTTCCCTCATTGGCAATTCACATCAAATCATTAATAAATATAACAAATAATAAGGGCCCAAAACAGAGCCTTGAGGAACACCATACTTTATAACTTTTTGACAGACTTCAAAAAAAGGAGAAGGTATACAATTTTTTTTATGGTTGTTCGCGCGTTTAGCATAGTAAACGTACTCCGATTTAGACGATTTTTGTTTCATTTGAAAGAGGAGAGTTGGGAAATGGGCCCATATTGAGAAAAATCAAATCCAACATCTTCTTCCCTCCAAAAACCGCCCCCAAAGGGGTGGAGGGGGCAATTTTTCTCGAAAATTGAAAATCCGAGACGACAAAATTAATGAATATTCCATATCCGGAAATGTTTAAATTGGACATTTTTTAAAATAATAATAAATTTCGGCGCTACAGTCTGAAATATGTGTTTCAGTTATGTGGAAGAGGCAAATTTTTCCGAAAATCGAAAATTCGAGATTTGAAAATTAAAAAGGGGACCATATCCGGAAACTTTTAAATTGAACATTTTTTCAAAAGAGTCACGGTTTCCGAGTTTCGCAATGGTAAAGTCTGAAATATGTGATATTCGTATTTCCTCTATTTACAAGCTAAACCTACCTATAACTTTTTGGGTATTAGTGAACGTTCAACAATTTTCATGACTAATGTTACACTCAAAAATGTGAAATAAATATCTTTATCAGTTGTTGTACTGAAATATACAAAATAATATTAATTCTATTGGTGCTGGTAATTTTGAAGTTGTGCCGTTGTAGTTTGTTGTTGTAGGCACCAACTCCAAAAGAACCAGCACCATAATAATTATTATTATTTTGTATTTTTCAGTGCAACAACTGATAAAGTCGGTCCAATTTTTTGTAAAAAATATTTATTTTACTTGAGGAAACATTATTTATTTATGTAAGTTGCTCTCTATTATAGAGATAAGATTGAAGTCAGTTTCTCAACTTACCTCTAAATCCATATTTATTTAATTTATCTATAAGTAAGTCATTATTGACAAGATCAAATGCCTTGGTTAAATCCATATAAATACCGAAACAGTTCTTATTGTTATTTATATTCAAGTAAAGATCATTAAGAAAAGTCATTAACGCTGACTGGGTAGATTTACTGGATGTAAAACCATGCTGATTTTTGTGCAATATCTTATACTTGTTTGCAAATGATATCATCTTTTTATGTACTATTTTTTCTAATACTTTAGATATAGTAGTAAGCATAGATATTGGTCTGTAATTGTCAATTACACAATGATCACCTTTCTTAGAGAGTGGTTTTATTCTAGCTATTTTTAGTATGTTAGGAAAAATACCCACACTTAAAGACATATTTATAAGAAATGTCGATGGTACTACAACAAAGGACCCAACTGTTTTTAGCATATTAGAAGTGGTTTCATCCATGCCAGAAGAATTGGAACCTTGAATTTCATTTATGATATAGAAGAACACCTCCACTTCAATGACCTCTTCTATAAATATAGATTTTATGTTCATATCTATAGATTCCATAATACTGACATCATTTTTCATATCTTTTAAAAGTCGGTTTGCTGAATTAGAAAAATGCTCGTTAAAACATTCTGCCATGATTTTCGAATCATTTATTTTGCAGCCGTCGATCAAAATTTCTGTTAAACTTGGAACCCTGTTTTTGGAGCTATTCAGGTCATTGTTAATAATATTCCAAGCTGCTCTAGACTTTTTTTTTGGATACCTGATAAATTTTATCGTTCTCTAATCTCTTAGCGGCACAGCATACCCTGCGATATTTTTTTTTGTAATTACGATAGTATTCATCATTTTTTAAGTTTTCCTGAACATATACGAATGCCTTTAGTGATCCAATTAGTCTTTGTGGGAGAAGATTTGTTTATTCTAACAAAGGGAAAACTTTTATCAATATAGTAGAGAAGAATTTCAGAGAAACTCGTGAATGCATCATCTACTGTTTGCGCTTCAATAACCTCCCTCCAACTTTCAGAACTAACATAGCTATAAAACGCAACATAACTTGTTTCATTAAAAATACGTGTTTTTATCGGTAAGTTAATAATTTTGCTTGTATCTTTTTGAATCACAAGTAGTTGAGCCGAATGATCTGATAAGCCATTTTTTATTACCCTTACGTCTTTAATAATATTTTCGTTATCAATAGTACTGCAAATATAATCAAGACCACTGTTATGTCTGGTAGGTTCTCGAATATGATTTACAATATTATAAGAATCGAAGATATCAAATAGCTGGCGTTTTTTGAAATTTAGCTCAGAATCTTTTAACCAATGCTCAGTAATACAACCTATATCTACACCATGTTTCTTAAATTCAAATAAATCAATTTTATTTCGTTAAGCACTGAGCATTCTGATGAAAGACCCTGAGATTGGATAGCGTTTGTTTTTGCTTTAACTGCTAATTCTTTGACAAATATTTTATTCTGAATTTCAACTTTCCTGAAAAAAATAGGACACTGATTGTCATATATTGAGTGGTATACATCAAAACTGGACTTTGTGTTAGTGTAACTTTCTTGACAGTTATTGCACTTTAAGGTATCACTATCGCAGTCCCTAGTAGAATGATCATCCGACCAGCACCTTAGGCATTTCTCAGAACTTTTACAATTCTTACTACTGTGACCAAATCCACCACACTTAAAACATCGATATATAGATATATAGTCAGCAAAAACACGACTTCTGGTCCAATACAAGTATAAGAAACTCTCACTTAAAATACGCCTGTGAGACTCCGGGTCACATTCAATAATGGACATGTATCTGGATTTTATCTTTTTGATTACTCTTACCTTTAGTGATAATTTATCATGACTAAAAAAAATATTTTGTTTTTTCAAGTGTTCTATTAGATCCTCCTCTGTATATTCATTTTCGATGTCAACAATTTTGATACACGGCTGTTTAAGACCAGGTGAGACTATGGTATAGGTTTTAGAGAGCTGTTTTTCCATAGCTGTTACTTTTTCAATATCTGTTTTCGTATCGCATTTAATAGCCACTCCTCCCTTCTTAGTCATACGTACTTCCTTGATGCCCACTTCTAGATCTGAGGGATTTACATATTTTTGTACTAACTCTAAAGTTTTTTGGCTATTCTTCATTTCGCTGTCACCTTGGTTATTATTTATTGGTTTTATTACTACTACTTCCCCTGAAGCAAGTCAGGCATAATTTTGAGTTTTATTTTCATTTATATCAATTTCGTGACCAGTAGATTTTCTAAAAATTATATTTTTTAACTCGGTTATTTCCTTATTCGTTCTTCATTCACATATACTTCTGACTGAACAGCTCTTTATATCTTAGAAAAAAACACCACTATACTCGAGAGAGATTATCACATTTGATGTAAAAGGTTCTTACTACCTTCCCAGATAAATTTGCAAAATTAAAACTGCTTAAATTGAGTGAAAACAATACATGTAAAATTGGTAAACAAATAACAAATCAAGGTTGGAGCACACATAAACATATGATACTAACTAAATAAACTTGATATGCTTTCCCGTTGCTACCATTTTGGATAGTTGTCTTTTGATTTCTCTAACTATAGGATTGACTAGAGTACATTTTTCGAATTGCACAAATCGCACTGAGGGAATCCTGTCAGTGACAGCTGTGTATTTTCCTGTCCTACGTGCGTGAGGGCCCGGTAAATTGCATATAGCTCACCAGTGTAGCTATACTGGAGTATTTACTTAAGCGAAACATTTTGGCGATACCTATTTCCAGTACCATCTTTCCATCTTGACTCATCTGTGTAGTTGTATGTGGCTCTCGGATATTTTTTATGACGTTCTTAAAATGAGCCTGGATAATAATAGGATTGGTGTCACCTTTTCTGAATTGTGAGGTGGTATCAAAATCTGGTGAATTTATGGTCCATGGTTGGGTTGTTTGTTGAGAAAAAAGGAGGGAATATGATTTGATGTTCAGCTTTAAATATGTTTATTATCTCATAGAAGGCTGAAACTACTTAAAACGACAGCTTCCACACCTGTTAATTGGTTAAGTATATGAAAGACTTATCCACTCAAGGGTTGAAATAAATACGTGAAACTTTATTGTCGATTTATTTAACTATATGCTTACAAATAAATTCTATTCTATTTAAAATACATGCCTCTAGCAACAGAACAACAGAAAAAATCTTCTGAAAGATACAGGTAGGTAGGTATATGTTTTATACAGTTTTATATCTTTAGTAACAGTTTTAGGAATAAAATATGCTTCTTAAGCTATCACTACTATAACAAGCTATTCTCTATGCTCTTAATAACATCCTCAAATTTCATTATTATTATATACGGTTCAAAACAGTAAAAACATTATATTATTCTTCGAAAATAAAGAACTTTTATAGGCATAAAATTAGTCTTCATTTATAATGGTCAGTAGAGATACGAAAAGCACTAGAAAAAGTACTTATCTTATATCAATATCAATTATAAACTAACCGATACTGGTTGAAGAAAATAAAAAAATCTAAAATATGTTTAATAAAAATCATTGGTTTGATCTTCGACTAAAATATACATATAATTCTTATTTGATGAGTATTTAATACTTGGGAAAATAGGCAATTTAGAAGGTTCATACAAAAAATACAGTAAATAAATATTATGAACAGCATACACAGCAATATCCACTTATAAGTAGAAAACATAATAATATTATAATTTAGTACGGTAATGACAAGCTTTTATGGCCAATTAAAATCAATGTTTGTTTTTTGTTACACTGGAATGCTTCTAATCAAGATATGTGCTAGATAATAATAATGATATGGCATATGACTAAATGACAACCCTTTAATTATCATAAGTGGAGCCAACTGTATATGTTTCAAGAAGGCATACAAAAAAAAGTTTGATATATCTACTTAAGAAATTATTTATTAACTTAATTCAGGAAAGACAGCGTCCAGGGTAGCTCCCACCAAGTCCTGGAAACAGAGTTTCTACCTTTTGACTTTGATACACAAGAGGAAAAAGTTGCAAAATATTTATAAAAAAATCACATACTTGAAAGATTATTTTATATTATTGATATTTTTATATATTCATCTTGTTGTTGCTCAACCCTTGTAGCTTGTCATGGACTTTCCCTAATCCTGATTCCCATTCACTGACGTCTTATCTCAAGAAATTTAGAGCTCAATGTTCCTCTTGATTTTGAATGTTTTCATTATATATGTTCAAAGCCCGCTCCTCAATGATATAAAAACAAACTTATGCTGACTTGTGAGCTCAATTTGGTAACTCATCATCATCATGTGGTTGAAAAGTGTAATAAGAAAGATGTTCGAGTCGTGCTCGTTTATTCGGACACTCTTAATTACTTCTTTTGAATCGATGTAAATAACATAGTTTAAATGCAGAAACTTATTTTTTCCGCTACAAAAAAATGTTAGCAACAAATCCATTGGGACAACGAGAAGTTATTCAGGCTGGAGAGGTTGCATAACACTGTTTCCTGACAATTGAAGCTAGGAAACAAATATTTCTTGCAATTGATAGAACTTTTAATCTAGAGACTCTCAACTCATCTCGCAATACCTAAGCCGTAATATCAAATGTCGTGTTATACAGGGTGATTCACGGTCGATGGTACCTTAGACGTTTAAGGAAAACTGATCATAAGATCGCTCTAAAAATTGTGTTATTTAGATAATACATAGTGATCTGTCGACTCAAAATGTTTTCAGCCTTGCGACGTTGCCACTTATATCAAAAGTATTAACAACTTTGATTTTTCAAATGAGACACCCTATATATTATCAATTTATTAGATTCTCTATCGCCTTCTGGTTATTATTTTATAAGATACCCATACCTATATCTAACATTTTCCAGTGAATTAATTAATTTTCTTTTGTTTTGTTCAAAACAGAGATTCAATCAATAGCCCATTACTTTGAATTGTAGAATTGTGAAACGATGAAATTCCAGTAGTGGCTTTGGAAAGACTTCTTTCTAAGTTATTATTGAAGATTTTCTTTTTATGTTATGCAGGGTCGCTCAAAATTCTTGATCTTTCCATCAGATCTATAAAGAATGCATTTTTTTTAAATAGAACACCCTATATTCTATTATTTCTGCAGGTAGAGAAACTTTGAAATGATATATCATGCTCCTATACCAAAATGGACAGGTTATCAAAATATGCGCAACTATCTATTAAAGTGAATTATTTCTATCATTTTTATATTAAGTATTTGCTGGTTACCATGGTGATGGAAAGTTTGACAAGTAATTATCGTAAGGAAGAATAAGTGTTTGTTGAGTTGTTCATTCTTCATAGATAATGTGATCAAATTATTGCAAAAACATACAGAAAGTTTAATGCAATATACCCACAAAGTACAAAAAGGACAACAAGAATAAACCTATTCACAGAACAAATAAGTAATTGTCTGATTCCTAGAAGCTAGGTAATTCAAAATGTTGATTTACAAAACAGTTTCGTTACTCATCTTTAGGATTATAAGAAGACTGAAGAGACGATTCATTTACTGTGCTCTGTAAATTCATTTAAAAATAATAATAAACATTCATAGATATTATACTCAGTCTTGGCAAAACAATAATGAGTAGAGTAGATTCATCAGAACCTGAACTCAATTTCAAGATAAAATTAGCAATAACTATGCATTGACTGATATTGAGAAAATCAATCCAGTTCAACGATATACATATATATTTTGTGATCTTTTGTTAGATTATTTACGCAAAATAAATAATTAAACATTTATAATACATTCTCAAGATGACAACCATTTCTTTCCAAACATCTTAGAATACGTTTCTCCACCAATAAAATAGCTTTTCATATTTCACGTGCATCTATCTCATCAATGCATTTAATTACGTGTTGACGCAGTTCATCTTAACTTTGTAATGGTGTTGAATACACTTTTTTCTTCAAAACTTTGTGTTTCAGATAAATTATTTTAGGAATACCTCAAATAATATTGGTTGATTAATAATTGTGTTTTATCACCATGGTAACCAGCAAATCTTTATATATATAAATCTTCTGTTCGTGACTAAACTCCTCCTAAACGGCTGAAACAATTTTAATGACATTTTTTGTGAATATTCAAGGGGATTCAAGAATGGTTTAGATTCACATTTGGACCTGATAGATGGCGCTGTTGTCGGTATGTCAAACGGCTGGACCGATTGGGATGAAAATTTGTATTTATATTCCAATGGGTCCCTGGATGATTTAAAAACACAATCGAACCCGGTAGGTGGCGCTGCGGTCAGCATATCGCTTAAAGCTTTTCTGGGCACGACGACGTCTGCTGGGACAGCTAGTGTCTAATATAAAAATGCTAGAAATAATTCACTTTAATAGATAGTCGCTTATATTTTGACCATTTAGATACAGGAACATAATATATAATTTCAAAGGTATTTTGATTATCTCTCTGAAGAAATAATAAAATTTCTATTTGAAAAAAGGCAATTTTAGTTCTTTATGTATCTGATGGAAAGATCAAGAATTTTAAGCGACCCTGTATAAAATAAAAAGAAAATATTCAATAATAACTAAGGAATAAGTATTTCTCAAGCTATTACTGGAATTTCATCGTTTCAGAATTCTAAAATTTAGAGTAATGGGCTATTCATTGGAGCTCTGTTTTGAACAAAACAAAAGAAAATTAATTAATTCACTGGAAACTGTTCGAGATAGGTATGGGTATCTTATGAAAGAATAACCAGAAGGCGATAGATAATCTAATAAATTGATAATATATAGGGTGTCTCATTTGAAAAATCAAAGTTGTTAATACTTTTTGATATAGGTGGCAGCGGCACAAGGCTGAAAATGTTTACAGTCGATAGATCTCTAGGTATAATCTACGTAATACAATTTTCAGAACAATCCTACGAATAGTTTTCCTTAAACGTCTAAGGTACCATCGACCGTGAATCACCCTATATAATCTTCACCTTTTTTTCTATATTTTCTTCAAGCCTTTCACACATCCACATTATACAACATTACTCGGTTCATTTAAAAAAAAATGTGAACATTATTAGATGTCAGATAGTCAGATGAGAAGAAAAAGAGACACGGCCAAATTTTGGGACCACAAATATGTCTCTCAGTTCAACAAACTCGCGCAATAGAGTGTTAACGGTTCTCTAATATAAAAAATACATAGTTCGCACACAAATATTCTGTAAACCGAAAGATATAATACTAATGATATCTATCTTAGATCTAAGATGGTGAAATTGCTTACATAGAACAGCTGTTTATTCATGTTTTTCTCCTGAAGTGCATCAAAGACTTTCTTAGCTCCCAATCTGGCAGCGTTGTTTCCAACCAAAGTCGTCAGAAGCTCAGGTACGTTATTGACGAACATCTCTTGCGCCTTTAAACATATCACATTACCAGCGAAACTGAACATTTGTATTTTAAAGGTAAAAAACAGAAGTTAATATAGAATTTCCATAATGCATTTCACAATGAGAATGCAGTGTGGCCAAGTATAGGCAAATGTATTTTAAATGGGAAAATGGCATTGCCACTCTTCAAAATTATCTCCAATATTTTTTTCTGTAATTTAGAAATTAATGTAGACAGGACCTGATGGTTGTTCGAGCCCGGCATAGCAACGCGCTGGCAACGACGGGCTCTATAAGACACGACACTGCATTCTCAGATTGAAATGCTCTATAGAATGTTTCTATACCACCACCATCACTTACTAAATAATATTTTTTAACGGAAAACTATGTTTTATGTCAAAGCAAACAGGCTAAATCAGCTATTTAACTGACTGTCTAGCGATTTGAATAAATGACTTAACTGGCTGAAGAGTATCTCGGTAATATTGATAAAACAACATTTTCATCCAGTGGTTTATAGATTCTAGCTATGTGATGCTCATTAAAATATTTTTGGTCATTTTAAAATGTAAAAATGAAACAAATAACGAAGGATATTGCTCCAAACACCTATCATAATCCTATTAAACATCAATTTATTATATTATTGCGTTTTCTGTGTTTTTAAATGAAATAATCTATTTTGATTATATTCGTAACTACCGCTGAGAAAAAGGCAACAGTGCATAATATTTATTTATGTTTATCAACCTGTGTGACATTTTCCCATAAACTTTTATACTTCATATTTGATAACTGTGATTAAAATGTCTTCGTATTTTAAACGATCGGATATGGCAAAACAGATGCTTGAGCAACAGAGAATCTCAAACAATATTAATAATCCTAGTTATACTGATTCTACTTATGTATAGTGAAAGAGTGTCGAATAATTGACTTAAGTTTATGTCAAAAGAAATGATTTGCGACGAATGCAATAAAGCTTTGCTCATTCAAAATATTGAAGGAGAAACTAAAATTGGTATTGCTTCTATTTTTCATATTATTTGATAAAAATACTGATATTGCTAAACCGAAGTAACGCAGGCAGTCTTTTTATTGAACTTATATCACATGACATACCTGTTGTTTTCAACATCAACATAATATCAAAATCAGGTTCTTGATTGACTTTGCCACATATTCTCGGGTAAATAGTGGATTTGAAATATGTCAGTTGCACATTGCACAGCTTTGCAGCATTCTGTTTTCTTCTCATGAAAAGATTACTATAGCCACATAATTAGATAAAACCACAGACAAATAAATATTAAACTTTATAATTATCCCTAGAGAGCACTTTATTTTGAATTGGAGACAAGCATTATCTGTTTACAATTATTCAGAATTCAGATTCGAAAGTGAAGACACATGACACCTAACACTGACACGAACCTAGCGACCTCTTTACGATGTCAAGATTAAGAGGCGATGATGCCGAATCTCGCAGTTTCTCGTAGCATAGTTTACAAATTGAACTCAAATATAATAAAATAATAATAAATATAATAAAAAATAAATTTATTTATAAAAATCTAACCTTCTATATGATTTTTTTTCTCATTTCCATAGATGCGAAATATTTAAAAACAAATTTGAAACAGATAATTTTTGGGTTTTGCATAAGAGACCATGCTTTGTCAAAAAAGATTTTTATGAAAATCGTAAGGTGGAAAATTCTGAAAAAAATAAAAGCTGTACATAATACACCAGTTTATCCAAATGATTGTTTTTTATGGATTTCTATACATAGGCTTGTAATCATCGAACATTCTTAAATAGTCCAATATATTCTATACCTTAATGGCTGTTCGCAGTCTTTCTTCTTTGGTCCTTTCTGGGCTTGGCTCAGCAAGAGTTCCACCAGGCCATAAATTTTTCAACAGCAAAGTGATATAATAATGTAACATTTCTTCGGAGAACCACCAGGATATTGTCTCGTAGATTTGACGGTTTATGTTACGGCCATATGTTACTTGCACAAAACCTAGAATTTAAGGAAGTTTAAAAAAAATCCCAAAAAAGTTCTTAAGAAAAATACACATTCATGTTCGATTTCTGATAAAAGTAATGATTGTAATACTGATTAAATTGTGACATGTTGCGATTATATGAATTTTATGTATATTTTCATTTTTTTTGACATTGCTGTTTTTTTAGAATTATTATCAGACGGAAGTCGCTCAGTTTCAAATGACCAACACTCTCCTGATTTGTTTGGTACATTTGGATTATACTGATCAATTTGTTTAATTTCACACCTATGAGAGTTTTTCTAACATATTTGAACAATCCCTTCATGTCAAATATCTCAGACAGTAGGCCATATAGGGGCTCGGCAATAGTATCATCCGAGATCTTGATATTATGGCCATTAGATTTTGTAAAATCGGTTGTGTCAATACCCGTCTCCAGGCATTGGGAAATATCATCATCTTCACTTTCTTTCAATTTAGAAAATGAGTCCCTGCTCTGTTCGCCACTGCTGAAAATTAATTTGCTTTTCAATGTTACATATTCACTCATCACATGTGATTTTTTGAATGAGCATACCTTTTGAAGAGAGTAGAAAAGAAAAATCTGGATTTCTTTGGACTGGGCGTGGAATGTTTCAGATGATCCGAGCTGGGGCTCAAAAAGGAATATATAGCTTCGCTCGGATTGAGCCTATCGTCTTTTAGAACAAACTGAAATGAAAAGTGTCTAGCATTTATGAACATATTGAAGCAATATCTTTGATATTTCGTAACATTACATATTAAAATTATAATATTTACCAACAATAAGAAAATAAAAATGAATTCTGTTTACTGACTAAATTTGAATTATTTCAAGGAATAAAACATTTCTTTTCTAGCAATCAAAAGTTTAATTAACACTATAATCGAACACATACAACTTGGTCATTTTTTATTGAAAAAATAATGATTAAAATCACATTAAAATACATGGATAATAATTGAGTATTGTATATCACAACGTCGCAGAATAAACATACACAATATTTGGGTCGGTAGGTACATTTTAAAATTTCGGAAACATAGACGTGCGATATATTTTTAATTAATATTATGTGAACTTTAATTGAGAATATATTTAGAATCATAATTTTAATTAATTACTAATATTAGATTGATACAGATCAGGAGAAAGGGTTAAAAACTATCGAAACTAGAGGAATTGTTGATATTTGTTTATCATGAGAATCAAAACATTTACTACATAACATATAATAAAATGATCAACGCAACACTGCCCTTTAAGTTTAAGAGATGATGGAATATAGGCATATAAATGATCAAAGAAAAATATTAAGAATGGCTGCGTTGTCACTTCTACGAAGATACAATAGGAAGCAAGAAACTTTAGTGGTACCGGAGGAATTAATTTCCAAATTGCAAAAATACTAACGAGCGAAAGATGATGTGATTTGAAGAACAGTTTCTAAAGGCACTGTTTTATGTTGTACTAGCTGTTATTCGCGGCTTCGTCGGCGCTACCTGCCAGTGAAAATCCTGTCGGAAATTGTTTAGCCGTCACGGTGATTCGCCGGAATAAACAAAAAAATATCAAACATTGTAATCGAGTGCTCGGCAATATTTTTTTCTTGTCCACCAGGCTCAGTGGCAAGTAAGCAACTTTTTTAGAATCGCTTAAATTGATTAGAAATTTGAAATTAAGATTTTTTTATTATTGCATGTTACCTATATTTCTGTTTGTATGCATTATCATTTATTTTTGACAGATTAAAGACACTGATTATTTATTATATGTCTCTCATTTCATCAGGTAACTCAAGTCTAAAACCTCTGGTTCCGACTCCGGTCCTGTAAATCCACCTCCGTAACATCCCTAATTAGTAGGCTGTATCGTAAAAAACACCCCAAGCTGTAAGTTCGTTCTTTATTGGTGGATTTGAAAAATTCAAAAAAAAATCAATTGTTTAATATACTCTAAAAGATGTCACCGCCTTTAATTTTTTTAATCTTTACCCTCAGTGACAGCGATATTCAACTTTTTTCTCTTGATAGAAACATTGTCTTTATTTTTACGTCATATTGTAGACTTCTTTTGAAATTCAACAGGTTAACATAACTAAATATTTATTTAATAAGTCATTTTTTGTTTCGCCTTCATTTCCGTACATGAAGACTTGCCTTTAGAAAAATGTCAGATCGTGTCACTGAACTGTCAACATCACAATTTTTTAAATACTGTAAGAAGTGAAAAGATCACTTTAATTTCTATGATGGATAACAGTACATTGACCGACATGCCTCAAGTGTACTTTGAATTTAATAAAAATAGTGGGCGAGCAGTGCGCCTCTACATCAATCGATATTCGAACAGAGAAATTCAAGATCGACGAAAATTCTCAAGACTTCAAAACAATTTAAGAATTTATGGTAGTTTCAAGAAGCCTAAAAGAAGGCGTCGTCAATTTAATGAAGAGGTGGAGTTAGGCGTTCTTCTCAGTGTTCACGAAAAGGCGAGAACCCCTACACGTGAAATTGCTAGTGATTTGAACAACACATCCAAAAATACTGTAGATAGAATATTAAAAAAACACAAGTTTAAACCGTACGTTACGTACCATAAAAAGTGCAAGCTCTGGAGCAAAATTATCGCGTTCTAAGAATTGAATTTTGATGGTTTTATTTAGACGCGGTTCGAGGGAATGGTACTATCTATAGGAAAATAATTTGGTCTTATGATTGTACCTTTAGCAATAATGGCATTTATAATAGACACATCCATCGGTACTGGAGTCACGAAAACCTTAGACTTATTGTAGAAAATAATGTTCAAAGAAGATTTACTGCCAATGTCTGGTGGTGCGGTATTTTGGGCGATCGATTTATTGGACCATTTTTTATCGACGGAAAATATTATGATCTTTTGAATTAAAATATCGAAAGCTTTTTAAATGGACCCTCTGCTGAATTCAATAGAATTTATTTTTATTTAATTTTATTGCCACTGAGGGCAAAGATTAAAAAATGAAAGTTGGTGACATCTTGTAGAGTATATGAAACCATTCATTTTTAATCTGTCAATAAATAACGAGGTTACAGCTTGAGGCATTTTTTACGATACAGATGTAGATAAAAGTTTCATAATTTTCATAATGCTACATCCTAGATGAAATATCAGTTGAATTAGTCCTCCATTACAGCCCACGTATTTTAGGTAATTTTTTTCTTTTAGTAAATTTTCCTACTTTAGGGATTTTTGTAATCCATTTACTACCAGAATCTCCTTAAATGAATAAAGTTGATTAATGCCAAGGAGTATTTCATTAATCTAGTATCAAAAACGAGTTAATAAATCCTCGAACCGAGATAAAATTTATAATAAAACTAATCAAATGTACTGCAATCAAGGTTTTATCAAAAACATAATAACAAAACATGTTTTCAACTTGAAAGTAATAGTCATAATTGAAATTACATAAGCTTGAAACTTGGTGGAAAGTTTGATTAGCCTCATACAGACAGATAGATGTCTAAGCATCTTTCACACAATTCCATACAAAATTTAGGATTGATTCGTAAGTTAGTTTTGATTTGACAGCAATTTGTATCTTTTAATACACCGGAAAAATTACTGATATGTGTTTCAAATAAAACGAAAGCCAATTTTAGACAATTTCATCGTATTTCTTATAGGGTTTAAAAAAATCCCGATGGCCCTTAGCCAGCAGAACGGTAAATTTCTCAAAATTCATTGAATTTAAATTTTAAAAACCTTTTCATTGGTATACTCAAATGTCATTACACGCAAATTGCCCGATTTTAACCGCATGAGTCTTAGCCCGGTGGTTAGAGGTTGTTGTTTTGGCTTCAAGGCCAGTTTTTTTCTTTCGCCTATTTCTTATCAATAATTTAAATTTATATATTTTTTAATAAGGGTCTATATTAAGATTTCCAGAAAATGTACAATTACGTCAAATTTATATTGAGTTTTTATGTTTTACCAATATTTCTTATTTTTTTCTGTGCATTTTATGAAAATGTTGTAGGCACTGATTATATCTATAACTTAAAATTATTTTTTATGCAATTTACACTACGGCCCTTTTTGATAATTTTATTAAATGTTTGAATGGTCGCCATTTTGAAACTACTAACCCGATAATGCCTAATAACGAACTCGTCCGAGATATTTAAGAGATTGATTTTTGTAGCAAAAAAAGGGTGAACGATCATAATAGGTACATTTCTATAAGAAATTGACCTAAAAATGCCCGAAAGGATTGCAAAAGGTGTGTCGTCCCAGAAATGTTGTAGAATAATATTATAAAAATGTCAAAAACTTTCATCACCATTCCTAAAGAGGCACTTATTCTAGCATATTTATTAAAAAAAACTCACATCCAAATATTTTTGAATTTGCTGTTTGGCCCTCTCCAATGTAGCTTTATCTGTTTTCCCAAATAGAAACTTGAAAGTATTAGAAGGCAACTCCAAGTTACGGATCTCAGAGCATAGAGGTCTCAATTTCTTGTGCAACTCCTGAAATTGTGTTAGACTTCTACATACCACCCAACCGGTGCAAATGGAACCTTCACCACCATCATGCGAATCATCTTCGGACATTTGTACTACAAGAACAAACTGAGGTGGTTCTTTTTCGGCTGGAATCTGTAATATAGGTACGTTGACGCTAAGAATTTCATTTTATATCTATTACTAACCTCGGCGGTTTGTACAAATGCTCTCCATTTTCCCAAATTGTCAGCCCAAATCTCGGTTCTGGTCAAGTGTGCTTCTAGCTGTCTCTTTTCACCTTGTAACCATTCGACTTCTCTGTCCAGTTTATTCAAAACTTTCGATTCCGGCCTCATGGAACACCTCAAAGCCGCCAAGGCCTACAAATATTCATAATCAATTATCCATTGCTACACCTAACAGTTACAATCTTTACCTACCTGTGTTTTATTATTAAGCTTCTCTTCCAGTTGGTCCAATTTTCTCCTGGCATAGGTGGAATGATCACCCACATTCAGGCTGTTCTCTGGATTTAAAGCCGAGTCCGTAGCCATCAATCTATCATCGCCTGATCTGGAACTCTCGTCAGACATGTTATCTTCATTTTCTATGGCGTTCACCATTTCTTTATAATAATCACTAATCAAAAATGGTTGGTAATATTTATCTTCGATGGTCTGCACCACCTGTATTTGTACCTCGTAGAATACTTCAGGGCCTTTGTCACCTTTAATACAAAAATATGATATTGAACTTTTAAGTAATACATACAACTTTGATTCATAACATCTTAATATAATATGTAGTTAATTCTTGTCTAAAGACATAAACATGTTATGTTATACCATTTATATGTATAGTTCTTTTAACAATAAATGGTATTGTCTTATGACTGCAATAAAACTACCGGGTGTATTACCATTATGTATACAAGCAAATAGACTACAGGATCGGACTTTATATATTTAATTCGGTATATAATAAAGGTAGGTAATTCAATGAAATTAAAAATTATTGAGGGATTTAGGAAACAAATAATATTACAAACATTTTATGTTTATATAATATATTCAAAAAAAAAAAGATATTCAAATATTATTAAACTGCTATATTATGATCTGAACTTGACCGACAGTTTATTGCATGTTTATGGCTGACCTCTGGCAAAACGTCCCAGGTAAAACAAGGCGTAGTCAACCATTTATTGTGGAAAGAACTATAATATATTTCTACCACTAGCTTTAAAAGTATTCGGTTGTTCGAACATTACGAGGCAATGACAGTAACCTATTAGAACATTATTTTTATTGCCCGTTTGGCGGCGCTTCTAGACTTGATACACATAGCCAACTAGAATATAGGAAATTTTACTATACTCCATAACATAATTATAGATAATCTTAGGGACTTGATTAGCCAATTGCTTCGACACAAACTGTTGATAGGAATAGTAGGCCTTGAATGGCGGAAATAGTCTCTTTCTTTTTATTTGCATACCGCTACAATAAGTAGCCAAGTAAGGAAAGTAAGTATTGCAATCGAGTAAAATTTTTGGTGCCCAGTTTTCAACAGATGTTTACGTTTTAGAGGTCCACCAGTCCAACATATCTTCAGTCTTTGATACGTCTATCTGTGCCAGGTTTACCACAGGAAAGGATGGGCAGATTTTATTGCTATCAATTTTGTTATGTGGGTTTCGATAAGGCTCGACGATGGCACAAATTGGGTATGCCGATCGCACTTGCTGCTAGGCCTACTATAACGCGTATCTCTTAGAAAAAGCAAGAAAAACAGGTTATACTCAAAATATACTGTCAAATTCTGCAACTATGAGAGAGAGAGAGAGAGAGAAATGCTTTATTGTCGAAAAAATATAAATTTTGTAGACAAAGCAAAATAAAAATATCAAAAACAAACACTACAAAACAAAACAAAGGCAAAACTAAAAATTAAATTAAAATTAAATAAATTTATATAATATAAAACAAAAATATAAAAATATAAAGATGTAAAAATATAAGATAGTATCAGAATGAAACCTACAGCTGTATATTCGGTTAGAAAGTAAGTTAACATACAGCTGTAAATTCAGTCAGAAGGTAAACACTAACTAAATCACAAAACAAAAACAAATTTTGTATACACAATAAACCAGTGCGTAAGCTGAGCAGAAACGTGCCTTAGTGAAAGAAGTCGTTAACTGCATAAAAGGCATTATCCTAGGTAGTAGGTATTTAATTGAATCTGGGATAAGCCGTTATAGATTTAATTTTGTGTGACAGATGATTTTTCATTACAAAAGACCCTTAGGATATCAAACATCAAATAATATTCACTAAACCAGTGGGTGTAAGAAGCTTATTCATTCATATTATAGCGAAACGGATACTCATACGTTAAAATTAAATATGACTATTGTGGTTTATATTGGCATATCGAATGTGGAATGGTCATATGACTTGATCAGATGATTATTATATTCGATGGAATTCGTTCGAAAATGTTGGGAACAACATTTTTTTAATTTCCCCATTCAAACATTTTCAGCTTTACTATGCGAAAAGCGTGTACATATATCCATAAATAAAAAAGCAAACATACTACTTCATTCGATTTTCGACGGGCATATTCAATAAATAATGTCTAGATGACCAGCAGTCGCCCCGGGTTTTTAATTTCAAATTATTAAATACTTCCCAGTCTGTTTTGAAAACTAGGTGCAACACAATAAATATTTGAATGTTAATATTCTACTTTTTATTCTCGTTTACACTGCATTTTCATCTGTGTCTGTGCTATGCTATAATTTTCCAGTATTTAGCTCAACGGAAAGAGTTTAAAATTTATTGCCAAATTTATACCGCTCACACAAAAAACAGACATTAAATAATGTACTTTTTTCTCAGGAATCCGTAGACTAATTATTACTGAGAAGTCACTGAGAACTACAAATAAGACTGAATGGGAATGAAATACTATTTTATTCGATTTATAAATGTTTGTGTGATCAAACGCTCATGCATGTTAGTTAAACAGATGACAATAGATGGTGACTTCTACATTGTTTAGCTTCATAAAAGCCTTACATGATTTTTTTAACAATTATTTTAACTACATATTTTATTATTTTTCGTCATTGGAGGAGAACTTAATCTTCAAAATGACACCTCAATCATTACTTTTAATAAAGTATTAATGGAGATATGGCGTACCGGCAAAAAGAAACATCTTTGAGAAATAATATACAGGGTTTGAAAGGATGATATCTATCAAAATTTGCAGGCAAGTGCCATGACGGCCAATGCATCTGATACAGTTTTTTGTATTATCAGGGTACTTCCGGTTTAAGCGGTAATACCCTCATTTTTATATTTGAATACATGAACCCTGTGTTTTTTGAGATTTTAATAGAACCGTACATATTATTAAAAACTATGAAACTGAGAAATTATAGAACATTACAATCACTATAATATTTACGTAACTATGGAGATGAACAACTTAATGCTTATTAATTAGAGAATAGCCGTGTACTATCTACAGTTTGTCTCACTAATCATGGCTATTGTGGGTAATCATTCACGAGCTACGTACATATCGCTATACGTCGCATCGCATCTCATTATCATGAAATTCTCTACCACGTTTGTGCTACGACATCAGAAAGTCAAGCTTATGTCCTTTTATACAATGATAGGGCGCTGCACGTATGTCCGTAGGCAACGCACTCTTTATTTCATAGGCGTCACAAAGTCATCGTGACATTTCAGATAGTTCAGGTGCATACATTTATATTTCATAACTCAAGCAATAAATTTGTATTTTGTGTGTCTGCATTATAGTTGATAATAAATCTTTCATATTATATTTGCTTATTTAATCAATCGATATTTTTTCCTCTAATTATACTTCCTTAGATGCCATATCTTAGCTCGAAATCGTTACGCCACTGATTTACTCCCGTCAGTTGGATTGATCCATTTTTCGTGTTTTCAAGGCAGACGCCAACATTCGTCAAACAAACTGTAGTGAGTAATTGTTGATAAACTGTCAAAAAATGGTGCATTTAACTGCAAAAGATTGAATTTATATATTAATGATAATTCGATTTTTAGGATTATCTACACTAAACCACTATGGACGGATTATTAAGAACAAGATCTATCAAAATCTACAGAAATATACTGGGCGGCCTATTTAAATATAGAAGTACCGAAGTCCCTTAAAATTACTCCCAATCATGTATATGATTTCTACACAGAAAATCAAATAGCTATAGACAAAAACAAACAGCTATGAGAAAAAAAGTATAACAATAAAATTTGTTTACCGAGCAGAAATGCTTCCATTCTCTTCTTTGTCAACTTGTCCACTTTTATTTCAGATGTGTGATTGCGAATGAAAGTATAGAAAATCTCAGCACCGAGTTGATGCCAATTCTTTCGCTGAGCCGTACGTAATTCCTCCACAGCAGTCCAGAATCGTATAAGATCTTGACTGGCCAGTGTCTCCAAAAACTGTGAAAGATATTTTCGTCCCAAAACATGCTCAAGAATTGTTTGTAGAGACAATACCTGAAAATATTGATACGTGGATGAATTAACACGGTTATTATTCATTTTGTGCTACGCACTATAAAAAGTTGTGTATTTCATCAATTAGTTCTAGAATTACTAAATTTATTCTCGAACCTTACCGAAGCGATGTGTACATTTTCTCACAGTATCATCAGTTTGACAAGCTTCTAGAACATTCTCGATAGATGTCATGTCAAAATTCAGATATACCGGGTGGTCCTTTTAGAAAACTAAAAAACTGCTGATTCAAAAAGAATGAAATTTGGAGCGATGCAACGGGACGTTGGGGTACCATTTGGAAGCATCAGTGATTTTGTAGCTCTCAACACTTTTTAGGGCTGGCGGTAACTTTTAAAAATTAAATAGGAAGGTGTAGTTTTCTTTTCAAATCCGTCATCTCCAGAAAAAACTACGTTCAAATCAAAACATATTTTAATGGCAACGTCAATGTCAGTATGTTAATAATAAATTAAAAAAGTTATGTAACAGCATAACAGTAAGCAGTGGTATAAGAGCCGTTGTCATGGTAATGCTCTGCTGACATATTTGGTTATCTGTAACAATTTTCGTAAATTGTCTCCACATTTAGAAAGTTATTTTAGTGTGTCCTTTGATAATTAGTGTTCATTTTAATTTGTTATTAACATATTATAATGTCCCCTAAAAAGTGGTGATAGTTACAAAATCATTGATGCTTCCAAATGGTGTCCCCAACGTCCCGTTACATCACTCGAAATTAATAATAATAAATCAGCAGTTGTATGAATATTACCTTGTAACACTTTAAAAGGACCACCCGGTATAATTAGTCATGAGTCATAAGTTGATAGAAATACAGAAGTTAAAGTCTTTAAACAGTTGTTGTTGTGTCAAAAAACAGGGTGTTATAAATAAACCTTTAACAGCAAACTGCCGAGCAAACTGCGAACTTTGAAATGAATTACTCAAGTGAATTCCCCCGCAACGTTTAGCACAGGGTTAAACGTTACAATAGTGACGCAAATAAATTTAAGATAATTTAGAAAATAAAAAGTCCACATGAATGAAGAGCCTCTCTATTAGAGATGAAACTGATATCCGGTAACTATCCGGTATTCGAGCCAAATTTACTATCTGGCCTTTACCATATATTGACTGAATATCCCACCGGATAACATATATTCAAAAACTAAGAGAGTTTCCTAAAAATCAACTGCATAGGATATTTTTTCTTAGGTAATTAATGTTGGGTTAGGTGAAAAAGTTGAAAAAAAATAAGTCACATAGAGATATAGGCCTGATCATGGACATTTAACGAAGAACAAACGAATTATAATTTTGAGGATTAAATTTGAAAATTACAGAGTTTTAGATGAAAAATTGAAAATCAAAGTTGGACATGACATTTAATACCATTGTCAGACAAAATGATCTTCAAAGGCTAACCATGGAAAAGGAGTTCGGCAAACCAATTTAAAAGTAGGTAAAGATCCAGGCATGATGATGAATGTTTTTCGAGTAAATCATGTCAAAGATCAAATTAGAAGGCTTGAATAAAAAACCTTTTTCAGATTTCCATGATACATAGGTTAAAGAAACTATTCGAAAATCTCCATCTTATCTCCAAAACTACGGTATATAAAACTCCAAAGTACGGAACCTTTTCTAGCACGATTATTACTTATAATCAGCTTTTATCAATGAATGTAAGTATACTTACACGTTTCATTTCATCCCCATATTGATATCCAGATTCCCATCCAAGTGACATCAGTTTTTTCTCGCAAAGTTTCTTGGCCAATGTCAATTGACTGATGTGTTTTCTTAATTTCTTGGCTGCAGTTATATCTGATTTTTGTACCCCAGCAGAAGATAGGGCACTTTTATCATTGTCCAAATCGACCCCTTTGGCACGATTTAGATTTTGCAGCGTTGTGGCTTGCATAAGTTTTGTCACAATATTATATCTGGAATGCGCAGTCCATTAATTGAAAAAATTTAGAAATAAAATCTCTGAATAATTAGATGGTGAAAGAGGTACTTATATTTGGATTTTCTCCAATTTTTCTTTGACTAATTACCTGATAGAGCGTAAGACTTGAATATCATCAATTTTGTCAATAAGCTCCTCAAAATTATTTGCACTCTCTAAAGCTCTCTTTGGCAGATTAACGTGAACATGATTTGCCTCGATATAATTAATAACGTTTCGATTGAAGAAATCCGGATCAGTGATATTATCGATAAGAGGTTTGAAGACTAAAAAGTACAGGTTAAAAAAATAATTTGTAGGTAGTTATTTTCTTTGATAGAACTCACATGAACACGCAAGTACTTCCCTGACAAAATATTTAGTTGGAGATAGAGAGTACGTCCTTGGTAGTAGGAACATGATAAGTAATTCACTAACAGTTCGGAGGTATTCAATTTCTTTGTCTGACGACATGACGTATGGCGAAAGTTGGAATATCGGAGGTCGATCCGAATCAGCTCTATAATGAATAAAAACATGATTTAGACAGATACAATTATAATCCTAAGATTACTTACACTGCCGCTTTAAGTTCCCTAATTTTCTCAAAATGAGACGTAATTCTCATAACAACATCACAAGCTACTAGCTTTGCCTGATCGACTCTCGATAACTTTTCATGCAGATTGTTAACTGCTCCCCAAAGATCCTCTCTGAAAATGAGAAGCACTGGTATAAAAATATGCATGATTACTGAAAAGAAACTTACTTGATATTGACTCCGAGTAGATCCAGTTCATAAGCATAATCTTTAAGATAAATAAGTATATAGTCCCGAACAACGAAATCTAATAATTGCTGGAGTAAACTGTCGACTGTCTTACCAAAAACTTGAGGAAAGTGACTAGTATGATTTTTAATTGCTAAAGATGAATCATATTCTTTCTGTAATTTAAACAGATATTAATACGAAGTTTTGGGGCATGCAGTATACTAAAATACCATAAGTTTATTTCTAAAATGTTCAGTTTGCTTTAAAGTATGTTCCGCCCCCACAATCGTTTTGTGGGGTAAGGAGAGTTTCACATTTATCCATAGAGCTGAGAAAACTCCAAGCAGAATAGTACCGACAAGAAGTACAATAAAAAGAAAACATGATAAGCAGATAGGATAGACCAACGACAATCCCAAAAGAACGGCTACTACTGCTGTGGCATATATTCCTTTATTCATACTAAAAGAAGAATAACTAATGAATCTGCACTTCTGTTTTCTTCTGCACACAAGCACATATTAATATTATTTATTATTTATTACCCTATCTTCTAAAAAGCATAGTTATCAAAAATGATAAATGATAACAAATATTGACAAATATCATAATACTCCAAAACTGACACCTGACACTGTAAACACAACGATTATAGAGACAACTTGGACATTGAACCAGCCAAGGAGGATCAAATTATAGGTATATAGAATTATGTGGGAGGTAGCATTGGTTTAGAGTGCATTGCGCGGCATTGAAGCCACCTGGCGTATAGGCAACCTGCGAAGTATGAACATCAAACGCGCGGATGCATGCTGCACTTTCGCTCATATCAGTGGAAAATAGAGATGGTTTGCTTTATCCTTCCGCTGATTAGTTAAAATCTGTTTTATAAATGATAAGTTAATACATACGTCAGGCCTTGGTAGAGTGGTGGGAAGACTTAAGCAAGACAATATACGGCAGTGCATTGGTCCAATATGGTTTTGCAATATTTTTCAAATTCTACAATTTTTGAAATCCTCAATGACCACGTTTTCGATCAACATCCGTTAGATAATCATTTATTTTCGTTAATAAAGACAATTGCGGCAAAATATGTAGATATAAAATTTCATTTTATTGCAATAAATGTTATAGATATATCTGAAACTAGGAGGCAGTTTTAAAATAAGTCAGTTTTGTTTAAAGGACATTATTGTATATTTTAAAGGATATTAATTTGTTCTTTATGTTGTACAATCATATGAGTTTCTTTTTTTTTGCGGATTTAGGTAGTAATTAATTTTATAATCATCGTATATAAAATGTATATTATAAGATTATAGATACTCTAAACGATGATATAATGAACACTGTGACTTTTTGACAATTTTCTTCCTTATAGCAAGCAAAAAAGCAGACATCAACAAAACTGATGATTTTCTTGCAAATTCCATTTGTTACCGTGCTCACCGGTGTTTATACTTGACGGGTTGCCTACATTCTGCGCGGCTTCACTTTATAAATCAAGTTGTAGGTATATATTCTCTGAATCAAGTACTCCCTCCTCAACTTCTATCCTCCTTGGGACCAGCAGTACGCCAGCAGATAAACTCTCGTATATTGAAAAACTTTTGATATCAAGCGATGTATTTTTAATTGCATTTTCGAAAAACATAAATGTTTAAAACTGCATATACCACCGTTTTTGAAATAATCGCGATCAAAGTTGTGAAAGTTCAGGTTATGATATCTTTGTACCTGACCGTTCTGGATGTTCAAAAAGTAAATTTAAAGTTGCCAAATTTTACAAACTTAATTGCCGAACCCTTAACCCTCCATACCTTAGAATTTCCATTTAATCTTAATCCATTTATTATTCTCATCATCCGCCGTGCTATTTTACGTCCCATGATATGCTCTCACAAGTCAATTTGGAAACTGTTGTGAGCATAGCATAGGACCTCTTGGATCAAAGGACTACCCTACCCGTCTCAGAGTCCAACCACAGCCAGAGAATATATACCTATATGTCCTTTTTCGGAGCCATATCTGATGAATGCTCTAATCAATTCTCAGGCAATGCTTGTGATATCTCAAGTAAATAGTTTAATGTCACTCTCTTATATGTTCACTCTGGGAAATGGAAGTTAGAGGTGAGTCTCTGGATGGAAATTCCAACATTAATTGGTACAAATCTTGATTAAAAGCGATAGTTTCACTCTCAATATAATTCACAAGTCAATTCAAGTTTGTGTTATCGTGACAAGCAAAACGTTCAGCTCTCAGATAGACACAGAACTAGAATGAACGCCATTTTTAATTCGTATTCAACGGTTCCCGACATTCTTCGGAATACTTCGGAAGAGCGACACTGGCGCTATAACGGGTGCCACTTGCAACATTTGATCAAAATTTTCCCATAAGAGTTACCACCACCTGAACCACAGCATAGGTAAAAGACAGCAGGGAAACTCTCGTCGGCATCTTAGATCTTTCGAAAGCACAAAATTTGACCTCGACTGTGCCATTCCGGTGTAAAGCCGAGGGTCGGCTTCGATAAAATTTCATCTCATAGGAAATGTTTACGACAGGAGCCTATTCAGAGATAAAGCGTGTGCCTTTGGAATATTCCAAATGGAGTTTTATATTATAAAATTAAATATTTTAAATCTTAACTGTATTTCATGATAGAAACTATAGTATAACTGAGAATTTATAAAAGTGATAGTTAATATTATTTATCATAATTTAAGAAAAAAAAAGACATAAAATTTAAGCTCCTTTATTCATACAAAAATAAAAACAATTTAATTATGAAGCCATATAATTACTTTTTATGCAATACTTTTTTGGTCTTTGAATAATTTATTTATGTCTTTCAATATATAATAAACTCTTAATCTAATGTATAACTTGAGAATAAAGTTTTTCGGGAAATAAGGATAGGGATGCTTGAAACGAAGTTTATTTACAATTTGAAATAAATTCAGACAAAGTTTTGGTTGGAGAGCCAATCTTTAAAAATTATTTTGAAAAAAATATTCAATTTTTGTGATTAAATCCACATCATTGGGGCTATTTAAATTTCTAAATACACTTCTTTCTTTATTCCCGTATGCCTGAAAGAAAATAAATAAAGAGGAGTCATCTAAGTCCTGCCTTTCTTTCGAAAATTTAGTACACACATCACAGTTGTGAATTTTGAGGGCTTTTCGCGGCAAATGCCCACAAACATATCTCATAAAGTTTTCTTGTAACACATCGTCTCTTTTGTAGTCGTTGTCACTGGTTCAGTATTCACTATTTGGGGGTATCTAAAGTTGAACTCTCCAAATGATCTTTGAACTTGGATTGGGGTGGGATTCCTACAATTTCCATTTTTTGCCTAATGGTCCCAAAGAAATTTTCTAGGCAATCTTGATTCAATCTTGTAAAAATATATATTTGTATTCTTAATTTTCAAGGTCCTTCCATACACTTTTTATACTATTAATTGCTATTTGTATGGATTTAAAACATTTAATTTTTAATAGTAACATCCTGATTTAAAATATTTTTAACTTTAACATTACGAAAAAAGTTCAGGCATTCATCCAATAGCTCTGCTTGACAGGGGAAATTTTTGAAAGCTCTATTATAATTTTTTTGAGCTTTCGCACTTAACGAGAGCTCAATGTAATAATTAAAAAAAATTATAAGACTACTCTTCAAACATATTATGCCTACATATATCGAAAGCAGCTATTTATCATTAATTCTCATTGTATTATTCCGCAAGGGCAATAATTGTTAATTAAATAAAGCTTTTAAAAGAATAATGGTTTCTCTGGCCTATAAATATTAGCTTATAAAATTTAAATTTTATTTTACATACCTGTAAAGATCAGTTGGAAATCTAAATAAAGATTTCTTGCAACCATAACTTTTGTTTGGGCAACCTTTTGTAGCACAAACAAAACCCATATTCAAAAACACCAGAGAGATCACACGAAATAAAACACACAACTAAACTCAAACGCATATAGAACACGAAACAACGAACGCCAGCTCGCTAATGGGAGAATTATCCCTACACCGCCTGCACTGTGCGATTTTCAAGGATTTACACCGAAATGGTGGCATGCGCGGAGGATCGGCGCTAACCGTTCCCGCCACTCGAGTTTCTCTGCTGTATTTTTTCTTATGCTGTGGTCCAACCGTCAAACTATTTCAGCCCTTTTACTAATTAAGACCGGTTTAACTCTCGAACTCCGGAAATTGAAAAGGGTCTCCTTTTTGAGGTTTTGTATTGGTGGCAAAAGACTAGAACTACACAAAATTAACTTTTATATTTTCTTTTATTCACAACGCTTACTCTTTTTTTTAACCTCTCTCTCATTCATATGAAGAAGGGCGCTCTAATCTTAACTCTTTATATCAGGGTATGAATATTTTCCTTTTTTCTGTTTTTTTTTTTACGGCTATTATTGATGAACCTCATTACCCATGCCATCACAGTTACTGTCTTGCTATAGCTCGAAAACTTCAGAGAATACTAAGGCTCCTTGGGCATAGTTTTGATACCAGACTTCTTCTTCTCATTATACACCTGTTCCCAATCTACCTCAACATAAGTTGAAGGCCATTGATTTCGAGATTTAAGCCATTTTGGTCCCTCCCACCATCTAAGCTGTAGGAGTTTCTGAGGAGTACAGCCACAAGTAGGTAAGTTAGCAGGGTTCATTATTCCTGGAATATGATTCCACAACTCAGCCCTTGGAAGTTGTCTTATCTCCTTGACACGATTACCAACAAACGTACCCCATTCATCATTGCCTTGTATCCATACTATGGCAGTAGATGAGTCACTTCAGCAATATTCAGGTGTTCCTTTGAAATCCAATGATTCCTTCACGCTGGTGGTTAACCTTGCTCCAATAACACAGGCAAGTAATTCCATCCGACATATACTCGGCCTTTTCAAAGGAGCTATCCTAGATTTAGCTTGCAAGAGTTGGACACAGGCTTCTTGACCTGATTGATCTGTGACGAGAAAGACAACAGCAGAGCGTATGCATCTTTGCTCGCGTCAACAAATGAATGTAAACTCCTGTAACCACGTTCGTTAGCAGAGTCAACCCGCACCTGCTGTGCGAGCCGATTCCGAGTCACATTGCCCACAAAACGTGGTATAGTGATTTCCAAGTCTACCAGCCATTTCCGGAATTTCTTATCTATTTCTTCCGACTGGAATCTTTTCAATAAAACCTTCATTCAACCATTCATTGAAAAGAGCCTGGTAATCTGACCTCTTGCCAACATTATCCAGCCGCTTTGTCGTAATATGCAGCCTCCTCATTGCTACGTATTTATTAGTGGGGAGTTTTTGCTGTACATTAACCCAAGGTAAACTGACTTCATATCGACCATCTATGTCTCTAGTGATGGTACGGAAAAAATGATCCTAAGCAGCCAAGTCTCTCTCCACCTTAGATATAGTCTCCACCGGATCCCGAATCCCAAATATTTCTAACTTCCAAAGATCTTATACGGTAGCATCATGAACGTTCATCGTTGTCACCATCATTAAAAAACTTCTCGCCAGTACGTCATCCGGTACCTTGCCCATCATGGTCCAACCAAGACGGGTATTTACGGCTGTCGTCATCAATCAGCCCATCACATCAACTCCTATCAATCAATATTTAAATTTCGGGTGAATCATTCCCTATGCCTGAGAGAATAATTCCACGGTCTTTCAGGTCATTCAGCCACCATCCTTTCGGAACCTGTGCAATACGACCACAGATTTTATCTTGCTCGAGAACTTCGACTTTGATTTGAAATGAGTCAGTCGAACTTTCTAGGATAGCACCATATCGACGGTGCTTGTGGAAGGTCTGAGTCCCTCCAAATAATTCATGAATAATGGAAACCTCACCAACTGCTTCAAGACCGAGCTCAACAGCAGGCTTGCGGAGTACATATGATCTTTGAGATCCTCCATCAAAAAGAACATGTACCATCTTGCTTTTCGTCTTTCCAATTACTCTAACTATAAGTGTCTGAAGTAGCACCTCTCGAGTACATGTTTGGTTACCCATGTAGCTCTGTACTTGAGTTACATCCTTATCATCTTTGGTTTTGTGATGCGGCAAGTCGGGACACATGATAGTGTAACCTTCTTGAAACAGATAAAACTAGCTTTGCAACGCTGGATCTTACCTCTCTTCTCTTTCAGATTCATTTTTCGAGCAATAAAACATTCTTTAGATTCGTGGCCCTTGTCACAGAACAAACACTTTAGTTGGGATTCGCCGACAAATAGATAAGCTACTGTAGCTTTTACATTTCCATCATCATCATCATCAAAACTAAGCCTGTTTTTCTTTCGTATAACCAGGACTTCTTTGCCATATCTTCAAAGTTTCTTCAGGAAGACATGATTCTACCAGGGGAAGAAGCCACACTGTACTGTTACTGTTGGATACACCAAGAGATTCAAGAGCACGTAATTGTGTTTCCAGCTCATCATAGAATGTTGTTAACTTCACCTTTTCCTGACTCTGGATTGACGTAATTATCAGACTTATAATCTCTCGAGTATATACTTCTATCAGGAGATCCTTTCGTCCAAAACGAAACCTCAAAGATTCAAAAGCATTTTCATAGTTTTCCGCAGATTGTGGATAACTTTCTACTACCTTCTTAGCCCGCGAACCCTCCTCCATTGACTGTACCAATATTTGAAATTTGTGAGCCTGTTCAATGGAAGGATCCTCATGTATTTTCTGAAACTGAGCCCAAAAACCTAACCATCTCTTCAATTCTCCATTGAACTTTCTAATCTCCATCTTCGGTAGCTTGATACTAGTTTGTACATGGCAATGGCATGAACTTGAACTAGGGGGCTGTGACTTGAATTTGTAAGTAGTTATTGGAATTGATTCTGGTGCCGGATTCAAAACCCTATCAAATTTTAACTTGACACCTAGTCTCTACCCTTTCGTCATATTCTTCGATTGCTAGATATTCTTTGTTGACATATTCTTCTGACGATTTGTCATCCAACATATGACTCTACACTCTCATCAAACTCTTTCAATTCCTCATATTTAGCTTGAAGTCGATTCAACTTAACTTGAAGAAGCTTTTTGTCAGGACAATCCTTAGTAAGTTCATCAGATATTTCACTGATCAACTTTGTCACAATGCATCTCGCTGGAGCTCGGGAATTCCTCAGTTTATCCATCTTCTCTGATGCTAGTGTGAGTCAGGTTAGCGTGGAGATTTTCCTAAAAACTTAGGTGGAGGCTTTTATGCTATGTTTTTAGTTTCCTACCGCTACCATAGTCCTACCTAGCTATGTAAGGAAAGTATTGTGCGATCTGGTAAAATTTACGGCTTCAAGATTTTCACGTCATCTACGCTATTTTACGTCCTATGCTATGCTCTCAAAAGTCAATAACAAATATTGACGGTTGACGATTGACGTTCGTTTCAAAGTTTCCTGAGGCCAAAAAACATATTTTTAGCCAATGACCTGTCTGACGTCTGACTGTAACACGATTATCTTGGTAAGGAACGGCGGATTCTGTTGCTTTCTTTTTTGTTTTGTTGGGTAACAGTACCGCTCGCCGGAGGGACTTAATCAGATACCTGAAACCTATTTACTTTATGATTCCTGATAGCTCTAATAATTGCTGAGTAATAGCCAAAAAACTTGACTGTGGCGCAAAAACAGCTCTAAGGATTTTGGATTTTGATAAAACTTAACTAATGTATTCTTCTGAAAGCCCTTTCACAGCGTCATCCATAAAGGAAGCTGAAAAAAAGTTATGCTTGAGTAAAATTTGATATTTTCTATCTGTTTCGGCATATTCTGTCTAAACGGATCATTGATCAACATATTGAGAAATTAAGAATTAGTAGCTAGCATGTAGCTTATTTCATAGAACAATGAAAAATTACGAATAATTTCATAAACTACCAACTTTCGATAACCTTATATAATATATATATATATAATAAAAATATAATAATAAAAGGCCTTTATTTTAACTGGCAGAAATTCAGTATACATATAAGCGGTTTTGCAATTTAAACTAGAGCACTGTATATTTACAGTTTATATATATATTCAATTTCCTTGAAGGAAAGACTAATATTATGCTTTAGACTGCAAAAGTACCTATTGTTCACATAATAAAGTTTGAAATATTTCAAAGACGGTTACACTTAGGTAAAGAACATTTGTGTATAAAATGTTTTAAAATTGAACGATTAATCTAAGAACGGTCTCGGAGGACCACTGTTTATAATAGAAGACTTTATGCCCCTCCGGGCATAAACTGAAAATGCGGACCGTACAGTACCAACAGTTTATGTCCGCTATTATATATTAATCAAATAATAAAAAGGATAATGAACCAGTATGACATACAAGTTTGTATTCACCGCGGATATTGATCGATGTTTATGCCCGCTGAGGGCCTCAATCTTACAAACCCCTGGAGCCACAGGCCATAGGTAAAGTTATGTAATATCCTTGGCTTAGAATATGGGCAATTTAAAATAGTAATTATTTCTTCACACATTACGAGAATGATCCTATAACTCTTTCACAAAAAAAATTACATATAGGTATATCAAATTTTATTGTCAATAACAAAAGCATTATGGGTTTGAACAAACATATTCAATAGAAGCAATAAGGTCATTATGTAACAGTAGCCCTTCAAACTACAGGAATAAACGGGTTTCATCATCTGTGATTTTTCTATACCTAATGAGAATCCAACTCTTCTTAATAAATCTTCAGCAGAATGATATTTGTCAATTTATGTCGCTTTTAGTTTAGTCTTTGTCCCGAAGTCTGAAAAAAATAATAAAATTAGAATATCGATATTACAATTACAATTAATTTTTTTTCCGGTATGATCTACCTATTTATATTTGCGTCTACTTCATCATCACGGTGTACTTTTTAGTGACTTTCCATATATCTACCTACCTTTCTAAAACATTCACTTTGACAATCTATGCATAAAGTATATAATCTGGTTAAATATTACAGTTTCAGAGAGTTGCCCAGCGGATTGATCATTGAATATACTACTAACCAAAATAATAATAGTTTGTATAATAAACCATACTCCAAAAACGCTACCGTTAGAAGTAAAATGTTGCCGAAGTTTGAATTATTTTTCGGTTTTATTTTCTTACTCATAAGCCAGGGGTGTAAATACGCAACAAAGGTAAACTGTCTTACGTCAAAATACGCTGGGATGTGTTTTGTTTGGCAAGGCATTCTGCTATTTAAGTAAGAATACCTATTACCTAACGCATCTGATCAATGTCCGGAATTTTGGGGACTATCTCGAAATCTAAGCGACATATCAAAAAAGTTGAAGAATAAAGAAAGTTAGAGAAAAGACGAACAAAAAAGTTTTAAAAAGTTTCGTGCTGTTGAACCACAGAAAAACAACACCTTGTATCACTCTTAGCATTTAACCAAAAACTTGTGTACCTATTTACATCCCCTATCTTACGAGTAATAAAATAAAAACCGAAAAATAATTCAAACTTTGGCACCATCTTACTTCAAACGGAAGCGTTTTTGGAGTATGGTTTCCAAACTTAACATTATTTCTTTTAGTTACATCGATCCCTGAAGTTATACTAGTAAAACTAGTGTTTTCGAGATGGAAACACACGACCACACGACACGTTTTGATGACCGAATGTCAAAGTTCTGATACCTGATTGGTGCGTTTGAAACTTCGGCAGGTTTCGATTGGTTTCGCTAAACCCAACGCTAGTTGCGTTTTGTATCTCGAAATCACCATTGTATAACGTCTCCTGTCATGTTTGTACTTTAAATTATTATGTAACAAGCGCGAAAGATTCAAATGTATTCCAATTTTGCAATAAAATTGCTGGCTTTAATCAAATTATTTTTACCTATCAGGAAAAAAATAAAAAGCCCTAATGACTATATAATGATTATGTACTGAAAGTTATAAAAACGATAGTAATTTCTATTTATCATTTTAAACTAAGTCAAATTAAATGAAAACAAAACCTGATGTGAAAATGTTGTCTAAAGTACCTAATGGGTTCAAGAACAGAATTTGTTCGTGTGATATACGGTATTAAGATCAAATCAGAGAGCAGAGACTAACAAATTCAGAATCTGTTATTACGAAATAAACAATAAATACATATTTGCATAATCAGAGATTTTCAACCCAAATCTGAAATGATCTGATCCCGCTTATATGAATGAATGAACAAATATCATACATTTTCTTTGGCCGAAGCTCACTGCAATGTCCACACTTTTTCTTTCTGCAATTGGTAGCTTTCAAATGCAGCCTGGCATAGCATTTGCGGCAAATCATCTTGTTCACGTTGTATTTTTCAGCAAGAACTCGAAGTGTTGGAGCATACCGTTGCCTTGTAGCTCCACCAATCAAATCGATTTGTAAATCAATCGAATCTTTGTCTTCAATATTGTAGCTGGATAATGAACGTTCATTTTCCAGCTCTTTGTTATTGAAGAAGAGATGTTGGATTTCGCTGTCGATGTATTCTTTGCTGTGGATGAAGGATTTGATGGTTTCGATGGTGTCGCTGGGATCGACATCGACAGTGATGGTCCTGTTTATTGTACGTACCAAGACTTGCATGTTTTTCTTTGATTCTATGGAATAAACAAAACTATCTGATAAATGATGATTCTGGAGTCGTTGCAAGCAGATAATTGAGTTCTATAAAATGTATTGATTAATAAGCACATCAGATGACAAAACTATTATTGCCTTCATCAAAATACAAACATACGGAGGAATGCAAAAAAAAATGTTTTTCCTCATTATGAGAAACTTTGGAGAATGGATATGATGCATTTCTGGCATTTTGTAACAAGTGTTCTGATAATGTGTTGATGAAATTATCAAACTAACACCAATAAAATTATGTTTTATTAAACGGCAACACCCCATTTTTGGAACATTTTCAGATTTGTCTAAATTATGGATATAATTATGTAAAAAAATCCGGGAATAGATATTTTTGAGATATAAGTGAACTTTTGAGTTGATTATCCGTCACCTGCTACGATTTTTGACCGATGAACCCAAACGGAGAAGGTATACAATTCGAGTGTCTGCTTTTTTTTTGGTTCGTGCGCTTTGTATATAGTAAACGTGCCTTCTCCAATTTTGATGACTTTTGGAGGAGAGGAGACTTGAGAAATGGTCCAATATTTGTAAAAACTCAAATTAGAACTCTCCTTCCTTTCCAAGAACATTCCCGTGGGGGGTGAAGGGGGCAATTTTTCTCGAAAACCGAAAATCTCAGGCGGAAGAATTAAAGATAAGAAAATATCCGGAACTGTTTAATTGATTTTTTTTCAAAAAAGCTACGGTATTCGAGCCCCAGTGATGTCAAAATTGGAAATATGTGTATTTTCGCTATATGGAAGTGGCAATTTCTTTCGAAAATTGAAAATCTGAGAACGGCATATAAAAGACTAGATTATTTGTAGCAACATAAATAATGAACATTTTTTCCTTAGAGTTACGGTTTTCGAGTTACAGCGGTGGTAATTAAATGGTAAAATCTAAAATACTTGATGCGTATTTCCACCGCGATGTTTTGACATCTGTAAATAGGAACAAGTACAAGCAAAGAATATACGCGGTAATAGTAATAGTACTATCTTCTTTGGTATAAGTGAACGTTCAAAGATTTTCGTGAGTAATGTTACACTCAAAAGTGTGCAATAATATTTTTTACAAAAGATTGGACCGATATTATTATTTGCAGCACTGAAAAATACGAAATAATATTGATTCTATTGGTGCTGGTACTTGTGAAGTTGGTGCCAAAAGTTATCAATCTAACTGCAACTGCACAACTTCAAACGTAACAGCACCAATAGAATGAATACTATTTTGTATTTTTCATTGCAACAACTAATAACGTCGGTCCAATTTTTTGTATTTTGATTACAAATAACTATAATGGCAATAAATCTAATTTTCTGATATAGAAACCTGTATTTCATTGCATCATTGTATAGCATTTTTTAAGAGCTTTCTGTTCATTTGGGATTTGAGAGTCTGAGGGATCTAGGTTATTAAATTTCCGAGATTTTTAATAAATAAAAATTTATGATGGTTTTTTATGGTTGTTTATTTTTGCCAACGCACGGAGCTTTTTTGACACTAGAATAAAAAAGTTACAAACTATTACAGATAAGTCTAAGAAACCAGGGTGCGTTATATCGACAATTTACTGGTAAATCAATAAATGTACCTCCGAAAATGGGGAGATTTCCATAAGAAAAAACAGAATTTAAGTGCCTATCTTATTCTAGGACATCTTGTATATTAATAAAAATATTTTAAGAACGTGCGTCATTTTCTGACCTATCGTTAAAAAAAAATAATCAAATCGATAGCTTGGACAGAAAATGAGTTATGGAGCATGCTAGCATCCCTGGTCACCCTGTATTTATCTTAAGATAACAGGAATGTCGTAGGATATAAATATACTTTTTCTATCAACAATTTCATTAAATCGAAATCATAGACAGATGTAAGAAAACTAAGGTGATAAATATGGAAAATAGAAAATAAAATTGTTTTGAACTTTGGATGCATCATTTCAATTAGTCTACTGAATCTTCTATCAAGTCGATAACAACGTTCAGATCGTGGATTGATAAATACTAAATACGGTAGACATGTGATACAGTGATCAACACAGTTATTTGCTTTATCGATTCACGTTAACGAAGGGTATATTTTACATGGAATAAACATTCATAATTTAAAGAAAAATTAAGTAAACTATTACAATAGCAAAAAATCTGGTGCGTCCACTCACACGACTTTCCTTCAGCTCGAAGGCAAATTCTATTGAACAAAAAAATCGTCGGAACAAATCGTGCGACCATTAATTTTTTTCAACGTGTCAAGATAAACAACCACTGTCATATTATATTTTTTCGCAAGATGATCCTTTTAGCCAGAATTTGACGAAACAGAAAATTTATTTTACTGTTTTTTGCTTTTTCTCAGGGATGGCGCTATGTGAGGGTTGTGAAGGGTATTCAGAAGAATATCCAATTTCACACGCATGTACCTATTGTACATTCCTTTCATGGTAGCGGTAGGAAAGTAAAAATATATTGAAATAGTCGAGAAAAATATTTTATCAAAAACGTCAGAAACTATTTGGACTGCATACGCATAACAACATGTTAACAACAAGGACTCAACTGTTAGAAATTATATATCAGAAAAAAATCCAGACAAATTTCCCGCCTGGCGAAGTGCAAATATATCGGGGATTTACAAACCATTAGCAAAGATTGTATTTAATATTTGCCATTGGTGTTATGTTGAGATATCAATTTGCAGGCCAATTACGTTTATTGCCATAAGTGAAGGTGTAGTTTGTTCACAGTATTACGGTAGTCTAACTTAATTTATATGTTGTTGACATTATGCAGAGTTCACACCATCGCATGTCTACTGTATCGTTAATTACAATTTTAAAAATGAAACTTACTTAAATTAAGAAATTAAGACCAAAATGGTAATTTAAGATTGTTAAACATTTTTTTTTATTTATAAGAATGATGTGAATGTGATTTTTTATCGAGAAATTCAGGAATACCTAAAATATGTCAGAGTATTTTGAAAAAAATAAATGATGGGAGAGTGTTTGATGGAAAACTGATTTGAAAAATCATGGGTCCAATTTATATTGTTTTTTTTTTCCAATGAAATAAGAAATGACTAAACTAAACTAATTTAACAAAGATAAGGGATGCAATTTTAGCTCTTAAAGTTAATGGCAACGAGCAATGAATATTTATAATTATAAATGAAAACTGAAAGCAAGAATAAAAGTATTTAGTGATATATACTTACATTGCAGGCACAAGTTTTCGAAACAATGAAATTTCCAGTGCATGCCATCTACATTTAAATGATCCCTCTATCGAGGGAGGGGATTCCTATAATGTTGTGCAATATTTTGCTAAACAAAAATTATCTCGGTCGATATATCACTTCCATGTACACGATGTGGTGAAATATTCCTACAATTTTCTAGGGTTGGTTTAAATCAATTTCAGTGATTGTGACAAATATATCGCCATAATATATATACATATATATTTTCTTTTTTCACAACGTAAGCTAATAAACTATATTATAGAATATACGAGATCAAAACAGATATTTTGGCTACGAAGACACGCGTTATACATTTGAAGTATTATTGCAAAAAGCATCAGATATGCTCCGCACTCTAAAAGGCCAACACAATATCTTCACATAAATTTATTCTGATGTAGTAGCAAAGTTGCGGATATCATATGTATTTCTCTATTTCCCTATTCAAAGAATAATATCAAAAACATATATCTTAAGCTAAGTAGAACAGCTCTTTATACGAGCTGAGCTGAGCTTATCAACATTCTCATATTTGCATAAAATATGAACAGGAAATAGAGAAGAGTACTTAAATTATATTTCTTAGTAAATAACAGGATATTCTATATATGCGCCATATAGGTGTATGCTAGATAAAGACCAACTAATTTTCTGTTGCAGTTATATTCCATTGAGCAAACAATTTGTGATCTGTCTATATCACTTGCAAAAAAGTTAAATAATATGAATGCTTGTTAAAATATTTCATTCTTATTTTTCATCAGATTTAAAATATATTTTTTTTTGTTCTTTATGATTAGGCAACCAATAATACTACTTACTGAATATTGCACAACATTGCCCGTTATTATAGGAATGATTTCCGGGAAAATCCAAAGCTTCATTCGTCATGTGTTTTATTCCTAATCAATATTAAAGGAAGAATTAATTCAATATTGCTACTCATTTGTTCTTATATGATTATCTGATCTGAAAATGATTATATCACCAATTATTTACTTTGTTTTAATAAAAACAACAAATACGCATATGTAGGTAGGTATATTCAATTTATTATAAGTAATAGAAAGAAGTTATAAATTCAGTTTCCATTACTTAAACTACAGGTTTTCTTTCATGTTCTTCTTTCTTGGCTTGGTAATACTTACCTAGAAATATTCTTTATTAGACTCATTAAATGAATCATGTGCCCCTGTCAGCCAGCATATTTATTCAATTGAAGTTCCAAAACCATATCATTAATTTAAGCTTTATTAATTTTTGAGTGCAGTATCACATTTGCCTATATAAGTAGAATTATTATACTTTTTCTTTAAATTAACTGTTTCTTTAAGGAATATGCAATACATAGCTATAATATCCTAATTGTGTGTTGCCTAACAACAAGGAGAGTCAATTTCGTTCGGCTCTAAAGATTCGAACAAATTATGCGGTACTTTTGAACTATTATTGTGATCAATAATCAATCATTCAATGAGCGTATCAGTGGCGGTGCATAAGTGATAAGTAATTTTACTATCTTTAAACTTATTTTCATCTCAACACTGATATCTCTATTGTGGCATCGTTTATCTATTAAAATTAATAAGCAGATATACTTGCATAGGCCTATCGACTAGAAATGCTCTTTTGAAATTAAGGTACCGAATGCGTGGTGCTTTAAAGTGCTAGGTATTAGACAATTTCAAATTATTAAATGTGAATGAAAAAGTAGGGAGTCGCTCACAAAAAATTCTCAAATTTTTTCAACGTACCAACACAAACAACAATGGTTTTATTCAATTTTGACGCAGTAAGAAGCATAATATGATTGAACAGCTTGACAATATAACATATTTCACCGGCTAGCGATGTAGATACCATATAAAAAAATCTGGTGTGTCCACTCACACGACTTTCCTAGCGCTCGCAGGCAAATTCCAGTGAATGAAAAATTTTACACTATTACAATAAATACTCTCCTTACATAGCGACGATAATAGCGGTAGTAAATAAAAAATCCCCTGGTCAAATCGTGCTACCACTCATTTTTTTCAGCATATCAAGAAAAAAAACAATGGTCATGTAACATTTTTTCACAAGATGAAACGTTTAGCCAGAATCTGGAGAAACATGTGGAAAATACGGAATTTTATTCAAGCATAACTTTTTTTGTGCTTTTTCTCCGAGATGACGCTATATGTGGGTGGTAAAGGGCTCTCAGAAGAATACTTCAGACAAGTTTAATCAAAATCCTTAGAGCCGTTTTCGCGCAATAGTCTCGAGCAAATCAAGTTTTTTGGCTATAGCTCAACACCCAGTGTATACAGGATTCTCATTCAGTGCCACCGGCGAGTGATATTTGGTACCAATATCACAAATTAAAAAAGAAAGCAACAAAATACACCGACCCGTTCCCGAGATAATGCTGTCACAGACAGACAGACAGACAGATGGGCAGACATACAGACAGACCAATGGCTGAAAATATGTTTATTAGACTTAGAAAACTCTGAAACGTCAACATTTGTAAAAATCTCGAAACCAAAAATTTCACACGATTATAATAGTTTCCTTAAACAGCTACTATAGTAGCGTAGGAAAGTAAAAATGAAAGCAACAAAATTGGCCCGTTCCCGGGATAATCTTGGCACAGGCAGGCAGACCAATTGCTGAACAGGTGTCTTTTGTACTCAGGGATCTCTGAAACGTACTATCATCCTTACGTATAGTAGCGGTAGAAAAGTAAAAAAATGGTCGTTTCCGTTTCCGTTTGGTGACTTACTAATGTCAATGGGGGACATACGGGGACAAAATCTTCTCATGTTAGTAGCTTTTCCGGTTATACCGGAAGTAGATATTTTTAATACAATACCCTGTATATTACCATATTTTTAGATTTCTTGTACAATGTTGAAAACATTTTATTCAAAATACTGTACCTAAGTCTAACGGAAATACGCATAAGTATTTTAGATTTTACCACCGCTGCAACTCGAAAACCATAACTCTAAGGAAAAAATGTTGATTATAAATGTTGCTACAAATAATCTGGTCTTTCATTTGGTTGCCTCAGATTTTCAATTTTAGAAAGATATTGCCCCCTCCACATAGCGAAAATACACTTATTTCAGATTTTAACATAGCTGTAACTCGAAAACCGTAACTATTTTGTTCAAATTTTCAATTTAAAAGTTTTCAGATATTGTCCTATCTTTGATCATATATATATCATATTTTTGAATTTCTAGAAAAATTACCCTCTCCTCTTCTTTCAAATGAATCGAAAATCATCAAAAAAAAAATACAACAACGCACGCACAAAAAATATTGTAATGTGGGTAATTTATCATGTACTTACTGTTTTTATTTCTTTTAGTTTGTATTTGTTCTAATTCCTTATTTCCTAAAGTTGTTTCATGTATAATTCATTTATTAGTTCTAGAGTTGATATATTTATTCTCGTACCTTCCAGAAATTATATGTGAGGTAAACTTTGTCGCATTATTGTCAGTTTGACAAGCTTCTGGAAGCTTATTATGAGCGTCTGATAATTATAGAACATTCTCGATGAATGTCATGTCATAATTCAGATATATAAAGCCGTGACGATCACGGGACAAGTCAATTTTTTGTATCATTCAATTGAAGACATAAGTCGATAGTAGTTGAAACGTCAAAGTGACAAGTTGTGACACTTGTACTACAACAGAAGGTCGTGTACAGCGTGTTTGAAAATAAACCATTGGAAGCAATTTGTGAACTTTTGAGTCTTACGCAAGTGAACTCACCCTACAACGTTTAGCACAGGGTTAAACGTTACAATACCTCCTCCTTTTGAGCTCGTCGGTCAAAAAATGATAATTTGACAATTATTTCAAAAACGACGATTTCAATATTTTGATTGTTAACGAAAATGGTTTCTATTTCTTTGGATATCGCATAGCGATTGTATTACATGTTCTTGAAATAACTTTATCACATTCTCCATAATAATAAATAAATTCAATTAATATTCATTTGTATAAATAAGTCTTCTCGGCATGATAATTACTCAAAATTTCCAAATGAAAAATATTAGGTATATTGACTTTGTGACGCTTGTTATACTTTTATTGACATTTGTTATAATTTCAAAATGCATTAATTCATGACCCACTTCTAACACAACTTTAAAGATGTGTAGCATTTTTACATAGAATTATTTAAAAACTACTAATTTTCAGTATAGAGAACCTTATACAAAGTTCCCTTTATTTTTGCTGCTGAATAAAATAAAATAATAAAAACGGGGGGTTCCTTTTGAAAAAATGACTGGACGTTTTTTAAAATCTAGTTTTCAAGGTTCTTTTATAATCTCCTTCTACAAGAAAATCAACCCAAATCAAAAAGGCTTTCTCATAGTAAAGATTGATAATTATGTTTCGGACTGCAAACTCAATTAATAAAATAAAATTTGAAATATATCAAAAATGGCTAGACTTTGGTATCTATAGCACATTATACACAATTTTTTTTCAAAATTGTACAAGAAATCAAAAAATGTGGTAATATACAGGGTTTTCTATTAAAAATAACAAAGTTGGCATCTACATCCGGTATAACCGGAAATGCGACTAACATGAAATTATTTTAGTGTACCCCAGTGTGTATGCCACGACAATTTGGTTATAGTTATTGTTTGCCCACAATTGATCGATGTCTTTCCCTGAGAACCAATCTGTATAGTGATTTCTAATCGATTGGTAATCAGTTAATCAGAATCAGTCACTGCTTCGGACACGACCATAATAATAAAGAGATGTATACTCTGTTCTCTCATGTTGTCTTAAACAGACAGACAGATAGGTATACACGTTAAACTTTTAGTCTATCTTTTCTGGGAGCAACAATACATACCTCAAACTTATCCTCTGTTTGGGTCGGGGGTTGAAAATAAAATTATCATGTAGAATTGTTATTTTTTGGCAATAGACAAGAGATTGTATGCGAAAGGATAAATTTATTTTTTATTTAACTTATTATCATATCAGATTCCGTTTCTATTGTGATTTGATACGAAATATAGCATTCAATTTATTGAATATGTTATAGTATCTCTGAATCCAGTAGATACTTAGCATTGCAATGTTCCTCCCCTAAGACGCAACACCAAGTGCAACGTTGACTCCTTCTGGATATTGTAGTCGGACAAAGTGCGACCATCTTCTAGCTGTTTGCCAGCAAAGATTAAACGCTGCTGATCTGGAGGGATGCCCTCTTTATCTTGTATCTTGGCCTTGACATTCTCAATGGTATCGGAAGGCTCAACCTCTAGTGTTATGGTTTTGCCGGTGAGAGTTTTCACGAAAATTTGCATGGTGATCTTCTACAGCTAGAAATAAACAGCAATTTTTCATCAGTGTCAGCCCTTGTTTGTATTTAGGCCTAGGTATTAAACTCAAGGGGAGACTGTGATGCACCTGATATTGAACAAACTTATTTTATCTTTGATAATTAAGGAAAAAAATGCTTCGAAATGAATTGTTTGAAGCTCATCAGCTGCATAGTAGTGATTAGATAGCTCATTATTGTACATGGATTATAGATTGAATAATATGGACAATCAACTATAAGCCGGATTAGCATGGATAAGCCTTTGATTGGAGAATCAATAACCTGTTACCGTATAGTTCTCGATTAAACGTAACTTGGTGGCTTTCCAAATTGCAATTATAATGAACAGATGACAAAAGCTGCGAATTATTTAGTTCGATCTGGCTAATAGCTACTAATATACTGTTTATCTTGAATTACACAGATTCTACTTTAAGGGACTTTATGTTCCGATATACAATCCTTGAAAATTTTAGATGTTCAAATGGTTTCAGAAAATTGAATTTTACATACCTAATGAATGAAAATCACCCAAAATGTTTCTTGTCAAATTAAGGCGGGCGGAATGACAAATTTGATAGTTGTTGTCATGGGCATATTGTTTTTGTGAAATAATATACTGAATGTTCATATCTGGATGAGATTATGCACCAGAATTAGGAAAATAATAACGTGGAAATAATAATAATAATAATAATGCAAGTATTCGTCCATGGATGATTTTGTGAAAAGTCTTTATCATATTATAGGTAGGTACCTAAAATATTCAATTGTCAAATTTCTCAAAAGTAAATATCTTAAAAATGTATATCGGGTAGATGTGGTTTGGTTTGGACGATTGTTTGTAAAAATTTAAATCACTTCCCGATAAACCAGTGTATTTTTCTATTTTTAAGCAATGGCTTTGTTTTTTTTCATAATTAGCTAAATGTAATTCATAAAGGTTTTCTATGGGGATGTTACCTAATTTTTAACTAAATGTCTGCAACCTTTCTGGGGAGGGTTCGGCTTTATTATTATTTTCACTATTATCGTTATACATTGAAACCTCTATTAGCGACCTCCTTTATATTGCCACGACCTGCGCCCTTTATGACCGACTATGAATTCCCTATGTTTACTGGCATTATTTCATACCCATCTATAGCAAAAATATTTTTTCAATAACCACGGGCAAACATAATAAGAATTTTTAGTCCTTATGTCAACGCAGCAAGATAGGATCCGATAACTTTGAATAAACTTTTGGATAATTTTTGTTCTTGCATTCATGGATTGTTTATACCAATAGTACTGCAAGATACGTCTACTAGGCATTCCTGTATAACTTCAAAAATTGAGGGTCGGTTTCCTTCACAGAAATTACTGAAAAAATTAAGGAGCCTACTCCTAATGAAGGTTTTTCTTCCTTATTTGAAAAAATTAATAGAATGTGTGCAAGAGGGAGACCTCTCTTTTGAAATTCAACAACAAAAACTTTACCACATAGTAAGTTTTCCTTAAAACATCAACTAATAAGGCTTGCAGTTTAAAATTAAAACCTCTAGAAAGATCTAAGTTCACTAGTTTCATTTGATTTCAACTGAGAGGTAATTTCACTCCCCTTGGTTCTGCAAATCATTTGGAGGAAGGAACAGCAATGCCTATTGTCCATCGCGTCTTGAAAGTGAATGTGAATGCAATGCACCCTAAACCCCTAAAAGTGACTACCGGTGCCTTAGACAAGAGAAGTCCTTATCTAAGACCGGTGCTAATTTCAGGAGAGACATCCGAGATTCGCTGTGCCCGAATCACTTTATTTGGTATATTTTTAAGAAATACTACCTATTTATTTTATTTTGTTTATTTATTTATTTACAATTTATTGATGTTAATACACAATATATATATATAAGTCAAATATAAGTGAGATAAAAAATAGTTTAGGACATACATATACATACATGTTAAAATTTAAATTCCAAAAACTCCTTGACACTGTAGAATGCATTTGAGATTAGTAATTCTTTAAAATTATTTTTGAAACGAGTTCTAGATAACGCTTTTATATAATTTTTTCAGTTTGTTAAAATGTTGTACTGCAATAAAGTCAGGATGTACCTGACATTTTGGAAGTCTGTGATAGTTAGGCTTTAGGGCTTCTTTATCCCTTGTGAGGTGCTCTCGAAAATTGCTGTGAGTAAAGTTGTTTTCATTATTTTTTATGTACATTACACATTCAAAAATGTATTGGGATGGAAAGGTAAGTAGTTTGAGATTTGAAAAAGCCTGCCTACAGTCCTCTCTCCAGTCAATGCCCGCAATTAGGCGCACAACTTTTCACACAACTTGCGTACGGACAGTAAGATATGATTTTAAAAGTTGAATACTAGTTTTACTAAATTTACAGTATTCAAGCTTTTTCTGTAAGAGATCACGCGAGACACAGTCAAAAGCCTTGCTGAGGTTGCAGACTAGTATGGAATTGTACTCTTGGTTTTCAAATGATTCCGTTATACAAGATGGAAGACCAAGTATGCCCATGACCGTGCTCCTTCCTTTATGGAAGCCAAATTGGCAGGATGATAATAATTTATTTTTATCCAGAAATCCTACTATTTGAATCGCCATACATTTTTAGGTAAATTTCTTATAGAAATGTACCTATTGCGATCGTTCACACTTTTGAATTTCGAAAAAAAATCAACGGCATGTTGTTATATGTCTATAAGTTAGTCAACAAAAAAACATTTGGTTCGAAAGTTTGTATATATATATATATATATATATGGGATATTACGAAATTTGTTAACACGATAGAGGTCGCAGTTTTGAAGGTATCAAGTTCAAATTAGCTACAAAAATCAATCTCCCAAATATCTCGGTCGAGTTCGTTATTGGGCAATATCAAAAACATTTAAAAAAATTATCAAAAAAGAGCCGTAGTGTAAATATCATCAAAAATAATTTTAGGTTATATATATAATTAGTACCTACAACTTTTGTTCAAAGCAATTTTTCATAAAATACCTACACAGGTAAAAAAATAAAAATTAATAAAGAAAAATAACAAATATTGATAAAACATGAACACTCAATATAAATTTGATGTAACTGTACATTTTCTGGAGATCTTAATATAGACCCTAATTAAAAAAATACATAGTATATTTATTGAAAAGAAATAGGCGAAAAAAAAAATCTGCCTTGAAGTGGAACTCGAACCCTGTCTGTTTTATATTCAACGGCCAAAACAAAAACCTCTAACCGCAAGGCTATGACACATACGACAATTTTATGTAATAACATATAGGTATACCAATGAAAAGGTTGTTAAAATTTCAATTCAATGAATTTTGAAAAATTTACCTTTCCGCTGACTACAGGTCATCAGGATTTTTTAAGTATTTTGGAGATAGTAGGTAGTAGAGCTATGGGGCGGCTGTTGGTAGGGTCATTTGTGTCTCCTTTTTATGCATTTTTTTAGAGACGAAGGAAATTTTTTAGTTAGTGGCGAAAGTAAAATGTTTAATAAGTATTTTAAACTTTTTGGCAAAATATATCTGCATCAGTTTCCAGAAGCGCTGATTCAATTTCAGATACCTTATTTCTCGCAGAACGAATGTTGTAGTGTATCACATTTAATGTCTTTTCTATTTCCCTGATGCTATTTGCGTGATCTTGCTCTCCAGGAGGTCCTTGGGATTCCACGTCAGATGTTTGGGATGTCTTTGTAGATTCAAGAAAAAAATAATACTAATTCCTTGTGGCCATTTTGTATAATCTATTAGTATTTCACGTTCAGGTGGTAATATAGATATTTTGAAGGAGCTTTTTTGCTTGTCCTTTCTTGTTGTCAGTTTTTCAACAATAGGATTGGCTGCTCCATTAATTTTAATAAAGTTTTGAAGAGTTTCTGGTGCAGTAGTAGGCATAAAACCAGTACAAAAAGATAACACCTTTTCTCGGCTGCTTTTATTGAATCATTATTTACTTCTGCTTTCATGCATCCTCTTATGGGATCTGGTCGATTTTTCAGTTTACGTGCTTTGATAACTACACTAGGTTCAGATTGTTCATTAAGTTCAGGAATTTGTCCTTCAGGTACTATGGAAGGTTTACACGTTAAATCAATCAACTCCAACCAACACTCTCTTAGTTAATGTCAGTGGAGGACGCCTTCTATACTAATACTTCCAATTAGTATTGAATTCTGGCATTAACTTTATTCTTATTTTTTTTCTATAAAATTTAATACTTCACTTATATTTCGAACGGTTGCACAATTCAAATTCAGTTATCTATGGTCTCTGGTCAGAGAACACTACCTCACAGATCTCTGAGTTTAAGTTGTTTGACTTAAATAAATTCAAAGTAATAAGATATACGCAGAGTTCTAATTATTATATGGTTCCTCACATGGATAACAGTTAGACAGATTTCCAATAGATGGCGAAAGTTCTGTTTTAGTTGTCTTAAAAGTGTTGAAGAGATATTAGCGGGGAATATAATCTTTGATAAAGTGACGTACCGACGAAAAAGCACCATTGAGAAATAATTTATTTGATGTATTTCGATGGGAGAGAAATAAAATTGAATATTCACTATGCTAGATTGGGAGAAGTTGTTATCATCAAAAGATCATTTTTTCATATCTGTCTGAGAATAAAATATTTTGTTGAAATGCTCTAAACTTTTGGAAGTTCTTATGAATTTTTAAAATGAGGGTTTGTTCTCTTGAAATTTTCAAATAAAATAAAATGATACATAAAAATGTTTATTCTCTTATGTTTGCAAAAGTTTTGTTTTGTGGTTTTGGACAACAGACAGAAGGATGTATTTGGCATGTGCGTACAGCGAGGTGCTCAAATTTCTAAATATGGACATAAATAAGTATCTACTAATAAACGGCGTACGGTTTACCATTGGCTCATCCCATCCTCCAGGTATGCCTATTGCTTTTATTTTGTAATAATGTACGATATTTCTAAAGTACCAATTAATAAGCCTACAAATTAATAAAAACTACTAGATATATTGCAGTTTCAGGGGTCTTTCATTTTCTTATTAGAAAATCTAAATGGATGATAACTATGCGCATAATGAAAAATTACCCCATTGAAATCGAAAAAAGAATAGATAATAGAAGTCGTCGTTTGTTACAAAAATTACAAACCCAAATCACATCTTTCGATTAGTACCTAATATAAATAAAATGCTCAATCCCATAAATTGACCAAAATAAATGAACTAATTACTAATCAAAAAAAAGATTTTCTTCAGTATTGTCAACTTCTCTTTTACAAAACTAAACAGCTAAATAATGCATTATCATTCGCTAGCTTTCCCGACCATCATTCCTTCCTCTATTCCTTTTCTTCATAGTCTATCACATTCTTTCATTTCATGAACTTTTTTGTCGTACTCGTCTAATTGTAAGATTTTCTTAGGCAAGAGGAGTCCAAGCCGTTTTAATCCTTCCATTTCAACCCATTAGACCACTGCCTTTCCTATTCTTTTTTCTGTAACGCATATCTTCATGATTAAATCTTTGAAAAGCTGACATTCTGGCAATTGTTCTCAAATAATCTATTTCTATGATAAGTAACTTTTTTCCCTCAATGGTTACTTTCTACCATAGATTCAAACATTGTCTGTGCTATCCTTTCCTTATTTCTTAAATTAAAATGTGGAGGTTTCCGAATGGATGGTAAACCTTGTCTCTATTCTTTGGGTACGAACATAGATTGTAAGAGTATGTTATTCATCTTAACACTCAACATGGCCTCTATTATTTTGGTAAAGCTCTCAAATTATCAATATTAGATATTTACTCAAGCCAATCATCATCAAGACGAGCCCACAATGCGTATATCAATTATATATCAACTAATTCATCTTTATTCTATGCAATAGATAGCGAATAGCCTGCCTTTTGTTTTATAAACGCTAAGAAAATGTTTACGAACATTTTGACGTGACAAAGTAACAACGTCCTACTCTAAGGGTAATATGTTCAAAAAATTAAGCTTTTAGGTATCATCACCTTTTTTCTTGGAAACTATAAGTGATATATTATTTTTATTATTATGTTAACTAGCTAGAAGTTATATTATATTTTTTGACCGACGAACCCAAGCGCAGAAGGTATGCAATTCGACTGTCTGCTTTATTTATCCTTCCCTTCAAAAAACCAACCCGAAGGGAACAATTTTTCTAGAAAATCAAAAATGTCAGGTGGCAGAATTAAAGATAGGACAATATCCGGAAACGTTTAAATTGGACATTTTATCAAAACAGTTACGGTTTTCGAGTTGTAGCGATATTAAAATCTCAAATATGTGTACTTTCACTATGTGCAGAGGGCAATTTCTTTCGAACATTCAAAATCTGAGGCAACCACATGAAATACCAGATTATTTGTAGCAACATTTATAATGAATATGTTTTCCTTAGAGTTACGGTTTTCGAGTTTTAGCGATATTAAAATCTCAAATATGTGTACTTTCGCTATGTGCAGAGGGCAATTTCTTTCGAAAATTCAAAATTTGAGGCAACCACATCAAATACCAGATTATTTGTAGCAACATTTATAGTGAATATTTGTTCCTTAGAGTTACGGTTTTCGAATTAGAGCGCTGGTAAATGAGTCCATTATCTTTGGGAAAGGTCAGCCTCTCAGATGCAGATGTATATATATAAAATAAAGTAGGTATAGAATTAGGGATTGTATATTATTTAAAATAATGCACCATGTACTGTACCTACACTTCCTGCCAATTATAAAAGAGATACGACAAATAATTTTAACATTTTAATGGCTATTGTGATGGTGATATTTATGTACAATAAACAGATTTTTGACAATCAACTAAAAAGGATTCAAATACATCAGTTTAAATAAAATAAGTAAGTTGCAGAATGACATGTGTTGACATCTGAAGCACTTTATTTCTTTCCAGTAACTTTGAAAACAAGAATTACCAAATGATTCAGACGAACCGAAACTGAGAATTAATGAACAGTGCGGAAATTTTCAATTCCCTTACCTAATAAAGCTCCAAAATATTTCTATGGACATACAGACATTCCAAAATTTTGTTGTAATCATTACATTGGTTCAGGCTTGTGTATTTTTTTTATTGACCAATAAAATATTTCTGCACGAAACAGTGACAACTGATATTTACAATTTAAAGTGATCAAAAGACAGGCGTAGTAGACATTTTCCCATATCTACATATCATATCATCGAATTACTTTTTTTTATTGTTCGAAATTATAGTTGGATATTTCAATAATCGTCATCAGGTCCCATGTACCCATCAGGTCACCTCTATCAGTTGCATCACAACAACAACAACAATAACAACAACAACTAATAAAGGCTACAGCGGCAAGCTGCATTCTCATGGGACAGGGTATTCACCTGGGCTCACTGGATGATTCGCGTTGTCGTTCTCCTCTCTATAGTTAATTCCAACAATTCGGTCGCGATGCAGATGGCGTTGCCATCACGGCTGCCGTCACGGGTCACTACGCGCTACAGATACAAACAACAACAATGATTCAAGTGGAAAATTTCACTTGTAACTGTAAATGTTGAATAGATGCTAATTATTGTTGGAATTCACCAGTGTGCCCAGAGACGCGATTGACAGCGACATAATACGTTTATCCTATGCTGTTTTTGATAGAATGGTTTGTGAAGAGCGATAATTCAGTTGATATTTTCGTTTACGGTTAGGACTTTGATATTGATTGATATCTATGGAATAATGCGTATTAATATTGATCATCCCCTTAGAATTTGGTAACATATTTTAAGATTTAATTAATCTTTTGATTAAAAGATAATTCTGAATAATTTTTGATCAAAAATTTTACCTCGCAGGAATCATGAAAATATATATTCCAGAAACATCTAAATTCGGTGTTTAAATAAAATCGACGCTATGAGATCGTACAATAAAAAATATAAAATAATATAATTTCTATTGGTACTGGTACCCATGAAGCTGGTGCTTAAAGTCTTCCATCCGCAAACCAGTACCAAGAGAAATAATGTTAATTTCTTGGACTTCGTCCTAAAAAACACTATGTGCAGTATTTTCCATAATCTATATAGATATAAATATTAAAAAAAAACATAGGACCGGCTTTATTAGTTGGTGCACTGAAAAATACGAAACCAGCAGAATGAGTCTGACCCTCGAGGTCCAGACGACGAACTTCCCAGTAGATTTGAAAATATTCGGACGAACATAAAAACTCAATACGAATCTTCAGTAGTTTTTAGTAGTTATTATAGATCTAGATTTCCAAAATCTAAAAAAGAGGTGGAACATGAATTTATCTATGACAAACTAATCTGTGCTATGTTACTCGGATTCTGGAGAAAATAACTTCATAAAGACAGCCGCATTTTAAAGACGATAGGACATCCGTGTTTGATGAATAAGACAGAGACAAACATAGAAATTCCAGAGGCTACAAAAATGTGCTGGTTGCCAAAAAATGAGTTTTTGTACAACTGTCAAAAAAACTTGACATTTCTGCATCTCTATTGATGTGTAAATGTTTACTTTTTATCACCGTGAAAAAAAGTATTTCTCACAGTGAAAAAAATAATTCACAAAATAAATATGAAATATTACTTTTTGAAGGATTTATTTTTAACAGAGTCGATTATTAATTGATTATTCATTAATTTCATTTATTGGAATAATATGTCATAGTAAAGTTTGTACTACTTCCAACACAAATTTCCGAAGATGTATGCAGAAATGTCAAGTTTTTTTGACAGTTTTACAAAAAGTATTTTTTGTATTTTGTGTATAAAATTCGTGTTTTCATGACACCAAGATAATTTCAAACATATTCTGACAGATCTGTCAGTTAATATTAAAAATATGGTTATTCGTTGCCAATCTGGCATTAGGTGCTTGTCAGTTTGAGTTAGGATCATTAACCTATTTTATTAAACCTTACAGAAAATCAGATGTTCCCAATGCGCAATACTGGTTATTTCATAATTCTTTGGAACCTCTGTTGCTAGTGACTTGATTCGGTAATTGTCAACCGCCTCGTGAAGTGGAAGGCGTGTATATTAGGTATACTGATTAGTAAATAACAAAAAAAAAAACTTCTTTCCGCTCACTAGCTTTAGGCTGTCGAAATTTTCTTAGTTTTTGGTATGCAGTTAAAAAACAGCAAATGTGACTCGGCTGGAAGTAAATACGCACATACGTACAAACACATATACAGACATCTTGAAAAAACGTTGAATTTGCATTCTGGTGACTTTGAAACGTAGAATGCAAAACCTGGGGATTCATAAAATTGCCCCCCTTTCATTAACTTCCTCTGGGGAGTTCATAATTTTAAATAGGTTCTGATTGTCCAGTGGTCGAAATTCGACTAAATTTGAATTGGAGCATTGTTTAGAATCTTTTGTCAAATAGTATAATCACTTTAATAAGTAATATTATCTAATTATCTTAAACGAGCAATGCTTGTATATATCGATTTCGAAGAAAATTCGTATGTATGGGATCTAGAATATATTGAATCGATTGGTTGTAGTCACATTCACAAGAAAAATCGTTTTCAGCAATTAATATTCTCATTTCAAGAATTCTATAGATTATATCTTAGATAGCGATATGAACCCATCAATGTCATAGGGAGAAATAGTCCTATGGTAAAGCATCCGGGTAATAATCTAGGATTCCTGGGATCGAATCCCGATCACCTCTGAGTTTTTTTTCAACAAAACCCATTTATTTAAATAAAAGAGGTTAATATGAATTTCTAATAATTTAATTGGAAATTTTCAATGAAAATTTGTACATACCTAATATATTACGATCCTTAAGGTACATATTAGCTAATGCAAGGAAGGGTTAGCAGATTTTGGTAAAAATTAGCGAAAACGGGTTTTCGGAGTCGAGAAATCGATTGACGATTCTTTTATATTTAATCGGTGTGACCCTCGAGCAAAGCTCGGTCGCCCAGATATTTATATATTATATTCATTCATTAATTCATTCATATTTGTATTTATATACATTTTTTCGAAATTTGTTTATCAATTTCAAATCAGAATTAGAAAAAAAAATCTGGCTTCTGTCCACTCATGCGACTTTCCTAACGTTCTCAAATTAATTTCATCGAATATACAAATCATCTGATGAGGTCGTGTGACCATTTATTTATTTCAACTTGCTATGATAAACAACATAGAAAATTTGTTCATTTGAGCATATTTTTTCTTACTGATTGTGTTTAAGAGAGGTGCATGATAGTCGTTGATAAGGGCTTTAAGCAGACTTAATTTTACAAGTATCATCAAAATCGTTTTCGCGCCACAGTCTCGAGCGAACCAATAAAAAAACATCTTGACACTGAACGTCAGATAGACAGACCAATGACTGAAAATATATTTCTTGGACTTAGGGGTCTCTGAAACGTAAACATCTGTTGGAAACCGGAATCCCAAAATTTCACACGTTTACAATAATTCTTTCCTTACTAGACTACTAAGAGTAGCAGTAGAAACGTAAAAATGCCATGACCCAGAATCGAACTCAGGTCAGGTTTAAGCTTTCTAAGAAGGGCTAACCACTACACCATCAGAGTATTTGACTTGACAATTCGATATATCGATAACTTTAAATGGCTGGCCAAATCACATACTCGTCCGTGAACGCAATATTCTTAAAAAGTGGACCAAAGCTCTTAACGTATTAATATACAGGGTAAATGCAGAGGTGATATAATTGAAGATAGGACAATATCCGGAAACGTTTAAATTGAACATTTTTCCAAAAAGTAACGGTTTTCGAGATAGAGTCATGTTAAATACTCAAATGTGCAATGTGGAGAGGGCGATTTCCGTCGAAAAATGAAAATTTGTGGGCAGTACATGAAGTACATAATTATTTGTAGCAACATTTATAATGAACATTTTTCCCTTAGAGTTACGGTTTTCGAGTAAAATTGGTGTTAAAATGGGAACACCTAAAATATTCAAGCGTATTTCCGCAGCGATGTTCTGAGATCTCAATAATAACAAACAACTACAAGCAAGGAATATACGTGGGAATAGGATGAGTACTATCCTTCATTGGTATTAGTGAACGTTGAACGATTTTCGTGAGTAATGTTACACTCAAAAGTGTGAAATAATTTTTTTGTTTTTTTTTAATTAAACCGACGTTATTAGTTGGTGCACTGACAAGTATTAAATAATATTAATTCTATTGGTGCTGGTACTTGTGAAGTTGGTGCCGAAAGTTATCAATCTACCTGCAACTGCACAATTTCAAAAGTAACAGCACCAACAGTGTTAATATTATTTTATACTTTTCAGTGCACCAACTAATAACGTCGGTCCAATTTTTTGTATAAAATATTTATTATAGAGAACATTTATTTCTATTTTTGAGTATTTCATTTGTCATCAAAACGTTCACCTGAATTCATTGATTTTAAAATGAAACGGTAGGTAATAATCTTGCACTTTCTAGAGCTGTCCCTTGGAAACTTTTGTTTTTTTTAAATGGTCAATTCATAAGTCTTAGAAAATGGTCAGTAATTTAATCCAGCCAGATAACATTTAATTTAAAAAAAAATATTTTGGGAGAAAACCTATTCAAATTTTTATTGAATTAGCAAGAGAGTTTTCATTTTAGATGTTTTTGCATTTTTATATATTTCTGAATTCTAATCTACGAATATTTCGCAATTAGGGAACCTATAAAATTATTTCCTCAATTATTTAGAAGTTTATTATTTCAAAGAAGAATAATAATTGCATCTGCATCTTGTTTATTAAAATTCAACGTCGTGATGCTGAAAATTCATTAAAGCATCTCTGCCAGCATTTCCTAAAGACTACTTAATTAAATCTTTTCTATTTACTTAGATATCGCAATAATATTATATCCTCTGTAGGTCACGGAAATCGCCGATGCAAACATTCAACAAGGATGTTTAATTAAAGTGAGTTTCTAGCATTCTATTTGCACATTACACAGGCAGCTGAGTCTGGTTAGTTGCTTGAAATGATATAATTTGTTGAGTGGAGTAGCTTATTTTGGAAAACAATAATTGTATGTCATATTTAATTTGTTAATTATAACATCAAGCTATTGCTGTTAATTATCTTAGAACTTTAAACATCAATTAAATGCCCATATCGTGCTTATTTCTTACCAGCAAGTTTATATATAGATAGATTCATTTATTTCAATAATTGGAAACAATTACATGTTACAAAAATGAAACAACTCAAATTACCTTCAGCTAACTACAAAAAAGAAAAAAAACTTCAATATCATAAGGTTCACAATTCATTATGAGTTTATATATCTCCTTCTTGAATACTCTATAATCCAGAATTATTTGCAGTTCTCTCGGTAAAACCATTTATTGTCATAGGTATATAATGGTGTTATTATTATTTTTGTACCGGAATAATAGTCATTCTGCTCATGAAAGAATAACAACATTAATCGATATATATATGTATAGACCTGGTATTGTTAATATTTTGTGATTCTTGAAAAGAGATCTACAACTCTAATCGACCATTTTTGTTTCGAGAAGATTCTATTCATAACTACGAAATTACCCCAGAATAAGATCCTGTAAGTTGTTAATAACTGGAAATTGACAAAGTATACTGTCCTCAGCACATCACCATCAACCTGTCTTTTCAAAACATTCAGTATATAAACGACAGAGTGAGTTAAACTTTTCACCCAGCTGTTCCACTTGATCTTTACATTTAAAATTTCGATCAACTGCAACCCCTAAGAAAGGTACCACCTCTTTGACGTTAACATCACTACCTTTGCAACTCATTGTGTTAGGAAAAACTTGTGTAGATCGATCCGTACTAAAGTAGGTGTTAACAGTCTTCTGCATATGCAAGATTAGCTTCTTTTCACCACACCAGCTGCATATCTCCTCTAGCACTGAGCTGAATAAATCAAGTGATGTCTGGAGGTTGATACACCTTACCACGATGTTAGTATTATCAGCAAAATTTACGAGGTCACAGTATTCAGATAGTGCTAGGCCTATGTCGTTAATATACACTAGAAAAAGTAGAGGTCCCAGTATGCTGCCTTGTACGATGCCCATGCTTACATCGACGTCTTCTGAGGTATACTTTTCACCATTTCTAGATATAATCACTCTCTGTCTCATGTTTCGCAGATAATTTCTCATTAGGTTAAGTAGCTTATTCCTAATACCAGAACTTTCAATCTTTGAAAATGAACTATGTAGGCTATTAAGTGGGTAAACCTTCACAAGCAGGTACTTTTGTTAGATAACTACTAAACCAACTAATAAAGTCGTTCCTATTTTTTGTAAAAAGTATGTATTATCTTTGAGTCTTTTATTAGCCATGAAAATTGTTGGACGATCATTAATAGGTACTAAGTGATTTCAAAATAACAAAGTAACAATCTTGCTAGCGTTGTAACTCGGAAAGCCTATTTTTTGCCTTAGATTAATACAACTTAAGAAATTTTGTAAAAAGATTGCTCTAACTATCCAAATGCATAAAACTTCAAATTCACAAACGTATTTCACACAGACCATGCGGGAAAATAAAACGTACAGAAATATATTAGTGGATTTTGAACATTTTAAAGTACAGAGTGTTATTTGAGAACCCAAAATTATGTTAAATTTTGGTTAGTCCTGACCTGGATGTTCTGACTGACTCGTAGGTAAATCTCTTGGATAAAAATAGGAGAACGTTTTACCAAATATCAAGATAATATACTGGGTGAATCTTGAGTTATTACCACGCAAAGAAATGACCAAAATTGACAAAACACTCTATATCCCGGTTGTAAAACTGGGTACAACCAACAAATATGCCATATTTAGAATCACCTTCGTGTCCTTTATCCACCGTTAATTTTTTTCCGTTTCCCAATGGGACACCCGGCAGACGTAGACATGAGATATCCTCTCTCAAAAGTGATCCGTTTGTGAAAGCCATAAAGATGTGGTCGATTGTTATTAGCATCCTAAATCTTGTAAATAGTGTGACATTCTTTCATTGCATTCTTTTTTTTAATAGTTTTTATTACTTTTGGTTGAGTGGAAAACGGGGGTCCGTATTTCTCAGGCCCAGGAAATTTCTTATTCATACCTGGATCGAGTTTAATAATGTTCCAATAAAGGTTAATAGATATTAATCAAATAATAAGTCTTTATCGAGAGATGGAACCTTAGACACTCATGTACATTTAGACTATAAAGCAGTTATGGGCTCGCGCACTGGAACTACGTATGAGCATGGAATAGTTACCACAAATATGACAGCTTATACACTTTATAGTGTACTATTTATTTTAGAAAAGCTATAAGAACATAAAATATAGCCTATGCCAACTGAGCAGATGTAGAAAATTCAATAAAAAAGAATTATTAAAATCGGATAAGTAGTTTTCGAGATTTTCGTGGTCATACGAAAAGTCCTTACTCGTATATATATTGGTATAGATAAGCTGTGTAAATACCTCTAAACTATACGATAAAGGCTGATCTGCTGATTCGTTATGTTAACTAATATGTCAATGGTAAATGTAAAGTGGTAGAAAGCAGTTGTACTCTTTAGCAACTTTTTTTAAAACTTTAATACCTAATATAAACAAGATTTAATTTTTTTTAAAAATACACTTGTTCAAGATTATGCAAAATTTTCACATGAAGTTGTCACCTTCGACAGGTTCTAGCACCTTGAGTAAATATTTTCAACACTAGGTATTATGAGTTGTGACTTTTGCAGAAGATATTCTGAAAATCCTGTATACAGCCACAGCAGAACGATATTTTGAAGTAAGCCAAGATTCTTACTGCAATTCAATCTGAACCAAAACTCATTTTATTCTTCAATTTATTGGAAGAATCAAATGAAGACGTCATTGTTCATTACACAGTCGGCAAGGGAACAGTTTTTTTGCATCTCCAATCTAACTTTCTCATTGTAAAAAACTTTCATCATCAGTGACGACGGCATCTCATACTTCTTGATCGATAACATCTTGCGTCTTGTCAGTCAATTTCATCAGTCATAGTATAAATGATGGTAATCGCAAGACTGTCATATTAAGACTACATACATTTTATGTTATAGACCCCATATATTCTTTCAGTGTAAAAACTGTAAATTGCAATTGCATCTCTTTCATGGCCAACTATCGTTGTAAGTATTCCAATCTCGAAGTTAAGAAAAAAAATATCCTCCAAACTCACTTCCGCCTCCAAAAAAAAAGAAACACTCCAGTGAAACTCGAGCTGCGTTATGAATAAGGAATCTCTCAGTGTTCCAGTTCGTCGGCGTATAGAATATCTTTTTCCCGCGAGCCGAGCCCATAAAAAATCCAAACGGCCGGGATGCTCTCGGTTTTCAAAAGCCTAGAAAGTGTGCCTATATATATATATATATATATATATATATATATATATATATATATATATATATATATATATATATCTTTTATCTCACGATCCAAATGTGTTGACGGACAAAAACGGAAACAACGCTAAATGGGAGGTGAAGGGGAGAGCAAAGAGTCAGGAAAGTAGGTTGTATAGGGTGTATCTACCATTTGCTTATTCAGATCTCTTCAATTTTACATCTTGCAAGATGGATGCTTGTCACAAATAATTGTGAAGAGTAGAGTTACTGTCTACTATGACATTGTTAAGCTACATTGAATTTAAGGAGCAAACGAGGGTTCCGTATTTTTGTATAGTAGCAAAGTAAACAGAAAGACTCTATAAAAGAAACTATGACATAAACAATTGCTAATTTAGATAAATAGTTTTCAATGAATAAGAAAATAAGAACAGAAAAAAAAGTACAGGTACCTACTGCCAGGAGAATCCTTGTCACGTTTGTAATTAAGGCTTGTACATCGCAATCGTTTCCCTTATTTTCCGTTCTACTCTTACAATTTTCACATGGATTTTTCTGTAAACTTTGACTGCATTTTACATCCAGTACTTTTTGAGATAAGGGTGGGCTCATTTCGATTCATATGTCACATGATGCTTCAAGAATTATTTCTTTACATTATCTAATTTATCCCTCAAAATGGACCCACATTATCAGAATTTGTTTATTTACGCTAGTTCTGTTTAAACACTATTTAACTTTTTTTTCGTTCAGTTTCGTTCAAAGAACTAGGAAGCGACCATTTTTTGTTGTACCACCGGCTTATTTCTATCCGTTTTCTATTTATTAAATTTAAAAGATATTTAGATGCCAATATCCACCAACACACATTTCTAGGTGCCATTAAAATATCGTGTCTTTTGTGCGACTTCGCTTCAGGTTTTTATTTCTAGATCTTGCCTCGTTTTTTTCACGGAATTCCCAAAACAAGTTTACTGTTCGATTGTATGTCTGATGTTTTTCACTGAATGAGATAATAAATCTTCCTGAAAGAAATAGAATGTTGTTTCAACAAGATGGTGCTCGACATCTTTATTTGAAGCACTTCGATGAATCGGGAGAAACTGACCCACTGGATGTGCTGCTAGATCTCCTGATCTCAATCAAATGGAATTTTTATGGGGATATGTGAAAGAAATCTTATACCAACAACAATTGAAAATGTTTTCCGAACTAATACACCGGTATTGCTAACAGTGCAAAACTCATTTCAAGATCGTATACAGAGATATTTCAACTAAATATGGTGGAAATAAGCAATTAGAAATAAAAAAAGGTAAATCGGAAACAGCAAAAAATAATCTGAGGCTGAAAAATATACGGGGTTCAAAGTTGAAAACTTATTTTTAGGCACCTTATATAACTTGAATATCAAACAATGATGTTTTCGATATGCATCTGCAATTGATATTATTTACAAACGGAAGAAAATAATTTTCAAGAGATTTGGAGATAGTAGATAATATTAGCGAGATGGATGGAGGACACTAAAGTGTACTCGACCCTGTAGATTTTTCTCGATAGACCCTGTATAGTTGGTAATAATTCCTGGTTATAGTATCTTTGTCTGCTTAGTCTATTTTCCTTTTTGAATCATCGTCCTACCTTTCGTAGAATTGCCCTCTATCTAGTGGATTTTGAAATTTTCACAAGAGCCGGCTCTGTCGCCAAATTAAGTGTTCCTTTGAATAAGTACGCCGCTTATGCTTATCCAATTAGTCAAATGAGATGATAGAAGGTGCATACCAGGTATTTTCCCTCCTGACAATAACGTATGTTGCGAATGCCGATAAGCGTAACTATAAAGTGCCACATGATTCTTACGGCGAGTTTCATCTCTTTTTTCTTGCCTCGTGTTCTGAAATATTCCAACACCCGATACCCCATATGCCGGTGTTACCTTCAAAGAGCTGTTTCAAGCTTACACCAAGGCTATTTCTTGAACCTCCCGCGTATTCTTATTAATACAAGTTCCTCTTGGGCCCCGGTAGGTTCACGCTTCTTCTTCGGCTGCCGAAGGACCGCGGGAGGCCAACCGAAGAAATTCCGCCGGCCATCAGCATCGACCGTCGCGCACCTCTGCCATCTCTCGTTGCTCTGTCCGTAAGTCCGTAGTCCGCCCTATGCCTGTGTTATATGTTCATGTTCATGTATATGCCAGTACGCAAGGCAGGCCATTTAAACCGTCTGTAGTATAGATTGGACGGGGTTCACGAACGCCCGGGTCTTCAGACGGCATTGGAAGCGCAAAGGAGCAACGCGACGATATATAACATAAATATAATCAACAACCACTTACTAACGATTTACCTAATAACCTCTGGTGCGTGTTTCTAATACTTTTTACTAATAAAAACTTTGTGATAGTATTCGAGTGTTAGTGGTCCCGTGTGGTAGTGAGATTATTGGTTCAAGTTTTCTGAGTCCGCTGAAGAACTTTCTTTTGGATTAGAACACTCCAATGCCAAAGGTAAGAGCTTCTAAGTTATACTTAGTTACACCGGTGATCTGTTTTCAAGAATTTACTTAAATACTTAAAAGAGAAGTAGTGAAAGCAATTGATTTGGAGCCAGAATCCGAAATTGAGCTTGGCAAGCAATGTGGAAGGGCGTATGGTATGCTGAACAAGGTTTATTTGAATTCTTATACATACTTATAATTATTGTAACAAAGTACTGGAAAATTGCATATTTGTTGAATCTAGAACATATATTTGAGGATCATAATGCATTATAGCAATTATAGGTATATTGTTACAAGTTATCCTCTTCTTTATTTAATCTTATTGATTAAGCCTACCTGCAGTTTGAATAAATCTGGAGAAGCACTCTAAGTTTACAAATTCAATTCGCAACATTTATCTAAAAAATTGATAATGTAAAATATACATACAATCACTGCTAAATTGTTTCAGTCAAGTTGGACTTCATTATATTTGGGAGAGAAAATCTACATTACGTTTTGATAAACTTAGGTCCAATTCATTAATAAATGTACTATTGTTACAAAGAGTCGTAGCAAAAAAATGTTGGTATCCTGTTTATTAATAAGCTTTCAGTCTATAAATCAAATGAAAACTAAAGGGCCGAAAAATCTTCAGTAGCAGTTGCTACCGACTTTCACAATTCCCATAGGGTAGGTAAAAATCATATCAGGTGTAGCAAAACTTGTCTTTTGTTATGACTTTGTGAATTGGGGAATTAGGGCTCATAAAAACAGGTGAAAAGAAGACTTACCATAGAATAGCACAAAGTTATTGATTTATTGATTCCAACTGATAATATCAAAATAACAAGCATAGTAAAATAAGCGTGAGAACTTGAGATTATACAGAAGATTTAATTAAAATAAATTTGTGGATTTCCTATTATAATAAACAATATGCTTTATTTATCAGAAAATTAATCATTTGCAGTTTTTCAACATGTATGAGATTTCTCACTTGGTAATAATAGATGTATGTGATCAATTCAATTTTAAAAACTCAATTTTGCGATTAATTCGTTGTTAAAAAGTAATATTTGATATTAATATCCATCAATGAGGTTACTGATGCAATATTTAAATAATAACATTTTTATAATCTTATCAAATATAAGCTATGTAAAGGTAATATTGTTTACATTGAATAATAAATTTATGTAGTGCCAATCGTTTTATTAACATTATAAATTCGCAACGCAATGCTTATTATGTCATGTTGTAGGGGTGTGTTATATCTTGGAATGTAAATGTAAGAGATAAAACACCTCTCAACACAAGCAATCGACTTGTTTTTTGGAATTGTTAATAGATATTTAGTGATGAAGTCTTATGTATATTAAACAAGTACCTATGTATCTATGGCTATATTATGTTATTATGTAGGTAGATCTACTTACCGTTATAAGCTGAAATATCTCATAAATGGCTCTAAGGATACTGTTTGATAATAGTTGAAAACGTTTTTTGGCTTGGTAATAATTTTATATTCAATTCAATTTTTGATTTATTCCTAACAACTACTTGCTAATTGTTGTGGATGTTGACATTGTAAAATATCTCCACAATTAATAAAATCATTCCTTAAATAATATAATATATATAATAATAATATTTCTTTTTTCCGAAAGTTAGTCTATTATTATAATTTATTACTCTCTGGATCTTTCAAACAAAGTATTTATAAATATTTTTTACAATAAATTGGACCGACGTTATTAGTTGGTGCACTGAAAAATGCAAAATAATATTAGTTCTGTTGGTGCTGTTACTTTTGAAGTTGTGCAGTTGCCGTTGAATTGAAAACTTTTGGCACCAACTTCACAGGTACCAGCACCAATAGAATTAATATTATCTTATATTATATATATATATATATATATATATATATATATATATATATATATATATATATATATATATTATTTTGTATTTTTCACTGCATCAACTAATAATGTCGGTCCAATTTTTTGTAAAAAATATTTGTCACACATTTGAGTGTAAATTCCTATTATCCACGTATATTCTTTACTTGTAGTTATTATTATTGAGATCTCAAAACATCGCTGCAGAAATACGCATAAGTATTTTAGATGTTACCATTTTAACATCGTTGTAATCCGAAAACCGCCACTCTTTTGAAAAAAATGTCCAATTTAAAACTCGATTTAAACGTTTCCGGATATTGTCCTATCTTTAATTTAACCACCTCAGATTTTCGATTTTCCAGAAAATTTTCCCCCTCCACCCCCTTCGTGGCATTTTTCGTAGGGAAGGAGAATTCGGATTTCCGTTTTTATGAATATGGGATCATTTCTCAAGCCTCCTCTTTCAAATGAATCAAAAATCATCAAAATCAGAGTACGAGTACGACTACTATCTAAAAGGCGCGCACCCAAAAAAAAGCACACAGTCGAATTGTATACCTCCTCCGTTCAGGGTTCGTCGGTAAAAAATAGAATGAATTCTGTTTATTCTATATTCTATACCAATAATGAAATAATATACCAAATATATACTTTAATGATCAAAATTGGAAGTTGATCACCATTCTTATTCACATTTTCGAAATAACTTAAAGATTATGAGTTCTTAAATTAGTATATACTTAAAGGTGTTCTCAATTCTTAACTAATTGACTTTGTTTGCCGAATGGAAATCGCGTCCCCGATTTAAAAAAATAAATAAATTATTATTCATAGATTCATATTTGAATTAAACAATGAGATATTTGTATATATGTTGACGGATTATCCAGGATTGAGGATACTTATCTTCTACACTTTGATTTGGTTTATGCTAAGTAATTATTTGAGTTCTCTTGGAATGTCATCGGAAAGAAACTGCCTACTCGAATACCGAAGAAATGGTGAAACCCGTTTCGAAAGGGCCACGAGATATCCAAATGTTGTGGGTTGAGCTGCATCTTGTGAATGTTCTCATTGATCATTCATAATTTCTTTGGATTCATTCTTTAGGTTGTGATTTTTATTTGTCTATAAATATTTTTTAAGTACCTGATCAAAAAAATATTGATGTAATGTTTAATAAATTATTATTATTTCCGTCTTTTCCGCATTCCAGATTGCATAGTCTCTAGAAATTGCTTTTGGATTTCTCAAAATCTACCAACGTAGTAAATGATTACAAAATTATAAAGTGCAATTACCATTACCCATGTAACTACATTGGGTTAAAAAACTTAAATTACCTACATATATTACTCAATGTGTTAAAAATTCAAAATTAATGTCCGTCAACATATCCATAATTATTATATTGTAGAAGGGTTGATTAAAACTACGAATAAAGAGTGTTCGTGAAGTTTCTGCGACATTCTCCAAATTTTGCCTCAAGCATAAAGGAGGAGGTATACAATTCGGTTGTGTACTCCGATTTAGACGATTTTTGTTTCATTTAAAAGAGAAGAGTTGGTCCAAAAACCGCCCTCAAAGGGAGTGGAGAGGTCAATTTTTCTCGAAAATCTAAAATCTGAGATGGCAGAATTAATGATGAGACCATGTCCGGAAACGTTTAAACTGAACAAGTTACGGTTTTCGAGTTACAGCAATGGTAAAATCTGAAATGTATGATATTTGTATGTGTTTCCACTAACTGGAAGGAGCAAGTTTTTTAGAAAATTTAAAGTACAAGACGGCCAAATTAAAGAAGGGATTATATGTAGCAACATTTAAATTGAACATTTTTTCAATATATGATCGAGGATTATAGATGCTCAAACTAGCAAGCGAGAAAGAGAAACAACGAGAGAAACAGAGGCCAAGTTATTCTGGTCAAGTCTAATATATTTAAACGCTATTTCAATGATTTATCCAATCAAACAAGCGAATTACTAATGTGGTCGATCGTATATAAGAGCTTTAAGACCAACCACAGATATTGTTTGTTTAAAAAAATAACACATCGCAAATAATATCAAATTGTATACAATAACTCTGCCTTATTTATCATACATAAAATCATTGCCATTCATTAATTTTTCTCTATAAATACGTTTCTTATTATAAACAAACAAACCGCATACTTACATTAAAGGTTGAGAAAGTCCGCATGTTGCACTACATAAGATTTCTTTGTTGATTTTGTGTGTTATATTTAGCCCTAAGGTTATGCAATCGTATGCAATGACTAATTTATTAATCGTCTTTCGTCTCGAAAACGTCATAGCTTTGATGCAATGCAAATATACTCAACAACTAATCATTTTATGCTACAAAAAAGTTAGGAAATTAAAATTATTTTTTCCCGAGAAATATTCGCCGAAAGTGATAAAGAGATGTTTTTTTTCAAAAGCTTATATGTGGAAATTGAAACGTAGATTTTACCCGAGAAACCTTTAATTCAGAAATTATCCAAAAACTGCAACGGTTTTCGAACCCTTGGAAGGAATATGTTAAAACTATTTTACGTATCTATTTATTTATCTTTCAACTAAAATAGTACTAGTGAGAAACTTCAACAGTTTTTGATCGATGACTTCAGAAATTTTTTCTTAGCATGCAGTCTCACTTAAAAAATCTGAACTATGAAGAAAAATCATCGAGTTTGATAGTTGATTGTTTACACTTCTATTTTTATTTTATTTATCCTCTACCTTACAAAAGCACATTATATACCTTATATATACATTATATATCTTAAATTCCACAATTTACTTACATTCAACTATGTACTAAATTGTTTTTTACGGTACCTATTTGTTATCATAAAATTACCGCTGCGATGATGTTCTGGTCATGTTTGATCCTTGGGAGGGTGTTCTACTATGTATATACCTATTTCCCTTTTCGAAAAATCATCTTATATTTTTACTCAAAAACAACATTATTTCAAGGCAGTCTATCTTCATTCTTCTTAGGTTCCAATATTATCAACTACTTAATGATTGAATATTAAAAAAGGTGTCTAGAAAATGAAGTTGAGAGCAGTTCAATTTGCTTGCGATTTTTTTTCAGGATTCCATATAGTTCAATAGGGCTTAGACATCTTTGAGCATTCTTACCAGAACCTGTGGTATACCTAGGTAAGAGTAAGTGAGTGAAATATCTGGTATAATGCTTTCAACCTTTTGTATCTGCCTGCGCTAAGATTTATTTGGCGCATCTCTTGGATTGGTCTGGATGAAATTTCATAATAATCAATGTCTTCTTAATAATAATAGCAAAAACAAAAGAATCTGTTTTATCATTTGTTATTATAACACTTCTAAACAATGGTTGTTTGATTCGACAATTATTTAATAAATTCTACATTTTTGGGGAATTCCCACCTACTTATATATCCAGGAGGAGGTTTAAACGAAACAGGAATATTGCTTACAGAAAATCGACTTTATTTATTTGTGCACTGAAAAATACAATATAATATTACATAATTCTAATGGTACTGGTAATTTTTTGAAGTTGTGCAAATAATTGTAGTCAAATAGAAGACTCTTGGCACCAACTTCAAAAGTACCAGCACCAATAGAATTAAAATTATTTTGTACTTTTCAGTGCACCAACAAATAAAGTCGGTCCAATTTTTTGTAAAAAATATTTATTTCACACTTTTAAGTGTAACATTTGTCATGAAAATCGTCGAATGTTTACTAATACCAAAAAAATTGCTTGTATTTGTTATTATTCCGAGATCTCAAAACATCATGTCGGAAATACGCATATTTCAGATTTTATCAATGCTCTAACTCGAAAACCGTAACTCTATGGAAAAATTTTCACTTTAAATGCTGCTACAAATAATCTGCTGTTTAATTTGCCCGATTCAGATTTTCAATTTTTGAAAGAAGATGCCCCCTCCACATAGCTGAAATATGCCTAACCCAACCTAACTCGATTCTCGATTTTCGAGAAAAATTGCCACATCCACCCCCTTCGGGGTTAAATTGGACCGACTTTATTAGTTGATGCACTGAAAAATACAAAATAATATTATTTCTATAGGTGCTTATACTTTTAGAGTTGGTATCTTTAACAAGTAACTACCTACAACGGCACACGTTCGAAATTTTGAAGTTGTGCAATTGTAATTAGATAAAAGACGTTCTGCACCAACTTCAGAATTTCGAAGTTGTGCAGTTATAGTTAGTTAGTATCAACTCCAAAAGTATAAGCACCTATAGAATTAATATTATTTTGTATTTTTCATTGCATAAACTAATAAAGTTTTAAATTTTTTTTTGAAAAGTATTTATCTACTTAGATTTTCACTTGTAAGTGTTTTTGCTACTTGAAATGCTAAAATTGGCGCTTTCACCAAATTGTGAATTCTATGCCATCTAGTAATATCAATTTGTGGGTAAACATCATTTCATCCGTGTAAAATTGTACATTGGCGAGTAAATATTGATGCGGACAAGTCATCTGGAGCGCATTCGATGCTTTCCGAACCAATTCAATCAAAATTGAACTTTTCATTGAGAATAATCGATTTTGGAAAATGTGATTATGTCGAATGAATTATTTTTGTGAAAGTGATTGACATAATCGCTCTCAATTTTGGTGCGAATATGAACTGGATGTTCAACTTACTGGATGGATTTTGTCTGTTAATGATTCTAGTAAAATGAATCGCTATTTCAACATAATCAAGAATGTGATAGGCACGATGTTTTTTTTTTCGTGGAATATTGAATAGATTTATGAGCTCAGGAAGCGAAGAGTAAATTCCTCTATTTGTCATTTTTCTTAAAATTATAATCATCTTTTAAAGCTATAATTTATAACGTTGATTTTTATGTACGAGTAGGTACATCAACGTTTTCGCTGAATTCATGTTCGACCTTAGAAAATGTTCGTCACAAGCTTTCAAATGAAATGGTTACTAGTTCGGAACTAACAAGTTCAAGGATCTCTTGATTCCGAGAAGAATCTGTCGGAATGCTTTGAATGGATATGTAATAAAATCAGCTTGGTCGCAAATCTTCTACTGATTGTGGAATGTTCTTTCATTGGCAATAATTTTACTATTTCAGGAATTCTTTCAGCAATATCGTGATTAACATTTTTCAGCCACCAAGAAATATCAATAGAATCTTTCTTCATTATTTGAGATAAGAAGGAAATGTAGATACTTTTCTACGTACTGGTCATTCTTTTTGACCGACTTCCTATAAGATGGAGGTATACATTTTATTATATACAATTCTATAGTACATAGTTTTCTTCTCTGTTCGCGCGTTTTGCATAATAGACGTGATCTGAATCTTCTTCCATTCGAACGAGGAGTGCTAAAAAGTATTATCATCTTTGATTTTTTGAATAACCATTTGCATATTGAAAACTTCATCATATTTTCTTCTGAGATATATAAGTAGGTATATTTTTTTAATACATCGAATGTTGTTAGATTTATCAAAGCTATTATCAAAGCCTGAATAAGATGCACAACTATAGAGAATCATTTTTCATGTAGAAAATTATTGATTTTTTAAGTATGATCTGCACCCGATTTGCGTATTGAACAAACAATATACAATCAAGGCGTGGAACTTGAATACACACATTTATCTAATAAATAGTTCCTGCCTCAATGCAGGAAAGCATCCATTACTATCATCTTCTTGAATCAATTGCACTGATGTCAGTTTAATAATCAATACACGAGTACATCGTCGTAATCAGAGCGCGGATAGAAAATTCCAAACTATCATTCAATATTTATTTATAATCAGTAGACTTATTATGGTAACTAGGAAGAGCCCGTTGATGATAAATAATTGTTCTATTTCGCTCTAATATCATATTAAAATGGATGACTATGACTTGATAATACGTACCTACTTTCATAATGGGCATAATAATCCACAGAATAATCATAATCTGACAGAATTCTAGTATCAAGAGTTTATTCTTGTAGCTGCGGATAATTTATCCAAAATTTTCTGTCATGAAGTTTGGTACCATATGACAGCAGTCAATGCACGGAATTCTCGGGAAGGAAAGGAATTTCAATTAAATTTTTTCTTTATATCTCGACATTCATTAAAATTATCGGGTCAGAGAGAAAAAAAAATATGGCTACCTTTTTGATAGTCGTGGCTACGATGATTCTTGTTATATTTAAAAGAGAATGGTTAAAAGATGTTCCTATATTCAATTTTTCATTGTTTAATCGAGCTTATCCCGTCGAATGATAGAAGAAAACCTTTTCAAAATTTGATTTCCTCCTATGTCTATCATATGGGTCATATAATTTCTTAAAACATTTACACCTCGAAATTGCTTTGGGCTAAGAAATTACCAAAAAAATTTCATACTCATTTCAGAAACATCTGGCTTTAAATTGAGATATTTGTATATTGTTCTCTGTCAATACAACAGCTATCAATAATTGCTTGCATTGATGAATTGATTTAAAGTTAAAGGCCCTTCTGTACAATCACGACTCCTGTATGACCTTCTGTTTAAGTGAGTGACCCGGAAAGTTTCCATGAGGCAGTGGCTTGGTCATATATAGTGTCTGAAATGTGAGCTAGCTTATAGGATCCAAGGATCGAATGCCCATTGGGTACTTTCGATTGGGTTATTAGACACCATAAATGAAAAATGTGGAAAAATTGCTATTATGAAAATAATAGGAATGACTTCATTAAGAGTTGCACTCAAAAGTATGAAAGAACAAAACATAATGTAGGAATCATAGAAAATTGGAAGTTGGTGTAACTTAAAAACTTGTATGATTCCTACGTTATTGTTATTTTATTCCATCCTAGTTTTTTCTCAAAAGTTATATATTTTGATGTTAGCTGATATACGCCAACGATGCTTGACTTCAAATACAGTCGAAGAACCATAGGTTTTAAGTATGGAGAATTATTATTATAAGTTTAACTAAATATTTTCTATCTTATGGACCGATGAAAGTTCGTTCACTACAAGAAAGGGATGTAAAACATAAAATACACAATATGGGTGTCGTTGGTGGTTCTCTCTAGTTGTCAATACAATTTTTCAAGGAATATATAAAATACTTGGTTTTTACATGAATAAACATGGTTAATTTGAAGTATGGCATTGTTACCTTAATAGAACTTGTTGAATCTAAACCGTGTTTTTGGGATAAAACAAATGAAAATAATGCTACATACAAGTTCAAAGCAGCCACGTCTGCAATAATTGGCGGGACACTACGACGCAGCTGAGATGCTATCGGTAAATGTGAAAATACCCGCCGATTTATCGTGTCGGTGTCGCTACCGCGCCGTGATCGGTACCAGTCAGTTAGTCCGGTGTTTATAGACCAAAATTGACCGAATATCTTTAGTGGCATCTTTTAGAGCACCATATATAGCACAATATATAGAGGATACCTATCCATTAAAATACCTATTAGCGCAAATAATTTGGCAGCAAGACAATTCTATAAGAATCAGAGTTTTCTTTACATGGAATATTGGATAGGAAATGGTGGAACTATTGGGTGGCCAGCCAACAGCCCGGACTTGACATCAACGTTTTTTTTCTTTTAAGGACACATGAAAAATCAGGTGCACAGAACTCATTGTCATAATGTTCTGGAACTCTGGAAAATACTTTCAGGGGCAATTAATCAGTTAAGAGACTCCCCGGAAAGAGTAGGTATATGAAAAATGCAAAATACAGCAGTATTTAGAATTGTTAAAGAATTTTAAACTTTTTATTTTTGCAAATATGGGAGAATTCTTCTTATATCTTAAATTATAGAAATTGTTGCAGTCAGCCATGGCACACTGCAATAAAATGAAAACTTAATATTTTTGCTAATATTCTATTAAATACATATTTTAAAGATAAGAAAACATTTGCATATATAATATACAGAGTATTCTTTTCAAAATAATATAAGGTAGGCTCACATGTCAGAAAATTGTTTTTGTTTTGCTTTGTATGTAACTCGTAGAAAAAGTTGTCCACCATTACCATTCCTACATTATGTTTTTTATTTACGTTGGTGTCTTCAAAAATACAAAAGTTACAACTTTTTGTAGGTTGTAGAGTAGAAAAGATGTAATTGATCAAATATGCATGTATGTTATTTAACGTTCCTCTATCCCTATGCTAATTACGCGTATTTAATGACATTCATTTATCAATGCCTGTTTATATAGGTAGGTACCTATATATAGAGGAAGTGCAAGCGGCTTCAAGAAAATGATTCGACCTTTGCTCTGTGTACATGTCCGTAGGAAGTGCTATAAATCTAGTTGCGTTCAAGTTATCGCACACCCTTCGAAATGTAGGAATAGTAATTATTATCGAAAAATTATGCGCCTACGCGTCTACTTTTCCAAACAAGGTGTTCATTAAAAATCCATAATTCTTAATGATATATAATAATACTACCCGCAGTTCAGTCGAGCTATTCCATATTTAGCTGGTAATTATAAATAGAATAGCTGTGATTTGGAAATATACGAAGTGGAAATAATAACTTGGTCACTTTTTTCCCAAGACGATTTAAAAAAGATTATGTAAAGTATATTTACCAGTGCTATAAAGTTACCAACAAAATCTATTGTCCTCAATGGTGATGAGCAAAATTGAATTTTATGAAAATACTAGCTTTTGTCCGCGACTTCGTGCGCGTGAAAACTGCATTCAATTCAATTCCTTGTAGTAGTTTTATCGTGATGCGTGTACAAACATACAGAAAGACAGACAGATGCGATAAAATGTAACCTATATTTTAAGTTAGACCTGTAGTAATACATCGGTGAAAACTGCATTCAATTCCTTGCAGTAGTTTTTGCGTGATGCGCGTACAAACATACAGACAAAAAATATATTTGGTCCCATTGATAGGGCATACTATTCCCAACTAAAGAAAACGGAGCTTCCCTGAAAATTTCAACTTCGTAGCTCCAGCCGTTTGGCCGTGGGAATGATTCTCGGTCAGTCAGTGAGTGAGTGGTATTCGCTTTTATTTATATAGATTAAGATAGTTCTCCGAGTTACGTTTAATTTGGAAATCCTTGCCTACCACCAATAGCCTGTCCAGCAAATTATTAAAGATTTTCTCCTATTCTTAGTTCCCTCTTCTTCTTTTGTTTTCTGAACTATCAGGCAACACAGTTTTGTGTCCATCTAGTCCAGTTTTTACTAATTTGACTAAAAACTGTGCAATATTCACTATTTTGAGAGTTACAAAAATCTACTGAAATGGAACTTATTTAAAAATTAATGAATAGTGTTTCAAATATATATATTTTTGTGGAAATGAAGTAGTCTCTTTGCGGATTCTATTATTATTTTGTTATTGGTCAATAGGTATGCTTGTAAGTTATATTAAAATAATACAAAAGTCATCATACACCTATTGTCGATCAGAAGGCGGTATAATTGACCGACTGCCCAAACGGAGGAGGTATACAACTCGACTGTATGACTGCATGTTTTTTATGGATGTTCCCGCTTTTTGCATAGTAAACGTGTTTCGATTTTGATTTTTTTTCATTTCAGAGAGAAGTATTGAGAATTGATAAAGAAATCTATATTGGACATGTCCTTACCCTCAAAATCTTCCCCCAAAGGGGGTGGTGGTGACAATTTTTCCCGAAAATTGAAAATCCGATACGGCAGAATAAAATTCCATATCCGGAAACGTTTAAATTGGACAATTTTTAAAAATAATTATAGGCTTCCCCGTTACAGTCAGAAATATGTGTTTCAGCTTTGTGGAACGGGCAATTTTTTCCGATGATCGAAAATTCGAGATTGGAAAATTATAATGGGGACCATATCCGGGAACGTTTAATTTTTTTTCGAAACAGTTACGGTTTTCGATTTACAGCAATGGTAAAGTCTGAAATACCTATGTGGAGGCTATTTCGAAAATTGGAAACATGTGACGGCCAAATTAAAGAAGAGATTATATTATGAAGGTAGCAACATTTAAATTGAAAATTTTTTCAAGAGTTACGGTTTTCGAATAATAGCAGTAAAGTCTGAAATATGTATAACTGCGCCGTCATGTTTTGAGATCACTGAAGAATAAGTAGGTACAAGCTAAGCCTACACATGGATGAGAGGAAAAGTACTATCTTCTTTGGTATGAATAAACGTTCAAAAATTTACATGAATAATGTTAGACTCAAAAGTGTGAAATAAATATTCTTTACAAAAAATTGGACCGACTTTATTAGTTGGTTTTTCATTGCACCAACCAATAAAGTCGTCCCAATTTTTTGTAAAAAATATTTTTCAAGAACTTCTCTATTCTATAAATAAATAAATAACTTTTGTTTTACCATTCATGTCAATATAGATGAATTGGAATAGAATGCAGATGCCATCTTTCTTATTAGACAAGCATTAGTGTGGTAATTACAGCCAGGTTATGTAAATTGGGCAACAAATAAATCTGAGAACACCGGCCGTTAACTCAATTAGCTGGCTAATAAAGCAATTTTAATGTTACCATTCCAGTGGTAAAAATATTTTTTACCGGATATAAATTCTGTTCTCTATTTGCTTTCTTTGATGCTTAGTCGGAAATGTTTAAAATAAAAATAAAATAAATATCTACTACTTTAGTTTTAAATTGGTTGTTTGTCGCATTAATAATGATAGATATATAAAAATTTTAACTTTTTCAAATATCTTTTACTGTGTCATGTTCTACATAGGCAATAATTGTTGATGCTGTTATCAACAATCTTTCTGTCTGGTCCGTTCGATATGAATATTTAGATTTCCTTTGCCGTTACAATAATAACTTCCTTGTTGCTGCACTATCACGGTATATACATTTTTGCAAATTCCTTGAATTCCACTTAGTAAATAACTAAAAGAGATGCTAACCCGCTAAGACATAAGATAATTTACAACTTCAATGAACAAACGTTATCTATTAACCTTACCCAACCCACAATAATTAGCGTAGCAACGTATTAAATATATCTACATGTTTAGTAACAAGTTATTATAGGAACCTGCTGTTAGATGCCAACCCATAATTTCGAGAATTCGAGAAACACTGTAGCATCCATCAAAATCTCGGACACAGGTATCTCATCCCTTCAATTGGTGAAAATAAATAAATCGGAGATAACAAAATTAAAATTTCTACCGCCAAAACAAGAAAATATTTTTTTAATTTATCTATCTTTGCCACACTAGTGCAGAAAGTGAAAGACTCTACGCATCGTTAGTCATGGAACCAATTCAAACTGTTGAGAAGTACCTATGCGACAATTCATATTCCCTCTAAATTATGCATAAAATATCAGGTTAGGTGTACAAAATGTTATGTACCTACCTATTATAGAGGCAGAAATTTGAAATATCAGATAGCTCTTCATATGTGGAGTACCTAGTACCATAATATTTTATTAGTATTATCGTATCTAGTGATCTTTGCTATTTGCATTTTATTTGGATAGCTTTAACTTCTTGAATTTCTGATTTATTGTCATCCCTTTTACTATTAAGTAATAAATTTAGACTCTGCTTCAGTCTTACTCTCGTTAAAACATACCCTTGGTTCACTGCACCTGTTACCATAATCAACTTACCGAACCTAGGTAAATATCCAACATTTACCTATTGATTAAGTACATTCAAGAAAATGCCTTGTCAAAAACTACTTTATCAAATCAAGTGTTGTCAAATGACATGAAAGCTTTACCAAAGATGTGAACGTGCATGGGATTTGACGTATATGTATTGTAACGTTTAACCCTGTGCTAAACGTTGTGGGGTGAGTTCACTTGCGGAGATTGCTTCCAATGGTTTATTTCCAAAAACTCTGTACACGACCTTCTGCTGTAGTACAACTGTCACCACTTGTCACCTTGACAAACTATACTGTCACTGTCTTCACCGACAGAACTAGTATTAACATCTGATTCCACAGACTGACTGTTATCAACTGACTTTAAGACTCACTGACTTCATAAGACTGACACAATAAACAGACTCTGTCCCGTGATCGACACGGCTTTATATACCTGAATCATGACATGACATTCATCGAGAATGTTGTATGATTATCTAGACGCACCTAATAATGTTCTAGAGCCTTGTCAAATTGACAATAATATGACAAATTGTACCTCACGTATAGTTTCTGAAAGGATCGAGAATAAATCCACCATAATTCTAGAACTACATAATGGAATATACAAGCAAAAACTATTGTAAACAAGGTAGTAGAATTAATAGCTAATAAACGAATAACAACCGTAAGTACATGATTACCTATCCACGTTACAGTATTTATACTTTCTTCTAAAATCTTCTATCTATTAAAATGGTAAAAATATCTGAAAATAACATATTCATAGTTATTTGTATTTATTAATCATATATTGTGTTCATTCAGACATTAAATTATTTCTATTTTCGAGGGGATAATGCATTTCCCAACGTTTCAATATCAACTGTCAGTTGTCATATATGTCATAGTCTTTAGGAAACAAACACGTCAAAGGATTCTAGTAGGCGTCTGTTAGATGTGATATGCATAATTCATGCATCAATTCTTACCGGATATTGCGTATTATTCACATGTAGATTGTAAGTATATGAGTAGGTACTTTGATTTGTGGTTGGCACTGGCTAATTGCCGCCTATATATAGCCGGTTTTACAAAGTTCTAAGATGGTTGACATATATGACATTACATACCAACTATGAGTAGACTAATTTTATATTTGTATAATATATTTATATATAATATTATGACAGCGAAATTTTGAAGAATACAAAAAAGGTAATAGTCTAGCTTAGCGGCTTTTGTTATAAAAGCACCAAGAAATCAAATGTTTGCAAAAATAGATGTATGTTAAAATAACTTTGAATGATTTGTTAATAAAAAAGGGTAATATGTTGTTCTAAGGACTTACGACTTTTAGCTAAAATTTTAGATTTGGAAGTTGTTATCTTTTCAATCTCAAATAATATATAATCATCCTTGCATTCTATCAAACACTAATTTCCTTCAAAATTAGCAAAAATATGCGTAAAATATTAAATATACGTTCGCGAAAAAGTAAAGTTAAACAAACTAATGATTGATATCAATGTTGCCATCGCTGCCAGTATAACCGTGTCCGAAGAACACCATTTTTCCCTTTTTATAAAAAAATCATTAAAAATAGCGTCTTGCGCCTCAATTTTATTAAAAGTAAGGCTTACAAATGTACATCTGTTTTTTCAAACATTTGATTTTTTAAGATTTTTATAGCAAAATCCACTAAACTAGACTATAAGCCAAAAAAAAATGTTCCGGTCACGTTGCGAAAGCGATTTTCCATGCTCCAATAAGTAAAAATATTAAGGAACATCATTGGGTACACAGAAAAAGAAACACAGACATAAGGCACGTATGTGAGGTGGAAGACATTCTCAGATGGGAACGTAAACGTAGAAAAGCCTGGAATGATCAAGTCCACAGGATTGCTAAACAGACTAGCAAAAATCGCGTGATATAATAGATCACGGACAGGACAACCTTTACGTAGATCTCCAAAGAGATGGAGAGAATCATGGTCATCAACATTTCTTGAGAACTGAGGCTGAGCTGGAGACTACACGTCTAAGGCCAATAATACGTGGAGTCGAACCTCTAATTTCGTAAAAACTATTCTTATCACATTTTTGAGTGCAAAAAGGGTTCTAACTCGTTAACTTTTTTGTATAATGTCCGAAAGCAGAAATACATGTTAAATTACTTTTTTTTCAATTTCATAACAGTTCTCATTTGTATTAATGAAGAATAATCAGAATTCAAATGCATACCTACGTAAAAAAACAAACATACAGTCGTATTGTATACCTCCTGCTTTTTGAAAAGGATTATAACATAAATTGCAGTATTTCTTACTTCGATTTCTGTTTACAAACTATCGACATAGGTCGGTCAGCTAAGTCTCAGTTAACGTATTATTCGTATTATGCATAAATTAGTTGATGATCTGGTATTTTTGTTTTATTGATCGGATTTAAAACAAAGATGAAAAAATCCCGATGGTATCCAGCGGAAAGGTAAATTTCTCAAAATTCATTGAATTGAAATTTGAACAACCTTTTCCTTGGTATACTACATGGCATTACATATAAGTTGCCGTATGTATCATAGTTCATGATCATCAAGTGTTCATATTTTATCAATATTTCTTATTTTTTCTTTATTATTTTTTTTTCTGTGCATTTTATGGAAAATTGTTTCGAATAAAAGTTGTAGGTACTGATTATATCTATAACACAAAATTATTTTGATGATATTTACACTACGGCTCTTTTTTGATAATTTTTTTAAATGTTTGAACGGTCGTCATTTTGAAACTACTTACCCGATGTTGCACAATAGCGAACTCGGCCGAGATATTGAAGAGATTGATTTTTGTAGCAAATTTGAATTTGATACCACTAAAACTGCGACCTCTATCTATGTTATCAAATTTCGTAATATCCCATATATATATAAATATATATATATATATATCAGATAAGAAGTAACGCTGCACTACGTGATTAACAGTTTAGTGGATATAACGGGAAAAAACATCAAAAATTGGCCAATTTTGTAAACTCTATATTTCACATCAACGTTTCGACATAATACATGTCTTCATCAGGATGCAAAACTGTGAGGGTATTAAAAATTGACAAATTTAGAAAAACATCAGGATATACATATCAATAATAATATTTGGACCGCTTTTTTATAAATTATGTATTTTGTCGAAACGTTGATGTGAAATATAGAGTTTAGAAAATTGGCCTATTTTTGCTGTATATATATATATATATATATATATATATATATATATATATATATATAAACTTTTGAACCAAATGTTTTTTTGGACTAACTTGTAGACATATAACAATATGCCGTTGAAATTTTTTCGAAATTCAAAAGTGCGAACGATCGCAATAGGTACATTTCTATAAGAAATTTATATATGGGATATTACGAAATTTGTTAACATGATAGAGGTCGCAGTTTTGAAGGTATCAAGTTCAAATTTGCTACAAAAATCAATCTCTCAAATATCTCGGTCGAGTTCGTTATTGGGCAATATCGGGTAAGTAGTTTCAAAATGGCGACCATTCAAACATAAAAAAAATATCAAAAAAGAGCCGTAATGTAAATATCATCAAAAATAATTTTAGGTTATAGATATAATCAGTACCTACAACTTTTGTTCAAAGTAATTTCTCATAAAATACACAGGTAAAAAAATAAAAATTAATAAAGAAAAATAACAAATATTGATAAAACATGAACATTCAATATAAATTTGATGTAATTGTACATTTTCTGGAGATCTTAATATAGACCCTGATTAAAAAAATATACAGTATATTTATTGAAAAGTAATAGGCGAAAAAAAAATCTGCCTTGAAGTGGAACTCGAACCCTGTCTGCTTTATATTCAACAGCCAAAACAACAATTTTATGTAATAACATGTAGATATACCAATGAAAAGGTTGTTCAAATTTCAATTCAATGAATTTTGAAGAATTTACCTTTCCGCTGACTACAGGCCATCGGGATTTTTTTTATATCAAATTACGAGATGCAATAATATAGATAGAATCTATTAGAAATTATGTTTCCAATGGAATTCTGTAATATGCGGTAAACAGAAAAGAAGCTAAATAAGATAACATAAAAAAAAATATGGATGCGATACCTTTCCAACTTATTCGGAGATCTGCAGCATAGCGTGACTAACTTGAACGAAAAAAAATCGATACTACGTGTTGTTACAATTGAGATATCGCTATAATTTCACATGGCTTTTTCATCATTATTATAATTCATTCAGTCTGTCACAGGAAGTGAGCCTGAACATTGAACAAAAAACTAAGCTTCCTGTCCATTGACGGTCACTGGCATCAGTTACAACTACGCTGGTCGAAATGGTCCAGACCCAACAACGAACGAAGGGTCTCCTCACTCAGAAGTAAAAGAGAGACAAATATATCGAGAGCAAGTAGGTGAGAAACAAAACCATAAAATGAAATATTGTTGTGAGAGGTCGACTGATATTTTTGTCTAGGCACTTTGTGGAATTTTATAGGAAATGCATTAGATTCGGACGGGCGACAGAACAAACACCGCGGGGTGTGGAGAGCCTTTTAAAGAATATATAGAAAAATACACTACACCATGTGGGCTAGCTTGAGTTCTAATAAAGAGCAGATAAATACTGTAACATGTCAACGATGAGTGCCACTATTATCAGGCGGATGTATATAACCTACTTCTAGGAAGGAAGTCAAAACCCTTTTAGTAAAATTCAAGTACATATTCTATTAATGTTTGACATCAGACATTTAAGAAAATATAGGAAATTGCTAATGTGTTTTCGTATGTATAATAGAGAATAATGATGGAGACTGGAACAGAAACATGAGTTCCTAAATGCGATTTAAAACCAGAATAGGCAATAAGAAGGAATGACTTGAAGGGATTATTGAATCAGAATTAAAACAAAATATAGAATCCACTACTAGAAGAGGCGTAACAAAAATGTTGCTGACATATGTTGTCAACAAAGGTGTATTTGGAAATGAAGATAACTAAGTAACCACAACGTATAGCATAGGTACATGTAGAAGTTTAAAATGGCCAGGGCGTATTAACATTGCTGATCTGTCGCAGTTGATGGAATAGTAACTCAGGTTTGTATAAAAATGGTTTTATGGATAACATTAAGGAATTATAGAGTCCAGTCAAATAGAAAGCGAAGAGGATAGATAATTCTAGAGAATAATAAAGAGCGTAATTGTCATTATTATTTGAACGAGTGAGGTGTTAAATTAGTTATAAAGAAGTAGGTATTTTTTACTAGGTACTATGTTATCGCATTATTCATATACTCGTCATATGAATATCGACAGAAAAACATCCCTAGTATGCTACAGAAATGGATATAATACGAGTATTATACGATTTTCTATTGAATTGTATGGGTGGCATTCCTTATAAATACGAAATAAAAAATATTTTTGCGCTTTATAACTGGAGATACTTATATGTATTACATGATTTTTTAAAAACGTTCTATATCTGTCATCTACATGCAATTGCTACAGATTCGGTTGATCATTATGCGATTCAGGGTTCTTTTGACATGTTTTATAGTCAAAGTTGGATACATTCCTCTTACAGCTATCTTCAAATATGCCATGATATCGAGCGATAAAAAAAGTCATTTAAAATAGGTTATTACAAATGAGATAGAGTTCGCAATTTGTATCTGCTAAAGATTGTTGTCATCAATTGTTATGTGTAAGAGTGTGTTTAGTTTATATCACCAAACGGTCGACAGGACCAATACCCAATATCACACAAAAAAATTAAAACTGTCTGCTTCTTTTGTTGGAATATAGTTAAATTTCATAAAAAAAGACATTTGCATTATAAAAATGCATGTGATTATTTCAAAATCTGCTCTATCATGTTCATGTCATATGTCAGTAATTTCTGTATATGGCATATTGCTCTGCAGATATTTTAGATTCCATAGCAAACTGAATTTGTGCATCTTCTAAACAGTTTTGTAAATATTTCAAAGAAGATTCATCCGAAAGGCCATATAATAGATTAGTAGCATTAATTGAAACTGTTCAAATACACAATTCAGTTAAAATTCTTACAGAATATTTAGACAAGCTTTGTTTACATCTGCAGCAATTAATATCTTTTTAGAAGCGTTTAAAACAAGAATTAGGTACGTAGTGATCCAAATAAACTGAAACTGAGAATTGATGAACAGTATGGTAATTATCAATTCACATTTTTATGTCCAAATGTTATAAGTCAAAGAATATTTGTATGGACATTATCATCATTAAAATAGTTGATCAATATTTCTGATGAAAGTGATAAGTGATGTTTTAATATTATAAAATTTCAGATGATATAAGTAAAGATTCTCGTATTTAAATGGCACACAAAATACTTACTGAGACAAGAATCTGCATCTTTCTAATTTCATGCTCATTTCTTTCACGGTTTAGTGTAAAATTTACTTGATGTTTCAGTGTTATACTATATTAGAGGATCCAGTATCGGAGAGATCTCAAATTCCATGGAACATGGGATGATTTTTTGGTTCGCTCGACACGCAATTTTCAATGACAATTTGCAGGGGGTGCCATTTGAAAATAAAACGTGAGGGGTAGCCGCAGGGCTGTCAAATGTAGAGAGAAAAATATTCTCACAAAATCATTAGGAAGTTGTTTTTCAATTTTTACATTATCATGTCAAATAAACGAGATATTGGCTGTATATGATACCTTGCGGGACACCCAGTATATTAAGTTTTTTTAAATATTTTTAGTATAATAAGTATGCATTTGACATCACAGATAGGTACCTAATAGTACCACGAAAAATGCTACATCTGACATCTCTGATGACGAGCTTGACGTTTCCTTATTCACCACCTGAATTTGTTGCTAATTTGTCGCTGGAAGATAGTATAGGGAAAATATAAAAAAATATAGAAATATAATAAAAATCAAAACAATTTAATTGAAAAATAAATATTTGAAAAGAAAAACGCACTTTACAGTATTTAATTCTATAATGCTAGTTAGGATATCCACTGATTAACCTGAAATCAAGTTTTGTTGTTGACGCTATCAGAATACATAACTCCATTTTCTCTCTTAATTTCTACCAGAAATTTTGTTGCTCATTAGATAAGTCTTTATTAGTAAGTACTTGATTGACAGGCATCAAAATACAAATAAAGAATATTACCAATAATAAACTTGTAATTGATTTTGTAATTTCTCTCTCAGTTTCTAGCAAAATAAAAAAAAAAACAATTACAAGTTTATTATTGGTAATATTCTTTGTTTATATTTTGTTGCTGGTTATTCAAGCTCTAATAAAGACTTATCTAATCAGCAACAAAATTTCTGCTAGAAATTAAGAGAGAAAATGGAGTTATATATTCTGCTAGCGTAAAAAAAACTTTATTTTAATCAATGGATATCCTAACTATTTATTATTTTGGGATGAAATATTGTAAAGTGCTTTTTTTTGAATTTTTTCAATTATTTGTTTGATTTTTTTTTATTTTATCATCTTCCAGCAACAAATTCAGATGGTGTTAACATTTAAAAAAATCTGTGGTTTCACTGCTATCTTACACGTTAAGATAGCAGTAAATCGATTTCTTCAAAAATGTTTCGAGCAACAAAATCGGGATTTTAGTAACTAATTAGAAACAAATTCTCATGTCGGTTTCGATTGTTTCTGCCAACTTATCATTCTTATTAGAGCTTCTGATGCCATCATGTAGCTTCTAGACGTGACAAGTCATAAGTTTATCATTTTTCCAACACACACTATATCATTGGTACGCATGCATTGGTGCAAATGTGACATTTTTGCATTACCTTGTGTGGGGTGTTCAATCCTGTGTCTTAGTAACGATAGGTAGGTATAATAATACTGCAGTGTGTGTGAAAGAGCAAAAGCAATACTGGTTTCTCTGCCCACTCATTTTATTTACTAACTCGAAAGACGACAAATATCTGAGAATTGCAGCATCTCACACTAAATATTATTATTCTTCAATGTACACATACATAGGTACATACAACAATTAAAATCCCATTGTAGCTGAAACTGCGTCTTCGTCCTTTCTCAAAATGGATGAACAATGAACAAAGGCATTCGCATCCTACATATCGTTATGTAATTTGAAAGGTTATTGTTTAAGGTATAAGGAAAAAACTGTGCTTCCTCGCTTCTCGATGATGAGATGAGATGTGTGTGGTGTGTTTTGGTGAAGGCGTAGGAGGCGCCATCGCAGCACAACAGATACAGTTAGGGCTAAACGCAGATCGATATTATACAATGCGGTTGAAAAATTAAGAAATATTCTAACGTTTGGTGTCTTATAACTTTTTTATTTTTAGTTCGATTTCAATTATATTCTTAATTGACTAATTTCATCTTGCATTTACAGTATTTGGTTTTGCTGATGTTTTATAAACCTATAAACCTTTGGAGAAAATTCGTAACCATTTTTTTAAACCAATTTTAATTAAGAAGCAGTAGTCTCAGTTTTAATGCTATGCAGATAAGTATCAATCAGAAAAACAATTTTAAAATCCAGCTTGATCCAGTATTCTTTAAATCGCCAAGGCTGCCTTTTGGTTCAGAATATGTCTGAACCATTGTGTTCCGACAGCTACCTTTATTGAATTATAAAATATTTCTTTTATTATTTATTGTATTTTGTTGTTTTATGGAGAGCAATATCACATATATCGACTTTCAAAATGTTTGAATGTATGAAATAATTTAAGCGTTAATGCTTAGCAGGGGTTACGCCACATCCTATTATGCATATAATGTAAAAAAAGTAGAAATGGGAATATTGAACAACATGTAATTTAAAATAAATGAACTTAGCTGGTGCCGAAATATTGCAAGCGACACCGCATTAAAGTTACCAAGTCAAAGAAATTTAGCTTGGACGAATAACGTAAACCAACTAATATTCTCCCCATGTAACGTAGAGTTTTGACCTAGATCACTTTCAACAACGAATTACCTCTTGACGCCGAAACCTCTCTAATGAATCTTAAAGATTTTCTATTGAGTTTAGATCAGGGCTTAAAGGAGGCTGAATAAATGTTGTGAAGCTGAAACAAGCTCAAGGTAAAGCCTGCACTATAATGCCATGTGTTATCCTGCTCAATAACATAATTTTGAGACCCTATACCATAAGCGGATGGGGAAACTTTATCTCCTAGAATTGAAGCAAGATTTCGTTAAGCGCATAGACACCATGGAAGTACCGCAAGGTCAGTTCCTTCATTAAAACTCATCCCACCGAAAACGATTACAGATCTACCTTCAAAAGTCATACACATTACTTGCATTCACATATTAAAAAATCACAAATCTTCAAACAATACTTTGATTTATAAGAGTATAGTTATCTCCTCAGATCTTCACTGTTTGAGTTGCAGTGTAATAAGTCGGCCTAATGTGGTCGATACAAGTTTTTAGGTCTTTTAGATCTCAGGTTTCTCAGGGAATATCCAATTCATAAATCGTCTTGCCAACCAATTTTTTCTTCTGATAGAATAACACTGAGTTTTGCTAGACAATGATTTTTCATTTCATTAAAATTTATTACAAGAAAAGTTTAAACAGTTTTGAATTATCATATTTCACTTACAATAGCTAATTTCATATAAGTGTAACTAATAACTTCTAAGAATACCCTTTGTTTCAGTAATCTAAACTTCTATTTCCTTTATATAAAATGTTCCAAATAACATTCAACGAGCATTTATTCCGAGAATTAAGTATCGTTATACAAAACCCCAATGCAATTTTCTAATACGACTTTGTGTGCAGTAACAAAATCATCAGTGAGCCACATAATTGATGAGTTTAATCCGGAAAGCTAGAAACGATTCTGTCAGTTTTTGTCGCGTAACAGTAGGTAAATAATTGACGTTGAATGGGTGCTTCATTTTTCAGTAGACTGTGACCTGAATCCTGGCATATCGGATAAATTGCTTATTTATGAATCTTATCGCCAATAGAAAATTCATTCCTCGTTTCAAGCGATGCTACATTTGCTCACATATATATGTTCATATACCTAATAAATATATTTAGGTTTTCCTCGATGTTCGGGTAGGTATTACTTGAAAAAGACATCAAGGATTTTGATAAAACTGGTCATATTGATAGCTTATATCCTGACTCATATTCTAGAATAATTTTCGTCCCGGAAAAGATAAGCTTTTCTACAAATAGAATCGAAAACAAGCGGTAGACGGAAGATTCTGCCTAAACCGTTGGTGCTATAGAAAAATGTTTCCTACAAAACTTACCTCTCGATAAAAATATTTTCCGGTTATACCGAAAACCAACACCAACTTCTTTATTTTAAATGGAATACCCCGTATATTATTGTATATTTGAAATCCCCTTTCAATTTTAAGTTGCCTTTGTTAACCTTATATTATGTGTAAAATGTACCGCTTTAGAGAAAACGGACTTTTGAACCGAAAACAGGCGAAAATAGTACTGTGCGCCATTTTAAATAACTTAGAAACGAAAGCACGTAAAAGAATGCGGTTTTCGCCACTCGATTCTGAAAGTAAGCATCTATCGTTTTATCATCAAAAATATTGAAAAAGAAGTGTGAAACATCAACAGAAATTGATTTGAACTTTGTAAAGTTTAGAGAGAAATAATTTTATAATTTTTTCTCACACTACAAAATGCAGATTTTGTTCCCTTCAAGAGAATATATGGTTTCCCATATACAAACATAGTTTTCCTGTTATTTGTATTTTTTACATTGAAATTTGAGCTTGTTGCCATGGATACGATTTCAGACATGGAGCTGTCAGTTTGCCACGTGGGTCGCAAACGTTTTATGTTTCATTGTTATTGTTTTTCTCTTTATCCTGGTTCTTGTTGTTCATTGTTCCTGTTGAAGTTTTTTCACAGCATGACGGTATTTGCGGTAATTGCGTATTGGGAAAATTGAACAGAAACCCGACTTCTTCGATTTCTTCTTATTTACTGAGGAATCGACATTCAACAATAATGGTCAGTCCTTGGCCCACATTTCTTCACCGAGAATTTAACTGGTAGGACTTTCATTAGGTAGTAGGTTTTTTAGTGAAAATTTGCAATAAATACATGGCATTGAAATATGGATCTTTAACAAATAAAAATACGCGAAAAAAAAAAAAAGAAATTTACGAGTGCAACAAACAAAGACAACGATGTTGATAGCAGAACGTACGGAAAGCTGAGCAAATATTAGAAAATTGTTTGCGATCCACGTACGGTTTCTATTTGAAATCGAATCCATGCTAACAAACCCAAATTTCAATATTTCCAAAAAAAAGCAAATAACAGAAAAACTTGTAGGTCTAGATATAGGAAACCATTTTATTCTCTTAAAAGGAAAATAATTCTGCATTTTATAATGTGAGAAGAAATGGGTCGTTCCATTTGAAATAATGAAATTATTTCTTTTTAAACTTTACAAAGTTCAAATCAATTTCCGGTGGTGTTCCAAATTTCTTTTTCAATATTTTTGATGATGACGATGATGAAGAATTAATTTCTGAAGCGTGTGGCGGAAACCACATTCTTTTAAGTGCAATAATTTCTAAGTTATTTAAAATGGCGCACCGTACTATTTTCTCTTGTTTTCTGTTTAAACGTTCGTTTTCTCCAAAACGGTGGTATATTTTACACATAATGTATGGTCAACAAATTCACGTTAAAATTAAAAGGAGATTTCAAAAATATGATAATATACGGAGTATTCTATTAAAAATAACGATATTGGTGTCAATACAGAAGTTTTGTAGGAAATATTTTTCTATAGCACCAACGGTTTAGCCAGAATCTTCCATCTAGTGGGACACCCGGTATATGAGATTGACAGATTCAACTGCCACAGGCGCTATAAACAGTAGGTGCGCGTGTGAAGAGCGGTAAATTAAAAAAATATATATAGATTATCTTTACTTCGTCGAAGTAGAAATATTTATTGATCAATTCGATTCCAATTCCATACTCTCGACCATTAGTTATTTCTAAAATGATCCAAATATTACATGGTAGGTACATATTGAAATCCGGTCGTTAAGAATTAGATTTTTTTAAACTTATGCTTATGAGACGCACTTAACCCGTATTTTTGAGGAAATGTGTTTCTGAACGGGGCAAATGTGATATAAATAATACTCTTCATTTTAAACTCATTGTAACTTGATGTTGTAAGTCTGGAGAACGATCACATTTATTTTATTATAATCTGTGCACGAAAAATATATTATATTCTCATGTTATTAGGAAATTTATAGAGGATTTCAAATCTGATAAAATAATATCTGAAAAACAAAAACAATTAGGCAAACTCGAAAATATTTTGACGCAATACCTAATTCTATTGGTCTAGATTCTTAGACTATTTGGAATCAAATTCGAGAGAACGCTTTCCTCTTTTGATGGATGGTAAAATTTATAATTATTTTTTTTGTAAAATTTATAATTCTTTTGTTGGAGGTTATATAAAATGATCGGACATTCCAACTATTTTTAAAATTTAACTTTTATTTCTGCGTCATCACAGCAACATTTTCCACAAACTGTTTTCTTGTCCTTTTTCCTGGTAATTGTAAAATTAATTCCAAAGTTCAATACAAAATTGGCCTTATCAATGTCTTGAGCTCTATCTTCTTCGTAAGCATCACTTGCATCTTCCTCTGGTCATTTTGGTTGTTCCAGATAATAGGGAGAATATTAGATTGTGCATAAGGTCTTTGTTGAACGTCATTCTCTTCAACGGAGGAGGTATACAATTCGACTGTGTTTTCTTATGGTTTTGGATTCATTTGAAAGAGGTGACTTGAGAAATGGTCCCATAGTCGTAAAAACTCAAATCTGCAGTCTCCTTCCATCCAAAAAACGCCCCTGAAGGGGGTGGATGGTAAATCTGAGACGGCAGGAGATAAAACAATATTCGGGAAGGTTTAAATTGAACATTTTTTCAAAAAAGTCACGGTTTTCGAGTTACTGCGATGTTAAAGTCTCAAATATGTGTATTTTCTCTATGTGGAGGAGGCGATGTCTGTCGAAAATTTAAAATAAGAGGCAACCAAATTGAAGACCAGGTTATTTTTAGCAACATTTATATTGAACATTTTTTTCATACAGCTACTGTTTTCGAGTGGTGAAGTCTAAAATATGCGTATTTCCGCGAGGATATTTTTAGATTTCTGAATAATAACAAATAGGTACAAGCAAAGGATATAATGGGTAATGGTATAAGTGAACGTTCAACGATTTTCGTGACTAATGTTACACTCAAAAGTGTGAAATAAATATTTTCTTACAAAAAAATTGGTGGACTGAAATACAAAATAACATTAATATCAATTTTATTGGTGCTGGTACTTGCGAAGTTGGTGCCAAAAGTTTTCAATCTAACTGCAACTGCTCAACTTCAAAAGTACCAGTACGAATAGAATTAAAATTATTTTATATTTTTCAGTGCACCAATTTTTTTTGTAAAAAAATATTTCACACTTTTGAGTGTAATATTATTCAAGACAGCTAATAAAGACGGTCCATTTTTTTCTAAAAATATTTATTCTATTCATTGTTATCATATATGTTGTTTATTTTTAGTTTTTCTTTAATAAACATACCACACATTCCATTAATGGGATTTCTCTGACCCGCCTACCAAATATAACTGGGTTACTGTTCTGACAGATACCTACAGTTCCCTATACTTTATGTATATAGATTGCCAACTCGCGCCAATAGATGGCCCATACCCATACCTCAGAATCACAGCCAGAACAACTGATTGGCAGAAATAGCTGAATCTGATTTTTGTAAGTCTATGAATCTGATTTATTTTGTAATTTGGACGTATCGGTGCGAGATTGGACATCGAAAAAACTATACCTAATGATACTGGCTGAGTTACTAAAAACGTCATGAACTTCAATGATTTCTATTTAGATTTGAAACAGAAGTTGGTGAACTGTCTTGGAGAATTCAGTCCGTTGCCACAGTAACCATGAATCATTCTTACTCCGCACCACTCTTTCTTTCCATGTGATGCGATGTGTGGTTGAAAATTTTAGTTACATTATATCTATAGTCGATACATATTCTCCAGGTATACCTTAGGTAATACTCTTGTTACCTCACACTTCTTATCCGACATACTTTCGAGTCTGCATCTTACGCAAATACGATTTCCATTCTACAAAGAGGGATTTATTATATTGGAATTATTTACCCTTAAGGATGTTCTCAAAGGAGAAGCATTTCTCACAATCATCTCAAATGTTTGTCTTTATATTTCTGTTATACTCTCTTTGTAGGTATATGGAAAGACAACAATTTTTATTCTTAAATGTCGAAAAATTTCCATAAATACTACATTTAGGCTATAGAGTGAATACTTGGCTGATATTTACATGGGTTATAATGAAGCATTAAAACTTATTAGTAAGAAGGAAAATCAGTTCAATCCATTTGAGGTGTGGGTATGAAGAAAACTCATTATTTCCTGTTTTCAATGTTGTTGTTCCAAAGCTTACAATAATTTATCCTCCATTCCCTTTCATTAAATTACAGGAAGCTGTGCATGGTATCTGAATGACATTTTATAGCTAGAAAAAAAGATATCATTCATATTCCAAGACCAACCGAGATATTATTATCAAAATCAATAATCAAAAGTCTTCTATTTGCAGGGCGTCCAATAATAATTTTATTGACATTATGCAATGAATATATTACTACGCCATTGAAAATGCATCATAATCACTCGTAACATTTCCATCAAATGCATAGATTCACAGTTCACTGCACATTTTGTCAGTGTGCAATATTAAATTACCGCCCACTTTCCGATAATATATTTTAAAAATAGATTCTGTTAACGTTGCCACACGTCAAGAGCACCTCTAAATTGAAAAATACGGTGTGTCTATTTCAAAACTACCTACTTCGAATTTCTAGAAATGCAAGCATTTATAAAGAAATAACTACATACAAAATAATATCGAGTAGAACAACTTTTTTACCCAACTGGCTTCGCCCCTTTCAAGCCCACCACCTACAGTAGTAGCTGCCTCTTTTCAAGAAATTAAATAGTAAGAGATATCAGGTGATAAATTATTTTAAAGGTCATTTTAATTATTTTCTCTTGGTGTTTGATTTTTTATAATCGGGCAGTTCGTTTTTTTTAAGTAAAAAAAGTTTTTCCCACGAATATATGAAATTCCAAATTCGTATTGGCTGCGTACCGCTGAAAAAAGCTATTATCGGCGCTAGAAACTGTTGTCGAAGCCGATGATAGCAAATTTAGCGCCGATGATAGCCCTACAAAAGAAACTAGCTAATCAAATATTGTCTTCTGTTTCAAAAATATATTTAATATGCTAAATTGAGGAGACTTGATGTAGAATAGCAAAAAATATTTAGATATTCCAGCTTTCTGAGCAACAGAAGTGTTATTTGGGATCTTTCAAAAAACGACATCTATTAATTCACTAGTTCACTCATTATATAGCTCAAATGTATATAAATATTACGAAATTCACTTCATCTTATTTATAGCTTTATTGGTTGTTTGTAAGGTGTATCCCATATGTCAAACAAATATTTAAATTTATTCCTAAATTGAAAATAGTATATTTTTTTCAAATTAAATATTATTTACGAGTGGGCTACTCGAACTATTGGATACCTACATAAAATAAACTATTTAATAATCATACTCCAGTTTATTTTGATCTATAATTAGGATGAGTTTTCAATAGTAATATGGTTTTTACTTTTTTTTATTAGTCGGTTATTGAACTCAAGTTTCATCTCAAATTTTGGTTGTGTTCGTCATATTCAACAGAGATCTAGCAATTCAAAATATTCTACATATCTGAAATAAATGTCAGTACCTTCAATTTGTCACTTCAAATATCATTGCATTATCAAAGTCTATCTTTAGATAGACTTTGTTGGCATTATCTCAGTTAGAATCTAGTTTAAATTCATTTTCATTATTGCTAACCTTTTTTTGCAGTCAAATCAAGATAGCTTATAATATTCAGTATCTTTTCTTTCTTAAAGTAGTGTTTTTGAATAAATGACTGAAAAGATAATCTGGCATCAATTTTTAGCATATTTACTGTGAGAATGAGCATTTTTGTTACGGAAACTAAGAACTACGACGCTGCAAATACCTGCATAGATATGAAAATAAATTAAAACTAAATTTATGTATTTAGTCTTATAAACTATAAAATAATTAGCATGTACTGGCCTCTTTACATACTGAATACAAGCAAATACTATTACTTAAAGTCGTATATTTTTGCAAGAGAATTAATAATACATTTTTAGATTTACCCATTTTCTGATAATACTTAGTTTATTTCTGATATCATTATAGGTTAACTAATCAGTGTGCAATTGATCAGTTACAGAGAAATCACGTTTTAAAATGTAAAAATATATTTTTTATTAAAAAACCAACACATATACATAACAAAAAGAAGACAAATTAAAGAGATAATTAATAAATCATAAAATAAGTACATTTAAGAATATTTAGATAATTAGATTATCTATAAGTAGACTTTATTCAAATTTTACAAATGTTTTAAAATATTGATTTTAACATTCAATTTTCCACCACCTATGACCTAGTTATATATCTTTCTTAATAAATTTTATAGTAAAATATATACTCGTTAATAAAGATACGTAATAGTCGAAAGGAAATTGTTGACAAGGATGAGAGAAAGGAATTTTCGAGTATCCTTCTTTCAAATACTGCTGTAATCCTTTCTGACGAGCTATATTGGAGAAATTTTCTGTGAAAATATTTTCCATCAATATCATATGCTTAACAATATCCTTCCTATCTTACTAGAATAACCAACTAATGTTCTGAACTCGACCTACGTTCACAGCGAAATGAGACAGACTATATATACCCAAGGCCCTAGACTCTAGAACTCTAGACACTCGCTGAACTCGGCGAGTCGGCATATTTCTTAGGTGTGCGTTTTGATGAGAGTGACCCAACTTATAGTATTCTGTAAACTTTGCTATTACCCTTACAATACGTCCGACTGGTGTTTATATCTGGCATCTATTTCATCCGCGGTCCTCTATACCGACTCTAGTTATTTAAAACGGTCCTAGTTTGATTTCTTTGGTGAGATAGTCGTCGAAAATATTGCATTTTATGTCATTCGGATTCATAACTTCATAAGAGTTCGTTGAATAGAACTCAATATTTGCCTGAATACCTAGGTACAGGTTTTATGGTAACGAAGAACTCTGTTTATGCATAGTACATATTTATTTAATTTCATTTTAGGAGCAATCACATTATTTATTACGAATTTTGCTAAGCGATATTATTATACCTACCTACTTTTTCGAATTTTTAAAAACTTCTATTCGTAATAATTAAACAGGTTTATATAAGTATTGAATTACATGTTTGTTTGATTAATGTGTAGTTTAATGATGACTACCTAGACCAGATCGAATTCGCTTTTTCAAAACATCAAGCTTACTATTCAAATAAACATTCCAGTGTCATTGTTTGTTTGTCAATACAAAATTATATTGTTACTCTCGGCGCATTATTAATTTGCGTGTAGGTAATGATTCCAGTTCGAGGACGCGACCTACATTAACCACCAACACAAACCGAACAAACTCTGGAAGTTCCATAAATATCCGTAAAAGCGGCCTTTTCTTACATAACGATATAATTAAGTTTCGTCGTGCACAATGACGATAATAACTTCTCTACGCTCATGGTGTATTTTCTTGCAGTTGGGAAATTAGAACGAGTTTTGCGGTTTCTTCGTCGGTTTGTGTGTGTGTATGAAGATAACGGGTTGCTCGAGAGTAAAATATTTAATACAATTAGTTTAACAAGATGGCGCTGCAATAGAAGTTACGCCAGTTTTGACACGAGCTAATTGGGGAGAGCGTTTTGCTTTATTGGATATGTTGGAAGGTAATGGGATAAAGTTTTTCTATGTGGTTGAATAAACTTTGCAGGAGAATGCAGGAAATGGATACATACTTGTTTGAAATTTGTAGTAGGTTTCACGTACAAGGCTAAAATAATCCTCCTGAATCTTCTGCAATATCTTAAATCTTAATCTTTTAATAAAGTTATCATAAATTATAGAAAACTAGCTGCTCTTTTTTGTAGATTTGTTAAAAGCTATTGGAAATATGTAAACAAATAACAAGTGCGTTTAATAGATCAAGCTCAAATGTAATTTTCCTCCATATATTCCAGTTTGTTTTTTCAATTGAAAACATTCGTTTGAGTTATTTCAATCCCGGAAGCATATCGAACAAAACAAAAAAGAATAAACCAAATACGTTGTTTTCATCGTCAGTTATGACAAAGGTTATGATCAAGAGTGCATGTAAAAATTGTGTATTTTTTCTCCATAAAAAGTTTCCAGGACCATATCCATAGTTGGAATCGTGACTTCTGGTCTTAAGTTCAACAGAAAATACCATAGAATCCAATTCATCGAATTTTCTTTGCAACTTTTACAGTTTTTCTTCCTTTCAAAACCCTATTTGACCTATTATGAAAATTTAACAAATAACAGCTTTTTATTTTTATTTAGGTTCATGGGTATATTTGAAATAATCATATTGTATCGTGGATAGCTTATCATGTACTAACAGTTACTATTCGTTTTAGTATGTATTTGTTCTAATTCCTCATTTGCTATGACAATTTGAAAAGCTTCTAGAGCATTACTACACGAGTCTAGATAATCATAGAACATTCTCGAAGAGTTATATCAAGATTCAGATATATAAATTCGTGGCAGTGCCCAAACCCTGATCAAAAAATATACTATACATTTTTGTAATCAGGGTCATCATTCTTTAATAGGTGTGACCCTCGAGGTCCATACTAGGTATTTCGGGAATGGCTCCTCAGATTGCGACAAAATTTGAATTTTGAGTTTGGGAGTCGAGGAGGCGATTGGTGATACAGCTGATTTCTGGTATGTTTCACATTCATATTTCTTTTGAAATCTGTAAATTATGAGCTATGTGAACGATAAAAGCAATATTTACTGAACTACCGAAATTGGTATTTTTGAACTGAGATTAAATATCCTTAACTGTTATTGACCAACTCTAAACCCTGTGTTACCCGAGCTAAGCTCGGTCACCCAGATATTATAAAATAAAAAGAACAATCAAAATTTTATATCAGCATTGAAGAATTCTCTCGTAGTATAAAACAGATTTTCAGTTAGATACCTATGTCTTAAAGTTTTTTTTTTAACATCACTTTATGTGGTAGGTAGTGTTCTAAAACTCTCATACTATAATTTACATTCTTTTGTAAAAAAGTATAATTTGTTTTATCTGATACAAGATCATTTTTTGTTCTCGTATCGTATAATTTTCCTCGAATAGAGTCATGTTTTGAGATATGAACTTTATAGATTCAAATATATAAAGGTTGGTGAAGGTAAGCAATTTATAGTTTTTGTAGAATGGTTTACAACTATCCCGGGGTCGTACTTCAAAGATTATTCTAATAACTCTATTTTGCCCAATCTGCCCCCTTTCTGCATTCAATAAATTTCCCTAGAAAATGATGCCATATCTGATTCTGGACATGACATGAGCATGATATATACACCGAGCCTCATCATCATTCACTATCACTCCAAATACGCTTTCCAGTCTAGTCTTTGGTCTATAGTAATGCATAGAAATGATATATTTGCTGATGCCTGTATATCATTATTGCAGACATTATATGTTTGTCTATTATTTGTTCTAGCTGCAAACTACATTATTTGCGTTTTATCAACATTGAGCAGTAACTTATTACCTAATGGAAAACCATGATTATAAACTGCCTAATGAATTCTCAATATGTTGTCCCATATTACTCTGAACCGTTTCACTCTAAGTGTCATCTGCGTACATGATCACATGATCATCGATTAGGGAGGGAACCTCATTAGTTTACAGAATGTACAAAAGTGGGCCCAATATTGAGCCTTAGGGCACCCCTTTTTTATCAGACATATATCTGACTTGATTGTCAACCCTCTCTCATTACTATCAAGCACACATTGCATCCTATCAGTTAAATAAGAACTAATCAATTTTTGTGCCACTCCTCGCCATTCCATATTTATCAAGCTTTTCAATGAGTAGGTATACCATGGTCAAGACTATTAAATGCTCTCGACAGGTATAAACATACTGCAAGAGGTATGTTTTTTTGGCTTAATTTAATTCCAGGATATGTATCAATACTGAGTAAACTCGTTTAATTGTCGAATAGCCCCTTCGAAAACTAAACTGATAGTTGTTGCTCACCCTACACCCATCCAAGAAGCTTGTAAATTTTTCATATATTAATTTTTCAAGATTTTTTTTATTATTATCTTCTTCTTATCTTGGTTTCACACTCGCCACTTTTGGTTCATGTGGGATACGCCAGATAGGAAGCATATGTTAATTATTATTATTAATAATTATTAGTATCATGTATATTGACTGGAGTTTTATTATATTCGTAAATATTTCACATTTATAGGTAATATTCATTAATTCCTTGGAGAATATCTCAGTATCACCATTGTTTTCAATTTATTAATTACCAAAAACAGTTATCTCTATTCTGATAGTAAACATTTCACAAACTGCATTATCAGCAGTCCAATTTAGAATCTCCATAAATCTGCATCATATCCGGATGTGATATGCAAACTAGCTCACGTGTCTGACACTCGATAAATATTTTCCTATGCTTCAAGCGGCGTGTTAGAGAACGGCACATGACAAATTTCCATTATCAAAAGTCCATTAAATGTTTTGCTTACAGTCTCTCCTCTACGCTCTATACCCATCCCATACTTTTAACCGTTCATCCGTTGAAGTTCTCAAAGCCTGGTCGTCCTCAAAACCCGAAAAGGAAACACCTCGACGTGCATAGAGAAAGCTCCTTTTGGTGCTTCGTTTCCCGATTAATCGGAAGCTTTTGGCACCTTTTAGGCGATTCCGAATGGTGTGTTCTCGAAAGTTTGCAGCAGCGGGAAATTCGATGTACATAGTTGTCTGGTTGGTGTGTTGCTTTGTATGTCGTCGCTTCACTGCGATGAATGGTTTTGATATAGGAAATTGGTGTTGTTAACGAGGTACTCTGGAAGCTGCAATAGGAGCCGCTTTGAAATATGTTAAGCGATTCCAATTTGGTAATTTCGTAAGCACAGCAACAGCTATTACGATTATAACATGGGAGATAGCATTGACAATTGATTCAGTGTGATAGTTAATTAATTTTTTATTGTATCAAGTATTTACAAAATTATATACGTTTCACTTTCCTACCACTAACTGAAATGTAAGGTATGTGTTGTAGCCGTATAAAATTGTTGGTGTTTAGTTTTCAATGGATGTTTAGATACATTTTTGGGTTCCCTTGAGTCCAAGAAATATATTTTCAGCCATTACTCTATCTGTTTGTCGTTTTGTGCCGAGATTATGTCGGTTACAAATGGGCCGATTTCATTGCTGTTTTTTGTTTTGTTTTGTAAGGTATCGATACCGCTCGTTTTTGAGACAGATTGGATATCCTAGACTATTTGCTAGACAATAGCCGAAAAACGTGTTTTACTGAAGACTGTAGTGTGAAAATCATCTAACAATTTTGATGAAACTTGTCTAAAATATTCTTAGTAAAAGTCTAGTTTTTGTCAAAATAAAAAATCTGGTGTGTACACTCATACGACTTTCCTACCGCTCGCAGGCAAATTCCATTGAATGAAACATTTTACACTATTACAATGGTCTCCTTGCATAGCGACGATAATAGCGGTAGTAAAGTAAAAATCCTCTAGTCAAATCGTGCTACCACTCATTTTTTTCAGCATGTTAAGACAAACAACAATGGTCATGTAACAGTTTTTCGCAAGTTGAAACTTTTAGACAGAATCTGAAGAAACATGTGGAAAATACGGAATTTTATTCAAGTATAACATTTTTTTGTGCTTTTTCTCAGAGATGGCGCTATATGTGGGTGGTAGAGGGCTCTCAGAAGAATACTTAAGGCAAGTTTAATCAAAATCCTTAGAGCCGTTTTCGCGCTATGGTCTTGAGCAAAATACGTTTTTTGGCTATAGCTCAACACCCAGTGTATACAGGATTCTTATTCAATGCCACCGGCGAGTGATATTGGTACCAAAGAAAATAAAAAAGAAAGCAACAAAATACACCGATCCGTTCCCGAGATAATGCTGTCACAGACAGACGGACGGACAGACAGACAGACAGGCAGACCAATGACTGAAAATATGTTTATTAGAATTGGAAAACTCTGAAACGTCAACATTTGTAAAAATCTCGATACCGAAAATTTCACACGATTACAATACTTTTCTTATACTACTATAGTATACGAAAGTAAAAACATTATTGCTTACAATAAATATTTTTTACAAAAAATTGGACCGACTTTATCAGTTGTTGCACTGAAAAATACAAAATAATATTAATTCTATTGGGGCTGGTTCTTTTGGAGTTGGTGCCTACAACAACAAACTACAACGGCATAACTTCAAAATTGAAATGAAATACAATCATGATTTCGTAGTATTCGGGCAAGAAAACAAACTTCTAAAGTTACAATTCGGTGGCATTCTCTTGAGAGCACTAGGAATGTCGTGTGAGTGGACACACCAGATTTCTTGTTTTCATCTCTATTTTCCGCCTTAATATGCATATGATATTTTTTTTTCTTTGATAATAGTATATAGGTACTCTAAGTCTCAATTCAACTTTTACTTTAAAACTTAATTTTAATTTTAGAGGCATTAACCTAAACCTCGTTTATAGATTGATTTCAAAACAATGAAAATGTTAAATGCTTTGTTTGTGCAAATATAACCAAAGTAAGAGGAATGTTAATATATCATGCTATAGATGACCCTATAGGTATATATTAATACATCAACATGTTTGGTGATTTGCCTTCGCTATCAAGAAAATCACCAGAATTGATCGGATACTTTTTACTCCCTTAAGTTGTGTAGGTAGATATAATTTACATTACATACATGTAATTTGAAGAATAATGTAGAATATTTGAATAATGGTACCACAGTTTTAGGAAAACTGGAAAAAAAGATGAAAAAATCATTTTCCGATTTTGTTTTTTTTTTCGGTCACGTGACCTAACTGCTAAAGTGATACAACGTGTTCGTGAATACAAACCATTATCCTGACCAGGCTTAAATTATATCACCAGTCAATGTCATATTCCTATATTGAGTTCGTATATCTGTCAACTTTCCACGGCCATTCTAAGCCAGGCCAGGAACTGGCTGATAAGATCCCTTGCTTGACAGCTGTCCCGTGCAGATGCCAGAATAACAAGCGTAGATTATTTTTGTCAAAAAAATTTAAAAATAACTACATGTTATTTATTATTGACATCAATTATTAATTGAAGTGTTTTTGAAATTAATTTTTTACTTCTTTTTTCTTCAATGGCGAATAGAGTAAAGATCTATTAGTTTTCTTCACTAAATGTCTATGCTCATGAAATAAATTATGATTTTGTTCTTCTCAACAATGGATTAATCGGTGAAATATGGTTTAATTCCACAAAGAATATTGCTCATACCTTTGAATACATAGATCTTCTTGTTCGGGTTTAGAGCCAGAATTGTTCCCCAAATACGTTAAATAGGAATAATACAATGAAATGTCATTCCAACAAAGCACTGCAGTAACAGCGAACTTCACAGATTTTATGTTACCGCGTAAAATTGTCATTGATTTAGTTAGCATGGGTCATTATTAATTTTCTGGTTGTATAAAATTATTTATAGTATGAAGAAATAAATTTATATGAGACTATGATTCCAATTTTTTCTACTAGGGAAAGTAAAAAAAAAATTAAAGTATCCAAATTACAATATAGGTATAGATAGATTTACCAATAAAGTAGGTACCTATCGTCCAATGAAATACTGATCTACATCTTTTCCCTATCCTCTAGTAGGTACTATAATATTGGGTGATTTTAATAGAATATAAACGGAAATTGTATTTTCTTTTCAAAATAATTTTTGGTATAAAATTTTCGTACCGATCTCCCGCGAGCTTGAATTATTATCCGTAGAAATTCTTTTGGCCGCGAATTTTTTAAAGAAATTTTAAAAAATTGCACCTAGAAAACAATTTCGGAAATTATTCAAGCTCTAAGGAGGTTATAAGTGAAAATCATAAGAATTATTTTGTGACGGTGGGACAAATGCATAAGCATTAGCGCTTGCTATTCTTGTTCTCGGCAATCCTACCGTATCTACCAAATAAAATTAGACAGGTCTACGTTTTACCCACTATCAAAATGTCCAGACCATTATCGTGCATATTATCCATTTGAAATTTTCTTACTATTTGCCTAAATTTGCCTATGATGTTCTCTTAGAAGCCATTGACCATGGTGGACTGTCCAGATTTTTCACTGTGTACTGTTTTATTTCGTACATCTTTCTGCTACATATAAGTAGATAGATGTAAAATATGTTTTTGTTTTCTTTTAGCAACCCGCAGATTTTTTGTTATATACTTTCCTGGATTTTCTTAATTATATGCTTTGAAAATGTACCATCTTGGTATACAATCAACACCAATTATGTAAACGGCTATGCAGGGCTGGACAAAAGTGTGGAAACGCCTAATATCTGGATATTACCACATACCTATATAACACTCATACAGATGTTTAATTTGCAATGGCTACTTTAATTCTCGAGATATGATTTTTTCTCTCAATGGGATAGGTTTGAATTTTCGGATAGTCATTTTCTCAACAATCTAAATGAATACCTATATGAAAATGCAAAAATATATTGGGTGATCCATTTGAAAGAATAACAGCACCGTTGAAGTCAAATCTGGAAAATTATCGGGATATTTTTTTTAGTATTCTTAACGTTTAATTTTACCAGTAATCAGTTGTTTCAACACTTTTGTCCAATCCTGTATATATAGTTTGCTTTTTTCTCTTATTTGGGTGAAAAAAATATTGCCATGCTTTTCATAAACTTTCGTCTTTTGATGAGGGATAGTTTCGAAAATCGAATATTTGATATGGCAAAATTAAGGGAGGGACCATTTATTAAGTTAAATATTTTTCGATAACTTCATTGGTTTCAGAGCCCATGAAAGTGGGAGCTTTAAAAAAATGTGTAGTAGGTAAGTAGGTACTAGAACTAAACGCTATTTGATGATGTAATGAAGAATACAAAATACTGGTAATGTTGAAGGATTCCATTGCAAAATCTCTGTTATAAAAATAACAATATTCTAATATTAAGCATATTTATTAGCCCATAATCATTCTATTTGTTCTGTTTTTTTTAATATAGTTAAAAACTAAAAACTAAAAAAAGAACAATGACACACAATTGATAAATAGGGCCAGTTGTTTTTTAATATCACTGCGATTCAATTAAAATCCAATCATCAACTGTATATTCCGTTTTCAAATATTTATATATATATCAGTGAAGCCTTTTTTTCGGATGCGAAACACTGGAAACGTATATAACAAATTGTTTATTTATTCGAATTTGGGCAAAAAATGGCAGATTTTCCAGTTGTTTCATTTGAATAAACACTCTCGTATATTGAATATGGCGTTCGTAATAATTAGAGCATGTTGGCAAAGTAAGTGTGGAAAAATCCATTAGAAGTTCTAGTGTTTATTATTTGTATTTATAACAATTTTGATAATAATTATGATTTTATTCGAGTGGTTTGCATTTGATAATGTTTATAATTTTGTGTTATTTATTTGAATTTATTAAATTAAATATTGTCCAAGCACTGAAGCAGAAAATATGGTATCGTATGACGAAGAGTAGCCCAATTTTATTTAGATTTTTCGTATACGTACATAAAGTTGGGATAGTATTAGAATCTCGGTAATTGTAATTAATACAAAATCGGTTGAATGGTAACAAATATGAGCAATTTAATGTTCTTATATTTCATTAAAAAAATTCTTTTGATGTTAGATTAGGACCGACTTTATTAGTTAGTGGACTGAAAAATTCATATTGATATTGTTGCAGGTATTTTGTTGTGCAGTTCTAGAACTTGAAGATTTTTGGCACCAACTTCAAATATACCAGCACGAATAGAATTTATATATGTATTAAAATTTCACATTGCACCAATTAATTCATAATCATAATTTTTTAAACTATTTTATATTATTCATAGTCATCAAAACTATTGAACGTTCACCTTATAAACACATATTTTAAAAGAAAACATAGCTGAAACATACCTACATATTTGATTTTTCACTATTGCTACATCTCGGAAACCATTTTTTATTTTTGAAAAATCTAAATTCAGTGGGATATGGTCCATTCTTTAATTTTGTCATCGTAGATTTTCGATTTTCGAAAAAAATGGCCTCTCCACCCCTTTTGGGTGGGGGAAATTATAAAATCTAAAAAGGTACATGTTTAGACTACCCGATTAAAATTTAAAAAAAAACTTTAACTAAAAAAAAAATTCAACGACATAATTGTCAATTTATTTGGAATACTTTCTGACAAATACGAAATATCAAAAAATATTTACAATAACAATTACGTATGAAACCAAGCAAAAACCTGACTACATCATAACCAAAAGATGACGTTCGAGAATCCAAATAAGTCCATATAAAGGATTGGTTAAAATTTTTACTTCATAGTCAATGAAAAGATAATAAATAAGGAATTTACCATCTCAATAAAACTTCGATAAGTTGTTCTTGAAGCTTTATAAAATTTGAGACCTGCTTATTGACCAAAATTTGACAAAGAAGACAACTAAAAATGTCCTTTCTAATATAGGCTTCTTAGCGGAAGTATATCTTTGTGCTAGAATATATGAAAATGTAGAAAAAAACTATGGCTCATCTATCGATGGGCCAAATCAAATGCACCAAAATTATGTTATATTGTTAAGTAACGATACTGGAAAGCTGACGCTTGGTATGGACTTACTATCGTCATCACATCACATTGAGATAATGATTATCTCTGAGTAACCTTAATATAGTCTTCTTTTCTTCGCTTGCTTCAAACAACAAATTACAACCACATCTTCATCGTAACAAAAACCTTTCGACTTGCAAATCAATCATCAACATCTACTTACATTATTTAACCAATAATATGAATAGAAGATTCCAAGATTGTGGTGTGCGTGGTTTCGGTTGTGATTTGACCGTTACGAGAAGAAACCGGCTTCATTAAATCGATGATGAAAAAAAAATACGTAATCGAATAAATATCACACTTCTTGTTTTGTAAATGCCACAGCGACCGTTGTTGGATCGGTCACGTGGTTGGTCTTGTATACTCAACTAGACGCTGCTACTGCTGGACGATGGCATATGGTGGTTAAGGTATATTAAACTTCTAGTAGTATAGTAGATGTTGAGAGTCGAGAGACGCTGTTGACCAACGAAGGTCAGGCGCAAGAAGTCGGAAAGACCGTTGGTTGTTAACGTGGCGTTAGTTGGGTAAATCGATGAGGAAAGGAAAGAGAAGCCAGTCTCAAATTTAAATTAAATAAGTAACAATATCTGGAGACCGAGCTTTGCTGAGGTAAAACGGTATTTAAGATGGGTCTACAAGGATATTTAAACTTATTAAAAACTGTGCATATTCTGGTTAAAATGTATTGCGGCCGGTAAATATTGCTTTTATTGTTCCCATATTCATAGTTATAGATTTCTAAATAAATATGAATATGTGATATGAATGAGAAATATACCAGAACTCAGCTGTATCACCAATCGACTTCTCGACCCCGAAACACTATACATACAGACATTTTTATCTGCGGAGATATTCCCGATATAGCTAGTGTGGACCTCGAGGGTCACACCCAATAAATATCACAGTATCATCAATCGATTTCTCGACTCCTAAAATCCATTTTTGCTAATTTTTACCAAAATCTGCTAACCTTTCCTTGAACTAGCTAATGTGTACCTTAAGCGTCGCAATATATTAGATATGCACATTAAATTATTAGAAACTCATATTAACATCTTTTATTTACAAAAAATGGGTTTTGTTAAAAAAAACTCAAAGCTGATCAGAATGCGAACCGAGGAACTCTAGGTTAATACCCAGAAGCTTAACCATAGGACTATTTTTGATGTTACTCGATTCATACTGTTATCTAACATATAATCTGTAGAACTCGTAAAATGCGAATATTAATTGCGTAAAACGATTTTTCTTATGAATGTGAATACAACCAATGGATTCAATACACTCTAGAACCCATACACATCGAAAACGATAGACCAGATCCCGAGATAAAATTTGCATATGTATATTTATACAAGCATTGCTCGTTTAATATAATTAGATAATTTTATCGATAGAGTAAAACTTTTTAAATTCTTTGATTTTAATATAGATACTTACTGTGTGTATAATTCGAAAATTTCTCGCATTTGCCTCGCATCTCCCTCTGCTATTTACGCATTTATCCGAACATAAATTCCATTACTATTGTTGAGATCGATAATTGTTAGCACTAAATTCTGAGAAATGCTGGTAACGTTTCATTGTTCTTCTTGGTTTTCCTAGACTATGTAATTGAATATTAGTGATCAAAATACCAATTAATAAACTATCTAGTAACACAAACAGGCAACAAATTTCAGAAATTAAAAATGTTCAAATTCGACGGCAGATGGGTATTGCCTGATTTTACATCTCCTTACTTGCAAATTCAATTCTTATATGTGAAGAAGAAACTAATGATTTCATTTAGCAATATTTTGCAGATACATTCATACATACATACATACAATGCCTTGCTCGGCATTCAGTGAGTTCGAGTATAGCCTCTATTCTGAGCAAAGGCAATCTATCAGTTGTCGCCATCTCGTTTGTCGGTCCGCTGGTTCCTTCAGATCTCAAAGGCTGTTGATTTGCCTGTTCTGATTATCTGTAAACTTGATGCAGACCCTTCCTACGGATACCTTATGGATTATATATCAGGACTCGATTACATAGTTGATTTTGATCCTTCTTAAAGTGTGCCCGATGCATGAACATTTTCTTCAACTAATTTCCAATTTAATTTAATTTGACCCGCAAGCGCCCATAGGTTTGCTTTACTGATGAGGTTAGGCCAAAATATTCGGAGAATTCTTCTTAGATTGTGGATGGCGGATACATGTTTATATTGAATATCGAAAGATATTCAATTTTGTTTTGCACCACTGTCTTATCAGTTAACATGTTTCATAAATACAGAACTGCGCTGACGCTTTCAAAGGATTGGTCTTACATCTTCAATGAAACATTTGATCTAGGATTAATGCGTATCTCTTTCGTTATTCTGACCCCGAATTTTGCCGTTTACTTTGCCTATTCACAAATCGTGAGGATAGTTCGCATTTAACGTCTGAATAATCCTAAGATTCCAGACGATTATTCGGAGTAAGGTGATCCCAAACAATACACCTTCGTTTGCCTTTAGTTGTTGGTCTTACAACTTCATACAATTCCTTTATAACTCGTGGATGGTTTGGATAATTTTATATATTTTAAAGAAGTAACTCACTATTCGTTTATGTTACAAACTGTTTTATTTATTCTTATATTTATTTTATCTCTATTCCAAATTTCAATCTTTTAGCATTATTCGGATATAGCCAGTCTATCAGTATAATTAATTATTATTCTTCACAGTAACTCTTTACTCAAACCTGGTTTCTTTAGAGCTCATTAACTTCAGAAGTTCAATCATCCTATCTTCTCGAACTCTCACTGACAAAAATATAAAAAGTAGACTATTCGTTTGGAGCTTTATTGACCGTCCAAGATTAATGAGTTAGAAAAATTACTTATGAAAGAGCACATTCAAATCTATAATTCATTTTATATATTTCTTCCTCAAGATAATTTCTACTATCACCTACAAACTTCAGAGTTATAATATTTTTGTATTAACATTGTAGCTTAGCCATTTGTTACCAGGAATCTGATAAAGGTTTTCATCATTTTCAATGATGATTGATTGCACTGTACTATACGTACCGAATTTTCCGACATTTTTACCGGATCATGTAGATTAGTAGTAGTTGTAGTTTTTGTAGAGGGGTGATCGCTTCGGCACAGCAGTGATGCTGCCCCGCCTTTACTACGACCTTTTGAAAGCTATAATCTTTATATCGTGAACAACTTAACAAGCAGAATACTTCGTTTCGATAACACTCATCTGCAACTGCAATAGAGAAAAATTCGAGTTGTTTTGTGAATCTTTACCTTCTTATACTTCTGTTGCTCCGCTAATGGTCCTCTCGAACCAGCATAGTCTCAAAATCTATCATATTTTTTGTGTCCTATAAGACCTTAAGGGCCGATTTCATAATCAACTTTAATCTCTTATTAATTTTAATCCTAGATTAAAAATTTCATAATTTTTTTGGTTGGACATATAATTCAAGGTTACTTTAGAAAAACGAAAGAGATGGTACCTAACTAACGTTGTAAAAGTTATTGAAAAATGCAAAATTTTTATTCCGTTATCGAGATATGACTTAAACAAATTGGAGAATTAACTAATCTTCCATTAAGGATTCATTATGAAATCGGCCCAAAGTGTTATATTTTTTTAATTCCTGTATATTCTGAGATTTTTTGATTTTACGTAGGTTCCAAACGTTTTTTATGTACATATTGTGTTATATCACAAATGTTAAAAGTTTTGGAATTATGAACATTTATGGAAGTATGGGGATATCCTGTATAAAATCTGACAAAACTCTACGAAGTTGATGTCTTTTTGAAACACACAGTATAATTAAAACTTCAAGAGTTTAAATAAAATTTAACAATTTTATTATAAATTTTTCTGGTTATATGTAAAATAAAGAAATTACGGGGGCGACCGACTCATGGTCTTCACTATATATTGAATGTAGAACTTCAAATCATTTTTATGGTATTTGAATCAATAAATTAGCTATTCAAGTTCTCGAATAACTACAGGAGAGACTTGCATTTTCATGCCCTAAATGACTTAACATGTATGTGAAGATACATAAAACAAAAGATTATTATATTTTATATTGTTGAGTTAACCCCCTGCATTATTAAAAGAATTTTATAAAATATCAACATCTGACAATCTTTAATCTTTCTTAACTTCTGAATATACCTATAGGTATTGTAGAAAGACTTGCCCTAAAACCGGATTTGTTATTTTTTTCTGTTAAATATCAAAGCAGTAATTACTTTTACACATTATTAAATCATCACCAGATGCCTGATAAAAACATAAAAGCTTCTTAGGTGGATCAATGAAAAAGGAATTCAACATACACAAAGGCTCTTTCTCTTCTATTAGCTCTTTCACATAGATGGCATCTTGGTATTCCTTTAAAGTAAGCTGCATTTGCAGCAACCAAACTGGGTCCGTCCACTTTCCTCTTTTGTAGTCGTTTTTCCTTGTACCGTGCTGACTATACAGAATAGATGACGATACATGCATTACATGAAAGATCTTGAGCGCCATTATTTGAAGACAACGGTTTCTCTACATTTTTTAAGATTGCAAGTATTTTTTTGATTATTTGTTTTAGAATAAAATGCTATAAGAATGAATGAAACTCACAACGTGGGACTTAATCGATCTTGAATTAAAAAAATGTTTATGGAAATTAGAAAAAGATTACAAACGAATTTTTATCTTTAAATGTTCTTACAAGATGATATTTTTTGATATTTTTTTTAAACTGTCACGTATAACAATAACGTTATCTCAATAATTAACAAACTAGTACCGAACTTAGAGTTGTTTTTGAATATGACTGCGGATTTTTTAAATTTCAATTGTCTTCAACCACATGTATTAGAGATATCATTTTATTTTTCCTGCAAACTTGAGATCAGTTTATACCTCCACAATCATTTTTCAGATTGTTCCCTTTGCTGTCTTCGGAGATAACGGGTCGAAAGCTACACCAAGAAGGGTTCCTTTTGTCACGTACCAAACAAACTCTAACAGAGAAATGAAATCTGTAGTGAAATTAATTTAATTTCCTGAATAAACGTTCGGTAGTATAAAAGCACCGCTAAAAGGATATTCGTATTATTTATAAATAGATCTGATAAATGAACAATTCTATTTACGGGTTCGAAAGAGGAGAACCAAGGTCATTATGTCACAATAGTATATTTGTTTATATTCATTTCTAATGCTGCAACGGACGGACAAAAGAAAACGTTGGCGTAGTAGCACACGTTGCAAAAGTTTAAATACCCAACAAAAACACCTCCTCTGTCCTGCTGTCTGCCCTGCCCGCTCTTTCACCTACGAGCGCTGCTATTATTACCGCAGGATATGTTGTTATGTAACCGAAAAGCTCTCGTCGCGTGGACGCCCTGAAGAATGTATTTATATATAGGAGGTCAAGGTCGAGTACGGTTTTGGTAATATGGTTAATTGATTTGTAGTGAAAATAATTGACGGCAAGAGTTGTTTCGGGTGCGTTGGCCATAATCAAGACTTACTTTCTTTCTCATTCATAAAATTTTGTGCACTACATAGCAATAAATGATGCAAATGGACCTTTGGTAGCTTATATTCTATTTTTTTGAAACATTATTTAGGAAATTAATTGAATGAAATAATAAAGAGAAGGATAAATCAACAACTTAGATTTTCAGATAGCAATTTACGAGTTTCATTATTTTCAGCATAATGTGTAATATCTGTGACAGAATATGTTTTTTTGACATTAAACAATTTCTTCGGAGCATTTAGAAAATACATTTCTCTGAGATCAAATAATATTTTTTCATGCTGTATGATTTCAAATTTGCTGGAAAACAAGAATTCAGATTATAAATTGATAATTATCCTGTTCTCTCCAACTTAGGCCGATAGAAACTCTGGAGATAGCACCTATTCGAGGAGCTTATCACACCTATTGGGACAATATGGACATATAGAACATATTGAAAAAATATATCCTCTCTTATTTGAGTAAATAAAAAGTTAATCAAATTTGTTGAGGCTAGTTATTCTGGAAAACTTTAGCTGGGTTGTTTTATTCGGCAAACGTATTCAGCCAGTAATTTACCATTTCATCTATTTATACGTTATACTGAATTGCATTCTTATTTCCAGGTAAGAGAAGCTACCATTCTTGTTGAACTTGCTCTGATAATAACATGTAAGTATTTCCACTTATTTTTGGTGAAAAATGATTCAGGAATCCTGTCCCAAAGCCATTATCCCAGACATCCTGCATATTTGTGTACAGACATATAAGCTGTTAATTTTTTTGGTATTGTTCAGACAAGAGCAACAGTTCTTACAGTTCCGATCTACACTTTATCATAGATATGCCCTGTGACTACTTTCTGGTTCATTTGTTCAACGTTTTTCACCTATTCAAATGTTTGAAATATACTCTACTTCTTGAAATACACTATTTAAGATGTTTTTAGATTTTGTTTAATCCACGCTATGTCAGTTTGATGGGAAGCTCTTGTTGAATTATTTAAGTACCTAAGTAATCAAATTACTCATTTAATAACGTTTTGTAGGTATATACACAGGCTGTTTCAAATTCGACTCTCACCATTGGGATTTCGGAAACTATAGGGAAATAAGAAGATGGTTAAATAGGGCGAAGTTTTATTATTTATTTATGTACTCAACAATACGTCGTTTAGAAAGTTTGAAAACCTCGATTAATTCCGGAGATATCTAGAAAAAAACGAATTTTCGGAAAATCATTTTATTTTTATCCCGGCTCTATTTGTTAATGAATTTCTAAATAAATAGCATATTTTCATTGCCATTTTTTCACTCTCACCAACTGTGTTAATAGTTTTATAGCATGACGTTTCGTCTTTAACAACAGCGTATCCAGCACATAAAAATAATTAAAAAAGTTCATATAAACGCTTTCTTATGGAAATACGGGGTGTTGAAATATTGCGAAAAAAATCGTTTTTTCTTATTTTTAAAGAAACTCTTCTAGATTTTGCTTGCTTTCAAACTTAGTAGGTATTATTGCCATTTAAAAACAAATTTTTGGCATGACAAACACTTGTTTTTGTTTTACCAGTGGCGTTCGTGAGACCATTTTAATTATTTTGAATAATAAAAAAAGTTGTACGCCAATGGTTTATCGCAATTTTGTTAATAAATTTAGATAAACTGATCAATTCTAAACAAAAATGGTCTCTTCAGTCTTTTCGCTAAAACGAACCGTTGTCGGTTTTTGTTTGCATGTGCGCCTAATATCTGAGATGCTATAATTTTTTTTAAGTGGCAATAATACCTACTAAGTTTGAAAGCAAAATCTAGAAGAGTTTCTTTAAAAATAAGAAAAAACGATTTTTTTCGCAATATTTCAAACCTCCGTATCTACAAAACGAAGCGTTTTTGGAGAGAGTTTATATGAACTTTTTTAATTATTTTTATCTGCTGAATACACTGTCAAAGTTTCTCCATTATAATTCGGACCACCCTGTGTACTTATACATAAAGTAGTTGGCTTTGATTTTTCCATTCGGTGACACGTAAATGACATTCTGTATTATTGTCAATAGCTGATTCGTTGAAAATGGAGTTTTCCAATGAAGAAAAACGAGATATGATAAAACTTTATTACAAGAATGATAGAAACAGTGTGAATACATTTTAGGTGTATTTTAACATGTATCCCGACAGACGACAACCTCACCGAACTTTATTCAACTTATTGGATAGAAATTTAGCTGACCATGGTTCCTTTAAAAAACCCAGACAGGATGGATGAAGAAAGTAAAGAAATCATTATTAATGAGGTATAATAAATATTAAGTTTTTAAAACAAGCCAAAACCATCGCGAATTCTGTCCATTAATCTGGACAAATTTGGTAGAGGTTGTCGTCTCTCGGGATACATGTTAAGATACAGTTCCAATGTATTCACACCGCTCCTATCATTCTTGTAAGAACTTCATTTTCAACGACTCAGCAATTGCAAAAATACAGAATGTCATTTACGAGCTACCGATTGGAAAAATCAAAGCCTACTACTTTATAAAAGCAATTTATTAAATTTCTCGGATTTTTAGGACAACTTGTAACAAATTTGTGGAATACCATAATGGTTCCCATAAGAAAAAAACTTCTTGATATTTCCACATAGACGAAACGTCATGCTATAAAACTATTAACACATTTGGTAAGAGTGAAAAAATGGCAATGTAAATGTGCTATTTATTTATAAATCCATTAAGAAATAAAGCCAGGAAAAAATTAAATGATTTTCCGAAATTTCGTTTTTTTCCGGATATCTCCGGAACTACTCGAAATGTTCAAACTTTCTAAGCGGCGTATATTGAGCACATAAATGCGCAACTTTGCCCCAATTTAACCATCTTTGTATTCCCTATAGTTTCCGAGATCCCATTGGTGAGCGTTGAATGTGAAACAGCCTGTATATTAATCATTCCTACAAATTTTGCACGTGTACACTATTTTTATCAAATACTTGTGACAACTGCAGCTTTGGATAACAACTTCTATTTATGATACTTTTAAGTTAATTGCTTTTAATGTAATATTGGGAATAACAAGTATCTACATACAACTTCTTGAAGACTATTCGTTGAAAAAATAGATTTAATCCCAAATTCTTTATTAGGTAAATCAAGTTACCATGAAGTTGAGTATGTACTGATAGAAGATGAATATCTATTCACGCTTTTTATCTTTAACAATTATTGATTCTATGGTTGCGATTATAGAGAGAACTTTCACGAATATATGAACCCATTGGAATTTAAATTTCTTTTCCCATGAGTAATGTTCAATTTTACGGTAAATTCTTTCTCTCAATACCTATTAGAACAGATCGCACTACAATACAAAAAAATGTAAAAGTATTGTATTGCGTATTGGGAATTATGTAAATCTACACCAAATTTTCCAAGAAATGCATTTATAAAACAAAATTGGTGGTCTACTGTAAGTCATTATCATTTAAGTTTTGGATGGTAAAATTATTTACTCTCATATATTACAGCCTTTGAGCCTGATGATGCGAAATTATTGCGCAAAACCTGGTTGTTTACAAAACAATAAATTTAATTGATGTTTTGATATTTCAGTATCATTATTAGTGTATTTGTTTACTGAAATAAGAACATAATTTCACAATTAATTTTCACCACTAGACATATCATTTGTTGATCAGTTTATTCGTTCTCTATAATCTGCGCCTACTATGGAAATTGCTTTGATTATTATTTATAATATTTTGTCACTTGCCAGTTCATAAATAGAGGCTTATGGAAAGATTTATGACATTACTTCAGATGAAAAGTAGTTTTATATTAAAAATGGCCTAAAGATCAATCAAGATTGCCAGTAAATTAGCGCCCAAATTTGTCACATTCAAAGCAAAGTGTTATGAAAGAACATCACGCAACCGACTTTTTCCACGAACCCAATCACTTTCGGTTCGGAGTCAGGCAATTATTTAACGTCCAGTAGTAAATACCTTACCTATATCTCTGCAAAATTACACTGATATTGGAAACATTTTATGGAAGAGAAAAAAAAAATCACGTGACCGGAATAATTAGAAGAATTATCGTTTGGATATATATGGAGAACGATAGCTTACTTATTGGAAATAGTCTATTTGATATCAGATTCAAATCTTAGGTTGTACCTTTGCATAAAAATAAAAATATTGACCGTATGTGTTTTTCCGGTTTACGTTAAGTTGACCTTCTGAAATTCGATACGGATTTTTTTATTTTTATCTGATGGCTCTAGAAAGTACAAAATAGTATTTATTCTAATAATACTACATATTGAATAACAGTTCTCGTTTGATATACCTATAAATCATACTTTTTCTTGTTTTTGAAAATTCTTTTGATTTCCACCACATATACCTATTTTGTGCCTTTCACGCGTAATCTAAGTAACCATATAATAAATATTATTTTGTTCTTTTCATTATTAAAATGTCGGCCCTATATTTATTAGTTATTTATTACTGTTTTTTACAGCAGTTTGAACTTAAAATGTTACTTTCAATTTTAAAGCCCTTTGAGGGATTGTTTTTTGATATGAGGAAACAGGTCTTGAAAGCTATTTTTGACCGATGAACCCCGAACGGAGGAGGTATACAATTCGACTGTCCGCTTTATTTTATTTTTTTTGGTTCGTTCGCGCCTTTTATATAGTAAACGAGCTCCGATTTTGATGATTTTGGATTCATTTGAAATAAGGGGATTGAGAAATGGTCCCATATTCATAAAAACTCAAATCCGAAATCTCCTTCCCTCCGAAAACCGCCCCCGAAGGGGTGGTGGTGGCGAATTTTCTCGAAAATCGAAAATCTGGGTTGGTATAATTAAAGATAGAACAATATCCGGAAACGTTTAAATTGAACATTTTTTCAAAAGTGTTACGGTTTTCGAGATAGACGCATGTTAATTATGTATTTTTACTGGCAATTTCTTTCGAAAATTGAAAATTTTTCGATACTACATGTAAGATATAATTATTTGTAGCAACATTTATAATGAACATTTTTTCCTTAGAGTTACGGTTTTCGAGTTAAATCGGTGTTAAAATGGTAACAACTAAAATATTCAAGCGTATTTCCGCAGCCATGTTCTGAGATCTCAATAATAACAACTACAAGCAAGGAATATACGTGGGTAATAGGATAAGTACTATCTTCATTGATATGGTATAGTGAACGTTTAACGATTTTCGGGACTAATGTTACACTCAAAAGTGTGAAATAAATATTTTTTACAAAAAATTGGACCGACGTTATTAGTTGATGCACTGAAAAGTATAAAATAATATTACTTCTATTGGTGATGGTACTTGTGAAGTTGGTGCCAAAAGTTATCAATCTACCTGCAACTGCACAACTTCAAAAGTAACAGCACCAATAGAAGTAATATTATTTTATACTTTTCAGTGCATCAACTAATAACATCGGTCCAATTTTTTGTAAAAAATATTTATATATAATAACACCCAAAAAGTGATTTCTGCCAAAGTGGGAATTATCTTCTATCACCTGATACAAATTATCATTCCATATCACAAGATTTTATTGATCACAATATTTTATTAGCTAAACTATACAGAATGCGTATAAGAGGTCTTAACCAACTTAATAGAATCATATCTCGCAGATAGAACCCAAACAGTAAACAGAAATGGTCAGATTCGTAAAACACTGTCTGTGAACAATGATGTGCCTCAGGGTTGAATTCTTGGTCCACTGCTATTCATTCCTGATTCAATGATTTATTGAAATTAATCCCAGAACTTATTGGTTATGCTTATGATTTGGCTGTCTTTACATGTAGCTCAATATGGTCAGTAGCACCATACACATACAACGGTATGCTACGTTTTTAGCTCAAATTGGTAAAGTTCGCGCATTTAACCATTAACGTCACCACTGCGTGGACAAAAGAAGGTTGAACACGTTCGAATGCGCTCGTCGTGTATTCGGGCTCCTTCGGATCTGTCACCTGCCTTAGATTTGGCTCAAATAAACTGCTATATTCAATAGTCGTGACGTCACTGGAAAAAAGTGGGAGGAGCTAGATGTTCGTGGATACGCCTCGTCATACCATTGTTTTTATATCATGGTCAGAAGATGAAGCAGTGGAAAATGGAAGTGTTCAAGAACTCTTTTTAATTTAAAATTGACAAAATGGCTTATAGAAAGTGAAATAACATAAATACATTTATATATTTACATTATTTGAACGATAAATATGAAAATATTATAAAACAAATGATTAGAGGTAAATATGTATAAGGAAATAGATAGTTAAATAAAGAATAACCAAATACGGAAACATTAGTTTTTGCAATAAGCATAAATTACTTACTTTAATTCAAGATAGCTACATCCTATGTACACGCTTTAAATGGCTTCATATAGGAAAAATAACAATAAATCTGAGTAAGTATGATAGAATATTTGCATTAAATTATGTAAAACATCAAATGGAATTGTACATTTTGTATTCTTTCAAACATGTACAGCATGAATACTTTCCAACAGAGTGTAATCTTTGTTCTGATACATTTCGGAATCATTCGAATTTAAATGAAGTAATTCTCTCTCATGAAGGGATTCGCAAAATATTCAGTCAAGAATGACTTGACTCAAAACTATACCGAAAAGGTATTTGTTAAAATGAACTTATTATTAAATCGCGCACTTGAAAAGAAGGAACACATCAAAGAGAGCCTGAAAATGGACTGAATAATAAATATTCGATGAATTTTAAAGGCCAAGATACTTACTCTAGAGCTGCTTGCCAGCTTTTTGTCGCGTGGCGGCAATTTTCAAGAAAATATGAAGTCTCTGTTGTTTGCTGTTTCGGCGCACTGGAGGGATGCATCGAGCCAAAAATTTAATCTCATCTGATGAAGTTGAATGCAAGCCGCCGCTGTTGCTGTTGTCAAGTCATTACCTTTTTAGAGTTGGTTAGGTCTTGGATTTCTTTTTTCTCTTTCACGCTATTGAAATCGACTTCCACCACACACTAGCTTCGCTATTCGGGTGCAGGCGTAATCCACGAAATTACAACAAAGCCAAGTAAAAGCAGGTTCTTTTGTGGCCGGGTAGTAAAGAAACCACCCCTCCATACCTCAGACAAATGTCGCGAGTTTCTGGGAAAGTGTGTTATTTTGACCCACATTGACATGCAGGGGCGCACTTTGGGAGGCGATCATCTATGGTTTGTCAGCTATATTTCTTTTTATTTCATTTCATTTAAATCTTGAAGATAGGTAACAAAAATCAGCACAACTTTAATTAACCTTTGAGTGCCTTTATGCGGTCAACATGACAGCAGTTTATTTTGACAAGTTCATATTTTGTTTTTCCTCAAGAGATTACGTCGACAGATTTAATTCAAATCTTAGATCCTTGTAGGTAGTTACCAAGAAAGGTATCAAAATATGCAACAAAGTGGATGACATTTAAAAATCAACACGATGTCACAATTTTTTGGGACAGTCTGTGTAATTTAATATAATTTCCCGATATGGATCTTAGGTGATAGATGAGTTTTCTTTAACATCAAACTCATAACTTAGATGACAACTGAGCTATAGAAGGCGGAAGCTGAGAAGCAAGACCCTGTATACAGAGAACAAAGAGTTTGATGTATAATTGATCAAGAGATTTCAATATTTTTGTGGTTTTCGCTTCTTTCTCATCTTTTTATTTTCTTTTCAGGAAACAGAAGCTTTTCTTTTCATCTATTAAATTGTTTCATTTTCGATATGGTGATGCTAACTGACCTGAGTTTTAGTTTACTATTCTCTATGTCGCTCAACATTATTTGTCTCAATTGTTTTGAATTAGTAAAGTATTATTTATTAGCGTAGTTAATTATTGAGACGATCTATTTGATGAAATATGAAAGCTTTTTATTTAAAACTATTACATAATGCAGGCCTAGTCTATTATACGTATGTTCTATAAGAAATTTGCCTTTTATAAACAAAGACTTTAAAAAAATCCAGAGCTACCTCAAACAAATTATGAATAAAATGAATTAATTGAATGATTTAGGAATAAACATATATGTTCATATATCATTACTTAATTTATTCATATCATAGTGTTAATTAATTAATTAATTAATTATCTTCTGTTATGACTCAAACTGTTTCAAGTGATTATACTTTGTACCCGACAATTTATTCTACTGTTATTTACGTACAACCTGAATATAAACAAAATAACAGTACGATTTTAATGAATATACATAATTACTTAATTTCTTGAATAGCTGGATTAGGTCGTGGTAATACCTGCACATATACAGAGTTACCCAAAGGCACGGGAAAGCTTCATAAGGTTTCTATTTATAGGTACAAGCTGTCGTTTTTTTAAATGTTAGGACTGAAAATAAGGCCTAGGATATCCTAAATTTTGAAAAGCGATTAATTCAATTCTGTTTCTTTAAATATTGATCAAGAGACACGGTAGTGTCTCGCGCCATCCCTTTCCCTACATCCAACTAGCCATGCACTCGTCTAGTTGCATGCATCCAACATAGGTATAGCCCAGATCATAATATAATATAGCGGGCACTACAGTCTCTTTACAGGAAATATAATCTCCCTCTTGCGTCCCAATATTAGCATCGATATATCTCAATTAATATAAGACTTTAACCAAAAATGTGCTTAGTTACGCCATATAAACCATCAGTGATCTATCGATTGAGATCAAAATTAAAGTTAATAATGATATGTTAACAAAAATATTTCCGTAGCAATGGTAAACCACGCCCCTAGCCCCAAAAAGTTGTCGATTTAAATCTTAAACCACTCGTGTATATCTATATATATATATATGGATGTCACACTAATTCCGGCTCGGTTCGGCGACAGTCGTCTCCGCGGGAACTTATTATTTTATCTACGTTAATATAAGGACCCAACGTTCCTATTATATTTAAGCATATTTATCTACATTTATATTATCGACTTCCGACTTAATAATTGAGATTCGAAAACTGCAATATTAATAGGTAATCTCTATAATATCTGCTAATATAAATCTCTATGATCTCTGGTACTATATCGTAGCTGACACAATGGCACCTCTATTAGTTCTGTATGCCTATATAAATGTTTAAAAATTTCTAAAAAAACATAAAATCATTGAAAAACGCCGTTCCTGCTATCTGTGAAAAACAAATTAACAGATATAAAAAAATCCCGATGGCCTGTAGTCAGCGGAAAGGTAAATTTTTCAAAATTTATTGAATTGAAATTTGAACAACCTTTTCATTGGTATACCTACATGTTATTACATAAAATTGTCATAGCCTTGCGGTTAGAGGTTTTTGTTTTGGCTGTTGAATATAAAGCAGACAGGGTTCGAGTCTACTTCAAGGCAAATTTTTTTTTCGCCTATTTCTTTTCAATAAATATACTATATATTTTTTTAATCAGGGTCTATATTAAGATCTCCAGAAAATGTACAATTACATCAAATTTATATTGAGTGTTCATGTTTTATCAATATTTGTTATTTTTCTTTATTAATTTTTATTTTTTTACCTGTGTATTTTATGAAAAATTGCTTTGAACAAAAGTTGTAGGTACTGATTATATCTATAACCTAAAATTATTTTTAATAATATTTACACTACGGCTCTTTTTTGATATTTTTTTTAAATGTTTGAATGGTCGCCATTTTGAAACTACTTACCCGATATTGCCCAATAACGAACTCGACCGAGATATTTGAGAGATTGGTTTTTGTAGCAAATTTGAACTTGATACCTTCAAAACTGCGACCTCTATCGTGTTAACAAATTTCGTAATATCCCATATATATATATATATATATATATATATATATATATATATAAAGATGTTCTTGGGGATGCAGTCATATATTCAATAAAATTCTTTGACTGAAGCCGAGCTTTCGAGAATGTTTATTCTCTTCTTCAGGGCAAAAATCGTGAATTTAGAATAAATTAACCAAAAACAGGAAAGATTTCATATCCATCAATTTGTAACTGCATGCAAATACCAGTCAATAAAGTTTTCTGGATTGGTTTGGTGTGTAGGTTATTTGTTGGAAATAAAAATAATAGTAATAATAATAAATAATAAAGATGCGGTAAGTAATTACTTGTAGAACTCATACCCCAGAGGTTTTGTACATTTATTTTAAGCTAAGGCAAAGTAAACTCATGCTCTTGAATTCATAAACAAAACCAGTTCGGTACTAGCTTGGTTTAATAATAAAACCGTCACGTATGATTTTAACGTTACCATAGTAGTAGGAGGTTTACAATTCGGTTGTACTATTTCTTAAATATGTATGTTGGCGTGGTATTGAATGTTCTCCAATTCTGATGATTCTTCTTTAATTCAAAGAAGTATTGCTTATAAATGATGCCATGAATAATCTTTCAACTTTTGTTTCTCTCCAAAAATACCATACAATGGGTTATAAGCAGAATTTTATATAAATTTATATTGCAAAATTGAAGGAGAAATGGATTTCCGGAAACCTCGATATTGATATTTTTTTTAAAACTTCAATTGTAGAGTCCTTGAAATTGTGTACATATCAATTGAGAGTTTTATGTGATCTTTTTGCCATTTTTCATGAGATTATGCACTCTTCACAAAAATAAAAGATCTTAGAATGGATTCTGTTAAACATCTTAAGTGCTCATTTATAATGGACGTAAGGCGTAAGATATGCGTAATGGATAAAGTTGAACACTGGAAAATAAGTGGGATCGTTCACAATAAGCGAACGTTACACTTATGTGTTACGGTAGACCGTAAGATCTTACGGCCGAACGTTAGGCGGACATAAAGTTGGACAAAGTTCAACCAGTTTTTACATTCATTATAAATAGAAATTTTTTACGTCTATCTTATGCGTTATGTAGCCCTACGTCTTACGTCCATTATAAATGGGCACTAAGTCTAACATAAATCCGTAATTCAAGTATTACCTACCCATGGTAGAAATATATGCAGGTTAGCTTGTTATCTAAAGTACTATACGTTATATTAAAAAAATACCCTGAAGAGTTTTCTACGACAATTATTATCTTCAGTGATGTACTTCGATTTTTAACAGCTATGCTAATTCTTGAGATATCACGTCATCGGTGTTTTTTTTTAAAGCAATCACACCATATATTTTCTACAGGTAGTCAATTTCATAACAATTTAAATGATTTCGTAGGTGTCCGACTTGCGTTTTTCTAACAAATAACATGATAACATTTGATGTGTAATAAATATTTATTAATTAATGAAAAAATAAAGTTATTTCGATAAATTGAGTGTTTTTACATTGAGAAATAATGGAAATATTTTATTTAATAGCTGCTTAAAAATCCGTCAAGTTGGACACGCATGAAACCCCATATTATTTTTTAGATGTTTGAGAAAGTGACTATCTGAAAATGCAGAAATATATAGGGTGATCTATTCGAAACAAAAAAAAAACCATCACGTCATATCTTGAAAATTAGAGTAGCTAATGAAAATCAAATAGTATTTTTTAATACTACGTGCAGTTAAGTCCGAAATCAATGGTTCCACACATTTGTATAGATTTTTATGACAGGTACTTAAATGTTCTCCAATCTTTCACTTCCTAATAAGTTAGCCGAACATGGTCACCCTTTGATGTTTCTTTACATTAGCGGTTCTAAAACCCTTTTTATATGTTGACTCGACTTCTGGGTAGTCTTCCCCTTCCCTTTCTTCATAGTGGGGTCTCCTCCAATCCAATATAGTCTTGAATGCCGACAAATTGACCACTTTATTTCCATAGTGTAATCTATTCCGGTTTCTTTGAGTTTTTTCATACAGTCAATGTGAGTAAAAAATACACGATCACTTTAATTAATCACGTGTTTTACGTTGGGTTTTGTTGAATATAGAGCCCTTGAAGTATTGATTTGAACAGGTAAGTAATTTAGGATAAACCTGCTAATCCTGCTAGCTAATTTTCGATACACATATATATGTATTTTTTTGCATAAAGCTCCCCGAGACAGCAGTTTTCCAATTCCGCCGCATATTTCATGTAAATGCCGTTGAATGCGTAACATTCGCTGAATATTCAACCGTCTGCAAATCCTCCATTTATCAAATCCACTAATTCCGATTTCGGAATTAGTTCGGTAAATTTCGATTGGCGGCGGAGCGCATTTTGTAACATTGTATTTACACTCACCACGATGTTTTTGTTCTTGTTTTCTTTTGGTCGTTCCCGAGTGATTGGCGTGCCATCTAGAATTAAGCTTTCTATTGACTAAGTGCACCATTTTTGCGTCGCTTTTTCAAATTAATAAATGGACGATCGCACTGACCTGCGGTTGACCTTGCAAGAGAAATCCTTTTTGTGGCATTGATTAATTGGCACTTATTAACTCTACAGAAACTTGTTAATATATTTGAGAAATGTTCTGAGACACTTGAATATAAAAAATGTCTGATATATAAAAAAGCTCATTACTTAGGTATATTTGGATCATAAATTTATTTCAATATCGCTATTTTCAACTAAGGGTGCCCTTTAACTAATATTCTTTGCTAGAAATTTCGCTTTCATATTGCGACATGTCATGATATCTCCATTGTAGAATCCAGATATTACGAGTGTTCTACGGAGCTGAAGGTAAGGTCCAGCATCAAGGCTACCAATTCTCTCGTTTCCAGATGAGACCGAGCCTTCCTTGGGACACGGGTTCTCTTGCGTCCGCCTGATTGCTTGTGGTTACCTTTTCCCCACCACTTCTATCAAAACACTAGGTTGTACCATAATCTGTTAGAAGTTCTAGCGAAAACTTTTTCTGTTAACCTCCTTCTTTTGCGTCTAAGGTTTCCGCGAAAAAAGTATGGTCAGTCGAATCGCTTGATTGCTTTTATGGGATATATGAAGAATATGACAAACTTATTTCGGTTAAGTAAAAATTTCAAACAAATCGATGATAGAAAATATATTTCGGAGAACATTTTCCTTATCAAGTTCTTTGCCTCGTAGTTCATCTTTTCACGGGGTTCCTAGATGTTGCGATAAATAGCTAATAGCAGTTTACGTCTGAGAATGTACACTTACTTACCAATATGATCACTATTTCCTAACAACACGACCTAGGAGTTTCATTAGCTTACTGTGATCGACTCATATTTATTCCACATTTCGATATATCATTCAAATTTTGAAATTTCTTATCTTATATGTACGATAACATCGCGATGAAACATTCAGAAAGAATTTAGGCATCTATTCGTTGACTGTTTTCTCCTGCATCATATTCATTTGTAATTATATTCTTATGATTCACTACTTCTTTGATAAGCAGTAGGTAATTTTTATTGAAGAATATTAGGAAATTAATTTTCCTCTGACGATTAATTCGTAAATATATCGAAATGTATAATATTATCAACTGTCACATTTTTTATCGTCTGAATTGATTGTTGGAGACTTATATTAAGCTAGGTACCTAATCAAAAGGTAATCTTCGGTTATTCTTGATTTTGATTTTTTATGTTTTCTCTATTAGGAATTCCAACTTCTACGCTAGCTTTGACTTTTGCCTTGTAGAAATACGTCCATAGAAAACAACGTCGTCATCAGAATCTCTAAATGTTCATTCACTACAATATTTAATATTTTCATTCAGCTATTCAACCAACTTCTTATCCTATTTCCTTCACAATGTAGCTACTTTGTCCTGTCATTAAAAGAATTAGCGGTATTCGTAAAGTTCCCTCAAATTTTAACTTTTATTCCATCCCATTGTCTTGTATTAAAACAATATTGTACGAAAACCTCGGACCAGAAGCACGTATAATATATACCTACATTTTCTCTCGACCGACATTCCATGGACAATGGAAAGTTCGGTAGTTAACGGTTTGAAGAAGAGAAGACTCGCATCCTTTTTGCTCGTCTCGCATAGAATAGTATCTGGAAGAAGAGCAAAAATAGGAAAACCGAGCTGGGCTTACATGTAATGAACTGAGTGAGTTGCAAGCAGAATGTAAGAGAGGATTTCAGAGATAAGATGACGATGTGACGCTTTCTAATAGCAGCCTCCGAGTAGATGGTACAATGTTCGTCTATTCTGAGATTTGCCATGACATCTGAATGAGTCTGTTCTCCAAGAATGAAAGTATAGAAGTACTGAATACGAAACTGAAAAATATAGAGTGGGTGATATTGAGATACGAACACCCAGTAGTTTTTTTCCTGAGACAAACACGAGTCATTCAATACAATAAAGGTTTGTTGTAATTCCATTAGATATTCATTAGTATTGTCAATAACACTGTATACTCGTCTTTCAGAATTACATTAATTGCCACATTCTGAAGTGTTTCCCTGTTACACCGCTTTATATTATAGTATTAATTTGGTATCTCTTTACAATGCAGTTATATATAGTAAATGTGGGAGAGTTGCCGCACTTTTATAAAATGTATTACAGTATTGTTGTAACCATTTATTATGAATATTTTACTGTCAGCCCATAAACTCAACAGTATATACTATATGAAAATATAAAATGATAACAAAAAATAATCTCTTTAATAATATAAAATTAACATTTAACATTTAACATCTCCTCACCCATACGGGAGAGATGCCACGCAATCAGAGGAGAGATGCCGCGGTATCAAAATCATTCAAATTATACATTTCTATGCTTAAAAATTTTTCCTGGCGCAAGTATTGGTCTTATATTTAGTTGGCATACAAGTTTCATGAAGCCATTCCAAGCATTTCACGCACTGCAACCAATAATCCTTCTTATTAGTTTTTCTGTAAGTACTCCTCTGCACATTCAGCACAATAAAACTTTTTCTTTGGTCCAACTGATTTTGCCAATGGTTCTTCATCGCTTTCGTCCCATTCGTTAATTTCAGATTTCTTTTTCCTTAGATTATTTCCAAGAGATTTAGGCTTGTCTGTTTTTGGTTTTTGTTAGCATCTTAACTTTTTTGCCACATTTTCTGGTGAATTAAGCACTTCGGCTGACTGTTGTCTCTTCTTTGCAATGTTCTTGGTGGACTGTTGTATTTTTTTTCTGCTTCTCGTTTGGATATTTCCCCATTTTGAACTTTTTCCAAAGCACCCTAGGCTTTGCGTTTACTTTACGCTTGTATTTTCACGGCATGATGTTTGCGAAACAGATCCTAAGACAATTTATGTGCTATTTGTTTATGTTACTAATAATTTTAGCGTTAAGTACTGAAAGAAAAAGTTTAAAAATGCCGAAGTGCCTCTTGACTCTCTATCTCTCTCTCTCTCTATCTCTCTAATAACTTAATTATTCTATCGAATTAAGCGAGACGAACGAAAAATTAGCATCAAAGGTAAGTATGTACAAGGTAGATGTATAAAACGGTAATAACTCAGAAATAATTTATTGTACAACTTTGGGATAAAAATATTTATTGACACAAAACGGCAAAGAGAAATCACTGGAAATAACTTTCGAGTCTCTAGCTTTACCGCCAGGGGGCGTAATTCTTATGGAGAAATTGAAAAACTATTTTTCTCTAAAATGTACCCTATTTTCGTCCTAAATAAACTAGAATAAGGCATAAATTCTGAACAAATTCTGGAGAGGGGGAAAGTGTTTATGAAGAAATTTTCACAAGTTTGGCTAAGCCGATTTCAACGGGACTAGCTTCATCCAACAAAGCGTAAATCGGATAATCATATAGGATATAGAACCATTGGATTTAGTTCCAATTCTCATAGGTAGGGGGAACTTTCCGATGGAAAATATTAAAACTTGTCTCTCTTGAAATTGCCAAATGAAAGAACCACAATATTGTGAACTGCTATGAAAACAGATTACATTCTTTACAAAATAGCGGAAATCGAATGTCGATATCGTTTGTCTAATAATTTAAGATATAACTACCTAAGTAAAAATGCATAATTGTTGGCAAGTAAAATTTGCTCACCCTGTATTATAAATCAAATGTTTATGCCATATTAGATTTTTTTCACTACAAAATTATCAACTAGACAAAGAAAATCTTTAACCAAATATCCAAATCCAATCCAAATAATAAGTTGGCAGGTCATATAATTATTTTAGAATAAAAAACAGTTGGAGGTAGATCATCTTTATTAATAATACTTGATGTCCACTTAAATTTTGAAACTGCTTCCCATTGCTTTCTAAAAAAATATTTCTTACAAAAAAATGCATCGACTTCATTACTCGGTGCACTGAAAAATACAAAATTATAGTAATTCTATTGGTAGGTATTGGTAATTTTGACGATGTGTACCTAATTGTATTAGATTGAAAACTTTTGGCACCAAATACTAAAGTACCAGAGAACCAATAGAATTAATATTATTTGGTCCAATTTAAAAAAAAACATATTTCACACTTTTGAGTGTAACATTACGAGTTCATCTTTCACTAAAGAAGATAATACGTTGATCTCTTCTTTACTTTTGTCGTCCCAAATCTTCGATTTTCTAGGAAAATGCCCTCTCCACCGCTTTTGGGAGAAGTTTTCGGGTGAAAAGACATTTTTGATATCTTTTTTTCAATGGGACCAATTTTCAGTAGTCCACTATTGAATGAAAAAAGAATCATAAAAATCGGAGCACTATCACTATTTTTATAAGGTACTAACATCCATAACAAAAAAACATGCAGAAAAAACAGTCGAATTTTATACATCCTCCATTTGGTTCGTCGGTCAACAAAGACGTAGTCTGTTTCATGTAGGTACATAACGGCTGCTTCCATCTTATCGATTGATATGCTATTTATTGCGTTTTAATACATTTTATCATGTCATGCTGCATTGTTGATCAAACTTCAAAAAGAATATCCTTCAATTTTTCCCACAATATAGATGATACACATATAAGTAAGGTCTAGTGACCTAACATGGCCATGAAAATATAATTTCCTACCGATCTATTTATTATATCAAATTCAATTAATCCCTAATTTATAATACAGTGTGAGCAAATACTAGTTATTAACGTTTATGCGTTTTTAATTATCTCGAATTAGACTACGAATTGACATACAGTTTCCGCGATTTTCTTTAGAATTACTTAAAATCATAGCATCAGAATTTAGGCGACTTTAAACATTAAAATCGAATCTATTGTCAACATTTTATTCTGGAAACTTGGATACTCCTGTGACTTAGTTTTCATTTGAAAGATCGTGCTGAAATTCACCATTTCCTTCCACCAAAATCTTCTACCATGGGGGTGAAGCGAACAATTTTTTTCTTGAGTCGAAAATTAAAGATGAGACTATATCCGGAAAAATTTAAATTGATGACTTTATTCAAAAAAAATAATAGTCTGAGTTACAGCTATATCTAAAATATGTGTGTTACTGCTATTTTGAAATCTGTGAATATAAGTGAACATTCAACAATTTTGATGACTAATAATATTCTCAATAATGTGAAGTGGAGCTTAGAAAACAGCCTTTATTCAGTGAAAAATTACTAGAATATGCCGAAGAATATTTATTATATGTGTAGGTACTACAATAACAATCGTCAATCTATTACGAGACTCAAACAATGTATCATAGAAACTTGCTTATGTAGTGCTTAGTGTCTTAATAAATTAGTATTATTGATTAATTTTAGTTCACTAGAATCTGATAATTTTACTATTGTTTCTCTATACACAGGTTGCCTTCAAGTTGTAATTCTACCATTAATTGAAAAACATTGGAAAATAGTTATTAATACGTTAAAATTACTTATTCATCAAGTTTCATAAAATGACAGTTTTCATAATGTTTTTTTTATTATTTTATTTATATTGTGAGTTGCTGCGCCACAGCCTGATCATTAATTTTGTATAAAGTCTTTTTTAATAAAACAATTTCAATGAAGTCCTCTTCACTGACTCTTATTAAAATTGAAACCGAATATTGGAAATATGGTCTTAAATTGAAAATCTGATTGTTCTGTGTTTCTTCCATTCTGTTATTTCCCACTGGGCACCATCTTTTTCTCTGCCTTCTGCAATTACGAATGCTTAGAAAGTTTCAGACGTTGAAACTCTATCGTTTATTAATTAGAGCCGAGATTCCTTGGATGGAAAAAATTATGCAGCCCCCAGCCATGACGACATTGGAAGGGGTGTACCTACTTTAATTAGAGCCAAGTTGAACTGGCAGAGGTGTATCTCTTTGGGAGTGGAAGATGTTCAAATTAAAATAATGTAGTGAATCGGAATGAGTGACAAGTATGTTTCGCACATTCTATATTTGGATCGATGTGAAAATCATCTCGAATTCTTCCTAATAGTTCTTAATTAATGAGATGCTGGGTGGAAAGGTTCAAAGGAATACGTTTCCTGGAGCTGTAACTTTGAAAAATAGATACAAACATATATCTCCATCATAGATTTTTTTAAGTTGGAACCTTCCTTATAAAAGTTCGAATTCAGTTTCGATTTTCAGATTTCATAGTTGTTAGAAGTGATATGAAAATAGACTTCGAATAACTAATAATAAAGCCAGCTGGTATGTGCGTGATCCTCTGGGTTCACACTCTGAACTTCCCGGTAGACTCGCCCTCCTAAAATCATCAATTCGTCTCTAGGGACATAGAAACTTGAAAGCGCTCTTAGTTGACCTGAGGCAAAGTTTGGCAGTAGGGATGTCGAATATTCTATTTTCTATATTTTTTGTATTACTTACGTCATAAGAATTCTCGCATAAAATAAAAAATATTGGGTCTCAAATAACGTAGCTAGAAAAATCCAACAGTATCGTTAACTAAGTTAGCTTGACAATATTAGGTATTCATAGAGTGCTCAAAATCTATTGGCGAACTTTACGAGTTTCAAATCATTCTATCATTTATTATATATGAAAAAATAGAACAAACATTTTTCTAAATATAACCCTCCCGCATTCCAAACGCTTCCAAGTTTATGCAGAAAACTTCGAATCGTCCGTAAGGATACCTATTTGCCCTACGAGAAGACGAAGCAGACGGCCCTGTTTTTGTAAAATAACATACAACACATTGTAACACTTACTTTTTATATTATATATATATTTACTTATAACCAACAACAATGTTGCACTTTCTGAGTATTCTAATTTGAAACCCTAAATGATCTTTTCTCTAATTCTGCTAGAAGCAAAAAATCTACTTTTGATCTTTAGTTTTCAAATTTTTGTTTTCTAAAATTTTGAACATATTGTTAATGTTAATCAATGAATTCTTTGATGTTGTTTTAAAATTTAATAGTGTTTATGAACTATTGGAAAACATTTTCTCCAATGAAAACGCTCACCCCAATGCTGAATGATATATATAAATATTAACATAAAACATGAATAGCAATGTTGGCCAGCATAATAGCATTTTGAAAAATAACATTTTTTAAGCACTTCTTACCAAACCAAAAAAATGCTCTTGGTGTTACGCGATGGAATACACCTCGATATTAAGAGTAGTAACTTGGATTTGTTAATTAAACTGTTCAAAATTTGCAACAGTACCAAATTTTTACTGCACGCCACTGGAGACAATAACGTTCAATGAGAAACCCCGAAAACGTCCCTTTTTAGGGGTAAATGTAACTCTTTTTTAAAAATTTCATAATTTGAGTTATAGCCAACTTTCGAAAAATTTGAGAAATTACATTTTTAAGGATAGTCATAGTCCAAAGATCAAAAACATACATAGAAAAAATTCTAAGATCAAAAATTGAGAATCTGACATAGCCGCAAATTTGGATAAAAAAAAACATGACTTCCTTTGATCACCCTGTATAAGTGGATTAATAAAAAATTATACCGGTCGAACACTGCACGTATTCTCAAAGAGTTGATCAAGAACCTCTCGAGTACCGCAACTCCATATATCTTTCCATTCCGAAAATATCGAGATTTGAATTTGTGTAAAAATATCAATATTGCAAAGCAACTGTCAACCATTTTATATTAGATTAAACAATCCCGAAAAAAAAAACAAGCTAAAAACAATCTCAAGCAAATAAAAAACAGAATAAAAATCGATTCACCCGTTTGAGAGCTTTGATGCCTCAGAAAGATACATACATACGTTAAATCTAATAAAAAAATAATTGTTAAAAACTCTCTCGATCAAGTCTCCTTTCAAACAAAAGAACTAAATCAAAATCGAAATATGCGTTTGGGAGCTATGAAGCCACAGGCAGATATATAACCACATTCAACTCAAGTAACGAGAGAATATTCTTGCTAAAGTCAACTTTTAGGTAAAACTAACGAACTCAAAATCGATCCATCCGTTTGGGAACTACGATGCCACAGACATCGCCTCAGATACACACATCAAACTTACAGCAAGCCTCTGTTTGAGTCGGGAGTTCAAAATATTTGAAATTTTAATGCATTTCACAAAACTCTGCATATTATATTCAATAAATAAGATACATTGAAGCGGACGTATCCTGTTTATTGACACTTTGATGGATGCTACTCATTATTCAGAATCAGCGAAATACGTAGAATAATATGAATAATAATTAATTAATTTTCGTGCCCCTAAACAGGTTTATCAACCTGTCTGTTACATCCATTTATGAATTTTGTTTTGTTAAGTGCGATTGATGGATGTAGCATTTTCTGTTAATACATTGAAATGTTTTCCATGGAAACGACGAAGGGGTATTGTTTAATGAAAATTTAATTTTATATCATTTCAAAATTTACATTGGAAAACGATTTTTTCCCAATTGTAAAATGTCATGGAGAATTATGTATACCTAAATAAAAAAAATAATATTTATTACAATAAACAAGAACAAGAGAGGATCGTAAGTTGCATCGAATTTAAGATGAATTTTCAGTTTCTCTGGTGATTTTGTACGTTTTAGAATACCCTCTATAGAAATTTTATATTGTGGGGTAAAAATTATTCATAAATTTTATCACCGATTTAACACCACCAACCAAAATGTCTATTTTTGAATGTAAACAGAATCACATAAAACTTTCAATGAATATAATAATTTACAAACATTCAAAAGCTCGTCCTTTGAAGGTATCTAATTCGGCAGCCGTGGAAGATTTTGAAAAATGAGCAATTTAAAGCTTTTCGTATATTGTCCCCTCTTTGCTGTCTATTTTCTCAAATGTTGTCCCCTCCACTCCCTTTTTTACTTCTTATTTTTTAACGAAACCATCTTTCAGTGCCCTTCTTTCCAATGAAAAATGAATCTCTAAGAGCTGTGTGCGTTTTTATATCCAAAACGCACAAACGTCAAAAGCAAACATACTCGTACTGTATAGAATTGTTAGTTCCTCCGTTTTCAAAGTTGGTCAATAATATACCCACTCAGTATTGTTGCTGGAAAAGAGGTAGTTATATTCTCATAGTCAAAAACAAAAACAAAAAACTACCTTTGCTTTGGAGAGTATACTTCGTGGGACTTTGTTTTCTTTTTCTCTGCAGTAGAACCAAGTGATATGGATCAGAGTAGCCTCGGAAAATATATTCTCGTCTGAAATATAAAATGTATTCCTTGCAGAAATTGATAGAGAACACATAAAATTGCATCCTTATCGTCTCTTTACGCCTCAGATAATATTGAGTGCTCTGATTTCTTTTGTTTTATGCTGCGGTTAGATATTTTCATCTCAATTCATCCTATTCGATTATAACCAGAATGTGATTTCCGTTAAATAAAATAACAATAATAACATATTTCTTATAGAAGTTTTTTCTGTATTCTTATTCACCTAAATCCATGATTATTATTATTATTATAGTATTTTTTTGACTGTCGATTTCGGACATGATACGAGAGTGGTGTTCGAACATCAGTTCGGGACTGTTTGATAACTTTTTATAATGCGCTTATGCGGTTTGAAACAGTTTCCATGTGGTTCTGGATTTTGTTCTTCTCGAATGTCAAATTTCACTTTGCAAACTACCCCTCCACCTTTCATACATTTTCGTCATCTTATTCATGTCGGCACTTGCAGTCAAAATATGGTTATGGTACTGCAATTAAACTGCTGCTGCAACTGCGCATGTCTCAATCTGAGTCCGAACTAATAGTTCGGGAGTCGTCAAACGTCTACTCCAACATCGTAAAAATTAACGCGTACCATACAGTTTACATTGTATCAGAAAGAGAGCCGGAGAGTGCGTCGCTGCGTGTTAACACTGGTCGACTTTGATCATCGCAGTTAAGCAGCACAGTGCGTAGCGAAATGTTTGGACGTTTGACCTGCTCGCTTTCGAATCTCTGGCTGTCGCATTGCAATCTCCTCTTATTGCAAAACAACGGAAAACCAGTGAGTGTACATTTCCCGACTACAGCTTGTCAGGTTAGGTATGCCTTAAGCTTTATCTTGAGACATATCGGTGCTTCGGAATCCACTTTCAAATGTAGCTTCTCGTGTCTGTGGTAACACCGCAGATAAAAAATACAATACATATAAAATTATCTTATATTACGTGATAGATGATAGTATTTTACTAGATAACTGTACAAATGTTTTTCTTTTTTTTGTTGCTGTTGAAGCAATAGCCCAATAATTTACGTTTCAGCTCATGTTGCAATTAGAATTAGAAAAATTAGAAAAGTGAAATAATTTTTCGCGAACTCTAACATATATTCAACTTTTAAAGTAGTATTTTGGAGCTCACCCGATTGAGGAAACAATAAATATTTTTTACAAAAAATTGGACCGACTTTATCAGTTGCACTGAAAAATACAAAATAATATTAATTCTATTGGTGCTGGTAATTTTGAAGTTGTGTCGTTGTAGTTTTTTGTTGTAGGCACCCACTCCAAAAGAACCAGCACCAATAGAATTAATATTATTTTGTATTTTTCAGTGCAACAACTGATAAAGTCGGTCCAGTTTTTTGTAAAAAACATTTATTACACATTTTTGAATTTTTGAAAATTAGTCATGAAAATTGTTGAACGTTCACTGATACCCAAAAAGTTATAGGTAGGTTTAGCTTGTACTAGCGAAAATACGCATATCACATATTTCATACTTTACCATTGCGAAACTCGGAAACCGTAACTCTTTTGAAAAAATGTTCAATTTAAATGTTTCCGGATATGGTCCCCTTTCTAATTTTCAAATCTCGAATTGTCGATTTTCAGAAAAATTTGCCCCTTCCACATAGCTGAAACACATATTTCAGACTGTAGCGCAGAAACGTATGATTATTTTCAAAAATGTCCAATTTAAACATTTCCCGATATGTAATTCTCGTTAATTCTGTCGTCTCGGATTTTCGATTTTCGAGAAAATTTGCCCCATCCACCCCATTTGGGGGCGGTTTTTGGAGGGAAGGAGATTTTGGATTTGATTTTCCTCAATATGGGACCATTTCTCAACTCTCCTTTTTCAAATGAAATAAAAATCGTCTAAATCGGAGTACGTTTACTATGCGAAACGCGCGAACAGCCATATAAAAAGCAATCTTACAACCGAATTAAATACCTTCTCCTTTTTTTGAAGTCGGTCAATAAAATTGTATATTATTGCATCTGAGAATCTGAGAAAAAGCCAAATTATTTTGTTACATTTACTTCTGTAGGTAATTTTGCTAATAAGCATGCCTGTCATTCTTGTAGTTATGTAAATTTGACGCAAATTGCTGTAGGTAGGAGGACAAACCAATCTATAGTATATACTTGATAGTCACTGATGTACATCAGGTTATATTTTGTAGCGGTCGCCAAATTTCACCGTTTTCAAAATGTGCACCTACCTATGTTTTATTTTAAAACATAATCATAAATCATCATGTCGCAGGTATTTGACATTTATAGTAGCATCGCCACAATAGGTCGTAATTTACCATTGTATTATAGTGTTCCCATACACCTCCAGAGATTATGCGATAAGAAATTAGATAAGGCCTAATTGGGCAAACCTAATTATGAATTGATTGAGCCTGCCAAATCCAACATGGCGTCCTTGCATACTATTCAACCATCCACGCCGCTGATAGGTACTATGATAGGTATATGTTAATCTATCCCATGATATGATTTAAGGGATTGAAAAAAAATCATGAATTTGGATACACAATTTATTACTAATAGATTATGGGATTATTGATATTAAACAGGTTGATATGTGATCGCTGCATATCAATATAAAGTCGCCTATTTATATTAGATACTCCCAAACATTGATTTGTGACTCAAGAACTTTAGTATTTTTTCAAAAAAATTAAAGAATGTTCCAGGTATATATGTTTCCGAGGTATATGTACAGGTAGATATCCGGTATTATTATATTTATAGCTTGATCAATAACTTCTTTATGAACATCGAAATGTGTATAAAAAAATCTAAAAAAATGCATTCAACCTTATTTGAACGAAGTTGTTTTTTAAGCTTTTGAATTCTTCTCAAATAAGTCTCATAGCCTTTGGGGGTGAACTTGCTCTCCGAGTCTTATCGTATCGTAAATGAATTAAAGGCACTCCATTACGTTTTAACAGACTCTTGCATCTCTAAATTTCCTGACGATCTCGTTAACTTCGATCCACCTCCATGGCAAAGTAAAAAGAAAAAGAAATTAATAACACCGTAACTGCAACGTTATTTCCGTAGAAGAACGTAGCAACTAATTTTAGATCGCAATTGAAAGAGTTTTCTGCTACACCAGGAATCCTAAATGATGTAAATGGATTTGATTCAGTTTCGTATCATTTCTTTCTGTTACGGACGTTGATGTACAAGAGTGTACCCCACGTAACGTTTAATTTAGCCGTTCTGAGAAAACTACTTAGGTAAGTTACTATTTTGAACTAATACTTTTACGCAATTTCTAATTGATTATAACTATTGACGTTGTGAAAGAACGCTAGAAACGATAGTCCACATTAACTGGCTTATTTCAAATGGAACATGATACTTTTTGTTGCATTTTTGAATTCTACTACAAAATTAAAGGTAAGTTTCATAAACATTGAATCATTATTTTTGATAGTTCTGGAAATATTGTGGTTTTTTCAAAAAATTCCCAAAATTAAGTTACATTCATCACGATATACCTCCCTTGGACTTTCGAAATGTATCTCAATATTTGGATTATGAGAAAACTACTGAAACTTTTACACAATACTCTCAAACGAGAGATATCACAACCAAATTTTACAAACGTGTTAATCAAATTTCAAGTAGAAGAACTATCATACTTTCAATGCCTGCGTACGATAACTAGGGCGCCGTGATTTGAAGACGGATTCTGATAAAACACCCTGATATTGAACGAAAATAAAAAGTTTTCGCTTCAGTTTTCGCTGAGTTTTCGAGATATTGGTCCTTTTTGTACCGACCAACTTACGGGCGGTTGGAGCAAAAGCAAAAGGTGTTGGGTGGCGAAAAATAGGCGTGGTTGACTAGGATTGTGTTTTGATAACAGGTTTTTTCTTTAATATTAACTAGATTACTACATTTCAAACTTCTATTTTATGTTTATTTATAATTTTACTGCATGGTCTCTCCAATATTTGTTAGATTGTTGTTGGCTAGGTTTGTGTTTTGGTAAAGGAATATTTCTTATAAGATAACTCATAGTTAACCCTCTATTTTACGTTTATTTCTAATATCTTTCTCCAAAAAAAATTTGTAAAATTATTGTTGCATAAAAATATATCACTATACCTTTTGTTTTCTCCACCCAGCATTTAATTTTAATTTATATAAATAGACAAATGAAAATAACAAAAATAAAACTTAAACTTTATGAAAGAGTCTACGTTTTCTAATGGAAACCATTAAACTTAAGATCTTTCAGTTTCTCAGAAAATGACAAAGAATAACATGAAGACATGAACATCCAAAAAGAGAATCATTAATGGCCCTTTCAATTACGCCACGGTGTACGTTTTAACAGAGGTTATTAAACTTTGTAACTTTGGACGGAAAACGCTTTATATGAAATCTCACAAAAATCACAAGACAATGTCAAGAGTTATGAGTTAGTTGCTCTTAGGATTTTTTAAATTTTGTTTGTTAAGGACAAAAGCAGGTAGGTAGAGTTTATTGTCTAGGAGAAAGATGTAGGTATATACGACTTTTCTACAAACAATTGCAGTTTCTTAGCGGGTACACTGGAAAATACAAATTAATAATAATTTCACTGTCGTTGGTAATTTTGGATAGGTATGTGTAGTTTTGGGTAGATGAAAAACTTTTCTCAACTTCAAAGGTACCAGCAACAGTGAAATTAATTTATTCTATATTTTTCAGTACCTACATCAACAAATGTCCTTCCTAGTTTTTGTAGAAAAGTTTTATTTTACATTTTTGTTTGTATCATTAGTCATCTAAATCGTTGAACGTTCACTTATATTCAGATATTTCAGAACATGGAAATATATATTTATATGACCATCTCAAATTTTCGCTTTTCGAAAAAAAAATTTCCCCTTTGTTTTTGGAGGAAATGTTGGTTTCAAAATTTGTTAAATAGAGGACCATTTCTGAACATACCACTTTCAAATGAAAATCATCAAAATTGAAGTAGATATGTTTATTATAAGAAGCGTGCATACGACATACAAAAAGATGTCCTTTCATACATCGAACAGTTGTTAGTAAGATAAATTTAGAAGGTTTTTTACTGTAACACTAGAGCTAAGCCCTAATAAAATTACTACACTTTCACTTCCATAACTAATTATGTAACTTTGATGCTTTTTAACAAGATTGTCTAGTTGGCTATAATTTTATCATATTATCTCATTTGAAATGACCGACATGTTCTTAACAATTCACTTGTCGGTATAGGCGTTCTATTCAAATATATTTTTTTAAATAATAATTGCAGTTCAAAACATCTTCATCTGACAAGTCACGGATATTCCAGTTTATACTTCAAAACTTCATCTCGATTTTGGTATCTATTTCATCTGCCTGAAAAGTTTCCCATGGCAATTACAAGATTAAATGAAAATGACAATTCTAATACATTGACCACAAACATAATATCGAAGACACACCCTTATAAACACGACACAATAGATTACGAGTGTCGCAGCGTCAGAGGAATTCAATTACATATATAAAACAAAACATGTATATCTCCCTATCTCTCTCTCGCACACATCCCACTCAAGTTTTCTGGTGCTTGTTCAAACCTTCGTCAGAGTTTCGAAATATGTTTTCCACCATCATTCGTGCCACGCCTACTACGAAAATCCATCTCTCACTCCCATGGCCTGCCGAAAATTCTCCTAAATTAGCTTATCAGCAGCATCACATTCCATCCTTTGTGACATACGCTCTACCTACCCCTTGAAACTTCTTCAAGTTTGAACAAACTCTCTGTAATGTAATGAGGGATAAAGTGTTTTTAGAAATCGTCTCTATACTACTCCTTCTCCTCGTCTTCCTTCACTGAACTTTCTATCAGCATCACAGAAAATCAAATTTTATCTGGAATGATCTATAACTATTAAACTACTACTACTAAAAAAACATCGTAGGTCACCGTATCATCAAGAATCCGGATAATTGAATATAAAAATAATATAATATTCTCTAACTCTAGAAAAAATATTATACTTTGCTCGCGTAAAGTTTTATCTCTTATTCCAATCAATAAAAAACAAATAAACCTTGAAATGAAATCATCACAAATCAGTATTTAAAGATTTTCATGTGCCTACATGAATGAATTTTAAAAATTCCCGATTCCCAACAATTATTTAAAAATCCAAATTCACCGGGCATTATGAATAACATACATACCATTGACGAACACCGTTTAAGGTAGTTTGAGAAGTAATGAAGATGTGTGTTTTTTATAAACTCTTACTAGATAGGGGCAGTTGTAAGGCAGAAACAATTAAAAAAATTAAGGCGCCAACATGATTTAGCGGGGCCACTCTAATTTTTAAGAGTAATACTCTGTTAGTGCGTAGTATAGACGCACAAAAAATGATTCTTAGAAAAATCATAAAAAATCGCCAATTTCAGCCCAGTCACCATATGGTAGCTGTGAAAACTAACATTTCTAAAGCATTTAACCCTGTTATTTAATCGGTCAGGTTTTTTGGTTGCTAACTGAACATTCTATGACTCAATTATTAAACCATTTTTCTGGATGATCATTTTTTTACGTTTATTCATGAGCAACTATGGTACCTTTCATGGTTGGTAGCCGAAGTGCCGTTTCCAGCAGTGGACTCAACGTCGACTTGGGGGCGGTTGGCGTCGGTAGCGGCACCGCGGCCTGGTGGAAAGAGGGCGAGGTCTAACCGCACCCTCCGCCGGGCTAGTATCGATCTCCGCCGCCAGAAAGGCTCTCATCCGCCGCACATGTATATAGGGATATACACACTGAGCGCCCCAGTGAAATCGTAAGATGGGTTCAGGGTATATTTCGAATCAAAATTTAATCATTTCACTTAGAATTTGCCGTTTTGAAGACATATTTTTCTATGAATGCTACATTTTACAATCATTATTCATATCTATTTGTCCTTGGCATTAAAAAAAACAGCCTGCATTTACCTTAGAACTTCCTCCTACCATAATGAGTGATCAAAAAAATATCATCTCCAGTTTGCTATGGAAATGAACAATCATGTCCTTGCTCACAATTATTTATCCCATAAACGAATGTAGCATATTAGATGGATGCATTCAGAAATTATTGGTGATTGATTGCGTACAACCCATGACAACACCTTCATTTTCATTCACAAATTACAAACTGATCTGTCTACTTAGCTATCTTAACAAATTAAATTTGTTAGAATAATAATTGAACTCTATCATATCATTTTGTTTTTCTCAAGTTTTTTTGTTAGTATTTTTAGTTGCGTTTTGCTAAAGTAATATACGTCTTATTTATGTATGTATGCTTACTTTGAACGGTGAAACCAAAATTTTAAAAATTTCAATGCCTTGAAGACATTTTTGAAATGACCCTATATCCTCTTTATTAGAATAATTGATACATGTTATTTTTTGCATGTATGTTTCTTAAGAACAGTTTTTGAGTCCTACCCCCTTAACATAACAACGAACATATACGAGTTCAGGTCAAAAAATTCTCAAGTGCACCTTTATTTTTTCTAATGAGATACTGTGTATATTTGGGTTCAAAAAGATGGCATCTCAAATGCTCTTACATATACATAAGTTTGCGCAATTACCAACAGTTAAAGATGGGACATATTGTATATTCATCTGGCAGGTCAAATAAGAGATTATCTCAAGGATTGTGTGCTTTAGTTGAAACTGTTAGATAATAAATTTAGGAGTATTCAAATTTCACTTAAGCAATTTCTCATGTATCGCCCAATTAAAATCTCCGATACTCTTTTGCATTTATTTTTTTTTCAAAAGAAGGAAAATACAGAATTTAGGGCTTCACTAAAAGTTTAGAAGAGGAAAAGTTATGAGAAAATCTTGAGTACAGAACCCGCTCCATAAATCTGAATCTCGCTGATTCAAGTGAAGACATGATCTCAAATTTCATGGCATACTAAGTACGATTTATAATGCAGATCTATTTATTCACGGTAGTGTGACCATGGTAGGAAGGTACTCTAGATTCCCAAAACCAAAATAGAGAACGCACTAGGTCCTAAAGAAGTTTAGACAATGAACCAAGAATTTTAGACCTCAGAACCGACCACTTACAAACGCTGTTTATTTATGGATTCTGTTAGGTAGTTGCTCAAAAGCAGGTTCACACTGAATATATAAAAGGAGTTGATAAATAAGATAAAACACATGATTTTAATCTGGCAGCGTGTCTCCTGGATGTAAAAAGATATAACTTATGTTTTTTACGCCAAGAAATATGTCTACTAGTCTAGTGCCCCATATACAATCAAGAAAGAAAACAACACAACATACCCTCAACACTGAAAGAAATTCTAAATAAATGGATCATACGACATTGTAAAATTGATAAACTACCTGCAAAAAACAGGCTTTATAAGACAAATATAGCATATTGCAAATAGTGTAACTGTCTAATGCTAATAACCCTGCGTGGTTGAAGCACAGCTTATAGGTAAGCTGTGGTTGAAGTATGACGATAACAAAAAAAATATGTCGTTGTGATGATATTTTATTAAATTAATGCATAAGAGATCGATTTACTTCATAAGCGTATCATTGATGACGTATCGGTAAACACTCGACAACTTAATTATATTTACATATGTTAAAATCGACAAGCAGCGGATTTTCAAATTCCAAAACATGGATAGAATAATCAATTACTTTTTATTGAATCATATCATATCATTATTCTCAAATATTTCGAATTCTCTATGAATAATGTCGCGAATGCAGCAGAAACTTTTAAGGCCAATGCCTCCTTTTATCGTTAAGATAGTGCAATCGATATGCAGACCTCTACTACATCGATGTATACTCTGCTTTTGCTAATGGCGTTGCTACAATGGCCGACAGGCAGGAACTAGATCAGCAAGAGCAATTAAGTGTCTACTAGTGTCATACTCAATTACCTATTATAAACAGTGTATGTGGGACAGATCAGTGTTCATTCCACTAATCGCATATGTTATGATGACGTTGCCATATGTTTGGTAGATTCAATTTCAGGAATCAAGATATTTTTCCTTAATCATAATCAAAATTAGAATATTGCAACTTCTCAGTCATTTAAAGGAAATCATTCTGAAAAAATAAATAAGTCAACTTCAAGAGCTTGATAAGAAAAGTATTTTGAGATACTATTCTATTTTCCTGAAGAAAATATATGGAAATGTTTCACAACAGGTTTTTTAAAGAGTTTATCTATTTTCGGAGATAAGAGGTAGTTTCGACGGACTTCCAAGGAAGTGACAATAAGGCCTTTATTTAAATACGAAACTGTATGTTATTTAGTCTCCAATATCAAAAGAGTTACCTACGCAAACATGCGTCAAAAAGGCAATATAATACTTTTCATTTGCAAATTTTTATTAATTATCAGGCTGAGAAGAACATTTAATTCAGTCGCAACGCTATATCCACCGAAACACAAACCAACACCTAAATCTGTTAAGAAAATTATAGAAGACTTCAAGAACTTTGGAACTATAAAGCCTAATTTAAGCAGAAACAAACTAATTGTTAACAATCAAAATATTTAAATCGCAATTTTGGGATATTTTTCCGCATATCCAACAATTTCTACAAGGCAAGTAGCATGCGAATTAGGAATATCCAGTTCTAAGATTTTATGGAAACACGCGTTTCATCCATAGGAATGGAGTTCTCTCGGCATGATAATTACTCAAAATCTGAAAATAAAAAGTATTATGTTGACTTTTTCGAGGTTTGTTTGAATTTCATTGACATTTGTCATTATCTTCTATTGAAATCATGGCCCACTTTAGAGATGTGTAGCATTTTACATAGAAAAATGGAAAATAGCCAATTATTTTAAAAACTACTAATTTTTGGTTTTGGACAACCTTACACAAATTTCCCCTTATTTTTGCTGCTTAATATAATAAAATAATAAAAAAGGGGTTTCCATTTGAACAATGAACTTTTGTCGTTTTTTTGTATCTAATTTTCAATCAAAATATCATAAGAATACTTATAAAGTAGATCTACGAAATATATATCTATATATATATATATATATATATATATATATATATATATATATATATAAAATTTGAAATATGTCAAAAATGTTTAGACTTAGGTATAGGACATTGTACATAGAATATTTTCAGAATTATACAAGAAATCTAGAAATGCGGTTATATACAGGGTATTCCATTTAAAATAACAAAGTTGGGATCTACTTCCGGTGTAACCGGAAATGTGACAAACATGAAAATATTTTTGACGTATGCACCCTAATGACATTCCTATGTCAACATATTTTCAGATGGTTTGTAGTTATAGTTTGCCCACATTCGATCGATGTCTTTTCTGGAGAACCACACTGTATATAAACTGACCAATGAATATCTACTCTATTTTTTGATCTTTGATATTTGTCATGTGTTTTTTTCACACATAAATATAAGACACATACGGCTCAACTAGTGATGCGCAAAGCAAGACCAAGACCGATATGATCTTGGTCTTGCACCCTTGGTATTGGTCTTGCTCTTTCATCATATCCTTAGTCTTGGTCTTGGGTTTTGGTTTTGCATAGACGGTCTTGGTATTGTTCTTGTTCTTGCTGCACGACTTGCAAGAATTCGCAAGACTCTAGCAAAAGGTTTGCTCTTTTATAAGTGTGAAAAGTTTGCGCAATTCTAAACCCTAACTACCTAATTCAAATGAAGTAGAATCCTGCAACCTGGGTCAGAAGTATCTAATTGACAATCTTATAAGATTACCTATAGTTATTTTATCATTCGAAATGGATAAATATCGACCGTATTAAAAATTCCGGTCATGGTCCAGGAACAAACACGTCTTGTATTGTAATGGTACCAAACCATTATAGAATAAGTACTGAGAATAAAATTGGATGTGTAGAATGAATTTAGAGCATGGGGGATGCATAACTGATTAAGAAAGTTTATAAATTATTATTCACCATTCACACATGAGAAACGTATCTTACTAGCGCGACGTGTTCTGCTTGTTCTTTCTTGGTATCTACCTCGCACCTGATCACTCATTTTACCTTTTTAGCCATATTTTAATAAATGAAGGTCTCCCTTGCCATGCTTTATGTTTGCGCATCGTACTTCTACATCAAAACTCATTCTATAATGGTTTTGTACAACTTTCTTGAATAAAATAGAAAAAATCTCTCAGAGTGGCCATTGAGTGAAACTGATCAAAAGTATTTCTGGTTTATAAAACTAACTTCAATTTTTGTAAAATCTTTTTCCAAAAAATAAGGAGAATTAAAAACCGGTAGAGATTTGTTGATAAGCACATTTATAAAAGTAGGTATCTATTTCAAAAATCAGTCGTGTGGATATCTCAGTTGTGTTAGTTAATTAGCATGATAGAAAAAATACTTTCAAAATAAGGGCAATCTAAACTTAGAGAAAAAGGGGCTACTGGATAAATTTCATCAAAAAAATATCAGATTTATAGATGATTTTGTAACGTTTGCTCAAAAAATTCTGCACGATAGAAAAAAATAAAAAAATAAATAACCGTGTAATTTACCTCCCCTTGGTTACGAGCAGTCGCGATTCTTTGGAAACAGCTCAATAAGGGACATCTTAGAAGCGTTGAAATTGCAATTTTGCAAGACCAAGACTGTAAGACCAAGACCAGTCTCGCAGCATCACTAGGCTCAACATATGTTACGGAGGTCACACTGCACAATGCTTTTCTAGTCTGACATTGCGTTCCGCTAAATAAAAGCTCCATGAAAAATACTCACATCAGGGACGAAACCCGGGTTCTCTGGCATACAAATCTAAAGTGTTACTACACGAATTTGAAGTATACCTAATCCTGTTAAATATCATATAAAAATCCATTGGGCTCTACATCTAAACAATTTTTTTTTAACTAATAAAGAGCAAAAAGCCACAATTTTCGCTTAACGGATCTTAATCTTCTCCGTTGTCCTATATGTATATCAATATAGAACCAAATATTCGACCAACTATCCTACCATTATTTCTCCTACTACCAATCCGAACTTCATGCATCTTCACAGTATCATTGTGTCAATTTATAAGTCGTACGTTATTTGTTCCACCACTTGCCGTTCCAATTCACGTCCACAAATTACGTATATAGACAGACGTCCAAATCGACGGATACGCTTATTGTTTCAATCTACTGCATCGTATATTTCGTCGTCTATTTGGTTCCAAAACGTATTTCTCCACGTCGTTTTCGTTTGTGTGAGTATTCTAGGACAGATTCTGGCGATTTACCGAAAATATGGAAATCGTGGCAGTAGTGCTTTTTCCGTCTGTGAGTGGCATTCAGCGGGAATATCGGCCAAAGCATAATATCATGAGACGAGGCGGTGAAAAGTTGTGGAAAAGACATTGGGAAACGACGCGACGCTTTATATTTGATGTATTCTTTATGTAGGTTGGAATAGTTGTTGGCTTCCCGACCAGGAGAAAAATGTGATCATATTATGCTAGAACCTCTGTATATTGTCTGCAAGTGAAGATATATAGAGGATAAATCAATACCAGAGGTGTTTCAAAGATTTTTTCTCTCATATTTGATACATAATTTTGACAATATTTAACAAAGAGGATGATAGGACATGATTATTATCTACATTCTAGAGAATTTCTTTTTCTGCATTGATGTAACAAAAAAATCTATAAGCAATTTCTTCTTCTTCGTCTATTTTCATAAAATAACACACTTGGCCCAATTTTAATTAACTTCTGACTTAAAACAATAATCCGTTTCAAAATTGCTCAAGTCGCAGAAATAATACAGTATGATAAGAATGCTATGTGAAAAATTAGAATGTGGAGCTCATTCCTTTCTCATTAGAACATACGCGGTTGCTGTCATTGTTGAAAGGATTACCCAGAATATGAATAAACAGGTAGAAATATTAAAATTTAGTTGAGCATAACTTTTTTTCTGCTTTTTCTCAGAGATTTTGACAGGGTTGTCAAGGGCAATCATTGGAATATTGTAAGAAACTCTCCCTCAGAATAATAAAAAGTACAAGCAATGAATATTCGTGGGAAATAGGATAAGTACTATATTGTTTGGTATTAGTGAATGTTCGACAATTTTCAAGACTAATGTTACACTCAAAAGTATGAAATTAATATTAAAAAAAAAACTTTATTTGTTGGTGCACTGAAAAATACAAAATAATATTAATTCTATTGATTGATTGATTTAACTGCAATTGCACAACTTCAAAGTTACCAATACCAATAGAATTATTTTGTATTTTTCAGTGCACTAACAAATAAAGTCGGTCCAATTTTTTTGTAAAAAGTATTTATTTATGATAATAAATATAAAGAGAACTATAATTCATTATTACTGAGATAGATATAATATCAAAATGAGATAATGCTATTCACCTTTATGCTTTTATTTCGTCGGATACAGTTATCCACGAGAAGCGGATCACGTGATTTCAAGCTTATTTGCTGTAGACAGTCGGATACAGCTTCCACTTATGTGGCGCTGACGAAAGCAAATAAGCTTGAAATCACGTGATCCGCTTATAGTGGATGACAGTATCCGACGAAATAAAAGCATAAAGGTGAATAGCATTGTCTCATTTTGATATTTATGATAAATTTGATATGATTTTAGTTGAACACTCTCGTTCAGAAAAGTCGACATTTAAATTAAACATAAATAAATACTTGATGAATTAGCTTGATGGATGTCCTGCACACTTTCCCTAGTAAGTTGAGATCATTTGAATTTGATTCTTAAGATGAATGTAATTTTTTTTTATTTGTAGACGTCCTTCTTGTTCAAATTCTGATATTTTGGTGTCATTCGAGCAGTTAGAACAAGCTAATGTAATGAAATCAAAATAAAAAGACACTAATCGTCGTCTTGTAACATTCTTATTTGTGGTGTAACTTCTAAAGTTACTCACTATACTTTTTAGACTTCGCATGATTACAACCCTATCCGTGTTTAACATCTTTTTTTGCGATAATCAGTTACGTATTTGTTTCTTGAAAATTATTGAAAATGTGTACAATCCGTCATAATTTTTTCTATTTTTTCTTACAGATCCATTCCAAACCAGATGTGTTGGGTAAGTCTATACTTCACGAGTTCTCATTTTTTCCGCTGTTCATAAAAGCTCCGGAAGACTTAATCTAGAATGAAGGATTACTAGCTGTAGGTATCTACGTCCTTGAAGATACTTTGAAATCCTTCTCACGTTTTTGCGAGATAAACTTCTGCTACAGAATCCCGAACTTTTCCATCGCAAAAATCGCGTTTGCTACACTACCAGGGAGAAATATTAAGAAGTTTCTTTCTAGTGTCGAAGGTCCGATGATGGCAGGATTTGGGAGACCTTGGCAGGAATTTTTATGCTGAATGAAATCTTGTTACTTGAATAGTTATATAGATTTATTTCTCCATAAAAATTCGTGAAAAAGTTTTAACAATTCTTGGTTTGGAAATATCACAAAGTAGCTATTATTGTTGGAAATCTGTTAAACCTAGATTCTATAAGAAGTTAGATCCAGTACAAGAGTCAGTTCAGTGTGATATCATCAACTGACAATTTAAAGCTATTTGTTCCGAAACGAAACCAGTACAATAGATAAAAGCTGGTTGACCAAAGGCTGACAGTTGATTTGGATTTGATGACGGCCCTTTACTGGTACACTCGCTGTAGGGATACCGGTTCTCTTTCGCTGGTGTATCGCTCAAGAATAATAAATCTACGCTTTAACATGAATAAAGAATGTGACGAAGGAAATATGTGATAACTAAATCCTAATTTTGAATCATTTGGATCAATATAAATCAGCATAAAACACATAAAGTATGGAGTTCGCTACTACATCATTCTTAATTTATTTGTGAGGTTATGAAGTCACTGATATCACTTTTAAATGACAAGCTTTATTTTTTACAAATTTTAAAATTATGTAAATCTGAATATTCAATTTAGTTATTGTATAAATCAAAACAAAAAAAAACTTTTATGGCAGCTCTCAAAGACAATAATAAGTAAATGTTATTTGCTTTGTATGACAACTGAAGAATAAAAAATCTGGTGTGTCCACTCACACGACTTTCCTACCGCTCGCAGGCAAATTTCAGTGAATAGTAATACCGGTAGTAAAGTAAAAATCTTTTGGTCAAATCGTGCTACCACTCATTTTTTTTCAGCATGTCAAGACAACCAACAATGGTCACATTTTTTCGCAAGATGTAACGTTTAGCCAGAATCTGAAGAAACATGTGGAAAATATGAAATTTTATTCAAGCATAACTTTTTTTGTGCTTATTCTCAGAGATGGCGCTATATGTGAGTGGTAAAGGGCTCTCAAAAGAATACTTTAGGCAAGTTTATTCAAAATCCTTAGAGCTATAATATTGAGCAAATCACACCCAGTGTATACGGGATTCTCATTCAGTGCCACCGACGAGTGATATTGGTACCAAACAAAATAAAAAAAAAGCAACAAAATTCACCGATCCGTTTCCGAGATAATGCTGTCACAGACAGACAGACGGACGGACAGACAGACAGGCAGATAGACAGACCAATGGCTGAAAATATGTTTATTAGACTTAGAAAACTTTGAAATGTCAACATTTGTAAAAATCTCGATACCGAAAATTTCACACGATTACAATACTTTCCTTATACAGCTACTATAGTAGCGTAGGAAAGTAAAAAAAATAGACTGACGGTATTAGTTGTTGCACTGAAAAGTTCAAAATATTATTAATTCTATTGGTGCTGGTAGTTTTGAAGTTGTGCAGTTGCAGTTAGATTGAAAACCTTTGGAACCAACTTCATCAGTACAAGCACCATTAGAATTAATATTGTACTTTTCAGTGCACCAACTGATAACGTCGGTCCATTTTTTGTAAGGAATATTTAGTTCAAACTTTAAAGTGTTACATTTGTCACGAAAATTACTGAACGTTCAGCATTATCCATGTATGCTTTGCTTGTATTTGCTATTGTTCAGAAATCTATGAACATCTTTGCGGAGATACGCACATTATATATAAACTTTACTCTTTTAACTCGAAAACCGTAACTATTTGTAAAAAATGTTCAAAATAAATGTTGCTACAAATAATCTGGTTATTAATTTTCCATTCTCAGATTTTTCAATTTTCGAAAGAAACTGCCTCTTCCACACAGCGAAAATATACATATTTCAAATTTTAACATCGCAGAGACTCAAAAACCGTAGCTCTTTAAAATAAATCTTCAATTTAAAAGTTTCCGGATATTATGGTATCTTTAATTCTGCCATCTCGGATTTTCGATTTTCGAGAAAATTTTACCCATTTACCCCCTTCGGGGGCGGTTTTCGTAGAGAAGGAGATTTTGGATTTGCGTTTTTATGAATATATACATATTATACATTTTGTACGACATCTTTCCACTCGATAATTGGTACTAAAAATCCAGGCTCACCTATTTTTTAAAAAAATATCTACATAAGGTCATCTACAAATTATTTGTCAGAACCAAATAATCACTGAGTGGTGAATAGTAAGTAAACCTACCTTATGAGCGAATGCTGAGCGCAAAATAATGTGTAACATTGTTTCGTATAGTTAACGTGCACCAATTTTTGACCGACGAACCCAAACGGAGGAGGTATACAATTCGACTGTCTGCTTTTTATATAGTGAAGGTACTCCGTTTTTGTTGTTTTTTGATTTTTTGAAAGAGGAGATTTGGGAAATAGTCCCATACTCTTAAAAACTCAAATCGGAAATCTCCTTTCCTCCAAAAAACACCGCCGAAGGGGGTGAAGTGGGCAATTTATCTCAACAATCTGAGGTGGCATAATTAAAGACAGGACAATATCCGGAAACTTTTAGATTGAACATTTTTTTAAAAGAGTTACGCTTTTTCAGTTACATCGATGTTTAATCTCAAATACCTATGGGTATTTTCGCTATGTGGAGGGGGTAATTTCTTTCAAAAATCGAAAATCTGAGAGAATTACATGAAAGACCAGATTATTTGTAGTAACATTTATAACGAACATTTTTTCGTTAGAGTTAAGTACGGTTTTCGAGTTACAGCGGTGGTAAAATGGTAAAACTTGAAATACTTATGCGTATATTCGCTCCGATGTTTCGAGATCTCTTTAAAAGTACAAGCAAAGCATATGCGTGGGTAGTAGGATAAGTTCTATCTTCTTTGGTATTACGGTGAAAGGTCAACGATTTTCGTGACTAATGTTACACTCAAAATTGGGAAGTAAATATTTTTTTTACAACAAATTGGACCGACGTTATTAGTTGGTGCACTGAAAAATATAATATAATTTTAATTCTATTAGTGCTGGTACTTGTGAATTATCAATCTAACTGCAACTGCACAACTTCAAAAGCACCAGCACCAATAGAATTGATATTATTTTTTATTTTTCAGTGCACCACATGTTAACGTCGATCCAATTTTTTGTAAAAAAAAAGTTGTTCAGTTGTCATACAAAGCAAGTAACATTTGTTTATTGTTGTCTTTGAAAGCTGCCATAAAAGTTTTATATTTATCTTTCTATCATCTTCAAATTCTTTTTGGTTCTTGAATTATGTGTTGTGCATCTTCTAATAATGTCCGTCCTAGTTTTTTCTTGCAAGTTATCTATTTTATATTAGTAAGATGAATTTAATTTCCGTCTATAAATTTGTTGGAAACAAGAGAGGCCCCCTATCTTTTTCATAAATAGTCAATAAACTTGAAATACTAGAGAGATTCCGTACAGCGGCCCTTTCGTTGCACGACGACGCTTTGATGCGCCTCACTTCAAAGTGCGCCCGCCTAATGTTTGTGTAAATTTTAATTTGCATATTTTAATATGCGATCGGCGAGTAAACATTTTAGATAAATATGGCAGCACGCCGAAAGTTTAGCAAGTCAAAACTCTCATCCAGTGCACACTACTTACTGTATGTAATAGAGAGTTGGAGCTGGAGCAAATTCATGCGGGCATGTTTTTGTCTGCCTCCGAAATGGAGTTATTATTTTGATTGTCGATAGTTCTTTCACTCGAGAAATATGGAGAGAAAGAGTTTGTTTGGCATTCGGTGTGGGTGTGTACGAAGAAAGTTTTGTGTGGTGTGGGTAAAAAGAGGAGGAGTACCTGCTGTTGTTTTGAAATCCTCGAAGGAGCTTTTGATCTTCTGAGAGATTTTCCGCATGTTGAAGTATTCAAAGAGAAACGTTTCAACTGAAATATTCAAATAATTCTTGATTTTAATCTGAAGTGTTTATGAGTACCTATTTGTGAAAGCTTCAAGAATCTTTTAAAATTCAAAGTGGTTTGAACACCTCCAGGGTTACTCTAATATTTTACATTATTCGTTACGTAGAAACGGTGTAAGTAGGTACCGTTTTAAATACGTATTATATACCTATATATGTATCGTATTTATGATGAAATATCTGAATGTGATCTTCTATAAATTCCATAATTGAAAAACCATTTGAAAGCTAACTATCAAAAGCTGAATATCTAAAACCGAAGACAGCAACTCAGTAATCGCTTTATAGATTCATATCTCCTTCCAAACCTAATCTTACAGTTACACATTATTAGTGTGCCCTGTAAACAGGGTGGAAAATCTGGAATTCTAAGTTGAAAAACATTATCTTGATACATGGGGTATATACTTCATATATAAAATAATTCGAATCATCTTAAGATAGATGACACCCAATCAGCCGTTCGTGGTGCTACCCACGCAAGCTACGCCACTAATTAGAGCTTTCAAATTGTGAAAACTACTAAAAAGGCCTTTTAATTGCAAAAGTAGATAGAAAGATTATCAAAGATCATTGTAATTATGAAGAAGATCGCAAGGATGGAGTTAGAGAAAGAAAACATATTTTGTCTGTAGCATTCATATTAAGCACACTACCCAAACAATTTTAAATATGGCTGCTCTCAAGAGAGGTAAGCAAACATGAAATTGATGGCTAGAAAAATGGAAGATGGATACATTTTCTAAACATATCCATTCTTCCCTGCCTGATTTGGATGACATAAAATGAGAATGAGAACAAACTCGAAAATGGCACGAATAAATGAGATTTCTAATTATCAAAATTGTATTGGCAAAAGTTTCAAAACTACTAAAAAATCAAATTATTTCTATCTAAAGAGGTCCTCAATTTGTATGTGTTTTTCAATTTCTACATCACTTAGGGGATGCATCCGCATCTGACGCTATATTGGAAATATTTACATATAACTTCCATTAAACAACGTTACTTTCAGAATATTGCATTTCCCACTCATGCTGAGTTGTATCAAAATTTTAAAGGATTACGATATTTTGATATATATCCCAAGTCTAGTTATGCGATGCGGAAATAATTCCAATTTCTTCCCTAAACAGCAATCGTTTTAATTTTGATTTAATATATTTAAAGAATGTTTATTAGGTTTCTTCATATAGCGGTTATTATTAGGGGGTAAATAGAGGAAGTGAATATCCGTTGACTTTCAATGGAAAAATTCGAGCAAAGCGAGTCTCAGATATAGCTCCAGTTACTGTCACTTGTTTATTCTCTACAATTTAGTGACTTTCTTGCCAGCGCTAGCTAAAATCATTGGTGTTAAAATTTAAGGCATAGGTTAAGTTTTTGATTTACTACCAAAAAGAGAAAGATGTGGCCACGGAGTTTGTCTTTTTCATAAATAGTAAATTTCGTGAGTAGATTGCGCAGTCCATCCTCAATGTCTATGGTATTCTCAAGCTTGCAGTACTTTGATAGTCGTCAGGTGTATCAGTACCCTTACAAGCAGCCATCTATTGGGGTACATCTTAGCCAATTACTCCTATTTAAATTTAAGTAAATTAATTTGTTTTTATAAATAATCATTATCAAATATTATCTCAAGGTATATATTACAAACAAATAATAAAACAAAAATTAAAAAAATACTAGGATAAACTGTTTTCTATATGTAATTTAAAAAAAAAAATTACAATTTGTAAACATAGAAATTTTAACGTCCCTAAAGCTAGCAGAGCAAAGTGAACAGAATCCAAAATACATATTTGGTGCTTGAAGCTCGCATAAGCTCTAAAGCTAGCACAGCATCCTTGAGAAATCAACTTTTTTGATAAAATATTTTTAGTGCTTTAAGAGCTAATTAAGTGCAAATTAAGTGCTGTATTCCAAAATTGATTGTTGTTATATTTTTTTGTTGATTTCTAAAGGTGGCTGTGCTAGCTTTAGATCTAAGGCTTGTAAGGCTCAAAAAACTATACAAACAAATTATTTCTGAATACAGTACTTAATTAGCACTTAATTAGTTCTGCAATCTCTAAAAAGGATTTTCTCAGTGAAGTTGATTTCTAGAAGCAAAGCAGCCATTTTCCAAAAAAATATAAAAGCTAATAATTTCGGAATACAGAACTTAATTAGAAATTAATTAGCTCTACAATCACTAAAAAGATTTTCTCAAAAAAGTTGATCTAGATCTAAAGCTAGCAAAGCAGCCATTTTTAAACAAACGATGAAAGCAAATATTTTTGAATAGAAGCACTTAATTAGCACTTAATCAGCTGCACTAGCACTAAAAAGATTTCCTCTTGATTTCTAAAATCAAAGCAGCAATTTTCCAAAAAAAATACAAGAGCAATTAGCAAATATGTATTCTGTATTCTGCTCACTTTGCTCTGCTAGCTTTAGGGAAGTGATATTATAATGTTAATCATATTAGATTTTTATTGACATTGGTCTTTGATCAGAATATATTAATTCACTTTGGAATTATCGCATTGTCCAGACGATATAAATTTCAAAAATAAAGAACTACTATCAAGGATTTATTCATAATTTACTTCAATTAGTACCTACCAAATATAAAGGCATGCAAATGGAAAATCAAAAAGGTTTGGTTCAACATCTAAATAATTTCAGGTGTTGTTTCATTATCACTAACTGATCTAACTGAATCGAATAAAGAAAAGATAACCACAATACACTGAGGATGAGCAATTTTTTCTGGATTGTTTGTATGTAGGTAGGTTGACCGTGGATTTTTGTGGATACCACATTAAGAGCTGCACATTCCGCAACAGACACAAAACCGCATCTCCGAACTAGAGCCCTCTACATAGATATATATATGAATTAGCCAATACATCAAAGAGGGTTTTCATCCGTGAGATAATGCACACACGTCTCTGTGAGGGCAATCAGCTCAAAAGGCCGATGCCATATATATATATACATGTATACATATACACATTTGAGCGTATATGTGTGTCTTCCTGTGCCCTGCCCGTTTTCCTTGGGATCGATAGGCCGATGATGGTGACGTCAGGGGCGGTTCCATGACGTCACAATCTTCCCGAAATCCAGAGCACGTGTATATAATATGGACCGCTCGCTGGTGCGGGCGGATTGATCAGCCTTGTGAAGTGAGACAACGTCGTAATCTTGCTGGGTTAAATTGTACTTTTCTTCTGCGATTAGTAGAGTACCTGCTATTGTGTTTTCCTTTGCTCTATGAAGGTGATATTCTTGATGGTTTCTTTGGAAATTTGATTGTTGTTTATCTGTGTCTGAAGATTTGTCTCTTGTATTACATCCTTAAGATTTTCCACTCTAACGAGTTCAATACAAACACTCCTTTGAGCTTCGGATACCAGTTCATTGATTTATTATTTCTGTTTTCGCTTTCGCAAGATTGTGATATCAAGTTGATAATTAAATTGGTATATAGAGCGGATGAGGCAAAAACAATAATCCATGAGAAGAAGGTCAAGCCTCAGTAGCTAAATAAAAAAACGGACTTAGGTAAATGTAGGATAAATGATAGAAAAATAATTAACACATAAATAGACGACAAATTTGAATCGTAGTGGAGCTGACATCTCCAAATTGATATTTTCTTCCATCATAAAGATAAAAAAATCGATTTCTTCAGATATTTTTGGCGTTTTTTTGATATTCTTACTTTTATACCCAAGGACATTATGATTAATGTTTCTTGGATACTCGTTGTACCGAAAAACGTATAGTCGTAGAAAATATTCATCAAATTTTAACCTTTATTAACCTTCATTTACACGATTTTAAATTTAATTATGTATACTTTGTTTCACGATTGATGGCGTCGGTCATGAAAACACGAGAAACGAATCAATAAAACTGACAGGACTAGATCAATGGCGTAACGATTCTGAGATAAAATATGGTATTTCAAATTTTTAATAAGCTTCAAGGAAGTTTATATAATTAGGGAGAAAAAATCGCGATTGATTAAATAAGCAACAATATAAAAGATTTATTATTAACAATAATGCAGAAACATAAAATACAAATCTTTTGCTTAAGTTATGAAATATAAATTTATTCATCTGAGTTCTCTGAAATGTCACTTTGACACGCCTATGAAATATCTTTATATCGGACTTAGAGCAGTGTCTTATCATGGTATTGAAGAAGGTAAGCTTGAAATTCTCATGTCATAGCTTAGACCGACAAACTTAGTAGAGCATTTCATGATTATGAGACGTGATGAGAAGTATAGCGTGAAGTACGTAGCTCGTGAATGATTACATACAATAGCCATAATTCGTGAAACAAACTATATATGACAAGACTTACACTTTTCTTTCAAATGATATTTTAAATAGAAACACAGAGTGTCTGACTATTTCGATGCAGTTCAATATCACTATTATGATTAGAAATATGTTCCTATAGTTATTATTTTATACCAATCTCGTAGGATGAACGGGCACATTTTGAAAATATTCCTAAATGTAAATAGTGATCCAGAAAATATGGGGCAGTAGGAAAGTAATTTGTCTCCAGTAGTAGGTAACAACCGAATTATTAAAAGGAGGATGTATACAAATCGACTGTATTTTCATGGTTTTTTGTTCTTTTGAAAAATGATTGCTAGGAGATAGTCCTCCTGTACATTTTTTTATCAATTTTCAATCCGATCTTGTAAATTTTATGAAAATAATTATAACTACTTTAATATCTAACTAGGTAGAAAATTTATAACACTTACCTCGAAAACGTTTTGTAAACAATCACTGCGTCGGTGTGAGTTTCTGTTGAACTTTACTACATATAATAGTTTTTTTTACTATGAGCGACTTTAATAGTTGGTGCAATGAAAAATACAAAATAATATTGATTCCACTGGTACTGTTACTTTTGGAGTTTTGCAGTTTAAGATAGATAGAAGACTTTCGGGACCAACTTCAAAAGAATCAGCACCAGTGGAATTAATATTATTTTGTATTTTTCTGTGCACCAGCTAATAAAGTTAGTCCTAGTTTTGTATAAAATAGTTTTATTTAACAATTTTGAGTTTATCACTAGTCACCAAACTGATTGAACGTTTATTTATACCAAAACGAAACAGATATATTCCAGAATTTACTATTGCTGTAACACAGAAGCAGTTACCTTTTTTCAAAAATATCCAATTTAAATGTTGCTGGATATGGAGTGGCTGTTCGACAATCAATAAGTGCGTTTTTTAACACTAAAATCACTTTCGATCTTATTCTAGAATTACTAATAACAAAAGTAGCTACTTGGAGAATATTTTTCGTCCTGGAGGCAGGTATTAACCTTAATAATGAAATAGTATCTATAATCTGTATGAGTTCGAAAACATGTATATTGGCGCATCCTATATATTTGAAAAAAATATTCAAAACTTTTTCTTTTAATAAGTACCAAATGAATTTTTTCTCCAATTTTTCTTAGGTATATACTATCAGTAACGAACTTTCTCGCACAATGAGCCATAAATATACTAAAAAACACTTTATATATAAGTTACATCGATGGGTAGCTATTTCTATATTGGCGATCTAGAATCTTAACAGGTGATAAACTTCAAAGAGGAATTTACGAATGAATTGCACAACTTTGTAAAACTATATTCCTAACCTATTCAATCTTATTCATTTCAGATTATCTAATATTCAATCGTATCACTACATAATGAGTTAAATAACAGATACTGGGTTCTGTGAAACTTTTAAAGACAACATTCAAGTGAATAGATCAAAATCTTAAAAACTTTTCTAGGTATCGGGAGAAATAGCTGGCAAATTTGCGGTTCCACATTCAAGAATTATATTATTATTACAAACGGAAAAGTTTCCCAATCTGACTTCGAACATGCCACACTTCAACATCCGCCAAGCACCTACTAACACCCAGCTAGCACCATCGATCTGGCTTGATTCTGTCTCGACCAAATAGAATGCAGCTGGCGATGGTGCACTTGTTCCTCCTTTTCCTTTTGGCTATAGATAGAGAGGATGAGGAAAAGTTGTGTGTCGACGTGTCACGGAAAGTGTCGAAATGTTTCCGTTATGCGATAAAATTTATGGGAAAATAAATGATCAACGATGATAGAGAATGAACAGTCTTTACGTTTGATTTGACACTTTTAGACATGCTATATCAATCAACAGAAAATTTAACCAGCAATATGGGTGTGACTTTAATTTTGCTCGATTTACTAGGAAAATGCTTCTGGTAAAATTTTATGAATCAATCAAAAGTATTTTGTTGATAATGTGCCCATTGTTGAAACTCTGCATAATCTTTACATGCCTAATTCTTGTACCAGTTATGGCGGAATGTGAAATTTGGAAATTGACTGCTTTGTAATCAAGGAAAATGTGTTTAACAAATATTAATTTAAGTATAATTGATTTATTGCTGATTATCCATAGAATTAAAACAGTTGGACAGGCTAATATTCTTCACAGTTAAGTACATCAGATAACATCAACCATATTCTTAAGACAAAATGGAGATCTAGCTGAGCATCTTATGTTGGTAGCCGGTAACGATAGTCCAACTCAATCGATGTAAGGGTTGTGAATGACATGTACTAAGATTAAAGAACGCAAATCTCGATGTTAATCCCTAATGCAGAGGTCTTCAATGAGTGGTAGTATTCCCTCCGGTTGGGAAGCAGCAAAATCTCGTGCTTACTCAAAAAGGGAAAAAAACACTTGAGTACCCAACTTCCGACAATCTAATTTCGCCTTCTGAATAAAAAATAAACTTTGATCGACTGGCAAAGTTCGTGGAGACAATGTTGGACTATGATTAAACACCAGCTTCTTAAGGTTCCATAGCTGAAAGGTAACACGAGAACGTTTAGTGACGTAATTTTTCTTCCGAACTTCCTCCCTAATCTGGAAAGACAGCATAAAGGTGAATAGCACTCTCATTTTGATATTATATCTTCAATTTCAGTAATACTGAATTATAGTTTTCTTTATATTTATATATACTTTACGTTAAACGTAACTAGCTATTAATACCTAGGTGGCGCAAATTGCGTCCCACTGAGAGGTTATTGTCATGCATCTATGACATATTTCAGTTGCTTTTGTTTCTTCGGACTTCGGATACAGCTTCCACTTGTGTGGCGTATATATATATATATATATATATATATATATATAAATATATATATATATATATATATATATATATATATATATACGAGTAACGACTTTTCGTATGACCACAAAAATCAAATCTCGAAAAAATTCCGAAAAAAAAAAATATTGAATTTTCTATATTTGCGCGGGTGACATAGGCTATATTTTATGTGTGTCTGGGCCTCCTAGGTTGAGGGTTCCATATCTGTAATTCCCAAAGAAGTGTATCTGAGCTGTATGGCTGAATTTTCGTGGATTTTTCGGTATATATTTGTGTCTAATATGTCACTGGACTGTTTTGTGAGAGTCTGTGAGTGTGACTGGAATTTAAAGGTTCCATACCGGAAAATCCTTTAGACATATGTAAGAAAAATTATCATGTTCTCTCTTGGCGCGTATCTGTGGACTGATCTGGGTTGGCTTTCGGACTGGTTCTACGTACGAGTAGTTCTCATAGAAGGGCTCCATACTCAAGACTTTTGATGGCTTTATGTTTTCGTAAGACAATCTACGAAAGTGTTTGCCCAGTAAGTGCCTAACTAAACAGCTAGTAAATATATATATATATATATATATATATATATATATATATATATATATATATATATATATATATATATATATATATAATTCTTTTCTCGATAACGGCTCTGACGATTTTGATCAAATTGGGTACATAGCGAAGGTTAAACCTTTTAAGATTATCTTAATGAGAGGCTTTCCTGATAAAACGCAAGGGTGTCACCCTCGAGGTCCATAAACTATTTCTTGAATGATTCGGCAGATTTGGATAAAAATTTGAAAAAAGAATTTCAAGAGCCAAGAAATCGATTGGCGATACTTTCTTTTTTATTGGGTGTGACCCTCGAGGTCCACACTAGCTATTTCGGGAATGGCTCCGCAGATTGCGATAACAATTTCATTATGGGGTTTGGGGATCGAGAGGGCGATTGGTGATACAGCTGAGTTCTGGTATGAGAAATCGATTGGCGATACTTTAATTTTTAATGGGTATGACCCTCGAGGTCCACATAGCTATTTCGAGAATGGCTTCGCAGATTGCGGTAAAAAATTCATTATGGGATTTGGGGGGTGAGAAGGCGATTGGTGACACAGCTTAGTTGTGGTATGAGAAATTGATTGGTGATACTTTCATTTTTTAATGGGTATGACCCTCGAGGTTCACACTGGCTATTTCGGAACTGGCTCCGCAGATTACTATAAAAAAATTATTATGGGGTTTGGGGGTCGAGAAGGCGAATGCTGATACAGCTGAGTTCTGGAATGTTTCACATTTCATATTTATTCTGAAATATGTAAATTATTTGCTAACTAAACTCTTATAGTCCCACTCTAAATGCCGTGTTTAACGATAATATGAGAAAATATAATAATAAAATAAAAATAACTGATTATTTCTAGTGTATCTAATATACTGTATTACCTGATGTCGCCAATATGTTGATTTTTTATTATATCAACTAACGACATATAACTATAATTGTTGCAGTCACATTTTATCAAGCTATACTCTCTATCTATCCAATTCACTGTTCTGATTGCTCAAAAGCATTTTCTTCGTTGCGTGTGAATCACCATTCTATCATAGTCGTAGTGCCTTAATGAATACAAACAACGTCGTTTATTTTTCATTATATCCCTGATGATATTAACAATCTAATCAACACCTTTATCATCATTTTTCGTGTCCAGAACACTTTCTCTCGATTGCCTTCATTTCAAATTCACAAAACTGTTCTAATGGTAGCAAGGAAAACCAGTATTTTTCTATTATTTCTTCTAAATAAGTTGAATGAAGACTTAGTATCATTTTTTATTTTTACTACCTAAGCATCTAAGCAAGTCATGTTATATTTTGTTTTGGTTCACTTACTTACTGGTATTTCTTGTCTGACGGTTTCTGTAATACCTTACAGTATTTCCTTAACAGCTGCCAACTACTATTATGAATAGCTTTCTCTGCTACATTTAGAAAAGAAAATATAACATTTCGCATCACCAGTTAAAATTTAGTGTTGCACTACTCTCTAGCGATGACAAATCAAAATTAAAACTGTCAAGAAGGCAAACATTCGGGCGTGCAGGCCGATGCGGATTCAGGCTATGATTTCCCGCGAGGCACTAACTTATCCTGCATCCTGACGGCGCTTATCTCATAGCTGTGAGACTGTCCAGATTTCGATTTTCGGGCCAACTTATGTTCAGGACTTCCCCTTTTGTCCGGGGCCTCACCTTTGCTTTCATATTTCATTGGAATAGGAAGCTGTAATTTCTCGATAAACTCGAAGTAGAGAATTTTTTTTTTCTTGAATTACCACGATACAATTACAGATGATATTCACCGATTTCTACGTGAATTGACAATATAAATATCCTCTGTTAGTTTCTCTGAATTATTTTGTTTTCTTTCAACGAGTGTTTGAAATTATCTTTTTTTTTAAATCTAACTCAATCATATCAGCTTTATTAGTTCAATTATAGATCTGGAGATCTTTAGGTAAATTTCTTGTAGAAATGTACCTATCGTTCACAATTTTGAATTTCGAAAAAATTGATATTTATATATATATATATATATATATATATATATATATATATATATATATATATATGATTCTGTATTCTTGACTGGATTTATATTAAATAAAAAGATGTTCTTAGTGATGCAGTCATGTAATGAATGAAATTCTTTGATTTAAGCCGGGCTTTCGAGCATGTTTATAATCTTCTTCAGAGCAAAGTCGTGAATTTAGAATAAATTAGCTATAAACAGGAAAGATCATCAGCCATCAATTGCTGCAATTGATTTCTCATAATTTATGAGTTAATAAGCCTTTAGTGTACCTTACTAATCACCACTTCTCACATTCTATTCAAGTCCACTGGTGATTTAACGAATTTGAATGTGGCGTTAGCCTGTCAAGGTTATGATCTGACTGTATCCACGTATTTTTTTCATCAAAATCAATTTCCCAAATTCTTTTTAGTGTATAATATTATATAAGAACATTACTTGTAAAATATTATTCCTTACAGGAAAGGCTTCTTTTTCCGTTATTAATCATTAATCACAATTACTAAGAATTTTTAAATAAACTCCTTAAATGTTGCATTAATAAGTATGAATTGCAACATATTGTAACCTTTAACCCTGTGCTAAACGTTGTGGGGTGAGTTCACTTGCGTAATACTCAAAATTCGCAGATTGCTTCCAATGGTTTATTTTCAAACACTCAGTACACGAGCTTCTATTATGGTACAACTGTCACTACTTGTCACTTTGACTATCGCGTTCCAACTACTTTCGAGTTATGTCTCCAATTAACTGTTACAATAAACTGACTTTATAAGACTCACCGACTTCATAAGACTGACTCTGTCCCGTGATCGACACGGCTTTATATACCTGAATCATGACATGACATTCATCGAGAATGTTCTATGATTATCTAGATGCACATAATTAATGTTCTAGATCCTTGTCAAACTGACAATAGTATGACAAATTGTACCTCACATATAGTTTCTGGAAGGATCCAGAATAAATCTTCTATAATTCTAGAACTACATAATGGAACATACAAACAACAACTATAGTAAACAATGTAGTAGAATGAATAGCTAATAAAAGAATAACAACCGTAAGTACATGTCCACCTATCCACGTTACAATATAATATCGGAACCCTAAAGATTTTCAAGTTGGTGACATTTATGATTGCGCCCCTCATTTGTGCATGAACCACAATTGAACTATCATTCGACTAACTAAACTAACTTTTTGAGCTAGCAGTCTCAATTTTCCACTGTCAAATTCACATGTAGATTATCTGGGTAGAGAAACGCTTAATAGTTTAAAAAACAAATCTCTCATTACTCAATTATCTCAATGTAGCTGAAGTGGCTGTTATTGATTTCAGAACCGAATTCGAAACAAGTATCTAATTCTGCCCTCAAAATAACTTGAGGTGATAATATAATGAGAATAAGTTGCACTTAGATCGTTTGTTGAAATATTCATTCAACTAAATTAACTGTTACAGCTGACAGTCTCAATTTCCGCCTGTCAAATTCACAAGTAAATTATCTGGATAGAGACAATGGCTGCTGCTCTGAATAATTTGAAAAAACGCTACGGTTCAAATTACAAAACGTATGCGAACAACTTTATGCTTTGATATTGCCTGCAAGTGATAATTTGACTCTGATAAGTATCGTGTAGCTTTGGATGACTCGGAAATGGTGCAACGCGAGTGATGCAGAGAGCTGCTGAGTTAATTAACTTCCATATTCTGAACGAATGAGCTGCGGATACGTAGTTTGATTTCGATGTTATGTTATGATGTGTGTGTTCACTTCCAGGAAGCGATGGATGGACGAATTTCCTTTTTGGAAAATTGAATATTCGTTGCTCCTTTACAATTTGTACATGGTTCTGATCACATGTTGTAAATAATACAACATAAATATGATGAATTATACTGGATGAATTAAAATTGTGATTGAAATGAATGAATGAATGAAATGGATGATGAGCTTAGCCTAGCTTTCAGTTACCTATAGGGTGTTAAAAATTATATAGGGAAAACTCATACAAATTTTGGATAATTTGTTTTTTAACCATGCTCTACAGTAATGTGTTTCTAACTTTGCATTTGATGTACCCGGTGAGGTTATTTTTAGTTAGTTTTATATTGATTTACCCTTAAATGTCCTAATTAAAACTCTATTTTCTATCAAAGAAGGTGTACATTTCATCTGTATGTTTGCTTTTGTATTTATGCTCACGAGTTTTTCATAGTAGGGAAATGTGCACTGATTTTGATGTTTCTTTTTAATTGAAAAGAGGAGAGAGAAATTCAATATGTCCAAAAGTACCTCCAAAGGAGTGAAGGAGACAATTTTGACCAAAAATCGATTTCTTAGGTTAGATTAATGGAAAGATCATATCCAACATTTTAATTGGACATTTTACTAAAAAATCAAGGCTTTCCCAGTTACGGCACTAGGAGAATGCAAGATAGTTACCGTCATATTTTGAAATCTTAAAAACTTATAAATTTATAGTAAAAAAAAACATTTTTTAAACAGCTTTTATTTAAATATACAATTTTATTCTTGATAGAAAAGGATTGATTCAAATAATTAATGTCTATTTTCTTATTTTTAGAGAATTTAAATAGAGGCTTGTTTTGAAAACCGCAAACCGTTTTATTTGATACATATTATGATGGTAGGTAAGAACATTTTGTCTGCCATCTTGTGGCGTGCACGATTTTGAATTTGGTGTGATGTCATTTTATTTTTTATATTCATCTCAACAAACAACATTTGATAGCCTTGTCACGGAAATGCATATAAAATAACTATCAGCTCTCTTTGGGAGTCGGCCATATTAAATATATGCATATATAAGTGCTTTAAAATTCACAATAATTGACCCGAATAAACATACAATGCAGTTTGAATGGAAGCTTTTAAAAAAGAGAAAGTTCAACAATGTTCATGACAAAACCCCAAAAAATGTGATATTTATTTCACATTTTTGTTTACGACATGACAAAAATTATACCCAATCAGATTAGCACTGAAAATTTCTAAATAATGTAACATTAAACCCTGTGCTAAACGTTGTGGGGTGAGTTCACTTGCGTAATACTTCAAAGTTTGCAGATTGCTTCCAATGGTTTATTTTCAAACACCTTGTACACGACCTTGTGTAGTAGTACAACTTGACTTAACTTTGACTATCGCCTTTCAACTACTTTCGACTTATGACTACAATTGACTGACTCAATAAAACTGACTATGTGATCTTCCCGTGATCGACACGGCTTTATATATCTGAATCTTGATATGATATTCATCGAGAATGTTGTATGATTATTCTAGGCGCATTTCAAACTCACAATGCTGTGACAAAGTGTTAGTGTAGCTCACTTGTAGTTTCTGGAAGGCTCGAGAATAAATTTACTAATTCTAGAACTAATTAATCAACTATACATGAAACAACTATAGTAAATAAGGAAATAGAGCAAATACTAAAACGAATAACAACCGTAAATACATGAAAAACTATCCACGTTACAATAATGCTTATTCTATTGGTTGGAAGGTGAAATAAAGTAAGACAACTTAGGAAAGCTGAACATTTCTTTGGGAGAACCATTCACGTACCAATTTCTTCTCTAAAAATATGAATGTCTAGTATTTTGTTTAATAACAAATTAGAGAACAATTCATTCAGAATATTTATGAGGGTACTGATAAAAAGTTTAGTTATAGATAATATTAATACCCAGTTGGAGGTTATTGTAATTTTACAAAATCCCAATATTCATATTTCTTCCACTTCCACTCAAGATATTCAGAGTCGAATGTAATGGTTGGGAGGAGGACATCTGTTTGTACATATTTACATGGATATAATGGGTCCAAATCTTGAAAATCAATAATGGTACTTACTACATTGTCTCGATTTTTTTGATTATCAAAATCTATGGAGCAAGTTGTTGTTGAATACAGAAATCGCTAAATTATAAAATGTGATTTTCACACTCCGAAGATACTCTGAACATAGAACATAAATTCTCAATTTGGGTTATGCCTACTTCCAAATTTGCAACATCCTACCTTTATTATGGCATGTTTCCGATATCTTGAGCTGCTTCGATTGCACCGATAGCTCCAACCACTGGAGCAAAGCTAAAAAGTTATAAGAACAACTTATATAATAATATAATATATTATATACTCGCGCACATGATCAATCATATCAAAGTAAATAAAGTATGTGCGCTATTTTGTCGCTCCTATGCATAATAATAAAGTTATAAAGTGTCTAGATATTGTCGTGTTTATAACCTGGCTACCAAAATGAAGCAGCGAACGTGCAGGAGTTTTTAATATGTGAGAGAAAATCGGACAGTATTTTGATAAAATGCCGAAACCTATTAACTTTAAAGCGATAAATTGAGGTGGAAGATCATCACCTTCACGCGAATGGGTTTTCTAACATAAATACAATATTCTGAAAGGTCCGTAGAATAAATGCCAGCAAGGCTATTGATGTTAACAAGACAATAAAATATTACAAATCTTTCATAATCTAGAACTATCTATTCTACATCTGATTATACTATTGCCAAGTAGGTATCATTATTGGATAACAAACGTCATGTTTTTCAGATGAGCTATTATCATGAAATGAGGACTGGTATACTTAAGTTGAAGCATAGTTAGATATTTTAGGCTTTAGGTTCATTTTTGCACTAATAAATTCATTGAAAATAACCATTAGTATACCAACTGAGAATGCAGTTTGGCCGGGTTTAGGCAATTTATTTTAAATGGGAAAACGGCACATGGTGTTGGCGTTCTATAACTTCTTCTGTATTTTTTGTGATTCAGAAATTCATTTTTGACCGACGAACCCAAACGTAGGAGGTATACAATTCAACTGTCTGCTTTATTATGTTTTGCGCGCGCTGTATATAGTAAATGTACTCCGATTTTGATGTTTTTTGATATCTTTGAAAGTGGCGACTTGCAATTTTTAACTTCCCAGGGGAAGTCTGCCTTACTACAACATGCGAAATTATTATAGAGCAAACCACAGGCTTGTATAGAAATAAACGGAAACCAATAAATTACAATGTCGCAATTTTTATGGCGTAATCGACTATTCGGGGACTATTCTCCGAAATAACTGTAGTTAAGAGTTACGCTCAAAAACGCTAAAAAACCAATTCTAGTACTTTTTCATGTACATATTACCTAATATATGTAATTATTTTTCCGCTGCTCGTATATTGTACTCTTAAACACAGTTGATTAGGATTTTCTCACTTAATTTTAAAGTATTCTATGTACTTACCTTCTTAACTTCTTAGACTCATTGTGAATCATCTTGTATGTATTTATTAGAAAAAAGTCTAGTATACCTACCCTTCAGGTAAAGGATAACGACGAATAGTTCTTCGAGGAATTGTAGTGTTGACTTTAATTTGATTTGGGAACTCAAAAACGCTCGGTACGGCAACCTTCTTTAATTCTCTTTTAGGACAAAGTCTTAAGAAATCGCTTTCCTGAAAGTGCGTAATGCAAAGAACGCAAATTTTTTATGGAACGAATTCGTTTAGTTGCTTTAATCCAAAGCTCTCTTACAGCCGGGTCTGTTGGAAACCTAAATACGTAAGTGTATATGTAACTTACCGCTCAATTTTACCTATTACTAAAGCAATTCATTGAAATTAACTGGTATAAAAGTGTAAGCTGACTTATGAGAATAGATTTCTGATATTATTTTATGTGCTTAAAAGATAAAACACCTACCTATGGAGAGACAGGATTATCTGCTGCAAATCGAGCGACGCAGTTGTACGCTGAACACGATTTCACCATATTTATTAGGTAACAATTGAGAGGAATCAAATGAAACTAATCGGTCTAAAACTGTGATTGAAAGATAGACGACGTCAAACACAGGACTGATGCCTAGTTTATTTAAGTACAAGTCAGCAATTAGTCAATTAAATGTATGGTGAATTTTATAACACAGAAACATCGTCCGCGGATGGTCCGCGTGGTACTTTTTGCCCCTCCATGCTGTTTGGGTTGCATACCATCTTAACAAGAGCTTGTAATCGCTAGGCGTAGTCTAGAGAATAATATTATGTATCTATAATAATAACACCTGAAAATTCGTATTGAGTTTTTATGTTCGTCCGAATATTTTGAAATCTACTGGAAAGCTCGTCGTGTGGACCACCGGGTCACACTCATTCTACTGGTTCTAGAAAAACTGAGACGTCAGAATTAAAGATAGGCCAATATCCGGAAGTGTTTGAATTGAACTATTTTTAAAAAGAAATACGGTTTTCGTGTTACAGCTAAGTTAAAATTTCAAATATGTGTATTTTTGAAATGTAGAGGGGGCAATTTCTTTCGAAAATTAAAAATCTGAGGCAACCAATTTAAAGACCATATTATTTGTAACAACATTTATATTGAATATTTTTTCAATAGAGCCACGGTTTTCGAGTGGTAAAGTCTAAAATATAAAATATGCTTATTTTCGTGACGATGTTTCTAGATTTCTATAGAATATACATAGGAAACTGTATAAGTGAATGTGTTCGATGATTTGCCTGAATAATGTTACACTAAATAGTGTGTGCGTTAAAAAATACAAACTAATATTATATAACTCTATTGGTGCTGATACTTGTGAAGTTGGTGCCAAAAATTTTCAATATACCTTCAACTGCACAACTTCAAATGTACCAGCACCAACAAATTAATATTTTTATTTTTTATTTTTCAATGCACCAAATAATAACGTCGGTCAATTTTTTTTTAAATATCTACTTATTTATTTATTATTATTAATTATTGAACATAAAATGTTGAGATAAAATTTAAGCCGAAACGAAGAAATTTGCAAAAAACAGACCGAATGGTTGGTCAGGTCAGGCAAAACAACATGCTAGCAACGATGCGGTCTACAAGACTTGTGGAATATTCAATGACGATTGATTTTTTTCAGGGTGCTATATATAGATTTAGATGTCAGAATAAATCTACTTGTCGAGGAAAATAAATCTCAAAGTCATCTCAAGAATTTACTAAAATTCTTCGGGCTCATCTGCACAAAATTGTTAGTTCTTTGAAAGAGACAAAGCGACTGTGACGCCGATACCTGTCTTTTATCGGTGTATCCATAGAAAAAACATAACCTGATAAATGTTGTCACATTAATTTGAGCCAATCAGAATTCTACAACATGACCACTACTGGCCGTACAACAAATCTATTTCTTTCACACTTTTTTACCATTTTCCACGGCGCAAAATTCTTTGAGTCATTTTGACAATTGCTTGACATCCGATGTTATTCACTTCGAACGTTCTATTCGTTATTCTTGCTAGGTGAAAATTGTTCTATAGTGGTTTTACCTAAAAAATATGGTTATTCAGAAAGAAATGTTGTGCAGTGGGTTGCAGGAATATCTACTGAGAATAATCTGCAGTCATACCAAAAATCGAAAACTCTTACTTTATTTTGTTTGCTACGAAGCTTAAAATGAATTCAGTGTAAAGTATAACAGTAAAAAATCTTACATCGACATCGGATGTCAAACAAATGTCAAAATGACTTTGAAAGAATTTTGGGTTACAAGGGTGGCACAAATACTGCACGTAATAGATTCTAATCTAGTAGCCTGTAACAAAACGCATATATTTCAATGATGAAACTATGGGACAACTCTGTTAAACTGACAATTATTTCAAATGTATTAATTTTGGCCGAAGGTATCAAAGTGACAACCCAATAATAGGAATACTTATTTTTTCATCTCTATGGGCCAAAATTAGATCATTTTAATTGAGAATGATATTCTGGCAAATTACCACTGAATAAATAATCGAATAGATTGATAAAATAGAGCAAAGCCTAATGCCCAGTGCCAAATGAAATCAAATTAACATAACTAATTATTTAGTTTGCTTATCTGCTCATTATAATTTTCTGTATGTACATAGATTGATTCGCGTATATATATATATATGTATATCTCCCTTTTATCGACAGCTTGTAATTATGTTTTTTTTTTGGAGTAGGTATACAATTGGGGATCATATTTAGCGGCATTTGACGTTTTGTTGCAACAGTATTTTAGGGTCGCTTTGATGACGGAAACTAACAAAAGCGCAATGGATCATAAAAGCTGATATAATGTAACACGATTACCATGGGGTAGTATTTTAAGGGTATGAGTGATCGATAGAGGGGGTCAAATTATTGGAAAATTTCGTGTTTTATTAACATTTTGGGACAACTCGATTTGTTCTTGATAGTATCTAGATACTTTTTGAATTATTGAATGCACCAACAGAAATAATCTGAGGGACATAAATACTTAGATTGTCTAAAGCTGTTGAAACCTTGCAAGGTGGTTAAACATAGACAAATGCAATTCATTTGACCAATCATTCGCAATTGTTGACCTAATATCTATACTACGGACAAATTCTCTAACCCATAAGTTCTGTACACTTTATTTGCGGCCAGCATAGTTGAGAGGTCAATAACTGATGTGGATTGTTGTTTCCTGGAAGCACAGCGCAGTCATAAATTTGCCGTATTTCGAATAAATCTAGAAGACATGATATCACAATCAAAAGAAATATGGATTTATCCAAATTATTCTTACAGAACTAACAAGGCTATCCGTAGGTACTAATGTAGGGTAAGGGTAAAAACAAGTAAAATCATAAATCCTAATAAAAAAGACCAAGATTGAGTGAGATATTTTTGAAAATCAATCAGAAAAATGGTTCAACAACAATTTTGATGACCTGGGCATGAGTAGTAGATCACATAGAAGCTGTTTACAGTACACTGTAGATTGAGAAAAGCAGTACTTAATTACCTAATTGTCATGATTACATAGGAAATATTATTTTACAGTTGATACTGATATTTGATTGAGAATATTTGCTTCTACAGCTACACTTTGCTGTGATTTTTGATGCATTCTTGCTTAAGTATTGAATTGAGATGAAAATTTAACTGGGTTAATATACTGACAGACAATCGGACTAGTCCGCGAATACTCGCAAAACTCCGTCGCACTTCGCGTCATTTTGAGTATTCCGCGCCAATCCGGGGACTGGATCGATATGACAGTGGTCCTGAGGCGACGTTGCCATGTCGACGGCGTCGGAGGAGTGTGCTTTTGAGAAGTGAAAACATCAAAGATTATTTTCTGAAATGATCTATGAGTGGACTAGAAATATTTGCTCCTTCGCTTGTTTATAGGGGCAAAAAAAGATATTCCTATATTATAAGGGCGGAATAATACGCCTAGGTATATAACTAACTAGCTTTTGCCCCGGACTTCGTGCGCGTGAGAAACTGCATTCAATTCCATTTTAAAAATTCACGATATCCGAGTAAAGTCTGAAATATGTGTGTTATTTGGCTATGTATTGAAATCCCTGAATATAAGCGAATCTTCCAATATTTTGTTGACAAATGATACAGTCAATAAACTGAAATACATATTTTCTTTTAGGAAAACTAGGATCAACTTTATTAGTTATTCTGAAGTTGGAGCCCAAAGTTACTGCAATACTTCAAATTTGTCAGCATCAGTAGAATTAATATTTTTTTGTATTTTCCACTGCACAACTAATAAAGTCGGTTCTAGTTTTGTAGAAAACAATTATTTTGACCTTGCTCAATAGATAATAACGATTTATCTACGATAGCTAAGCAACAAAAAATCTCACTAGCTTCATGTGTATTAAATATACCTCCACAATTTACTTCATTTTAAAAAACTATATAGCAAGTCCACAAAGTCCTATTAACTTATTAAAAAAAAGCCAATTGGAATCTACCTATGAACAATAATGTAATCACGTATTTTACAACGTGAAATTTGAATTTGAGTTTTCTGTTGTTGTTTATCAATACAATAAAATATTCAAAACCCATTGCTGTTTCAAGGCTAGAATAATAAAGGTAACTATATCTAAAATACCTAGTATTCGAAAAATAAATTATTCCACTGTATCGTAAATATTGTGAATAATGAAAAATAAATTTAAACGGAAATGCGGTAGATACAAAATGAAATTAATCTAATTGAAATGAATCTGAATTCACTTGTTAAAATGTAATAAATATAGCTATATTTTTTGTTTGAATTGGAATCCACAAATTGATTAGAAAGCCATGACTACTGACATTTGGTTGTTGAAAAATCTGTAGATTATAGATTTTATAAACAGTTCCTAATAATGAAAATACGCTAACGTATCTAGGACATTGCTTCAAAATCAGGTGGGTGGAATCAAGTATGCCAGAGATATGTTGAATAAATCGCTTTAGTCATGTAAGAATTCCTTACGGCCAAAACAAAAATGAATGGAATACCTATTTCGCGTAATTCGAAACTATAAGGTGTATATTAACAAATATCATAAACTAGAAAACAACCTACCACACCCATCCTTCTACAAGCTGCGTTCAACACGTTTCATGTTCCCATACGATATGGTAGGATACAAATAATTATGTCTAAACGTTCGAGGGTGTGAGAATCTAAGGTATGTTACTCGATCAAGTTAATTGATAATTATAATTTGCATAGAATGGGTAATAGGTACGTTGGCATAGATATATAATATCTTCAATGATAGAGAAAGCAGGTGTGTGATCCAAGTTAGGAGAAGTGTGGTAAGGAAATAATTGTTCTTATGAGCCTGTTGGATCGTGTGCTAATGCCTCGACATTGAAATAAAGGGAATATTTAGCGAGCTCATATTGTCTTGAAAACATGGTTATTATCTAAGTTCTCAAGCATGATATCTCATCTGTTTCAGGCTCTACTACATTTAGTCATTTATATATTATTTAATCTCAAAGTGAATATTTTATAATAAATATCGTTGATATTCATATACAAGGTGATTCATTAAAAATGTCCAATCTCCAAATCAAATTCCAAAATATGATGATTTAGCTCAATAGTCCTTATAAAAATATTGCAGTTTTCCGAGATACAGGGTGTTTAAAGTTGAAATTTATTGGTTGAATTTTGCAATAAGTTTTTGTTTTTTAATAGTTTCTTCTAGAAAATAATAAATATTTATGATAATAAAGTGTATTGAAGTAGATGGTGGGCATTTTGAAAATGAACTTTGAAGTTTTTTTATTTTTGCCTTTCAATTTGTTATTGTTACACATTTAGAGAATACAATTTTTCATAGTAAAATTAAAATGTATTGAACTTTTTAAAAGCAAATAACTCAAAAACCGATCCAGTTACGCAAATCAGACAAGAGTTACTTTTCTAATGGAATTGAACATTCTTTCATATTTTTTGATTGCTTTCCTAATAATTCAACATAGAACAAAAACATGTTTTGATTTGCTAAAGCAACTGAGTGTAACTAACATCTTGTATAATAACTGCTAAATTATAAGTCAAATTTGTCATCACCATACCAAAAAACATAATACTACAAAATTTCTAGCAGAAACTATTAAAACATAAAAATTTATTGCAAAATTCAACAAATAAATTTCAACTTTAAACACCCTGTATCTGGAAAACAGCAATATTTATATAGTATGTTTTGGAGATTGGACATTCTTAATGAATCAACATATACAATTGGGCATGTAGTGATTATTGTACTAGAAAAGCAAGAAAACAGTTGGCGTACTTGTAGAAGGAGATGTAGGGATTTGTATGACCCTTCTATGTACCTATAAAAAGTTCTGAATCAATCGTAATTTGTATATCTTGTTCACAAAATGAAAATTTCATCACGAAAAATATGTGAAAGTCTTGCATACTTGTAGATCGAAATGTCATTGCTTAAGACGACCGTTAAATTTAAAAAGAATAAAAACTTCTTTTGTTGTGAGCGAAATAAACGAATTAATTCAAGAGTGCACTTAAATATATTTTAACTGATTGAGCTCATTACAATAAAAAAATATATTTTATTGTAAAAAAGTATGTTTCTTGCATTCTAATCTGTTTTTTTATTAATCTCAGATTGTTGAAGTATGTGCTAGTTCTAGTATATTTAATTTACTCACTACCTACATATTCTCAGTTAAACTTCGTATTTGGAAATTTCAAATTTATTTATTTTTACTTGCAAATTTTACTTATGTACGTTGATACACACTGGGTTCGAATGATCTCTTTTAAGGGTTTCGTACACCCCATGAAATTATGTAAATCTTAATATCACTGTGGGGTCTGTCTATCTTATATAAGATATTTCCTCAAAATCTACTGAACTAAAAACGTGGAAATTTGGTACTTATACAGAACTCAACTAACTAGTTGATCAAATAATGTAATAATAATGTCAATAAATGAACTCTGGTCTTCTGTCAAAGAGAACATGTCAACCTATGCCAGTTCTGGGTAAGAAATCTTCTGTACGCACTTGACAGATTTTTCTATAATACGGTAGGCTGACGGGGGACTCCACAGACTTTTTCCCACTGATTTAAACTTTTGAGAACCCACTCTTGGACAAATAGTCCAATGAAATTATGGATACAAAATCACTCCTCTTTGACAGCGTATAATCTCAGAATTCAGTGAACTAAAAACGTTGAAATTTGATACAAAGATAGGTGACCAAATCTGATTCCCGTCTTTACTAGAAAGTCACATGAAATACGAAAGTCCTGAGAATAAAAACCTCTCCACACTGGAACAAATTTTATTTGTTAGGCTGACTACTGTCTTCCTAAATGATCTTTTTGTAATAAAAAAAAGTCTTATCACCCTTTATATCCCCTGTTGTAAGAGTATCTCATAATATATTCTTTTCCATGGCCATCACTTATTTTGTCCCCCAATAATTTGTGTTGATCCAGGAAGCAATATTTTATTAACTTCAGCTTAATAACAGAGAAATACCACAACACACCAACAAATTTATTAATGTCACCCGACAATTGTTTCGCCAACTACGTTGGCATCTTCAGGGGTAAACCTGTTACTAACCAAATTCCAAACATTATTTAATTTCAGCTTCATAAATATTTTCGATAAAATTGTGCAAATCAGCTGAATGGTTGGGTTACTATGCTTCGGATTTCTAATCTGACTTCTGATAAATTATTCTCAAAACGCGTCCATTTCAGTGACAATGTGGCAACGCTGTCTATATGGAGGGCGAGCAACACGCGACGCGGCACGCCGTATTCCTCCTCTTTGCCAGTGTCAGTAGCGCTTCACGACTTTGCTGGAACACACTCTAAATCCTCGTCGCCACAACCCCTAGGATACCGTTGTCGGGGGTGGCACATTTGCACGCGTCGTTGCCCGCATAGCTGCTCCAGGTGGAGAACTCATGCGAGACAGGCAACTTCATCCGAGTTTGTGTTGGTCGGACGTGGTTGTTCTGCGGTTCCTCATCAGTGCAAGCGGCAGGTGATGATGTCCTGTTGTTTGTCGATGATAAGGAAATAATATTTAATAATGCAATGGTGCTTTCTAGTGCTTCTGGGAGAGGAGGACCTGCGCGCATGGTGAATACTTACCTTACCTATACTCAGTTGTAATGCTAGTTAATGGGTTTTTGGGGTATAAATTGTTGTTGAGATGCTCGTCCCCCTGATAAGACATCTCGGGTGATATATGGCGCTTTCAAATTTTCGATAAGAATTATGATTTTGTAAATTCTCTTGATGGGTAACTTGACCTAGGAATGAAAAAAGTTTCTGGATTTAAGTTATCTCAAAATTGTATTAAAGGGTACATAAATTATATCTTGCATTATGCTGGTTTAGATAAATATCTCACATCCATTTGATATATCTATCTAAGTTATAATTTGGAGATGAGTAGTTCCATTTTGAAAATTTAAAATATTGTGGGAGGAATAAATATCCTAAGAAATGTTTTCAAATGCTGAAATTTAATTTCAATCGTCAATATATAATTCACACAACGGTCACAAAATTGGAATTGGACACTAACCTCCTCCAAATTTACAGTTTAGAAACTGACAAGATGTGCCTCAAACCATCTATTCCATTTATTGATATAATTTTGTATTCAGGTAAAATATAGATAGACAATATCAAGAAATTATGGATTTGCTATTCACGTCGCGAAGTAGAACAATAGTAGGTACTGAGTACATAAAAAAACGTGATTTGCTCAAGACTATGGCGCTAAAACGGTTCTAAGAATTTTGATTAAACTTGCCTAAAGTATTCTTCTGGGAGCCCTTTACCACCCACACATAGCGCCATCTCTGAGAAAAAGCACAAAAAGTTATGTTTGAATAAAATTCAGTATTTTCCACATGTTTCTTCAGATTCTGGCTAAACCTTCCATCTTGCGAAAAAATGTTACATGACCATTGTTGTTTGCCTTGACATGCAGAAAAAAATGAGTGGTAGCACGATTTGACCAGAGGATTTTTACTTTACTACCGCTACTATCGTCGCTATGTAAGGAAAATATTGTAATAGTGTAAAATTTTTCATTCACTGGAATTTGTCTGCGAGCAGTAGGAAAGCCGTGTGAGTGGACACACCAGATTTTTTATTATAGAAATCCGTGTTTTAAATAAAAATTAACGGGTCCGAAGGTTTTCCACCTTATTTATATTAATAATTTTATCAAGGTGTACGGTAGACTCTATTGAAACCTTACCTGAACAATAAAACATAAAAAGAAAGATTTAGATTTATATAGTATACATCCGCAAAATTCGGATTAACGAGTATTTTGTTAAAAGATCAATAAATGTCAATAGACTTTGACGTAAATCACACATGTACCTACTGTCATTCATCCAATAGTTGGAGATAATTAACGAAAAATGTTGTATATAGAGACTTTTTTTCTAACTAATATATGAAATAGAGAGTACTCATTCTATCAAACGTAAAAACTAAAAACAAGACTGAGTGCTAAAAACAAAGAGGTTTACAGAGAATAAACTATGAATGCTCTTTATTTTATTAATTTATGTTAGTTTGTTTTGAAAATTGATTTTAAATAAAAAATATTTATGTAAAAACTTTTGAAGTTTTAGTGTATTATAATTACTAAACACAATGAACTATGATATACGAATCTATGCCTTGCCTGATATTCCTTGAAAACCGATAACTACAAAAATATCTACCTACATTTTAAAAGATTGTGTATTATGAGTCACATTTCACCCGAGCGAAGCCGGGTTTTCATCTAGTTTCAAATAAATTGTTTTATTGCGGGGTATCCGCACAGTATATTCCAAATGGCACAAAAGAGTTGGTACCAATGCAAATTCTCTAGAATCAGAAAGAATGATAATAAAAACTATTAGCAATTTTGAACAATAATTTCCCACGCTGTAAAACTGTAACTGTTTAAAAAAATCTAAGTATAGTGAATGCTGAGTTGGGCTTACTCGAACATGATTCTCCTACCGCTCTCAATGAAATACCAACGAGTAAAAAAGTCATGCGATCAAATCGTGCAATCATTCATTTTTTTCAGCGTGCCACGACAAAGAAGAAGGATCATGATAATGTTGACGTACAGGTAAACAGCTAGAAGATTTAAGCATAACTTCTTTGTCGGGTTTTTCTCAGTAATGCGCTCAGGAGGGCGTTGAAGGGCTTCATCAAAATACTTAGAGCAATTTTTACGCTACTTTCTCAAACTAAACACGTTTACACGGTTATTGCCCATTCTGTGACTTAAGCGAGTTGTATTGATCCAACAAAACAAAAAATACAGGAACAAAATCGCTATATCAATTCCAGAAATAATCTCGGCACAGAAAGACAGACATTCAGGCCAATGGCTGAAAATATGCTTTTTTTCTGCAACCCCGCTACTTAAAGTCATAAACATTCTTGTCTAAAACAGTATGAATCTTTCACACGATTACAAACCTGCCTTCCTTGTGGTAGCGGTAGAAAGTAAGGAAATTATTCTTTTACACAGACTAGAATAAAACAAATTCTTACGCAAATCATGCTGTCTGGAAGAAAAACATGAAAATATCGATTCCTTTATTTACAAAGTATCCATTTAAAGTATTGAAATGTTTCTTTTTGTTTTACTATGTGTAAAACTTCCATCAGCTGATCACTGTTTATATGCGTCCCACTTCTTAGACAAGAAGACTCTCCCTCTCTCTAGATATTTTCCTATGATGCCATAACGTCGCGCACTTAGAAACTAATCTACCGAAAACAGATGGGTCGGATAATCGGGTAGGCGAGTGAGAACATTAGTTGGCGCTGGCAAACTTTACCTCATGCATAATTTCAGGCAATTAATCAGGGACAATCCAGGTGGATCCCATGCCCGTGGGAGCCCTCCATCAAGCCGCACTCTAGATTGCATGGCCTCTAGGCGGGAAAAAAGACGAAGGTTCGATGTAGTGAAATTATTTGCGGTTGTTGGTCGTTTTTTTATATTGAAAAAAATCAATTCAAAACTTTCATACTATGTGCTCGATTTTACGAAAAATATACGCTGTACTTCCTATAACATCTTATCATTATGATCTTTTCTACTACGTTTGTCGATCTAAGCTACTACATCAGTATTTCAAGCTTTATGCCGTGATAGGGCGCTACTCGTATGTCCGCAATCTTTATTTCATAGACGTCACAAAGTCAATTTGACATTTCAGTTAATTCAGATGAATAAATTTATGTTTTATAACTTCAGCAAAATATTTGTATTTTATGTTTCTGCATTATTGTTAATAATAAATATTTCATATAATTTCTTATTTAATCAATCGATGCTTTTTTCTTCTATATTAATATCCTTAGAGCGTATTAAAAAATTAAAATACTATATCTTATCTCAAAATCGTCACGCCACTGATTTACTCCCCTCGCTTAAATTGATCGGTTTTGAAATAGTTTTGATTAGGAGTTTTCTCAAAGATGGACATGTGCGATTCGAATTCTCACACGAAGGGTTCCATACCTTTGTAAAAGCAAAATTTTAGTGTCAACATATTACTTCTTCATGTGATACCTACAGACGGCTGACAGACGGAAGGGTGGATGGATGTTATAGCGGTAACTCGAGTCGCACTAACAGACGAACCGACTGACGGACTTAGTAATTTGATATAGAACCCTCAAAAATATATTTCTTAAAAAAATGGACCGACGTTATTGTTATTAGTTGGTGCACTGAAAAATATAAAATAATATTAATTCTATTGGTGCTGGTACTTTTGAAGTTGGCACCAACTTCACGAGTACCAGCACCAATAGAATTGATGGGTGATATGCATAAAGTTGAGGCTGTGGCCACTTATTTCTAAAATGGCCACTCCACTTGAAATGCATAAAAATGTGAGTCCAAGCTCCAAGATGTTTTCGTGAGGATCTACTCGCTCTTCGAGTAACAACCTAACTTTCGTATGCATAAATAAGAGTACCTGCTTTGACCACTGAGTGCCTACTATTTATGAATCTTCTTGTTAGTAGACTCAACTTCGTAAAGGTAGGTTGTCTGCATAGTCTAGGTCTGATGTGATGGCTGAATTTATGCCTGTTCAACAGCCTATCAAAGTGTATAAGGATTAACCCTACTTGGTCCCGGTCTGGATAAGGGACGAGTCTGTGAACATTTTCCCGAACTGGAACATTATGGTTTGGCGAACTATGTTTCTTCATCTGTACGAGATGGTGGGATGTCATCTTCCACGGTTTTCCTATTTAGTTATTTATTTCTTTCAGCAATGTGGAAAATAAAACAATAAAACTGACCTTGCAATCTAACAATACTAGGATTGGATTCTTTTTGAAATTAAACACCTCTTGTTCCAATCCTTCAATTTTATTATTCTATTCTATTCTATTCTATTCTATTCTATTCTATATTCTATTCTATTCTATTCTATTCTATTCTATTCTATTCTATTCTATTCTATTCTATTCTATTCTATTCTATTCTATTCTATTCTATTCTATTCTATTCTATTCTATTCTATTCTATTCTATTCTATTCTATTCTATTCTATTCTATTCTATTCTATTCTATTCTATTCTATTCTATTCTATTCTATTCTATTCTATTCTATTCTATTCTATTCTATTCTATTCTATTCTATTCTATTCTATTCTATTCTATTCTATTCTATTCTATTCTATTCTATTCTATTCTATTCTATTCTATTCTATTCTATTCTATTCTATTCTATTCTATTCTATTCTATTCTATTCTATTCTATTCTATTCTATTCTATTCTATTCTATTCTATTCTATTCTATTCTATTCTATTCTATTCTATTCTATTCTATTCTATTCTATTCTATTCTATTCTATTCTATTCTATTCTATTCTATTCTATTCTATTCTATTCTATTCTATTCTATTCTATTCTATTCTATTCTATTCTATTCTATTCTATTCTATTCTATTCTATTCTATTCTATTCTATTCTATTCTATTCTATTCTATTCTATTCTATTCTATTCTATTCTATTCTATTCTATTCTATTCTATTCTGTTCTATTCTATTCTGTTCTATTCTGTTCTATTCTATTCTATTCTATTCTATTCTATTCTATTCTATTCTATTCTATTCTATTCTATTCTATTCTATTCTATTCTATTCTATTCTATTCTATTCTATTCTATTCTATTCTATTCTATTCTATTCTATTCTATTCTATTCTATTCTATTCTATTCTATTCTATTCTATTCTATTCTATTCTATTCTATTCTATTCTATTCTATTCTATTCTATTCTATTCTATTCTATTCTATTCTATTCTATTCTATTCTATTCTATTCTATTCTATTCTATTCTATTCTATTCTATTCTATTCTATTCTATTCTATTCTATTCTATTCTATTCTATTCTATTCTATTCTATTCTATTCTATTCTATTCTATTCTATTCTATTCTATTCTATTCTATTCTATTCTATTCTATTCTATTCTATTCTATTCTATTCTATTCTATTCTATTCTATTCTATTCTATTCTATTCTATTCTATTCTATTCTGTTCTATTCTATCCTATTCTATTCTATCCTATTCTATTCTATTCTATTTTATTTATTCTATTCTATTATATTCCATTCTATTATATTCTATTCTATTCTATTCTATCCTGATGAAGACGGTTTGATTTTCAACAAAATCCACATTAGAACAGTTCGACATTGCGAAAGTCGAAACTTACAATATGAGCGCCCGCTCGGAATAACCCGAGAGGCATCGCCCTTTTTTGACCGACGAACCCCAAAAGGAGGAGGTATACAATTCGACTGTTTTTTGTGCGTTTGGTTTGTGCGTGATTTTTGATTCATTTGAAACAGGAGGCTTGAGAAATGGTCCCATATTCATAAAAACGGGAATCCGACATCTCTTTCCCTCCGAAATTTTCTCGAAAATTTAAAATCTGCGTTGGTATAATTACAGACAGGACAATATCCGGAAACGTTTAAATTGAACATTTTTTCAAAAGAGTTTTGGAGATAGAGACATTTTAATTTCTCAAATATACCTATTTTCGCTATGTGGAGAGGGCGATTTCTGTCGAAAATTGAAAACCTGTTTGCAGTACATGAAAGACATAATTATTTGTAGCAACATTTATGATGAACATTTTTCCCTTAGAGTTACGGTTTTCAAGTAAAATCGGTGTTGAAATGGTAACAACTAAAATATTCAAATGCATCAATATCTCAATAATAACTACAAGCGAGGAATATACGTGTGTAATAGGATAAGTACTATTGGTATTAGTGAACGTTCAACGATTTTCATGAGTAATGTTACACCCAAAAGTGTGAAATAAATATTTTTTACAAAAAATTGGACCGACGTTATTAGTTGGTGCACTGAAAAGTATAAAATAATATTAATTCTATTGGTGCTGGTACTTGTGAAGTTGGTGCCAAAAGTTATCAATCTACCTGCAACTGCACAACTTCAAAAGTGACAGCACCAATAGAATTAATTTTATTTTATACTTTTCAGTGCACCAACTAATAACGTCGGTCCAATTTCTGTAAAAAATATTTATTTCACACTTTTGAGTGTAACATTAGTGACAAAAATCGTTGAACGTTCACTAATACCAATGAAGATAGTACTTATCTTATTAACCACGTATAATTCTTTGCTTGTATTTGTTATTATTGAGATCTCAAAACATCTCTGCGGAAATACGCTCAAGTATTTTAGATGTTACCATTTGAACATCGATTTAAGTCGAAAACTGTAACTCTAAGGAAAAGATGTTCATTATAAATGTTGCTACAAATAATTATGTCTCTCATGTAGTACCTATCCACAGATTTTCAATTTTCGAAAGAAATCGCCCTCTCCACATATCAAAAATACATATATTTGAGAATTCAACACGCCTCTATCTCAAATACCGTAACTCTTTTGAAAAAATGTTCAATTTAAACGTTTCCGGATATTGTCCTATCTTTAATTATACCACCTCAGATGTTCGATTTTACCTCCTCCGTTTGGGGTTCGCTTACCACTTCACTTGATTTAAACTATATCAAAACTATACCAATACTTACGTTAGGCAGAGAAATATAAATTTAACAAATGTGCACAAGGACATACTTACTGACGTTTGACATATTATGTGACTTGACATAACGAATCAACAGATCTGTCTTTATCGTGTTGATACAGATTGGGGGGGGGTAATTATTCCATGCCAATGTGTATTTCGAGCTATCAAACGCATAACTGTTCTTCACCTAGATGTATATGAGAGGCTATGGTTCCATGTCCCAATAAAGATTTTCTATACATAGATATAACTCTATAGATGCTATTAGTTATTATTGCTTATTAAATCTATGTTATTTTCTTATACATGGATAATTATTAGTCAAATAATAATATTCAGAATAGTCTGAGATTCGGTAGGTACATACGTTGTACCTAAATATTGAGAAGTTCAAAAAATATAAACCTCCTGCGGAAGTAAAAGAAGGAGACCGCGTATATTATGGCTGTAACACGTAATGCAGTATTCAAAATCAGATAGTAAAGTCTAAAAGTTAAATGGAGATGAATTGTGAACACATAGTATATGAAACTGTTTCTTTTTTTTAACATTCACTGAATATATTGAATTTTCTCTCACTTCTAAACCTTAATTACCTTTACAACAAATAAATATAGCGTCATTTAATCATTAGGAGATATGGAAAATGATCAATCTTAGTGGTACCTACAGGGGTACAAACAACGGTTAACAAAGTTTCTGGATAATATTTTCAATTGATTTATGCCGTCTATCAATCATAACAGTTAGCAGAAGCAGAAGTTAGCAGATCAATTATATTTGGAGACTGGAAACATTATCAACTAACATCGAAGGGGTTTACAAATACCAATTTTGTGGGCGAAAAACAGATGGGAAATAGCGTATTTATAATAGCTATTTTCTTTTTCAGTAATCAAACTAAAATCCAACAGAAATTTGAACTTCCTGGTAGAATGTTATTAAAATAATTAGGTTTTGTTTCAATAATTTATCTAATACAATGCTTTAGGACAGTAAAAAAGTCTTAGCCAAAACCACTTATTCTACAGAATACGAAAGCATTACCTGCATTATTAAAAATGTCGTGAGCTTTTCCTATGAATTACACTTAGAATATTTATATTTTGGATGATTTTCATATTCAAAACCGTAAGAAATTCGTGTGAATGGACACACCAGATATTCAAGTCTGTTTCTCATAGTATTTGAGCAACAAATGATATGAAAAAATATGGAAAAGGGCAACGAATCTTCGTCCTTGTCCAGCCGTGACTTCAACTATCTACTCTATCGAGACAGAAAATTCCAGAACTTCTGCGTAGACACGCCATCAATGCTGCACTGATTCTTTAGCAATGTTAAAACTGATTCGACGAAAGATACACAACTTCAAATATTTCTATAATAACATTTTAACAATAATATTTTCATTCAATGTGTATCCAGATTCGCGTATTCTGTCATCTTTCTACATTGTTCTACCAGTTTTCTTCGTTTTTCTTTAGATCCTCTCTAATTGTAATGGCACTTATAATGACATTTATACCGAAAGCATATTTTAACATTTTGCTAATTGTATAAATATCTCAACTAATACTCATTGGAAATTTGTTTGATAGCATAACCACCATCTGATTACTGAAATGCATGCAGTCCTTGCGTTTCGAGCAGCTTACAAGATTGATTGGAGTGTATTATTCTATGTGTTGGCATGATTGCGTGCTTAGAAACTTAGAGGACGCTGATGACGGCTTCCGACATAATAATGTTCGTATGTAGGTTCGTAGGAGAGGAGGCGATTTGGTGGGCACATTGTTGTTATATATTATATAGTTCCAAGAACACGATCACGAAGTGGCTATGCTAGATGCTACATATATATTATTGCAGCAAGTCCTTGAACTGGCAATTTAGGACGAGAGTACATCCAAGTGCACATTTGTATACAATTGTTGGAATTATCGGATGTTATATTGTGTTCCATTTCTAGTGTGCACAGTCATCAAGATAATGCTTTGGATAATTTGAGTGATCAAAGAAAGATGTCTGATATCTAAGTATACCTAACATGTTAGTGTATGTGACTTTAACTTTTGTACTATCCCATGATATTTCAGTTCTTTTTGGGCTAAATTACGCAGTCATTAACTTATCGCTACGATGACATGGGTATGTCAAAACTGTGATAGTAATTTTTTTTAAAGCTACCTAGGCATGTTTCTTTGATCTCACAAAAATGATATTTTATGGTTTACTATTCCAACTGGAGGAAAATAATATTGATAATAGTAGTGTAAATACATGCAAACAAGAAATGATGTAAACTTATTTTATCATATTGTTTTAATAAATATTTTGGTTGAGACAGCCAGGTATCTCGGTTGTTGAAGATAGAAGCTTGTGGTTTTCGCGTTCCTGTGTCACTTTTTTGTGAAACTCAAGATGGTCTGAACATATTTTTTCTAACTTCTTATGTTCATAAGTTACAGGACGTTTTTGAAAATTTTTGAAAACTTTATATTTATATTTTATTATGAGCAACAACAGCGTATGCTTACCAAGAATTTACAAAGACTGCCTTTAATATTTTAAATGCATTAAGACGCATTGAGAAAGTGAGTCCATTATGTGTTAGGGAAAATGGACATCAAATTGAACAATTCAATAAATAAGTTTTGTGTTTTGTTAGTGAATTAGCATTAGTATTGGTTTTGTTTCTTTCATGAAAAATTCTCAAGTAATATTCCGTCAATTGGAACCTTTCTTATATGAAGAAATCATAGCCCACTATTAAAATTCAATGTATTAGTGATTTTGGAGCATTTCTTGAAACTTTATGTTCATATATCATATAATATTTTCAAGGAAAAAAATTAAGGAATTTAATGAGATAATAAAATACAGGGTGTTCCATTGAAAAAATTATAAGTTTGAGTCATATACCTATCCATTACCATAACCCGAGAAAAAATGCGTTTGTCACTGGATTCTGCATAAATTCTCTATGGGATATGTTTTCAATTTGACATTATCGCTGAGAAACGTGTGAATTTTCAAAAACGCCCCGTAACTTATGAACAAAAGAAGTTAAGTAAAATATGCTTAGGCTATCTTGAGTTTCACAAAAAGTGACACAGGAACGCGAAAACCGCAAGGTTCTATCTTCAACAACAACCGAGATACCTGGCTGTCTCAAGCAAAATGGGATGCACTGTACATACAGCATAGTGTGAGTTGATAACAATTATATAAAGATATATTCACAAATAAAAGAATTCGGCAATATCATCTACCTATTTCTATCATTATATTTATTCAATTATTGTATTTTCTTATATTATCATAATTTTATATTATAAGAATTACATAAGATTAAAGAAAACAAGTGAAATTTTTGAAAAAAATTAAAAATAGTTTTTATTGGGCATTTAAGATTTAAACCGTACCGATGAGTACCTACTATTGCTTTCCTTTTCTCGATTTTAACTATACTTATGTATATGTGTTGCCAGCAACAGCAATTCCATAACAAATTACTGTTTGTCTACCACAACACAAAATTAAACTTTAAATTAACAATAACGTCTGACGTCTGACAATTGCGACATAACCATAGACGATCTTCCAGAAAGTACCTATATACCAGAGAACGAGACGTATATATACGCTCCATGCTCGTGCCTAATTCCAGTGACGGATCCCATTGTCATTCCATGTCGACAAAATAATGATCTTGGTTGAATGAGATTGAATGAGATAATTATAATTACCAATATTAAATAAATAAAAATATCTAAAATCTGGAATATGTGGAATCTGTAGATGATTTTTGTTTGTTTAATCATGGTTGTAATTCTAGTACCAATAAGATAAATCTGTTTTCATACCTTTCAAATCATTTCGTAAAACATTAATTGAGTTGTTAATTTCAATGTCCTTTTTGTAATGGAAAAATAGGTGCAACTCAGCAGGACATTGATAGAAGAAAATACCTCTATATTTGTGTAGGGTACTTATTGCCTTTTAATGCGCTCTTTAAAGGCAATTGAACAACTTATCAAACTAAAAATGTTCTCTATTTACTAGACACGATTTCAAATACTGCTGCATAGCGAAGGCGACTTCTTTATCGCTCGAAATAATGAATTTCGTGTAGCACCTTCGCCAGAATTTAAAATTACACTAAGTTCTGTGTAATGTGTGATGTATTGCTGGAATAGATGTTACAACTACTTGTATTTGTTTTATATGCTCCATTTTATCAATTTTATTTTCATTCGTTATTTCTAAAAAGTGAGCATTCCTTCTACGCATTATCAAGTTCAATTTTAGATTTAAATACCTAGTGTTTTCAAAGGAAAAAACATTTTCGGGGTATCTTTGTGAATCGTTTTAAATCAAACTCTGACAGCTATATTTATAATTATTAATAGGTTGGTACTAGTTTTGTTTTATACTAAAGCTGCCACATTTGATTTTATCATTACGATAGTAACAAACAAACTAAACTAATAGGTAGATACTGAACAAATGTCCGTATCCCACTGACCGATGTCCGTTATGATTGCCAATTCCGCTCTGCTTCGTTTTCTATCACTTCTGAAAAGCAGTCCACAGTTAACGATTCCTGTCTCTACACTGTATATTTTCCTTGGAAGATGAATTCTCGAAACTCATAAGGAAATTCACGTGAAAAAAATGAATGTCAAAGTGACGAAAGTAATTCAAAATCCTGATAGCTGCAATTTGAGTTTTTAGTATTGGCTAACAGAACGGTAGCTAGTGACCATTGTGCATTGATTGGCGGAGAACACACGCTATTGGAATCGGTAGTCGTAACCAACAACGATGAGGGGGGTAGGAATGATAATGATTATGGCTGTTACACTTGAAAACATTTGATTTATCTTATGTAAACTATGATGATTTTCACGTTATCACATGAATATTAGAAACAATTGATCAAGGCGACCGCGAACTCGTGGGAGCTTACCATATACAATATAGGAGAAATCAGTGACTCTACTCATTCAAACAGTGTTTTGTCAGAATATGAATTGTATTCAAGTGATATTATTATATATATGTTCATTTAACGAGAGCAGCGTAGTCTTTTATGTGTGCATCATAATTAAAATCATAAATCAAAGTCTTAGAGGTTACGTTAAGTGGTAAAACGTCACCCATGAAGGTTCATTCAAATGAACGTCAATGTGACCACGTATTTGACATAGAACATAAATAATAAAAACCTTATATATAGATATAAAAATGTACTTATGAAATGTCAAGATTATAAACTAATTCTCGTTTATTGACTTCTTAAGGATGTTCGATGGTTTCAGCTTTATGCACAGAAATCCATAAAAATAATAAGTTTGATAAATCGGTGCATGGCGAACAGAATTTTTTATCGCAGGATTTTCAAGAAAAACGTTATTGAAAAAGCACAGTGTCTTATGGAAAAATCGCACATTACCTACTTTAAATTGTTTTTTCATTATTTCCCATGTATGTAAATTGAAAAAAGTATTTCATATGAAAGTTAGCAATTTTATGAACAGATTTCTTTATTTTTATTTGTATCCTATCACACAATTTACGGTACAATTTAATGTTCAAAAAAACTATTTATCTAAGGACAATTTTTGAACGAACGCTAAGAGAAAATTCGAGATTTGGCAACATCCCTGTCTTAATTCACAAAATACGAGTTAGATACATCGACAAGGTTAAACATTAGTTTGTTCCATGTTCATGCAAATTATGAAGGTCACTTATGTTTGAAGTTTGAGTGTTATCATAGATAAAATATATATAGGGTGTTTCATTATTAATAGGAAATAATTAAACTGGAGAATCGTTGGTTCAAGATAATAAGATTTAGATAATCTGTATTTTTTGTATCGTGAGAGAATATGATTATATATATTATTTATTTGAAATTTTCTAACAGCTTAACAAAAAAGTAAAGATTATAATGGCTTAACCACATCAGTTTCACATACAAGACTAAGATTTCACATTGTCTAATTTGTATACTGGTATATATTTGTATATATTATTGTGTAGATATAATTAATCAATTATTATTTATATATTTGTGTCACTGATCACTGAGCTTGTACCTGCCTCAATATTTTCAGTTTAAATGTGTGACTTGTTTCTACTATACAAACAAAAAGATTATTCATTATATCATTCACTAAGAAAACTTTTATAACAGCTATATCTAAATAAATCTAACTACTCTAAACATATCGTTACCATCACATGTATATTAAACTAATGACATTTTTTATAGATCGGAACAGTAGTGTTTGCGGACCTATAAGTATGTTATGTTTATGTATACTTTTTGTGTTAGAATAAGCTGAATGAACATGATATTTAGAGACACCCTATAATGTTCAAATTTATATATTATAATGTTACAGCAAGTGTGAATAATTTGAATGTATTAGTACCTAATTGCCCATCATATTTGTGTTTACTCTTCTATCAAATATATGATGTAAGTACTTTATTATATTTGAATTTTCTAATTTACCCCACAATATAAGCCCAGTATCATATCATAAACTGTATGTCCATATTGCTGTCACCTAAGTCTGTATCGCTACTAAATAACAAATTACTAAACTTTATACATTTAGAGAAAATATATACCTAATGGTTTATTAAAGATGCCGTTATTTCTACGGATGTACGGCACTCAAAAAGCTAATGTACAAATTTTCTGTTATCGATAAGATTAAAGCTTGTCAATAGCTACTAAACAAAAACATCTGTTGAAAATCAAAAGAGAAAAAGGGATTGAACCGTTCTCCCTGTTAGGTATATATAAGTTTTAAGATTTGGCTTTATAATTCTTCCAATAAAGTTCTCAGATTTTGTTCTGTTGAAGCTCGTTCTAATGCAGTAGCTTCTGAACCGCTTTCTTTTGCAAACAATTTCACTAGAAGGGCCAATAATTTACTCATGTGTTTGAAAAGTTGAGCATTGAATGTTGGCAAATCTAATAAGGTAAATGTTTTATTCAGATGCGTTGGTTCAAAGCCAGCATGCAAAATTCAAAAGTGCATTCAGTTATCAAGTAAAGTAGCTCTTATTAAATGTATAATAGAATGCGTTTAATTACCTAGAACAACTTTTGAGTTAGCAATAAAGACTTTGCAGCGGGATAATTTATTAAAATATTGTTCTCCAGATTTAACTTTCTTTATAGTGAAACAGTTGCGTCAACGAATATTGAATACCGATGCAACGCCAATCTGTTGAATAAGCAAAGCTTCATTGCACTCATTGCAAAAATTGCTGAGATATAATATATTCTAATTAATTAGCCTACACCCTCTTCCTGAATATGTTTCACCGGTAACGATCGTTGTATGAACATATCACGGGCATTTCTTTTTACAAATTTTCCTTTCCACATTTCCACCTACACGAAGCCATAATAACTTAATAACATACTGTATACAGTTTTTAAATTTTATATACTTTTACTTTTACTATGAATTTGAAGATTAGGTTAGAGAGAGAGAAACTGACACGCAGGTTGGTAAACACAAATTAATTTATGTGCTGTTGCCAAATTCTCAGTGACAATTATGAATATAACATGATTAATTTATTTTATTTTATTTTTTATTTAATTTAATTTATTAATTTAAAAATACAATAATATGGTTAATTGGTAGTTAACTAGACCTACAGCAAGTGTTTCGAGCAATAACTAAGATTTTCTTGTTCAATAAATACTCTTTTCGAGATTAATATTTTATAGTTCCAAGTTTGGCTAATCTAATATTTTTCTATACTTTCAATAGGACTGCCCCTTTCCCCACACACCCGATAATGGAGTCATCGAACATCCTTAAGCGTCAGAATTTCAAAATCTCAAAATAGTCACAATATAAAAATTCAACATAACCTGTAAAACTTATCTTTATTTATTTTTTAAATATAAAGTTCACATAGAAGACTACGCAGCTTTTGTTAAATGAGCATATATCTAAATATCACTTGAGTAAAATTCATATTCTGGCAAAACACTGTTTGAATGAGTAGAGTTCTCATATTTAGAATCTTTGGAAATTTTATAGCTTTTTCTATTACTTTTTTCTGCTAAAAATTCTCAAGTTTGGTTTCTTCGAAATAATGCTCCAGATTCTAATAACATATTATTTTGCAATCAAAATACTCGATTAAGATATCGAATCAAATGATCTAATAATTCAATAGATATTTGAAGTCAAATCAATAGTTTTTCTGTCATCATGATTTGTACGGAAAATGAAATTAACTTTGTTCTTATCCAAAGATCACTGGTTCAGCCTTCATCTGCTCTACTGACACTTTAATTTGAAATGTTTGTTTTTTTTTTCAATACTCGAAGAAAGTGATGTATTAGGTATATAAGTATATATATTATATTGATTTTGAGAATTTAATAGAAATTTGTATAGGTATGTGGTAGACGTCTGATCATTTTTCATGCTGCTTTTTCTCACAGAGAGAAAGGTTTCGTCTTTCAATTTCGATTTTACATTACTATGCATATTTTGTTTAGAAAATGAAGAGAGTATCTGTTGGAAATGGTGGTTGCGTTTGAAAAAAGGAAATCGTATGAGATACACACAATGGGAAGAATCAATATGGTTTAGAGAACGTTGCTATATCTACAGATGATGTTCCACGAAGTTATTCGCTTCAATCAAATGCATATTTTTGAAACAAACATTTTCTCTGGCAATCAATAATCAATTTTACATCATTTTCATTCAGACAATTCTTATGTATTGAAGGATTTCTGCAACAAAAGAGAATTTTGAATAGGTCTAGCTACAACTGATTAGCTCTTTGGATTGCCATGCATTAAGTCTAGGTTCGATACCGGCTATTTGTGACAATTTTTTATACAGCTATGTAAACAATACATCCCGTATATTTTCGAAATGACGCGTTTGACTAATATATGCGGAAGGTCTCCAACACTCTTAAAAAGTAAGGATACTTCAAGAAGACGAATTTTGGATGCAGTACGAGATTTATGATTAAGATTAGTGCTTAGCAGAAATAAGGAAATAAGAAACAACCTGCAAATTTGGCGGTTGTCTTTTCTCACTGGTCTCCATTAAGCCAAAACTAAATATCATATTTGCGAATTTAAACCGTGTAGGTATAGGTTCTGTACCATCATATTGAATACATTGGAGATGTTTGTCTAAGTTAACTTTGAAACCCAAACTAAATCACTGTAATTAATCCTACTGAATCCGTGGATGAGATGAGTTTCTGGTGAACATTTGGAAAAGTTTTCTGGGTTTTCTAACGACATTCGTACATAGAAATGATTTAATAAAGCGTATACCTTGCATTTGCATCGCGGCGATACGCTTAATTCTAATATGAAAAGATATCCTATTAAAAGTTCTAAGATAAGTAGTAAGTAACCGAGTGGATGTTTCTCGTTTCTGTACGTTGAAGTAATTATATATAAGGGCGCCATCTTGTTAGTAGACAGTGTATGCACTAGGAAATGTTAATTATCTCGATGTGCGTAAATTTTAAATGGATATAACATGTAGACTAAACCTTATATGCTACGAATTTTATGTCCTTGGAAATTGAATGCATTCAAATAAGTGATAAAAGTGTGTTTATTTGATAACTGGACAAAAAAATGTCATTAACTTCGATCAGGAGCGTTTTTTGGCAGGAAGTACATTGCGGATTTGAGTTTTTACGAACATGGGACCATTTCTCAAGGGTCTTCTCCTTCAAATGAATCGAAAATCATCAAAATCGGAGTACGTTTACTATATACAGCACGCGCAGTAACAGAAAAAAGCAGACAGTCAAATTGTGTACCTCCTCCGCTTGGGTTGGTGGGTCAAAAATTGAATACTTAAGTACATATCATGAGATGACGCAGCTATTCAGTTCTACAGTTATCAATTTGATGGTAGAAATCAAGGAAGAAGTAAAATGTCTTAGCTCAAAACATGAGCAAGTGATTTAGATGCAACAGTAAGGAATTGTGTTAAGCAATGGCGAACAATATCTGAGTTACTATGATAGTTTCCAATCGTCAATAGAAGGGGAACTGATGTTCTAATCCTTTGATATACTATGTGCGAAATTTTAGAATATTCTTTCAGTTATTTGATTGGTTTGGAACAAGTTTCTGAAATTGTCTTATTACAATACCTATCTTAGTTTTAGTATGACTATACGTGCAGATGTAGATTAATCAGGAACAGATACAAGGAAACATGAATAAACGCTATTTTGTTTGTTTGTTCGGTACCTATATATAGTTAGATGGAAACATAAATAAAACAAATTCTAATTCTGAAGTTTATTTTTGGGGGAAAATAAAAAAAATTAATGATGTGACGTATGCGCGAGAGAGTTTGGTATGAATAATGCAAATATAATATTTTTTTTATTATAGATACAGTTTAGAATAACATTTATGAAGATTTTTTATATTTTTCATAATGAAAAAATGGCTCATCTACAAAATACAAAATGTGAGTATTATTCATAGCTGTTATTATTTTGTTGCAGAAGAACCGGCAATGAGGTTGCGGTGCTAACTGGGAGTATGGGACCGCCGGGATGGGCATGCGCACAAACCCACAGGGCAAGTCTCGTCCACTGAACAACGCCACGGTTCCCAAGCTATCTGCCGTCACCGTCTTCAAAATTTTAACTGCCCTTCTGACCTTTTTCGTCTTTAGTACAGGTAAGAATCACAATCCAAATTCAATTAAAATTCAAACTGATAATCAACCATTTTTAACCAACATTATTTAAAGGAAGAGGTATATAATTTGATTGTATCTATGCCCATTTTGATCAGAGACATGCGTAGTAAATAGACTGCGTCTACCACAGACTCCCAGTACTCGGGAATGATGTAAAGATGGTTAGGCAACCAGTCTATCGCGTTGTGGGCAAAAAGCAGGGTGCGCTTTATTATCGCAAATGAGAAATAGCCAAAAGTTTTAAAAAACATAGTAAATCTTAATGATCATTTGAATTTGGTGTAAGAAAAAACCACATAAGTGTTAACAAAATTATTATTTATACTTATATTTGTCAAATGTGTAATAAAACAACGAAAGTAAAAAAACAAGAGGTAAATAGAATTAATACATACAAGTCTACTGGTTCCTGAAAAATATAAGTTTTGTATACATTTGTCCTACCCTATCGGAAACAGCATTGGTGCGCTTATTACAGTAGTGGATTCGAACTGTAAAATAAACACGTAAAATAATCACAAGCTGAAGCAGGTGATTGTTGATAGGTTCCTGTTCCAAGATTTGGTCGCTAAGTTATTTGAAATAGCTATTAATTTTAAAATTTAAAATTTTACACTAGCTAATGCCTACCCTAGACAAATTATGTTACATGATGGAGTGGCAATCTATAAGAATGTTAATTGTCAACTGCCTCTACATAAATTAGATTTAAATGGTATCTCCTTAGAAGGAGTATTTGAGTCTTGTGCTGTAGCTTATGAAAAATATATTATTATAATTGTAGTTTATAGACCTCCTGGTACTGATTTCAAGTTATTTTTAGGATGTTTTGCAAATATGTTGGAAAAAGCTGCTTCTCACTATAAAGCTATTGTTATTGGGGGACATTTTAATATTAATTTCCTAGAACATAGCAATAACCGTGTACTTTTGATATGATTTAGCAATAATAATTAGATCCCCATCTAGAGTAACTGCCACTTCTAGTGCTTGTGTCGACAACTTTCTAGTTCTAATATAATTGACTGGCAGTCACAAGTAACGAACCTGAATCTATCGGATCATTTCTCTAAGCAACACAACTTCAAATCTATTACACAACAATATAAGTACATTCGAAAATTCTCTAAACAGAATACATTGAAATTTTCAAATCAGCTGGAACTTGGAATATAATATTAATAATGCTTGGAACAAATTTTTGAATACCATCAGTATTATAATAGACTCTTCTGTATATCAGCATGATCTGGATTATTTAAAACTGAATGTGCCAAAGTCTAAAAGTTTTTTTTTTTCTTAAAGCCAGTGACACCCACAGAAGTGAACATTTTGATTGGTGACTTGAAATTATCCAATTCAAGTGGTTTTGATGAAATATCAAATAATTTACTTGAATCAACGGCCACAAGTTTATGTGAACCGTTGGCTTTCCTTATAAATCTTTGTTACTCTGAAGGTTTTTTTCCGGAATGTTTGAAAATGGCTGTTGTTCTGCCATTATATAAAAAAGGGGATTCTGATGACTTTTCCAATTATAGAGCTATCAGTTTATTGTCTAGTCTCTCCAAAATTATTGAAATGGACATCAAAAATCAACTTTCCTCATTTTTGTGGGGTAAGGGAATTTTAAATAGAAATCAGCACGGATTTTGTAAAGATATGAGCACAGAATCAGCTCTGTGTGATTTTCAAAAATATCTTGTAGACAAACTTGATAAAGGAGCTCTTGGTCTCTTTATAAATTTTTCGAGAGCCTTTGACTTGAATCATAGTCTTTTATGTAAAAAGCTGGAATTGTACGGAGTTCGAGGACTCCCGCTAAAAATTCTTGAATCCTATTTGAATGGTAGAAGTCAGGTTGTTATTCTGAATGGTATTCTCAGTACGTAAAATAAATCAAGGTATACCCCAAGGCTCTGTGTTAGGACCTTTACTATTCAATATTTTTATTAATAATCTCATTACTCTTATGGAACGAAAACAAGATATTAAAATAGTATGTTATGCAGATGATACCAATTTATTAATTTTTGAAAAAAGCATGGACAAGCTACTGAGTAAATGTGAGAAGATTTATGAAGAAATTATTCGATAGTCGGAAAAAACTGTCTATTAATAAATCATAGCAAAACAGTAACAGTTTTTTTGGGTGCTCCAAACAAAAACCACCCGTGTTATTCAAAAATACGGAAAAAGAAATTACTTGTAGTGATAAAGTTAAACTATTAGGACTAACTTTTGACAAATATCTAAATTGGTCAGAGCATACGGAACTGTTGTATCAAAAGCTGAGAAGTTGTTGCTATAGCATAAAATATATGAAAAACCACTGCAGCAAAAACGTTCTGCTTACACTGTACTTCGCACACTTTCACTCCCACGTGAAGTATGGTATTCTTAATTGGGGAAGCAGTGCTTCGGTAAATCGAATTTTAATTCTCCAAAAATATGTGATTCGAATTATTGAAAATATTGTTAGGAAAACCAGTTGTTGACAACATTTTACATCTCTCGGTATATTAACAGTCTTCGGTATATATATACTGGATAATTGCACATGCAGTCATTTAATAAATAAAATTCTTTGGATTATGCCAAGCTTTCGAGAATGTTTATTCTCTTCGTCGGAGCAAAATTCTTGAATTTACATAAAATTAACCACAAACAGGAAAGATTTCATAGTCATCAATCAGAAATGTCATTAGTTACCATGACATTTATAAATAACTAATGACATTTCTGATTGATGACTATGAAATCTTTCCTGTTTGTGGTTAATTTTATGTAAATTCACGAATTTTGCCCCGACGAAGAGAATAAACATTCTCGAAAGCTTGGCATAATCCAAAGAATTTTATTTATTAAATGACTGCATCCCCAACAAAAATCTATTTTATCAAATATATATATATATATATATATATATATATATATATATATTTTGTGTGCATTATTATTATTATTATTAATGTTCATGTCTGTTTTGTTCCACAATATAAGTTTGTTAACGGTGGTACTCGGGGAGTAATGAGTTCGAAAATATTTTTTTGCAAAATTACAGAACCGCATAACATCATCCGACGCTTTACACAACCCACCCAAATAAAAGTGATGCGGATTCTTCAGAGAATACAGCAAATTGCACGGTTAATTACTTTGGCGACTCTCTTGAGAAAAACCCGGAAATTTCTTGCCCACAACGCGATCTATGAGTTGCCTACCATGTTTACATCATCTCTGACTCCGTACGCTTAGTCTATTTACTACACATGTCTCTGTTTTTGATATGTTTCGTCCTCCGATCATTATTCGATGGTAGACAAAATTAGCAATTCTACATGTTCTTCTCGCAAACGTTTTTTGATCGAAAAATGAAAATATTTTTTTGCTAAATTAAAAAAGAACATTTCCAGCAATCATTGAACAGAGCGTTTTCTCACAACTTCTACGGTTTCCTTGACAGAGCCCTTGAAAAGGGAATGGAAGGGAATAATATATAGGGATTCCATTTAAAACAAATAGCTTTGGTATACTGTGGACCCTGTATGTTATGAAATAATATTAAAATTTGAAACTTAACCATATCTATGACTTTCATTCAAAATTGCTTTTGAAATAATAATAATTTTATATCTATCTTCGAGCATAAATGATTTTCACCTTTTACACTACTCGAAAATACCTATGATTTTCTATATGAAGTGTTGAGAAAAAATCTATCTTTCCATATTATTTTTTATGTACAAGGTGGGCAAATTTTCTTGCTTGTATAAGGTAATTTTATATCAATCATAACTTGAAATGTAAGAAGCAAATTTAAAATCCAGCTGCGGCATTGAATTCTACTCTAAAAAGTGTCTGAAGAATGACACAATAAATTTCCGATAACTTCACAAAGGAATAAGATATAGTCATGCATCAAATACCCACAAAATTGAATTTTAGATTATAACTCGAAATCCAAAGACTTGTTTTCACCATGGAGTTTATCTAATAAAAAGAGATCGACACTGCGACATTGATTTTTTTTATTTCTTACCAAGTTACCTTATAAAAGCATCTAAATTTGCCCACCCTGTACGTAATTTGATACATTCAAATTTTATTGAAGATAAAATGAAATAATAAATAAAAGTTTCTATTCGATATAAGAAAGTTCTGTGACTATGAATAATTATGCTTTAGTGACGCTGTTTCCTATCAGGTTGTTATTTTGCTTATAATTTCCCTAGAGTGCTGGGCCCCCATAATAAAATTTCTTCTTTGTCCTTGCTGACTCATTGTATTATTGTATTTTATTACTCTTCTACTTTGCAGTTGATTTTAATTTAACATGTTGAAATTACACTACCATGTGTATCAGAAAATAATAATAAGAGTCAATAAAGGCGCCATAATCTTTTCTTATGTATTGATTTTCAGAAAAGTCAATGATAGCCCTCTAAAGATCAGAATATGTTCATGAGATATAAAATCGTTAGTACCTAGCCTCAAATACATTACCAAATTTAAGTTATATATGATCTGGATTGATCTGACTATCGTTCGTCAGCTTAAGTAAGTTAGGTATTATGCATAAGCTTAATTTTAATTAAGGATCTTCAAGATTAACACTATGAACATCCTGGTAGATTTAAATTTCCAATAAGATGAAGACAATATGTTGTTGTAAGGTTTCCATACCACGATAACTTAGTGAAAACTTGAGTTTTATAGAATAAATAATTTTTCAATTTTACTTTTGACAACTGCTGATTAGGATTATGTGAATTAATAAAAAAAATTATAAGAAACTTCTACTCAGAAGATAAGAATAAACAATTATGTTTTTCCGAATATAACCATCATTCTTCTATTAGTGAGTGACGCACTTGAATATTCCTATAAGAAATACCTGACATTAAAAAATAAAAGAGACAGAATGATATGTGAGGTGTAATTCGATTTTTCCGGGATAATTGATGCATTTCGCTATGTGAATGAATCGTTTCTTGAAGCTGAAAGTTTTCTTGTAGATCCGAAAACTTTGAATTGCCTGATTGCACGCCTAGTGAAACTCCTACGGTTCTTTTAAAGAGATTAGTGTCGAAGCCTAGAGGAAGCGATTTTTCTGAATCCATTTAATTTAAAACTTTTTGAAAGTTATTTCACGGAATTACTTCTCCATGGCGATACTTTTTTAAAACATTCTCTTTTTCTATTATCCCAATAAGATTGTGTGAGCGTAATGTACAAGCAAGCATACTTTCAAAGTACGAGTGATTGTATTATGGAGAGTTGTTATTCGAATGAACGAGATAGGTTCTGTACTTTTATAATAAATATATTATGGTTCCACCAACAAAAGTCATGCTCAAGTCGCCTAGCAATTTCGTCAGGTTTTTTTCATTCTGGCTCAATAGTATCCGTACGTATTGTTTATACTTTGTTTGCAATAGTATCTCAAAACGGATGATTTTTATCCCTCTACTTCCTTTTGAATCACTGTCCTGTATAATATTCGCATTAGGTACGTTCGTACGCTCGACTGAGCAAAGCCTGCTTTGAGCATGATAATTAAAAGTCACTCATTACACAAATTACTATCGAAAATTACGATTTTATCATGATGAATTTCGTATACCTCTGGGATTTTGCTGTAACGAGCAACCTGAAGCTCGAGCCAGATTAAAGATCAAAGTCATATAGACACCCTATATAGTCGATGTGGAGTTTTCGTGGAAAATTGCAGGAGCTCGACGACGATTTTTATTTGGATTTTCGATCAAGAAAAGGGGATAATGATTTGATTCCGAGAAATTACGAGTTCCGGGAAAAGTCCAACGTGGTGGTCAATCAAACTGGCTCTATCTTTGTGAAGAGAAGAATTATACCTACTAACCACACACGGAAGCAATTATGCCTCAGACGAACATTAGCTTTTTTCAGTTTCCCCAATCTATGAATTTATACTATAGCCAATGTTCAACTGTAAGAGATAATCAAAAGTAGATTGGACAAATGCAATATATCATTCTTCAGTATTTCAATATTTCTCATTTATTTTGATTAATTCTTTATATTCTATTGATATAGACATACTTTGTTGAGCTGCTTACAATAATTTACATGCAGTTTGATCTATTTGGGGAAAAAAATGCTATTACTGTGTTCAACATATTTTCATTATCCCGGATATACGGTCTCTTGTTCACCCGAATATATACCTAATGGTTTACTTGCTTCCATTTTCTCCCATTCATCATTTACAGCTCTCTCAGCTTTGATCTTCCTTTTATTCTCATTTGTAGTTTATCTTCTGTTTATTAATATTCTCACTAGAGATACAAACTAACTTATTCTTTTTACATAATTTCTCCTACAGTCTTCAAGATGTTCTTCATATCTGCTTGTAATCGCATAGTTTTGTATACTTATTCATCCTTTTATACTTTTAACTCTTGCCTTATGTTTATAATATGCTCTACACACTTCCTGTTCCATTTACACATCTCATTCAATAAAGTTCATATTCGTACTTAAAAGATTGTATTGCGTCGTTCTACTTATTCTTATATATTATTATCTTTTTTCTTCATTACTTAAAATCATTATGTCTTCTAGAACTTATTCTACAGAATGAACAGAATAATCTGTTATAGGTAGGTCCTATTATATTGCATTTAATAACGTTATCATTCATTTTTATATTGAATAATGTCTCGCTTCTATATTCCGGTCAGCATATTAATTTTCTTATTTAATCCTTGGTTTTTGTGAGCACTATTATTTCCGATACTTCCATTGTCATTTCAATTATACTGAAAATGTTATACCTTTTGTTATAAGCCAATCATATGCCTTGATTTTGACAGGTTGCTATGAGAACAATACGAATTTTCCGATATTTTTTTCGGTCGAGAAACTAATAGGGGAAATTTCCCTGGCTTGACAGCTGTCACGTGCAGATGCCAGAATAACAAGCCTATATTATTTGTAACAAATTCATAAACTGCCAAAAATTGTACTTACTTTAAAAATAATTTTTGGTATAAAATTTTCGTACCGAATCTCCTCGAGCTTGAATTATTCTCCGTAATTTTTTTATCATTTGCATTTTTTTAAAGAAAATCAAAAAATTGCACCTCAAAAAAAATTTGGAAGTTATTCCAGCTTTAGGGAGATTATAAGTGATAATTTTAACGTTTTAGGTACCTATAATTCCGGCTTGTTTAATACTTAATACTTCTACTCTTTACTATTGTATCAAAAGGCCTTTTTAAAATGTAAAAATAATAGAGTGTTTTTGGTCAGTCACTTTAAACGTCAATTTCGTTATAGTTGTGGTTAACTTTGTGGTTAATAACCATAACTTTCACAGAGTTTTTGGTCGCACAAATTTAAGTAAATGTCAGAATTGTAAATGAGTTTTTTTATTTGATCTTAACAAGCTTCAAATAATCCACAAAATGCGTACCTAGGTTTATACTGGAAATACTCCACTAACTTGTAAGAAAAGCACTTAAAGCTTATCAAAAAGTTAAAAAAATTGATCACAAAAGAAAAACATAAACAGAAATGTCGTTGTCAAAATTGTCAAATAACGATAAGCACTGTATATAAATAATCCTTCGTAATTAACCATGCTTAATAAACAAAACGGCATAACAGGTTGCTACTGCGCCGACTACGTATAACGATAACCACGATTTCAGTGACAAATGTGCTGACCAAAAACACTATAATATATCTTCTATATTCCGTTTATAAGTAACACTATTCCCTAATATTTTTCATAATGTTATTTAGGTATGTATAATGAAATTCTTTCTTCTTTGAGTGCCGGACTCGTATTCGAGCGTTGGAAGCTTCTCTGACTTGAAAGTGTTACCATAGATGAGGGGACCTACAGTTTAACGTGGATTCCGAACCACCAATATGTCTCAAGATAAATTCAAGGCACACCATGTCAGAGAGCTGTACTAGGGAAAATATACTCTCGCTGGTTTTCCGTTGCCTTGCGAGAGGAGGAGAATGCGCCCGAATGAACGGTCACTCGTCCAAACCGTCCCCAACGTATTGGCTGCTTAACTTCGATGACCAAAGCCGGTCACTGTTAACCCGCAGCCACGCGCTTCCCCATACCCAAATTACAAATATTTTTTTTACACTGACTCATTTTTCAATTTTGGTTTTTCGTATCATACTTTCCATATTTGTTTAGTTTGCTGTATCTTTTAGTTGATTCGTTAATTTTAGGACTTAAAATAGATAACCAGAAAACAAAATAGATCTTTGTGTGAGGTTTGAAATATATATAATAACTAATTAGGACGATAATTGTAAAAATGAAATCCTTCTTATGTTGAGCAAACATAAATAAATCCACATGACAGTGAATAGTGTATCTACTTCAGTAAATGACACATGTTCGAAATAAATATCATAATAACTTATTCATCAAATGTACGAAATTACACGTCAAACACAAAATCGCTCCATTCTGTTTTAACCAAATGAATCACATGTTACGCTGAATCCATAATATATTCCGTATGTCAGTTCCAAATAGAATCTAACAAATTTGTAGACATTATCAGATTTGACAATGGACAACTCTAAATTATAAAGTAGACCGTGTATATTAGAATAGCTTGATCGGTATCTATAAACATATAATTAAATACCAACTTATTCTGAAATTGCCTGTGAAATCATTGTAATATACACAAATAATTAGTATAAATCGCACACACAATTGAATTTCTTACAAAAATTTTGACACCGATCTGTCTGTGGTTGTTAATATATTTCAAATTCATTATTTTTGCCCTGACGCTGGTAATAAATAAACTTGGTCATTATGACATCCCTGTTTTTAACAAGCTCGTGTTATTATTATTTTGATTTATGTCAAATATTGTGAAAGATGAATGTGACAGCAGATATAATAACCAATTATGACAGGTAATCCATCAGCTCATTCTAACCAATTCCGATCTTATGACCTATTTTATTGGTATTGAAGAGGGTTTAGGACATTAGGGTCGACGTCGCCAACTATTAACAGGTAGTTGTTATGAATAAATTAAAATTGTAAACCAAAAAGAACTCTCTAGGATACCAATCAATTCTACGACTGAAATCCTTTCAGGAACTATATGCCCAATAAATTGTTCGTGTTTGTAGGAAATAGATGAAATCCAGTTTCACTGCACCATACAGTTACAAATTATGCATAATTCCAATTGGGGGGTAGGCGCATAAACCAGCTCCAAAATAGGACACAACCCTTGTCACTTCAAGTACATACTTCCGGCCCGCAGGGCCCAGAGCCTGCGACGTTGTTTTCACATTTCACGCCCATCATATGCCCCAGCGTGGAGTTTGGGTATATGTATCCTACGACCCTGTTAAATTAATATTTGTCCATCGTGGACGTCGATGCCGGCGATTGCTGTCCAAACGTATCGTATGGTCTGTCTGCGGAGAATAAATTGACTGTTTTGTCGGAAATAGTGCTTCCAAATGGAAGTGAAGTCAAGCTAACCGATAAGCTTGTGATTCTATGGGTAAATTAGAATTGGAAATAGGACAAAAGTTTTGAAATACCTTCAATAATTGTTATTAGAACGCGACAATTTGGAGTAATCTTCACAGATTGCATCTTTTTAAAGAAAAACGTATTTATAGAGAGAAAGAATATAAAAACAATGAAGCTGAAGAAGTGAGTGGCTTCCGCGCAGGAAGATCATGCGTAGATAATGTGTTTGTACTGAAACAAATATTAGAAAAAAAAAATGGAAAGAGGGAGAGAAATGCATATGCTATGTATCGATTTAAAAAAGGCATATGACAACGTACCAGTGAAAAACTCTGGGAAGCTATGGATAAAACGAACATAATTTGTAATACACTTGTAAAAGCAGTTCAAGAACTATACAGAGATAACAGGATACAAATAAAATGTTCCAATAAAATTACAAAAGAAATTAGGACAACCAAAGGCCTTAAGCAGGGATGTTGTCTGTCACCTACACTCTTCAATATATATATATATAGAGAACGCTCTCGACAGCTGGAAGAGGAAATGTAAAAACATGGGAATACCTGTAAACGACAAGACCATATATACATTGCTGTTTGCCGATGATCAGGTCGTACTATCGGAACATAAAGACTTATAATATATGTCTCGTAAAATTAGGCTGACAGATGAATGTGGGCAAAACGAAATCTCTGTGTAGGCAACGAAACAACAAACTTAGAGTTAGGAGAAAAGGAGATTATAAGAGGATGTGACAACTACAAATATCTAGGACTAAGATTTGATAAAGATGGACGAGACGAAGAAGACATCAGGGAAAGAATAGGTCAAGGCAGAAAAACTAAAACGAATGAACTATATACGGTGGAATAGGGAAATATCGAAACATGCAAAATATAACATTTACAACGCAATAGTTAAAAGCAATGTACTGTACGGGTCAGATACGTGGAGATGATACGAAGCAGACAAAAAGAGACTTAACTCACTAGAAATGACCGCACTACGAAGGTCGTGCCGAGTATCAAGAATGGAATGAATTACCAACGAAACAATAAGAGTGTTAATGGGCAAACAGAAAACAATAAATGAACATATAGAAAGAAATCAGTTAGTTTGGTTCGGACACGTGAGAAGGATGCCAGAAGATCGACTACCGAGAATGGCATTAGATTGGAAGCCACCAGAAAGGAGAAAACCAGGGAGACCAAAAAAAACATAAGGTCAAGGAATCAAAAAGGCAATCAGCGAAAGAAACTTGCGAGAAGACCTCTGGCAACACAGACACGATTGGTGGAAGAGTCTGGAAATAGGATAGCTTTGCCGATATATATATATATCATCTTATCCTCTTTGGAGATATGCAGCAGTAATCATAAGCAGTACTGTCACGTATCATTATCGTTACTATAATAACTAGCAAACACACTAATCTTGCTTCTATTGAACTAAGAGTTATCTATGAGAACGGCTGAAAATGTTTTCCAAAAGATAGACATCAGACTTTAGTTCATTAGTAGATATTTATTTAATATCGTCACATTCGTCACGTTAAAACTAGTAGGTACTTCCATATACAACTGAATTTGAGTGTACTGACCATTTACAATTACTTTAATAGTTTTTTTTTTCAAAAACAACATAAAGAACTCCGATACAACCCGTACAAATATTGAGTTTTTAGAAAAATACTGTTGAATATAGAATTTTTCAAAAATTCTTTAGACATGCTTTGATATTTTTATAGAATTTTCCCTGAAATGTACTAGGAATCATTTGTAGTTTTTGTAGTAAGAATTTTTTTATCAAGTTTTATTAGGATTTTCAAACCAATTTACGTAAAATTGATTAAAGAAAACTTTTCTTATTCCATAAACTACAAACGATTTTTTTTTATTTATAGTATTTCAAAAAGCTCTGAAATCAAGAAAATGTCTTACTCCGAATTTTTTCGATATTCTTATAAACTTTTCCCAGAAATGCCATAACTACTGTTAGTAGCTTTTTATTGTATTTTTTTGTTAAAACCAATTAACCTGAAATAAATTAATGATTAGAATTTTTCTTATTCCATATCATTTATTTGCTGTAGTTTTTCAGAAAACCCAGGATATCAAAAAAAATTTTCATACCGACATTTTTGGATATTTTTTCAGAAATGTGTTAACAATAGTTTGTAGATTTTTTTATGTGACGTCAGTTTTATTACCAAATTTTATCAGAATTTTAAAATATTAGAACAAATTTATGTTAAATAAATGTACCTATGTTTCTTTCTCCATAAATCACAAACCACCTAGATGATTGTAGTGGAATCTGAAACCTCTCTTGTATTTCTTCAATGACTAAGTATTGTCAATTTCTTTTACATAAAATAGTATATGCCCTTTGAAATTTCGTCATATGTCTCTAAAATTTTTATTTTTTGCAACTGAACTCCTATTTAATCGGTCCAATTTATTCATTCAAGGTTCCACGGTTGTTCCATAATGACCAACTAAGTTGAATTGTTTATGTTAAATAACGGCGACAAGAGAAAAATCTTTCTCGCATACTGTGAGAGTGGTGAGAATACATAGTTTGATTTTCTACATTTTTCTGTTTTTACTTCCCTCAATAAGGGAAGTATTTTTTTTTAGTGAACTGCCATTAGCGTACTTCAGTTTCAATTTTTTTGTATTAATTTTGCTTAATTTATTTTAATAATAGGTTTAAATGTTTAAAAATCTCAATAACATAAAAAAATACTCCATAGGAAACATCGCTTAGAACCCAGGATAATTATATATTCAATCCAAGTTTAAACAGGCTTTAGTGTGCTTGAAACAATACCAAAAACTTTGATCCAATTCCGGTCAGGATGTGTGTGAGTGTTAGCATGATGTGATCGATCCTGGCAGGATGGAAAAGAGGCTCTTCACATTGGGGATACATCATGCGGCAATCGATATTCCCGGCGCGAATGGGCACGTCTCCAGAGCCCTAGGGTGCCGGCGGACCGGTGAAGAAACGCGCCAGCAACCACCGTGGAGGACGCGAAAAAAGGGAAAAAGAGGGATGATATCGGACATGCTCTCGGACTAATGATGAAGACCGAAAGATTTTCTGGAGATAAAGAAAGTTTCGGGGCGAAGTCCGGTGGCCATGCGATCGATCCGGAACAACTCGAATACGTGTGTCGTTGATGATTTGCCGGGTTAGGATGTCATCCATCAGGAGGGTCGCGAGCGGATTACATCACTATTCGGTTGATGTGTGTGTGTGTGTTTGTATGTTTATTTGTCGACAGTGGCGTGGGTCAGGAAGGGTTTTACAAGGATTGAAGGATGAAATTAATAATAATTGTGTATTTCCTAGGGCTGGTAATTTAGACATTGGTTTTGAATTTTTTTTTTCAAAAATAAAGGATTTTTTTTAATAAATAAGCAAGAAAAGTAAAAAAAAAATTTCAGACTCGCGGATTCGAACATGGCTCCCGCACGTAGCAACCATCACATGTATAAACTAATTATCAATCGCAAATATTAAATGTAAATTGAACATATGTGGTGTTAAAAAGCTTTTGTTAAAGAAATAGATTACCCCAGATTTATAGACAATCAAACGATACTGAATTTTATTGTTGCTGTTTAGAAATGAATTATGAGAAATTTACCTTTCCCTGGCTACAGGCCATCGACATTTTCTTTCTTATATAGATTGTAATTCTATGTTTTCCGTGGTCGGACTCTGCTGCGTGTATTTAGTTATGTTTTGCTACCATTGTTAGTTGCCTTGCAGGGCCCATTCATTAATGTTGTCTATGTTGCATATTTGCCTGATTTTTTCAAATATTTTTCTATCTAATAATGTTTTTCGTTATATGCGTGGAATTATTTTCATTTCTGTGGTCCTCAATAGTTTCTTTTCTTATCTTATCTTGTAAAACTGAACTTGTGTTTTTTTGTAGATGTTTGTTTCGCCAGATAACGTTATTGGGGTATCCCGCAACTTTGTTTTGCTTCATTCACTTCCTTTCTTACTTCGTCTTCCACATTACCGTTATTAGTTATGTAGATTCCTAGGTAACTGAATCTCATTATTATTTGTCGACCTAATTCTACTTTGCATCTGAAGGGTCCTTTCGATGTCGTCATATATTAGTTCTTTCAGCTAAAAAAATCATATTATAATTTTTTACCGTAAGATTAAAAAAAAATCTTTCGAGGTCGTCTTAATTTTCAGCACATATCACAGCGTCATAAGCGTAACAAACCATTTTTATTTCTTTATCATCCATTTTATATAATTTACCAAGTCGTACTTTTTTTATTATTTCATCCATTATTATGTTATCAATTTATAATTAGTTAAATTTATCAAGAACCATAAATCAAAAACTACAGATAATTATAAATTATACGAGCTGTCGATTTTTTTATTAATACGATGTAAAAACATTATCTAGGTAGTACATTACCGCAAACAACTAAAGATGCTTTATATATGCAATTGAACAATGATGAACCAAATTTCAGGCTTCACAACGGTGTCTATGTACCCAGTTCTTTGATTGCTCAACAGCCATTACCGCAATGACAAAAAACAAAATAGGGAGAAAATTGAGGCCTTTAGTCACTATCCAGTACCAATTTATATTGATGAAATGAAGCTTCTCCCATGAATCTGATGATATTCCCGCAATGATGGAAGCGCAAATGTGGCAGTGGAGACGCCTCTTCGTTGTTGTGGGAGATAGTATAGCCTCTTTTGGCAGCGAAGTGGCAATTGAGAAAACATTTTAATCTGAAGTTGCAGAGTTTCAAATTGATGGCATCATTACAAAAGAAAAATTGTGCCTTTCCAAATCAATAATTAACTGAGATATAGTAGGTATAATTGTGTATTTCCCAATCAATTATGGAACCACACATCGTTGGATTGGCTATAATATAGTCATGTTTAATCAATAATCGTTTAAATATTAATTACCTCATTAAAATGTTCGATAGCTTCACGACATATTTGCATAGATAATAATAGGAAACTATGTTTTAGTATCAAAATTGAAGTAGATATGGTGAGTGCCTTTACTATTATTTGATCAGTCTAGAAATAACATGTCTGGATTAGGTAAATAAATCCTTTCTAAATAAAGGGATCGACAGACATCATACATTGTGAAAATTATAAATATTATAAAGTTGTTTAAGAAATTAACGATCAATTGTATATATACATACAAAAATCTGTATTTGTAGTTCAATCATCAAAAGTATAAAGATTAGATATTTTGTATTTAACTGTGCATCATTTAATGAAGTTGGTCCTAATTTTTGAATTTATCTATTTTCCATTTTCGACTAGTTGATTAATCATTAACATCGACGAACATTTACATGTAAACTTCAGATCGCACAAACAAAGTTCAAACATATATGAAAAATTTTAATTTTTCTTTTCTTTGGTATACGGTACTAAGATTGAACATATGAATCAAGGCAGAAAGTTCTTATTTTATCAAATCAACATCAAAAATCCTACAAATAGCCTTGAAAAGAAGTTTAAAGGATTAAAATTTAGAGACTGGCTGTGTGAGCATTGCACTCTAATGCAAAAAATATATTCAACAACTTTCAATTTTTATCAACAAACTGATCTCTCACTTCCTTGTATTAGAGTTACTGAGAGATGGTAATTTTCTTCAATATGGGCCATCTCTCAGCACACTCAGCACTCAACTTTCCAATGAAAAATACCTCTTTCTTTTTATGAAATTTTTCAAAGAATTATAATATGTGGTAAGGTCCAGAATTGTTTTCTTTTCTAAATCAATACGTATTGCTTGAGAAATTTACATAATCAGATATTTTCTTTCAGTTCAAAGTTACCAGGATGCAGTCCACATCACAGCTATACTTGGCGAATCGGTTGTCTTCAACTGTCCCGTCGAGTTCCCTGAAGGACACCCTGTGCCGTATGTGTTGCAATGGGAGAAGAAGGTAGGCGAAACGGTAGGATTTCACAACTTCTGCTCTCTTACTTAACTCTATGCGCTCAAGCAACGGACACCCAGGATACGCGGAGGCCTGTTCCCACGAACAGGTCCGAGGTTTGATCCTTGCGGGTCCACATACTACACATGTTTCGTTTAGATTATGTAAATGTACATATTTATACGTTTTCGCTTCTGTTTGTGTTTTTGTTAGCGCTCTAGTGACCATAGAGGTTGATTTTGGATAGTTGAAATCCATAAGCTGTTGAAATTTAAACTTTTACGAGCATTCAAGCTGGTGTACTATGGAATACCCTATTACTACAAGATATTGAACTGACACATTGGGGCTTTATATTATTCACAATGGCTTGATGCTAATTCAATTTTAATTGAGCATTATTTTTTGACTGCGAACGTCCAATTGTTCCTTCCAAGTGCTTGGAAATTAAACATGTATTTTCTAGTTCAAGATCTTAGACATTTCAAAGAAGTATTTTAATTTTTCAACTTTTCTGCCTTCCATCCTCAATCATAAGTGAATGGTTATTTTTTTGAATAAAGAATCTATTTATTCAATAATTCTAGAACTCTTGTATATATTACTATTGATCTCTGTCATACCAGACAAGTATCAATGATAATATTTTCTTGTGTCTTTTTTCCAGTAGCCGTACAAGGATAGCTAACTTCCTAATCTAAAGTAAATAATAAAATTATTGAATAAAATTAAATTTTACATAAAAAAGCACGATAGATTCAGGTGAATGAGATTTTAGCCATGAATTCCTTAGGGGCATTTTCTTGGAGCAAATGTACTCATTACAACTGAATCATAGAATCATCATACGACATATATCCTGCATTATTTATGGATATCACATTTATAGCATTTCCCTGAAAGAAGTCCCTTGAGGGTTCTAGTGTTGGAATTAAATTCACATTATTCTGGGAACTCATATATCATTATTAAATTGTGCATAATTCAACAATTTCCAATTATTTTTATATAATTTGTACAACTGCTGCACGAATCCCTTGAGGTCTCAAAGTTATGGACTCAATAGAACTATTTTTTCTGATGCACAGATTGGCAATCAGTGCATTTACTGTTTAGATTAGATTGAGAGGAAGAGCTAGAGTTCGGCAAACATTAAAAACGATGCCATCCAGTGACTTGGTTGGCTTGAAAAAGTAAACATTGTCACAAAATTGATGCTCTACCATTGGCATTGTTGTGTAACGTGAATTTATCACGGCCATTGTGTGTATGTGTCAGTTTGTTTATCCTAAAATTGAGCACACTTAGCGCCCATCCAGCCAAATGTTAATCTGCAAGTTATTACCAACGCCATTTTCGAAATTAGCGTTATATGTGGGTATTGATTAGCGGTGGAATTTGAACGTTAAAATCAACCTCTGTATACACATACAGAGATATATATATATATATCCTATACGTGGACTCGCAAGGGATTATAACAGATGTATTGCACATATATGTGGGTATTTAGAGCCGGATGTAGGTGTGGGGTGAGTGGCGTAATTTCGGAAATTGAAGGAAATCCCATTACAACACACCAATTCCACTAATAAATTTCATATCGTTTCTGAAAAGAAACGATAGTAACAGGTTTCTAGTCGGTGATGTATTGTTTCTTATTATGTGTTCAAGTTACATCGAACTACAAAAATAATACAATCAGGTGCAAAAAAATCAACAAACCATTATTTTGAAAAATTTTAACTCATAAAGTTTTTTTATTTTACTCCATTTTACATAATTTTTTAACAAATGGCTGATCAAATGAGTGATTCCATCTTTTATTATATGCAGCATTTGGGTAAATGCTATCGTCGTTTATTATTTAACAGAAGGAACTCAATATTGTTATATAACCCTAATTTTAAGTGTAGGAATTTCTCGACTAAATTCTTTAAAAATACCAATTTTTGTTAACGAGGTGGCTTCTCGATATTCTATTAGTGTAGTGTAAGTTGGATAAGGTTAGATGAGTTAAAACTTAATTAACATAAATAAATTTTCAGTATTTGTATTTTTTTGTAAATTGCAATAACCTCTTATTAAAACGAATGAATATATTATTGCCTTTAGGACCGGTTTCATAATCAAATTTAATCTTCTATTAATTTTTATAAATTTTTTGATTGGACATATAATTCAAATTTGCTTTAAGAGATTAAACAAATTTAAGAATTAACTAATCTTCCATTAGGGATTCATTATGAAATAGGCCCTTAAATTGCGACAAGTTTATTTCCCTCTAAAAATACATCAATTTACCTAGAGACATAAACCGAAAACTAAATATAGCAAAGGAATACTTCTTGACAAAAATTGGTATTTCGAAAGGCTATATTTACGAAATTACTCCACAGGTTGTTTTAAAAATTGGGTTATAACAACGTTTTAGTTCTTCCTGAATAATAATTAAAATGTAAGCATTCAACAAAAAATGTATATGCAAGATGATAACAGTCATTTTATCTACCATTTGCTAAATAAATTAAATTGAACTACTTAAAAATAAAAAGTTATGAGAAATTTCACCAAATATTGACTTGTTGCGTTTTTTGAAACTGAGTGTATGTTCGCATTTTCCTCATTTTACTATAAAAATGTATTACAGCAACGTTTACAAAAAGTCAGACCACAATATACAGGGTTCTGTAACTCGGCTACTGCCTTTTATTGCTCAATTTTTAGTTATGAGTTTGATATTTGCGGTCTTCAACTGTAACGTAGGACCGATATGCAGCAATTATTTTAGATTTATTTTTTTTGTTTTAATGTACCTTAAATTTTATTGAAATCGGTTAAATGTTGAAAAAATAAGATCTAAAAGGAATCGGTTCTGTAGTACTGCTTTAAAAAATTGCTTAAAATATAAATAGTATCTTGGTGATAAAATCAAACATGGGACTTATTTCAAAAAGTGTAACAGAGTCCTTTACTAAGTTAGATATTGATATTCTTATTCACAGTGCTCATAATTTTAAAATTTCAGAGAACTTAATATTTCTTAGGATACTTTACATTTTTATAAAATTTGATGCAGAATCAAGAAACAAACATTTTTCTAATTACAGAGCTATCGCAATTCCGAACGTAATCGAAATCATAGAAAGAAAACTTGGTTTTATCAATAAATTAACTGTCTTCTCTTGACAGTATAATAAATATAAAAGTCATAAATACGAAACCAACGTAGCTTCTATTTTTCAAAATGACGATGCCAATTATTGATAATGACTTGGTTTCCGTGATAGGGTTTTAATTAGAAAAATGTTGACTGGATCAAATTAAAGTAAGAAAAATAATGTGTTTTGAAATTTGTAAAGTTTTTCTAAATTTTGAGCGCTCTTGTGAATAATGTCAATCTATCTTAATTAACGACTTTTTTAGACATTGTTGTATTGAGAATAATGTATGATTTTATCACCGAGGTACTATTTATATTTTTTACATTTACATTTTAACTTTATTGTGATTATCACTAAACCGATAACAATAAAATGTTTGGCCCATGTCAGAGATTGTTTGGTACACCTATTACCCAAAATAATTTCCGCATATACGTTACAGATAAGATTGTAAAATATCAAACTCATAACTAACAAACAAGCAATAGAAGACAGGAGCTAAGCTGTAGGACCCTGTATGAAGGTACCTCACGTATCCAATGCTAATCTTACTCTCACGCCACCTCAACCCCTACCCCTACTATACTACACGCGACATAGGTATTAACCTATTGGAAAATGTTGCCGCTTGCATACAAAAATAGCGTTTGATTTTCCCGGTAGGTAAGTATATACTGGTGCGGCGACATAGAGAAGCGTTTTTAATGGAAAACGTGTAGCGTATGGACAAGTATATATTTTTATATGTCGAATAAATTCGCATTCCATTGGGGAGTTCAGAATCGGGCAGTGTAATAGAATAATTTTTTTTGCTTTTATAAATTGAAAATAATCGAGAACATGCACATACTATGTGGACAAACTTTTAACAAATAATGATATATATATATAGACTTATATATATTTTGTACTGCTCTATTTTTATTATAGAACAGTTCCCTTTTATCACTAAAAGTTGATATTTTGGCATTATAACAAAAAAATCAGACATATTTAAATAGAAATTAGTTTTTATTTTCACAGAACCATAAAAAGTAGCCATATGACCACAACTAATCTATGTCGATATAAGATATTAAGGTACCAGTGTGACCGAAAACCCATACTTAAATTTGTATAGCTTTCTACGAAAACTCGTGAAAAAGCTAGTATGGACCTCGAGGGTTGCTCCCATTAAATATGAAATCGATTTTCAACCCAAAATGCCTTTCTGCAAACTATTATCGAAATCTGTGGAGCTATTCTTGAAATAGCTTGTGTGAAACTTAAGGGTCGCACCCATACAATATATGTGATTTCTCGATGCCAAAGGCCCAGGTGTGAATATTTTTATCGAAAAACCTTGTAGAGCTTCAAGGTGGTAGCCGCGCGTTTTTTCAGGCAAGCCACCGGTGAATAAACTTAAAAAGTAGAAACTTATCTAAATACCAAATTTGATAAGAATTGTTAGATATGTTTCCGAGGATGTTTTAGGGATAGGCGAAATATATGAATGTACAGAAATTGTTTTTTATTAAATATATTAGATAAAACAGGTACTTATTTGATAATATAATCAGCCGTATTTAACTAATCTTAACTAATACTAAAATAAGATTTGATTATGGGTACTACTTTTAGTATAAAACAGCTTGGGTCGGTCGGCTGCACTTTGGAATTTACTGATCGTTGAAATCTCATTTTTGGCAAAAATGGACATACCTAGACTAGTTCTGATCTATAGGGACGAAATATACACCTTTTGAATATCACTGCCTGGAAAAGATATTTTCAAATATTCTCTTTCACTGTTAGATTCATTAGAAGGTTTAATATGGTCTGAGGTTTTCACTGGTATTGATAGAATCACGCAATTAATAAATTGTTAACAACAATTTCTTCGTTAAGCTATGATTCGAAAAATGAATAAACACAAAACACGATGGTGATGGTAGAATATAAATGGTCTATTCTTTATTGAAATGTCTGCATTTGTCCATCGAAAGTCTAAATAAGAAAATTGAAACTTTCCAACGAATCTAATACAAGGTGTTAGGGAGCTTTCCAACTTCCTCTCCAGTATTGTAGCAGGATAAATAGAAATATTCTCAGTAGAGCTTTCAAACTTCCGGTCGTGTTGTAACTGGAAAAATCGAAATACATTATGTACCTACCATCTATAGCTTGTGTGAAACGTTGGCCATTGAATCAACGCACAAACCATTTTTGCTCTGAAATAGAGCAAATTTCTTGTCGGAAATCGGAAAATGTGGTACATACGTATGTCACTACAACAGTTGGCAATCTTTTTCATTGAAATGCTCCCATTATATCTTGAAATCTTGACTGGACCTCCCATAGAGAATCTGCTTTAGTTGAGGTTAATATTGAAACGAAAAGATATGAAAGAAAAGTCCGGAAGAATATTTTTTGAAAATTTGATGATTTTCTCTGCAGTCCAAAATGAAAAAACACTCATCTATGCTACGAATTGTGGTATCTCCAACAGTAACTTGACGTTCATTTTCAGAATAACATCTAGCATACCTGATATTCACTATCCACAAAAATTGTATTTGCCCTTACTGATTCCACAACTTTCTGCTGAAAGAAATGCAAGTGCTCCACAAAAATTTGGATGAAGGGACTTTGCTAATGGACTTCGCATTGTTGGTAAATCTAAAATTATCTCTGACTCGCTGTAGGCGTTGGCTAATTGAATTTTTCTCATAAATATATATATTTATGCCCACTGGGAAAATAGATAGATCATTGCTGCTGCCTGACGTGCCAACTAGGAGAACAAATGCAAACAGAAAAATAAAAAAGAAGAGTATCGATTATAGGTAGTGAGATAAAAGTTAGGTTATAACAGCAACTGTATGAAAGGCCGATATTAATTTTTAACTCAATCAAGTGAGCCGCTATTGAATAGGCACATAGAGAGGTAGAGAGTATAATAGTAGTAGAGCACCTCTATCGAGGTCGGATATAATGGCCTCTAACAGAATTATTATGGGTCGAGTATGTACGGTGTAACGTGCTAAAACAGTAATCAATAATAATGACATAATGTCCTTCTTTCTTTATTGTTCGTCTGCCGATTGATTGGATATTTCAAAGTGTATCACTATAGAATTCTGCCTTTGGTTACTTTGCACACAACAGGCTCTACTCTCCTTTTACTATGATATCCTGATTCATTGTTCTTATATTGTTAATTAGCCTTCCAATATACCAATATTGATAGCTTGTTGATGCAAGTAGATGCATATAATGCAAAATTGTAAGTTGGATATCCTTTTGTACATTCCCGGTATTATACGAGTAGATTATTCGTCATTATTTTTGATGTGATGGAAAGGAAAAGGAAGAAAACTGAATTTATTTTGTGGTTCATTACAGAGTGTAATAATATGTGAAAATACATCTTCTATTTGAAAAGCTAACTCTCAATGAACGTGTTCAAGAGATTCTAGAACTATTAGAATTTTTATGGGTCCAGTATGTTTGTTTTTACAGTGTAACGTGCTAGAACGTTATGCATTAATAATAAAACAATGATTGCATATATAAAAGTGTATCAGTAGGTATACGTATATGTATAGAAATTTGCTTTTGGATATCTGGCGCACAAAGGGCTTTAATACTCTCAATTTACTTTGATGTCCTAATTAATAGTTTTTCCCTTGTATTGCCGATACTAGTAGATTATTCGTCATTGTTTTCGACATTTTAAAAAGGCAAGTAAATTCAATTTACATGGGTTTCATTATAGTGTAATAATAGGGAGATTTTAAGTCACAACTTGAGCATCATAAATTAAATCCCTTTATCCGATATTAAAGTAATTACAGTACGCTTATAACGTAGTTCAAAAATGAGTTTTTGAGCCATCCCATTCTGCCGCTATTTACGTGATAAGTGACTATTACACAAAAAAACAACTTGCCATTTAACAAACGAAAAACGTAAACGTAAAGTAAAAAAATATACCAGAGACAAACATACAGACCAGAGAAAACATCAATATAGACAAATACTACAAAAGATAGGTTAGGTACAAGACTTAAATGTGACGGACGCAGGGAACACTACCTCCAAGACGGATGGTAGCCATATGACATATCTGATGTTGCCATAACATTTAATTTTATAAAATGTTTTCATTTCATATCCAAAAAACAGTGGTAGAAATGGTGAAAAATAAAGATTTACTCAAAGCTTCTTAATTTTACATGTATTTATTATAGACTTTGGAGTTTCCGATAAAATTTAAATATAAATTTTCTACAAGTGGCATCATGGCAAAATCAATTTCCTTTATTAAGGAAACGTTATTTCAACTTTAATACCGTAAAGCAATATCGGTTAATAACGTTTTCCCTTATTTCAGCACTATTGCGCATGCGATTTATAACGGCTAAAGTATATTTCTGTTCAAATAAGTGGCTTAAAATCTCCCTATTCTCTGAAATAAATGTTTTATTTTCTTAAAGCTAAATTTTGATAAGCTTGGTGAAAAGATTCTTTGTTAGTTTCCTGTTAAGAACGATGGACGGTTTTTGACTTGCATCTCTTAAATATCTCAGATGAATAAAAAACTCTGCTAATGTGTTCTAGCCGATGCACTAAATCTGAAGATATAAATATTAGTAATTTTCAAGCTAAAATGCTTTCATGGTTACTTTTCAATTTCTTATAATTCCTATTTTTTATATATTTAGACATATTTAAAGGAAGATTGAACATAGATTAGGAAAAACTAAAAACACGACAGTGCAATCAAATTTGGTAGTAGACTCTTGTAGAAAGATTTCGAGTTAACGATAAAGCCAAAAAAACAAATAGTAATGTTTTTAAACGGTTGATCTCGCTCGAATCTTCAATTATTCTTCAAAACATTAATAAATTGCCGTTCTCTATCTTCTATGTATATTGGTATTTTAGCTTCGAGTAGGCTTCAACGTTCATATCAGTAGGTACGTTTGTTTTTGAAAATATATTTTCTCGAAATTATTTCTGCTGACTGTTCACATTGTTACGTTGTTTTTCAACTATCATACTTTTTTAAATCTTATGTATTTTCCACACCTCAAAATAAATGACAATTTCGGAGTCAACATCCCAAAAACCTCAATAACGATCCTATACCGATTTTTTCGATTTAATAACCCTTCTTCACACCCTCAGAACTCAGAGGTTGATTTTCAGTAAATCATAAAATACGTGTTTGCTTATTTGTTAACAGTCAAAATGACTATTTAGTAGTAAAATTTCAGTTTTATAGATCCAAGGATTCGGGATAGGCGTTGATAAGTCCGACACTGATTAAAGAATTTTCTTTATATATTATATTCCTATTTTATGACTTTCTATTTTGTGACTAGACCTTTTATGGGTAAAATGTTTACAGTTTTAAAACTCGATAAATTTATTCCTGGGGAGGACTATAGATAAATTCCCCTTTTGTGACTAGCAAAGAATATATCCAACATCACGTATTAGACCCTTTGGGAGATAAAGCTTTTTTTACAAAAACAAGTTCGACTTTATTAGTTGGTGCACTGTATAATACAAGTACTAATTCCATTCGTGCTAGTACTTTTGAAGTTGCTGCCAAAAGCTTTCTTTCCACCTATAACTGCACAACTTATTCACAATTTTGAGTGTATCATTAGTAATCAAAGTCCTTCATTGTTTACTTATAAGTGTTCACAGATTTCAAAACATCGCGGAAACGTACATATTTCAGACTTTACCACGCAGTAAATTCGAAACCTATGATTTAATATAAATACCTCACTTTAAATGTTGCCTGATAAGTTATCTTTCTTAATTCTGTCATCTGAAATTTTCGATTTTCGAAAAAATCCCCCTTCCAACTCTCAATATTATTCTTTCGAATGAAAAAAGATCGGAGCACGTTTACTATGAAAAATGCGCGAACAGACATCAAAAAGAAGACAAACAGTCGAATTGTATACCTCTTCCGTCTGGTAGTCGGTCAATAATCTATTTCATAGATATTTCAGTTAGAAGATGGAAAAACTCTATTCCGTTAGACGTAAGACCCAACGTGTCGTCGTGTTTAAAACAAAGACGAATAATTTTACCGCCTAAATAGATTTTTTTCGTGATCTAAAGCTGTTGCAATTTCGCCAGCTTTAAATAGACTTTTTTCTTTACTTCAGGAATATATACCTCAATGGAATTCAACGAATTTTTAAATTGATGCCTTTCAGGTTCTAAAGAAGACATTCTCCAATATTATTAATGGTTGTAGTTTTCATTTTAACTACATAGTGTTTATGGCGAAAAGTGAAAGAAATTGGCCTAGTCATTAGGTAATATATGTATTTCATACTTTTATGTTTATTAGGTAAATGAATTAAATGAGGAAAAACAACCTGGGTAAAAGTCACAAAACGGGAATACACAAAAGGTACGAGACACAAAACAGGAAGTCACAAAATAGGAATACATCCTTTATACCGGGTGACTCGCTTATATTGTTCCAACACCATAACTCTGTTGTTTTAAGAAATGTACATTCAATAGCTTACGCTTTGTATACACACCGAATATTATTTCAGTTGAACACAAAAGAAATATTCAGTCACTTGCGGTTTAACCGGAACCTATTTATGTTTTGAAACTCCAATGACACATTTGGTTGAGCTATAAGAATCCCACTGAAAATACCAAGTAAATATCAAAATAGCTTTGGAATCAGTGAATAATGTTTGAACATTAACCGTAGCTGAATTCTGATAATTTATCGGTTTAAAGCTCTTTTGGATGAAATTAAACTATTATTTTTGAAACTTTTTTAAACAATTGAGATATATCTGTGGAAAAATTCAAGAGAGACACCTGGTATGTATTAGATTTTTTTGTGTTAAATTCCCAGCACAGTTTTCTTAATTTTCATATATCATTTTATACAATTATATAGAAGCACATTTCAATAAACTTCTATACCTATTCCATTCAACACTGAAAGTAATCAACCAATATAAAATCTACTTTTATACCGTGTATACTCGATCCTATTTGTGATAACATTTTCAATTTCTTCTAATTCTTTGATACTTTTATTCTTATTTTCTTTCATGTTTCTGCTAGTTTCTGAATAAATTTTGTAGAAATTGAAAGCGGAAACACGATAGCTTAATCAGATTTGGTAGTAATTTAAAATATGGGAATACCTATCTATTTATTCCTATGAATTTGAATGCTTCATTCATTCAATACTAAAAGCAATAGAAACACAATCGACTAAATTCATTTTAATACCGTATTATGCTGCAACAATTTAGAATTAGCGATCATATATATTTGTCAAATTGAATATGTGCTGTGATGGTTAATTGAGGTGAATGCCAATATTGACCAAAGTTTTAACCTCTCCTATTTTCCATAATTAAACCGATTAATTCACATAGACATTTAGCGAATTAAATTGAGGCTATCCAATGCGGAAGGGTATAGATACATTTTTATATTTAGACAGAATTATAACAAGAAATTGTTGGTTTTGGATAAATACACATATGTAGGTATATATTTTAAAACGACAGTTGGTAATTCGCTATATTATGCATTTTCAATACAATGATATTATGGGCAATTAACATGTATTGGAAGTTCCATAATCTCATTACAAAAAGTAATTCGCGCACATAATGCCAAAATTCATATTTTATTGTTACAATAGGGATAAGTACAAGGAAAAATTATAGCTGCTATTGGAATTCTGGTCATTTTTAACCCTTACATGTTATAAATTTATGCATTTCCATGAAAACTGCTTATTTAGCTAATACTAAAATTATACCGATAGTGCAGATATAGATAGTTCATGAATTTTCAAACTATCAAACATCTTCTGATTTTCCTTAAACTCATTATTACCCCAAAAAAGTTGCGAATGCGCCATAAACATTTTTGTGAAAGCATATTTATCAAGGTGACAATGTTGTCTCGTTAATTTTGGAAAAGTTTTTAATAAGACGACAGTTCATCTAGTCTTGGGGACAAAAAAGATGAAATGACTGGATTTACAAACTCCGTAGACTCTAGAGAAATACATATCGAAATAATTTATTTTCAGGCATATTTTATTAGAACTTTGAACTGTAGTAGTTCCTCCAAATTCAGTACATATTTGTCACCCATCAAATATTTATGATTTTTTTTATTAGTAAAATCTTTCATCACTCAAATAATAAATTATTATTTTCTTAATTATCCTACAAGAACGAATATTTTATAGCTTGTGTTGTTATTAGATACTAATAAATATAAACATAAAAAAATATATATATTAAAAGGAGTTTTCAATGAAAATCACTCCAGAATTAGAGCCACTTGTTTTCGAAATAAGTACGAAATGTTTTTGCGTTCTCGGCTTTAACTACTAAACTTATCAAGAAATAACATGATTTATAAGATGAATTTAGGAAAAATTATATTTTTGGAAAATATTTCTTCCTATCATTCGAAGGTTTTTCCTTAGGGATAAGCTTGTTCAAACCTTAAAAATTTACTATGGGTCCACCATTCATTCAAAGGAAAGAACATCACAACCGGTGCACGTTTCATATGGGAAACGATACTTACATAAAAGAAAGAAAAATATAGTCGAATTGTATGCATTCTTCTTTTGGGAAGTCGGTCAAAAATATATGGCATAGCTGGGAATTATTTTAGGCGATATGCATTTCCGTAGATTCAAAGTATTAATCGGTTTATTATTTTTTAGGTAACAGAATATAAAAAAACGATAACGTTTCAGCGTTGATATCGTCCCTCATATTTGTAATGTGTTTTGAACCAATCAGAATTCAGTTCATATACCTTACCAAAATTGTGTCAGATCAAGAGCCAATAATAAGACAAAAAAATATTTTTAGCTTTTTAAAGACTCGATTTGAGCCTTCGTCTTGAGGTACATGTCCTAAGATTGGTACAACAAGTTATATTTTTGTACATCTTAGGCCATTTTTTTCTAAATCCATGGATTGTTGATCAAAGTATGCCCGATTATAAATACCTACATAATCCTAATGGCATGCTGTGTTCAATCAATGCCTTCTTTGATTGAGAAAGAAATAGTTAGCCATTCTTGTGTTTTATATTCCACTGAACAATGCTACAATCACAGGCCATAGTTTATGGTATGTGGCTGCAATAGTCCTTACAATAATTACAGCTTACCTTACAATAAGCTGTGCTTCAGCAATTTCGTGGTGTGATCACAAATTAACATTGATATTTCCATGAATCACAAGCGAATTTATTTATCAATAAATACAGCGCTAATCTGTCGTCCGTGTGCAAGCGGCCACTGATGGTTTTTCAACCATCATCATTAGCAATAATTCCCTGAAAAGCCTACTACAAAAATATGTGCAATCATCTGGAATGGTAAATATATATTTTATTGTATACGCATTCAACTATTATATAAATACGTATTCGAGTTAGATTTTTTTTTGTTTTGATTTGGAGGTGTCAAACGTGCTAACCACAAAACACCTCTGTGTGCCATTGAACGATATCGTTTTTCGTTGGTTTTATCGAATTATATATATATATATATATATATATAAATAAATATATCTACATTGGTTTTGCATTTAAATTAATTATGGGGATTGGCCACAAAACAGTGACGTGAGAGCTCACACTGTCACTGAACTGGGCTGTGTTAAATGACCGAGAGAGAGAGAGAGAGAGCAGATCAATATGTAAACGTTTCTCCCCCAGCCCACCTTGGCCACCATCAGTATGTCATTGTTCACTTCACATTTGTGTGTTTTAGCTTCCAAATTAGAAATGGCCATGTATGCCATATTATCGATATATGTATATTGTATCTAGAAATATACCTATATATAGTTAATGAGCCCCCAGTGTCGCATTGAATTTGAACTAGCCCCGCCTTGTTGGTCCTGGAAATGGAAATTCAAATCGAATCGATTTGACATTCGATTAATGCCCCACACCCCCCCCAAAATTTAACTATTGTATGAAACAATTTAATCTGCAGCATATAGATCGGGATTATTATTTTCCAAAATCATGTTTGGCATTTGTGTTTCATTATTTTATCTATTAATATTTCAGTCACTATTGCCTCCACTTGGACATCATAAAATTTCTATGATGTTATATTAAGACATATATTTTTTATTCTATTCCTTTATAGATATATTTTCTAGACCAAAATTGATAATGGAAGTTTGAAACACACAAATCATTCATTGTCAGTTTCTAATCTTTATTCCTTTTTGTCTCCTAAATGTTGTACAGCAAGAATAATAATATTGGGATGAATTTTCCTTTGGCACATTCCACCTTTTTTTTCAGCGAAAACCACTAGCTCCAAACATACTCTTTGTACTAACAATCACAATGTGAATCAGTAATGTCGACAGCGTAGTAGATTTTTTAGCTTGAATAAAAAAGATTTCATTAATATGCACGATAATTTTTATTTGCTTTTTTCATTTTCTCATTGCAGATATTGATCAACATTACTGATTCACTTCGAATCCATATACATCTTCGATGAGCCTTTTATTTACTGACACTAGAATAGTATCTGTCTCTCTTCTACACTCTCGGTATCTTTTTTTATAATTTACTTCTTAGCCTAGATTTTGTGCTTTGTTTCTTCGATGTAGATGTTAGTTGCTTCTATGAAACTTTAATATGTCTCCCAATTTAATACTAATGAACATTCTTAGAGTACATGTTTACCTAAAGCATATATATTATGATGACATTTATTACTTCAAAAAGAGCAAAATACATATCAAAGAAGTTATAATTATTCAAAAAACAGTAAGTGTTATTTAACGCGTAATTTTGTTTGATAAAAGATAAGGTACAGTAATTTCTTCGTTTTGAAGGGTACTGAATAAGAGCCTAGATTTTCGTGATTAATTTTCCCTTAATATTGAAGCGATCTCCTTTTTTTATTGTGATAATATCATAGTCTATAAGTTATTTTTAAATAGAAGTAATAATTCAAAAATTACTTGCCCCTAAGTCTTCTCCTTATAAAATTATTTTGTGACATTTCAGCTGATTTTCAATATCATACAAAGTAATATCCTTCTCATGAGAGCCACGTTTTGTTTCCTCTTTGACCTTCTTCCATGTGGATAAATAGAAGGCATCGTATATCTTCTCTATACATTAGAGTGTGAAAAATTCCAAATTTTTCTGCAGCAAATATTCGCATATGAATGAAATTCCAACCATATAAACGAATCCCGGATCATAAGCGATCGCTGGACCTATCTGTATCCAGGAATTCTGTCGGCCATTCATTTCCAGGCTGGCTGTGATGTAATGCTTCGGATATTTCTGGACTTGTCCCTGCGAGCCATTGGGTATGGCGTTAGATTTTTCTATTTTGATAGAATGGCACATAAATCTGCGGCCAAATAAAAAGATAGGTGGTACTGATGCAGCAATAAAACGAAGTTTTGATGTTTTTGGAATGATATCGTCGGATGTTAAAATCTCAAACCGATTGGAGATGTGCTGAATGGAGTTCTCGTCGTCCATTTTCAACTTCTATATATCGATTGATTTCACTTGTTTTATAACGCTGCTAAACATTGCTTGATATCAAATTAACTATACAAGGTGTATCTAAAAGTTATTTACAAAATAATTCCATCTATTCTTGAAATCCAAATATGTTTATTTAAATGCATTTATTCTTAGCACATCGTTCGGTATTTTGAGTGCTATCATTCAAATTTGTAACAGCTTATGAAATTTTCCTGAAATTTAATGTGGTGACAATAAAATAGATCTATATTAAAATTACAAAAAATATTCACCTTTACATAATAATAATATAAGTTTATTCATCAGCTTACAGATATAAACAAATAGCTTTATATATCCAATTTTGATGCCAATTGATAAAAATGAATTTAATTTAGATTGAGTAGTATTTATGAAATAAGGTAGATCCCGTTAAGAACACTGGATTTTTCGCATGGATTAGGTCAAAATAGGACTTCGTAATCATATAAAACTTTCTACCATATAAATATATAGCAGACATTTTGAACTATTTCTTTGAAAGGGTTTATTTATTGGAATTACTTTTTTAGATGTTTTTTGAATTATCAAAATACATATTTCTTTAATTTATTTTCTTTCATTGGCTTAGACATTGGAAATATGAAATTATTAAAAAAAATGGATAAATATTTTCCATAAATTTAATATAGTTTTATTTGTCCTATTTAACCATATCACCAAGTACCAAATTTTATCGAAATTTCATAAACCGATAGAAATTTATTACAAAAACCTATTTTTAAATTAAAACTTCACGACGATTCATTCCGTTGGCGCTACAACCCTTTGTGGGTCTTTTCCTCCTCCAAACTCTTCCTTCAGTTATCACGATTTTTTGGTAACCGTTCTTCAGTTGGTAAACTTTCCCATTCGCTTCTGGTCATTCTCCATGCAATCGTTCCAACGTTTTTTGGGCCTACCTTTCGGTCTGTTTTATTGCGCCGTCCACATAGTAATTTTCTTTAACAGCTCTTGAGACTGGCATTCTCTCAACAATTACGAATCCCAGAAACTGGCGATTGTTTCGAGTCTGACGAGAGCACTTCCAGTTCATCTCTCTAAGTTAAGGTCCAGGTGTCACATGCATATGTCTCAATAGGCCTGATGGTTGTGCGATACATGATTGTTTTTGTACTGAGCAGCTTACTAGTTTACCACATGAGTACTAGTCTTCCTTTATATCTTCAGCATAGTCACTGAGGCTTTTATAAACCACACCGAAAATTACTTTTTATGCCGCAGAGAATCAATGACCTATTAACAGAGATACAGTTTTCAAAAAGACTTAATAAAAAAAAATTAACAGAGATAGACAGAACATTTCATTGATAAAATACGTTTTGTTTGTTGACATCTTTGTGGGCCAGGGGGGTGAGCTGTGGAAGCGGCCAGAAGGGAAGATACAACAATTTTAACTAAATCCCGCCTTACTGCACTTTCACACAGAAAATATGACACCAGTGGCGTCTCGTTTTTTAGGTTCCATTTGCTATGTTGAAATAATTAATACCACATAATAAATCTGGAGCTTGGTGAAGTCAATGTCCGAAAGTTGCATGTTTCAGCCATATTATTAATAGGTCTGTATAATTCTTTTTTAAATTCTACGATTTGCAAAGCGCAAACAATATAAAAATATCTTTATTGAAATAACAATAATTAGGTAATAATTTCTTTACTACGCCCATGACCGACGTTTATATGTCAATAATTGTCTTTCAAAATTTAAATATATAATACCAAATTTTAATTTAGACGGGCTACTTACCGATGAAATGTTACTTCTGGGTTCGTGTATTTTACTGCACACTTTGCAACGTCTACTCATTTTTTCAAGTTTTGAAACCAAAGAATTTAATAGAATATTCCAAAACAACCAAAACACCAAGTATTTCAATTATGGGGGGGAGAAGTTGATATGCGATGAGGCGTGGCCGAACAAGGGATGATGTCAACACAATATATTGCTTACAGTTCCGTCTATCTCTGTTAATAGGTCATTGGGTACAATAATGCCTAAATTCCCATCCTAGTATATATTCTCTTCCTAATCTATCACAAGCCTGTGCAAGTAGTCTTCGAGAACAGCTCCTCTTTCATTTAACACCAAAAATACTCCACTTTGTTGTAGAATATACTTGTTTAAATCAACTTGTTTGAATCTCATGAATAGGTTTTAGCTTTTGTGCCTTTCAGGGACACCGTTACACTTATTTTTAAAATAGGCGAATGGGTACTTCAACTTTGTAAATCCTAAAACATAATTCATCGAAATATATTACATCTAATAGTCGAAACAAAATTATTTCCGTAATGGAGAAATTATTTCGTCCAGCTACTGATTGCTTACTTTATCATAGTCTCAGATAAATGTCATCATAATCGTGTAGACAAAACCTGCGGGGATACGTCCCTTTCATAGAGACTTATTATTAATGGGAGACGTATTAAAATGCCGCCGCAGTTTGCGCAAATTTGGTGTCGGCTGTAAACAAATTTGCGCTGCTTTTCCATTGTATTAGCTGGATGCAGTATTGTATTATATATATATATCTATCTATATATATATATATATATATATATATATATATATATATATATATATATATATATATATATATATATACATATGCCTGGCGCTAGAGCTCCATGAATGTACCTAGCTGCTTCCCCATTGTGTTAATTAGGGGCTTTGTTCTGCCACGAAATGACTTTAGTCTCTGCCTTCTTTTCGATCTATGGGGTAATTTTCCGTAACGGGTTTCAACTGCGCGTCATCAAATTGCTTCCATTTTAATGTTAATTAAAAACATTCGCAGCTTTTGGTCCAAAGCTATTGACCATTTTGCAGCTCTGTTAGTTTTACTAATTAGTTTATCTCTTTGAGATCAAGTTAAATTTTTTTCGAGAAATAATTGGTTTGGAAAACGCCTGTTTCACGTACGGTCAGTCACTTCAGTAACAAAGGCTTAATAGTAACAACAAACCTCGACAGTTCAATTTCGAACATTGAATTTCTTATTGAAAGTACTCAAAATCTATAGGCCTGAAGATATTTTCTAATTTTTACCATAGTTGTGAGTAAAGTAGGAAGCTAATTCTTCCGAACCATGACTGTGTATAGTGAATGATTCAATTGTCAGCCGGCTATGAAACCAATACGTACACATTAATTCATTTAATCATTTTCTATCTCAATCAAAACTATTCAAAAACTAACTTGTTTTACAAACAATAAATATTGTGTTAGTTGACTTTATAACGAACACCTGTCAGATTATATGACTTTCCTTTTCTATTTGAACTATGGGAATGGTACCTAATATCAAAGCCAATCATTTAATAATTATAAAAGCTATCTTACCCGTTAGCAAAGGTATGGAACTTACAACATACAAATATATGTACCTGGGTTCATGTAACATTACCATGAAATTTGCCCATTTAATCACTTGTAGCATAAACTTCTATTACCCTAATGACAGAAAATTAATCATGCATTTTCTATGATTTATAAATAACAAAGAACAAAACTCCAAATCTTACAAATTTCTGTTTTTGACAATTCGTTCATTCCATTTCATTAGACTAACTAATAATCTCCAGCATGGCACTAGCAGAAATGACATTAGCGGTTAAGGTTTCTCATTAGTTAAAGATTAAACGGCCCAACATGACGTACCTACATAGTTCAAACTCTCACGTTGACAAGTGACATCTCACGGAACGAATGAACATTCCGTGCAACACACAAACCGAACAATAATAATTATATAAACGAATAATTTCATGGAACTCATGTATATATATATGCCAAGTCTCTAGATTACGTTCCTATGGGTACGATGAAATTTAAAACAAATCCACCGACCGGTAAATCAAGTCATAATTTTGAACAACTTAATTCCCGTCGCTTGAATCGCCACAATGCAATCCTCTCCCTACCCCTCTTCCCTATCCGAATTTACGTCTTTGCGGCAATCTGCTGTCTGCTGCCCGCGCTACGAACAGTCACTCTAATTTGATGTAAACGAATTAAGGCTGCTATTGCACTAACATTTATTTGCGGTTTGGAGATGAGAAAATGAATTCGGTCGAGTTGTTTTTGCTTCAGACTTAATTTTCTCCGGGTTGCACTCTAGGTACTATCTACTGAGCGCGCCAAGTCTTCATTAGCCTGCACACAATTAACAACGACGATGGCGCAGTGAAGTTGCATTGCATTGACTGAGTACTACTGATACTTTATTATTGTTCACACTTGATATTTATGAAGTGGAGATGTCTCTAGATTCTGAATGCGGAAATTTATAGACACTTAGCTATTTAGCTAATTTATGAAAATGATAAGGGTGAATTTACATTAGAAACGAAAAGTAATCTAAACGTTCAAGTAGCATTGGTGTAGATAGTTTTCTAAAACTTGTAAACGTCGTCTAGAAGGGTGATGGATCTTAATTCTTTCTTCATACAGCCTATAATATAGGTAGTGACTTGTGATCGCTGTGCAATATTAGTTAATTGAATTCCACACATTCGTGAGTATGTCCCGAAATGTACAAACACTTTCTCAACAAATTTCAGAGACTAAAGTCATTTTTTTTTGTTTATCCCCTTGGTACAACAGAGGGACGGTGCCTTGATTGAGTACTTTTTAAAGGGACAGGACATACCGATATTCATATGGTATGAGAGTTATCCGACACACAGCGGCGAGGGCTACGAGGGCCGAGTGTCCAGGGTATCCCCGGACTCGCCCTATGGCGGTGGATCACTTAATCTCACCAACATCCGTGAGTCGGACCAGGGCTGGTAAGTACAAATAATGCATTTTCTTAAGAAACAAAATTATGCGAAGTAGCTATGGAAAATGAGAACATGTATTTCCTAGAGTCAGATGGGAATCAGTTGTTAAGTTAAAAATATTCCTGGTCATCGGAATCATTAAATGATCTTGGTACGTTCGACGGCAAAAATGATATTGAAAGATTGATTAATTTCATATAAATTCAATATAAAAAAGATAATTGCACCGTATACCTTAATCTGTGTATTGATAAATTTTGTGTTTTAAAACCATTTGGTAAATATTTTTTTCAAAGAACATTTGTCTAAAAAGCCAAATGTTAATGAACTGTAAGGTGTTCAAATACACCGATTAAATTAGAATTCACATGTTAAGAAATATTTAGAGAAGCCTTATTTGCATCTGCTGCAATTTAAATATCTTTTTGTGAGAGAGCAAGAATTTTCAAATTATTCAAACGGACTGAAACTGATATATAATTTGTACATCATTAATTGACTTCAATCATTTCGAATTTTTATTAAGTTATGCAAAGTGAAATAAAAAAAATATTTGAATGGACATACAGGCATAGACTTGAATATTTGCTATGATCAATACATTATTTCAGGTCTGTACATTTCTTTCAATGTTGATCAATCAAATATTTCTGTAGTAAACAAAATAAAACGACTGGCTTAGACGTTCACTATAGATTCTGTCAACATGACACATGTCTAAGCCAGTGCGTTTTATTTTTTTATTACTTAAATATGGATTTTCATCACGTAAGAGCCGAAACTCTCAAATCAAATATTTCTGCTTCAAAAAGAGACAAGTGATGTTTCAGTATTATGCAATTTCATATGATTGAAGGAAAGATATATTACTTCCATGGCACAGATCGGATCATTTTTGTTTTGGATCGCCCGATAAAAAAGAGTTCAGCAGGGAATGAACATCAATGTAACTCTCTGTTTTCAAGGTACGAATGTAAAGTGGTGTTCCTCAACCGTTTGCCGAACCAGAACAAGAACGGCACGTGGTTCCATTTGGACGTGCATGCGCCCCCCCGGTTCGTAGTCACGCCCGAGGACATCATCTACGTCAATCTGGGCGATGCCATCATCCTCAACTGTCAGGCAGAGGGTACACCGACGCCAGAGATTTTATGGTACAAAGATGCCAATCCCGTCGAGGCCTCATCCACCATAGGTAGGTTGACGGCCAATTGTGGAGTTATCATATTTTTGGCAACCATTTTTTTAATTGTAATATGGGTGTGCAGAGTAGAATATCAGTCGGTTTATCATTTTATTTTTTAACTTATTATAAAATAGCGCCGCCTAGAGAGATCTGGCTCCTTGTAAGGCCCACTTGTGAAAAAAATTACTGTTAAATTAATTGTAAATATCTATATCATAACCGGAGACGGTCGTAGACAAAATAGACTTTTTCGATTGTCTAAAGTGCTGGTTCTTTTGTTAAAATTTCAATTTAATATTGCTTCGTAGCATAGAATACCTACTAAATTTCAGGTATTTATTCGTATTACGTCCCCTTATAACGCCCACTTCATGTTAACCTGAAAAAAATCTAGTCTGTTTTGTTGATAGTGATATTTCATTCCTATTATAATGATTATTTAATGTATTCAAATGCGAGTTTCTGTTTATCTCATGCTCTATGCCAATTTAGGCTATATATCATATCCACCAGATTTTATTTATTTAGGTAGAGCGAAGATTTTATGTTCTCTATGATTGTAATAGATCATTCGAGACTGGTTTCAAGAGAATATCTGTGACTTTATTATCTTATAATATAACAAATAACAAAATTATTTGAAATTTTATGAATACATATTCAGTTTTTGTTAGATTGCAGTTTTAAATTGAACCAATAAAGCACATAATCTATTTTTGTCTGAAATGTTGTTCAGGTTTGACTGATTATTTATTCGTTTAATGAATAATATGGAATACTGTTTATTCATTCGTGTAATGAATAATTTGATTTTAATTCGGAATAGGTAAATATAAATACCTAATAATCTTTAAATTACCATTTAGTTTGGCTTTATACATGCAGGCATTATACCACTGTTTCGCGAAAAAGTGGGCCTTGCTGGGCAACAGTTTGAAATCAAAGTGAATAAAAAGTGATCATATAAATGTTAATTGATATTCAGTCAGAAAATTTCACTTCCACTCTGCCACATCTCACACGTGAATGTTTTATTCCAAGTACATATCACTTATTTTATGGAGGAGCACTAAAATATGTCTGATAATTGCTCGAAAGATTTATTATATTTCCCAAAAATTTTATAAATATTCGGTATATACTTATAAATGTGCGCGAAGTAGCGGATGAATTAAATAAAAATAAAAATGGGACAATAAATAAAAACGCTTGCCATATCTTAGAATTTTCTACGTTTACAATGACAATGACATGGTTTGTCAGGAAAGAGATATCGATTTTTTTCTAACGTCAACCCTCCACAACTAGCAAATTTAGAACAAATTATAAGCACAAACACGACGAATACCCGTCGAAATTAGAAACATTACCGCAGAAGTCATCGAGAACATTCAAAATCCATTTATTGATAACGCTGGTTATTGTCAGATTGTGAAAGGTGGAATGTTAAAATTCAAGTTCCTTTAAAAAATATTCTCAACATTTAACCTTACGCCCCCAAAATAGACCCAAATATATTAATTATTATGAAATTAACGAGACCAATTTTCTATCTATCGATACGAAGAAAAGATTTACGTTGTTGTGAATATCTCGATTTATAAAACTTAAAACAATGTTTGTTAACCGAATCGGCGTGGATGATAAATTAGCTTTTAGAATATTAAATCTCAAATACGAGTGTTTAGCTCACTGGATGATTATTATCATCATTATATTCATTTTATTTATGCTCCAATTGTGTTATGAGTTATTTAGGAAGTCTAATTATAAGATCAGTATACCTACTGTCAGCTAATGATAATAATGCATTCTATTTTCTATGCTGCTATCACAATTGAATTGTGGATATTGGCTCAATAATTTTCCTAGCCTTGAATATTTTTGAATTGATTTCCTATCATTTTATATTCAAAGACCTTGACAAAGCATTGGAAGGATATACAGTGTGTACTCCATAGAGTTTAAATTATCAGTTTCTAAAAATCAAGTTACGAGCTTTGCTCGGGTAACACAGGATTCAGAGTGGATCTATAAGAGTTACTAAGGATTTTTAATCTTAGCTAAAAAATGTGCATATTTCTAGTTAAAATGTATTGCGAATTGCGATCGGTAGATCGGTAAATATTGCTTTAATCGTTCACATAGCTCACAATTTACAGATTTTAAAATAAATAAAATAAATATGAATGTGAAACATACCAGAACTCAGCTGTAAACCCCATACTGAAATTATTTTTATCGCAATCTGCGGAGCGACTCCCGAAATAGCTGATGATCGATTTCTCATACCAGAAATTTACAGGACTTCCGATTCTACCAAAAGTCGACATAGATTCGATTAATTCAAATGAAACATCCTACTTTCATATATTTTTCAAAATTCTACTCTCATAAACATACTGCACCATTATTTTGATTATTATTTTGAGATAATTATTCTTTTAATTCACAAAAAACAAAAGTACATTTAACCCCGTCTATGTCCGTTAGTTTCACATATAATTTAATAAATAAAAGGAGAAAGTCCAAAGTGTATCTTAATATTTAGAATATGAGAGAACTCCTGAAGATTATACAGGTTGTTTAAAATCTGGCAACCAGTTCTGACTAATTCAGAACTTACTTCGCTTACTTTAAATAGACCTGTATTTTTTCATGTTAATCCATGTACGATTCTGGTTGGTTTATTTTTTCCTGTTTTATAAAATAAAGTAACCGGAGCAAGCCAGTATTATTAAAAATACTTGATTGAAACTTACCAGGCTAAATCGCTTTACAGCAATGGCAATAACTTTATGCAATAAATAAGGACATAGGTGACTACCTGAGCAATTATTGTTATCTGAGTAGTAATATTGCAATATCTATAAACGAAAGAAATAAAAATTACAGTGTTTTTTTAAATAAGCGACTTATTGAGTCTGAATCCGTTGAAATTGGATGACCGATTTTAAACATTTACATACAATTTTCAGGTGTTCCCGCATTAATCCAAATTTTAACATAAATTTTGGACTATCTTTTTTTTCTTATATAAAAAACTATCGGAGATAGACCGGGATAAATTTATGTATTTTTTTAAAGATATTTCTTTTAATCTCAATATCTCCTAAACCTACCTTCAATGTCTAAGAAGAATTCAAAAATGTAATAGAAATTAATGTCGATTTCAAGTAGAACAATACAACTTGAATGGTCGATATCGATAACTCGTGCAAGGAGAAATGGAACGTAATTGATTTAAACAAGCTGCACAGAATAAACCCTCATATGAAAAACTCAAATTACACCGGACTTTGTCGAAAACAACTGACGATCTCATTTCACAGCTAAGAATTGGACACACCAAACTGACTCACCAGCATACGACAGCCTTCAAAAACGCCGTGAACATTGTAGTATTTCAATGTCTGTGGAACACCAATTTTTGACCGACGACCCCGAACTCCGAACGGAGGAGGTATAGAATTCGACTGTCTGCTTTATTTTTTTTTTGTTTCGTGCGCGGCTTTTATATAGTAAACGAGCTCTGATTTTGATGATTTTGGATTGGGGATTGAGACATGGTCCCATATTCATAAAAACGCAAATCCGAAATCTCCTTCCCTCTGAAAACCGTCCCCGAAGGGGTGGTGGGGGCGAATTTTCTCGAAAATCGAAAATCTGAGTTGGTATAATTAAAGATAGGACAATATCCGGAAACGTTTAAATTGAACATTTTTTCAAAAGTGTTACGGTTTTCGAGATAGACGCATGTTAAATATGTATTTTTGCTATGTGGAGAGGACAATTTCTTTCGAAAATTGAAAATTTTTCGATACTACATGAAAGATAAAATTATTTGTAGCAACATTTACAATGAACATTTTTTTTCTTAGAGTTAGGGTTTTCGAGTTAAATCGGTGTTAAAATGGTAACAACTAAAATATTCAAGCGTATTTCCGCAGCGATGTTCTGAGATCTTAATAATAACTACAAGCAAGGAATATACATGGGTAATAGGATAAGTACTATCTTCATTGATATGGTATAGTGAACGTTCAACGATTTTCGGGACTAATGTTACACTCAAAAGTGTAAAATAAATATTTCTTACAAAAAATTGGACCGACGTTATTAGTTGATGCACTGAAAAGTATAAAATAATATTACTTCTATTGGTGATGGTACTTGTGAAGTTGGTGCCAAAAGTTATCAATCTAACTGCAACCTCACAACTTCGAAAGTACCATCACCAATAGAAGTAATATTATTTTATACTTTTCAGTGCATCAACTAATAACGTCGGTCCAATTTTTTGTAAAAAATATTTTTCTGTCCTCAATACCAGTAAGAGAGAAACAACCTCAACCCTAACAGCGACATATCAGTGTCTTTAAGCGATTTTAAAAAAACTTATCCAGTATATTAATCACATCAATATATTATACTTATTATAATATAAATTGTATGTTCATGTACCACAGCTAATGTACCTAAGGGTTTTATGTAAAATAAAATAAACACTACGTAGTAAACCCTGAATATTTCATGTCCTGTTATTTTTTCTTATTATTCACGAATAAGTGTAGAAAATATTAAAATTCTGTAGGAAAAATAATTTCCTCTTCACTGTAAATCATCAGGGCAATAGCTTTGTTATTTGTTTGCAGAAACGGCAATTATCGTTCTCAGTTTTTGCAAGCTATAAAACTACTCTTATTATAATTCATCTGAAAGTAGTCATTAAATATTTTCTTTGTTCTTAAACTTCTACTTCAGTCTCTCGTTGAGTAATTATGACTTTTTAGTCACTCTGAATTTCACTTACTTTTCTTCCCTTGTACTGTATTAATTACAAAGTTTCATTTGGAATATTCAAATGGTGAATTCCCAGGTCTCTCTCTCTCCCCCTTATATATTGTTTGCCCTGATGTCGAGATCGATATTTAATTCCGCTCTTAATTATTTCTATTTATAGCTCAAGTAAGTGATTCATATTTCGAAAAGTGAAAAGCAAAACGGAATAATCTCAAGTATTAAATTTGGAGAGATCGTGTTTCGATTGAAGCCCCTCGTTGTTTGTTGTTTATTCATTACTCCTCGACCTTTCCAAAATTCTAAGATCGAATGAGTTATGACTATAATTGCCTTATCAAAATCTGGCTTATTTTCAAAACAGTACTTGATGAAAAATGTTCTCGACATAATGGAGTGGGTAATTTATAGAACATGAAAAAATCTTGGAATTATATAAGGCATTTTCTATTAATAATTATTGATGGCTGATACAAATATCAACAAAATATGGTTTCAATTTTAACGTCGATATACGTTGTAAACATACCGAGTTTCACTTTAGTATTGTAAAATTTGGGTTTCCTCGAATAAAGTCACCAATTAAAGAACCTCGAAAAACAGTAGGTATTGCAAATTATATGATTTTTGATATCTGCCAAAAGTATACAGTGACTTCTTAAAGTCTGGAATACTTCAATAACTTTGGAAATAGCTTGTCTATGAAAAAAGTCAATTTAGATGATTCTTAAATCAATTCTCCGATTATTTCCAGGAGCAAGAACAATTCATTAAATGACCACCTGTCACTCTGTTAACAAATTTTGGTTGCATAACCATTTACTATATTATTTTCGGGTAGTGCTCATTTGAATTAGAAGAGATAATCGTTTTTTGAAATTTTCTATAGCGTCATAGTGACAACAAATACATTAAAACAGTAAATAAAAATGCTTATTTTCAATCAGCCAGATACGACAACTGATTCTCTTATTTAAACGCGTACGAAAAAATTAAATGTCATAATATTCTATGAAAGGTAGCATTATTATGATGCTGGGGTACCTATAAAAAATACCGTATACTCTGAAAAGAGAATGGAGGGGGCAAAATGCTTTGAAAATTGAAAATTTTATCTGACAGTAAATAAAAGATCATTTCCAGCTACATTTAAGTTAGACATTTTTCAAGAAAATCAAGATTTTCCCAGTTACTGCTGTAGAAATGTGCAAGACTTTTCCTAATATATTTTGAAATCCCTGAAAATAATAGTAATAACTATTCACCATTTTTTCCGGTGGCCCAACGCTTGCAAAAAAATAATCTATATTGGTGTTAGAAATAAATATTTTACACAGGTCATGGGGACAAAATTACTCAAAATTACCATACAGTAACACTAATAACAAAATTGTGGAATGAAGTAGCAGTTGAATGAAACACACTATGTAAAATTAAAATATTTAATATAATAAAAAAGGAATGGCGGTTCTTCCCTGAAATATTTACGTTGTCATCGATTTAGCTTAAAATGTAATTGTGCATTCTCATATACTCAAAGAAACGACGAATGTCTCTTCCTAGATAACTATAGTGATGAAATTAGCCAAACTGGCTTCTTTCAAATTTAAACGATGCGCAGCCATTTTGTTTTATTTTTAATTAAATAGAAGATGAAAAGTAACTCATACCATGTTCATTGGTTAGTGATTAGAATCAAATCGATGTAGAATAATTTCGCTGCCTTAACGAAAGCAAAGATTTCCGAATAAAATAAATTTGCTTCAACCTCCAGAAACCGCTTGTCAAGCGCTCCGTTCAAACGTTGAAAGGAGCCGAGCCACTATATTTCACATATGGTTTGGATTCCGACCGCACTGTACATGATGACAAACAGCTATCAATAATAGATCACTTTCTTTCTAAGGCGTTCACGAAATCAATGATTAAAATTTGGCTAAAAGTAAGTTTTTAGGGGGTTGAAAAGTCAATCCAAAAGAAATGGTTTTCTTTGGTTATATTTGTGGGTTGGGTCATTCAAAATCGTTTTGAAAAACTTTTAAAAAAACTTTTGAGTCATCATAATCATCTTTCTGGAAAAATGTTTCAAAAATTATGTCCTATGCATATATTTAAAAATATCACTAAGAAAAATTTCGATAAAACTAGTATCTAATAAAGATAACTAAATTAACAAATGCAATATAGTACGTAACACTGATTGTACAACTTAAACTTGGTCATTTTGAAAATTGTAAATTAATTGTTGGAACTTTATATGATTCGGCAACTTTCAGACACTGAATTTGTTCACAAAGCACTCCGTCCAAAATTTACACAATAAAACAATCATGCCTGTTTTTTTCAACATTTATTAAATTATATCATCTTTAGTATACACTGGCGTAATTAAATTAATATATTGCAATATTTGTATCTATATCTGATATCTAATTTGATTTGTGTTGTGCTCTCATTTATTTATTTGCGCGAATTCGCTCAACAACTGTAATTTATCCATGTTTCATTTATCAAAATATAATAAATATAATTGAATAATAGAATAAAACTCATTTAATTCATCATAATATAAGTATCTTGAAATAATATCATTTATTTCCAATTTCAGCTGTACCTAAAGTATAAAAAATACATAATATTTAACAATGAGTGATATTCAGTTTAATTAGTTTATTTAAAAGCTATGGAATTTGTGAGATCAATAATGCCCCTACTGGGAGTAGTTTTACAAATATTTCGCTTATGAAATATTATTGTTATAATTTTTAAATTAATTTCAATTCATAAAATTGATATTTGTTATAACAATCTGAAGTAACAATTTCTAGAAATCACGCAAATTTCACTCGAATGAGTCATGATTTCTTAAACTCACACCCAAACTATGACTTATGCCAGTGTATCAGCGACCTATTATTTTGCCTCTATCTCTTGCCTTTCACTTCATCCAGCTATACGCAATCACCCAGTCGCGGCACTGCAAAATATTGTTCATATTGTGTAGAGTGTTCTTTCTTCGATTTAATAGGCGTGTTCAATGATGGCACCGAGCTGCGGATCTCCAACATTCGCCACGAAGACATCGGTGACTATACGTGTATCGCCAGAAATGGCGAAGGTCAGATATCGCACACGGCCAGGGTGATAATTGCCGGCGGAGCCGTCATCATGGTGAGTAATCTAGATGACGTAGCATTCAATTATTTTAATTCAGTTTTAAATCTTGTATCTAACAAATTCATACTTCCATCTTCCAAGGAATTGACCAGATCTATCTGGATAATACAATCGCGAGTATACCATCTACTTGGTAAAAAAGGTGTACCATATTTCATTATACGCAGGTTCCTCCCACGAACCAGACAAAGCTCGAAGGCGAAAAGGCGCAGTTCAACTGCGAAGCAAAGGCCCAACCAGGCAATGTGACCGTCAAGTGGTTCAGGGAGGGAGCCCCAGTTAAGGAGCTAACCTCCCTGGAAACACGGGTCACCATTCGTCGGGATGGCTCATTGGTTATCAATCCAGTGAGCTCGGACGACTCTGGCCAGTATCTGTGCGAGGTCAGCAATGGCATAGGGGAGCCCCAGTCCGCCTCGGCCTATCTCAATGTTGAATGTAAGTTGAAGGCCCCAGTATTCCCTTCGATGTTTGAATAAAATTACATTTGTTCGTGGTAGATCCCGCAAAGGTAACTTTCACTCCCACTATCCAGTACTTGCCCTTTCGATTGGCTGGTGTTGTCCAGTGCTACATTAAGGCCAATCCTCCTCTGCAATACGTTACATGGACTAAAGATAAACGACTGCTCGAACCCTATCAGACCAAGGATATAGTCATCATGAATAACGGCTCTCTGCTTTTCACCAGGGTCAACGAAAATCATCAGGTAGCTACCAAAGATCCAACAATACCAATGTTTCTCTATTCTATCAATTAAACATAAAACTGATTGTATCGCCCAGGTTATATCTTCATGTTTTAAACATGGTTCCTCTTTTTCTTTTTTACACTAGGGTCGTTATACGTGCACCCCTTACAACGCTCAAGGTACTCAGGGAAGTTCGGGCCAAATGGAAGTACTGGTCCGGAAGCCGCCCGTCTTTACCATCGAACCGGAAGCAATGTACCAGCGGAAGGTTGGTGAGACGGTCGAAATGCATTGTGAGGCTCAAGAGGCCGAAGGAACTCAGAAGCCTACAATACAGTGGCAGAGGAGAGACGGTATGTCTTTGTGTGAATCGTACATCTTATTCATGACACCGAAAAAATGTTTTCCGTCTATTCCAGGCACTCCCTTGCCAAAGAACCGAGTTAAGATCGTCGGTGGCAATATCACCATCGAGTCATTGCGGCGTTCAGACTTTGGTTTCTACCAGTGCCTGGCAACCAATGAGGTCGCCACTATCGCCACGGCTGCGCAGCTGGTCGTCGAGGGTACGCAGCCACATGCCCCCTACAATCTCACCGGTTCCGCTACCGAGTTTTCCGTCACACTGGGCTGGTTACCTGGCTACAGCGGAGGACCTGATTACAAGCAGGACTACACCATCTGGTACAGGTTAGTATTTTTGTATTATGTTATGTTATTTGTTTATTGATATGAAACGTTTCAGTAAATCATACTTTGTTATCAAACCTGTTGGGAATATTTATCTGCCTTTTATAATATTAATCACGGCCTTAGATATAGCATACAAGCTTAGAGTATACTCAAAACCCAAGTAGTGGAGGTGGTTCACATGTTGAAGGTGGAACTTAAATGTTCATGGATTCACTGTAATTGGGTTTAGATGAGAAACATAATCTCCAACATTAACAAGTATAAGGAAATATTTCGAGAAAAGATTTATTATGGAAAGTAGATTAGGTACAACGAGGAGAATCGACATAGTTACTAATCGACATCAATATGGGAACAACCCGCACCACGGGATTTTTCAGCCGATATCTAGTACTGTGTCCGTATCTAAATGTTTACCTTATGATAAGTTTCTAAAACTGCAGTTATCCATAAGTAGAATGGAATTTTGTAAGTTTTTTTGAAATACTTTTCTTAATATTGGATTCTCTGAATATTGACGGATTTTATTTTCTCTCCTTTGCAATAATATTCGATAAGTAAGTCATTTCAACATTTCCTTTATCTCATCTGTTCAATATCGAGAAGGACATACCATACCTAATCTCATAAATGTCTCAGCTTTCAAAATGAACCGATTTTATATCCAATTTCTATTTCTAAGAAGAAATCTTCAAACGCTCAATATTCCGCAAAAAAGCGTAAGGTAATATCACGATTTACCTGAGCCCGTTCTCTGGATGAAATCCGATCCATAACGAGGTGAGCTAGTGGAGTGAAACAGACACGGAAAGTGGGAACGGAAAACCATCGCGAATCCCGGCGGGTAGTTGTTACTTCAATTTCTGTTGGAAATATGCTAGCAATCTCGCAAACTAGAACTAATGATCTTCCAATTTGAGAGGCCTTGAAATATGACTCAAGAAAAATGATTTTTGCAGTAGGTTGTTTTTTATATATATTTTTGCTACCGAGTAGCAATGAAATTCAAAATTCAAAGAGATAACTCACATATAGAGATAGATATAGAGATTTTACAATGTTTTCATGAAAACTTGTTAACAATCATTTGATATTCAACTTCATATCAAAACAAAATCAATACAATATTGTTTTCTGTATCTCGAAATCATCAATATATAATGATTAATGACACATATTAATTTCGAACTCAGCTTTCAAATAAATAAAATGTGCATTTTTGTCATTGGTTAAGAATAGATTTGATTAATTTTCAATGTGGGAAGTGAAATCTAAATAGTACAATAAAGTGTTGATAAAAGAAGAGCGTGCATCAAAAAAGCTTACAATGTATGCAAGCTAATGTATTGTTATAAAGAAAATATTGTAAGTAAAGTGATTAGTAATCAGTTATAGTAGAGTGAATTAACAGGATAGTTTATAGTATTAGAAATCTGTAGAACATCCAATGTAAAAAATCTTTGTATATTATTTCAATTATAGTTTCATTTAATAAACTGACGATTAACTATGAACCTAAATTTTAATATCAAATAATCTTTTACTCGCTTAAATATAGAAATATGTTTCTTATTTGTTTCAAGACGAAAAAAATAACTGTTTCTTAGTTAAGTACATGAGAGTTTTTTTCTCTTACAGGGAAGCAGGCGTTTCGGATTGGTCAACGATTCCTGTGACACCATCAGGCAGTACCCAGGTGACCATCAATCGGCTGGCACCCGGTACTACCTACGAGTTCCAAGTTGTTGGGAAAAATGCCCTCGGTGATGGCATGATGAGCAAAATTATTACAGTTAGAACGTTAGGTGAGTTTTGTTTTTGGAAAAAAATACTACCAATACCTAAATTGAACTATGAAGTGTGTTCAATTTTAAGTAGATCTATTGAATATTTTTTTTCTTGATTAATTTTCATTAATCATCATATATTTTACTATTATTACTTTTATACATTTATCGACAGCTATATACTAATCCCAAAATTCTTGATGGATGTAGGTAGATATGGGAATATTTTTAAATATATGATATAGAAAAACGCTTTGATGGAATTTTTTTTGGTAAGTTTCTTAAAAAAATAATACCGGAATACAAAAATTGTATTCCAGTTGGAATACATTGAAGGGCCCATCACCAAGATTTCTTCTCATATTCTTCAATTACTCCAAGAGTCTAGAACAATATCATTTACGTCAATAAATGTTTCTAAGCTTTTACTTTGATAAAATAATATTACCTAAAATATATTTGTAAATAATATACAGTTTCACAAAATATAAGAGGATATAACAGCCCTCAACGAGTTAATATATGCTTTGTTTTGCTAATTTATGCGAACATTTGTGTTTGTCCATTAACAAAGACGCAGAGAGAAGAGGAGAACGGAGATATTGCTAATTTTATCCGCGTGCACTCGCCCTACTGGCAGACTGTCCGACCGAATTCAATTTTGAACACACGAATTGATTAGCAAATCTCATAGCCTTACTACTGTCGGATTCTGTTTCCGTCGACCGAGCAATTGTATCGCCAAAACTAACACAATAACAAGAGAACGATCCAGCTGTTGGTTAAACACTACTATCTACTTGGAAGGATTTCGATATCACGAAGTTAGCACCACTGGTCACATTGTATGTCTAACTAGTCCTACAATGAAATTGAGATTGACTGCTAATATCTAAATTGTTTGTTGTGAAGATGTTTTTATTTAAAACTTTTATTGGTACTAAATTTTTCTTAGAATCCCTATCAAAATAGTATTTAGTTAGAATTCTAGAATTATTACGACCTATTAATTTTAGTTTGTTTGAATCACATGTATGTTCGTGTTAAGCTCCTAAAATAATGAAATTATTGTCTCAATATTCTATGACAGTTACGGTAAGTGAGATAGCGTAATATCAAATTACCGTAGGTACATGAATCATCTTCAGTTTATTGTCATTTAAATATAAAACTTCTTTGCTGAACCAGAAAGTGCAAAATGAGATCCCCAATAGTTACATTACATATGAGAGATAAACGGAAAAATCTCAATTACAACAATCAGTATGTACAGGTGGGCCAAATAATCGTGCAAGGTGTTGTATCTCGAAAACCACCCACTGTAGAGACTGCGGTAAAAAAATAATAACTAAAGACATAAGATAATGTTGGAAATTATTTTCAGAGTTCTAAAATGACCGCTAGATAACAAATAAAATTATAGGTACCTTTCAAAGCTGAGGTAAATTCGAGTCTTTATTATATTGTATTTTTCCCCTATCTCTAAAAATAGAGTGGTGGGAGGAGTGCAAATGTTTTTTTGTAAATAAACATCTGTAACTTCCAATCGGCTAGACGGATATGTTAGCAAACTTGTATATTATTTTCAAACACAGGTAAACGGCAACATTGCGCTGAACAAAAAACATTCTGGCAACGTTGCACATAATCAATTTAAATGTCCGAGATCACAGCGGCGTTTAATGAGAGATCAGAAAAGTAGTACATCTGTTTTCTTTAATCGGTGTTTAAGGCATTTAAAATCGCGTCTCGTTATTTTGCACCTAACCTAAAATATCTGAGAACAAATAGTTTGTTTGAATTTTTTTTTTTCAAAATTTTCAATGAAAATGCTATATTCGAGATTTCTTCAGAAAATGCAACAATTTTAAAGTATAAATATAAAAATCAGCATTGACTGTTTTTTATGTTACTCAAATATCTATTTCAGGACTAGGGACTATACAAAATTTAAACCCTTTATTAGAGAGAACCAGTCGTATTCATAATCCAAACTTAGTTCGGTACTAACTAGTACCGTATTAAAATAAAAAACAAAACCCTATCCTACCATAGCACACACATAAGTCATAAACCTAATTTAAGGTTAGGCTAGTTAGATTGCAGCACAGTCCTCATTTACGAACGTGGATGGAAGGTTCTGTCAGTTGTGTGTTCTGAAGGCCATAAACCTCCGCACTTAATTTAGTAGCGTAAGTTTTGATTATGAATACGATGACCTTGTTTTAGAGTTTGTATTGGGAAACAATATTTAATTTTATCTTTTTTGGGACGTAATTTGTAGGATATTCTCCTGATTTGCATGTATCATTGTTATCTATATCATTGAAGGAGAAATAAATATTGATAAGTTGATGAAAAAGTCTAACTCGTAATACCAACAATTAAGCAATTTTGTATCGAGAAAAATTAGAACATTTTATTTAATATTCAAAAAAAACATTATATCATTAGAATTATTGAGAAAAAGACCACCTGAAAATGCGAAGATTTCCATAGGTACAGGTTGACATAGGGCGTCATATCTCGAAATTTAACGCTGCTACTGAAAATCAAAGTTCATCACAAAATGCAATTAAAATACCAGGTAATTTTTTTAAAATGACGTATAGTCAAACCAAGAAAAGATCTTATAAAGTAGGAAAGTAGTTGTGTACAGTACCAGAATTATCTTGTTGTTTCGGATTTCAATCTGCTATTTTGCCATTTGAAAAAATCCAAATGAAATATACATGATTGTAATGAACATCATAAAAATGAGAAAAATAAAAAATCTCCCTCTGATAAAATCAAATTTTTTTATTCATAGCATTCTCATAACATGACAAGATTTGAACAAAAATAAAACGTTTGATTGTATTGAAAATCCACACGTTTCATCCAAAAATCCCAACGTAGATAAAATTCGATTTTTGTGTCCCAGTTGATTGGTGAATGCCAACAAACACAAACGAACAATCAATCATTTATTCGGACTTGGGTGTCCTTTTACACTCTACAATAATACTATACAATTTGTGTTTCCACGCCGCTCCACCAGATGTCGGCTTGCCGCATCCCATAGTGACGCCGACGCCCTTCCTTACGCCAAACGATGATTCGGGTAAGGATATGGAGCACCCTTGCATGCGAACCCTGTTCTTTCACATCACGTTCAAAATATTCTTGATTTGAGTTTTCTAGTTACATTTAGTTTTATTAAAAAAAAAGGTTATTATATTTTCATCATCTTCGATATAGGTACTTGTTATCTAATGAGTTTTTATATTATATCAACTTTGGATAACTTATTTTTTAATCAACCATTTTTTCGATGTTTTTATAATTATTCCGATTCAGTACTTTCATACTGAATTATTTTTATCCATACCATCGAGGCAGCCAAAACTCTTTGTTAATTCGAGATGGTCGACTGCATAGTTTTAACATTTTATGCATTTCACTATTTCATTACATCATCTTGTTGGATTTATTTTCCTGTATTGAACACTTGGATGGACAAGCAAATGGATTGAATCTGTAAATTATTATAGATTTATTATCCACTGAATACTTCAAAGGACACTTTCAGTTCAATTTTTGCATGTTGTATTTATATTAGATATACATGTTCTTAGTAATGCACCAATTATTGGTTCTTATGAATTCTGTGCATGATGATTTGACTTTATTGACTGGTATACAGCATAAATATTAGTAATTATTATCCAATTGATGTGAATATATAACTTAAGTTAGGAATCATTTACGGCTTTGATATTCATTTTAATTTATTTTATCGTAAATTTTAAAGATTTTATTGATAATAAATGGACTGAAAATGAAAATTGAAATTTAGAATAACGAGTAGAATGAGTTTGGACCTCGAGATACACTCTACGAAGAGTCGAAATTCTACTCTGATGGTATCCATACTACAATAGTTCATAGTATTAACATAGTCTGACGGCTAGGAGAAAAGAATTCATAAATTTCAATTAAAAAAAATCAAAAAAAAATCTTCAACAAAAATTATCTTGAAATCGTATGAATCAATCGAAAATATTTTTAATAGTATTAATTTTTTTTACAATTTGTTACTTTTTTGTTTAATTTCGAAAGCCTTCATTTTGAAACTAAAGAGTCAATCATACTGATTTTCCAAATTTTTCTTAGTCAACGACTGATTTTTGTACGAAATTTAGGTACGATGGTAAAAAATACAATTTGTAAAATTCTGTCTCATTAACAAAAAACTGCTGTAGAAATTTGGGCCAAAAGCTAATCAGCTTATTGCTTTATGAATATGTATCGGTTATAGGTAATATCGCTATAAATTTTGGTTCTCGAGATAATGTTTCACATGTTTCACTTGAAGAAAATTTTTCTCCCTAAAATCTACACCAACTAGAAAATTGATTTCTTTAAGTTAAACAACCTTGTGGTTTCTTAATGCTGTATAGCTGAGTACCAACTCCGAACATTCTATTGTTCAGTAGGTTTTGATAAAATAGGATAGACAAACAGACATAATAAAAATTTTAAAAAATACTTTTCCGCTGGCTACAAGTCGTCTGAATATCACATATCATAGTATCTCAAGAAGAAACGCTCTAGAAAATGAAAAATCCTTGATAACAATTTAATCATCCTACAGTGAGAAATTTCCGAGCAACTACAGAAAATATTGGCTCTTTTTTGGTGAATTTGCATTTCCATTTGTGCTGCGTTTGATAACATACATAGATACATTTTTTTTTTCGCCAAGATTACGTAGACTCACATCATCCATATGTATCCAAAATTCGCTAACTCTGAATCAACTCAGAGAGTAGAAAAATTAGTAGTAAAATTATGACATTTAGGGATCTCAATATGGTGAACGGAAGTCTGCTATAAAAAATCTGGTTTGTCCACTCTCACGACTTTCCTACCGCTTTCAAATGAATTCCATCGAAAATAAAAATCGTCTGATCAGGTCGTTAACCATTCATATTTTTCAACGTCCAACACAAACAACAATGATTGAAATCAATTTTGACGCAGGAGGAATCGCTTATCCAGAATTTGAGTAAACAGTTAGAAAATTTGACACTTTATATAAACAAAATATTTTATAAAAGATTCCTCAAACTAGTAAGAGCTATTTTCGCGCTACAGTCTTGAGCGAAAAATGTCAGTTATTGCCTAGCAATCGTGCAAGAAGGATACCAAATCTTTATCTCTGGCGAGTGCTATCGATACCCTATCAAACAAAAAAGCAACACAATCTGTCCATTAGTTTCCGAAGCAATCTTGGCCTAGACAGACAGGCAGACCAATGGCTGAAAATAGTTTTTTTGGACTTACGAACCTCTGAAACGAAATATTTATTGAAAACCCGACATCGAAAGTTTTACACTATTACAATATTTTCCTCACGTAGGAAAGTAAAAATAGTTGTTTCCGGAATAATAGTTTCACTCTATACTGATTTTCCTATAAATTATAGCGTAGTTAGCTTATTATATTCTTTCAAAATCTCTGTAGGCTTTCCCATGAAGCAAATACTGTCAAGCATGAATGTAACATGTGCCCCCCCCCCCTCCAGCATATCCCACATGAACACTGGAAGGGTCGTCTTGATCATCAGTGCCAATTCCCGACCCTGGGTAATTCATACCCCATTGAAAGGTCCGCCGACGTTGCCTTAAAACACGCCGCCACCACCTGAACCACCTCCGGAACGACCAGCAAACCCCATCCTCCACCTTCACCCTGCATCCTCCGCATATCATCAAGTGCTTGTCATGTTTATAAAAGTCCGCCTGAGCCGCATGCATAATGGGGCACATCGCGTGTGCCTCTTCGCCCTTCGCTATTGCTCTTCCACGGCCGCCACCACCACACCCCTCATCTATGAAGCAGCCAGCTCTATGTTCTGTACTCTACACACCCCGATGTAGTTATGCATCATTATTTCTCTATTCTTGCAACAGTAGGCCGCATCGCAGGATAGTGGCAATTTGCTTTCCGGCGTCACAACCCTTGACACCCCCCACACAGTGTATATATAATAATATGGGGCGCTCATACTTTGGGTGTGAAATGTGCCTAAATTTGTTACTCAAAATCTTCTAATTGTTCAGATGGAGTGGTCTAATTTTTTGGGAATATTGATCATCCTCTCCTTTTACACTTTTTCAAATTTATTCTATTTGCTATTGCGTACTTGATTTTGATACTGGTTGTTAATTTCTTGGCCAAATTAGAGAATTAGAAGAATCTAACGGAACTATTTTTTCATAATTTTAAATTATATCGATTAGAAGATATTGAAGAAAATATACAAAAGTAAGTCGCTTTCACCTGTATGTATTTAACTTAAAATAAAATTCTATAAATAGAACTTCAATCGTAATTTACAGAAAAACCTAAACGAAAATCCCAAGTAAAATTATGTGTCTACGCTAAGACAGCTTAGTAAATCTAGCAATGAATGTGAAATAGCCACTCCTATCTATGAGCAGTAGTTGAACGAATCACTAAAAATAATGTGTATAACAAGTATACTTGACATTTCTATGGCATTTGATTGATTACATTTTTCTAAGCGTATACTACTCTGTCATCCGAATACTTTCTCATTCTAACTTCGCGCATTGCATACGTTTCTACATATTCAGAGGTAGATTTGTCAAGCTGTACTTAGTTATTTTTGTCTAAGTGTTGAGTTCACGAACTGTATCAAATTCTTCAATTTGTGTAACTCATATCTTTTGGGTTTTAAAAGTAACTTTAAATTATATGTCCAATGAAAACAATACTTTCCTTATACAGCTACTATAGTAGCGTAGGAAAGTAAAAAATATGAATTTTTAAAGTTGGATTAAAATTAATAGGAGATGATTACGAAATCGACCCTTAGCAACCTATAAACATGATAGATTTCAAGGATCAGTCAACTGGGTAACTCTGTTAAACTATATTAAATTGAACCCGATACATTTCAGAACAAACTTTATAGTTTATTTATTTAAAAAGACTAAATATTAAGTTTTGCTCAATATGATTAGAAAGAAAAGAAGAAAAAATATCATGGTATTTCCACTTTCTATTGAGTTTTTCAATATTTCATATTTATTCACCAATCTTCCAAAATCTTTCTATTTTTCTTATTGACAACGTCTACGAGTATGAATCAATGAATCGAATAAAAAATCAAAATAATTTAAAATGCCATTCTAGACCCTGAAATTGGTTTCATCGGTAGAAACGTGTACATTTCTAGTTCCATAATTATATTAATTTATTGCTATACAATGAAAATTTGTAGGTACTCACAAATCTATACATTAAAACAATATCTATAAATCATATCGGTAAACCAGTTGCAAATCTCTACGAACTGCAATGTATATTGGCACACAAATCATACGAAACAATTTCCCGGAAAACTGCCCTCCAAAAGTGAATTAGCCGTACCGTATTATATCTACAACATGGCATGCTGCTATACTACTATATTCGCAAGAAATGAAGCATTCTATTCATTATGTTCCGTTTTAATATTTTCAGCTTCGTGGTAATACATTATACCTATATTTGTCGGAAAAGTTTGGGACTGAATTATTGTTTCGGAATACCAAACAAGAAGTGCCATTGCAAATTTGGGGGCACATTTGACATTTTCCCCTGAGGTCATTTGTATATATGGAGAATAGGAGAACGACAAGAGTTTTTAATAAGGACGAAATGTCGACGCTACTAATTAGTACAAAACGTCAGTTTTATTAATTAAAATTTGTTGGGACCTGGCGACTTTCCATTATTATGAGTACCTACCTATTAATATACAGGGTTGTTCTCCGGGAAAGAAATCGATCGATTGTAAGCAAACGATAAATACAAACAGTGAAAATTTGATGATATGTTAAAGTCAGTAGGAGACATACGTCTAAAATATTTTCATGTTAGTCGCATTTCCGGTTATACCGGAAATAGCCAATTTTGTTATTTTTAATGGAATTGTATATTACTATATTTTTATTTGGATTTGTTATACAATTTTGAAAACATTTTGTATATAATGTCCTATATCTAAGTCTAACCGTTTTAGACATATTTCAAATTTTATGACAAAAATTAAGTTTACAGTCCAAAACATAAATATCAATCTCTCCTAAGAGGAAGTCTTTAATATTTAATCAGTATTCTTATGATATTTTGATAATAATTTATACAGTCATCAAAAAAGAAGCTTGAAAACTAGATAAAAAAAAACGTCAATAGTATTTTTTTTTCAAGTAGAAACACCCATTTTTATTATTTTATTGTATTAAGCAGCAAAAACAAGGGGGACTTTGTATAAGGTAGTCTACACCAAAAGGTAGTAACTAGTTTTTAAAATAATTGGCAGTTTTCCATTTTTCTATGTAAAAATGCAATACATCTTTAAAGTTGTGTTAGAAGTGGGCCATGAGGGCATTAGAAAATAATAACAAATATCAATAAAAGTCAAACATGCGTCAAAAAGACAATATAAAATACTTTTCATTTTGAGTAATTATCATACTGTGAAGACTTTATTATACAAATGAAGATTATTTGAATATATTTATTATTTATGGAGAGTGTGATAAAGTTATTTCAAGAACATGTACCTACTACATTCCCAACGCTATATCCACAGAAACACAAACCAACAACAAAATCTGTTAAGAAAGTTATAAAAAGCCATAAAAACTTTGGAACTATAAATCCTAAACTACGTAGAAATAAACCACTTGTTTACAATGAAAATATTGAAATCGTAATTTTGGGATATTTTGCCGCATATCCAACAATTTCTACAAGGCAAGTAGCAAGCGAATTAGAGATATCTAGTCCTAAGGATTTTATGGAAATACGACTTTCATCCATACTCATTTTCGGTTGTTCATTATATGAAAGAGTAGAATGGAGTTCTTCTCGGCATGATAATTACTTAAAATTTGTAAATAAAAACTATTATGTTGATTTTTTACGCTTGTTTGAATTTTATTGACATTTGTTATTATTTTCTAATATAATCATGGCCCACTTATTGCACCCATTTGAAAATGTGTAAAATTTTAACATAGAAAAATCGAATTAATGCCAATTATTTTAAAAACTACTAATTTTTGGTGTAAACAACCTAATATAAAGTACCCCTTATTTGTGCTATTTTGTATTACATTTGAAAAAATTTACTTTTTACGTTTTTTGCATCTAGTTCCCAAGCTTCTTTTTGATCACTCTGTATAAATTATTATCAAAAATATCATAAGAATAATAATAAAATAGATCTTCTTCTACAAGAAAATCAACCAAAATTAAATATTAAAGGCTTACTCATGGGAAAGATTGATAATTATGTTTTGGACTATAAACATAATTTTTGACATAAAATTTGAAATATGTCATTAACAGTTAGACTTAGGTATAGGACATTGCACATAAAATATTTTCAAAATTATACAAGAATTATAAAAATGCGGTAATATACAGGGTATTCCATTAAAAATAACAAAGTGGGCATATACTTCCGGTATAACCGGAAATGAAACAAACATGAAAATATTTTAGACGTATGTCCCCCAGTGACATTATTACATATGTCTTCATATTTTCAGATTGTTTGTAGTTACAGTTTACCCACAATCGATCGATGTCTTTTCTGGAGAACCAACCTGTACAGAGATAATTCAGAACTCCTGATTAATTCATATTATTTCCGGGAAATCCTTTCACTAGTTTAATTATTTTCGAATGTTCTGAAAATTCCTTTTCCTTTTATTTTCGCTCAGAGGCCAGAGCTAATGAAATATAAGATGATCTTTATTGTACCTAGCAGTCTGAATAATTGTTAGAATAAGTAAAAAAGGAAAAAAAATTGGAAGTGAGAGAGATATGGTCGAATATTGTCGCTTTTTGACGGAGGTGTACAATTTACCTTTAGGTTTGATATTTGTGTGTAGGCATGTAAGCGTCTTTTGTATAGTAAATGTTCACTGGTTTTGATAATTATTGATTACGATTATTTCATTGCAAAGAGGAGTGTCGAGAAATTGTTACATATTAAAAATATATATTGAAAAGTTCCTTTCCCCTGAAAAGCGCCTTCAAATGTAGTGGAGTAATTTCTGAAAAGCGGACAATTTTATATGACAGAATTAATGAAAGGATTATTTGTAGTCAAGGGTCTCCGAGTTACAGTAATAGGAATGTAGAAGATTGTTACTACCATATTTTGAAATCACTGCATGTTAGTGTAAGTTTAACAATTTTGATGATTATTGGAACCTTTTTTTTTAAATAGGACCGCTTTTATTAATTCGTGCACTGAAAAATTCAATATAAGCGTTTAAAATTTTCAAATTCGCATTTCTTCTGGCCAAAGCAGAAGTTCACATTTATTAAAAAGATAGCAATTTCCCTCTACTGTTATATTTACTTATCACATTTCATATAGATACCTTTGGAAATTTCCGATATATTTGCAAAGTTCCATATAATGTCCAACCCTGTATATTCAATCGCCTATATTTAAAAATTAATTTAAAATTTTTGCATGTTTTTTTTAGTTCAACTGAACAAATATAATGTTCAATATAAATATAATGTTATTAATTATTTATTATTATGTATTTGGTTTTGTTTTTTGCATTTGAATTTGCATGCTTTTGTTTTCAGATATTTTAGACTATAGCAATTTTGCTTTGCCTACTGATTCTACTGGGAATGCCTATATGCCGCCTGTCCTTAAGCCCAAAGGTACAGTTTTCCATCAAAGTTGACCCCTTATCAATGGCTGCATCGACATGGGACCCCTATTTCTCTGGATTCCGATATAGATCCATGTCGGGCGTGGGTTGACAATCGAGCACTCAGATTATTACCGAAATGCATATAGTACCTACAGGGTGTCCCGGAATGAAGGGATAACCTGGAAATTGTCGCAGAATCTATGACCGTTCCCTAAATATGATTTCTTACCTTATTTTAAGTACATACTTGTACACCACAACCACACGTGATTGAAGATCGCCGGTTTTTTGTTAAAAAAGTACTTGAAATAATATTCTAATTTTTAATTTAATTTTAATTAATCCCTGCTTGAAAGAATGTATAGAAATGGAATGACCAATTGTTGTGAAAAAAAGTGTTTAAATCTTTAAGTCTTTGAAATCTGCTCAATATAGTATAATTTATTGAAATATTTAATGAAAATAAGTGAATTATTGTCATTAATGTTCAAAATTAATAATTACTTTAAAAATAATATCTCTCATGCTACTTGCGAAAAAAATAATTTTAGAACGTATACAGGGTGTATCATAAAGAATGGTCTTACTCTTAAAGGCATGTTCTATGGTCAATTTTAAGTCGATTTGACAACATTTAGCTATATACAAAAACGCACCCTTAAAAAGTTACAGCCCTTCAAAATTGCATTAAATTTTTTGGCTGTAAATTCCAAACAGTACGAAATAATAGTTTGAAATGTAGTTATCTATCAATTGTTAGGTTCAAACATCGGCAAAAAAGAAGAAAAAATCTTCAGGAATTATTCCTTTCAAATTGTCTAAAAAAGTTTTCTAGATGTAAAGGAAACTAAAAATATGGGGGTTGAAAGAGGGTGTAATGCGAATTTCGCCCCTTGTCTTCATTGGAACGTTTCCAACTCTATTCGTAAACGATTTTTGAACCTAAGAAATGGTAGATACATAAATTTAAAGCTATTATTTTGTTCTGTTTGAATTTTATAGCCAAAAGACTTATCGACGACATGCAACTTTGAAGGGCTGTAACTTTTTAAGGGCGTATTTTTGTATATAGATAAATGTGGTCAAATCGATTAAAAATTGATCATAGAAAATACCTTCAAGAGTATGACCATTCTTTATGATATACCTTGTATAGGTTCTTCTACAAGCCATTTCAAAGGTATCCATTAATTCCAACACACCCTGTATATATTGGAAAGCAGACCTGACGTATCTGTCATCTCTTGAGTTGCTCTTCATCAAATCGAAAGAAATTCGGGTCCAATGCAGTGTATACTTATGCATGGTTGTAGAATAATAAGACTAAAATTGCTTGTATCAATATATCTTTCTTATTGATATGGTTTAGAAATCGTAGAGAAATCTATTAGATATATTGTATATTTTTGTGCAAATATATTGTTTCAAAGTTTATGACAATGCTCTCAAAATATCCGAGTCAAACATACCTACATATTAAATATTATATAAATTTCAAAAATCGAAAAATCAAAAGTTTTGTCCATTGTATTTAGAAACGAAAGTATTGTCTTATATATAAAATCATATTAATCATACGTCATTTCTCGATGTCTATCTATACTTCTAAATAAATAGGTTTAAGATGCAAAGCGTTTCAAACTGAGAATGCAGGGTGACAAATTTCGCCACTTGAGTTTAAATTTTATCCCTATATTTTTATGTTCAATGACTAATAATCATAAACAATCAATTTCAAGATTTAAAGAACGCCAACATTGTATACCGTTTGCTTATATTTAACATACATTGCCTGTAACCGGCCACACTGCATTCTCAATGTGAAACGCAGTTTAGTAAAATCGTTTCCAAACCGCCCAAGAGGCGTATGAGTTATTTACAATGATCCGATTTCATTAGGTAGGTAGGTATTTATAAAATCATAGTTGATGTCAAGAGATTTTCATGCTCATTAATATTTTGATAGTTTCAATTTGAGAGAGAATCTCAAATAGATCATAAACTGATGAAAAGTTTCTTTTTATTTATTTATTCAGAAGTATTGAAATGATATTATACTCATCTCCATTATGTTAAGAATCACCATTTCTCCGTACCAGCGGAGGTTTTGTATGTAAGCAGGTATTTTTAAAAAATAGAAAAGTTTATAATCTATTGTCAGGACCAAAACCGGGCGTACCTAAGAATCTCACAGTAAACGAAGTTAGCAATGGTTTCCTGATTAGCTGGATGCCACCATTGGAAAGGGCCAACCTTGTCCAGCATTATGTGATCAAATATAGGACTGACGGCCCATGGAAGACCCTCAACAAGGGACAGATTCGACCTGAAGATACTCAATATTTAGGTAAGTAGAGACAAGTTTTATAACAAAAGATATTCCTTATTATTCCAAGATTTTTAGAGATAGTATACACAGTTGTCAACTTGGAAATCAAAAAGAATGACATCAAAAATGAAAGTCAAAATTATTTGAATATCTAAATGTTGTCTAAAGATATAACGTATCCAATTATTTGTCATTGAACATATATACTTACGTGAAATTTCATAAAAATAACTTGAATGACTTACAGATAGTAAATATTTAGATTGAAAAAATCCTAGAAATATAAAATAAGCTTCATCTCGAAATTATTTTTCACTAAATTCCATGCTAACTTTTAGCACTCGAGGAGGTTGAATCACTGAATTGTGCTCACACTTCAATTTTAAATATACCACTTGCATAAGGCCAAATGGCATTAAAATATTAATTCCTCGAGTTGATTAAATCAATCATGTATCGTTGTTATCCATAATGATAAATACTAGTATCAGTTTTCTACAATATTTATTAATAACGACAATTGTTTCGCTAACACAGTAGAAAAGTCGTATTCATTCATCGATTAGAATTTTTTTTAATTATTCATTTAAATAAAAAAACGTAACAAAAGTAGCAAGGTTTAAAAAAATTGCAATTATCTGTGGGCATTTAGTGCGGGCTTAAGATCTGACAGATCGCACACTTATCATGTAACATGTAAACGCAACGCGACTGCAGAGAATTGTGCAATCGTTGCTGTCAGACGTCAATTTAAGTATGACGTAACTGCCAATTAAATGTGACGAACTCGCAATTTAAAATGTGCTGCCTCTACCGAGCAACCAGAGAGCTGTTAGTAAACTAAAATGAGCATATGTTTTAGCAACCAGCGACTGCTTAGCAAGTGACCGCTTTATGTAAGACGTTTTTTTGCAAGTAGCAACCAGTTTGCAACCGCAGCGTGATCGCAATTCGGTAGCAACTGGATCACTTAATTTTACTTAATAAGCTTGCGACAGAGGTGGCCCTCTCGAATGGCCAGATGTGATTTTTATTTTAAGACACTTTTTAAAACTTACCTACTTTGCCTAGGTTTGGTGTACAAAGTCAAGGCACTTTACAAAATTACTTAGTGACAGAATTTCATCACGAATGAAGTGAAAGTGGTTTGAATTTATAGTTTTTCATTCTATGCCATAAATATATATTGAGATTTTTTTATGTAAGACATCACAGAATAACAATAGTCGTATATAATTTATGTATTGCATATCTCCTTATTTATAGATGAGAGAGCAGGCTTGCGTTCAATTAGCCTCCATCAAGAATCATTTCTATCTGATGTTAAGAAACTAGCCCTTTTCATCTAGATCAAAAAGTTGACAGTATTCGGGTAACCTTAGATCGACTGGAAGGGGCTGGCTAAGCAGACCTTTCATTCCGAACAAGCATTTCACTCTAACACCACATAATGATGCTTATATATACTTTTTCTTCTCTGATATAGTGAAAAACTTGGTGGGTGGCAAAACGTACCACTTCCGCATTCTGGCCTACTCGGCAAAGAGCTACGAGAGCAGCGAGGAGGTGAAGTTCTCGGTGCCGGCCCGAGTGAAGCATAAGGCCATAACGGCGGGCGTTGTGGGCGGCATCCTCTTCTTCATTGTCGCCATCATCCTATCTGTGTGCGCTGTTAAGATATGCAACAAGCGGAAGCGACGGAAACAGGAGAAAGGTAACTGATTGAGGGTGGGATAAAAATGGAAGAAAAAAACTGGCAGGTCACCGCATTTTAATACAATGCAGTAGGTATTTAGTATGAATAGCAAAAACAACAATAAGTGGAAGATTTCCATTCCTAATATGTCAGAAAAAAGACCTCCATGCTGGAGCCATTGAATGAATGCCTTGATTTATTTTTATGAGATGACCTGCTGAATAGTTATTGGTTGAATTTTAAAATGTCCCATTCAAAGACTTTATCTGCCTGCTTTCTTAGGTTATTAAAATGGTGTACCCTCAAAACTTTATGAATTAGCACAAGATCAAATCATTCATGACATTATTCAAATACCCATCTATCATTTTAGGGATGAAATACATTTCACATACAAAATTTTATTTGAAAGCCTTCTCGCTTATTCATGGTATTTTTTTCTCAATAGTAAGAGTATTGAATATATTTTTGATTAATTATTTGTAAAACATGAGCTTTTATTAAATTCTTAGTTTTATATAAGCACCCTTGTAAGTTTTTTAATTTACCAAAAACGTCTATGAAACCTTATAGACTTTTTCAATTGCTTGCTGAATTTTAAGATAGTCATTAACTTATATATACAAGGTGAGTTTTTAGTGCCCACGGTCGATAACTCCATTATTACAGGAATAAATAAAAAAAGTTTCTTACAAAATATGTAGGCAATCGCAATTTCCATATTTTGAAATTAATTAGAAATGTACAGGATGTCCTACAACATGGTGACAGATCATTCTTAGGTTTTTTTTAATGAACACCCTATATTCTAGATAAAATTCGGAATATTCACTTCTTCGCGATTAAATTAATACAAACTTATACCGGGTTATACTGAGAGGTTCAACAAATATTATCGATTTTTTGAAAAAATTGCAATAATTTCATCTTCCTGTATATTACCTCAATGATAAAATGATGTAGATTTTGTGCATGTTTCGTATATCCTTACTTTTGTTTTGTTGTACTAATGACTTACTTACTTCTATAGTATTGTTGAAGTTGTGTACAGGAAATGTCAAAACTCAAATACCTACAATATTTTCTCAACTTTTTTAAATGGAACACCCTGTATATTATATCATATACAAACAGAACATTAATTCAATTTTCATTTTTATTAAATATTCCATATACCTAAAATCAATAGAATAGATATTTGAATCATTCTCCTAATTTCAAAAATATCTTCAAATCGTGTACCTGTAATGAAAATAACAGACTATTGAAAAAACTATTAATAATCTATAACAAAGCTATTACAGGTAGCCAATATCAATGTTCAGTAAAGATCCATGACAATATAATTTCTGATATGAAATTAAATAATTTTAATGTAATTTTTGATATTGCTCTTGTAAGATCAAGCTATATCATGCAGGCTGTGAAGAAATGAGACAAAAAATAATTAACTTTTCAGATAACCTAATACAAGAAGTAGAGTGTGTTAGTTTCTCGGTAAATTTCATGTTTGCAGTAGCTTTCCAAATGAATTCTCATTATATGAAAGAACGAATATATATGATATGGATGTTGAGATGCCCCGTATATTTTTCTGTCTTTAATATGATTCTTTATATCACAATCGTCATAATTTAAGCAGTGTGTACTTTGAAATAAAAACCCTAATAACATTAATTTCATTTTATCAACTATTCAGTTGACATTATATCTTTTCTATTGATTATTAATAGTTTTTTTATAGTTTTTTCGTTAGTTTGTTATTTTCAGACAATTTAAAATTGGAAGAAAAATTCAAATATCTCCAAAACTACTCATTTTAGGTAGGGAATATTTAATAAAAATCAAAATTAAATTAATGTTATTTTTGTATATGATATAAAATACAGAAAGTTCCATCTAAAAAAATTGAGAAAATATTGTATTTGAGTTTTGACGTTCCCTGTACACAACATCCGCAATACTATAGAAGTAAGTCATTATTACAATAAAACAAAAGTAAAAATAATCGAAACATGCTCAAAATTTACATCATTTTATCATTTAAGTAATGTACAGGAAGTTGAAATCATTACAATTTTCTGACAAAATCGATCATATCTTTTGAACCCCTTAGAATAACCCAATATACATTTCTATTAATTTAATCGCGAAGAAGACTAGATTAAGAATTTTAAATAAAATATAGGATGTTCCATTTTAATAAAAAACATAAGAACGATCTGTCACCATGTTGTAGAACATTCTGTACATTTCTTATTAATTTCGAAATATGGAAATTGAGAGTGTCTACATTTTTTGTGAATCACTTCTTTCATTTATTCCTGTAATAATGGAGTTATTGATCGTGGATACCGTATGTCAAAACTACGATAAGTTTTTTTCAAATAACATGATAATATTCTGTTATTTATTTTTGTAGAGCTATCTTAACTACATTTAGCAATGTTTAAATAGTGTAAAATTTATCAAGACAAAAAAAAAAAGAAATTAATCAAATATAATATTTTTTACATTTTCACTATTTAACAAAAAAGCATAATAAACCTTGTATATTTCTTAATTTCTTCTCACATAAGTAATTAAATCTCTACGATGACATATGTCAAAGCTGCGATAGTCTACGTATTATGTTTTAGATTCTAGTAGTAGTCTCTTCTAAATTTATCTATTTAGTAAAAAGATGATACACTTTATCGAGAAAAGTTAACAAAGTTAATAAACAGTATAAAAAAATCTTGACAAGAATAATTTTTATGAGATAAATATTCTATAATTTCGCCTTTTTTATATAAAGTGTATATTATTTTTACATAGACGAATGTAGAATAGATATGCCTACGAAAATCTAGAACAAAATACGTAGTATGTTATTTGGAAAAAAGTCGCAGTTTTGATATATATGTCATCGTAGAGATGATTTGTTGACTGGATTTAATTGAGTTGGCAAGCAATTAAAACATTTTGTTGAAATAAAAAGCACAAGGGTGCGAATATCTGTATATCTTCCTTGTAGGTACTTATTTTTAAAGAACCATTTCTTGGGATATATTCACGAGAAGTTATTTTCCACAATCCCCATATGAGTCTTAATAAATGCTTATGTACTTATAAAAAAGCACGTAAGCTTTTCTTCCTTGCGGATCTCTCCATCTTTCCCAGTTTGCTATATTTAAAACTCTCGAATCAGCTTACTGAGCCACCATGTGATATATATATATATATATATCGATCGATCATCCACTTCTTAATAACCGAACATTGCTTCCCGATCCATTTTTTTGAAATCGGCCCTCGGATATTCATCATATTCCGGTTCACTCTCCCTCATCTTATTATCTCCATCTCGACAAGCTTCTTCACATTGTCCGCCTCAAAGACTATAGGGCCACTCAAAGTGTTTTCAGTGAGAGGTTCTCGAAGTAGGTAGGCAGTACTTTTCGACGCATTTTAGCATATATTAATAATTTTACATTTGTTGGCGCTATCCGAGAGTGAAGGAGAACGGCCAGAATTTGGGGAAAATTGTCGGATTGAAGTGGGATATTATCTTGATTGAACAGTTTTTTTTAACTCAAATGAATTATTTTTCCTCAAATAATCAAATCAAGTTTCACCCGTTAACACTTTTAGGCATATTTTGAACCAAATTATTATTAGTCTTCTTTGATCCAATCTTGCTATTACTTTACTACTTTATAAACTTCTTATTATAGTTTGAACAGAACAAAATGTATCTAAGAACGACTTTAAGTATTAGCCCACAAAAATATGTCTTAAACTATTACCATCCTCCATAAAAAAATAATTGAGCACAGTAATAAGTAAACAAGCAAAATTGAACAAAATAATTCATATACCTTACAGTAGGCCCCCAATGGATAAGTGGATAAGACCAAGAAGTCATGGATTCGAACCTAGGTCCAAGGACTTTTTTCCTATATGAGAATGCTCTTGAATAAATTTGAGGGTACAATAAGGAGTAATTAGCAAACAGTTATTTACCAACCTGCATTAAGGTAGTGGTGTAAGGCATGCCTTAAAACCCCTTGGATCTGGTAGAATAGTACCTATGTCCTCAGAGACTTATCGATGATTGGGAGTCCACTTTAAACTTTACAAAAGGACATCGACTAGTCAAAAAGTGCCTACCAGAAAAAAATATAGGATAGAAAAGCAAAGAAAACATGAATTGACGGAAAAGTCTATCTATAAAGGGCCCTAACGATAATGAAAGGAAGTGGTAGAATATAACTGGACCTTGCAGGCACATCTCTCTTATAACCAGAAAAAATACCTATAGAGTGTGAGTGAGAATACCTGGGACTCCAAAAGAAAACTTTCTATTTTTGACCGACGAACCCCAAACGGAGGAGGTATACAATTCGACTGTCTGCGTTCGTGCGCGCCTTTTATTTAGTAAACGTGCTCCGATTTTGATGATTTTTGATTCATTTGAAAGAAGGGGATTGAGAAATGGTCCCATATTCATAAAAACGCAAATCCGAAATCTCCTTCCCTCCGAAAACCGCCCCCGAAGGGGTGGTGGGGGCGAATTTTCTCGAAAATCGAAAATTTGAGTTGGTTTAATTAAAGATAGGATAATATCCGGAAACGTTTAGATTGAACATTTTTTCAAAAGTGCTACGGTTTTCGAGATAGACGCATGTTAAATATGTATTTTTGCTATGTGGAGAGGACAATTTTTTTCGAAAATTGAAAATTTTTCGATACTACATGAAAGATATAATTATTTGTAGCAACATTTATAATGAACATTTTTTCCTTAGAGTTACGGTTTTCGAGTTAAATCGGTGTTAAAATGGTAACAACTAAAATATTCAAGCGTATTTCTGCAGCGATGTTCTGAGATCTCTATAATAACAACTACAAGCAAGGAATATACGTGGGTAATAGGATAAGTACTATCTTCATTGATATGGTATAGTGAACATTCAACGATTTTCGGGACTAATGTTACACTCAAAAATGTGAAATAAATATTTTATACAAAAAATTGGACCGACGTTATTAGTTGGTGCACTGAAAAGTATAAAATAATATTAATTCTGTTGGTGGTGGTACTTGTGAAGTTGGAGCCAAAAGTTATCAATCTACCTGCAACTGCACAACTTCAAAAGTAACAGCACCAACAGAATTAATATTATTTTATACTTTTCAGTGCAACTAATAAATTTGGTCCATTTTTTTGTAAAAAATATTTCTCTATCAATCGATGTCTTCATCTGCTTTTTATATACGGAATGTTAGCTTCCTTGATTTCATTGAGAGTTCTCCAGATATTTTGTTAAAATTCTCTATTTAATTTATTTTTTCATCAAAAATGTTCTTCTACTTCCACCAATATAAAATATTGAAGATTCCTAACGGCAAAATGGTATGCTACAATTTTCTGAAAATTATTTATTGCAAATTTACTTATACCTTGATTTATAAAAACTTATTTCTTCATAATTACACATCTTTTCATATCAGCATATAATTTTGAAACATATATACAAGAGCAAATATTCACAAATGTATTGGTGTGAAAATATTCGGGTTTATGCATCATTGAATTAGTTTGTAAGAAATAGTCTTGGTTTATCGATTTGATTAACGTTATTCATTAAATCTGAGCCTCAATGTCGAAAAAACTAACGACATTCTATTTGATTTTATAATCCTTTCCTTTATCAAATATGTGGAAATGATCCTACTGCTGTCTGATATCGCATATAATAACCTTTAGCTTTCGAGCTACCATCTCTCACATTCAATCCGAATCAACTCGACCTAAAGTCAAGTGGATTTTAAACTTTGTTTCATTCCCTTTAAATGTATCAGCATCCCCACATAAACGATCGATAACTGCCTCCGTCAAAAACCCGAAATATAACTTTCATTATTGCTCAACCATGGGGACTCTACAACGCTGTATTCATGAAGATTTTAAAAGCGATAATTACAACACGCGGGCCACATTTCCAGTCGCCCGATCCTTTGAAACAATTATTTAAGAATGCTTTGATAGCTGAAACTGAAATGTATACCATACTATGTAGGTATATGTATGTATAAATGGAACAAAGAAAATATATTCCTTTGATTATTATATACGCATTTTGATGGAAGCCAGGCGCTTATAACGTTTGATGATTACGTTGTGAATATTAAAAGTCTACCGTGTCAGAATCAAAAATTTCATTTCTACATAGACGTATGAAACATCTACAAATGTACATCTCTCTTGAACTTCTATCTTTGCTACTACATTTGCGTTGGTATCTTTTTCTCTTCTTTTGAAAGATTACTTCAGAGAAGTGAAGTTGAGCTATCAATTTCATACATATGTAAGTGATAATTTTTCTGATATGATGAAAGAGTCTTTCAACAAAGCAAAATAAAAAGTGCAATGTTGTCAATATAAATACTGCTGAAATGTAAATAAGACTGAAATTGAAATTCGGTATTTTAACTTGTTATCTAACATGTTGTATCAACAAACATGAGAAGGAATATGAAGTTCTGATAACAAAACCTTGCTGAATAAAAATTTGAAGAGTTTTCAAAAAGGAAATAGAACACATAACATAATGTAACGAAATTGGGCGATTCGTCAGAGTGCGGAGCATCTTGGCGAGTGCGGATGTTTGTGGTGCCCGGGTGGTACTTTTAGTATAGGGCATACTGGTCACCGATACGTGCCAAGGTGATCTAGTATGTTCGCGCTAGTGGTGGAATGTTTGTGACGTTGAAAGATGTCGGTTGAAGATACGAGGACGGACTTGCCTATATATTGGAGAGGATTTGCTGCGGGAGTCACTCCGGGGAAGTCAGCCCAGTGCAGTCGAATCAGATAGTGCACTCGAGTGAGACAGTAAGGTGAATACGGAGGAGACCAGTAGGGCGGTGAAGACCGGTAGTGTGGTGAAGACCGGTAGTGCGGTGAAGACCGGTGGTATGGTGGAGACCGGCAGTATGGTGCAGTCCGTTGAGACCGGCAGTAATGTGGAGACCAAACTGCAGTACAGTCCGGAGCCCATCAAAAAATTTTCTACTTAAAAGGGAACAGTTTACGGAAATCGTTTTGATCTTTCCAGAATTTATTTGAACATAGAAGATAAGAAATAGCTTATAAAGATTGAAGCGCTTAATTCTGGAATCCCTGACCACTGACAATAAAGTATAAGTTTAGAAACTTAGCACAATATCCATTGATATTATATTCATTTAACCTAATAAAGTGCACAAAACTATCTACATATTCGAAATTTTCCCTTAACTCCGCTATGTTTTGTAACCTTCTCCCATCTGACCGATCTCAATAGTAGATACAATTATTCCTTTTCTTTTTAAGTTTGCGTGTCGAAAATGAAAATAGTATGTACTTCATGTCCTGAGATTCCATCTAATAAAGGCCGATAAGGGAAGATATTTTTCGTCCAACATACGGCACATCCTTGTGATTGCCCAATTAGGCTTTCATAAACATACTGTCATCATTACGTCCAAATTTGCCTATACTTGTTCATGTTGGCCTTTTTCAATCTCAACTCAACCGTACTTTACCTATCATCAATGTCTGAGCCCAGGTGCAGTTACTCCAACTCGCCTTTTTTCAGTAACTACCGTTTCTGCTCTATAACTATAGAGGAGCTCCCTTTGAGATTCCCTTAGTTGAACAGTTATTGTCCCTTCCCTGTACCTAAAAATAATTCTTCTTCTGTCCACATCATGAAAGAATAATGAACCAAAATCTAGTGAAATATAAATTTATTTTTTCTAGAATATGTCGATTTATGTTCGATTCTTCCGTTTTGTCACTTACCGACGACATGCGCCAAGCAGTGTTAAACGCATTCACCAACTGAGCCTATCTTGTTTGTCCTAGTGTACTGCCTTCATTCCAGGCGAGGTATTGATTTTCAAATTTCTCATTATTTGAAATACAAAAATATGCTTGAGATACCCTGTATATTGACATTCAATCCATTCTCATGAATCATCTTTATCATAATTAAATGAACCATTTACCATGAATTTATCGTATACTTTCTCTCGAAATCATCATAATAATGTCGAAAAAAAATGAGAGAAAAGAATTCATAAAATTTTTCTGTACCCATTGGTGGCCATAGATGTAAGCAGACAAAGTCATTGGGACACCATATGTTAAGTCTCTATATCGTTTGCTTGCAGTTTTGCGTTCTCTTTCAGCTTACAACATGGTAGCGTGCAGAATCACCGATTCTAGGAATGGGGGCAACGCCACAGAAAGTCAAGTGCCTTTGAAAAAGTGAGTATATATTTTTCGAGACTATCCGAGAGTTCGTAATTATATTTTATGTATGTATGTATATGTGTATGTGAGATATCAGACGATGTCATAACGATGTCAACCGATAACATGAAAGAGAATCGTTTAAAAAATAATATTTCACTACTCTGCACATCGTATAGTAGATACGTTAGATGGATGTGAAAATCATTTGATGTTGATGGAAAACAAAAGAGCGGAATAATGATGCTCTTTTAGATTCCCGGTATTGAAATACTTTATTCTTGTATCTGAACCATTTTCAAGCAACACATAAATGTTTAAAGTTTACGCAATTTTGATAGCTCATTAAAAATTAGTTCTAATACAGAAATTCATTTATTTTTTGACTTAATGAGTTGAATCCAACAGGGTTAATAATAGAGAGATAATTTTCAACAATATTTTTCAAAAAATTCAGTGATTATCCAATTAGAGCACTTGCAGTATTCAAGATTGTTACGGCTTTATTTTGAAAACACTGAATATAAAACAAAAAAGAGAATATTTGGATATTATAGATTATTGATTTGATAAAATAAGAGCTGGAGTTCGTTATCTACATTTAAAATCACTTAATATGCTATCTTAAAAAAAAATAAGATAATTTCATATACAGAGTGTTCTTAAATATTATCTACATACGCAATAGATATCATAGGCCTATTTTATGACTGAAAGTTTATATAAACATAGGTCTTTAAACGCTTCCTTACTGATATACCTACAGGGTTCTGTATTTTGAAGATTTTTTCTTTTTTTCTTTGAAGCTCTTTCAGATTTAGAAATATTTGAAATATAGTTTACGCCGTAGGGATTACTTCAATGGGCATACCAAATGGTTATGAGAATTTACAGGGACATATTTTTTCAAGTTTCAAGCCTCATTTTCTCCAACAGAACTTTTTCGCGACGCGCCGCTGGTAGATTCTCAAATATAGTATGAGTTTTTTGTTTTGTTTATAAACTTTTTGGTATATTGTAGTTTTTTTTGTGTATGCAAACGTTATCGAAATAAAAACTGTTTTCAGTAATTCGGAAGTTTTTAAAGTGGTCTTGTAGGGCTCCAGTTTTATTTGGATAATAACCTTAGAACCTCAAAACCCCCTGTAGTTCATTAAAGAAGCGTTTGTGGACCGATGTTTATAAAAAGTTGTAGTCATAAAATAAACCAAAGAATCAAGCCTTGCTTATGTACTTAATATCTAGGAACACCCTTTATAAATCTTTGGACTTGTTATGTAGGATCCAGAATGTTGCATAGTAATAATTGATTAACTATTCAAAAACTTTAAATATATAACTTTACAAAAACGGAGTCGTTTGGATGAGGCAGAGTAAAACATAAAATAGTATTAATTCTCTTGGTACTTACTAGAACTACAAACTTGGGAATATCGCGTGAATCAAACCAAATCTAATTACAAACATAGCATATTTTGTAAAAATCTAAAGAATTTTTAAGTTTGTATCTACCTATAAATGATAGGTACATCATCTCTCGCACAAGTTTAAATCTTGATGATAATTAATTAATGATATAATTTTAGTTTAGTTCACGCACTATTCCTAAGTTTGCGATTCTAGTACTACCTACCCACGAATGTAATAAATATTATTTTGCATTTTCCATTGCATCATCGAATGAATACAACATAATCGTCAGAATCCACCATGGAGACATATTTCATAAAAAAATATACAAAAAGCATTTTACAAAATTCCTAATCTTAAGCCTACGACAAACCAAATACCTACTTGAACGTTTTCGAATGACTAACGACTGAATAATTATTATTTGTCTGATACATCTTACACATATAGGTACATACCTATTTATTATAAAACTTGTTAAACTAACTTTCAAGCTAACTGCTTAAACCAAGGTAAATTTTCAAGCATCATCTAAAATCAGCTTTGCTTTTTAGATTGAAATTTAATTTTATGAAATAAATATTTATCGCAGCACTTTTTCACATAAAAGATTCATATGTAGATTAAAAATACAAAAAAATCAATAAATCATATTTTGGGTTAAACAAATGCAATATAACGTCTTCCTCTCTTTCTTTGTTGCATACTTTCTAAAAACATTTTTTTCTTCTCCAAGTTATTTCATTCTTGTTTAGCTCTGTGGAGCTTTGACAATCTTGTATTTCTACTCTAATCGTAACTACTATTTGTCTTAAATAACCAGACCCTTGTGCTTAGTTTTTATTGAAATTTCTAGTCTCCTGCCTTTAAGATTCGTCAGAGTATCTGACGATGACTCGCTATTCTTAATTGTCAAATCGTTATGTATTTACTGGATTAGCATAAACCAAAACTTGGAATATCGTCAATTTTACAAAAAGAATCTATGAGATAGAAAATACATCGACTTGACGAAGAATTTTTGAAATATCATTATTCAAATGTTGGCGTGCTTCGTTTCTTCTTAAGCTTCTAACTTAATTTTCAACGTCAACGGTTCCAATGTAAAACGTCTTTGTGAATACGAAATAATCAATCAATTTTATTTACCTATTAATTGAATTAAAAATCAACTACTATACCAAGTATAGAAAAGGCGTACCTACTTTCCCAAACAAAATGTTCTCCACAGCAGCAGTGCATTGTTCTTAGAGATGAGGTGGAACGGAAGAGAAGTGATTTTACCTACCCGATATCGGCGGTGTATTGAAATTATAGGTTGGAAAGACAATCACCTTACACCCAAGTCAACATTTCCAAAGTTCGACATGAGATTGTACAGCCATATCGCTTTCATTCACAAGAACAAACTTATTATAAGTTCTCAAAGATTATTTAGAATTTGTCGAACTCGAGCTTTAGTGATTATACGAGGAATATCTAGATGACTCGAAAAAGTTCTTGTACTTACCTAGTTATAGATAGTTAATGGGCTTGACTATTTGAGTGTATTCCTATCAGTTACTACTACATAATTGATTGGGATTGTGGTGGACTTCCTCTTTGGTCTCAAAGTTTGTGAGCTGTTATTAAATTATGTACAATGGAATAAAATACTTTGAACAGTCTTTGGATAAGATTTAAATTCTACTACTTTATTTTTATAAACAGAGTTTGAGTATATTATGGTTTCTGCTACGTTTGAGCTTGAATGTTAGTTCAACAATAATTTTTAAATTATTAATTTATTTCTTACAGAAATAGTTCAATAAAATAAAAAAGAAAGTAATTATTGCGAACTGCAGTTTTTGAATTATAAACTCTTCATTCTTGATAGGGAATTAGGCATTCCAAACTTGAAAATTCATATTTTGTATACTTATACCTTCCCAAACAATAATCATTATTTTATTGAACTCCATACCCCACTTAGCTCACTTAGTTATGAAACGCAACATACTTCAGTTCTTCTTCAATTTCAAATTTCTTGTCTTATTATCTTGAGCATATTCTTAATCACATTTTACTTTTTGTATTCGAAAAACTTCTTGTTAGAGACCAAATTATAAAACCAAGAATTATATAATATCCAATGGCATAAAAAAGTATCCGGACAGACGAAATTATTAGCAAAGTCAATTTTAGATTTTTTAACCTTTGCTTCACTTGTACTTTCAACGTTGTTGCCATTCTCTAAAGTCGATTTTGCAGAAAACTGGAAAATATGTGTTTTTTACAGGATGTTAAAGGCAATTGCTGATTTGATTCAGTCTGTGTCCAAAAGGATGAGATCTGTTATTTAAACCCGGGAGAAAATCACCTGATTATGCTAATAATCCTCACTTAATAATGATGTCGCATAGTTTTCACTAAAAAAGTGTAGTTTCTATGCATCGAAATCAAAATAAACTATTTGCAAGAGATAAGGCTTAAAAATATGTAACCATACATCATTTTCCAATTTTTCCATAGAGAGTTACAAAATGTACTTTCTAGTTACAATCTGTAGAAATCTTACTTTTTGCAAAATCCTACAATTGAGAAAATATTATCGAAACTGATGTGAACGTGGATTGAATTTTCTTTGTCCGGTTGCTTTTGCATGCCATTGTAGAAGAAGAATTTGAAAGAGTTGTCTGACCTGCCCGAAGCAAATACCTAAATTGGAATGTGTATCCCTTTTATAGGACGGTCGAGTCCGAAACCTACCGTGATTACGAGAGCGTTTTTATAATTCCCGGGACAAGCGGAGACACAAACCGTAAGAGTCAGGCGTAAAGATTTCGTATCAATTCTGTGCAATCTTCTTCAGGCTACATGACGTACCCTACCTATATCATGTAGCTGACGAAGATGTTGCAAGAGGAGACGGGGTCCTAATAGTTACCTGTAGAATGGAAGCGAGTGAATTATTTTGTAAATATTTCTTTTTATATTCTATGAACAGAAATTTGCCAAAAGAATGGATGGATTGTTAATCACACATTGACAACTTAACCTTATTCATCGAATTGTAATGAATTTTGGATATTGTTAAATCGATCATTGAGCTGGATCAAATATTTTCTAATGTGATTATTTCATATATACATAACAATAAATGCTAAGATAGCATAAGTGAGAAATCTATGACCATTTCCTCAGAAAAATATTCAATCCACTCGATTCCATTTCGACGTGCTTCATTTGTTCCTGGAATGTTTGGTCGAGCCTTAGAGCTCGTCTTTTCTGTGTAGCTGCATTAGAACTATAGATTCTCTAACTACATATTATATACTTATTCTATGCAAACGCGTTCAGTTATTTGAATAATAATCACAATGAAGAAAAATGTTCACAATCATGTCCATATGTTTCCACTAGATTGATTATTAAAAATTCTTGAGATGGTTGCCTTCCAAGTAAAACAGAATAAATCTGTACAGAATAGTTTTAAAATATATTTCTTCGAGGATATTCTTATCCAACATTACAAAAGAAACGGTTTTCCAAAAATAGTGGAAATGGACTGTTTCTCAATTGCTTTCACTTACAAAAGACTCGTGCTTCAAACTGTTTATTGGTCTCCGCTAGAACTTGAATTGATTTTTCAAACCTGATCTTAATAAATGATAAATAAACTGATTCTTACAGAATAACAGTCTCTTTACTCACCTAAAACTCAATTGTTTTGATAATGAATGGAATAAGTACCTACTTAATAAAGAATTGAAAACTTATTCCTTTGTTTACCTATATTGAATTTGAAACTTGAAAGATGATATCACGTTCGGCGAAGATCCTAAGTGGAGCGATGCGAGTCCAATCTACGGTTAAAAAAATAACTAAACGCGCTTTTCTGCATTATCCCAGTTTCTGATCCCAATCGTGTGTTATTTGCCGCCACCTGGATCTGCGCAGGAGGAAAAAAGGTGAACAACTCCACGGACGTTGAAACTGCCAATTCGTCTGCTCGCACTCTCACATGTATTGTTTCTCTTTCTATTGATTGCACCTCCCTCATACACTTATTATTAATCAGCAATATCTTTTTACATTGATGCAAGAATATTCAAATCTTTCACCATCATATGCTATAATTATTGACTAAAAATGAAATATATTATATCATCAATGTAAAAATGACATCAATGGTGGAAAGAAGAATATAAACCTATAAACATAGAAAAAACTGTTTTTATAAATATTTTTAAGATTTTGGTTGTCACTGGTGTATATTCTTTCAATTTCCATCTTATGGACCTTGCTTCATCCTTAATATCCCGAAGTATTTTCCCTTCAGAAGCAGAAATAAAACATAAGGAATGCTTAATATTACATTTTGAAATTATTTGACATTACATTCATAACTCGAAACGGCAAGTTTTAAGTAGAGAATTCTAAGAGTCATTTTTCAAAAAGGAATGCTTTCTTGAAACTTCTAAATTACTCTAATTTTAAACTATTGACAGTTCACCATTAATAAGGCCAAACCAAATTGCATGTGGAAAAATCATTGATATAAAAGAAGTTTGGTTATATCTATAGCATAATTGTTTTGTTTAATAACAAAGGAAAACCATATACATATGTAAGGACATATCCTTTGATCATTGCATGCTAGAAAGTACATGATTATTGTGTTGTCTGAATTTTTTTTAAAAAGCATGAAGCTGCGTTGTATGAGTTATCATATATGTGTTTCCGTGCCTGCTTATTGATTTTTTCCACTGAAGATAAGTGACGATGAACATTCACATTTATACTTTTACTACACATATTTAGGCGATTACTCGTGATTTATTCATTATTTATTCAGAATCATTTGCTTCAGTGGAATATTGTCTTGTATTTCGATTTACTAATTAATTTTTTGTTGCGACAGACTTAGAAAAGGCCGAATACCAGGTCTGAGTACCCTAGCTTTCATCGCGAATTGGATATGGCCGAGAGATCGTTGTCGATCGGGCAGCCTCTCAAGCCTAACCTGGCATCCGGACTACCTCCATCCCGGTTCCCCATCTAAGTCCTTGGCACGTATCTCCAGAGCAGCAGATGGGCGATTTGTCCTTGTTGACTCAATGCTGAGTCTGCGAGCAGACAGCTCATCAAACATCTCGAGCAGTGATGACGGTGGCTTCTTACCAAAAAGAGGTGCCCGCAATCGAGCTTCCTGGCGGAGGCCTCTGGTTGGATATCCAAGCCAGCTGAGTCTGCGATCCGATGCTTCTGGACAGTCAGCTTCCGGCCTGGCGGCCTTCTTCATGGGCCAACGTTTTCAGCAGCCCAACATCAATCCCATCCCGACGATCTACAGCCCGCACACGCCCCAATTCAAGTCAAGCTCTCCAGCGACGTCCAGCGGCATGCTGCTCTCGCCCTGGACACCGCTCTACTTTAGCGACTTGAGTTCTGTACGTTATACCAGCTCAGGTGAACGTTCATATCCCACGCCACCAGGATTCATTCAGCTCAAATCAGTCCACGAGCGATACTCACAAGAGTTGCCGCCACTACGTGCCATTCACGAGGAGCATCAAGGCTTCATTCCAGTGCACCCAATAAGAGATAGCCCTAGAGCGGTGCCGCAACACAGATTAAGTAGAAACGCTAGATTCTTGCCTCCCCGTCACGCCAGATTAGCGAGGAGTGCACCGGAGTTAGACCACCTGGACAGATCGCCCGAAAGTCGATCAAGTTCAAGCGGCTTTGGTAGCAAAAACACATCGCAGCAAAATCAAAGCTCCCACAGTGGAAGCACGTTCATCGAATGGCGGCTACCACCGTACAGGCCTCCGCCACCTCCACCGGCGTCAGTGCTGCCTCCCCCACCCCCACCACTCGTAGGCCATTGGTTAGAGCTGGCTTCTTCTTCTCCCTCTGCTTCCGATCACCTACACAAAGCGGTCGATGTTGGCAGCGTGGACGGTCACTACGAATTTGACCCAAGCACTCCCACACCTACGCCCTCCACTCCTACCGGGTCAAGGGACATCGATTTAGATACATCTGGCCCAGGGCCACCTCAAAGGAAAACCTACGGCGGCATCAGGGGTAGATACGATAATATCGACGCCAGGGTCCAAGCCATGAAGGAGGAATTCAACGAATTCAGAAAGCGACAAGCCAACAGAAGAAGGAGTCACGTGCTCGAAAGTGCCTGTTGACATTGTATTATTAGCCGGCCGACTCAAAACTCGGAATGCAAATAGCTCACTCGATTGAAGATGATGATACCAATTATACGGATAGGTACTAACCGTCTTAACAGTCTTCAATAAGATATATTATCAATATATTTATTTATCTGGTATATACATATAAATAATGTGTTTATATGTCTGTGGGTATTAGCTGATAGCCTTCTGAGGTACTTGATGGTCGTGCCGGCTAAAAGAAAAGAATTGTTTTTGTGAGTGCGCGAATGCTCCCTTATCTTATATACCTATCTGTCTCTATTTCCCCTTCTGACCCGAAAACATTATATTTTTCTCAAATTCAGTGTGATATCGTAAACATAGAAAGCAAAACGAAACATGTTCTAAATCTTAAAAATAAAACAGAACCAAAACAGACCTTATAATATTTAAATGTAAAGTTTAAGTAACACTACATTCATTCACAACTTACTTACATTTGGGTAATGTCGTAATTCTAATGTAGAAGTACATAATATAAGCATGAAGCTCAATTTATTCGGGTCGAACGAGGAAGTCTCTGGAAGATTCGCATATTATAAGATATGAAATACATATTCTACAAAACCATAAGTACATTAGTTTCATCAATATATCCCTTTCAAAAATAATTGTAATGATTACTGAATAGTAATATTTATTTATTACTATGTAATGAGATATATTCTTTTTCCTTGAACATCTTAGTTTTTACAAGTTTGGTGCAGAGAAAAGATTTATTTTATATTTCCACACTCATTAATGCAGCATTGCCAATCGTAAGTATTAATAATGACCTTCAAACTTATGCATCCTATATGCTGAGGTATTATTAGCTATCTATCAAAATTTTCCTCGTTCTGGTTTGGATTTCTTTTTCAAGCATTACAACAATATTTAGAAGAAATTTTTATAGTTTTTTTTTGTTATTGTTGAAGATATCAGTAGAATCTTCCAGGGCCATCTCCAGTGTGCCGATTACTTCTTAAAATACACAAATACACATCACACGTTGACGGAAGTAATGTAATGTGTATATATTCGGTCGGGCAAAGGTGGCGCCGTTGGCTGTCAATTCGGGAAACCTTCTTCTCCCCCCTTCCTCTGCCTATGATGATGATTTTTAATAATATAAGTGAGTGAGTCTCCGCTACTACAAGCCCGACCTAACTTAATAAAATTCTAACGCTTTAGCGCGGTCTCTCATTCTCCAGAGCCGCGACCAAAATTCACAAGTGAGGCTGTTGCGTATTTGTAATACTAGATGTCTAGGATAACACTGTATAACGTACCTTCTGGCCCTCATAGGGGCTCATCATCATATATAGATTCGTGTCGACGGATCTGGATCAAAAATTCACATTTGTTGACTCGCAGCACTTTACATTGTCAATAGAGTTCCAAGAAAGTGGTGTTGAGAAATAAAAGAGCAGGAGGCTTATTCCCGACTGAATCAATCAAATTAGAATCGAGAACCATTGGCACGATGGTGGATTGTATAGGAACTATGATTGAGAAATCACAATCAAAGACAATTCTTTTAACAAAGAGCTTTTGGATTTTCTTTTCGATCAACTTGTTTGGAAGTAAAAATATTTTGTTGAATCCAACTCTTATCGTATAGAGAATCGAATCAAGTTAGTATCGAGTTTCAGGAGTAAGCCACCATTGGTTCTTCTTGAAAAGGGCATAATTATATTCATGGAAATGCAATTATACACTTATAAAATCACCCAAAGTTCTAACATATCAATGAAGAACTTCAAATGTTTGTGCTATTGGAGTAGCAGTAGTATTTGAATTTATAAGGAAATTATGAATATCAAAATCACATTATTGGCGTACTCAGAAATTATAAGAATCGCCAATTGCTTGAAATATAGATTCAAATTCGAACCCAATTTTATATTTATATTATCACAGAGTGTAACATTGTACATAAATGTGAGCTTTCCTCGTTCACTGAACAATAATTAATTGATGGGATTGAGGATGTGCAGCGATTCAACATTTGTGAATAAAAAAGAAACTTAATTAATATCTGGTTGTAAATTTACTTTGGGATTTGTGTTAATTTACCAAACAAACTATGCTGATTCGAATATCAAGTGCAATAATTTCTGCCTTTTGAATTAAAAAAAGGGAAGAATATCATAATTTGTAGATATTGATCAGATTTTTTTGATTTCATTTAAATCCACAAAAGGGATTATTTAAGCAATGTCATCTTACTCGTCGTCTATCTACGGTCTAAATATATGTTTAGCCTATATAATGTATTTAAAGGCCTCAGTACTGTGTAGGTTGTGTTCATTTATAAACAAATAATATGATGTATATTTATTATTAATAATTTTCATGTAGTAGTGTGATGTAAAATCTTCCCAGAAATTTGATTTATTATAGAACTGTGATAATCTAGAGTTAGATGCCACATATTTATTATAAAAGAACGATGGAACGGGATCGTTCTAGACTTGAAAACTTGAAAATTCTTAGACTTTACCATATTTCTTTATTATAATATATTTATATTCGTTTTGGAAGACTTGCCCATATATTAAAAATCTAATTTAATAGTTTGTTTGGTAGATATATTATTTTTGTACCTAGATAATGTATGTTCCGATTTTTTGTATATTAATTTTTGAACTGAATTAGTACAATTCATAATTATTATGTAGATTTAATTTTAAATAATTGGACGAGTGATTGTTTGGTGTGTGCTCAATATATAAACGATGGAGTACATTGAAATAAATTCCAAAAATAAGTCGAAAACAAAAAAATTATAACGATTTTTAAACTTAATTATAAAGAAAATGTTATACATTCTTGCCAATGATATTTATTACTGATTTTAAGGACGGATCACGATTTTTTAAATAACATTTTGCATGTTTATTAGGCACTCGATCTTTTCCGAAGATGACCGAATAATAAGAGTATTGAAAATCTATTGTACATTATTGATTATATCATTTCTCACAGCACACAAATCTAGTAGTAGAGAGTATCTTTAGTTTTAAGTGTTAAGTAGAATATAACAGTTGTTACTATGTAACTGCGCTGTATAAAGCATCACATCTGAATAAAATACAATAATGTTGCGAAAGACTTGGAAGTGTTTTCGTTTTTATTATTTAAAAGGTAAAAGACTCACACCTATATTATTTTGTAAGTTACACTTACGGGCTGGACTGACAAACTAGCGCTGGGTATATTTCTATAGTGAAGCGTCACTGGAAGGGGGTATCTTGAGACATATCGGTGGTTCAGAATCCACCTTAAACTTGAGGTCCCTTGTCTGTGGTTATACTTTCAAGGTCAAGGAGAAGAATGATAACATGCTACCTTAGGATTCTACCATCGCCTTAGTTAGTAGTACTTGCCTCCATCTTGGAACAACTACTCGGTGAGCTAATACTTCATCCCGCATTGCATTTCATCATCGTTAATAGATGCAATATGATTGAATATTATCCTATATTGCAAACTTCTATGCAACGGCACTTTGAGTTCTTCGGACACATCCTAGAGTCATATGTGTATCTGAGGAGTTCAAATAATAACGAAATCGTCGAGCATACACTTGACTCCACTGTGATGTGTTCAGAATGAAGTTAAAGCAAAAAGGTTAGAAGTTTGCAATATAAGTATTGGATAGTATTCAATCATATTGCACCAATCAACGATGATGTAATGCAATGCGGGATGGAGTATTAGGTCACCGAGTGGTTGTTGTCATCGTTGGTAGGTACGGTAATAGTATTAACCTAATATCTACTGTTGATTTAAAGTCTTTCATATTTTTGTTTTATTTATAACAAATTGTGCTTACATTTCTGAAGCCTATCAAAGAAGAAGTCGAGATGACTGAGAGAAGTATTAGTATTCCTCTTCTCTTTTACATTATTCCTGAAAAAAATGTCAAATTTATGATCATGACCAGGCGCAATTTTGTAATATTATGAAAGTGAAGGAGACGATATCCCCAGTAAATCAAAATAAGAGTAAAAAACAACAATATCTGTGATTGTGGTGACCTCAATCATGTAATTTTTTCTTGTCCTCTGAATGACGGATCAATATCAGTAATAACCCTTCTCCAAAATATAAATCAGGCAGCATTTTTACTTTTGAACAAATACATTCTGCTTAATGATATTAAAATCTGAAGAAAATACAGAACTCCAAAATCTCTACACATCCTAACCAAAATGAATTACTCCTTCGTTGTGAAGTATAAACAATAAATCATATACTAATAAGTCCAGTATCATAAACCTCAAATTCCCCGAAAAAGACCTTTGTTGTGACGTTTATGATGTCCAATAACACCTCTACCAAAGGAAGAAAAGGAGAAGAAAGAGGAAACCATAAACACAGAAGCTAGATTATTAGGTGTATCCATACGAGATGGAAAATTAAATCAAACTGAAAGGCTTTAGAGAAAGATACGATTACGAGTCGGACATCACTCTCGGAAAGGGTGAATAACTAAAATTCACCGACTCTGAGAAAATGCCAAACAAAATAAATAGAAGAAGAAAGATGAATGAGACGATATTGTGGAAATAGCTTTTGTTAATCATGTTGGGTTCTAAAGTCTTGACCTGGAAGAGTAGAATCTATAGGGTTCTGAAATAATTTTCAAATGATCCATAGTTATGGTAGATAGGCAATCTAGTAAATATGTATTAAGATGATTCGACTATTTTACAACGCCGAAAATTTCAGGCGTACCAACTTAAACGGAAGTAATACTTACATTGACTATTTAACCTACAACTCTACAAATATACCAAAGCTTTTTAGAATAATTTTCATGTTATGAAGAACATTATTTTTCAGTATTGGAAGCTTATTGATATTGACCTTCTCAGTGATAAAAAGGGTACAGCTTATATACAGAAGAGATTGAAAAAAAGCATGTTCCATTAGACTCCTGGCTTTGATAATTCCGGGAGAAATGAAATGATATCAAAAACATGTCCTCGTCCAAAAACACAATCCAAAATCCAATCAGAAGTAGGTGGAGTTTTTTCACAAATATTTTATTTCATCGGATTACAAAATATTTCACCAATTTGGTACGAAACCCGGAAAATTATACCATCATAATAAAAAAAAATGGTTGTTGCACTGAAAAATATAAAATAATATTAATTCTATTGGTGCTGATACTTTTTTGGAGTTGTGCAGTTGCAGTCAGATTAAAAACCTTTGGCACCAACTTCACCAGCACCAATAGAATTAATATTGTTTTGTATTTCTCAGTTCACCAAATAATAACGTCGGCCCAATTAGAAAAAAAAAATATTTTACAGTTTTGAGTGTAATATTAGTCACGAAAATCGTAGAACGTTCCATATACCATGTATATTCTTTGCTTGTAGGTAGGTGCTTATTATTACTCATAAATCCAAAAACATCGTCGCGGAAATACGCATTTATATATAGACTTTACCACTGCCGTAACTCGAAAACCGTAATTCTATGTAAAAAATGTTCAATATAAATATTGCTACAAATAATCTGGCTTTTAATTTGACATTCTCAGATTTTCAAATTTCGAAAAAAATTGCCCCTTCCACATAACGAAAATACACATATTTCAAATTTTAACATCGCTGAAACTGTAGCTCTTTTGAAAAAATGTTTAATTTAAAAGTTCCGGATATTTTGTTGTCTTCAATTCTACCGTCTCGGATTTTCGATTTCCGAGAAAAATTGCCCCATGCACCCCTTCGTGGGTAGTTTCCGGTTGCGGATTTGACTTTTTATGAACATGGAACCATTTCTCAAGTCCCCTCTTTCAATTGAATCAAAAATCATCAAAATCGGAGAACGTTTACTATATACAACGAGCGCACGAACCAAAAAATACAGACCTCCTCCGATTGGGTTTGTCGTTCAAAAATGACATTTAGGTACATAATCACTTTTCGACTCGCACTTGGCTGCATTTTTTTATTCTTCCAAATATTGGATGGATCTTATTGAAATTACTTGGGCAATCATGTCAGTTATCTAGTTTAACCAAGATCTTTGAAATATTGAACACAAAAAAATTCCACAAATGCACAGAAATTTAATTTAATATTCAATTATTAATTAATATCTTATTGCTCGTAGTCAGAAAAAAAATGTTTCTCTAATGTTCGTTGATTTGAGTACCTAATTTCAAAAAAGCACTCTCAAAGAAACAAAGGAAGAAATTTTATCTTTATCTTTACGCGACTGATTTTTTAGCTAGTTTGGTTATGATAGTACAAAATAAAAATTGAAAAATTTATTCTATTTAAATATAAGATAAACTTATTACTAAAAAAATGCATTGGGGTTAATGAATTGTGGACATTTTTCAAAGTTATAACTTTGAAAAATGGAACCCATTTCAATAAATTTCTACTTGGAAATGTGATGATATGAATGAAAATCTAAAAAAAAAATACAATATTCCGAATTAATATAATACATAGTTTGAACCAATATTTTTGTAGTATCAAAACGCTAGAACTATATAGCTATTATGTAGGAACCTAGTTTTTGAAATGAGATAATACCTATTATAATTTCGGAGATGCACCTTCTTAATTTCCATTACGGTAATGATCTCTGTATAAATTACTTGAATGATATTATTTTCAATTTTGTATTTAATAAGTAATGTGTTTGTGTGCGTGAAATTGGTGGTGATGATGAGAATGAGAAATTAATCTTCCACCCACATCCATAATGAATCATAGGACGTGCGAATGGATAAGTTATTGCGTATGTAATTCGTTTTGATAGGATTATTTTTGTTCATCATTTCAAATAAGTACGCCACATTGCTCTATGATAAGCAATGGACTACTACACTGAATAATGACTTATTCGTTATAGAAGGTTCACGATAACTTGGAACCAGCAAGCTGTATGAGTGCAACTACTACCTCACAGTCCACACAATGAACTTCTAACATTTAAATTAGATCAAAAGAATCGATAATATACAAGGGAAACATTCAAGTACGCTTGGGATTTTTGTACTGATACGATAACATATTGCAAACGTGATAGAATAATCTGACTTCTTAAATTAAAAACACTGAGAAATTCACAAAAACACTGCATTCACACTAATGCAGTGATAATGTGCAAATTGTAATAATTTAAAAAAGCACACAAATGAATTGTATATCTTCTCTGGGTCAGGAAGGCGGTCAAAAACCCGTAATAATATCTGGTTTATAAAAATATTTATTGGTTTTATCATAATATTCCGTTGCATCAACATCGACACTAAATTCTTTATAAACAAACTATTCATGTTTGTTATATATCACCTTCACTGAGAAACAATTTTCATCCCATACCATATTCAGGACCCTTCTGAGTAAATAAATATTTTTTACAAAAAAATAGGACCGACTGTAATAGTTAGTGCACTGAAAATACAAAATAATAATTATTCTATTGGTACTGGTAATTTTGAAGTTATTAATTGTAGCGATTTGTTGTAGACACCAACTCCAAAAATACCAGCACCAATAATTAATATTATTTTGTATTTTTCAGTGCACTAACTTACAAAGTCGGTCCTATTTTATTTCACACTTTTGAGTGTAACATTTAGTTGTCAAAATCATTCAACGTTCACCATATGCTTATTATCAAGAGGTTTCAAAACATCGCTGAAATAGTATAACAATCAGCAAAAGCGGAGCACATTTACTAAGTAAAATGCGCGACTAGTATTTTTCAGAGTACCAACTAATATATTATTTTATAGCTGAAACACAAATATGTCAGAATTTACCACTGCAGTAACTCGAAGATTTTTTTGAAAAATGTCATTTGCAAATGTTGCTGAGTATGATCTCTTCTTAAATTTGTTCGACTCGAATTTTTGATTTTCGAAAAAAAATGCCCCCTCTACATAGCGTAAACTCATATTTCTCTTTACTATTGATCTCGAAAAATTACGATTCTTTTAAAATGTCCAATTCAAACGTTGCCGGATATGATGCCCATTTTAATATTCCAATTTCGAATTTTAAATTTTAGATAAAGTTTGCCCTTCCACATATTTCAGATTTTACTACTGCTCCAATTCGGAAACGTACGATTATTTTAAAAAAATGTCCAATTCAAACGTTTCCTGATATGGATTTTTCTTTAATTCTGCCATCCCGGATTTAAAATTTTCGAGAAAAGATGCTCCCCTTTTGGGAGAAGTTTAAGATGGGAGGGGGGAGGTGTATGTCGGATTTTGTTTTTTTTTCAATGGGAGCAGTTCCCAATACTCCTCTTTCAAATTGAAAAAGAATATTCAAAATTGGATCACGTTTACGATCATCCATAAAAAAAATACAGTCAAATTGTACACCTACCTCCTCCGTTTGGGAAGTCGGTCAAAAACAGAATTTACAGAAGGCTGCTAAAGTTAAACTTTTAGTAACATCATCCAAATGTAAGGGAATTTTACTTTGAATTAGTGTAGTAGGTAGCACTTTTTAATCTGCATTCTCATCTACAAAAAGATATAAATACATACCTATTTCCTAGCAATCTTAGATCTGAAGTGCTGCTGAAGTGGAATTTCTCCGTTATATATATACTAGCTTTTGCCCGCAGGGAAAACAGCATTCAGTTCCAAGCGGTAGTTTTTGCGTGATGCATGTACAACATATAGACAGACGCGGTAAAATGGAACCTTTATTTTAAGTTAGACTTCTTGCAATACATCGGAGAAAATTGCATTCAATTCCATGTAGTAATTTTTGCGTGATGCGTGTAAAAACATACAGAAAGATAGACAGACGCGGTAAAACGGAGCCTATATTCTAAGATAGACCTCGGTGAAAACTGCATTCAATTCCTTACAGTAGTTTTTGAGTGATGCGAGTACAAACATACAGACAGATAGACAAAAATTGTTTTCGCTTATGTTGCTCTAATAAAGCCGCCCCCTTAATTGTTTTTCTTAAATATCTATAATGTACAAACATCGGCCTGTTACAATTTTATTATATGTATAGATAATCCATATACCCTTTCTAGCATATACAGGGTGTTTCATAAGATATGCGCAGGATTTGAGGATGTGATAGCTCGTCCAAAAATATGAAAAAAAAGTTTATATTAACTTGCCCTCTAAAATGTACCATTTTCGAAATACAGGGTGTTGAAATTAACAACATTAAATAGTTTTTTGTGAATATCTCCGGAACTGTTTATCGTACAGAAAACAGATTTTGTAAGCATTTTCCACACATAATAAGTTAAGCTTCGAGTCAGAAAAACATTTTTGTTAAGTCATAACATAAGATTCTGAAGGAGTACTGGTTGTTTTTCGCCCCAGTTTCTACGCCAATGGAAAAATTATGGTTTTCAGACGCCCATTTGAACCACCAATGTTTTTTACACAAAAATGGTAATGTTGATCATGAAGTCTAAAGTCGAACGTTTTAGAGAAATATCAACTTTTATGTTGAAAAAACACGGATTTTCTTAATACAATTTTTTATTCACGATATTTTTTCCAATCTCATTACCCTGTATCTCCAAAATGGTGCATTTTAGAGGGTAAGTTAATATAAACTTGTTTTCTTGTTTTTGGACGAGCTATCACATACTCGACCTGCGCATATATTATGAAACAACCTGTATAATACTGTAGGGCTTACAATCTTTTTATATTTGCACAAACTTTCTCCATTCCTTCCTGTCGTATGCCTGTCCAGTTGCTTCTTTCCAGTTCGTTCCTCTCTTCTCCAGAAGTTGTGTGATTATTTTAGCCCAGGTGTTCCTTGGTCGACCCTTTTTGCGATTCTTCTATCCTAGCTCAACATACTTTCCTAATTGTCATCCTCTGCAGGTGTCTCCACCAAGATAGCTGTCTCTCTTCAACGTATTCTAGGGTTGACTTTATTTCTGGATGTTGTCTTTTATCTATATTTTTAATTCTCTCTGTTACTTTTCTGCGGTTCTGTTAATACCCATGTTTCACAACCAAAAGTAAGTAGTAGTTTATATATTGTTTTAAAAACATTGATTTTTTTATCTCTATTTATATATTTTTTGTTTATGAATTTCTTGGTGTTATTATTAGTGGGGATATCTATTTCTTGTTCCCCCTTTTCGTCTAGAGTTACTCCATTGGTCACTATCTTTAGTTTTTCTATATTCTCTCCAACCATCATGACTTTGGTTTTATTCTTATTTATTTTTAATCCATTTTCTTTCAATGCCATGTTCCATATGTTTATTGATTTGTAGGTCTTTCTTACTTTCATTTAATATTACCACGTCATCTGCAAATGCTCCTTCGCTTATTGATATCCTTTCTAGCAGTGTATGTCATATTTCTCATTTTTTGTTTCTGGGTGTGCATTTTTTTCTGTGTTATAGAATCCTTGTTTTGAATCATAAGTCTACGTTGCCGCAAGATTTACCTGTGAAGATAAACAATAATGCAAAATGTAACTTGAACTTGACACAAGTAATTCTTTGAAAAACTGTATAAATTTCATAAAATAAATTTGGCGACAAGCTTTTAAATCATATAAATTTTATTTTGTTGGACTGATTTAATTTAAAGTTTATTTTCTTCTTTTTAGAGCATTTAAATAAAAAACTTCAAAATGTACTTATTAGTACATGATACTATTTTTGAAAGATCTTGATGAATACTAGGTAAACCTCTTTTTTTGATGTGACTATAATTAAACCAAAGAAAAGTTCAATTCCAATAACAAAAATGTATGTAAATGTATGTTTAAAACTTGTACCTCGAGGGATAAGTACATTTATATTACAGAAGACGATAGTGGTAGTTTTATAGAAAAATTTGTTTTTGTTTTGTTATGAACAAATATCAGATTTTAATAAATAATAAATAAGGAAGTCAAGCTAAATTTTCTCATGAATGATATATTTTATTATTATTAATTAAGTTATCAGTATCCGGGCACGTTTACTATTTAAACTGCACGAATATTATTTACATATTCTAAAAATTCGTTTAATCAACAATGCTATTGAGAATACTCAAATTATCTTTATTTGTTCACATTGTATCTGTCCTGATTAAAATCTGAAAATTCTGCATTCCACCAGTCTCTTAAAGTTAAAATTGGAATAATTAAATGTTTTATCTACCATCGTCTTGTCGAGTCGAATATGATAAAGTAATAAAAACTGTTTAAGATTTCCAATGAATCTCACGTAATAAATCTGTACGTCCACATAGAATATATAGGCGAAATATCTTACACTGTTATGGTGCTATTTTAAATCGCAGTAGGTGGACAATATTAGAGGAAAATTGCTGTCACAATAAATGGACAATAATTTAGTGCTTCCTCCTATTAAGGTCCTGTTACACTAGATTCAATTATAGAGAACATCTATGTAAAATGCCAATGATTCAAATGAGTTACAATAATTTCCAGTTGACTGAGTGCATAATTTGAAGGCATCGTCATTGCGTTAAATTGATGGTATTTACATGAACTCAACACACTGCCTTTCATACTAACATATACAAGAAGTCAACTAAGAACTAGTTGAGAGAATGTACACAATATAAAGAATTTATAAGTGCATATTGAGATTAGATTATAGATAGCGCTTGATATAGCATATCGATTGATGAAACTGTAGATAGATTAGTTAAATTGAATATAAATTCAAATTAAATCCGATTCATATTTTATATAAATATTATCAGAACAGCTGATCAGATGGACATTTAGACAATAATTCTAGCTATTGTTGTGGGGTCTGTTCAATTCTGAATTTTGAAAGCATTAGAAAATAAATAATACATCATCATTTTTAATCAATTTCTTCCCGACTTCATAAAACGTATATGTATACAAATACCTACAATTAAATTATTGTATCTTAGCTTTTTTATAATAAACATGCTACGATTTTAATGACAAATTACAAAAGTATCAAAAGTACCTTCCACAGGAATTTATATTCCAAAATCAATGGTTAGGTCCATATTGTATATCGTAAAAGTAATTATCTAAAGTGCGACAATTGCTTATTAGCGCTATTATACATAAAACCTGGAGATTCCAAGACTGACACCTATAACCCGACCCACATCACAGATCTTTTATTTGGGTGCCTGAATCTATGCAATGAATCACCTTCCGTAAAATAAGCAACTGATCATCACCTAGGCAAATTAGAGATAGCGTCTCGCACGTGAGACGTCCCCATTTGTCCAATTAACCTTCCTAATACAGCCAAATGAGGCGAATTAAACGCACTCATCCTCCCAATCGCGTGGACCTTAATCCGCTATAGCTCTGCGATCGAGTGCACCCATCCACCAAGTCGGTGTAAAACCTGCGTAGGTAACTTGATAGTTCTTCTCCTGTACTCCCTCGCTACCTACAGCCGTCGTCGTCGTCTTATATTCACCAGATCCGGCCAGCGTTTTGGTCCTTCGGCATCGGTGGAAAATGTCAATTAATTGCGCATCGGCGGCATTTGTTCGTGTGCTCTTGTTCTGTGTTGTTATTGTTGCTTGTTATTATTATGAGGAAGACAACAAGCCGAGATACCTGACTGCCTCCATAGGGGACTATATAGTCTTTAATTGCGACATTGACTTCCCGCAGGATTATCCAGTGCCGTACAAATTGTACTGGAGGAGAAAGGTTGGTAGCAGCGATTTTCATTTTTATGAATCTTACAAAGATAATGTTGTATATAATATATAGTGTACGCGAAAATTTACCAAGTATCATAGAAAAAAGAGATCAATCAAACCTAGTGTCCTTTAGATTATTATTTCTGGGGCATGACCAAGAAACTGACAAAAAAGGTTCTGTTCTGGACCAATGACATAATAAAAAAATAAATACCAGCGAATACTCTACGTGTAACTTACACAACATTTTTAAAATCCTGCTTAAGCCCTTATACTCTAACCCTATACTCAGGGCCGATTTCATAATCAAATTTAATCTCCTATTAATTTTAATACTACAATAAAAACTTCATATTTTTTTTGATTGAACATATAATTCAAAGTTACTTTATAAGAACGGAAGATAAGGTGACTGATGTTATAAAAGTAATTATAAAATGCACCATTCTTATTCTGTCATCAAAATACGAGTTACACAAATTCAAGAATTAACTAATCTTCCTTTAGGGATTCGTTATTAAATCGGCCCTTATACTAATAACTGCTGTTCGGTGGATATTCATTTTTAATTTCCCTGCAAAATATTTGTAAAATTCTTTCAAACTAACAGATATGTATTAGACCGTGCCCAATTATACAGTGAGTCCATAAAGTAAGAAATAAAATTGTTAGTATGTACAGGGTTGATTTATTTTTGAAAACAATTTATTTTCAGATTGTGCATTTTCCCCTTTAGAAAATACTATAGGTACACTAAACATTATAAAAAGGCAGGAGATCATCGTTTTTTAATATTTCAAATTATACACATAAGTATTTATAAAAAATATATATTTTTAAATGTTTATTTTTTATCTATCAATTACAATAACAACAAGAGCATATAAAATGGAATCATTAATTATGTTTTCTTTTCTTTACTCTCCTGATAATACCACAACAAGTAATCACAATCTCGCCCAATATTCTTCATGTTTCTATTTATAGAAATAAATGTGTGTTATATGAATCATGTGAAAAATCTTCTAATCAAAATTATGTGGTTCTTGTCATAATTTTGTAATGAATGGCCCTGTATACTTTGATTCAAAGCACACGCAATCTTTAATCAAATCGACGGGCCCCAGGTTCTTTGGAAAAATTAGCCCAGTATATTTTATGATTTTTTTACCTTACATTACGCACTCACTGTACAATGTACATAAGTACATTTTAAATCATAGAGTGTTTAATTAGGTCTTTTCTTTACGTTAAAATAAAGATTTACTATATTTATGCAAAAACCTGAGGTAATCAAGTGATACTTTTACACAATACCTATTGTTTTTTTTACAGAGATATAAACGAGATTCATTTATTTTGAACTAGATTACTCTGTGACATGAGCAGATAACCAATAGTCAACGGATTTATATGTATTTCACTAGCATTTGTATTAGTTTCTTCTGGAAAAAAATATCTATAGGGAAATGGGGATCAAAAACAAATAATTGTATTTTGCTCAGCAACTTTAGAATTTTTTAGGGTGAAGTTATATATTCTTGGCAAGACGGCGTTACCACGGAAGCAGATGAATATGTGGGACGCATCACTTTACTCAGTCCAGAGCAACAGCGTATCTTTGGCAGAGCTTCCATCAATTTGACATCGATTAGAGAATCTGACGCTGGATGGTTTGAATGCAAAGTAATTTTTCCAAATAGGACACCACCTTGGAGGAACAACGGGACCTGGTTTCACTTGACCGTCAGTGGTAAGTATTTTAGGTTTCTCCTCAAAATCATAATGACTCTTTCAAGTTCATTCAAATTTTGATTAAAATTAAGGAGACCAAATATATTTTAAGGTGGGAATCTTCTTGCTGTACCTCCCATAAATAAAACAATTATGGAAGGTGAAGAAGCCCAATTTGCTTGCGTAACCAAGGACTATGCCATCAAGGTAAGATGGTTCAAGGATGGTATCTTGCTGAGTGAGTACAAAGACCTAATGACCAGATCATGGATCACCAAAGATAACACATTGGTGATACGACCCACCGATTCGGGAGATTATGGAGAATACGAATGTGAAGCCACGAATGTTGAGGGTGAACGGCAAACTGCTAGGGCCTTTTTGAATGTTCAGTGTAAGTCATACCAAAGATTAAGTATTTCTAATCTTTGTCATAACTATAACTACAGAAATTCCCTAAATATATTCGATCAAGATCTAAGATTTATGAGATTCCTCTAAATAATTTCTGTTACTAGCCACTACACATAAAAGTTGTGTTCGGCTTCCTTACCCAGTTTTGATGTATTTTAATTCGATACATTATAAAAACAAAGGCTGGAGGTTACATACTAAATTTGTAGGAGATCTTGTAGATTTATTATACCTTCAATTAGAACTGAAGCAATTCCATTTCATAGCAAATCAAAATTGAATTCTATCAATTTGAAACTTCATACGAAGTTATTTATATGTTAATAAATTGATATTATTAGATAGATATTGTTTTCCATAATAATATTTTCTTATTTTGAGATGTTGTAAACCATTGCGTGAAATAGCTAAATAAGGTCTATTCTATTCTATTATAATCCACAAATTATGAAAATTCTAGATAAAGCCAAAGTGGTATACGCTCCTCCAGAGATCCATCTACCGTTTGGACGTCCTGCCATTATTGACTGTCACTTTCGCGCCAATCCTCCGTTGACAAACTTACGATGGGACAAAGATGGGTTCCTGTTTGACCCGTACAACATCCAAGGTGTCTTTTATCGCCGCAATGGCAGCCTCTATTTCAGCAAGGTAGACGAATCACACGGGGGCATCTACACTTGCACCCCCTACAATGATCTCGGTACCGAGGGTACCTCCACCAATATGCATGTGATTGTACAGAAGCCGCCAATTTTTGTTCGAACACCACACAACTTGTACTTGAAGAAACTTGGCGAGAGCATCGAGATGCCATGCGATGCCCGAGATGGTGAGGATGGGCATAAGCCCATCATAGTTTGGTTCAAGGTAAATAAAAGTGATCTTCCACAATGAAACCTTTGTACAGGCTGTCCAGAATAAGATTCACTACCTCTCTATCTCAGAAACTATGGGAGACACGAAAAAAAGTATTGAAATAAAATATTTGTGAATTTCTTTGAATTTTTGAGTTTTATTGCTGCTATATTCACAGGGTGTTTCATTTATCTGATACAGGTATCAACTCTCTTATTTTAAATATATATTTTTTTATTTTTTGATTCTTCGTAAAATTTTAGGTTAATATTATAGAACTCACAGAATATGATTTGGTTTTCATTGTTTTTCCCGCTCCTACACCTGAGATCCTATCTTACCTACTTGTTGGAGAACGTTGGTTTGTTCAAAGTACATCTTGTCTTTAAAGTTTCGTATGTTTTTGAAAGTATTCTGAGTATTTGTTCTCGTTGTTTTTATTAGTATTTCGTAAAGGTCTGTGAATGGGATTTTTGAAAATTGCTGAATATTTTTCTGGCTTCCTCGATCACCAGATCTTACACCTCTTGAATTTTATCTTTGTTGTTATATCAAAACCTATTTTTACCATCGTAACTTTCAAATGGATTTTTAGAAGCATTACTGCTGATCCAATAAATGTACTTAGCAATGTTCTAGCTTTCACATCGAGTAAGAAAACCGAGAAGAAAACATAAAATACGCGTGTGATACATTGTTGATATGGTTATAAAAAGCGTTATCAAATGCAGAGTGTGCTGTGATGTTACCTAGAAAACTAACCGTGTGATAATATTGTCATAGGTATTTTGATCTGGAAACAAATCTGAGACTGACTAATTCCCTGTTTTGATAACTTTTCATCTAAATAAAATAAAAATTCAAAAAATTAGTTTTCCTACAAATTGAAAAAAAACAAAAGGAGTTCTTAGAATAAAACGATTAAAAATATCAAATTTCTCACTGTTTCCTATTCGACTAAGTATTGATTACACTTATCGACATTCTAATGCTATGCCAACCTTGGTATTACAGAAAGATGGATCTGCCTTGCCAATGGGCCGCTACTCCATCAGGGATGGCAATCTGAGTATTGTCGATATCCAAGCCGAGGATAGAGGTATCTATCAGTGCTCAGCAACCAACAAGGCAGCCACCATAACGACCGAAACAGAGCTCCTGGTGGAGAATGTACCCTCTAGTGCACCTTACAACCTATCTGCCGTCACATCCACCAGTTCCGTCCATTTAACATGGAAAATAGCTCGCCAAAAGGCCAATGTAGATTTTAGTGTGTGGTACAAGAGCAAGGAGAGCACGGAGTGGAAGACCTTCTTGGTACCATCCTCGAAGGTCTTGGAGGCAACTATAACAAATCTCCTACCAGGTAAGGTAATATTGAAATATCATTCAAGCTGTGAATTTTATTTTGGTTTCTTTAAATCATTGCTTCAGACAATAGATATAATTGATTTGGGATGTAACTTCGCAAATTCTTCAATATCTCGAATGTTTGCTTTTATCACTATGTCTTCTCTCTATCTCTTCTCTCAAGAATAGCTTCACATTGTTGTTGGTCTTCCTGAGCACATTTTCAGCAATGATCGAACGTCCATAGTGACGATGTCGCTATATAATTTTGTGAATCATTTTAGGCAACTATCATGTCTGTTTCGAACTCTGTAAACCTTGAAAACGTGAATTCATCTTTTATAAGCTAAATATTAAAGATTCTATTTCAGTCTTCATTGCTTCAATCTACCGCTTTGCACATGCACCTTCCATTTATAGTTTTGAGCTTTATGTTGGTCCCTCTAGTGCTATGGATGCTTTATGGCTTATCATTTTTGCAAACTAGCTTTCTAACGAAAGCATCAAATGAATGAGTTTACTTGCCACTGTCCAGTGAATATACTGCCCATTGTTATCATGTTCACTAACTAATTAGCAGATTGCAAATTATTTTGGGGAAAAGTTGGAAGCCAGTCTACTTTATCGTACTTGCTGGTGAACTAGTTGCGAGTATATCCTTGGTTCCAGATGTGAGTGTCTACGATACATCACCCACTTTATAACTTACCTTCCTCTTCGGAATACCCAAATTTTACCAAAATAAATAAATTGTGTGTGTCACTAATTAAATTGCCTGCTAGTTGACTCGCGTTCTTGTAAACTCGCCAGCTAGCAGATAGCAATCTTGTTCAACATCATCGAGACGTTAACATACAAGCGATATGCTCTTTTATCTCACCTTGAGGACCAGTAAATGATGATGTTTTTTGCTCTTCAGCTAGCCAAATCAATACTTCTTCAAATTGTTGAACATTAATTATTTATTCTCTCTCACTAAATTATTATTTACATTTGCATTTAAATTTCCCTTTTTTATTAATTGATTGAATTTAGGCAAACAAAAAGCATTACGTTCTCATGACCTGAAAATCTACAAGAATATAAAATGTATAACATAAAAACTTTATGATATATACATATGAAGTCAACCAAAGGGAAAGTAAATAGAAACCAGCCTTTTCTTCACATTTATTCAAAACGTGTTGTATCTCTCATCTCTCAAACGATGCTCACTCGTAGCTATATCAAACATCAAACACACATACGCTTTTGATGTTCTGCGTCTCGTTTATGAATAATTTTATTAAGTCGTTCCAGAAAATGTAATAGATAGGTAAATACGTTTCATCATAATTCCATGAACTTGCAAGTAAAGTACAAAGTCAATACACATTTTTTTCATAGCATTTAGTTTGATAATCTTGTGTAGGAACATTATAATCCATTATAACAAATAAAAATACATTGCATGTTAATTCCAAATATTAAAAGAGCATAATTTTACAAGAGAAAATTTAGAAGCGAAAGATTCTAGCTTGATAATTATTTACTTCATTCTCAACTTATAAATGCCTTACTGTAACTAACTGTTAAACGACTATAAACATTGTCCTACAGAATATTTCCTCTAATATTTTTCTCCATTAGCATTTGACAGCTCACCCCATGATATATTCTTCTTCTGTTTTTCGTCTGTCCGTCAATATTTCATTATACTCATTCTCAAAGAATTAAAACATGTTATCTCTATTCAGGAACCGAATACGAGTTCATGGTCCTTTGTAAGGATGATGACAGCGAGGGCCTCTTCAGCAAGTCCATCCGCGCAAGAACCAAAACCGTCGACGATGATGCCGTGCATTTCAAGAACACCAAGGGTGCTGTCTACCCTCCAGTGGGCTATCCGAGAAATGTTACCGTCCATCCCACAGAAGATGGATTGCTAGTCACATGGCAGCGACCAGAATACGGACTGGAGTTCCTCAAGTGGTACATTGTCAGGTGGAGTTTGGTGACGGATGACTTTGATTTCGGTTCTGGAGATACGAGGAATACCAGCTATTTGAGTAAGTATGCAGGTATAATACATTGGTGTATGATGCCATCAGATTGCATCACCCACCACTGGTCGGAACACTGGATCAAATTCAGGAACACATGCTTATTTACGGTTTCAAGATTACGTCAAATCTCATAACATACTCAGAGTTGGATTTCTAATGATAACTTCTTATCGACAAGCCATGAATCAACGTGGCCTATAAATGCATAAAATAATGCAGGCATATTCATAATCCAATCTTTGTTCGGTACTAGCTAGTACCATATTAAAATAAAAAACAAAACACTATCCTACCATGACATAAGAGTCGTAAACCTAATTTAAGGTTAGTTTAGTTAGATTGCATCACAGTCCTTATTTACGACCGTGGATTGAAGATTCGGTCAGTTGTGTGTTCTGCTAGACATAAACATCCGCACTTAATTTAGTAGTTTCGATTATGAATATTTTAATCTGAGATGTGATGTAACCGACATTTTTATAAATGTCGGTCTGATAACCCATTTTAGAAAACAGTTCTGATAGAGAAAGTAGTCTTAATTCAAAACTATCTTCACTATTTGCATGTAGGGTGAAGATTATATAATTTTACATTAACATAAATATATCATTAAGCTATTCTTATTGTAGAACAGATATGCAGCTTTGTATGAATTTCTCAACAAGGATAACTAGAATTTGAAACTATGTTTATTAAAAATTATGTAAAATAATTTATTGCATTTGTTTGAGATAATGAATAAGAGATTCTAATTCTGTTCAATTAGTGCTCATCATAATATACCAGATGATCTTTCAATGAAAATAATCAATTTTCTTCCAGTTACCAACATTGCCGAAGGGGTGGAATACGAGATCCAAGTAGTGGCATTATCGGTAGATGATCAACAATCCCTGAGTGATAAGGTCATTGCAGTATTTCCAGGTTTCAAGAGTATAAGAGCCGTTTCCACGGGCATCATAGCAGGTTTAGCATTCCTTGGAACGGCCTTCATAGCTGTCTACTATATCAAGAGAAGGTGGGCCAAGACATATCAACAAACGAGTACGAAGAGTTAAAAGAAATCATTGTATCAAACTGTTGATTAGTTTCTAAGTTAACGAAGAGTCTATTATATTTGTACCAAAGTTGTTTGATATATTTTTTAGCTCTTGAGCTTAGGTAATAAGAAAAATGTATTTTTAAATAAAAGTTTATAACAGTTCGATGATAAGCCTTTGTAAATACAAAATGGACTAACTCCATTTCTATTCCTTTACATAAAAAAGGCCCAAGAAACAATTCTTAGCAAAATTCTACGCTACATAATTACGTGACGTGACGGCCAGTTAATCCATTCTGAAATATAAGTAGATATCTAAAATAAGCAGACTTTGTCAAACATCTTTAATGCTTTTAACAGAAGAAAAGGATTTCCAAAACATATTAACAAAATAGTAAAATAAATGATGCATTCTTAAATAAATATAAAATTGTTAGGAGACTTTGACAGAGATACATTTTAACCCAAATTCTGTTTATCATATATCGTAAATATTTGATTCGGACCGTTCTAGAGAAGTCGCATGGAAGAGTATCTATATACAGTATAAAGACAAAAACTTGAAGAGACTGGAGAATACAAGTCAGGAATTTGGACTAAATTGAGTAAGAAATTAGAAGTACTGATCGTTGGTCGTGAAAAGATATGGGTATAAAGGCCTAAGATCTTGCTGGATATGGAAAGGTTTATTTATATAACTTGAATTAATTGTTTACGAAGATGGCAGTCCTAAACATGAAATTTCAATCTGTATTTAGATTGGACGAAAAGCAATGCTTCGATTATCCTAGTAACATTTGGAAATATTACAGTAGCAATATACATAAATATATCAAACTTCTAAAGACTGTAGATTTCTGTGGATTTACAGTTCATGAAAAAACTAAAGGTAAAGCTAAAAGCAGAAATGGAATTCGACACTACAACTACAACCTAACCTAATTAAGATATTAAGAACGATAACAAAAGTGTTATCGATCAATCAGAAGATAACCAGTAAAATTGAACTAATACATAATACACATGAGAATACAAATTTGGATAGGGAAGAAGTAGATAGTAAGAAATTGAAGTGTTCACTAATTTCTATCAGCTGGATTCATAAACAAATCTAGATTATTTCCTTTGCTGATGACACTGTCATTTATTATGAAAATGAAAATTGGAAACATTTAAAACTTGAGATTGAAAATGATTTCATCAATATTATGAACTGGCTAAACAAAAATCTTCTTTCAATTAATTTTAATAAAACATTTTTTCTTCCTTTTTGTAGTTCTGGTAAAGGTATTCCGGAATTCAATGAAATCTCAATAAATTTAGAAATAATTATTTACTCAAAACAGGAAATTAAATATCTTGGTATTATTTTAGATAGCCATCTCAAATGGGAAAGACACATAACATACCTAGGTGCTAAATTAAGAAGAATATTATTTAAAATGAAAATTCTATCAAATATATTGGATTATAAATATATGAAAATGTTGTACTTCAGTCTTTTCAAACCACATCTTGAATATGGTTTAATAGGTTGGGGGGGAATTTCTAAAACACATTTAAAGCCAATTGAAATTTTACAAAAACGTTGTTTAAAAATAGTATTGAAGAAAAATAGCAGATATCCAAGTAATTTATTATATAAAGAAATTAATATTTTTGATCCAATACAAATTTATTTCAAAATTCTTGTAATAGATCAATTTAAGAATAAAAAAGATCACAATATTGTTTCTCACTGTCATCTCACTAGACAGAACCAAAACATTGTTATACCATTTAAAAATAAAAATATAGGTCAAAAAAATTGTATGTACATAGGACCAAAAGCATATAATTATTTACCCAAAATTATAAAAAATATAAGTACAATCAGAAAATTTAAAAATGAGGTTGATAATTTCTTAAGAAGTAACTCTAGGGAATTCATCAGAAACATTATTCAAAGGTAATAGAACTTATATCTACATATTATATTCCATACTTTTATTCATTTGTAATGCTTTGTTTCTTACCAGTTAGCTATTAATTGATTTAAAAATATGTTATTTATAATTATCCTACAAACAGACTTTTTAGTCTCGTAGGTTTTAATATTGTTGTTTGTTGACAAAAATGTAAATTCTCAAATTGTCAATAAACGTTATTTATTATATTTATTTATTTATTTAGATCAATACCTACTAGCTAAGTCTTATCATGTATATTATTATTACCATACAAACTAAAAAATATAAATTTTTCATAAAATAGCTGTAACATTTTTGGAAATACATATCTTGAAAATCTGAGAGCTTAATATGATATTAATATTACCAATTTTTCCGAAATATTGAATTACTTCCAGGTCATTTTTCTTAATTAATAATTTTAATCAAGCATATTAAAATAAGCAGGTAGGTACATAAGCATAACTATTATTTCAAGAGATTTGATTTTATAAGAGAATTAGGGCTTAGTAGGTAATTAGTGTAATTTTGTATTCTTTATAATGGAGAGTAACTGATAGTTTGTTATCACGATAAGATAATAGTGTGTATCTATGCAAAATTTATTAAAACAGAGACAAAAAACTGTGAGTACATTCTCAAAATTTTACTAATAATTATTAATTCTAACTCTAAACACTACTGAACTAAATAATGCACAATTAAATGTACAATAAAATTTTACCTGATCGATTTTTAAAGCCACCAATAGAGACCAACGTCATCTGATTGAATAAATGTAGAACATTCTAAATAATAAATAGCCTGCATTTACTTAATGCATGCCCAGCTGGAACATATACAATTAATTATTTATTTTATTTGATATGAAGCTTTAAGCTCAATAATCAACATTATTTCAAAGAACAAAGTTGGACTTCTACCAAAAAGAGATGTATTATTGAAAATATAAAAAGGGCCAAAAAATACAAAATAAAATTAATTCAATCGGTGCTGGTGCTTTTGAAGTTGAGCAGTTACAGTTAGATTGAAAACTTTTGGCAACAACTTCACAAGTACGAGCACCATAGGAATTAATATTATTTTGTATTTTTCAGTGCACCAACTTTTGAGTGTAAAATTAGTCACGGAAATCGTTGAACGTTTAGCCATGTATATATATATATTATTTGCTTGTATTTACTTATTATTCAGAAATCTAAAAACATCGTCGCGTAAATACGCATATCTTAGACTTTACTACCTCTGTAACTCGAAAACCGTAACTCTATGGAAAAAATATTCAATATAAATATTGCTACGAATAATCTGGTCTCTAATTTGGTTGCCTCAGATTTTAAATTTCCGAGAGAAATTGCCCCCTCCACATATACACATATTTGAGATTTTAACATGGCTGTAACTCGAAAACCAAGACTCTTTTGAAAAAGTGTTAAATATCAAAGTTTCCGGTTATTGTCCTATCTTTAATTCTTCTGTCTCAGATTTTCGATTTTTGAAAAAATGTGTAATTTTTGTAGAGAAGGAGAATTTCGGATTTGAGCTTTCACAAATATGGGACCATTTCTCAAGTCTCCTTTTGCAAATGAATCCAAAACCATCAAAATCGAAGAACGCTTACTATATACAGCGCGCGCACAAACCAAAATAAAAGTACAGTTGAATTGTATACATCCTCCGTTTGGGTTCGTCGGTCAAGAAGCCTAAAAACTAGTTCATGAAACCGCATCTCGAAAACTGCTCCAAGCAGCATGGATATTTTGGATCATGTACAAAGATTATGATTATTTTACATTCTCTACAATGGCAAGAAATAAAACTGAATTAGCCTTAGCCTTTTCAAATATTCCAACATTTTGTAGAATAGACTGAAGGTTTCTTGGAAATCTGTGCGAATAATCAAATAGTAATACCTCGCTAAAGGTTAAAATATTGCTTACTACTTCTTCTCTCTGCAATAAAGATACATCTCGCAGCTAATCAACATGTTTAGAAGAAAGTAACAACATAATTCACTTAAACAGTTTTTGGACAAAATAATTGGTTTCATACAGATGCACATTCAACAAAAATTCTTAATTGCCTCATTTTAGCTTAATATAATTATAATTTACAGGACTGTCTTGTCAAGATCAACAGTATAATCAGTCAGCAAGAGGTGGTTGGTAGGTATATCACATTTTTAGAAAATGATTCAGTAGTTAATTTGAATGATTTAAGATATAAAAGCATAATCAGAATGTTTAGGTATTATTATCAAGAAATTTTTTTCGCAAACTGAATAGTTTTATAATAAAAATTAATTACTAATTTCCAAAAACCTAGGTACTCGTTTGGAGTCGCATTTAATGTTGCGTTTGAATTGTTCTCTGAAAGTATATGCCTTAAGATAAGTCGTGATACATGCTGGTGGTTCGGAATCCACAATAAACTGAAGGTCCTTTGTCTGTGGAAACACTTACAAATCGGCAAAATTTGCCTATGTTCGTCTCTGCATATTTTCCTCACTACTTCCCACACTATTCGTCGAGGTTTTGGTTGAGGGGTAAGAACATTATTGTAAACGGTTATATTTTTCGATATTCTATTTTCTACAGAACCCCTTGAGTCCAAGCAGCGCATTTTAATAATTGGTCTGTATCTTTGTCTGCGGATCCGAATGTATGACTGTGTCAAGATTATTTTTCCGGCTGATGGACAAATTCTGTTGATATTTGGAACGTAGTTCCTTAATGCGGCTTGCTATGGCCGTATCGTCCTATGCTAAAAATACGCCTGATTGATTTTTATCAGTGGCGTCAAAGAAGATAGATACTAAGTATCTATCTTCTTTGGTGGCATATATTGTATGCTGAGTTTTCAGTTCAAAAGAATTTGGCTGCGCGATAGTTATATAAAAGTTAAAATGAGATTAAAAATGCCCCATGACATATCACCAACGCGCGTTTCCTTTTTCCGAAATTTCAAGTACTTACTAGTAGGCTTTATTTTCTTATATAGAAGTACTTATTATTTTTTAGATCTCTGTTGTTAACTAGCAGTAAGAAAAAATCGCCACGTTCCCTCCATGTGACTTGCTGTCTTCGGCACGCCCTCTTTCCTATTATTTACGAGTGGTTTTGTATGCCTCGAGCGAGTATACTACATTCGAATAGACAGTCATTCTGCATAGCCGGTTGTATAACCTTATTACTAGATCTCTTATTTAAAATTAAGATACTATAATACATTTCCACTAAAATATTGTTTAAACATGAAAATTATTTCTTTCTCAAATGTGAGCTTTAAGTTAATTCTAAGGGGATAAGTGCCTACTTAAATAATAAGGATGGCTAACATAGATCCTTATGACTAATGTAAACTAATTAGGTAACAATCATATATATATATATACAGTAAGATGCTGAACATACCATCAATCTGGTTGGTCATTGAGGAGATTACCCCAATTTTAAATTTATTTATTTATAATGTCTCAGGTAAATTCAATTTTAATCCATTTTTTTTCGGTATGTAAGATTTTGGAATTATCATTAAATGTTAGATTATTATCCATGAAATGAAGTGCATAGTTTGAATTAATGGTGTCACGACTTGATGAGGCGATTTTTTATATTCAATGAAATTTGAGAGGGGAAGGAAAGTCGTGTGCGTGGGCACACCAGTTTTTTTCAAAATAAACCGAGTCAGAAGACGTACATACCTATAAAAGAATTTATATTAGCAGAAGGTAATGATTGAACTCCAATGAAATTTGCATTAAACTAGTAACAAAGTCCTCTGTGTGGGCAAATCAGATCATTTTTAAAATATGAAATGGAATTCTGTTGAATAAAATGCTCTAGAGCGGAATTTAGTCTGTTTTAAATCTGTTGTTTCAATACAACAGACATACATAAATATATGCATGTCTCTTATTATGCTGGCCTGACATCTCATCTTTTCCTCGAAGATTTTAAATTATAGAGGTGATTATTCTTTATTTATTTGATACAGAAGGTCAAAAGTTTTCTTATACTAGGTATACCACAACCCACAACTGATTTTCAAGCTATCTATTATCTTTTTTTAGATTTCTTAATGTTGTATATATCTATTAAGTCATGTAGTTAATTGAACATAAAAGTTGCTGAGAAATGAGATGGATTGGAAACAGTTTTTATACATTATCCACGTAGCTGAATAGTCAGAAAAGTAAGGTAAGTATATCAAAATCACGAGTAAGTGTCGTTTTGCTGAATATTTCACGTGGATAAATAGGTATTTTATTATTATCAAGATGTAAAGTGGAACGTAAACATACTGGAAAACTCGATCTTGTCTTGTATTGTAAGCTTACTTATACTGGTTCAAAATAGAACAATTATTTTGGATAAAATAACATATAAAACGAAGAAAATAGAAGACTTTTCAACAAACACACAATATTTGTAGGAAATTACAAATACAATACGGAGGAATGCGGGAAATACTCGACAGAAAGTGTCCAAAATGGTAAGAAACTATTGAATGTATTTTTTTTCACAAATTCATATAAAATATTTGTGGAAACACTGAAATATAATGAAGCTATTATTTATTCTCTCAATGTATCTAAAAATCTAACAGCCGCCGGTTTAATACTCGTAGATATATGAAGCTAGATATTCTTTTGATTTCAGAATAAAATGATTAGAATCTTAAGGTAAAATAGAATCCCCAAAAAACATTCCCAAGGTAAGACTTTTGGAGGTGAGAGCTATACTCTGCAAAATTCGAAAAAAAAAAATCTCAAATCTTTCGCATACGCTCAGTAAGAGCTCCACACCCATACAACTTTTTATGTTTCTTTGTATACGAATTTTGCTATAATGGTACATTTTCATCAAGTGATTCTATCGCTTCTCACCGCCCCCAAAATTCCTTCCATGAAATTACAACTTGACGTATTATATTCACAACCCATAGTTCCACTAAACATGGACTAGCATTTCCAGTCACTCACCTGGTCACTTTAAATGATAAAATTGTCACTACTTGGAATGAATGCACTATATTCCGTCTTGGAAAAGAGGATGAAATAAATCAGAATTAATATTGCATTTGAACTTATATTCGTTTTTACGAACTACATGTGTATATTTAACTAAAGAGTTCTATTGGGAGAAAAAATCAACTTTGTTAGTGATCTACAATATTTTTACACTCACCAAAAATACAAAAGTGCAATACGATTTGATATGTATATCCTGATGTTTTTCTAAATTGTCAATTTTTAATACCCTCACAGTTTTGCATCCTGATGAAGACATGTATTATGTCGAAACGTTGATGTGAAATATAGAGTTTACGAAATTGGCCAATTTTTGCTGTTTTCCCGTTATATCTACTAAACTGTTAATTACGTAGTGCAGCGTTACTTCTTATCTGATATATGTATATTGATTTTATATTCTTGACTGGTTTTATAATAAATAAAAAGATGTTCTTGGGGATGCAGTCATATATTAAATAAAATTCTTTGATTGAAGCCGAGCTTTCGAGAATGTTTATTTTATTCTCTTCTTCAGGGCAAAAATCGTGAATTTAGAATAAATTAACCAAAAACAGGAAAGATTTCATAGCCATCAATTACAAATGTCATTATTTATATTTGTCAAATATAAATATAAATAAATATAAATAATGACATTTGTAATTGATGGCTATGAAATCTTTCCTGTTTTTGGTTAATTTATTCTAAATTCACGATTTTCCAGAGAAGGGATTTTTAATAGAAGGAACGAGCATTTCTGGGCTAATCAAAATCCAAATATTGTCAAGGAAATGGAATTTCAGAAGAAATTTAGTTTCAACGTATTTTGCCTTAAAAAGGATCACCGAATAAGTTTTCTTATTTACGATGAACCGTTGAATTCTGGGAAATATTTGGAAATTCAAGGTCAGTTGAGAACGACTTCTTGGACAATCTGTCATTGGAAGAGTATCGTAGCAGTTGGTTTCAGCTGGATGGAGCACCGGCTCATTGCACTGGAGAAGTAACAACGGAGTTATTTGAAATGTGCGACGATCGCTGGTTCCGACGTTTCGGTCCGTGGCATTGGCCTGCGAGATCAACCGATCTCACGCCACTTGATTTTTTCTGATGGGGTCATTTGAAGACAAAAGTATACATGACACCAGTACACAGTAAACAAGATCTACGCCAACGAGTAATCACCTGCAATGAAGAACTAGATGCCAGTGAAATAAGGAGGGCTACAACTATATCTATAAATAAACGGACATTGAAATGTTTGGAAGCCAATGGTCGGCATTTTGAAAACATATTATGAACGTTTTCTAAATTTTCACAGATAATTAATGAAATACTTTGTGATCGTATAAACTTCCTCTTGTTCATTGGATGTAAATCAGAGTACGTTTCATATAATTATCTGCACTTTGTTGCTATAGTTTCCACACATTTTCCATGAAGAATAAACAATTTTATAAGAACTTCGTTTAAATTGTTATTTCATTCATTTCAAATCACTTACGTTGAGAAATACTCAAAGGTATTATTAATAATGCACTAATTGTCAAATTTTCATTATGTCATGTACTATGATGACATTTAATAGCAACCTAGATGAATATGAGAAATATAATTTGTTTTTTTATTTTGAAAATTGCTCTTATCTCGGAATTCTGGCTACTTAGGTATAGGATAGGTATAGGAATATGATACATCAAATCGAAGGAAATTTAGGCATCTTTCAGGTTATTTTATAATATACAGCGTGTTCCATTTAAAAAAGGCATTTTTAAACATTTTTGTATCTAGCAGTTTACTGCACAACACATTTTGAACGACCCTGTATAACGCAGGACAAATTTCTCTTTTCAGAATCCATAAACATTATCTCGATGACCTACTAACTATCGACCGTGAGCCACCCTGTATATATATATATATATTTATCCGATATCTATATCAGTTAGGTATTTAAAAACAGGTAAAATTTTAGCACCGGCAACACCGTAGAGTCTTGAAAATAATAAATTGTGAAATCCGTCTATTTGGTTCTACATATATTGATAATATAATTATTACAGCCTTTTACAAGTTGAAAACATTTTCAAATGTTTACTTATCATTGTAGGATTTTATTAAATACAATATCTCCTTAATTTCAAGCCAAATTTTTAAATTAAATGTAAATAATGCTTCTGTAGGCAGAAGTGAGAGATACCGCTCTTGCCTCTGCAAACTACAGTTTGCATTGATCGGGACATAGAATCGGGACAGTACTCCATTATATTTCGCACACTCATTAGTCGACAATAACTATTGTAATTATTAATGTTAATCGTTAACCGCAAGAGTTCACCTGAGGTTAATTAATCTATAGATTCATTCATAATTAATCGACCAGCTAAGCTTCAAGCAATTGAATATTATGGAAGGTGCACAAATAAGTGCATAAAAAATACTATTCCTACATCCTTGACGGAAGGTTAGTTATTCGATTTATATATAATCATAATCATCATATATATTATTTCTCAAAGCCTTTATTTGTCGGTACGCCATAAGTTCCTTAATACTTCATCAAACTTCATTAATGAAGCATTATTTTAAAGCTTTCCTTAACCGCTGCACCTGAAAAAAATCCCGATGACCTGTAGTCAGCGGAAAGGTAAATTTTTCAAAATTCATTGAATTGAAATTTTAACAACCTTTTCATAGGTATACCTACATGTTATTAAATAAAATTGTCATAGCCTTGCGGTTAGATGTTTTTGTTTTGGCTGTTGAATATAAAGCAGACAGGGTTCGAGTCCACTTCAAGGCAATTTTTTTTTTCGTCTATTTCTTTTCAATAAATATACTATATATTTTTTTAATCAGGGTCTATATCAAGATCTCCAGAAAATGTACAATTACATAAAATTTATATTGAGTGTTCATGTTTTATCAATATTTGTTATTTTTCTTTATTAATCTTTATTTTTTTACCTGTGTATTTTATAAAAAAATGCTTTGAACAAAAGTTGTAGGTACTGATTATATCTATAACCAAAAATTATTTTTAATAATATTTACACTACTGCTCTTTTTTGATAATTTTTTTAAATGTTTGAATGGTCGCCATTTTGAAACTACTTACCCGATATTGCCCAATAACGAACTCGACCGAGATACTTGAAAGATTGATATTGATATATAAACTTTTGAACCAAATGTTTTTTTGGACTAACTTATAGACATATAACAACATGCCGTTGAAATTTTTTCGAAATTCAAAAGTGTGAACGATCGCAATAGGTATATTTCTATGAGAAATTTACCTAAAAATACAAATCACTAATATTTCAATAAGTGGGGTTTAAGTAGGTTAGAATGCGAATGTTTCGCACGGGCCAGCTAGGACTATAATAAATGCCCGCGACTTCGCAAGCGTAAATCAGCAGAATCTTCTACAAATTACGTCCTAAAAAACCTCAATAACAACACCCATATCGATTTATAGATTTATATTACACCTACAAAGTATCGAATTGAAAAATCCGATTATTCTTGTTTTTCAATACAAACTCTGACACCTCGTTCTCCACTATAGGGTTTAAATGTTATGCCATGACCACTATCTTCAAAGTAACTACCATTTTCGCGATGAATGCCCTGAAAACATCAATAACGACATCTATATCGATTAATACATTTATTTACACCAATTCACTCCTTGAGAAATGGATTTTTAGAAAATCAAGAAATTTGGAGTTTCGAAGTAGGTACGAAGATTAAGGCCGAAATGTCTATTTAAGATTATTGTTCAAATTGTATCTCCATTTTACCTCTTTATGGGATGAGTTTCCTTTCTTATTCCTTGTCCATATCATAAAAAGAACCTCTGTGTAAAATTTCAGGATTCTAGGTCCGCTGATGATTCAGATCACAATAGACATAACTCGATTTTTGACAGCTAAAAGTGTTGCCTGTTTACTTAGTTTATATTCTGATTATTCCTTTATGTACATGTTTAATTCCATCGCTCCACATCGGGCGCGTTGCATTCAAGGCATGAGCGAAAACTACACGGACAGTTTTGGAGTGAAAACACTCCAAACTACTTCAAAACTGAAGGCGCGTCATTCCGAAACTGCACGTGGTGGGCACATATATGAAATGCTACCTTATATTCCTGAGACCAAAAGGGATTTGAGCAAACTTACTTTAGTAGAAAGTTGACTATTTTGGGCGGTCTTGAAATTATTATATGGAAACTATTTTTTTCTTATAAATTTATAATGGCTCAAGAATGAAAATGCCAAATAAAAGCCCATCAAAATTAAAGAAAATGTAGGTATCCATAGTTGTGTAGAAATTTGATTTCTTGTTAATTCCAATATTTACAACAATGGATAAAAGCGAAAGTTAGAATAAAATTACAATAATTATGAATTTTGAAAAATTTGGATTAAAATTATTTGTGTTACAAAGAAATTCTTAAGCGTCTGAAAAATTAATGCAATTAAAATTGTCTCATATAATAAAGGAAATTAGAAAATACCTTTACAAAAACTCTAATCAAAAGAAAAAAACCATAGCTAAACATATAATAAATAACGATAGATAAGAAGTTTGATTATGATCTAAAAGGTATCTGATAGAATTTGTATATTTTTTATAGTCAAGCAGTTTTTAATATGATTATTTTTTTACTCGAGGCTTCGTCCGAGCTACCTGCCAGTGAAAATCCCGTCGGAATCGATTCAGCCATTACCGAGATTAACCGGAACAAACTGACAAACAGACAAGAATTATAAAAATTGTCGTTTTGATATTATTGACACATATACTTTCGTATGCAATTAGTTAAAACCTGTTATTTTTATATTACAAACAGATACTTTTAGATTTTATTTATCAGTAAATTGTATAGATTTTTTCTCAAATAAAAACAGCCAAAGGTATTCCTTATAACATAACATTAGCTACCTGTCAATGAAAAACCCGTCGGAATCAGTTCAGCCGTTACCGAGATTAGCCAAAACAAACAGACAGAGAGACAAAAAATATAAAAACTATTGTTTTGATATTATTGACATATACATATACTATCATATGCAATTAGTTAAAACCTGTTATTTTGCTATTACAAACAGACACTTCGATTTTATTTATTAGTACCTATACCGGGTGTCCAATTAGTGCGACAAAGTAGAATAACTTCTCTATTTTCAATTATTTAAATATATATATTATGTAAATATAAAAGTGATAGGGGAACACATGCCCCACAGTTTAAAATTAGTTTTTACTATACAGGGTGTCCCAAAAAATCAGAACAACATAAAGTTGCGTTTTTTAAAATGAATCACCCTATATATTGTTAATTTTTTTTATTCTACATAAAATAAAAAGTACAATGGTGTATTATTTGTCAACTTTTAATTGTTTGTTTAGAGCTTATACAATCAAAAATCGACATTCTAACCCCTTTGACAGCTATTTGTGCCAAAACGATACAAGATAGAGAAAAATAAATTTCACATTCATATCTTAGTTTTTTCGGACCTATTGAATAGCGTTCTCAAAAATGGTACCAGAGGTGGTACCAAATATAGTACCATTTATGAAACCACTGTCAGATAGGTCTTAAAAAACTATAATACGAATGTGAAATTTATTTTTTCACTATCATTTACCGTTTTGGCACAAACAGCTGTCAAAGAGGCTAAACTGTCGATTTTCAATTGTTTATAGCTACTAAACAAACAATTCAACGTTGACAAGTGATACACCATTATACTCGTTATTTTATATGGAATTCAAAAATGTTAAAATATGTATGGTGATTCATTAAAAAAAAACGCAACTTTGTGCTGTTCTGGTTTTTTGGGACACCCTGTATAGTCCCAACTAATTTTAGAATGTGGAGCTTGTATTCCCTTACAACTTTTATATTTAAAAAAATTTAAAATAATTGAGAATAGAGAAGTTATTTTACTATGTCGCACTAATTGGACACCCTGTATATAGATAGTATACTCATATTTTTGAAAATTACTCTCGTTTAGGTACACTTTCGACTGATTTTAATAGAATATTTAAAATTAATTGGTGTTTCGATACCCTCAATACATATATTTTCCTTTTTCTGTTGTTAAGAATTCCTGAGTTACCTATAACTAAAATTTAGAGACTTTCGGTAACGATATTCTGATTTTAAAGGTGTTCGATGTGTTTAGTGTGCGTATAATCCGCTCGGCATATTTATGCGATCAATACAATTTCTCAATTGATTTTCTCAATAACATGACACTTTATATTAATAATATAAATATGCTTTTCCTCTTATGTTCTTGATAGCAATAAATATTTTTTTATAAGAAATTGAACCGACTTTATCAGTTGTTGCACTGAAAAATTCAAAATAACTTTAATTCTATTGGTGCTGGTTCTTTTAGAGTTGGTAGAGTTGGTGCCTACAACAATAAACTACAACAAAATTACCAGCACCAATAGAATTAAAGTTATTTTATATTTTTCAGTGCAACAACTGATAAAGTCGGTCCAATTTTTTGTAAAAAATATTTATTTCACATTTTTGAGTGTAACATTAGTTATGAAAATTGTTGAACGTTCACTAGTACCCAAAAAGTTATAGGTAGGTTTAGCTTGTATTTATTATTCAGAGAGATCCAGAGATCTCAAAACATCGCGGCGCAAATATAAATATTTCTGACTTTACAGCTGTAACTCGAAAACCTTAACTCAATTTAAATGTTGCTGCATATAATCTTTTCTTTAATTTGGCCGTGTTATATTTTCAAATTTCTAAAAAAATTGCTCTTCCACATAGCGGAAATACGCATATCACATATTTCAGACTTTACCATTGCGAAACTCGGAAACCGTAACTCTTTTGAAAAAATGTTAAATTTTAGCGTTTCCGGATATTGTCCCCTTTCTAATTTTCAAATCTCGAATTTTTGATTTTCAGAAAACTTTGCCCCTTCCACATAGCTGAAACACATATTTCAGACTATAGCGCGGAAACGTATGATTATTTTTAAAAATGTCCAATTTAAACATTTCCTGATATGGAACTTTCATTAATTCTGTCGTCTCAGATTTTTAATTTTCGAGAAAATGGCCCCCTCCACACCCTTCGGGGGCGGTTTTTGGAGGGAAGGAGATTTTGGATCTTACAATCGAATTGTATACCTTCTCCTTTTTTTTGAAGTCGGTCAAAAACAAACGCTAATGAGAGGTTGTGTAATTCAGACACTTCTGATTCGAAGATTTTCTGAATAATTTAACATTGTTACTCAAAAATATTCAAATTTTTGATTATTAACTGTGAGAATCGACCGGTGTTATCTTTCAGGAAATATTACTCTTATCGAAATACCCTATAAGAAGCGAATCTCGCTGAATTATAGAACAAGAAGAAAAATAGGTAGGTAGGTACATGGCGGCAGTGATTCATCACAAAGAATAGCATGAAGACTTGACCTAGGACAGGCCATGTGAATCGGAAATTAGTGAACCAGTGAAAGACTTCACACCTATGTCTAAGGAAGCATTTACAATATTATCCCCAATTATTGCCCTTTGAACATCACCTCGTATACTTTTCTCGCACAGTGCAGAGCACTCTGCACCAAAAGATCAGGAAAGGAAAATCGATCTTTTGTGAGTAAGAGGTAGGTACATCTGCACCGACGCTCATACGGTTCATTATCATCGCATTTCCTTGCCAAAAGCAGTCCTTATGTGTATCCGTTCTCGGTGCACGTGCACTCGCTATTCGTTCATTCCGCCGAAGCCCGATGCCGTGCTGCCAAATCAGCCGTTCCTGTCGACCGGCGAGGAAAATAGCCACGATGCGTCGCAGGACGAGTGAAAACGAAGAGCCTGTCTGTCGGTGGCGCGTCCTGCTGTCGTCCTGTCCCATTCAGGCAGGATTCAAGATTGTCGCTTGTACGAGGAGGCTCGAAGTAACCGGCCGGCAATCCCGAATCACCAAACTACTTGAGCTTTGTGGCTATGGCACACACTATATAGTGATAAGCGCAGGCTGATAAGCTGATTAGTCGCAGCTGGAACTGGGAAATTAGATGTATGAAGTAATTGTTTGCCAGTTTTGCTCGTGATTTCGTAATAGCTGCCTCAGTGATTCTGATGGTCTCGAATATAAATTGAAAATGTGACGTAAATGGAGTTTGGATGTTTATTGTTGTGATATGATGGCATAAAAGCTGACATTCTCTATAACATTGTTACTGTTAATTTACAAAATTTTATAATTTATTCCCAAGAAGTTAGCAATTCCTTTCTGGAATTGCCAAACATATAATGGTTTCCCTTTTAAAAATATGTGCCTCACAAGTTGAATAAATCAATTCTTATTGTTTGTATGTAATAAATATTCAAGAAAGAAACTTTATTCCACTTTTAAACTATCTTATACAAATGATACATACAGGCATAGCTAAAGCAAGTCTAAATTATAACCCAGGAAATAAAACTTCTTCACAAAAGCTAGGACCAACTTTATTAGGTGGGTGGTTCGCTAAAAAATACAAAACATCTATCTATTTAATCTGATATCAGGATTTCCCAGTTTTCGTAGCAGGACTTTCACAAATTGTAGTATAAGTTTATTTATGCACAGAGTCGTCGTTTTGAATTTACGGACTGTTCAAATTTAAAATGGAATTGGATTTTTTATTCGTAAAATGAAAACCCCGGTTTACTGCCGCAAGTGGGCCATCGATTACTGACACTTGTTTGTCACTAAAAAGTTCCTAACTGATGACGTAATCAAATTGCTCATTTAAATACATTAAAAATAGATGGCTTTCCTGAAAAAACGCGGTTGTACCACCTTCGAAGTCCACAAGATTTTTCTACAACTTCTTCGATAAAAAATTGCAAACACGAGTTTTCGTGGTGATGAAATCGATTGGTGAGGCTTACATATTTACTTCCCTAAAGCTAGCAGAGCAAAGAGAGCAGAATCCAAAATACATATTTGATGCTTGTAGAGCTAATTAAGTGCTAATTAAGTGCTGTATTCCGAAATTAATTGCTCTTGTAGCTTATTGAAAAATGACTGCTTTGCTAGCTTTAGATCTAACATTAAAAATCATTTTTTTGGGATTTTCTTTATTAGTTCTTGTAGGGCTAATTAAGTGCTAATTAAGTGCTGTATTCCGAAATTAATTGCTCTGATAGTTTTTAGGAACATGTCTGCTTTTCTTTGAACAATCAACTTTTTTGAGAAAATCTTATTTGGTGCTAGTAGACCTAATTAAGTGCTAAGTAACTGTTGTATTCCGAAATTAATTGCTCTTATAGTTTTTTGAAAATGGCTGCTTTGCTAGCTTTAGATCTAAAGCTAGCAGAGCAAATATTAAAAAACAACTTTTTGGGAACTTCTTTATTAGTTCTTATAGGGCTAATTAAATGCTAATCAAGTGCTGTATTCCGAGATTAATTGCTCTTATAGTTTTTTTGGAAAATGTCTGCTTTTATTTGAAATAACATTTTTTTAGAAAATGTTATTTGGTGCTAGTAGAGCTAATTAAGTGCTAAATAATTGTTGTATTCCGAAATTAATTGCTCTCATAGTTTATTTTTGAAAAATGGCTGCTTTGCTAGCTTTGGATCTAAAGCTAGCAGAGCAAACATTAAAAATCAACTTTTTTGGGAACTTCTTTATTATTTCTTGTAGGGCTGATTAAGTGCTAATTAAGTGCTGTATTGCAAAATTAATTTCACTTTTAGTTTTTCGTAAAATATCTGCTTTTCTTTGAAAAATCTACTTTTTGGGAAAATTTTATTTGGCGCTTTTCCGAAAAACTATAAGAGCAATTAATTTCGGAATACAGCACATAATTAGCACTTACTTAGCTCTACAAGAACTAATAAAGAAGTTCCCCAAAAAGTTGTTTTTCAATGTTTGCTCTGCTAGCTTTAGATCTAAATCTAGCAAAGCAGCCATTTTCAAAAAACTATAAGAGCAATTAATTTCGGAGTACAACAGTTACTTAGCACTTAATTAGCTCTACAAGCACCAAATAAGATTTTCTCAAAAAAGTTGAGTTTTCAAAGAAAAGCAGATATTTTCCGGAAAACTATAAAAGCAATTAATTTCTGATTATAGCACTTAATTAGCACTTAATTAGCCCTACAAGAACTAATAAAGAAGTTCCCAAAAAGTTTATTTTTAATGTTTGCTCTGCTAGCTTTAGATCTAAAGCTAGCAAAGCAGCAATTTATCAAAAAGGGGGTTCCATACCTACATATTTGAGCTCTATGGATGGATTCTCGTGAAATTTTGAATATGCATGTATGTAGACTATTTGGTTGAGGGTTCCATACCTACGGGTGTTTTTGATTTCTGGATGAATTTTCGTGGAACTTTCTATCTGTATGTGGGTTGAAAGGTTTTATGATGTTCTGAACGTTCGTGTGGGACTTTTCGATCAGAGGTTTCATACTTATAGTTGTGTACATACGTGCGCGTGGGACTTTTTGATGAAGTATTTCATACCTATACCTCTCAGTGCTTTATGAATGGATTTTTGTGGAATTTTCGATATGCATGTGTGTTGGAAGGATTTGCGATGGAGTTTAAGACTAAGTGGGCGTGTGAAAAATTTTTGAAAATTTATAAGTACACGTCTCAAAACGATTATTTGTTTTCTACAGCAAAATAAATAATAGTTTAAAAAACTTCAATAAAAAACTGAGAAAAAGTACCTTAATAGCAAGCCGAACTAAAAATTAGACAATAAAAATAGTTTAAAAAACTAAAAACAACACGCTTTAATAACAAATCATACTAAAAATTAGAAATTAAATAATAGTTTAAACAACTAAAAAACTCGCTCTAATAGCAAACCAAACTAAAGATTTAAAAATAATTTCACTAACACTTCATATAAGGGTAGAGTGATTAATAAAATATATCATTTTAATGTAAAAAAGCCTGGGATGCTTTCAAAGATAATTTTATAATGACTTTACTTATACCAGTATCTATCTACATAAAATATTCACATCAATGGACATCAAGCACCCCACGCTTTTTTACATTAAAATGATATTTTTTATTAATCACTCTACCCTTATATGAAGTGTGAATGAAATTATTTTAAAATTTTAAGTTTGGTTTGATAGATTATAGCGTGTTTTTTTAGTTTTTTAAACAATTATTTCTTTTATTTTACAAAAGTTTTACACATACTGTTTCAGACTTTAGTTTTGCTGCAACTCGGCAACCGTTATTTTCTTTAAGTCCTATTCAAATATTGCCGGTTATGGTGTTTTCCTTTGAATCTTCCGTTCAAATTTTCGATTTTTGAATAAAATGCACCTACCAACAACATTTAGAAGCAGTCTCGGGTGGTGAAGGAAATGTTTTTTTTAATATGGTACCGTTTCTCAACACTCCATCAAAATTTGACCATGTTTACAATGCGAAACCCTCAAATAAATATAATGAAAAGCCCATAGGCACACTGTACGACTCCTTGGGAAGTCGGTCAAAAATGCAGGAGTAGTAACATAGTAGATACATACATGTAAACCTCTTAGAGAACAGACTATGTTTGTGATGCCCCACATCTTTGAGCTTCCCTCACCATTTTTAAGAAATGTTGTCAAAAAAGTTTTCCTTCTATTTGGAACGTCCAAGAAAGAAGCCTTAATAAAAGTCATAGTAAAAGATTTATCTACAACTGTCACTAAAAATGTGTTAATAGTTCTACAGATAAGTTCCATCTAGTATTTAGGGTATTTATAACAGTTGCTTGAATGAAACTAAATCTATTATTATTTATTTTAAATCGATATCGTTTTATTTTTTTCCCTGTTTTGCTATTGTCTGGGCTATTACTCATTGTTATTGTTTTAGTACTATGATTTGTGGTTTGGATATCTAATGGTTAACGTGATTACAGAATATTGATAATTATATATTTTTAAGACGTTCGTGATGCTCATGGACAATATATGCATCTACATATTGTGACAATGAATAGTTTTATGATGGGATGGAAAAATACCAGGTATATAAGTTATTATTTAACTTTAGCAATGTGCAATGAGTTTTAATAAATAGTTGAATGTTTGTAGACATTGATAATTTTCTTAGACGTTTCAAGAACATTCTGGAATGTCATAATTAATGGCAGGATGAGTACCTACTAAAATAAAACTAATTTCTCCATTTGTTTGAAACCAAAGGACTCCCGGATGCCTTGAATGACATTATAATCAAGTAATTATAATTAAAGCAATGAAATGGTTCTGACAGTAAGTGAAAATACTAGTCATATTGGATGGATTCGAAATATTTCTATTCCAGAAGATATCCCATTGTCTGGAACTATTACATCAAAGTCAAGAGTTCTAGATTGTGTAACATCATAATTGCTGCCTGACCTTACACATAAACTATGCAAGTATGACAACAAATATATTAAACGTATACTTTCATTACTTGAATGATGAATAGTTCTATGAAACAACAAAAACTAGAATGTTAGAAACAGTTGCAGAAGACGGTATTTACCAAGTAAGTACATTGTTTTAGTTACCTCGTTGAAGGTTATCTTAGGCATTTCAAAAAGCTCCAAACGTCATTGAGTAATATATCTATTGAGGCATCATAAAGTAAGGTATTACTGGAGGTATCCGTCAAAAACGATGAAGTGAACCATAATATAAATTCATATAATTTTAATAAATTAAACGAGTAGCATAGAGTAAATAAAATATAGTTGCTTAATTAAATCAGCATCTATGGGAAACAAAAGAGTTGTTATATCAGTCGCTTATGCAAGATTTGAAGGAAATCATAGCGATTTAGAGAATTTAGAGAATCGCCATTAAAACAATAAACATCGAACATCCAAAATCTATTGTCAAACTATATTCTCCATTGGTGATGAGAATATTATTATTTTTAGTATGAATTGCCGATAGATTTCGCGGAATTTTGTTATATTGGGTGGCTCATAATTTCTGTTATTGTTTACATATTTCATAACCGCTAAATTTTGCATCAAATAAGCAGTGTATTCCTGAATACAAAACATTAGCCTGGTCAGACTTAAATTATTCATCAGTCAATGTCATATTCCAATATCGATTCCATATATCTGTCAATTTTCGACGGCTATTTTAATTTTAACCCTGGCCAGGCTAATGTTTTGAATTTAGGAACAGCCAGTTGATATTTTCTTTCTTCATCCTATAACGTAAAAGTGGAAAATTCATTATGGGGAAATTCAGTTTGGAACAAAGATGATAAATTGGAAAATCTTCCAGGAATATGTTTTCAACAAGATGGAGACACTGCTCGACCTACCATGGCACTTTTAAGAAAGATTTTTTGCGAGCGAATAATATTTTTGGGATTTTTGAATTTCAACGGGCCCGCTCGCTCGGCTGATTTGACGCCCCCCTCCCCGATTTTTTGTGGGGTTATTTGACGGGTAAATTTTATGTGAACAAGTCAACCACTTTACAGCAGTTAAAGGACAATATTCAAAATGAAATTCAGCAGTTCAAGAAATAATCTTCATGTCTTAAATATACGAACAAAAAATTCAATAGAAATTTCTGAACAAACTCTTTTTATTTACAAATAAAATCATAACGGGACTTATGCGCCACCTAGTACAAATGGACAATGTTCTCTCCCTAAACTCATCGAGATATTAGTAGCTCGGTCAAATTCTTGTCGATAAGTAGTCGCTTGTTGATACCAAATGTCCACAAAATTTATAGTACTTTCCTGAACTCTTGAAATAATTTAATTTTAGAGAAGCTGTCCAAACATTAAGTCTCGCTTATAATGAAACGACGTTAACAGAATCGCTCATGATAATATACAATCACATACAGTGGTCAATATTTTCAAACTGAGCACCAAACCTAGGCTTGCGAAATTGTGTGGGCCTGGCGAAACTGTCGTTCGTAAGAAGAGTTCGGGGAATACTTGCTTCATTTGAATTCATGACATCCTCACCAGGAATCTGTTTACTGTAATGTTGGGAAAATTTTATTCCGAATATGTGTACAGTTATAAAGGTGCTGTTGTTTTCGATAAGGGTGATTACAAAATGCCGTTGATTCTAGGTGGTTACTTCAACGTGAATTTTGCATCGAATGAGTCCGTGCCACGGCTTATCTTTCTTGGTGAGAAATTCAGTTTAGGGGTAAATAACGAAAGAAACATCGCCACAACTAAATTAAAAGCAACAGTTTAAATGATTCTTTCTAAAAATTTACTCAATTTAGAATCAAGAAGATATTATGTTTGATATTTCAGCTAAAGTATTAAATTCGCATTCCACACCTTATTCTTATGACTTTATAACAATTTCCCTCTCTTCCTTATGGAATCGGTAGAGAAGTTTAGAACTGAGTTTTACGGGATCTTTTTTCGATAATATTGGCTCAGATGAATATTGAACCCAAAGTTGTGCCATTTTTAATGAATTGATGGATTTCCTTCTAAATAGTGGAGACAACTCACAAAACTGTAGAATATAATAACTATATAATCCATATGAAATCGTTCAGTAAGGTCTTCATAAGAAGAAAGTCACCGTTTGGTTTAGTTTTAAAACTAATTTTATGGTTAGATCATACTTTTGAGGAGTTATAGAATGGAAAGGCTGTATCTGTAACTGTTGCTTGTAAACGATACTTTGTTGTCAATCCACAGATATAAAACATTTTCACCAACCAGTACTGTTTTTCAAGATTATGTTATAAGCAAAAATTTTATAAATGCATGGCCACCGAGATTGCCTGATCTGATCTCAGCAGATTACCAGCTGTGGGATTATTTAAGAAATATTATTTAGAACATGACTAAGAACGCTGGATGTATTAAAAGATTCTAGGGGCATGGGAACAAATTCAAGCGGATATTCTGAATAATGTATAAATTTGTAGGGACAAGGAGACATCAGCAAAATGGACGTCGTATCGAATATTTGCGTTAACCACTGTCTGACATTATAAATTCCAATGATTAGGTAAGCAAAATGTCCCTCATATCCTGTTGGGAACTTGATTTCTTAAAAATAAGCTGAAATGTATCCTTTACATTGTAATAACTGTATCAATAAAATCTTGGCAAGAGCACCCTATTATAAATGAGCTTTCTCAAGCTAATAAAATGATATTTTATTTTTTCTCATATTTTATAATTGCTCTGAAAGATCTTGATATCTATCAGGGAGAATACCCATCATAAGAGAATAATATCAGAAATTATTACTGCTATTAATGACTGGAAAACTTACTTTCTAGTTTAAATTGACTGCACTAGCAAATTCAACTTGATATAATTATTTCCCCGAAGAAGATTAACTGAAGCTTCATAACTTCTATAATGGTTTCTTCGTTGTATTATGACATCATAATACATGTTCATGAATTGAATGTTGAATTCCGGGAAAATGAATATCTAGACAAATATTTGAGACGAGGTGGACTCAAGACAGTGAGTGAGATAATAATGTGCTTGTAAATCGATATCCTTTAAGTCCTTATTGGATATCAAACCGATCTAGTATTCAGAAATAGCATATATCTTTTTTTTTAATGTCGCTCATTTCTGAACATTCTGTTGCAATTTGAATACTGATGTGATTCCATGATTTTTTTTAATATCTATCACCTATTCTATTTAACATTTATGTGGAAAAAATCTTTCAACTAGCACTAGAGAATGAAACCCGAGGTATCGAAGTCAATGGCGTCCCAATAAACAATATCCACTACGCTGATGATACCGCGATCCTGACTAATAACATTGAAGATCTTCAGTCAATACTAAATAAAATCAACGAATGCGGCGAAAAGTTCGGAATATATATAAATATTGCCAAGACAAAAATGATGGTGATTAGCAGAAATCAGCATAATACTCCTCTCAACATCAACGGAGAAAATATTGAGCGTGTCGCCAAATTTCACTATGTTGGCGCTTCTCTAAATGAAAAGTGGGAGTGCGATGAAGAAGTGAAGAGAAGAATTGGTCGCGCGAAAACAGCTTTCTTTAAACTCAAGAATATGCTTCTTCACAGAAATATGCCACTACATACTCGGATACGTGTAGTACAGTGTGTTACGTACGGTGTCGAAACTTGGTCACTTAAAGCCGGAACGGTAAATCGAATCGAAGCTTTTGAGATGTGGACACTCCACCGATTGCTGCGTGTTCCTTGGACAGCCCACACAACTAATGATGAAGTTCTACGAAGAGCTGGCATAGAAAGACATCTATTGGACACAGTAAAAAAAACGTAAAGTATGATATCTAGTATATAAGGTCGTGTCAATCGTGTGACCATTATTATTTTTCAGCATGGCAAGACACATACCAATGATCAAATAACAGTTTTATGCATGTCTCAAGAAAATCGTTAGAGCCGTTTTTGCTCCGTTTTAGACACAGTCTTGAGCGAAATACGTTTTTCAGCTATAACGTAGCAACCAATGCGAGCAGGATGCTCAATCTGCGTATTGTCGATACCCTATTAACGAAAAAAGCAACAAAATTGGTATATCCGTTCCCGAGATAACCTTGGCACAGACAGACAGACCAACAATACTTAGGGTAGTGGTGGGAAAGCAAAAACCTTATACAGGTCTAAGATAGGATGGAAAGTCTGAAATTATAATCAATGTTTCCAATCAAAATTATTTTTGTGTGCAGTAAAAATAAATCATAATTGGGAAGAGTTGTCAATTAATACAGTTATTCCAAAATAATAAAAAAATCATGAGAACACGAAAAGAATATCACAATGTTTTTTAGAATCGGTTCAAACACAATAATTACTAGAAAAAATTATAGATCCTCCTTTTTATGGACTGATACTTATTTGAACTTCAAACATCCTTACCAGAAACTTAGATACCTAAATAATATACCAAAACTTTTGGTAGGATTGTTATGTTAGTAATAAAAAAAATCAAAGAAATGTGTTCTAATTAATCGTGCCAATTAGTGTAACTACCACTACATTTTTGAAAAAATAAGGTAAGAATTTACAAGGAGGTATATTCTAATGCTTTCGACAAAATCTTATTAGATATCAAGGTAACAGAATATTACAAATATTTATCCAATTTCTCCATAAGTAAAAAAATCTTTATTTTTGTTTATAATCCATCAATATAATTATGAGAATGTATGAAGATAATTCGAAAACTCTGATCTCTCATCAATGGTGCAAATATCAAAACTAATACTGACTCCGATAAAATTCTATTACGACTTCTGATGTAATGAAATCAATTTGTGAAACACATAAATCAAGTTTAACTCAATTTTACGAGTAAAAATGCACCAACCACTACACTACATATTTTTCCCATTTTATTACATTATAACTAAAATCTGGAACAACAATCGAAATAAAATTACTGGATTTCATTCGACCTAATTTTGTGGAACACACCATTCATTTTAGTTATTCACTTGGACAAGAATTCTTTTGTATTACTGCTACGATTTTATGGCAAAATGTGCTCCATTATTACTTACAGGTCCAGGAAGTCATCACAGGAGCGATATTTTATTAGCTTATTGACTTTCAGCAAACCCATAATAAGAAAATGGCATTTTATTAAATAAAAAAGCAATACATTTCTCAATTCGAATCAATTTACCGCAAACAGTATGTCAGGAGAAAAGTTACTTCTGAAGATGTTGATCTTTATATTATAGATAATAATTAAATGAAAAAGAAGGAGCTTATTTCTAGTCAATTTTAGGGGCCTTATATACAATCTTTTCCAACTTAGATAATATAAACAAATAGGGACATGATTAAAGAATGACTAAAAAATACGAAATAATCTGTATTTAAATGAAACACGTAAAGTAGATACCTAAATCTATACATAATCCAGTCGCCCTGCATGAAATCTGATAACTAAACAATATTGCCGGAATCAATTTTGATCATTAAATAATACCTAATTTAGGGAATGGTATCTATGAAAAATCCATGGACAGCGTTAATTGCGGGTCTCAGAAATTTTGATAGTATCTACCTATGTGTGTACAGTGCGCCCATAAAGTAAGAAATTCCCGAAACAGGTCGATTTATTATTTTAATTTACCTACTGTTTTTTTCTGTTCCATTTTTGTTAAAATGAAACACCCCATTTTTTTCAATTTCTGGATTTCTCTTGAAGACCTGATTCCAAACATGTATAGCACGTTGCTTCAAATTGGTACAGGGTAGGAAAAATAAAAAAATCAAGTTATTTACAAATTATTAAATATAAGAATAATCGTAATAGTACAAAATTAAATAAAAACAAGTTATTTACAAAATATTAAATAAAAGAACAACTTAATAGTACGCACATTAAATGAAATTACGTATTGTTATTCAACTACATTGATAAACTATTAAAAAACAAAGCGGGTGTTATGTTCTTCATTTCTTGCTTAATACGGTCTTTTAGCTGACGGATATTTGTTAGCGTAGAGTTTAGATTTTAAATAACCCCATAAAAAGAAGTCTAATCAGGTGATCTAGCGGGCCATTCCACAGTTCCCCTTCTTCCTATCCACCGTTGTGGAAAGGTTATGTTTAAAAAATCGCGCACAGTTACAGCGAAATGTGACAGTGCACCACCCTGTTGAAACAATATTCTGCGTTCTAGATTAGTGAGTATTTGAATATCAGAAAATAGCTTGATCAGATCAGGGATTAATGTATTTTGTAGAAAATCCAGATATGATATTAAATGTTAAATTTTCGTCAATAAAATATGGACCAATAATTGTATTTCTCACAATACCAGCCCATACATTGATTTTTGTGGTCTTTGCGTATGGCATTCTTGCACACTTTTGGCATCCTGATCCAACAACACACAATTACACACTCTATGCAGTATATTTCTATTAAATGCTCTTAGAACACCCAGCACTCGTTGTTCCAAAATTTCCCGATTCCTTGGAGTATGGACTGTAGCCATACTTTGGAGATTCCAAATTAAATACTTAATTTTTGGCCGCACCCCAAGGTCAGGAGATCTCGCAGGCCATTGTCAAAGATTAAATACACCTGTACTTCTCCATTGTTTGATATTTTCACCGAAAATTTCTGATAAGAAATTTTGCACGTTACAACTGTTATGGGCAGGACAGCTGTTTCTGGGTCGAAAATTTGTCTCGGGGCGGGCATTGTTTCGTTCGTCAATAAATCATCTATCACCATTCAAATTGTAGTCGAAGATGAAAGGACCTATTATGTGATTATCTGAAATAGATAGACACGAAGATAAGAAAATGATAATGATAATAGTCCTGAAATGTTCTTTGGATTACCAAATGTGGATTTTCGTTCAACCAATGGTGGTAGTTGTGCCTATTAATTACCCCACAATTGATAAACCCTTGTTCACCCGTCCAATGTATTTTCCTCGGAAAATCACCTTCATTTTCACGACTTTGGAGATACCACCTTCCAAATTAAAATATTCTATTTCAGTCATTTACGCTCAAGTCTTGTAAAATAGTTGGCTTTTAAGGGTGGTATTTATTTTTCTTCAAAATTTTATGAACAGTGGATTTCGCAGTTCTTGTTTCTTGGCCAACTCGACGAACCGGCGAATTTGGATTGTTCGAAGTTCGAAACATTTTGTAAGATGTTATTCTCACGAATGACATTGTTTGCTTGATAATGCTCACATTTTTGTTTAAAGCTTCCAAAACTCAAGAGATATATGATAATTCTGCTAAAAATTGTGCAGTGCGGTTGGGGTCTTTCTAGAAAAAGTTATGCGTATTTCGAGCAAAGAATTTTCGAAGTTTCTGTAGGCTTTGAAATACCTACACTTCCAACATATCAACCTTTTCTTCTTTTGAAAATTTGTTGGCCATTATCACACAACTTCAAATCTTACTAAAACTAGTTGAAACTCTCCGAAAAATTCTACTTATAATTGTCAAAAGTGATAGGTATTCAGAATGTCAAAATGTGAAAAAAATTCACTTGTTTCACACCGAAGATTAATTTCATATCCTACTCATTTTGTGTTCAAACACACCACAAACAAAGGAAAACCACAGACAAGCGAATAAAATCTTGTTAATTTCGTGTAGGTACATAATTGTTAAAAAATGACAGCCGTATTCATAAACAAATTAGTGTCTACTAAGACTCTACCAGAAACCGTGTTATAGGCTAGTAGGGTCTTAGTAGCCAATAATTTGTATATGAATATGGCTGCTATTGTTTAAAACGGCATTTTTCGTTCTTATTTCCTTTATAAATAGACTTTAAGGCATGTTGTACATTTTTGAAAAGCTCTTTTTGTAACAAATCTAACATACTAAACATGGCGCTAGTAACTTGAAAACAAATGAAGATTTTTCGGTTATGTTTACACCATAAGAATCAACGCAAAAAAGTGTCCTAACAACGATAACTTTTAAAAACTGTAAAATTATGCCTCAATGAGTTATAAAGCAAAACTGAAATTGGCAAAATTAAGTTTTTCAAAATATCTTAAAAACGAAAAACTTTAGAATGGATATGAAATTATATTCGTTACGAGCATTTAATTCTGAAAAACATTGTCCATTTAACCGTTGTTCTATCTCTTATAATAACCGATATACCAATGGTGGGCATCAAAATGTGGACACACTGTATGTACACTGTGGATTTTATAGTGTCGACAAAATTATGTCTTGTTAAATATTTTCATTAATTTTTGGTCTACCTTGCTTTGCTGCCCCCCTCACATGTTCTAATTCTCTGTATTTTCGCTCTGTTCTGCTTACCGTAGATTGGGAAATAGGTTCACGATCTGCTACTGGGTGCATTAGATGAAATAATCTGCAACCTGTCGCCAATATCAGTCATCATTAATATTTCAATCCTCTCACTTTCAGTATTCAGTGTTTTGTAAAAAAAAGTTGCAAAGTATGAGATAGATAAATTGATAGTTTTCACGAAAGCGTACCTTCTTCAAAGCGTTAACAATAAAATTGTACTTGTTTCTGATAGTTTTTAACGTCAAATAAAAAAAAAACAAAAAATACTTTCAAACAAAAATATTGAAGGCTTGGATCAGTGATGAAAGCTGTTAGCTGTTAGATGCAATAAAGATGTAACTTAATTTTTTTGTATTTTTGCCCACCCTGTACGTATTATACATTTTGTTAATCAGCTCATCAAGGGAAATCAAGAAATAAAAAAAATGGGGTATTCTATTTAAAAAATGGTGATGACGTCATCACCCGAAGGTGGTTAACCCCGTATATTAGATTATAATTTGAAAGAACAGTAAATTAAAATCAAAAATCGACCTGTTTTGGGAATATCTAATATTATTGTTTATTTACCAAATTATTAATACTGAAATTCAAAAAGGTGCATTTAAAAACGCTTTGCATTGGACACTAGTTCAATCGTATAAAAATGTCGGGGTTATCTATCCGTCCATGAGGCGACATTTCAATTGGCCATTTCTTATACTAATCAATTATTGTTTATTGGATTAAAATCATTCTCCATGTAACAATTTTACTTTTTGAAATGAGCGTATCTAATAATTTAAGTAGTAAAGAGCATTTTGAAAAGCTATAGTCCGTCTCCAAAATACCGAGCAATCATGCTTTGCTACCCGGTACTTTGAAGACGGACTATACAGGGTGTTCGGCAAAATGTGAGAAATCTCTCGGATCCTGATACAACATGAAAAAATAAGATGACAAGTTCATGTAAAGTTTTTCCCTACAGACCCTCCCTACGGAAATATGCGTCAATGAAGAACGCCGTTGAAAATCATTGTCGTTCTTATTAAAAATAAAACATGAATTTGTTTATTATTATTTTTCGTAAACAGTTCATTTTATCGACAGTTGGGAGGAGTAGCTTTTTTAGTTCAAGGTTCAAGCTATCCAGATTTATATTTTTAAAGTCTGTATCATACAGGTTGTTCAAAATTTACGCATTGAGGTGTAAACCTCAGCCACTGGTGTCATATTTCCTAAGCAGAGAAGATCAGTGGAGTGGAGGAGGGGTTAGCGTAAACATTTGTATCCCCCTTTCTGAGCGCTTTCACAGATCATCTCCCATGGCCTTAAAACATGTTGTCAACCAAACAAAACGTATTTTATCAATGGAGTGTTCCGTCTATCTGTGGTAATAGGTCATTGGGAAAAACTTTATAGGAACTTGACATCTTATTTTTTCATGTTCTGGATCCCAGAGATTTCCCATATTTTTCCGAAAACCATGTCTAGAACAACACAATTTAGTTGCAATGTGAACTAAAAAAGTAGGAAAGTAATATTTTACAAACCTGAGCTCAGTCAATCATTATCATTTGTAGATCTTGTGACTTAATTCTTGAAATACTTATTCATCTTTATTGGATGAGAATATTACTTAAGATAAAATATTAGACCAAACTTTTATTATAACCTAAATTGACCGTTAACTTCGATAAAATTCGGAAAAACTTCTTCTATTAGTTCTGAAATAAAAGTTTATGCAACAAGTATGTAAAAGGGTGAATATCTGAGAATCATGATTTTTGACCGACGAACCCCGAACAGAGGAGGTATACAATTCGACTGTGTGCTTTTTTTTGGTTTGTGCGCGCCTTTTATTTGAGTCGTACTCTGGTTTTGAAGATTTTAGATTGATTTGAAAGAGTAGGCTTGAGAAATGGTTCCTTATTCATAAAAATGGAAATACAAATCTCCTTCCGTCCGAAAACCGCCCAGAAGGTGGTGGAGGGGGCAAATTTTCTCGAAAATCGAAAATCGGTAGTGGTATAATTAAAGATAAGACAATATCCGGAAACGTTTAAATTGAACCTTTTTCCAAAAGAGTTCCAAAAGAGTTCGAGATAGAGGCTTGTTAAATTCTCAAATATATGTATTTTTGATATAAGGAGAGGACAATTTCTTTCGAAAATTGAAAATTTTTCGATACTAAATGAAAGATATAATTATTTGTAGCAACATTTATAATGAACATTTTTTCCTTAGAGTTACGGTTTTCGAGTTAAATCGGGGTTAAAATGGTAACAACTAATATATTCAAGCGTATTTCCGCAGTTATGTTCTGAGATCTCTATAATAACAACTACAAGCAAGGAATATACGTGGGTAATAGGATAAGTACTATCTTCATTGATATGGTATAGTAAACATTCAACGATTTTCAGCACCAATAGAATTAATATTATTTTATACTTTTCAGTGCATCAACTAATAACGTCGGTCCAATTTTTTGTAAAAAATATTTATTGTAGTACCTAATTGGCACTAGTGAACCCTGCCATACAAGTGTCATAACACGTGCCGTTTATATATTAAGCACTGAGTTGAAGCTACCTATTTTATTGTACGACGTTTCAACATCCAATTAATATTATCCTAACGATATTGGTATTCTAATTCGATAAGCAAATTGCAACTCGCTGACAACTCAAACGCAAAATAAGAAAAAACAAAAGTTATAGCAGAGAGCATCGATGAGAAAGAAAATCATAAAATCAAAATAGGGGAGACTGGGGCTGGTTGTGATAGGGATATTGAATAGAAAATAATAATAATTGGAAAATATTCTCGTAAACTGCCAACGACGTAGATGATTGGAGTGAAATTGATTTGTTTGTAGTTTTTCAAGAATCAAAAAACTACTCCTACGTTTGTCATGTTTTTATGGCATTTTTCCGGGAATGTGTGAAGAATCGTTTGTAGTTTTTTGTAGTGACTAGAGACTTAAGGTGAGTTTATACAGTAAATAAAATAAAATGAGAAACAAATTAAAATTGAAATAAGAATAACTTCAAGAAAGATTGGTTTATACAGATGACGAAAATAAAATAAGAATGAACCAATCAAATCACAGCTTTTTTGACAAAAACTTTTGTGTTGTATGCAAGTTAAGTGTTCTCTGGTGGTTGATCATGCGCATTATTAGTTTCCAAACAAAATAAGAAATAAAGATGAAAGTTGGCCATCTTTAGTTCTTATTCTTATTTCTTAATTTAGCTTATTTCGTGTTTAAACGCTCCCATGGAAATGAGCATGTTCAACTTTCTTATTTTATCTTAATTTGTTTCTTATTTTATTTTATTTACTGTATAAACTCACCTTTAGAGACAACAGTTTTTTATTATTTTTGTAATATTACCAAGTCAATAAACTAATTTACGTAGAATAAATTTAATAAAATATTTGTTGTTCCAGAAACTACAAACGACGTAGATGAGTAAAGTGAAATTTATTTATTTGTAGTTTCTCAGAAAACCCTAAAAATAAAAAATGAATTACTCCTACATTTTTTTATGTTTTTATGGGAATGTGTTAACAATCGTTTGTAGTTTTTTGTAGTGAAAACAGTTTCTTTGGTAATTTGGATAGATAAACAAAAATTATAATAATGTCAAATGTGGGGAGAAACGCCTAAGGAAAAAGAGAAGATTGATGTGAAGGGACAATATTTTTTTAATTTTATGGCCTAACCTATCTCTTGTTGATTAGTACTATGCTTTTGTTTAATGCAGAGGTTTATAGCGATTCGCAGTAGGCTTTTGAAAATGAGAACATGTGTTTACTAAACACAGATAGGGAGCTAAAAGTGTGAAGTGATGTTCCATCAGCAATTGCAGATGATTCAAGTAAATAAATGTTCTCATTCCCAAAGGCCTACTGGGGATGAGTGTTTTTAGATCGCTCGATCGGCTCGATATTAAAATTAAGATGAGAAACTGCCATTGTTCTTAATACAGACTCTTACATCACGTTTGGTTTTTATGGTAAAATTTGACCTCTTATAGTGTAAAGACTATCTCCAGAGGTGGGGCTAAAAGTTGCACGCCTCTTTTCCCAGAATTATTTCATTTATGTCACTTCTAATAGTCTGGTACCAAAAATTGATCAAACGAACAAAAAATGGTGACACTTAATTAAAAAAATGTCACGACCAGCTCCAGTCTCCCCTACTAAAATGGGTCAAACACGTGTTTGTAAAATGACAGCAATATTTGTTCATATAATAATCACGGTTTTATCAAATTTTGCATTGGCTTGATGGAAATCCTTTATAAAACTATTCCACGTTGGAGTTGGTAATTAACCAGAATACAAAAGATCCCATGAATGGATTCAACTAGGTATTGCACTTTATGTTCTTGTTATGGCAAGGAATACAACAGAATAGGACTAAAAGTTTTAGTGTTTGGTGATAGGTATATGGAACATTCTGGAGAAAAAATTATTTTAAATTTTAAATTATTGTTATAGGCCACATTTTTGTAATTGATCACTATTAAATGCGATAGATTAAACAATAAAAAATTTAGTATCAATTTGTGATGGACCTTAATTCAGTGTTTATCTAAATTTCTTAACAAAAAAATCTACATAATGATCTACATTTTTGCGGAAGTTCTCCCCTACAGCATTACAAAACTATTTATGTAATGGATTCTATTTTTGTTTCGTTATATAAGTAGTTATCTTTGATAAATTTTACATTGCTGAATCTGTGGCATTATAAAATAAGAAATAGTAATAATGATTTTATGTTAAACCGACTCAGTTTAGTATAAGAATCACTCATCTGAAGATCAATGTTAAGTTTGTTTGGTATGATTAATCAAGTATCTCCGAAACGGTGGACGTCAGAACAATGAAGGACATTCAAAAAAGTGCACATTTAAAATGTAAAATATCATTGATTTTTTGAATTAAAATGTGTTCAAAATTATGTTTTTTCTAGATGGAATTGTAGATGTAGAGGCACATAGTGCGTATTACAGAAATTATGCAAGATAAAAGTTCTGATAACAACACCAACTCAATGTTTACGAGCTTTCGATGCATTGAGATGTTGTTGATGGTGACTTAATTTTATATTGATTGAAGTTCATCTGGGAAGTTTATTCGTCTTAAAATATCGGATATACCTAAGCTTTGTTGAACAGAAAAGATTAACAACGAAATTATAATGTTGCAATTCAGAAATGTTTATGATATTTAATAACATTTCTGAATTAAAATCACTTACTTTTCGTTACTTTTGTTTGCAACAGCTAGCTGATAAAGACAGTATTAGATAAATTTATTTGATCACATAAAGAAATAATCTAAGAAAATGACTTCTGACCCCGTGTTTTGATTTATTTGCAATAATTGTAAAAAAGTAAAAATTATTGAATAATAATCAGATGTTTAAGTTGAACTTTTGATATTTATAACTTTAAAATGAATGCTTTTTGTTTTATCTGTCAAAAATGTGATTATAGTTTGAAAATTAGGTGATTGATTTATTTCAAAGAATCGTAGGGCACATAGCTCATCTGCCAAGGAATAAACAGAAATTCAATATACTTTTGTATTTAATATGATCACCGTTTCAAAAATAAAAATATAATATTTATTTACTTTTCATTGAATATCTCTAGGTAGCCTGAAATATTTGTTTGCAATTTTATTACTTTATCAACTTCACCTATTTAGAACTTTTTCTTGCGGATTTCAAAAACATTCAGATTATTAATTCATTTGGTAGGACATTAGAAATATTAGTCGCATTCAACCTCCTTTTTGATCGACTTCTCGCCAGAACGAATAAATTATACCTACCACGCGTGTTTTTGACCGATGAACCCAAACGGAGGAAATATACATACAATTCGCAATCTAACTTCAAAAGAACCAGCACCAATAGAATTAATATTATTTTGTATTTTCCAGTTCACCAGCTAATAACGTCGGTCCAGTTTTTTTTGTAAATATTTATGTCTAGTCTGTACGCTTCATGATGATCTCAATAATCTTTCGAAATATTTTTCAGAATCTGGTCTATCTCTTAAATAAGCTAAATGTTAAGGGGGCTCGCTACCCGCGGGTGTAAATTTTAAGAATTTTTCTGTTCAACGTCTTCAACTCTTTTGTTTCTAGAAATATATTTTTAAGAGAACAAGTATATCTGCAATTCAATTTAGAATCGCGGATTATATTTTTATTTTCCATAAAAAAAAAGTTAAATTATAGAATTCTTATTTTTTAATGTGATCCGCATTCTCCATACTCTTCTCAGTAAGCATACAAATTTTTACCCAGATAAAATAATTAGTTTAGGACAAATAATGGAACTACAATATCACTGGATCGCGAGATAATGAGTTTCATCCGAAAGAAGTCACCCATTAACAATTACTGTTTAATTAATAGTACCAATTTCCAGAGAATTCATGAGATTAAAATCATTTTCTCTGGGCATATTGAATACTTACTATCTGAATGGTTTAGAAAATGAGCTTTGTTGTTAGATCTAGTCGTGGAGTCAATCACCATACATGTTTGATAATTTTCAACTTCATTGTTTGTTCTAAGCTGGACTATGGATGTGTCATCATTAAGAAACATTTTTATTTTGGAATCACAATGCCCGGCAAGTATTCATATCTTATTCCAGTCAATTACTAGAATTAATTGTGCAACAATTGAAAGACCGCCGGGAGTCATTGGAAGTAATTTTCATATTTAACATTCCTAGAACATTAAAAGTAACTGAAATTCTTCAAATCATTAATTTTATTGCACTTAACATAAGACTCTCCTCTTCAACAACGTTTCGAGATCGTTAAAAAAATTGTGTATTTTTAAATGCATTCAATGAAGTTTATATTTTAAAGAACTTGGAAAAACGCATCATGTATCAAGTGGAAATCATTTCCAAATAAATCATTGTTACCTCTATATTTTAAAAGCACTGAATATAGGAAATAGGATCTATTTCAGCTTAGATATATAATATTTAAAAAGGATATTCAATATTCACATCAAAGCGAATAAAATGATTTTTAAAAAGGTTCACAGATCTGTATTCCAATGCGATTTATGCTGTTATCCAATTTAGTTATTCAGTATTTTCTGTTCGTATTGTTTTATGTAAAAAATATATTACATACATTTGTTAAAGACATTCAGAAGAAAATAGAAATATTTCCATTGTTTTTTATGCATTTTGATTGGTTTCATTTATAGTTCATAGTATCTTTTGAGGTCTTGCGATATTTTCTAATCAATTTAAAATTCCCTTAGTCATCATCTTTTCTTTCCAAAATACAAAAAAGTAGTTTGTTGGTTGACAATAATAGTCAGCGAATAGTGGTATTAATACGTAACTTATTAGGTAAATCAACCCTAAAGCAAAATCAAGGTAGTGTTATGGTAAGTTTACGTGATACCAACGTTATCAACAAAATATGAAATAACATAAGATCATTGCATCATATAATTAGATGTTAATTAAGGATTTTGCGATAATTTAAATTATGTAGATACTAATCGAGAATAATTCGTAAAGACAGCTTTATTGAAGATGTTGATGATCAGGTCAAATTATTTTTATTCCTCAATATTTTTTTATCTGATGAACTTCTTATAAATCCAGATAAACACTGAATATCTAATTTTACCACTAACATTCTATTTAAGTACTAATGAATTTTTGTATCAACAATGATATAAAAATAAACCCATTAGCCACCCCCCCCTTGCGAGATACAATTTAAATAGGTATAGTTTGTTTCACGAATCATGGCTATTGTGTGTATCATTCACAAGCTACGTACGTATCGCTATACGTCTCATCGCATCTCATTATCACGAAATTGTCTACTACGTTTGTCGATCTAAGAGCTACGACATGAGGATGTCAAGCTTATCTCCTTTCATACAATGATAGGGTATTGCACGTATGTCCGAAGGCAACGCACTCTTTATTTCATAGGCGTCACAAAGTCATTTTGACATTTTAGATAATTCAGGTGCATACATTTATATTTCATACTCAAGCAATAAATTTGTATTTTATGTTTCTGCATTATTGTTGATAATATTATGTTTGCTTATTTAATCAATCGATATTTTTTCCTCTAATTATATGAACTTCCTTAAATGCTATATCTTATCTCGAAGTCGTTACTCCTGTTAGTTGGATTGATCCATTTTTCGTGTTTTCAAGGCAGACGCCGACATTCGTAAAACAGAGTATAGGTAGATTCTTCTTAATCTTGGCCATCGTATATTATCCATTGATATCTCCCCCAAAGTTTCCTAATTCGCAAATTCTCAACCAATTGCCCATTTAAACAGAGCGAATGGACCATTTTCACATCAAAAACACCTTGACTTGTATAAAATGGAGAATCCCTAAATACTCCCATTCACGAAGCCTTCTTCAATTGCCAGGTCAGGTGCTACTATAAGTGACAGCAAGATCCGCATAGCAAAAAGATCTGGTACATACCGAATGCAGCATACACTCCAGGGCCGTCTTGAGTAATGCACCTTGAGAAAGACAGTAGAATCAAATAGAAAATTTAAATGCTATGGTATGAACAGATATTTATAGTTAAGTAAATATTACATTTAGATATAAATTCAAAAATTCCAACTACAATTGTTAGTAAAATTACACTGAAAATTAAATCCATCTTATATTCTTACCGCTACTCCAAGGAGCTATGAAAGAGAAATATTTTAATATTGTCAGTCTGTCCACTTGTCTATATGTCTGTTTGTCTGTTTGTATCTGCCAAGAGTGGACTACTATTGCTGCTGCATTTTCTTGTAGAGTATCAATCACGTACATACAGGGTGTCCCAGCGGTGAGAGGAAGTAGGATTACTCCTAAACGGATAAACATATCGACATGCGATTTTTGGGACAGGATAGAACTTATTTGGGTGCATACTTTAAGATTATTTTCATTTATACAGGGTGCTCATCCAGAGAGTGACTCATAAAACATACGTTTTTTTAATTGAATTCTACATATTTGATACCATAAATTGAAAGCCCTTCAAATTCCCATGAAAATGGAATAACATAGTATTGGTCCTTCAGGAGTTATAGGCACTTATATACGGAAGAATGGTATGTATTTGGACGATCGTGGTGGTGTTACTGTGTAAGGTATTGGAGAAATTTTATCACAAGAATTTTTTCTATGTCCTGTAGTTTAATAATAATGAATGAAACTGTCGAGAGGATAAAGCAAATATACAGGGTGATTGGGTTTGACTACGAAGTTTTACGTAAAAACTTCACAAATTATTAAGTCACCTTATTTATTGTTGGATTTCGATTGTTGCCATGGAAACCTCGTATTTATTTATTTGTTTAGTCTTGTCAATACTCACTTTTAATAACGTAATTCCAATGCAGAAATGATTAACATGATCTTCGTCTTAGGTGAAGCTGAGTGAAATCCTCTTTTAGCAACAAGAATTTATAAGGCAGGATATCCAAATGCAAGACAACCGAGACGAGAGACAATGCAAAAAGTGTTGGAGCGGTTTGGAAATTCTGGAAGTGTATCCTATTCAAAGAAGCAGCTACTTGGTCAACGTCTCTCTGAAACTTTGGAACTGAAAAGTTAAAAGTTGAAGAAAACCCTCAAATCAGAGCCAGGGAAGTAGTTTCAGGACTTGATACATCCAAATCTAGTGTAAATCGCATCGTTTTCACCCCTATCACATGGAGTGACATCAAGAACTTCACGCCAATGATTTCCGGAACAGAGTAGAATTCTGCAATATTATGAATAATATGATTGCGGACGATCCTTCAATAATTCGCAGGATTCTATTCTCTGACGAAGCTACCTTTAGAAGTAACTAACGGAGCAGTCAACAGGCATAACATGCATTATTATGCAACTGAGAATCCGCACTGGATACGTTTGGTTGATTATTAAAATCAGTGGTGTCGTTCGCCTTCTTCTTCAATGAAACACTCACTAGGGTAATCTACTTATCTTCGATCTTCGAACTCACTATTTTACTGGAAAATGTGGACCTCCAGACGAGAAGGGGCATGTGACTTCAGCAGGATGGCTGTCTAATACATTTTCACAGGAGTGTGAAAGAATATCTGAACAACCTGAACAACCAGCAGCTCAGATATAATGGATTGGAAGAGGAGGGGTTATTAGTTGGCCGCCGAAGTCCCCAAATTTAACTCCGATGGACTTTTTTTTATGGAGACATGTCAAATATATAGTCTATCGGAACAACAAAGCTACAACCCGTGAGGACATGAAAGACAGGATAAGGCAGGCATTTCAGTCTATATCGCCCAATATTCTTAATGACGTCAGACGCTTTCGTTGATAGACTGAATATATGCCAGCAAGAATACGGCCCCAATTTTGAACATCTTTTATAAGATATTCGTTTGTTTATTATTTTTGCATTTCAATTATTTTAATTTCAAATGTAATACGTTTGGTTGTTTTTTGTTGTTTTATTTAAATTTTTAATTAATAACTCTTCGTTGTTTAAATCTTTGTTGTGTATGTTTTTTTTGTTATTTATTACATTACTAAATCGAAATGTATGTTTGCAGCTTATTGTTTATTATGCATGAACTGCAACAACTGAATTGCAACTTCTCCTAATATGTACCTAGTATCAAATTTTCAGGATGCATTTTATAAAAGACTTTTGGTTGTCTTGAGTTTAAATGCCGTAACTTAGAAAATACTGTAACTGGAAGCGGAGTTCTGTCGGCTTCGCATAACTTGATCAAAATATGAGTTTTCCATGGCCAATATCGAAATCCAACAATAAATAAGGTGACATAATAGTTTGTGAAGTTTTTACGTAATAACTTCGTATTCATTGACTTTTCCTTAGATATCTTGCACATTTTCGGAAAGCTTAATCATTATTGCATTCAATGATGTATTTATATACAGGGCGTTCTATTTGAAACAAAAAATAGTTATTCATGATTTCACAAACTCAATCACCCTGCATATTTGCTTTATCCTCTCGACAGTTTCATTCATTATTATTAAACTACAGGACATAAAAAAATACTTGTGATAAAATTTCTCCAATACCTTACACAATAACACCACCACGATCGTCCAAATACATACTTTTTTCCGTATATAAGTGCCCATAACTCCTGAACGACCCATAACAGACTCATACTATGTTTTACCATTTTGATGGGAATTTGAAGGGCTTCCAATTGTTGGTATCAAATATGGAGTATTCAATTAAAAAAGGTATGTTTTATGAGCCACTCTTTGGATGCGCATACTGTATAAATAAAAATAATTTTAAAATATGCAGTCAAATAAGTTCTATCCTGTCCCGAAAACCGCATGTCTATATGTTTCTTCGTTTAGGAGTAATCCTACTTCCTTCCACCGCTGGGACACCCTGTATGTTGCACAGTTGTGAAAGTTGCACAAAGTATTCTTCTCGGAGCCATTGATCATATTTCAAAAGGACATTTTGGGGGAATTCAGAAAATAGATATCTGTGCTCAAAGAAATATAGACGATTTTGACCGAAAAAACCAAACAGAGGAGGTCTTTTTCTTGGTTTGTGTGCGCGTTTTACATAACTAGTGAACGTTTCGATTTTAATGATTTTTTATTCATTTGAAAGAGGAGACTTGCGAAAATTGTCCCATACTTGTAAAAACTCAAATCCAAAATATCCTTTCCTTCAAAAAAGGGGACAGCAATTTTTCTGAAAATCGAAAATCTGAGGAAACGTTTAAATTGAATTTTTTTTCATAAGAACTACGGTTTTTCTGTTGCTACATTTATAATGAACATTTTTTCCTCAGAAATACGGTTTTCGAGTTACAGCGGTGAAAAAATGGTTAAATCTAAAATACTCATGCGTATTTCCACAGCGATGTTCTGAGATCTTCTACATAATAACAAGTACAAGCAAAGAATATACGTGGGTAATAGGATAAGTACTATCTTCTTTGGTATTAGTGAACGTTCAACTATTTTCGTGACTAATGTTACAGTCAAAAGTGTGAAATATATTAATAATATTTTTTTAAATTATAAACACGTTATTAGTTGGTGCACTGAAAAATACAAAATAAGATTAATTATATTGGTGCCTGGTGCTGGTAGGTAGTTGTGAAGTTGGTGCCAAAAGTTATCAATATAACTGCAAGTGCACAAATTCAAAAGTAACAGCACTACTAATAGAATTAACATTATTTTGTATTTTTCAGTGCACCAACTAGTAATGTCTACTTGTTTATTTATATTCTGGTTTCGTCTTGCGAAAGAGTTAAATATGTCCATAGTTGTTTTTCTCGGTAAGCGGTCAGCGGAATCTCTTTCAAAGTACGAGCAGTAGGAAAGTTTTGTGAGTGGGCAAGCCAGATTTTTATTTTCTATTGCTTTCATAAGCAAAAAAAAAAGCATAAAAAAATATTCTTCAGAAAGCTTTTCACTACCCTTTCCAAGCGCATCTCTGAGAAAAATCATAAAAAACCTTATGCTTATATAAAATATCATATTTTCTACCTGCTTATTCATATTCTGGCAAACGGTTCTTCTTATGTCAAAATTGAAGACGACCAAATATTTTTGTCTTTTATTTGCGAGTGGACATACCTACCTGATTTTTTTCATGTAAACGAAGACAACATTTCAAGGCCCCCAATAATCCGGAGCCCTGAGCTCGATCCCTTATGGAAAGGAAGGAGTTATGTAATATTCTGTCGTTATCGACAGCACAGAAAAGGATATTTAGTCAGATGATACAGCGGCTTCTGCTCTGCTCTATTTTCTTTGTTCCTGCTGCCAGAGAGACATTCGTCCTGAAAGCTGCGGCAACACCGTCTATCGGCAAGTCTCGAGCACACAGTCAGTGTGTGCCTGCTGGGAGAATTTCTAGTTTCTAGTGTTCGAAATGATCGGGCAACGGTAAGCGGCCCCACACACAAGCAACTAACAGAAACACCAACAGCTGATCGCAGCAGTAGCAGAGATTGAATGCAACGGGATCGACGGAGAGAAGAAAAATAAGTACTTACTTGTCAGTTTATGTTTTTATACTCATTATATGACATTATCCTGCCATCAAACCGGTATTTAATCGATTTCTTGTGATACTCTGTGTGTCAGTGTTATTTGTTGTTATTTTCTAGTGAATGTACCTAGTTTGTTGCACATAGAATTTTTCCAGAATAGATAAAGGTAAGTTTTCGTGCATCATTTAATTATTTGATTGTTCTCTGGCATATGCCTTTGTCTAACAGACAACATATTATGGTGAAGGGGACTAAAAGTTCAGAATATTGAGATTACCTACCGACTGCTAGATCCTGTAAATAGGTCTTTCAAGTTCACTCGGTGTCAGCTGATGCTATCAACAGGATAGTCTATCTATTAATTGTCACTTTTTTATTTTCAACACAATAAAAATCCAATCTTAATTATTTCCTAGAACATTAGAAAGTACTTAGAGAATCAATCGCTTGAACTCTTTCTTGCAGGCCACAAAATCGACAGCTAAAAACCAGCCAGAAATCATTTGTAGTACTTTGTGTAGCTATTTTTTGTGGTAAATCTAAGAAATCTAACAATGAAACAGATAATTAAACAGAACTCCATATTTGTAATGCTCATTTATGTTGCTATGTATTCTAATGTCATTGAAAAGTTTAGTAGAAACTATTTATTATTAATTAATTGTTCATTGTCTTTTAGATGACAAATATAATTTTATTCAAATATACAATAAACAGCAGCTTGACGTATTTTACACATTTATAATTTAATTCAATGTTGATTTAAGAACATCTAATCGTATCTATTTATATTGTGCACAAGCTTAGTTCCAAATTTCAAATGTTTCAACTTTCTGATCAGCTGGAAATAACCGGCATCAGTCGTTAGATCGGTCATGAACCAAAATACAGTTACTTAATAGTTTGCAAGTTCTAGGTCATTGTCATCAGAAGCTCATTTTCATCATTTAATATTATCGAAATGAAAACACGAGTATGTATGTTAGTTAGCGCCAAAACATTATTATCATCAATAATTAATGGCTCTTACATCTTTGACTTTCAGCATCAAACTTGACCCATATTTTGAGTAACTTATCAATGTTGTTCTTGTATTGTCATCATTAAATGCAAGACTCAGTATGAATACAAATTAGGAGGAAGACTGCGAAATATTTAAAACAATACAAAATCTTTAGAAAAATCAACTCTACTTGTTGAAAATATAAATGAATATTATGACACTAGTTTTTGGTCTTTTGAAGGATTTTTCTATGCAATTATAATAATTAATAAATGCCCTCTGTTCCTATTTGTCGTTCCATTTTGCTGTCACATACACATATTGCATATATTGGATAATGAAGAAGCAATAAATATTTTTGATAAAATCAATTTATTTGAAATTTTTGTAATTGAAACTACTCATTGCCATTTATTAAAAAAACAGGTTTAAAATGGAAATTAGCAAAAAAACCCTTGAAATATGATTTCTTCAACATTTCTGTTTGTTTCGCTGTCGTTAAATTATCCATTATTATATATCATTAATTTGTTAATGACAAACAGAATGTAGGTGCATAACTCATTACCATACACAGACTAAGCAGTCGTCTAGGTTATTTTGTTTGTTTACAAACATTTTAAATGCAATTTTTTAATTGTCAATAAATGTTGTTGTCCTTATTTATTACAGTTATTTCAACGGTTAATTTAATAGTCATCCGAAAACTGGAAGATATAGTTTGATAGATATATTCCTATATAAAGCACAGGATAATATTGTATCTGCATGCAGAGTTTAAGAAAAACTCTCCAAATGAGCTTATGTGATGCCTTAAGAGGGGTAGAATCAGTTAAAAAAAAAGTTCAAGAATTCCTATTGTGAGCTCTCTCACATTTCTCATAAATGACCTGCGAAAACCCCCATCGAAGGGGGTGGGGTGTTCAAATTTTCATGAAAATCGAAAATCTGAGATGGTATAATTAAAGACATAGGTACATAACATATGTTTTCAAAAGAGTTATGGTTTTCGAGTTAGAAGCATATTAAATTCTCAAATATGTGTATTATTGCTATGTGGTAAGGGCGATTTCTTTCGAAAATTGAAAATCTGTGGGTACTACATGAAAGACCAAATTATTTGTAGCAACATTTAGATATAATGAATATTTTTTCCTTAGACTTACTCTTTTCGAGTTACAGCGGTGATAAAATGGTAACATCTAAAATACTTCTATTTAACCGCAACTGCACAACTTCAAAAGTAACAGCACCAATATATTTAATATTATTTTGTATTTTTCAGTGCACCAACTAATAACGTCAGTCCAATTTTTATTTTAATATTTATTAATTTTATTTTATTCTGAAATTAGCAGAAGTTATAGCAAGAAACAGAAAAAAAATTATCACAACAACTTTCTCAGCTTTACATAATGCCGTTTCATTTTCTAGAAGCCATCATCAACTTTGTGTTTTCATTTGAATTGAACTAATAGCGCTCCTTCTATTAGATAGGACTTTTCATTACCAAATCATCAATGTATCACATGATAATCCAATACACATATGAGAAACATTTCTTAGTAGGCGATTCTTAATGTAATAAATTATTTTTACAAAAAAATAGGACCGACTTTATTAAAATACAAAATAATATTATTTCTATTGGTACTCGTAGTGTTGTGCAGTTGTAGTTAGATAGAACACTTTTAGCACCAGCTTAAAAGATACCAGCACCAATAGAATTCATAATATTTTGTATTTTGCAATGCAACACCTAATAAAGTCGGCCCAATTTTTTGTAAAAAAAATATTTCACACTTTTGAGTGTATCATTATTGATCAAAATCGTACAAAGTTCACCAAATAAGATAATACATTGTTTATAATTATTTAGAGATTTCAAAAGATCACGGAACTACACATATCTCAGACTTTACCACGACGGTAACTCGGAAACAAAATTTTTTTAATAAAAAAAATGCTCCCTTCACTTAGCGGAAACATATCATATATTTCAGTCTTTACCACTACTGTAACTCGGACCAATGTTTTTTTAAGAAATGTCCAATTTAATCGTTGCCGTTCATTAATTTTATCGTTTCAACTTTTCGATTTTCGAAAAAATTGACCCCACCTTCCCATTTGAGAGAAGTTTTTGGAGGAAAGGACATGTTGAATGTCGTATTTTCTTTAATGGGACTGACTCTCAATCTCAATAGTCCTCTTTCAAATGAAAAAAGAATCATGTTAATAGGAGCGAGTTTACTATTTAAAAGGCGCGAACAGACATAAAAAACATGCAGACAAACAGTCGAATTATGTACCTCCTCCGTTTGGGAGAAATCGCTCAAAAGAGAATAATTTGATGCCAAAAATTGTAATATTTTTTTTTCTGTGACAGGTGAGAAAGTATCACTTTCTTCCCACGGGAAAAAAGTGACTATCTTTTTCCCGTATATATATATATATATATATATATATATATATATTTCTGAAATCATTATATTGTAATATTTTTTCTTTATTATTAAATCATCGTTTTTCCCGTCACAGAAAAAAATAGTGTATTACTTCGCCTCGGTCGACAACATAACCTCGAGCTAAAATCTTTTTTATTTTGTATAATAAATAACTATTACTATTATTCCAATTTGCAAGCTTTGAGTATTTTTGAATATTTTTTCATGGACATTGGTGATTTTACGATGGCAAAAGTTTTATATTTTATTGTCTTAGTTGCCAACAAAGTTCAAACAAATGAGCATTATTTTCTAAACATAGTTAACATTATCTGAATGTTAAGTCCAGAACATTATTAAGTACATCTTGTGAAATCTACTGAAAACGCCGAAATAATTTTGTTTTGCTTTTAAAATTTACTTTAGCATATCATGTAATAATGCATTGTTGATTTCATAATGAAAAGTTTTTCCTAATACAGGATGCCCTTCTATTTCGGTACATATAAAAAAACAAATCTGATAATGGTTTCCAGAAAACTAAACGACTTATAATTATAATAATGTAAGCACCAATTTGTTGAGCTAAAAAATTAGCTGTGAAAAAGTTTTTTTCATTTCCTGTAGGTTTTTTGATAACTTTAGAGAAAATTTGAAATTGTTAAAATCAGTTTCTCTCTAAAATCTCGGGAACCAAAATATATATCAAAGCTTTATAAACTCAAAGATAATCGAATCTTTTTTCCCATTCAACCGACACACTGTATATTTCCTAGATGTAAATCTTCTAACAATAGACAACAAGTGTAAAAAACTTATTTTTGCAACTCCTACAATTTATCGAGACATAAGAATTGTTTCCATCTAATCGACTCATAATATAACGAACAACTTGAATAAGGTTTATGTTCTTTTCCAACAATGGCAATTTCTATACATATTTCAAAATCGATATATTGATCCTCGCCAACCGCACTATCCATCCTATATCAGCGGTTATGTAATTTCGAAAGTAAATTAGATTTTCGTTCTACCCAAGCAATTTCAATATTTCCAACGATTTAGTGGTAATTAAATAGTTTTTTATTCATAAAACAAAATCAAGTGTCAGAACCATTCTTTTGCTCATGATGAGATTTCTTTAGACAATAAAAAATAAATAATCCTGGTATTCTCATGACAGCTTTTAATCTGAGATTGCTTTTCAAACATAAAAGCTTTAAGATTTGTTTTTAATTATTTATTTAGAAGGAATTTTATTGGGTAGCTTATATATTTTATTCTATTAGATTTATTTTCACTTTTCTAGACAGAGAATATATATAAAAAATATGAGAAAGAAATTACTGTCAGTACCGAAATTGTTGGCACGAATACAAGGTTATATTTTTAGTTATAGACACAAACTATCTTTTAGAATCCATTCTAGAAAATATATTCTTCTAAAGGTGGAAAAATACTATGTCCCATACATAACTAAATTCAGTTATATTGACTTGGGATTTCCAATTCTAATATTAGTAAATCAGAAACTTGTTTTCCATGTTTTTCATTAACGCATTAGATTTCTTTCATTTTTGACCGACGTCACCAGAACAAAGGAGGTACATCTGCGTTTTGCATAGTATATGTGCACCGATTTTGGAGACTCTTCTTGAAAAATATTGAAATCCTACATCTCCCTTCTCCTAAAAATCTTCCCCATAGGGAATCATTTTTCTTCAAAAATGATATTTTTTTGTGACAGGATTAAAGAAAAGATTGTTTCCAGAAACGTTTTATTTTTCAAAAAATCAATGACTTCGGAGTTGCATACTAGGAAAGTACAAGTTTCTTACCGCCATATTTTAAAATCACTGAATATACGTGTATGTTCAACAATTTCATGACTAATAAAATAAAACTCTTGAAAATTTGAAAGGAAGTTTCTCATATTATAATGTATTTTTTGTTGTGGTGACTTAAATATTATACAATATATTGTAGTTTTTTAATAATGTATTATTTTTATATTTTCAATGCTTTTTCGTAATATGAATGAACGAATATGGTTAATATTTTGTATAAGAATCTTTTAGAGTTTGCTTGATTTTGATTTTCATTTCAAACTAATCATGTTTTCACAAGAAAATACAGTTTGTATCACGAATGTTGGCGTCTGCCTTGAAAACACGAAAAATGGATCAATCCAACTGACGGGAGTAAATCAGTGGCGTAACCATTTCGAGCTAAGATATGGCATTTAAGGAAGTTCATATAATTAGAGGAAAAAATATCTATTGATTAAATAAGCAAACATAATATGAAAGATTTATTATCAACAATAATGCAGACACACAAAATATAAATTTATTGCTCAAGTTATGAAATATAAATGTATGCACCTGAATTATCTGAAATGTCACAATGACTTTGTGACGCCTATGAAATAAAGATTGCGTTGCCTTCGGAAATACGTGCAGCGCCCTATCATTGTATAAAAGGACATAAGCTTGACATACTGATAGCTTAGATCGACAAACGTAGTAGAGAATTTCATGATAATCAGATGCGATGAGACGTATAGCGATATGTACGTAACTCGTGAATGATTACACACAATAGCCATGATTCGTGAAACAAACTGTAATTATGTCGAACCGTATCAGTAGGACATTTTGTTTTATCATCATCATCTTGATAAAGCACGTTTCTTATTGACCGACGAACCCGAGGAGGGTATTGGAAATACAAATACCCCTGTTATTTGATCAAGGTGGATGGCGGCTGCGAATTCAAACAAGTTTGAAAATCGGACCGCGGGTTATCTTTATAGTTTATGATGTTGTCAATGATTTTTATTTGTTACATATATAATATATTCGAATGTTCCATCTTCATTGTTTTAATTTAATAACAATCTGATTACTGATATTGGTTGTAAAAAATTCAACACTGGACCTGCTTTGAGAATTAATAATGGATGTGCAAACAGAGAGAATATGTCCAAAAATTTCGAAATGTTTGGTTGGAAAAACCTTTATACAAAAATGGCTTCGAAAAGTTGAATGGGATGACATGAAAGCTAGTGGCACTTACTGTCAATCGCAATTCAGTGCTCGATTGGCAGATATTGGCAATACAAGTAACCCTGTTATTTGATCAAGAAAGCCACGATCTCGTGGGATATTACCATACAGGACATAGGAGAATTCAGTGACTCTACTTATTGAAACAGTGTATAGCCAAAATATGAATTTTATAAGTTATATTTGTATATATGCTCATTTAACGAAAGCAGCCTAGTCTTTTTTGTGTGTATCATAATCAAAATCATGAATCAATATAAGTTTTAGAGGTTACGTTAACCGGTAAAACGTCACTCATGAAGATTCATTCAAATGAACGTCAATATGACCACGTATTTGACATAGAGAACAGAATGTAAACCTTTTATATAGATATACAAACGTAATTAAGAAATGTCAAGATCATAACCTAATTCTCGTTTATTGACTGCTTAAACGTCAGAATGACAAAATCTCAAAATAATCATCGAATGGGTTACTTGTATTGCCAATAGATATGCACGAATATTGAACTGAATATTAAATTAGTATATTTAACAAAAATATAATATAAATTTATCTTTAAAACAAACATTTTTGGATTTGATTTTCAATTAAAAAAATCCGGTTGAGTTTAGTGACTTTTATTTGAATTTTGTGTCATTTTTATGCTCTGTAGTGACACGCCACGATTTTCAGTTTGCAATACTTGCGATCTTATGGGAGATTAAGATTTCAGCAGAGAAATACTACTTCCAAGAACTCAGTGATTCTACTCATTCAAACATTGTTTTGCCAAAATGTCAATTTTGATGATGATATTTATTTATATGCTCATTTAACAAGAGCAGCTTAATCTTTTATTTGTACATCGTAATTAAAATAATAAATCAGGATAAGTTTTAGAAGTTAAGGTAAAATTAAGTGGTAAATGGCACCAATAAAGGTTCATTCATATGAACGTCAATATCACATATTTGACATAGAACATATATATAAGCTTAGACAAATTCCCTAATCTAAGTATATAATCCTCATATATAGATATACAAGCATAATTACGCAGTGTCAAGATCATAGCCAAATTTTCGTGAATTGACTTCTTAAACGTCTGAATTTAAAAATCGCAAAATAATCAAAATTGAATTGACATAAATATTCAACATAACCTATAATACCTATCTTTATTTATGATTTTGAATATAAAGTTCACATAGAAGACTACGCTTTGTAAAATTAGCGTATATCTAAATATCACTTGAATACAATTAATAATTTGGCGAAACACTGTTTGAATGGCTAGAATCACTGCATTCTCCTATATCGTGTAAGGTAATCTCCCACGAGTAAAAAATACTCTTATTTTGATGATTTCTTATTAATTTGAAAGAGGAGAGTTGAGAAATGCTTCCTTATTTAGAAAAACTCAAACACGAATTCTCGAAATTCGAAAATCTGAGACGGCAGAATTAAAGAGATGATAATATCCGGAAACGTTTAAATTGAACATTTTTTCAAAAGAGTTCGAGTTACAACAATGTTAAAATCTCAAATATGTGTATATTCGCGGCAATTTCTTTCAAAAATTGAAAATCTGAGGCAACCACATGAATGACCAGATTATATGTAACAATATTTATAATGAACATTTTTTCCTTAGAGTTACAGTTTTAGAGTTACAGCGGTGGTAAAATGGTAAAATTTAAAATACTTATGCGCATTTCCGCGGCGATGTTTTGAGATCTCTAAATAATAACAAGTTCAAGCAAAGAATATACGTGGGTAATAGGGTAAGTACTATCTTATTTGGTATTAGTGAACGTTCAACGATTTTCGTGACTAATGTTACACTCAAAAGTGTGAAATAAATATTTTTTACAAAAAATTGTACCGATGTTATTAGTTGGTGCACTGAAAAATACAAAATAATATTAATTCTATTGGTGCTGGTACTTGTGAAGTTGGTGCCAAAAGTTATCATCTAACTGCAACTGCACAACTTCAAAACTAACAGCACCAATAGAATTAATATTATTTTGTATTATTCTGTGCACCAACTAATAACGTCGTTGTTTGTAAAAAATATTTAAAGTATTTATCAAGACACCAGCAATAAATGTCGCAATAATCAGAATAATAATTTCACATTGATTTCGAAGAGATGTTTCTCATTGCAAGCCCGACCATAACAAAACTGACAGGATATGATGATGATGAATGGTTAAAATATGCTGCAGATAAAGACTTACTCAAAAAATGTTGTGACTGATATTTTTGATGAGTTGAGAATAGTTTAATCCCAAAGATTGGATAATTGCTGGTCTAAATTGCCTTCTCTTGTTTTGATGATTAAGTTTTATTATTTAAGTCAGCTTATATATATATATATATATATATATATATATATATATATATATATATATATATATATATATATAAAGGGTGTTTCATGAATAATTATAAATATCATAAATGGACACTCTGGTGCTCAAAATATTAAGATATAATCTCTAAATCACGTTTAGGAAATATTTGGTATTCAGCAATCTGTCAAATTGTTTGACCAGACCGATGGATGAATTTATGTTTTTTTAGATTGAGGGACCTCTGAGGCGTAAACATCTGTTGAAAACCGGATACCCAAAATTTTAACCGACTTCTCTAACGGAGGAATTATATACAATACGGTCTGCATGTTCTATCAATGTCCGTTCGCGCCTTTTAAATAGTAAACGTGCTGAGTTTGAATGATGACTATTGAGAGCTGGTCCCATTAAAAAAAATCAACATTGAGCATGCCTATCCACTAAAGAATTTCGCTCCAAGTCGAGGGGCGACTTTTTACAAAAACCGAAAATTTGAGACGACATAATTAACCAACATTTAAATCGAAAATTAAAAAACCGTTTTCCGAGTTACAGCAGTGGTAAAGTCGGAAATATCTTACGCGATGTTTTAAAATTTCTGAATAAGTATACTTAATATCTTCTTTAGTGGGCATTGAACGATTTTGATGGCTAATGATGTACTCAGAAGTGTGAAATAAATATTTTTTGCGAAAAATGTGATCCATTTTATTAGGTGTTGCACTAAAAAATACAAAATAATATTAATTCTATTGATGCTGGTACTTTTGAAGTGCCAAAAGTCTTAATTATATTAATAATACAACTGCTCAACTTCAAAACTACCAGTAATGAAAGATTTAAGATTATATTTTTTTTATTTTTCAGTCACGAATTAATAAAGTCGGTACTATTTTTGTTAGAAAATATTTATACACAATTAAAATTCTTTATTTACTAGGTATACTGTTAGATTGCCGATATCAAAGTAAAAACGATATGAATAATACACATTGGATGGAACAAAGCCTGTACCTTTTATTTTTTCTGTAAAAATGATGAAGCTGCTTTTCACTGGATTAATAATTCCAGCATAGCGAATATGTTTTGTTGATTGATAGACGAATTTGATATCTAGTTCAATTATATAGTTCGTTTGTCATTCATCAAAATAAATTCGTTATAAAAATGTGACCAAATCATCAGAGAATTTCACAGAATTAAATAGGACTTAATAGATAAATGTTTGGACAGTTTATGGATTAATTAAAATCACTTTTATGTTCTTTTCACACATTAGTGTGAGTATTTGATGTTATACTTAGTCATAATAAATTTTAGTTAGGTAATCCAGTTGATTAGCTTACTCTTTTATTTTTTAATTTACACAAAAATATTAGGTAACTCCGAAATATAGTTGAAAATGCATTGAAGAACCAGTTTATAATTTTGCATATATACATGTTTGTTTGTCCATTGTGTCAGAATTTCGAAAAACGGAAAACTTGACGCATTGACCTATGTTCTGCGAAAATATTGCGTCTAAAATAATTTGTATAATTGAAAACACTTAGGAAGGGTTAATTCAGTTCCCGAAAACATAGGTACACGTAATTTGAATATTTATACCTAGCATTACTAACTTCTAAAAACGGAGGTGTACAATTCAATTGTATGTTTGCTTTTTTAAAAAGAATCCAATGAGAACACTGAACCATCATAAGATCACGCTGGTGTCTGATTGTCCGGTTTGTCCGTCTGTTATTGCCTATTCGAATCTAAAAAAACGAAGAAATTCGAAATTTGCTACTCATACAGAGTTGAGAGACCGCAACACTAACATACAGTTGAAGTAAACGAATAATTCGTATACTGGGGGTTAATATTGCGAAGCAAATTAGGCAATGAAAAGCAAATTTTGTTCATGCTCATCATGTGATTTAAAATGAAAGGACTCATAATTATTTTATATATACATTTTCTCATTATCCTAAAATGAAGAGATTTGAAGAAATTAAAAAAAATAATATATACTAAAATACACCATTCCTCCCTTATCTAAATATTACTTCCGAAGAACTACTCGGCGTAGAATTAAAAAAATACAAAGTATACTCAAGACAGGACAAAAGAGTGGCTAAAAATAATTCTCCTTTTCAAGCTATTTTATATCATTATCTGCAAATTTTTGCATTCTGAGCTTGGAAAATGTTGCCAATCAGATACCAATAATAAAGTGCAATCAAATATAATTATTATAGCGCAATTAATATTTCAACTAGCTTTAAAATTATAATTGAATGTAATTGCTGCATGGTACAAGTTAAAAGTGTAATAGGCATATTCCCTGAAGTAAATATTCATTAAACAACATTTTTAGCCTCTTATTTAGTTATTTCTTCGCAAAGTCCAACTTTCCGCAAGTGCAGTCGCACTCAAATCTTTACACTAAAGGCAGTGGCATATCCATATACCTACATCGTGACATCCACGATCCAAGGTTGCGAGCACCAATTTGATTCGTCGATTCATCCTCCGCACTCTTGGAGTTCTTTGTACTTGGTGTACGACATAGGTTTGTTATTAATCATAATAATGGTGCATGGTTTGCAAACAAGTACTATAATAAGTATTGTAAAAAAACGACACACTAGAGTAAGGCACGCCATTTTGACATAAAACCAATTAATATACTCAGAAACATTTAAACGAGAAAACTATTCACAAAGAACTTCGTGACCATAGAAATATATGACAATTATACTAAAGCATAATAATTGCAATTGAATAATTGAAAGTCCTGTATGAAATAATTGTAAATAATTGATTTGTTTTGGTCGGTAATAAAATTCAAAATCAGAAAATTAGTGTTATATTTTCAAATCATAATCATTTGAACTATCTGTTATTTTAAATGCTTTTTAAGAATACTAGAATATTAATATTATATAACTTATTTCTATTTTTGAATTAAAATTCAGTATACAATATTAATTTTCGAGTTTTTATTCTTGAATTAAAATTATCTACATAATCTTAATTCTTAAGTATCTATTCTTATATTAGAATAATAGATATATTGGAATTATGTATATAAGTATAAATCAAGAATTTTTATTCTCGTCGTTGCTCGTGAATATTCCCGCGAGTTTTCAGCTTTATTAAATTCTTTATTTTTAAGTTTATCAAGTGTAAATTGTAAATATAGATAATTGCCTGACCCTAAAATTTGGAAATACATTTTGATTTTCCTCCAAAAAATAGAGAGTATCTATCACCATATTTGCGTTTCACAAAAAAGGTAGATAAAGTTAGAAGTCGCGATTGGGCTTTTTTTTGAGAGGTCCGATGCAAACAATAATGGCATATTTAATTTTGTCGTAAGATAAATGCTTTCACTGGAATTTAAATAAACAGGTGGTCAAGAGCGTCTAGGAGAATATTTTTGGCTATTCCCAGAATAAATCACCTGTTTTAATTGATATGTTATAAATTTCATCTGCTTATCACCGAATGTTTGATAATCTCTAAAATAAATATATATATATAAGATATTGATAAATAGTGTTCAAAACCAGTTGTCTATGGAATGTGCTCTGAATCTTTCATTATTCCAAAAACTCTTCTTTCCACTTTGTATTGGGTATCCATAGGGGAGATCTCAAACAAATTCACAGTGATTCAACGCCCTCAAAATATGAGGAATTTGAAAATGTACTGAACAATTAGGTATTATTATTTCTTTTGGATTCATGTAAGTATCATGTTTATTAGAGGGATTATGTAGATCTAGAAACAGATAACAATGTATTTGAAACCAACAAATGGGACTAGGCAAGAGAAATAAAGAAAGACATCATTGCGCTCAGCAAAAACCCCATCAGCCAACTTAGCAACTTTGCATATTAAACCAGTACATTGCAGGCATTTCCAAGAGTAAGATTGTTGCAGATTATTGGCAATATGACACGGATTTTCCTTACCGTAATACTAAAATTGCTGAAATATGTGAACACGCAACATCCGAGGCTTTAGAGGCTCTAAAATCTGAAGGGTCTTTAGTCTTTATTGTTCAGAAAAATTGGGAGCACAAGAGGTTATACAAATTTAGGTTAATAACTTATTGTTTTGCATTTTCACTGAAAATCGTCTTTGTTCTTCCTGAATTACCAAATTCTAGAAAGAGGCTAAGTACCTGCAGTTCATTTAAAAGGTATAAAATATTTAAAAAAATGATTTTGACTTTTTAATGCTTTCTGTAGTTTTTGGCACTGAGTAATTCAAATTTCTAAATGTTAATCCCATGAATTTTTGAAAATAACAAACCTTTCATTAAGTAACGATTTTAAATTATAGCCTATCCATTTAAAAAATGAACGATGACGTCATAAATATGTTGGATGATGGAGGGAGTAAAATAATAATTTATGGATAAAAAGCAGATAATTAAAATCAAAAATCCACATGTCGCAGCTTTTTCTTCATAAGTCAATATTCAGTACTGTTCCTGGAGAACATAGTAAAACCCTATATTATCCGGAATCGGGAAAATGAGCTCAATTGAAATTAAAGATAATAATATACAGGGTATTCCATTTAAAAAACATGAGTTGGTACCTATGCTGTGACTTTATTAAACATAACTTATATTGTTTTTTTTTCGTATGTCTCGGGCTAACAGTTATATCAAACTGAGTATAAGTTGATCACGTTCTATGTGATGTGATTATAATTTACTTAATTAAGTTTGCGATATTGTGTGGACGCCATTACGAAGAAGTATGTGCGATTCGTCAGAGGGCGGAGCATCTTGACGAGCACGGATGTTAGCGGGACGGGTTGTATGAATGTAGGGTATACTGCTATTGGTCACAGATACATCTCAGTTCGCGCGGTGGAATGTTCGGGTCGTTAGAAGATGCCAGTGGAAACGTCTAGATGGATGGGACTGGCCTATATATTGGAGAGGACTTGCTGTGGAATCAGTCAGTCCAATGCAGTAGTTGAATGAGTACGGTGAATACTGTGGAGACCGGTGGTACGGTGGAGGCCAGCGGTACGGTTGAGACCGGTAGTACTATAGAGAGCAACAACATAAATATTTTTTACAAAAAATTGGACCGACTTTATTAGTTGGTGCACTGAAAAGTATAAAATAATATTAATTCTATTGGTGCTGTTACTTTTGAAGTTGTGCAGTTGCAGATAAATTGGTAACTTTTGGCACCAACTTCACAAGTACCAGCCCCAATAGAATTAATATTATTTTATACTTTTCAGTGCACCAACTAATAAAGTCGGTCCAATTTTTTGTAAAAAATATTTATTTCACACTTTTGAGTGTAACAGTAGTCACCAAAATCGTTGAACGTTCACTAATACCAATGAAGATAGTACTTATTCTATTACCCACGTATATTCCTTGCTTGTAGTTGTTATTATTGAGATCTCAGAACATCGCTGCGGAAATACGCTTGAATATTTTAGTTGTTACCATTTTAACACCGACTTTACTCGAAAACCGTTACTCTAAGGGAAAAATGTTCAATATAAATGTTGCTACAAATAATTATGTCTTTCATGTACTGCAAACAGATTTTCAATTTTCGACAGAAATCGCCCTCTCCACATAGCGAAAATAGGTATATTTGAGAATTTAAAATGTCTCTATGTCGAAAACCGTTACTCTTTTGAAAAAATGTTCCATTTAAACGTTTCCGGATATTGTCCTATCTGTAATTATATCAACGCAGATTTTCAATTTTCGACAAAATTTGCCCCCTCCACCCCCTTCGGGGGCGGTTTTCGGAGGGAACGCGATGTCGGATTCCCGTTTTTATGAATATGGGACCATTTCTCAATCCTCCTCTTTCAAATGAATCAAAAATCATCAAAATCGGAGTACGTTTACTATATGAAAGGCGCGCACAAACCAAAAAAAAAAAAAAGCACACAATCGAATTGTATACCTCCTCCTTTTGGGAAGTCGGTCAATAAATAGATAACGCTCGGTTCGAATACGTTAGTATTTGTGATATTTTAGTGTGTAAATAAATAATCATGAAGATAAATAATTCTATATGCCCGCTACAATATGATCACTTAGTCCTGCAAGATTTTAGTTATTAAATGCAAACTCTTTTATCATGAAAACATACATTATATCCTACTTTGTAAAAATATTTACAAAACATGTATCACGATGATCATATCGAAATTATTATAGTATTTCATAATTTACTTAGGTTACTGCTATGTCTTTCAAACGATGACCCATGTATTTTAGAATAGCCCAAAAATAGACACATAATAACCAATTTGGGATTTAAGTATCAGTCGTCGCGGCCGCTGAAAGCGTCCAGTGGATATTGATCGGTGTGGAATAAGATTGTGATAGGCACACATCGTTACAAAATTGAGCTTTATCGGTTGTATGTAATGGAAATATATATAGATGCAGGGTGATTTTTTTAATGTGCCCATTAGAAGATTTTCACTTGAAAATCGAAATACGGTGTAACCGGAAGTGCCACCATTTTGTAAATATTTTCACTAAATTGGGCAACGTTGATTATAGCCAGGTTCAAATTTTCACATTTCTATCTCGGTTCTTAAGTGAAAATTTTCTAATGGGCACGTTATAAAAATCAGCCTCTATATCTATGTCAAGGATATAAGCAAAGATAATAAGGCAATAATAACAAAGGCATGCGTAATACCGGAACTGTATATTCGTTCGTACGTTATGATTCAATATCATTATTGTTGATAAATGCCTTGTAGTTATTTTTGTTACAAACAAAGTACTTATTTTGTTTCCGTGCATATGTACTCAGGATATATTCACAGTGAAGACAATTGATTGAGTTTTGAAGAGTATTGTTTCACACTCACACATTTTTACAAAAACAATATTCATAAATACAAACCATTTCATATCAAGTCAGTTTGTTGTACTATAACTGCATTCATTGAATTACTTAAGTTATTAAGTTATTGTTGATAAATATCTCAACATTTTTCCATTTAATGGAAGGAACATACCACATATTTAAATAAGAAGTTGAGAAACATGTTTTATAAATTTTTCCAACTACGTGGCATTCTTAATAGGAAAATGTTACTCATCCTATATAAGACATTAGTTGAGTCAATGCTCAGATATTGTATTGTAGTATGGGGAGGAATGTACAATACTAATCTAAAAAAAATGCCTACATGTCAAAATGCGGTCCTTCAAATATTATTGAAGAAAGAGTTTAGATATTCTACTGAATCAATGTACATAGAAAATAGTGTACTCAATATTAGAAATATATATATATATATATATATATATATATATATATATATATATATATATATATATATATATATATATATATATATATATTGTGAACTTAATTATACATTAAAAATAAATCAGAATGAAACAGCAGACAACCATTGTTATTCAACAAGACTCTCAACTCAAAAAAACATACCGATTCCCTTTTCAACTAGTTCATTTTGTCAAAGACACATCACCTACTTTGGCCCCTATATTTCCTGGGAGAATAATGGCACACAAGATGTAAGATATTTTCTTACATCTTAGGCTAACTCTCTCTCACTCAGAACACTAGGTAGTATGTAAAACAAAAATCTGAATTTTGAATTTGAAATAAACTTTGATTTGATTAGGCTAATGTAACGTATAAAGCTGTGTATTCTATATGAAATTCGAAGGTGAAGACGTGAAGTGGTCGAGTAGAGTTAGGTAAGTTGTGATAGAACTTTGAATTAAAATTGTTTGTATGGCGCTCATACGTACCAAGTTCTACATTACGACCAGTCTAGTCTCTGAAACCTCGGTTCTCCAAAATCAGCTAATCAAAAATCCGAGATCCTTGCATGTGTTGAGCGATCATATTATTATGTTTACTGATCCACTTAAATATTGATTAATACAGAATACTGAGAAACTACAATTTTAATTTAAGACTCGATTCATCCTTGAAAAAAAAAATTCACAGTGATAGAAGTAGAAATGAGGCGAACAAACATAAAAGTGAACAGGTTTTTTCACATCTTAGGTTCATTACCCTAAAAATAATCTCTTATGATCAAGGTTTTTCTTCCGTATATCCCATGTAAAAACTCAACTCTAATTATATCAGTCTGACGCCTGTCTGTTCGTCTACCACAAGCCATTTTTGACCGACTTCAAAAAAAGGAGAAGGTATACGATTCGGTTGTAAGATTGCTTTTTTATGGCTGTTCGCGCGTTTCGCATAGTGAACGTACTCCGATTTAGACGAATTTTGTTTCATTTGAAAGAGGAGAGTTGAGAAATGGTCCCATATTGAGGAAAATCAAATCCAAAATCTCCTTCCCTCCAAATTTTCTCGAAAATCGAAAATCCGAGACGACAGAATTAACGAAAATTCCATATCCAGAAATGTTTAAATTGGACATTTTTGAAAATAATCATACGTTTCCGCGCTACAGTCTGAAATATGTGTTTCAGATATGTGGAAGGGGCAAATTTTTCTGAAAATTGAAAATTTGATATTTGGAAATTAGAAAGGGGACCATATCCGGAAACATTTAAATTGAACATTTTTTACAAAAGAGTTATGGTTTCCGAGTTTCGCAATGGTGAAGTCTGAAATATGTGATATGCGTATTTTCGCTAGTACAAGCTAAACCTACCTATAACTTTTTGGGTATTAGTGAACGTTCAACAATTTTCATGACTAATTTTACACTCAAGAATGTGAAATAAATATTTTTTACAAAAAATTGGACCGACTTTATCAGTTGTTGCACTGATAAATACAAAATAATTTTAATTCTATTGGTGCTGGTTCTTTTGGAGTGGGTGCCTACAACAACAAACTACAACGGCACAACTTCAAAATTACCAGCACCAATAGAATTAATATTATTTTGTATTTTTCAGTGCAACAACTGATAAAGTCGGTCCAATTTTTTCTAACGAATCTATTTGCCGGAGATAGTTGGAATTTGTTACTTATACAGAATCAGCTGATGGCATAATTCAAATATCCTTAAATGAACAGCTTATTAAATATTGTGCGAAATATACAAAAAATGACTTTTGGCTTCTTGTCTCCGAAACTACTTGGAGTTAAATTTTGGAAAAATGCTGAATCGCCATCAGGAAATCCACCGCGAATACACTTAACCTTTTTTTGATTAAATGTAACTCAATATAAGATTCTAGATTCCAATTATTTTGATTGATTACTTTTATATTATATCAACAATGGGGCTTTGCAAACCGACAAGTTTTGCTTAGAAACTTAAGAATAGATTACCGCTGACTATGTCAACTTGGTTGAATAATGCTTGTTTCGGTTTTGTTGACATGCAAATAATAACCTTATGAACTCAACAAAAAAAAATCTATTCTAAAAACACAGACATATTCTTCAATTTTATTTATTATGTTATAGATGTTTGATTCCGTATTCTCGACTGGTTCAATTTTTAATAAAAGTGATGTTTGTTCAAAATGCAGTCATATACATAATATTTTTTTGGATTCAGATTTTTCTCTGATAGTTATGAAATCTTTTCTGTTTGTAAGTCATTTCCCCGAAATTCACGAATTTTATCCTGAAGAAGAGAATGAACATTCTCGAAAGCTCGTCTGAATCCAATTAATTTTATTTATTAACTGACTGCAAAGTAAGTACATCTATACAAAGATGTATAGATGTACTTACCTAAATATGTATAGACTACCTTTCAAAAATAACATATAATAAACATGCTGCATTCGGCACGTGTCAAGTATAAATAAATTTTGGATCGTTATAATAAGTCTTATAAATTAATTCATAGAAATGCAAATAATTTATCTCTTATTGGATATATGTAGATCCTTTTCTTTTATATGCTGAGGATGTGGACTGGTCCTTTGGTGAAAGTAAAGGTGGATCATAGCACACCTTCAAAACTCATTTCTATTTTTAATCTGTAAATAAGCATCGCGGGCCACAGTCACTATCTGTTTCTTAATATAATATAATTTGAAATGCTTGAGAAGTCTTGAACATTTTCACTGTCGAGATTCAACGCGCTTTATTTATATTGTTACGGAAGTCATTAGGATATTTTAATGTCTAAACACGTTGTAGAAAGATTAACGCAAAAATATATTATTATCTGTTATTGATGACTATGCGTTGATGAGAATCTGGGATCTTTTTATAGTTTTATCTACGCCATAAAAGAATTTATTATCCAGGAACATAAAGTGGTAGAGGACCTTGCTGAGATAGGTTTATGTTTTATGTTCAAACTCTTCAACAGATAAGTCAATCCATCCATCTAGCCCTTTTTTAGGGTTTTGCTTTTTGATGAAGATGAAGATAAAGAAGATTAGGAATTGATTATTTTTGACCGACGAACTCAAACGGAGGAGGTATACAATTCAGATGAGTGCTTTTTGAAGTAATACTTCTTTGGGCTCGATGGTATGGGGTGTTGGTCGAGAAACCGCGTCACGCTAAAAGTGAGAAAAATCGTCGATTATACGTTTTCGTATTATTTTTTGTACGTTTTGGCTTTTAGAGAAATTTTTAATAATTAAATTATATATTAAATTTCCTTATCAATTACCGATTATTTTTTGAGCTAGTTATTGTTTTGATCATCCTGTCTGTCTGTCTGTCAACACTATAACTCGGAAAATACTTAACCGATCGACACCAAACTTGGTACACAAATACGTAAGGGTAATACCTCCTATGGGATTGATTTTCAGCTGCCTGCCTGACTGTGTGTGATTACAAGATATAGTTTTCGGTAGTTTTTCCCTCTATACTTGCATAACTAGTTTATCATACTTTAGGAGGCGCATTAAAATTTTATTAGAATTGTACCATTTACTTTACAGTAAATATAATTTCGCAGCCACATCTGCTATATGGGTGCATTTTTTTTAAAAGTCGCCCCAGCCGAGGATCGAAACGTGGCACTCTCGGGTGAAAGTCGAGCACGCTACCACTTATTAATTTATACTAAAGAAGGTTCCACAATGCTCGATGAAAATTTTCATGAAATCCCAATGATAATGAGCGGCGATTTCAACATCAATTTTGCCGATGAGAAAGCAGTCATTGATAAATTTCCTAAAAGGCAAGCTAGACTTGGTAATGTCGAATGATAAGAATCAAAGTACGACCAAATACGGGACGACCATCGATGCTGTATTTAGTAGATATCTTGACAGGTTTGAATCTAGAATATTTGTTAGTTACTTCAGTTATCATAAACCGATTGTGTCTTTCTTGGAATACAGTGCGATTTCTAATGAGGAACCAGAAAATAACCAAGATGAAAGAATAATTATAGAAGAAATTACTGATAATGATAAAAATACATAGGTTTATTGTATAAGAATGAAGTCACTCATAATAATATATTGAAGAGAAATATATTGAATAACAGAGAAAAATGTCTTATATTCCATTTATATATCCTGTCTGTGTGTGTGTGAGTGGGTGTATACGAATAGCCAAAGAAGTATAATTTCCACCGTCTGGTCCGACGCAGACTGTTTTTTTTGTTTGTGTGCGCGCTTTATATAGTACCTAAACGTACTCCGATTTTGATGATTTTTGCTTCAATTGAAAGGGAGATTTGAGGAATGGTCCATATTCATAAAAACTCCAATTTGAAATCTCCTTCCATCCAAAAACCGCCCCGAATGGTGTGGAGGGGACAACTTTTCTCCAAAATTGAAAATCTGAGACGGCAAAATTAAAGGCCAGATTATTTGTAGCAACATTTAAGTTGAACATTTTTCCGAATAATTACGGTTTTCGAGTTACAGAAGTGGTAAATGCTAAAATATGTGTATTTTCGCAGCGATATTTTTAAATCTCTGAATAATAAACAAGTACAGGCAAAGAATATACATGAGTAATAGGATAAGTAATATCTTCTTTGGTATTAGCGACTAATGTTACACTCAAAACATTGAAATAGATATTTTTTAACAAATATAAAGCGAGCGCACAAACCAAAATGATAAATAAAGCACGCAGTCGAATTGTATACCTCCGCCGTTTGGGTTCATCGGTGAAAAATTGGACCGACTTTATTAGTTGGTGCAATGAAAAATACAAAATAATATTAATTCTATTGGTGCTGGTGCTTGTGAAGTTGGTGCCAAGAGTCTTCTATTTAACTACAATTGCATAACTTCAAAATTACCATTACCAATAGAATTGATATTCTTTTGTATTTTTCAGTGCACCAACTACTTAATAAAGTCGGTCCAATTTTTTTTTAAAATATTTATATTATATAAACTGTTTGGGGGAGATCTTCAATGTCCGCACTGTTAAATGTCCAGCAGATCTAAACTTTATCGATCACGATATTTCTGGTGGAACTCATATCCATGACTAACTGTAATTACATGTCATTATTTTTATTTCGCTTGATTATTTTGTCAACCGCTTCAATTCATTAGAATTTGTAACACAACTGTACTGATTCTATTTAGGTATAGATAGTAGCTTATGCTGCAACCAAAGTCTATCTAAGGAGTAGATTTTGCTAAAACTGTGTAAAGGTGAGAGTTTGTGGCAATCAAGGAAATGCCGTCGCTAAAACTAGCAGACCAAAGTGAGCAGAATCAAAAATACATACCTAAGTATGCTTGTGGCGCACATTAGGTACTAATTAAGTGCTTTTCTTCGAAATTGATTGTTCTTATATTTCTTTTAAAAGGCTGTTTTAGGTAATGCTAGCACAGCAAACTTCAAAAAAAAAAAACTTTTTCGAGAAAATCCTTTTAATTGCTTTTAGAGCTAATTAAGTGTTGAATTCCGAAATTAATTGGTCTTATATTTATTTTTGGAAAATGGCTGCCTTGCATCTAATTCCATTCTTCAAGTATGTATTGCGAGCAGCACTGGTACAAGATGAGAATTGTTGTGAAATTATTAAAGAACAAGAAAATCAATTTCTTAACTTGGCGAAAGGTCTTGTCGTACCCGGTCTCTATTTAAAGCTCAGACGTTTCTTTTTGATCGACAAACACCGAGCGGAGGAGGTATACAATAATTCAACTTTGTGCTTTTTTTTTGGTTAGTGCGCGCGATGTATATAGTAAACATACACCGATTTTGATGATTTTTGATTCAATTGAAAGAGGAGAATTGAGAAATGGTCCCATATTCGTAAAAACTCAAATCCTAAATCTCCTTCCCTCCGAAAACCTCCCCATAAGTGGGTGGCGAGGGCAAATTTTCTCGAAAATAGAAAATTAGAATGCCAGAATTAAATATAGGACAATATCCAGAAACGTTAAAATTGAACTTTTTTTTCAAAAGAGTTGCGGTTTTCGAGTTATATTCATGTTAGAATCTCACTTATGCGTATTTTCGCTATGTAGAGGGGGCGACTTCTTTCGAAAACTGAAAATCTCTGGGTACCATATGAAAGACAAGAATATTTGTAGCAACATTTATAAAGAACATTTTTTCATTAGAGTTACGGTTCTCAAGTTACAGCGGTGGTAAAATGGTTAAATCTAAAATACTTATACGTATTTCCCCAGCGATGTTCTGAGATCTTTACATAATAAAGTACAAGCAAAGAATATACGTATGTAATAAGATAAGGACTATCTTCTTTGGTAATAGTGAACGTTCAACGATTTTCGTGACTAATGTTACACTCCAAAGTGGACCGACCGTTATCGGTTGGTGCACTGAAAAATACGAAATAATATTAATTTTATTGGTGCTGGTACTTGTGAATTTGGTGCCAAAAGTTATCAATCTAACTGCAACTGCACAACTTCAAAAGTAACAGCTTTTTTTATGGCTGTTCGCGCATTTTGCACAGTAAACGTTCTCCGATTTAGAGGATTTTTGTTTCATTTGAAAGAGGAGAGTTGAGAAATGGTCCCATATTGAGAAATATCAAATCCAAAATCTCCTTCCCACCAAAAACCACTCCCAGAGAGGGTGGAGGGATTATTTTTTCTCGAAAATTGAAAATTCGAGACGGCAGAATAAATGAAAATTCCATATCTGGAAATGTTTAAATTGGACATTTTTTAAAATAATCACAGGTTTTCGCGCTACAGTCTAAAATATGTGTATTAGCTATGTGGAAGGGGCATTTTTTTCTAAAAATCGAAAATTCGAGATTTGAAAATTAGAAACTTTTATATTGAACATTTTTTCGAAAGAGTTACGGCTTCCGAGTTTCGCAATGGTAAAGTCTGAAATATGTGATATGCGTATTTCCGCATTTTCGAAAATTGGAAATATGAGACTGCGAAATTCAAGAGAAGATTATATATAGCAATATCTAAATTGAGTTACGGTTTTCGAGTTACAGCAGTAAACTGTGAAATGTATATTTGCGCCGCGATGTTTTGAGATCTCTGAATAATAAATAACAATGACAAGCTAAGCCTATATCTTTTTGGGTATTAGTGAACTTTCAACCATTTTCATGACTAATATTACACTCAAAAATGTGAAATAAATATTTTTTACAAAAAATTGGACCGACTTTATTAATTGTTCCACTGAAAAATACAAAATAATATTAATTCTATTGGTGCTGGTAATTTTGTAGTTGTGCCGTTGTAGTTTGTTGTTGTAGGCACCAACTTTGAAATTTCCGAACTGAAAAATGTTTCAACTTGCGTGAAAGGATGCTCTCTCTTTAGGGACAAAAACGAAAATCTATTCTTATTCCTTACACGGGAACTTTTGATGGTATCTTCATCAAAAATGTCCATGTAAGCTTAGAAAGTTCCCTATGCAGCACATGCAATGCTAAGGCTAAAACAATTTTAAGTACATTAGAAACAGTTAAGCAAATATTTTATGAAAACTTATACAACATATTTTTTATATTTTAACTCGTTATTTCTTGAGGATTACAAACTTACTTTATTTTTTGTTTTGTTTTATTGTTGGAGAATACTTCAAAATACAATGTTTTAATTATAAGGATTTCTTATACCTTGATGGTAGGTAATATTGCATCACGATTGTAAGTTTCGCCCTTTTTGTCATGTGTATGATACCTTATTTTTGCGACAATTGCTTTTCATAAAGAAGGATCGAATCCTTCCATGTCAATAATATATTTATTATTTTATGAATGAGTTGTTGTTTGCAACTGATTGAAATTTGACATTGCCATAGTCACACTTCCAATTCGCTTATAAAACATATGGAATATGACAGGCAATAATTATAAAATCCAGTGATATAATAATAATTGAAGTGAAAGTTAAAAGTCAAGATTGATTCATTCCATCCACAAGTTAATTTTGCAATTATCTGGATTGAAAACATAATTTTAGAAAAAAATAATGAGATAAAACGTCCGCATTGCATCTGTCTGACTGACACCTGAATTAGAGTGTGCGTAAAGTCATTTAATTTCCGCATTGGTACGATAAATTTACTCGTGATTCGAAAGAATTAGCTACTTTACTTACTAGTGTGATGAAATTAAAAGTTATCGAAAAAAAATATAAATTACGAATTTTTATTTAGAACTAACAATACGAATTATATATCTAATATTAGCATTAAAAACAAAACACATAATAAAATAATATCTTGCTGGGCGGAAGCGAATATAGAAATCCTACCTCTAATTGCTAGGGTTTAGTCATTATATTTCTATTATGGAGATAATGGCCATCGTTAAAACAGCTTGTGTTGTTGCTATTCCATAATCGGCTATATAGATATTATAACAACTAATAACGTACTTTGGATAAATTACACATCAGTGTGCCTTCATAAAATTTTTATATTCCATGAGGTCAAGGTAAATGAAAAAAAGCAAAGCACGACTTCACTAGAGAATAACCAACTCAGTAATATCACTGGAACCAAAACTGTAACTGCGGACAATATATTTGTGACTGTGATCATTGGCACCGGCACCAACTTTGAAATACTTATTACAATAAATATTATTTTTCATTTTTTAATGCATCATCTAATAAATTTGATCTCAGTTTTACAGAATAGACCTTTTGTTTTGTGAAAATTTATTTATGAAGAAGTGGAAAAACACCAAAAATTATTTGAAAACTTCAGAGTCTTGACTTGAAGTTAAGTGTCCAAAATTGATTCATAATATATTCCAAAAGAATGAATCTGAATTAGGTATTTGTCTACTTTAAAACAAACAGGTACAGATTACACACATGATTATAATGTCTTATGCTCAATCACTTTACACGCCTCTGTGATTCAATTTATTGCACATAGCAGCGTGTTTTTAAAATTCGAACAAATTAATGATTCAATTTCCATTTTCACTTTTCATTCTCTAGGTATATCTCTACAGATGAAAAATTACCCCCACCACCCCCTTTGGGGATAATTTTGAGGGGAAAGGCCTGTCTTATGGGACCATTTCTCAATTCCCTTCTTTAAAATAAATCAAAAATCATCAAAATTGGAATACGTTCGGGGTTCGTCGGTCAAAAATTATATAAATTTCGTCTAATTTATTTCAAGTCAAATTTCTTTATGTTCATGAGGATCATTAAAATTAAAAAATTAGAATCATTGTATCTATTAACGTGTATCAACACATTTCTTGGAAAATGGACATTTTTTCTGTTTTAATTTTAAGAACTACAAAACAATCACTTTCTAAAAGTATCAAAATTATATCAATAAAATTTTGGAAAACATATCTTCACTACCTATTTTTTTAACAATTACAGAACATGTCACTATAATTATCCATCTCGTATGTAGTTTACGAGGATATTTTTATTGACCAAAGAACCCCGAACGGAGAAGTAATACAATTCGACTGTCTGCTTTATTTTGGTTCATGTGCGTGTCGTTATAGTAAACGAGTTCCGATTTTGATGATTTTTGATTCATTTGAAAGAGGCATGAGAAATGCTGCCACATATATAAAAAACGCAAATCCGAAATCTCCTTCCCTCCGAAAACCGCTCTCGAAAGGGTGGAGGGGACAAATTTTCTCGAAAATCAAAAATTTGAGGTGGTATAATTAAAGATAGGATAAAATCCACAAAAGTTTAAATTGAACATTTTTTAAAAAGAGTTACGGCTTTCGAGATAGAGGCATGTTAAATTCTCAAATATGTATATTTTTGCTATGTGAAGAAGGCGATTTCTTTCAAAAATTGAAAATCTGTGGGTATTACATGAAAGACTTAATTATTTGTAGCATAATTTATAATAAACATTTTTTCCTTAGAGTTACAGTTATCAAGTTACAGCGGTGGTGAAATGGTAACATTACAATACTTTTGCGTATTTCCGCAGGGATGTTTTGAGATCTCAATAATAACAATTACAAGCAAAGGATATACGTGGGTAATAGGATAAGTACTATCTTCATTGCTATAAGTGTACGTTCAACGATTTTCGTGACTAATATTACACTCAAAATTGTGAAATAAATATATTGGACCGACGTTATTGATACACTGAAAAATACAAAATAATATTAATTCTATTAGTGCTGGTACTTGTGAAGTTGGTGCCAAAGTTATCAATCTAACTGCAACTTCACAACTTCAAAAGTAACAGCACCAATAGAATTAATATTATTTTTGACCTACTTCAGAAAAAGGAGAAGGTATACAATTCGGTTGTAAGATTGCTTTTTTATGACTTCGCGCGTTTTGCATAGTAAACGTACTCCGATTTAGACGATTTTTGTTTCTTTCGAAAGAGAAGAGTGGGGAAATGGTCCCATATTGAGAAAAATCAAATCCAAAATCTCCTTCCCTACAAAAACCGCCCCCAAAGGGGGTGGAGAGGGCAATTTTTCTCGAAAATTGAAAATCCGAGACGAAAGAATTAATGAAAATTCCATATCCGGAAATGTTTAAATTGGATATTTAAAAAAATAATCATACGTTTCCGCGCTACAGTCTGAAATATGTGTTTCAGCTATGTGGAAGGGGCACATTTTTCCGAAAATTCGAGATTTGAAAATTAGAAAGGGCACCATATCCGGAAATTTTTAAATTGAATATTTTTTGAAAAGAGTCTTGGTTTCCGAGGTTCGCAATGGTAAAGTCTGAAATATGTGATATGCACATTTCCGCTATTTACAAGATAAACCTACCTATATCTTTTTGGGTATTAGTGAAAGTTCAACAATTTCCATGACTAATGTTACACTCAAAAATGTGAAATAAATATTTTTTACAAAAAATTGGACCGACTTGATCAGTTGTTGCACTGGAAAATACAAAATAATATTAATTCTATTGGTGCTGGTAATTTTGAAGTTGTGCCGTTGTAGTTTGTTGTTGTAGGCACCAGCTCCAAAAGATAATATTATTTTGTATTTTCCAGTGCAACAACTCATAAAGTCGGTCCAATTTTCTGTAAAAAATATTTATGTAGTTTTCAGTGCATCAACTAAGAACGTTGGTCCATTTTTTTATAAGAAAATATTTATTTTTATATCATTTTCAAGTCGATTTCTAAGTTGAGGGTGTTGAGTGGATATAAATGTATTGACGTAAATATATTAGTGGCTTCAATCAAATTTCGGTTAGGAAGATTGTTCGGTTAATCAGAATAAACATATTAAATCTATCAAAATATGGGCGCCAATTCAGTTTATCTTTTATTAAAAACACCAAATATCATCAACAATATCAAACACATTATTATTCACCTGCAAAATGTTTATTAAAAAGATCGACGCAAAATGTTGATTATATTTATTGAAATATTGAAGCCACTTTGATTATAATAAAAGAAATGGCAACAAAAAGCAAAAAAAGATTATTGTGTGGCAGCTTTTAACAAATTAATGAATATCGGTTGCAATCAAAATGGCCATCATTAATACTTTTGATGAGTAGATACTTAAATAACAGAAATGTTTTTAGTAATAATTAAATGTTACTCGAGTTAGGAATTTATTTAAAAATATCATTATAACTGATTTATAAAATATAAAATAATAATTACAAGATACATAATATGATATGATATTTTATATAGAACGCATTGAAATTAACTCGAACCACTCACATTCAATATGGTTATTGGAATAAGTTATATTTGTTGGGGTACCGTACAAAGGATGAAAAAACTGAACACTTACAAAATAACTCTTGGTATCTCCGAAACGGTCTGTCTGTCTGAAGTTCGAATTTGGTAATTGGTAGATATATGTATAGATTTAAGTGACCGCCTAAAGAAAATAGATAGAAAATACAAAGAAAAATCATTAAAATCACAATCATTTATTTCCTAATTCTAAAATGTATGGTCTATAAAATATTGAAGAAAATTTTAAAAACATATAGGATATACGGGTTCAATGATAGTGAATTACCAAAAATTACCTCACTTTAGACTGGGGAGTTATCTGCAGTGTGGAAGGCAATGGAGTTCTCCAACGCTAGAAAGATCATCACTGATTCTCTCAGTACGTTAAATGTATCCCATCCAACCCAACCCAACTCAGAAAAGCCTATGATAATGGAACCACAATGAAACCATGTGGGTGCCTTCTCACACTGGAATCAAAGGAAATGAATAGGCTGATGGTCTGGCTAGAGCCGCGATTTCTGTCTATCACCATCTACTAGGGTCATTGTTTACACCGATATGAAACCACTCTTAAAAATCATAGAAAAGCATACTCCCATAGGAAGTGTTTTTCTTTCCACTGACTGTGGTTTTTTATCATCTTACATTGTCATCATCACTGATTGTCCTAATCTTATATAGCTACCTAGAATGTTGATATTTAATATAAAGGGAAGTTTATAGTATGGATTTCGACAGTCGCTATCACACCGCTTGTTCAATTTTTATATACATTGGTGTTATCTAAATCTTGAATGAGAAATGATCTATAATTCGACTTCTTTTTAAAGAAGCTAACAAAGCTCATTTCAAACTGAGATAACATATCAATTCATAAATAAGAGTCACGTTTCTCACAGTATCGAATAACTGTCTGACGAAAAAACTTTCATTGACGTGTTAGGTCACACTTATTTGTAGCATTTAAATTAATCGAAACAATGTTGTGTTATTATCTATAATCAAATACCAGTGTCAAGGTTTACAAACCAGTTATAAGTTTCCATACAAAAACACGTGAACTTCGAATTGATAATAATAATATTTTGGTATAGAAAATCTACGTAAGAATCTTAGGATACAGGATAAATGCAATTTTTATAAACTACAACAACTACAAAACTTAGTACGCTGCTAAATTAAGTGCGAAGGTCTAACCTTAAATTAGGTTTATGACTCTCTTATGTCAGTGCTATGGTAGGATAGTGTTTTGTTTTTTATTTTAACACTATACTAGCTAGTACCGAACTAAGAATGATTGTCCACTCAGGCGCTACATTGATCTTCGTAAGTAACCCTATAAAAATCACACAGAGTTAGGTGTGGTGAAAGAGGACATCCAGAATTACTATTTAAAGTCCCAGTCGTGAATTTCTGTTACTTGACAAAGGTCATGTAGTTACCTACTCATAAAAAATATGAAAAAAATAATTTAACTTACCCTCTAAAATGCACCATTTTCGAAATACAGAAAGTTTGAAATTTAAAGTTTTTTGTGAATATCTCCGGAACCGTTTATCGTACAGAAAACAGCGTTTGTAAGCATTTATGAAAAAACCCGGAATTTTTTTTTGAAATAAAATTTTTTATTTACTAATTAAACAAAATTTATGTAAACATTAGAAAAAGTAACAAAAGCTAAAATTGACAGTGTTTTTTTCAACATAAAAACAGAATTTTTCTCGAAAACGGTCGACTCTTTGGTACCTTAACGGTACCTTTTTGTGTAGAAAACATAGGCGGTTCAAATAAATGGGCGCCTCAAAACCGTACTTTTTCCATTGGCGTAGAAATTGGGGAGAAATACAACCACTACTCCTTCAAAATCTTCATCAATTATAAGTTAACACAAATTTAGCTTATTATGAATTGAAAATGCTTACAAAAGCCATTTTCTGTACGATAAACGGTTCCGGAGATATTCACAAAAAAATTTTTTTTCAATTTCAACACCCTGTATCTGGAAAATGGTAAATTTTAGAAGGTAAGTTAATATAAACTATTTTTCATATTTTTGGACGAGCTATCACATCCTGAATTCCTGCGCACATATTATGAAACACCCTGTGTATATAAATATTTATTTACAAAATGAATGAGTATTTCCACTAGAATGTTAAACAAGATAAATGGCGAACATAAATTTATGTACTGAGAATGGATAGTGTCAGAATCGTAGAAAAAAAGAAACTTGTGCAATACTTTTTTGTTATATCTACCTAGTTAGGTAAAATTTGTTTTAGAAATGTACCTATTGCTATCGTTCACACTTTTGAATTTCGAAAAAAAAACAACAGCTTGTTGTTATATGCCTATAAGTAGGCCCAAAAAAACTTTTGATTATAGATATAATCAGTACCTACAACTTTTGTTCAAAGCAATTTTTTTCATAAAATACACAGAAAAACAAATAAAAATTGATAATAAAATAAAATTAGTAAGGAAACCTTTCCGCTGGCTACAGCCCGTCGGGATATTTTTAGTTCCTTACTAATATTTTTGAACTTCACTTTGGATACTTCATAAGCTTTGGACATAAGTGAATTGATAATTTCCGTACTGTTAATAAATTCTCAGTTTCACTTCTTTTTGAATCCTTATGTACTTAATTCTTTGTTCTTCTATTCGCTGATTTGTTATGTGTACATCTATCTGTACATGTTTGTAATTTTAGTAACAATTTAGCACGTATTAATTTGCTCGTTCACCATGTCCTAAAATCCGTTCTATTTTTGTGTAAAGATTTTTCAGTTCACATTTCTAGTTTTATGTCTACCATATCAGAAGTATAGTGCATTTAGTGTTATTTTCATGTCCGGGACCTAACTCAGAAAATCGTAATGTTTTGGGAAAATGTTCAAGGTAAAATTTGTTAGAAAATATTCCTGCTTTCATTTAATTATATAAAATCGGTTTTCTGAAAAGTTTCCATCTAACACATTTTGGAAGAATTTTTTGGGTGGAAGGTCATTTTAGGTTTTGAATTATTTAATAACACAAATATTTAACAGTAGTCTAATTAGATACATAATAATTGTCTCGATTAAGGTTCATGGTTGGCTTTGCTTGATGCCTAATAAACTAAAAATAGACGTCTAGTTAGGTTCTAGACCTAGACAATACGTTCTCTCACATTGAAATCACACGATGATATTTCTATTTCTGTGAACTGAATTTTGAGGATGTTTCGTTGCTTAAGTGCTTTCTTGTATAACTTAATATCGTTATTTGTGAAATAGTATATATATATATATATATATATATATATATATATATATATATATATATATATATATATTCTAATTGTAAGTAAAAGTCCATTTTCTCAAAGTGGAGTGAAGTAAAATGTAGAAAAAAATGAAACTCACAGTCTTCTCCACAAAATATATTGCTTACATAATTACCATCAGAGACATTTTTCGAAACTATATAGTTTCATTATCAATCTTAAAGGTTCTGTAATAAATTTGTACAAATTAATGATACTATGATACTGATGAAATATATCTTAGAAAAGATGGCTCATATGATACTCACGTGGAGATGAAAATAACTCAATCTCAAACCAAAATTCGTCAATAAATAAAATAAAATTCAGAATAAAACTTAACTTTTACATTGTAAACATTGTAAAATAAAATAATATTAAATTTTAAAATTAATTTTAGAATTTAATTTTATTTTATTTTATTTTTGGGGTTACAATGTAAAAGTTAAGTTTTATTCTGAATTTTATTTTATTTATTGACGAATTTTGGTTTGAGATTGAGTTATTTTCATCTCCACGTGAGTATCATATGAGCCATCTTTTCTAAGATATATTTCATCAGTATCATAGTATCATTAATTTCTACAAATTTATTACAGAACCTTTAAGATTGATAATGAAACTATATAGTTCCGAAACATGTCTCTGATGGTAATTATGTAAGCAATATATTTTGTGGAGAAGACTGTGAGTTTAATTTTTTTCTACATATATATATTCAGTGAACCCACTGATGGCGACCAGCTCCTGGGGATTCATAACGTGGCTAAACACGGTGATCGATTTATAGAGAAGGTTTCTGATTACAAAAAGTATTTTTTGTTTTTTTATTTGTCATCGGATTAAGATTTGATGCCTCAACCAATAGAAAATGTTCCTGAATAAAAAAATAAAAAATTACGATCATCTTAACAAATTATTTATAGTTTATTCATGCTTAAAATGTAACACAATCGATTATAGCTCAATTCTATGGGTAGATGAAATATTTATTTTCCACTTCACTTAGAAATTAAGAAGTTACAAACAAAGATTTATATTATTTTATCTGACTGCCTGTCAATCTGTTTGTACTTTTGATCCAAACCAAAACTCAGCTGTCAATTTTGCCTGTATTTTGGCGGAATTCTAGACAGTCGTTAACTTACAATATCTATCATTCATTGATTGATTTATTCACCATCGTACTTTTGATAGGCGTGTATAGTAGCAAAATATAATTTTAAAAAATATTCGATTTTTTTTGTTGGATTACAGGATATCTAATTATATTAAACGAGCAATGCTTATATATATATATATATATATATATATATATTGATTTTGTATTCTTGACTGGTTTTATAATAAATAAAAAGATGTTCTTGGGGATGCAGTCATATATTCAATAAAATTCTTTGATTGAAGCCGAGCTTTCGAGAATGTTTATTCTCTTCTTCAGGGCAAAAATCGTGAATTTAGAATAAATTAGCCAAAAACAGGAATGATTTCATAGCCATCAATTACAATGCAAATTTTATCTCGGAATCTGGTCTACCGATTTCGATGAAAATTCATTTGAATGGGTATTAGAATGTATTGAATCGATTGGTTGTACTCGCATTCACAAGAAAAACCGTTTTCAGCAATTAATATTCTCATTTTACGAGTTCTAGAGATTATATTTAGTATATCAATATGAACCCAATAACATCATAGGAAAAAATAGTCCTATGGTTAAGCTTCGGGGTATTGATCTAGAGTTCCTCGGTTCGAATTCTGATCACCTTATAGTTTTTTTTAATAAAACCCATTTCTTTAAATAAAAGATGTTAATATGAGTTTCTAATAATTTAATCGTAAATTTTCAATGAAAATTTGTACATATCTAATATATTGCGACCCTTATTAGCTATTTCAAGGAAGGGTTAGCAGATTTCGGTAAAAATTAGCAAAAGGAGTTTTCGGAGTCGAGAAATCGATTGACGATACTTTCATATTCAATCGGTGTGACCCTCGAGGTCCACACTAGCTATTCCAAGAATGGCTCCGAAGGTAAAAGTTTTAGTATGTATAGTGTTTGGAGGTTGAGAAGTCGATTGGTGATACAGCTGAGTTATGGTATAATTCACATTCATATTTTTTTTAATCTTTAAATTCTGAGCCATGTGAATGATAAACGCAATATTTACCGATCGCAATACATTTTAATTATAAATATGCACATTTTTTAACTTTTAGAGTGACTCTTATAGATCCACTCTTAATTCTGTGTTACCCGAGCAAAGCTCGGTCGCCCTGATATTAATAATTTATGAGAGATTTAAGACTCACCTCAATTTTCCATCACAATTTTTGATCAAAGTTCCATATGATATTAATTTTATTGAAGAGATACCAAGCAAATTAGCAAATACTTACCTATATAGAAAATTTATTAACATGAAATCAGAAGATGTGGCTTTTCTTGTTTTTTATTATAGACTTTGTAATTCCCAAGATTTTTCAATTTATTGTATTTGTTGAAAAATAAAATGTTATGACAAAAGACCATTCTTCAATGAGTATACGTACCAATTTGTTTGCTACAAAATATATTTAAAAAAAATCTGGTGTGTCCACTCACACGACTTTCCTACCGCTCGCGGGCAAATTCCAGTAAATGAAAAATTTTACACCATTAGGTACAATACTTTCCTTATATAGCGAAAATAGCGGTAGTAAAGTAAAAATCCTCTAGTCAAATCGTGCTGCCACTTACTTTTTTAAGCATGTCAAGACAAACAACAATTGTCATGTAACATTTTTTCGCAAAATTAAAAGTTTAGCGAGATTCTGAAGAAAAATGTGGAAAATATGGAATTTTATTCAAGCATAACTTTTTTTTGTTTTTTCTCAAAGATGGCGCTGTGTGTGGGTTGTAAAGGGCTCTTAGGAGAATACTTTAGGCAAGTTTTATCAAAAACATTAGAGCCGTTCTCTTGCTACAATCTTGAGGAAATCACATTTTTTGGCTATAGCTCAGCACCAAGTGTATACAAGATTCTCATTCAGTGCCACCGGCGAGTGATATTGGTACCAAACAAAACAGAAAAGAAAGCAACAAAATCCACCGATCCGTTCCCGAGATAATGCTGTCACAGACAGACACATAGACGGACAAACAGAAAGACAGACAGACAAACCAATGGCTGAAAATATGTTTATTAGACTTAGAAAACTCTGAAACGTCAACATTTGTAAAATCTCGATACCGAAAATTTCACACGATTACAATACTTTCCTTATACAGCTACTATAATAGTAGCGTAGGAAAGTAAAAAAACTGGCGGACATACTTCCCATTTTATTAAAAAGATTTTTTTTGTGAAATAGAATCACCTATTTCTTAAACTTGTCATATAATATTTAAACTTCAAGTATTATTTGATCCTAGTTTATATATATATATATATTGGCTATCTAGAATGATTCTTATTTTTTTTATTTAGAACTATTGAATACGTTGGATTTGAATTATAACGAGAAACAGGTACAATTATAAAATACAGTGAAAATTTTCTCTAATTTTAAATGACAAATTTGTCGCTCTTAAATTCTGAACCAATTCAGGAGCTGCAATGACAGTAGGTATCACAGCATTAAAACTTATAGATCCAGCACTCTACCTTTATGAATATTTAATATTCCTCACCAATACAAGTGTCATAGAACATAGTTTTGCTAGAATGTTGAGTATTATTATTAAATGAATTTATGTTAATACTATTTGTTCTGTGTGCTAGCTGAGTTCCTTGTCGTCATTGGGAACAAAGAAAGTTACAAAATTATTAGAGCAGAAATAATTTGTCATCATACATATCGCTGGTATGTGTATTATATCAGTGAAGTTTTTTGCATGTATTCCGAGGTAAGCGTACGGAAAACTATAAATGATTCATTTCCTTCAAAAAAATTGTAATTCAGGAGATGAGATGCTTATCTCTATGTCTTTGAAATTGTATTTTAGAGTTTTTGTTAAATCTATTCATTATTTCATAGAAATAATTTCTAAATAATATTTTCAATAAAATATCATAATCAACACTGGTACTTGATAAAATACAATATTGCTACATTTTCATGATACTCTTGTATGAGACTGACAATAGTGTCAAATAGCTTATGGCTATATTGAATACTGAATTGGAAATAGCTTATAACTAATATATTTGTTTCGTTCCACGGTGATTATTATCATGTTAATTTAGTTTGGAATGTTTTGAATGAATTTCAAAATAATTAACAATTTTGGTTCAACAAATATTCCTCTAACAATGACTAGTTATGGAATGTCCGTTTATAACGAACGGGCAAAATTTGCAATTGCTTTCGCACCAATTATCAATTTAAATTTTATAATACATATGCCTATATGTATATTTATTAATAACTTTTGGTACATCACTGTGATCGATACTGATCTAAACAATTTGATCATTTAAATAATTGCGTATGAAGAAGGAGCTATTCACAATACTGAATTTAATATTCACAAATTATCTACTTGCAATGCATCCTCAATGTTTCAGTTTAATTTTTCAATATATGAGTGTATGTATTATTATGCACTTAGTCCATAGAACCCTCAAATGATTTCAAGAAATACTTACTTAATTGTTGCCGCTTCAAGCCAAAGGTCAATAAGTAAATAGTTTGCCAAGGAGTGAACTGAATTTAGGCCAGGTGCCGGTTATGAATTTCATTCTATATCAAATAGCTCATAGCTCTTGATGGAATACTGAACCGCTGATGAGAGGTTATTTGTCTAGAAAATTATTTATAATATATAATAATATTTTTTTTATATCTAGTTTTGTTCACACAAGCAATCTTTTTATATTTTGGTAACGATTTCGGAAACAGTCCAAACTATGATTTTTTATATGTTTTGCTAAATAGTAGATAAGTACATTTTCTAATGAAAATAATGGGGTTTACGGATTCCCGACAGTTAATTGGATAACGTCTTCGCATGAAACGGATAACCTATAATTAATAATAATTATATTTTCAAAAGGACTATCAGCTCCTGGTCTAGATTCATCAAGCTTCTATTACCTGATTGTGTATGAATAAATAAATACTCTCTGCACTGACTCATGGACACAAAGGATGTGTCAGGTTCGTCGAATGTGTTTCTGTTCAAAATGTAATAAGGGCACGAACCAGAACCAGAAGCATGTTGATAAATATAGTTAGTATTGTGTTTATATTGATATTGAGGTAATTTGTGTTTCTCTTCTTCACTAATTAATCACATGCAGAAAGAATAAATAAAATATTAATAACGTTCAATGATAAGGTTTCTGGGAAAAATAACAACAAATATGTAAAAGTAGGTATAGATTAAATTTATTGAAATATTTACAAGGTTTGTCTTGAAAGATTGATGGAAGGTCAACCTTATATTTCTAGTGTTTTCTAATTTATACGCATTAACATTTTATCTCACTGAAAAGGACAAGCTACTATATTGAAGATCATCAGAATATTTTAAAAAAACAACCTTAATTTTTTAGCAGTGTTGCCATAATTGACCCCTGAAGGGTTTTGAATTCGTCAAAAAAAAACTAGGTATAAATATTTTTTTATTTCCATGTGTTATTAGTTTCTGAGATAATTCAAAGTATAAGAACAAATTATGGGCCAGAGCTAGCTTCAAAAACATAAAATAATTATCCAATGTACCGGGTGGTTCATTAAGGGTGACGAGGTACTGTATCTCAGGAATTATTAGTCGTAGAAGTTTGGGAAAAAAACCTTCAGAGGAAATTGACCAAGGGAAATTGCTGGAAATATTTTTTAAATTCATACTTCCACCGCTAGAGGGTGTAATAGAAAAAGCAATTTTTTCGAAAAGTTTTCTTTATAAGTTTATAAATTAATATCCTCACGTTAATGTCACCATAATGTTCCATCTTTTTGATGAATGATTTTTTATTGTAGGACATAAAATAAAGGCGGGAGGTGATGCTAAACTTTTTGGATTGTAAGTCGGAAAATAGGAAGGTTTGGTGATTACAAATGATACCATCCATGCCATTTTGGTTCTTGCCGCTCTCGCTAGGGGGCGGGTTTTATAAAGTTAACAGTTTTTTTTAAATTTTGCTCCGAAATCGCAAATGGAATCGTATGAATATTTTATTAGAATCGGAAAGGAGATCAAATTTGCAACAAAATCTGTCCACCTTGCATATCGATATCTTCATTCGTTTAAAAGTTATTCTTTATAAAACCTAGAACTAGAATGGCATGGATGGTTTTATATTATACTCACCAAATCTTCCTTTCTTGAACCAGACTTTATTGTCGAAATTCCGTTAAGTCAAACTTAATTTATAGACACTTATGGTATAACAAGTTATTTTACGCCCTGCTATAAAAATAATATAGCAAAAAGATGAACCATTATGGTGATATTAACGTAAAAGTATTCATTTATAAACTTATATAGAAACTTTTTCGAACAAAATCGATTTCTTATTATATCGAAGCTATTATGCCCCCTAGCGGTGTACGTATGAATTTAAAAAATATTTCCAGCAATTTTCCTTGGTCAATTTTCTCTGAAGGATTTTTCTACGACTATTAGTTCCTGAGATACAGTACCGCGCCCGGTACCTCGTCACCCTTATTGAATCACCCGGTACTCTCAATCATGTATCATAATACCTGTATCACTACAACTCGACGATTGTTCTAAATGAAAACTAATTAAACTTATATGTATAATGGAAAATGAGTACCTACCAAAAAATAATACTTCACCACAAAATTAAGAACAAATAGCCGTTGGACCCAAACGAAAGCCGCTCTTTTGGGACTTCGTATATCGTTCAATTATGTTGAGTACGACAACTTTTTAATTTGTGAAAATTCTGAGAAATGGGGCGTTTTCCTTCAAGACTTTTCCGTTTACTTTAGAGCTTCCAACAGCATCTATGCCTCGAAAAATTTATCAGACAATGCTATCGAAAAAAATATTTTATTTTTTCAATCAATTCTCAAAAGATGAGCTTGCGGTGGTACTGAAAAACTATGACTTCAGAACAACGTTACTGAGTTTTGACGTCATAGCATTGTCCGACCATTTTTTCGGAGCATAGATGATGAGCGAAGCCCTTAAGTCAAGATTAATGTCTTGAAGGAAAACGCGCCGTGTCCCAGAATTATCAGAAATAAAAAAGTTGTCCTACTCAACATAACGAAGTGATATACAAAGTCTCAAGGGGTCCAAGGACCAAAAAGATAACAAAAAAAATCAACAAGTAGCCACATGTAGGCTACTAATAACGCTTTTTTATCTAACTACACAATGAAATCACACATATAGATTGTTTCATTCCTCATTGATAGTAGATAGATTTGATAAATTGATAAAGAATAGAATTGAGATTTATGGAACCATAATAAAAACCAGTCTACCTTTACATTGCAGATGCTGCACTGACAATCCCGAATCACCAACATCAAAGATCTGAACTTGATGACAAAGAAAAGGAAGAGATGGCCAACCAGTGCAACAGCGTAAAGATTAACCTGGACCTAGATGGTGGTCAGGATGGAGCAACTGTCAATGATACTGTCAGCTACCATGCAAAAACAGTGTGCTCACCGCCTGCCCTCAAAGAGATTGAATCCCTCAATAATGTCCTAAGGTAGGATTGAAATTGTTATCCAAAATGTCGTATTGCTTTGTTTACGTTGTATCACACCGTTATTTTTCATTCGGTAGATTCTATAGTTTATTATGTCTGTTTGCTTTTTATGTTACACCCGTCTATTCTTATATGTCCTTGATCTTCACATTTGCCTTGCTCTTTCAACCCTATACAAGTGTAAGAATAAAACCAGTGAATCTTCAACAATATTAATTTGAGGATCCAATCCGCAGATGCAAAATTTCCACGAAATTTGGAACCAACTCACCGCCGACGATACCAAATTAGTTGGTGAAACACGTGTCGCATATTGAAGTAATAGTTTTTTTGTACCTATGTAGCGTTTTTTATCTTAATTATTCGTGAGGTCTCTTATATATAATTATCATATTATATTAAACAAAATACTTCATTTCAAAATCATACACAGACACTTTAATTTTATTTATTTTTATAGATTGTGACTCAATCAAAGCACCGTATTTTCATAGCTCGAAGAATTCAATCTCTAAATATTATGATAATGTTCACCTATAATTCCAATTATTTCTGTTTTATTATGAACTAAAGTTATATATAAAATGATAAAATATAAAAAGAAAGCAATCAATTCTTGTTTAAAATAGCAATGTTTGCAATGAAACAATATGTTCAACATTTCAAAACAATGCAGTTGACAAAGTCGTAGCTGAAAGACTGAAGAGGCATCTTCAGAAAGACTTTGTTCTTTTTTATATTCAGGCTTAAGCCGATTCTGCTATCAGTTCCTTGGGATAAAATTTCCCATGAGCTTCGTTTTCCTAGGACTCTGGGGAAGTACTTGGAAAGATTGTTCAGAAATTATTTCTAGGTCATTCATAGGTGCTCCTATTTTAGAACAAAATCTATATATATATATATATATATAAAGGCAAAAGGTCACTCACTTACTTATCACGAAATCTAAGAAACTACAAGTGCTAGAAGTCTCAAATTTTGCATGGCAGTTCCTTTTAGAAGACGCGATTTTGCAAAATTCAACCCCTAAGGGGGTAAAAAGGGGTGTCAATATTTATATGAAATTTATATAGTTTTAATAGTAGGGTTTTGACTTGACATTAAAGATATTTAAGGAAAAATAATATAGGGGGCCTTTATTACAGCAACAGAAGCCAAAACAACAGTTTTTTAGAATTTTTTTCTGTCTATGTTTGTACCCGCATCACACAAAAACTACTACATGGAATTGAATGTAGTTTTCACCGATGTGTTACTAGAGGTCTAACTTAAAATATAGATTCCATTTTACCGTGCCTGTCTGTATATTTGTACACGCATCACGCAAAAACTACCTCTTGGAATTGAATAATGTTTTCCATGCTTAATGAAGCTAAATAATGTAAAAGTCGCCATCTAATGACAGTCTGCCTAACTAACATGTATGGAAACTTAATTCAGTTAGGTTTATTTCCATTCAGTAGTTAGATAACCACGATATTATGCGAAATATTCGCACGGATTAACTAGTATTCCAAATTTTCTGATAAGTTGAATGAAGTAAACTCAGTTATGGTTTTGGTACAAGTCAAAATAATCATTATATCGTAATAAACATAGCAATTGTTGAATTTATTTTTTAGTTGAAAACATCACTTTCACTTTGAATTGTCTTCATATTAGAAATTTATCGCTGGTGGTCCGTCCAGTAGATTAATATTAGGTAATCGAGCGTTGGCGTAGGTTATTTCTGTGATTGAACTGATTGCGTTAATAACAAATTCTGTCAAACTGTCAGTGTTGTACCTACTATTTGATTATGGAGATATTAGGTAGGTCACGTCAGTGTAGTAGAAATATCAATGCCCTTTGAAGCAAATTTTTCCTACTCTTAAAGCAAATCACGCTCAGAATAATTACACCATAATTATTGAGGACTATTATTTGTAACCTAAAATTTATGCCAATGATAACTAGATTGGTGAAACTTACTGAGAAATCATTTAGCTGAATAGTTCCAGCCATCCTCAAGAACAAATAAATTAATATAAACTCTAATTTATATATCGAGATTGATATCGCTTAATATTGGCAGTGCAAATTTGAAAATTACCTACTGTTTATTTTTAATGTTTCGCTAAATTAAAGACAATGAATCAGCATTTGATTTTGTAAATAAAAATCTATCAATTCTGGATTCACACCCAGTGAGTAATCGTATTTCCTTACGTGACATGAGATTTTGAACTACTTAATTAATTCTCAGCTATTTTGATAATAACTATTTTTAAAATAAAACGAATACTATTATTCAAAACGAACTCAGTTTTTTTTAAACAATAGATCTTAGAAGAACAGTAGTTTGAATGCTTTATAACATGACTTTAAGACATTTTTCAATTTAATTCATTATTTTATGATATTATTTTGTGTCTTTTTCCAGTTTTAAAATAAAATTTTGTACCTTCATGTAACTGCATGCAGGGCCGATCCTAGGGTATAGGCCGCCCTTGTGCAAATACCTAATGTGCCGCCCCCCACCCCTAGAGAATTTTTCATATTTTTACTAATACTTAACGATGTTATAAACCCATCTACCCGTCAAAGAATAAAAAGTAAAACTTTAATAAAATTGCAAATAAAATTTGAAACACAAAAGTTTATTTTTTGGCCAGCCTGATTACACAGTGAAAAAATAAAAATGAAACCTTTTAAATAATAAATATTGAAAAAAATTGTACCGACGTTATTAGTTGGGCAGTGAAAAATACAAAATAATATTAATTCTATTGGTGCTGTTACTTTTGAAGTTGTGCAGTTGCAGTTAGATTAATAAATTTTGACACCAACTTCACAAGTACCAGCACCAATAGAATTAATATTATTTTTTATTTTTCATTGCATCAACTAATAACGTCGGTCAAAAAAAAAAATTATGTCACACTTTTAAGTGTAACATTAGTCACGAAAATCGTTCAACGTTGCCAATGAAGATAGTACTTATTCTATTATCCACGTATATTATTTGCTTTTGGTTGTTATTATTAAGATCTCAAAACATCGCTGCGGAAATACGCATAAGTACGTATTTTAGATGTTAGCATTCTACCACAGCTGTAACTCGAAAACCGTAAATCTAAGGAAAAAAATTTTCATCATAAATGTTGCTACAAATAATTAGGTCTTTCATGTAGTATACACAGACTTTCAATTTTCAAAAGATATCGCCCTCTCCGAATAGCAAAAATACACATATTTGAGAATTTAACATGCCTCTAACTCGAAAACCGTAACTCTTTTGAGAAAATGTTCAATTTAAACGTTTCCGGATATTGTCATATCTTTAATTATAGATTATAATTATTGATTTTATATCCTAGTAAACTCGCAGAAAAAATGCCTCCTATTTCCAATGCCAATGCCGTCATGAATACGCCGATGACATGCCAGTGCGGCGAGAAAAACCTTTTACCATTGCCGCCTTACAGGCGGCGCCTCTGCTACGAATTTTGCCATCAAATGAGAAATGTATGTAAAGAGAGTAGACAGACAATAATGGACCGACACATTTCACGCTACACTCTATATTTCTACTATGTGATCCGACAAATGGGATTTGGATATTTTGATTTTTCAATAACTATTCAGCATATTTATTCTACTTATGATAAGTAGTTGTATTTTAAGAAATACGTAAAAAAATGAGTTTAAATGGCGGCCTGAGGCCGCCCCCCAATCTTTTGGCCGCCCGCGTACCGTGCACACGCTGCACACCTGCTAGGATCGGCCCTGACTGCATGTAACATACGATAGGTAGGTATACCTAATTTGTGTTGTCGGTTTTGTTAAATTAACGAGCTCAATGGAAAGGAAAATTAGACGCAACTTGGGACGTGAGAACTAGTTGTTCTATTACATTGTATCAGTTTCCACATTATCACTCTTAACTCTTGCTCATTTATATACTACATAATACCATCATTATCATAGATAAACAATAAATAATTTTCAATGCATATCACTCACTTGTTTGACACACTTATCAGATATTTTGGTATTCTATACACGTGTTGTATAAATATTATTAAAATGTTGTAGCATTTTATCAAGAATATATCCCATATAATATTTGATTGTCAATACTGTTTATTGACTAATTTTAGAAATGTATCTAACGTTAATCAGTATGTCGACATGACTGAGAGTAGGTATAACAAAGAAGGGACACAGATCAAGGTTTTTTACATCTTTGTTGTTGAAACAACTTTTGGTTTTGCTTAATGCCACTGAATCATATCCGATATGTAATAAATATTTCTTACAAAAAATTGGACCTAATTTATCAGTTGTTGCACTGAAAAATACAAAATAATATTAATTCCATTGGTGCTGGTTCTTTTGGAGTTGGTGCCTACAACAACAAACTACAACGGCACAACTTCAAAATTACCAGCACCAATAGAATTAATATTATTTTGTATTTTTCAGTGCAACAACTCATAAAGTCGGTCCAATTTTTTGTAAAAAATATTTATTTCACATTTTTTAGTGTAACATTAGTCATGGAAATTGTTGAACGTTCACTATAATACCCAAAAATATATAGGTAGGTTTAGCTTGTACATAGCGGAAATGCGCATATCACATATTTCGGACTTTACCATTGCGAAACTCGGAAACCGTGAGTCTTTTCAAAAAATGTTCAATTTAAAAATTTCCAGATTTGGTCCTCCCTCTAATTATCAAATCTCGAATTTTCGATTTTCGGAAAAATTTGCCCCTTCCACATAGCTGAAACACATATTTCAGACTATAGCGCGGAAACGTATGTTTTTTTTTAAATGTCCAATTTAAACATTTCCGGATATGGAATTTTCATTAATTCCGTCGTCTCGAATTTTCAATTTTCGTGAAAAATGTCCCCTCCACCCCCTTTGGGGGCGGTTTTTGGAGGGAAGGAGATTTTGTATTTGATTTTTCTCAATATGGGACCATTTCCCCACTCTCCTCTTTCGAATGAAACAAAAATCGTCTAAACCGGAGTACGTTTACTATGCAAAACGCGCCATAAAAAAAGATAAAAAAAAGCAATCTTACAACCGAATTGTATACCTTCTCCTTTTTTTAGGTCGGTCAAAAAATGATTACTGATTGCTATGGAGCTACGACGTACACATCGTATTTAATGCATTAAATCACCAGGCAATTAAGACAAAACTTTATTTTTAAAAAATGAAAGAAAAATACACTTTTACTTTACCTAGTGCATAAAACATAAGAACGAGTCAGAATCAATGAATCTTTCATAATTATTTGAATATTATGTAACATTCAGCAGCTAAAAATGGGTCATGTAAGAGTCAAATTTGCGTTAGGAATCTTCCACATTTATTATTTTCCCGTAAGTTTTTCTGTTGCTGTAAATTTTGAGTGAAGCAATGTATTTTCTTCAAAATATTACGATCAGTGGTTTCGGTGATAAGGGGAAAATAGTAAAATTTCGGATATTGCCATCAATATCTTCAAAGCAGTTTTTTTTTAAATGTGTAAGGACTAGTGACTAGTATATTTGAATTACTCAAAACGAGCTCAAGATTATTCGTTTATTACGCTCTACGTACATGATGCGGTAAACAACCTCAAATATGTATTAGTATTAAATTTTAACCGTTTTCAGATGAACGGAAACCTAAACAAGTGAAAGTTTTGGAAAACAATATTTTTTATTAGGCAATTAAGATTTGAACCGTACCGATGAGAACTATTGCTATCTCTCCTTTTCTTGATTTGAACAATACCTACATATACCTGTTTGCCAGCAACAGCAATTCCATAACAAATTACTGTTTGTAATTATAGAGTAATTATAGAGTATAGAGTAACATATACGGCGATCTGCCAGAGAGTACCTATATACCAGAGAACAGAGACTTATATATACGCTCCATGCTCGTGCGTCATTCCAGTGACGGATACCATTGTCCGACATTGTCGTTCCATGTTGAAGAAATAGTATGATCCTGCTTGAATGAGATTATGAGATAATATAATTAATCAATATTGGATCACACTTGGAGCTTAACAGGCGGCGAGATGTCTGCTATCTAAGTACGAATTCGAAATTTCTAGTCTCTAGACCGTATGGGGCCTGATAAATCACTGCGTAGTCCATCGATACAAGAACCAAAAGTAATAAAAACTATTTAATAACAAGTGAAATTTTAGAAAAAAGAAATTAAAAATAGTTTTTATTGGGCATTTAAGATTTAAACCGAACCGATGAGTACCTACTATTGCTATCCTTTTCTCGATTTTAACTATACTTATGTATATGTGTTTGCCAGCAACAGCAATTCCATAACAAATTACTGTTTGTCTACCACAACACAAAATTAAACTTTAAATTAACAATAACGTTTGACGTCTGACAATTGCGACATAACCATAGACGATCTTCCAGAAAGTACCTATATATCAGAGAACAAGACGTATATATACGCTCCATGCTCGTGCCTAATTCCAGTGACGGATCCTATTGTCGTTCCAAGTCGACAAAATAATGATCTTGGTTGAATGAGATTGAATGAGATAATTATAATTACCAATATTGGATCACACTTGGAGCTTAACAGGCGGCGAGATGTCTGCGATCTAAGTACGAATTCGAAATTTCGAAAGTAATAAAAACTATTTAAAAATAACAAATAATAAAGTATATTTTCAAAATAAGATGAAATTAAATATTTGATTTTATTTAATAATTAGCTCATCTAGGTATATACGACATGGAAAAAATCCTTATCTATTTTAAAAGAGGCAGAATATATAATATATTTAATATAAGAGTACAATTTGAAAAGAAACAAAAGTTCTAAGAATTTACCGGAAAGTTTATACTGCGGCCCTGTGTATACCTACAGATGTTTTTTCTGTGGGTATAAACAGAAAATAAGATGAAAGTAAGATGAATAGTAATAAATTTTATTTATTAGCTAGTCTTGGAAGATATTCATTCAATTTACAATGTACTCAATCATATGGGCAAAATTTTTCTACATCTTGTTTGCAAAACGCCTGGGTTTCTTCCTCTTTTAGACTAGGTATAAATTATTTTAATTATGTAGGTTCATTTAGAATTTCAGTTTTAGGAAATTTCTACATAACTCGTATTGCACAATACTTTTATAAGAAAATTTTGGTTTCTTTTGGTACAAATGAAATATCCATTCTATCATTTTAACATTTTACCTACTACAAAGAAAACTCAAATACCTAATCAAGCTACTCAAATACGATCGACCACTCTTCAGCTCCGATTGACCGAATTTTGCTTGTCACTCACTGCCTGATAAAATGAAAACACTATAATATCTGTAATTAAAATTTGTCCGGTACCAGTGGCTCGCTCCATGGAGCGCGCGTATCTATTTATAGAATGTGCTGAAATTCAACTATGAATACAGGAATAATTCGAAACGGAGAAAGTAGACTTCTTTGAAATTTTTAAATCAACGTAGGTTACATCACTAGTAGTATACCAAGCAGATTCACGTTCATTACATTAACATAATCTCTTGAGACATTTACCAGATAAATCAACAATTAAATTGTATTGTACTTATGAATACAAATATTGCATTTGTTTCGAATTCTCATGCTTAAAAAATGTACGTACATAATAGAAACTAAACTTTCAAAAATACGCCAATTATTCAGAACGAAAAGTGATCATCACATAGTAAAGTAATGAAAATGTCAGAGAAAATGAATGAGCCAATAACCATGGCAAATGTGAACATATTTATTTGGTGAAAATATCGGTTCAAAATTTATTCCGACAATAACCACGGATGGATAAGTTACCTACACCTAGTGCGCAAATATTGACCCCATTCCGTCATTCCGTTAGCTGGCTTTTTAGTTCTGAAAAGTAAACCATAAAATTACAACGTCAGAACATCGCCCCTAAAATATCCAATTAGTTTATCGCAATTATTCTTGGATGAAATGTAACCTACTTTTATAAGTATAGAACTTTAGTAGGTAAACAGAAGTAACATAGGTACACAAAACTTAATATCAGTTCTGTTTTATTAGGTATTTGCAATTTGCTTGTTGTAGGAAAACTTTAACGTAAAGATAAAAATATTATTTATGATTCTAGTTTGAATCATGAAATTTAGAAAAATATGTGAATTATACATAATTTTATTTGCTTTTGTTAACGTAACTCGCAATAAAATAAATAGACATCCCCCGTCAATATCGAAATCCGTTAGAAAGGTTATGCGAAAGGTCAACGCCTTCAATCAATCCAATTTGTAACCCAATTAACTTCAATACATCTTCTTTAAGTGGCATACTCATGTCGGACTATATTAGTTGGTGCACTGAAAAATATAAAATAATATTAATTCTATTGATACTGGTAATTTTTAAGTTGTGCAGTTGCAGTTAGATAGAAAGAACTTCAAAAGAACCAGCACTAATAGAATTAATATTATTTTCTAGTTTTCGGTGCATCACCCAATAAAGCCGGTCCAAGTTTTTGTAAAAAAAAAATATTTCACACGTTTAGTGTAACATTAGTCATCAAAATCATTCATAGTACACCAAAAAAGATAATACGTTGCTTATGCTTATTCAAAGATTTCGAAACATCGCGGAAATATAGATATTTCAGACTTTATCGCTGCTCGGACACCTTTTTTTAAATGTCCAAATTAAATTTTGATCTCTACTTTAATTTGGCCAACCCATACTTTCAATTTTCAACAGAAATTGCCCCCTCCATTACCTTTGGGAGAAGTTTTTGAGAGGAAGGACATGTTGAATAACGATTTTTTTTCATTATTACCAATTCTCACTCTGTCCTCTTTCAAATAAAAAAAATAATCATAAAAATCGGAGCACGTTTACTAAAGGCGCGAATAGCCATAAAAAAAACATGCAAACAGTCGAATTGTATAACTCCACTGTTTAGGTCGTTGGTCAAAAATAAACCAACATCAGAAACGATCGATTGGATATGATAGCGTGATAGTTTCAGTTATACTCATTTCTAGACAATTCGTAAAATGTCTGCTGCCTAGCTACCTCAAGAATGCACCCGGGTAAATACGAGTCGGACTAGCACATGAAGGGTTCCGTACCATTGTACAAGAACTATCCAACCATTACGTTTCAAAAGATACACTCATTACTAAGATCAAGCAAAAATAAAAGAGAAACAGCGATTGTTAATGTGGACCAAAAAAGGTCGAAAAAATCACGTGTTTTGTATGTGGCCCCCCTTTATTTTTAAATATTTCCTATTTTTATTATTTGTTGTTATAGCGGCAATAGATATACACATTCTGTGATGACTTGGGGGACGTGTCAGGCTGTTATTTAATGGAAATCCATAGAAAATTAAAATATTATTATAAATTTTCAAAAAATGTATCTATTGTTTAAATATGAAAATTATTTCGGCACCCTTGCCTTTCGCAAATGTGAGTATCTACTAAATTCTAAGAGGGCTGGACATACCATCGATCTTGTCATCGAGTAAATTCATTTTTATTCCTTTCTTTTCTGTATATAAGATTTTGACATTATCATGTGATTATTATTTTTAAGATATAGCGCATAATTTAATTTGATTTTGAATTAAAATAACTAATTAATGATTAAATTGCAAGTTTAAAATTTCAGTAAGTCACTAGATTACTAGATGATATACTTACTCTACCTTTCTTCCTTGTCCATAGAAAATGTTCTCTTATGAAGCCCTTCTTGATACATGTATGTATATTATGGAAGTTTTCTGAGAAAGTACAAATTGCAGTCTCCGACTTACCTATTTCCATCTTATTAGATATGCATCTATTTATTCTCATCACTTTATTGTCTTGTTTACTACATCAGATAGTCTTTTTTTTGTTGAACAAACACTTGATGAGATACATGCAAATTCTGTGTGGGAAAATAAAAGAAAATAAGGAAATGTTAAAGGGCAAATACACGGATTCTTACATAAATATTTAAAAGTTTCTATGCTGTATATTTTTAGAAAACCATTCACTGCGATTCTTGGAATATGAAAATAATGAACAAGGAATGTTTTTTTTAGACGAACGTTCTTCCTTTAATTGGAAACTTATTGAACTTACCTACGCCCTCAAGCTTTTTGTTGAAAATTTCATACTATATAACCCAGAATATTATTAGTTGATACAAAATGTAAAATTGTTTTTCATTACAAATAGCTACAATTACAATATCAAGGTAGGTCTTGAAATGAAACTTAGCTTAGTTCAGAAACAATCTAAGTATGTATATACCTACCTAACGTACACGTCACAAAATAATATAAAAAACTAATTATATGATTGTATAAATAAAAATCTATAGATTCTTTTATTAGAGAAATTATAAGTGGATTTACTAATCAATAGATTATCATCTTCTAAATGTAAGATAAAAATGCTGGCTACTGCATATAATCAGATTGGAATATACGTTGCATTTGGTGATTAGATAATGCATGCATTAATTTATTTACTTCTAGCATGGGTTTATACTTTTCAAATTATACTGAAATCTCTAAATAAATGATGGAAGATCACTATGATTAACAAAAATATTTCTTAACAATTTACTTCATTCAACGTCACTAAGAGCACTATTACCTAATAAATACCTACTTTTTCTCACTCTTACATAGTCTTATAACTGTTTTCATACATATGATTAATAATAGATTAAAAAATCTCGCTAAAAAACACTAGCAGAAGAAACACTCTCAATAATTATGTCAACCGTCAAACTTAAAAATATAAATCACAATTGATTTATACATTTGAAAGCTAGATTGTATCAAACACATAGACAGAAACCCACGGTAAACTAGCTAGAGAACGCTCTCGATAAAGACAACTTTAAAACAAACAATAAAATAAAACCAAAATCGATACATTCGTTTGGGAGCTACCTACGATGCCACAGAAATCATAACACAACACATCAAACATATAACAACACCCAGAAAATCATGCAGAATGTGAGATAGTCATATTAAATTACTAAAGCATTAACCAGATATGTTTTTAAAAGTATGATTCATTATTAATCGATGCAATCAATCAAATGAGAAAGAATTAGGGGTGGATTAAATTGCGATGGTGTCTTAAGCCCGGCCAGCTCTATAAACAGTTGTTTAGAATCTACTTACTCTAAACAAATCAGAGCCCACTTAGGCAATTATTTAAGTTTGTCAAAAATTACTAAATAGTATAGGTAGAAATTTCCTGAGAAGCTATAAACTTGAGACGATGACAACGTCAAGTGAGTCTTTTCAGTACTTCGAAAAAAAACGCAATGAAATAATTTCAAACTGGTTACAAAGTCTAACAGCAGTATTCACAATCAGAATTTAGTACTTACTAAACTAGCATCGTGTAAGTTACTATATGGTAACAATAACATCAAACGTGACTATAGTTTAGTAGTTAGTCAAGTGTTTGGTGATTAGATTTCTGGTCGCACTACACTAAGTTTTGATTATAAGTATGGCTGTGAGTGTAGAATAGTTATTTATTATACAAGGGAAAAAGGTACTAGATTTTAGCTCGAGGTTGTGTTGTCGAGTGCTAAAATCTAGTATTTTTCCCGTGTATAATACACTGTTTTTCTGTGACGGGAAAAACGATGATTCAATATTGGAAAAATATTACAATATATTAAAGTCAGATGATTATCGAAGTAAAATTTGAAATTTTAAGGTGGTAGATGACAATTAGACATGCATTGCTAAGGAAACCTTTGAAATAATCAAATACCTGTCAATTTAATTCTGTGTTTTGATTAATATTTATGTGTATATATATTTACCTGGGAAAAAAGTACTGACTTTTTTCCCGTGACGAAAAAAGTTATAACTACTTTGTCACCTGTCAACACAGACAAAATGTCCATTTTTCCCGTCGTGGAATATTTTTTTTAAATTCCTCATTAATTTCCAAAATTCTAGTTTTGTCAGATCTTTAAGTTATAAGATACATTATAAGACTCGGAACCAAAATTTAAAAAAAATATTTATATTGTAACGTGGATGGTTTTGTCATGTACTTACCGTTATTGTTCGTTTTGGTATCTATTTGTTCTATTACCTATACCTTGTTGACTATAGTTATGTTGCTTGTATATTTCATCAATTAGTTCTAGAATTAGAAGATTTATTCTCGAACCTTCCAGAAACTATATATGAGGTACAGTTTGTCACAGTATTGTCAGTGTGACAAGCGTCTAGAAAATAATTGCAAGCGTCTAGAATACTTAATCATAGAACATTCTCGATGAATGTCATGTCAAGATTCAGATATATAAAGCCGTGTCGATCATGGGTCACAGTCAGTGCAGACGGTGAAGTTTGTGGCCGTTTAGATTGTTAAAGTGACAAGTCAAGTTGTGACAATTGTAAAAAAATGTACCATACGGAAGGTGGTGTACAAGCTGTTGAAAATAACGTTTTGGAAGCATAGTGCAAACTTTGGAGTATTATGCAAATGTACTCACCCCACAACGTTTAGCACACGGTTAAACATTACAATATTAAAGTAGGTAGAGTAATAACTATTACTCTCCTACTGCTACTCTAAGTAGCTTAGTAAAGAAAGTATCTTAATGATGAGATTGGTGCAAGAACGGCTCTACGAGTATACGGATTTTTGTGAAACTTGTCTTAAATGCAGGAAAAAAATGCTCAAATAAGCTGTTTGTTCATATTCTGGCTAAACGGTTTCTCCTATGTCAAAATTGAATATCGTCATTGTTGTTTGTCTCGGCACGCTGAACAAAAATTAAATGGTCACACAAACTGATCAGTCAATTTTTATATTCGATGGATTTAGCATGGATTTCTTAGCGTAGAAATCACATTAGCAGTCGCTTTTTCTCATATAACTTAAGTAAATACAGGCTGTTTCAAATTCGACTCTCACCATTGGGATCTCGGAAACAATAGGGAATACGAAGATGGTTAAATTGGGGCAAAGTAGCGCATTTATGTGCTCAACAATACGCGGTTTAAAAAAATGAAAACTTCTTCATAAGTAATTCTGGAATGGAATAGAGCCTAATATATCTGGACTGCTGTTTGATGGTTGATAATTTGCTTCACTTGTCTAATGGCGTAAATAGCAGGTTGCAGTTTACGTTTAGGCAGGGTTATGCGGGCCTTCCATGTTAAGTGCACGTCAAATTGTATGCCCAAGAATAATGTATCGTCTGCATGGACGTCAGTTGAGGATGAAAAGACCATGGTTTTAGTTTCACCCTGGTTGAGACATAATTTGTTGGCACCCAACCATTCAAATACTTCTTCGCTCGCTTGCTTAGATCTCTAGTATTCGGATGTTCCTATTCTGCTCCCTTGATGCCAATGTGGCATCATCAGCAAACATCACAGTGTGGCAGTTTACATTCTTGGGAAGGTCATTGATAAAGATGATGAAGTCATGTAACGTTGTTCTTAAAATTACATGTGTTTTTGAAACATAATTTATTTAAGACCTAAACAAAAGCTATAAGACTTTATTTGTAAGAACCCAAAAATGTTAAATTTATTTATTTTCATAGCTGAAGTTATAAAAAAAATCAGTGATAAAAAATCTTTGACCCTTTCTGATGGTAGTTGCGATTTGTTTTTACTGGCTTGGTAATTTTAAATTACGTTTTTTTGAATTGAAATATTCTTCCTAACTTGAGAAACACTAATACATTAAGGCAAAATAGGGCCAATAAACATAAAATCACATCTAAGCTTCTGAAGCTTCTGTTTTACAGGAGTTTTTGAATACCCTACATAAATATTTTTTGCGCTTTTCAAATTTCAACTACCAGTTCAAAAATGTGCTAACCTATTCCTAAAATTTTGCACCCTTCAAATCTAGTGATTTGTGTAACCACCTCCATTGCCCAGACTTCACGGACCAAGGCCGTAATCTAACCTTGGGATGAAATCACTTTTAAATTTTTTTTATTCTCTTTACAGTGGTTCCCAATCCAATTTATGCAATGGCTCCTCGTCAGTAACCATCACCAACAATACGGGCCCTTTGAGAAAGGTACCCAACAGCAGTCCCAGCAACTACAAGCGCCCCATGATCTCGTTGACACATCTGCCCAAGCGATTGCCAGTTGATATCCAATTCATCGACATTTCCTATTCAGTGTCAGAGGGCCGGAAAAGGGGCTACAAGACCATCCTCAAGTGTGTCAATGGCAAATTCAAGTCCGGCGAGCTGACGGGTATCATGGGCCCTTCGGGGGCTGGCAAAAGTACGCTGATGAACATCTTAGCTGGATATAGGTGAGTAGCAGAACAATTACATATTCAGGGTGTCTTTAAAAAATATTTAGAAAATGCTACCACATATCCTGAGAACAAAATGAGTCGACTCAAGCAAATAAAGTTAATCTCTTGAACTGCAGAGCTACCTGGCCCAACTTAGAAATTTGCTTATTTCGGTGCCATAAGAACAAAATTTGAAATTTTATTTTATTCCTTATTTAATAAATTCCAAACGGCTAATGGGATTTTTCTTGAAGTTGTTGAAAGTTTTATGAAAATTAGAATTATAAGAAATAAATATCCATTGATACCTACCGTTTTTAACAATTATTGTATGTTGCAAATTTTAAATCCTAGGATGAAAAGGGCGGGATATAAAATTTTGATTAAGTCTTTTATTCATTTACATAGCAGGTAGATATTCTCATGAGACTTGATTACTCTTATGGTTTTTGTTACAATTTTAATAATTTGCAGCACATCCTTTTACTGAAAAATTTCGCGTAGTAGGCTCTTCCTGTAAACTTTGAAGGAAGGCCTATACTCTGTTTTTTTTTAATTTTACACTCATAGGTATAGTAGTTTTCGAGTTTAGGTGGGGCCGCGGTCAATTTATATTTTTCTTCATAATCTTCTAAACTTTTCATTTTAATATAATAAAAAAATATATATTTAAAGTACTTTTAACAAGATGTTTTTAAGGTTCTGTACACAAAGGGTGTTAACGGGATCTTATTAATAAGGATCCGCTGTCCGTCTGTCCGCCTGTCAGCGGGCTGCATCTCATGATTACGGTTCATTACGTTACGAGACAGATGAAATCTGCAAAAAGTATTAAGCAATTATTACAAATAATGACAATAAAATAAGGTTAAAAATTAAAGTGGATCCCATACAATTTACTTTTGTTTTTACTCGATCTTAATAATTGCTGCATGTTTTCAATTACAATAGGTAAACTTTTACGATGGTATGGAACCCTTCGTGTGCGAGTCCGACTCGCACTTGGCCGATTTTATTTTATTTTCATAATTGGTTCAACAAAATTAACCTCTTGAATTGGAATTCGTTCATACGCTATACGTCCGTGATGTGATCATTACCAAAGAAGATAGATACTACATAGAAGTGTACATCGTATAATCGTATTGTTAATTTGAGGCGAAAACTGAGTGAGCCTCGTTAACCAAGTGACGAGGGCGCCACCGTCGAAAATGAGTATTTTGTAGAATAATTCAACATTCGGCTATCAGGCGACCAGAAACGGCTTTAGATACTCATGTGTTTTTGTGGGCAGCGGGCTGGTGATTGCCGTTGAGAGACGCTAGGAACACATAAGTACCTATAGCCATTTCTGGTCGCCTGATAACCGAATGTTGAATTCTACAAATTACTCATTTTCGACGGTAGCGCCCTCGTCACTTGGTTAACGAAGCTCACTCGGTTTTCGCCTCAAATTTACTATACGATGTACCCTTCTATGTAGTATCTATCTTCTTTGTCATTACCTATCAGTACCAAATTTCAATTTTCACAAGGAACAAGGGTTTCAGTTTTTTTGGGATGTACGAAATCCTAAAAACATCATGGTCATGCGATTTGTATCTTGCATCATGCTTTTTACAATTATTTAGAAGCTATCAAAAAAAAATATTTTACAAAACTATAATCAAAATACTATAAGAAGACCCATTTAGTCCTTGGTCAAGCGAATTCTATCTTGCAAATTTAATTTGATTTGATTGATTTTACCCTTTATTAAACCTAACATTCACTTATTGTTAGGACTTCCAACTTAGATGGACAAGTGATAATCAATGGCAAGGAGCGTAGCTTACGCCGCTTCCGCAAAATGTCTTGTTACATTATGCAGGACGATTGTCTATCACCACATTTAACAGTCAAAGAAGCCATGTTGGTTTCAGCAAATCTCAAGTTAGGCAAGGGCGTTACGCACAGCGAAAAAAAGGCCGTCATCACGGAGATCCTCGACACGCTGGGTTTGCAGGTAAATCTCCATTTTATACCATACATCAATTCAAAACCTCTTTCAAATACTATATCCATAGCTCAAGAGTTAGCAGTATTTTTATACTATCTATAAAATACACACATTGTTCGAGTCAATTTTGAGGTAGCCACCTTGGTAAATAGCCAATGAACTGAAATACTTCTATAATATAGGATTGTATCGAAACCAACTCCAGCAGCCTATCAGGCGGACAACGCAAACGGTTATCCATAGCTTTAGAGCTGGTCAACAATCCGCCAGTAATGTTTTTCGATGAGCCCACCAGCGGTCTGGACAGTTCGGCATGTTTCCAGTGCCTGTGCCTGCTCAAGTCGTTGGCACGTGGAGGCCGAACCGTCATCTGCACCATCCACCAACCTTCAGCTAGGCTGTTTGAGATGTTTGACCACCTTTACATTTTGGCGGAGGGACAATGTATATATAGGGGTGCGGTGCCAGGTCTAGTGCCATTCCTATCCAGCTTAGGGTTGAACTGTCCAAGCTATCACAACCCGGCTGATTACGGTGAGATGTTTATTCCGAAGATTTTTTCATATTTCGTCTGATTCAATCCAACTGACATGTTTTCGAATGCTTCCAGTTATGGAGGTTGCCTGTGGAGAACATGGCGACTATGTGGAGAAGCTGGTTGTTGCCGTCAATGCTGGCCAATGTGCAAAATTCTCACTTCCAGAGAACAATGGAACTGCCAAGGTTATCTCAAATGATATTGCCAAAGAGACAGAGCCCATAAAGGCAGTGACAGGTGCAGCAGGTGAACCGCCGATAGCGGTGCCTAACGGTAGCGTTAAGACCCCTACGACACCTGCCACCTGTACCACCAGTTTGCTGGACTCTTCGGAGAATCTGCCGCAATCTGAGAAAAATGGTGAGCAAATTTCGAAGACAAAAATTCACTTTGTCAGATATTGCACTAGGCACCAATAATCTTAAATAAATTGACCATAAAATATTTTTTACAGGATTCCCGACCAGCGGCTTCCAGCAATTTGTGATCCTACTTAAAAGGAGCATGTATATAATTCTGATGGACAAAACTTTGACACGACTGAGATTGATTTCCCATTTTCTTATTGGTTGCATTATAGGACTTATTTACTATGATATAGGAAACAACGCTGCCAAAGTGATGAGTAACGCCGGATGCTTATTCTTCTGCGTTATGTTTATGATGTACACCGCCATGATGCCTACTATTCTTACTTGTGAGTAATGTTACTAATTGGCCAAGTAAAGCCATCGATCCGAAAGTTCAGACCAGTTAATTTGAAGCATCTGCCAAAATATCACAATATTTTCAGCAATAACTCATTATCACGATAGTATAACCTTAACAATTCTATCACACATTAAAATGAAAAAAAAATCTGTCTATATTCTGATTTTGTTAAATTATTGTAGTTCCCATGGAAATGCCAGTATTTGTTAAAGAACATCTTAATTATTGGTATTCTCTGAAAGCCTACTTCTTAGCTAAAACGTTAGCCGACGTGCCATTCCAGGTGAGTAACAAATCATACAGTAAGCCAACATATTATTGTATTTCAAAAACATTTTTTCTAGATCATTCTAACAACTTGTTACGTAATTGGTGTCTACTTCATAACATCCCAACCACTGGATGCCACAAGATTTGGGATGTTTCTGCTGGCGGCAGTCCTCGTGGCTCTAGTTTCTCAAAGCTATGGGCTTTTTATTGGTGCTTACTTCAATATGGAGGTGAGTTGATATTGCTCTATCATCTCATTACAAGTGTAGTGGCTACGTAGATGCCAAAGAGAGGTTTCTGCTTTCCATATCGAATATTTTAGTCAGTTTAATAGAACCCAAAATTTAAATTTAGCACTCAATCTGCACCTAAATAGCTATCTACCCATTTTGGAATAGGTATTCGAAATTCAAATTTCCACTTGGAGGTGCTATAGCATCAGGGAGTGTTATAGCAGCAGGTTGTGCTATAGCATCAGGGGTGCTATAACAACCATTGTGCTGAAAATATATCGAAACATGTGGCTTTATAATCGGATCAGGATATTAAGCTATATTTTCTATTTTAGGCTGGTGTTTTCCTTGGACCAATTTCCACAATTCCAATGGTACTGTTCTCAGGATTCTTTGCCAATCTCGATGATATACCATTCTATCTAAAGTGGCTACCATATATGAGCTATCTGCGGTATGGATTTGAAGCTAGTATGATCAGCATTTACGGTCTCAACAGGCCGAAGCTCGAGTGCAACATTGATTATTGTCACTTCAAATATCCAAAGACATTCTTGAAGCAGATGTCGATGAAAGGCGATATGCAGACTTATCTCATTGACATAGGTATACTTACATTGCTGTTTGTCGTTTTGCGCATCTGCACTTACTTCATGCTTCGAATAAAACTATTCCAAAACAGATAAAACCGCTTTCATCAAACCAATCTGGGATTTGGTTGGGTATTGGGTCTTGTCACCAAAGTAACGGTTTACTCATTGTTGCAACACTCGCTCAAATTTATAATCTTAAGGCAAATCACAATCTCTCAACAACTATTTGATTTGTATAAATGATTATTCGAGTTATAGGCCAAGTTAGAAGAACATTTACATTTACAACCTTGATTATTAATAACCTATCCCTGATACTTGGACATACAATAAACTTGTATCTTTGTAAATTCGAGAACTTATAGAGCCGTTCTGAACAGAAAAACCTTTTTGTCTATATCAGTAATGGTATTACTCCAAAATAACCAACAATTTTAACTTTCTTATCTTAATGACATAATCTGAAATATTTGAGTGAATATTTCTGGATCTATGTTCTTGATCATCAACAAAGTACCTACTCAGACAACACATCACTAATTCTAAGCATCTCTATGTGCTTTTTTATACATTATTTCTGAATATCCAATTCAACTTCAATATTACAACGTTGTTAATGTGGTTACTTTTCAGTATTAGATTATACTCAGATCTGCCTTAAACTTGTGAGATAGTTGTGCGTTGGTAAAGAATGATTGTATTTTCATTTAAGGGAACAAATAACGTAAAATATATGTAGTTGATGCATCTGTGAAGATACAGTATCTGAGTAGCTTAGGATGAATTTTTCGCTATTATTAAAATATGTACTGTCAATATGGATGTGGATTTATAAATTCATTACAAGGCAGAATGGATTTTTTTTAATAATTAAATTAGTTTAAATATTTATGATGTTTATAAATCATTTTACTATTATTTGTGCTCTGATGTTTATTTGTAAGTATTCATATTAGTTTTTAAAATTTTTATTGTAATATTGAGGTTCTACGTAATATATAAAATAATATAATATAACATATTCTGAACCCTCTACAACAAAAACCAGTTTTATCGCAATACTTATAGTATATAAGATTTTCTATTGTGATTTTATATTTTGTATTAGGGTGGAAACCAAAGAAAAACGATAATAGTATGCCTAAAAATATTGCATTGCGGACTTGCCACTGTTTCAATCGCAATAAAATATTATGTATGGATCGAATTGATAATAAATTCTATAAGTAGTTTATTTCCATTTTATCTGTATTATCTATGTTCAATCAAATCAGTTGAGTATATGCATAATATATTACAATGATAGATTTTTATTTTTTATAGCAATTATTATAACTAGTTAATTTTTATCAGCACTTAATACTCATTTCATAGTGATACTTAATAGAAAGTATCAAGAAAATTGTCTACCTACATTATTTTATGTAAATAAAGGAGATTCTTTTTAATTTGCGTAATTTTAGTAAAATACACAAACTATTTCAAAAATTTTCAGGAATTTTGAATTTTAAGAAGCTAAGCTTGAAAATAAAAAAAATGTTAGGATTTTCGCAAATGTTTTCCGAGCCCATTGCATCTAAACAATGTGAAGCCCTATACCTTGTATTCTTTTCAAAATCTTCAGCTCAGTAGTTTCGAAGGTAAAAGGAGAACAACAAAATTAAATCTTCTGAAACGTTTATTTTGAAATATACAGGCTGGTTCTCCGGAAAAGACATCGATCGATTGTGGGCAAACAATAACTACAAACAGTCTGACGATTTGGTAACACACTAAAGGTACTGGAGGACATACGTCTAAAATATTTTCATGTTAGTTGCATTTCCAGTTATACTGTTATTTTTAAAGTAATACTCTGTATTTTACCACATTTTTTAGATTACTTGTACAATTTTGAAACCATTTTATGTATAATATCCTATACCTAAGTCTACTCGTTTTTGATATATTTTAAATTTTATGTCAAAAATTAGGTTTGCAGTCCAAAACATAATTATCAATCTTTCCTATAATTAAGTGTAAGATCTGGCAGTTGACTTCTTCAGGTATCTGGTTTTTTCAAATGAAACCTATTTTAAATGAATGATTGATGTCAACAAAATATATTACACCCGGGTAGCCTCTTCAAAAATTAACCGCAAGTTCCTTTAAATTGCACATTGACAATCAGACTGACAGACACCTTTATATACGTCTGACGTTTAATATGACATATTTCTACATACAGAGCTGTTGAATCGTTCCAAAATACCTTGCATTGGCTAGCAGTATGTTGTTGATGACATGGCATGACAACGAAAACTTGAAAATAAAGTTTGACAACAAAAGTTGAAAATAGTTCATTTCAGCGTGTGTGTCCAATTAATTCTGAACCAAAACCTATTGGGGGTTTGACAGTAAAATTTCTATAGTTCATCTAAAGGATGGAGTAACAACAATATGTCGTTTTGTTTTTGAAAAGGCATTTGAATCATCCGCATCTGACTGTGATTCAGATAGTGATGAGATGAAAGAGGTGAAGAGATTCCCAAAATTAAGAATTATATCACGGAAAATGTCATGCAAATTGACGTATTGGGCATTATATCAAAGGAAAATAATTTAGAGTTTAATATTACCTATAATTAATAAAAGAAGAAAATTATACGCGCTTATTTGTTACGTTTTTATCTCAGCGCTATGAAGCCTGTTCCTAAATACAAATCATTAGCCTGGCCAGGCCTAAATTATGTCATTGTCATATTCCTATATTGAGTCCACGATGCCTTAAATCATAATTTCTTAAATTTCCACCTTCTTTTTCCACAAACCAAATTCTGAAATGACATCACATCAAGTTTAAAACAAATATAAATACCAACTTAATTCAAAAGAGCATTGACGCATGCGCAAAATTAGGATCGACTTGGATGATTGAGGGCATAATCCACATATGTATCAATTTCCAACGGCCATTTTAACCCTGGATAGGCTAATGGTTTGTATTTCGAAATAGCCAGACAGTCTTCATATCAGCACACAAGAATATATAAAGGGAGGATGGCTAACTGTATCCTATTCTATAAGCAGCAGTGGCTGAAATAACGTCCTGTGAAAGGTGTCAATTTGGGGTGTTGCGCAGAATTCCACTGAGTGTCTGTTGTTATTCATAAAGATGCGCTGCGTGATTTTGCGCAACCCTCCTAAATGACATAAGATAACCCAAGGTTTTTTGTGCTACTCCCATAACCTAACCTATTTACTCTATGACTCCCACTACTCGTGTTAGTCGTCCTCCCTCCCTATATTTGGTCATGTCAGCACATAACTACTCTTAGCCTAACCTAATTACTCTGTATGTTGGAGGTATGCTTCCTCTGTCTGTATGTCAAATCAGCCAACGTTCTCACCAGTGACAAGCTCAAAGGACACTACCTCCTACAAGCCTCGGCTCGTGCTCACTTGCCTTGAATGTTAACATGTCTTTACATTCCCTATTCCCTTATTATATATTTATACATTATTTAAACTAAAAGAGGAAATAAGATAATATAAGTTTTCCATACATTGTTTCGGAAATTATATAGATTCATTTGTTGAAAATGGAACTGGATTGGTGTTCGGATTGGTTCTACGACTCTTGAGGTAGAAGGATCCATACTCAAGACATTTTATGGCTTTATGTTATCTTACAACAATCTACCAAAGGGTTTGTCTTGGTGGGGTAAAACAGTCAGTCATAGAATAAAATTACAAATTATCAGGGTACCTATTCTGTAGTGTCACTCGGATTCAGTTAGCACTCTTAATTGAATATGAATAACAGAGTTCGAGTGGAAATACAGGATAGGTACTCAGGTTGAATAGAGCTTAAATGATTTATAAAAAAACTATATGATTTCACTGTCAAACTTTCTATTCAATTTTAATTTTAACTCTGCTCCAAATAATTAATTTTTAGCAATACATCATAGCAATACATGAACATTGTTCGCACTTGTCCGCATTTTTATTATAATATAATATAACAAAAAAATCCCGATGGATATATATATATATATATATATATATATATATATATATTCTGTTTACTTATCTTGAACCGCTATATTGTGATATTTTGGAAATTCTCTTGAGTATACAGTTCATTAAAAAAAAAATATTGAAATATATTTGCCATAATTATTATATTTTGATAACGTTTAGTTTGGAGGTTTCCAAACTTCATCAGATCTTTAAGTTAGCTAAAAGTACATAATATATATTTAAGAGATAAAATTGTAAAAAACATGAGACATATATGAACAAAAGAAACAAACATACCAACAAACACAAATAAGCTTAAAACCAGTTGGTTACATAATAATAAAATGTTTAAAATGCAAAATAATAATTTTTGTTTGTTATTTTTCACTATCGTTGGTCTTTTGGTATGTTTGTTTCTTTTGTTCATATATGTCTCATGTTTTTTACAATTTTATCTCTTAAATATATATTATGTACTTTTAGCTAACTTAAAGATCTGATGAAGTTTGGAAACCTCCAAACGAAACGTTATCAAAATATAATAATTATGGCAAATATATTTCTATAATTTTTTTTGATACTCAAGAGAATTTCCAAAATACATATATATATATATATATATATATATATATATATATATATATATATATATATATATATATATATATATATATAAACTTTTGAACCAAATGTTTTTTGGACTAACTTATAGACATATAACAACATGCCGTTGAAATTTTTTCGAAATACAAAAGTGTGAACGATCGCAATAGGTACATTTCTATAAGAAATTTACCTAATAATTACTTCAAGTTCCATTCTAAGATCTAAGAGGACTTAATGCAGAGTTGTAGTAAAAGAAAAAGAAAACTCCTTAGCAATATATTTAATTAAATTATTAGTTAGCATTTATGGTATGTCTTACCTTAAACTAACACGATATAAAAAATGATATTTTAGTAACATAAAATCCAGATTTGGTATTTCTATTTAGGGAAACACAAATATTTTTCCACCTATCTTAAGCTCAACAGTTCAAACAAACAACAAGTAATCGATTTCCTGTTTCATGAGGAATTAGTGGTGTCACCATTGTCATTTGTGTAGTTATTGGACGTGCCATTGACTGCGAATGATGTGCCAAGGCCGTAGAGGTGTCCCGAAAACTTGGAATCGTCAATGGTGTCTTCAAAAAACATCTACAAGAATAAAATATGCTAATTTTAATTATTGTAAATCCTGAAAACTTTTTTCTTCTTTGACTGTAATTTTCGAGAGAAGACAAGATATCTTAGAATGTTACCACTCACATGGAAACAATAGTTAAAAATTGAATACTTATACTAATCTTGAGAATACAACCATTTAGCAGAGAGCAGAGTATTTTTTCTACAAAACAACTTGATTCATTTAAATAAACTTGGTTCACAATAACAATATACTGCCAACAATTTAGGTAGACTTTGCGTAATGCAAGAAGTACATGAACTGTAGATATTGTGCAGAGGTGAAAATTAGTCGAAACCAGTCTATTACGATATGTGAAAGAAGTAGGAAGCCAGAATGCAACAGTGAAACCTGATTGATTAAAGTGTCACGTTGAAATAAAATTCAACAGGTGAAGATTTTAAGCATATTTGAAGAATCATCCTGGACTTCTTATAGTGCTCAAACTCTAAATATGGTTCAAAAAGTAGTTTTTCGAAGTTACCTAATACATTCATCACTAAAAGCTAGTTTCTTGTAATGATAAATCGATTGTGTAACTGCAAAAAAACATACACAGAGTGGTTCTCCGGGAAAGACATCGATCGATTGTGGGCAAACCATAAGTACAAACTGAAAATTTGGTCGTCTAAAATATTTTCAGTTAGTCGCATTTCCAGTAACACCGGAAGTAGATGCCAAGATTTTTATTGGAATACCCTGTATATTAGCACATTTTTTGATTTCTTGTACCATTTTGAAAACATTTACATTTGAGATATTTCAAATTTTATGTCAAAAATTAAGTTTGCAGTCCAAAACATAATTATTAATCTTTCCTAGGAGGAAGCATTTAATATTTAATTTGAGTTAATGTACTTGTAGAAGAATGTCTACTTTATCAATATTTTTATATTTTGATAAAATTTTGTACAGAGTGATCAAAAAAGCAACTTGAAACCTAGATCCAAAAAAACGTCAAATCACTTTTTTCAAATGTTTTTTATTATTTTATTGTAGTAAGCGGCAAGAAGAAGGGGAACTTTGTATAAGGTTGTCTATACCCAAAATTAGTATTGTTTGAAATTGGTCCACTTCTAACACAACTTCAAAGATGTGTAGCAATTTTACGTAGAAAACTGAAAAATTGACAATTATTTCAAAAACTACTAATTTTCGGTATAAAAAACCTTATACAAAGTTCCCCTTATTTTTACTGCTTAATACAATAAAATATTAAGAAACGGGGTTTCTATTTGAAAAAAATGAATTGGTGACATTTTTTGGATCTAGTTTTCAAGCTTCTTTTTAATCACTATGTACATAATTTTATCAAAATATCATAAAGATACTGATAAACTCAAATTAAATATTAAATGCTTCCTCATATTAAAGACTGATAATTATGTTTTGGACTGCAATCTTCATTTTTGAAAAAAAAATTGAAATAAGTCAAAGCGACTTAGGTATATGACATTATACATAAAATCTTTTCAAAATTGTACAAGAAATCGAAGAATGTGGTAATATACAGGGTATTCCATGTTTTACCCGGAGAACCACCCTGTATAATAGGTCCTCAAACTAAATTTAATATCGCTTTATTCCTTAGATGTCATAAATACGTTGCTTATTTAAAAACTCACAGCCATCTGAATCGAACATTAGTTTTTTGGATAAATACCTCTTTCATTTTGAAGAAAGCCATTCCTGTGAGAAGTGAATCTGACCCGGCCTGATGTTGAGGGCCGATTCTTTCAAGTTCCAACTGTTCAGCTACTTCCTGAAGACCACCTTTCAGATTTTTACACGACTTCATAAGATACTGGAAACAAGAAAATAAAAGCATTTTTGAAGTCAATCGTACTGATAGCAGCAGATTAGGATCACGGCCTTTACAGAAATTATTAAACAGCTCAGACACATTCAAATATTCCCGAAATGCAGGCGTCGTGAATAGCTTGTGGATTCCCCGTTACGTTTAACTATAACTTTACAACTCCAAAATGAGACTAGTCATTATCAAAGTGAGAATATGCTCTTTCAAAATGGAACTTGTCAGTTTCAAAATGGTAAATCTTTTAATCAATCAGTATAATTAATATGTCAAATATTATATTCATAACAATTATATTATGTAGGGACATGCCGTACATAAAGAAAACAGAAGCTGACAATGGCAAATGTGTGCCTTGTACAGTACCATTGGATTAGAAACACCTTCCTGAAACATGTATGTATACATATAATAAAATTGTAACAGGTCGATGTGTGTACATTATAGATATTTAAGAAAAACTAATAATTATTAGAGCAATAGAATTGAATGCAGTTTTCAGTGATATATTACTAGAGGTCTAACTTAAAATATAGGCTCCATTTTACTGCGTCTGCCTGTCTTTCTGTATATTTGTACACGCATTACGCAAAAAACTACTGCATGGATTTTTTTTATTTAGTTTGGAGCATCAACCATGACAGGTTATTAGCGCGTTACAATAGGTATTACAAAACATGGCATATAATTAAAAACTTAACATTAGTATAACACAACATTGTTCAAATTTCAATGTAAAGATCGGTGTTTTTCAGGTATCTGAGAACATTTAGGATCGAAGTGGGACTGTCTTTCAAAATGTCTTGGAGGTTCAGAGGGAGGTTACACTGCATTGAATTGAATTGAATGCAATTTTTCCCGATTTATTGCTAGAGATCTAACTTAAAATATAGGTTCTATTTTACCGCGCCTGTCTGTATGTTTGTACAAGCATCACGCAAAAAACTACCGCATCGAAATGAATGCTGTTTTCAAGGCGTACGAAGTCGCGGGCAAAAGCTAGTTAGGAATAAAAAAACAACTGGATATCGATGGATAATTCATCAAAATATAGTAAAGTAAGAGTGAAAATAACAGAAACTCATCGTGAGTTTATTGTTCAATATATCGAAGAGAATCCTAGATTAACATGAAAAGAACTTCAACGTATGTTTCAAGAACATCATGAACTCAATGTCTCCACAGAATGCTTGAGAAAACACCTTGAAGGGTTAATGTATACGCTTAAAGATGTTAGAAGAGAGCCAGAAAGAATAAATAGTTAAGAAAATAGGACAAGGCGATGCCAATATGTACAACAGTTATTGAATTGTTAAGCAGATAACATTCCAGTAACTAACTTAATCTTATTTATATCAAGAAAATAAGGAAGGTCGCTGAAAGGAACTCGTAGCTATATTTCTGGCAGTCGTGGTGCTAATATACACATATTATCGGATGAATATGGGGTTAAAAGTGGGAAGAAACTCAGGCTAATGAAATATACCAAACATAAGTTGTTCTCGTGGCCGACAATGCTCCTTGCCAGGTAGACTTTGAAGAAGTTTTCTGAGAGGAAGAGTTCAATGAAAATCCGTTCTTAAGATTGAGCCCTTAGTCCTATGCTCAATCGTAATGGAAATGGCATGGTCCAATTTTAAAGTCGCTGTTAAGCGAAATTTATCCATTGAATTATCGCACATCTTAGCTGGAGAAAATCGAATAAATTTGACACAAACCGAATTCCGTTTCGAGATTATAATAAACCAAAATAATAATACAATAACAATATAAGTATTTGTTCTATGTTGTTGAGTAATGTTTATTATTTTGAAGTTCATTATTCTAAATTTTATTGTGTTTATTCTCAAATTTATATTGATAATTTTCATTTTGAAATTGTTAATCTGCAATCAAACTGACAACTTCGATTTTGAAAGTGCTTATTCTCATTTCGATAATAATTAATCACATTTTGTAAAGGTATAAAAAGGTCGAACTTTTCAAGGCTATTGTCCTAATCGACTCCGATTCCATCAGTATGTGATTGATTGAATGCATAACTTCGCAAAAAATAACCAAATTTACCTTTACATCGTAAATGGTAGGGAAATACAACTTCAAAAGATCGAAGAACTCATTTTCGTCTGTCGGCAAATTATTGTCGGTGAGTAGTTTAATGAGGTAACCAAAATCGTAGCCTGAATGGAATGACAGCCATTTAATGTTTTCCATCAAGACAATTCCAGATGACATTAACAATTCTGCAAATTCGAGTGGTTCTATGCCTTCGTCTTCATGCTTCTTGAACTGGATCCCAGAATTTGTGAGTAGGTCAATGCTATCCTGGGCGTACATATCCTCCCTTGTAAAATATTTAAAAAATATTTATATTCTTATTTTGGGAAAATATTAAATATTAGACAAGCGACAAGTCGCAAATTTTTCCAATTTGATCACATACAAATTTTCAGATAAGGTCATCTATGAGAATCCATACTAACCAGCAATACTTACTGAAGATTGAATTTAAAATTGAACTGCCATGTTGTGTATGCTCCCCCTGGAGTTTTCCCACTGTCATCCAAGAAAGTCAAACCAAGCTGTATAATTCTTAAGAGATCAACATTACAACGCAGCATTTGATATTGATAATCGGCTGAGCTTCTAAATTCCCCAATCGGTCTAGCTACAACGCCTGGAAATTCAGTGTCCATAGCGACATACTGATATTTCTGCACAATCTGACGGATTGTTCGGAATTCATCTTCTAGGTTATGGGCCCAAACATCTCGTATACCACAATCTTCATTGTTGGGGTGTTGAATGCTGCCCAAAGTAGCAGCCGGCATTTCTTCTCCGATGTCCGTCTTTGTATACCGTAGTGGATACAACAGCTCCGCTGAATAATTTATATCCAACTACAACTATAATAAAATATGAAACTAAAATATTTTATTTAATTATACTATAACAGATAAAAGTTACTCAATTATCGAATATTATGTACAATATCAACGTGAGTAGTCATCAAGTGACGAAAAAGCTGAGGATGAATAAATCAATCAATGTATGAAAAGAATACAATTCTGACTCGTTTGTTTTATTCATAATGATTTTTTTCAGAAAGCTGGTAAGCTCTTACCTTAAGAATTATCTATTTGTGAAGGCGACACGCGCAAAATTTTTCTGAATTTTTCTAAACAAAAATACATTGCCTATCGTTAAAACAATTTTGACATAAACTGTACAAATAGAACGAAATGTCACTAATGTCAAGTAATGTCAAGTCATTCAAAACATGGAGCATGTAAAGATATAAGTGTCAAATACATAGAGTGATATTATTAGATTGGCTTTGTCCACAGCAGACAGCTGCTAGCTGGCGCTAGCGATCCAGTCAACAGATTTTTTTTTCGGAATAATGGACAGCTATTGTAAACGAAATTAAACATGACCAATTACCAAATATTCCGAAGTTAGAAAAAACAGTTTGCTATTGTTGGGAATATTTAATAAATATTTTTGCTAAGAATATCTTTTTTTTCCATAAACTTCTATATCAAATTGTGTTATGGTTTGATGTCGGTAAAAGTCAAGGTTAACGGTTTTTTAAAAAGTGTAAAAACATGTTTGCAAAAATGGGTGTATTTTAGGATACCTTTCAATAAAAATGAGCCGAAAAGTGCTACTTACGACTTTTAGCCTGAACAGTCTATCCCAAACAGTACAAAATTATTTGCATATGTCAACTAACACTATAAGATCTTCCAAATTTTACCGAAATAATCCTGAAAATAGAAGAACTAAGCTCGTGAAAAGTGAGGTTAAAAGAAGTCATTAATTAACTTATATAGGGGGCTGACAATTGCCAATGCTGCTAACATCGCCCACGTAACTTTTGCGTTGTTCGATTTTTGGATGAATTTTATTTTTATGAAAAAAATCGATAATATTGCACTATAGTCATCTAAAGAAATTATTCATGAAAATAAAATCTATACAATAATATAACATTACAACAGTTAGGTTGGCAGCATTTAAGCTCGAAAGAATGAAATGAAATACCCGAATATTCCACTTCCACACAATTTGGACAGGTAGCCAAACTTCCAAGATGACAACTTCAGCAAAATATTAAAAATAGTGTTGTCGGCTGTCTACCTCATTTTTATTAAAATGTATGCTAAAATACACCCATTTTTGCAAACATTTAATTTTTTGTACCTTATCAACCAAAACCCGCTGAACTAGACTTTTATCTTAGTATTAGGTTTATATACCTCGTATAAATAGTGTGTTTCTTAATAATATGCTAATATTTAATGCCCGGTCCAGATGCTTACAAGTGAGTGTAGTTTCTATGCTCTGTCGACAGCCCAGATTTCCACCTCTGACAGTGTCTGGGGTGTGTGTCCTTTTTAATGAGGTTACTGTCGGTTCGGGCCCACACATTGTTCCCGACCAAGCAGCACCCGCCAACTTATCCGCCTTGTCACTACCCTCATTCCCGTCGTGTGCTGGCACCCAAGCTAGTTCCACCACATTTTCATTCGGTAGTTCCGACAGTTCGCGGTGGCTGTTCAGCGTGGTTCTCGCGTCATACCTGCCCTTTTCAAGCGCTTTTAAGGCGTCTTTACTGTCTGTGAAGAAGCGTATTACTCGTCCTCGCACCTTGTTCATGCGGACCTCATTAGCCACTCGAGCTAGTGCTATTAGTTCCGTTTTTAATACGGTGGCATACTTCCCGAGTGGTTGTAGAGAAAGTTGCAGGCTGAAGATTCCTATGCCTGTACTGTCCCTCTTTTAGACCCATCAGTGTATTCGTCTATTGTCGGCACAGTGCGTGGGCCTGATTCTTCCCAACAAACGTGATATTTGCATTTGCTTGATAGGGGTGCAATGCGGTCTGAGCTGGCCTCGAGGAGTAGTATTCTGGCGAGGCCCTCCTCCAAGATGGCTGTATGACTCTTCGCGCTCTTGTGCACCCTTAATGTTCCACCATCTTTCAAACGAAGGGCGGTCAGTAGTGCTGCCCCCTCCAGATATAGATCTAGGGGTGGCAAGCACAACAACGCCTCTAGTGCAGCGGATGGTTTGGTCCCCATGGCACCAGTGACTGCGATGAGGACAGATCTCTGAAGTTTCGCAAGTCTGTCCTTCTTAGTTTTTAATTTGGTGCGTCGCCACCAAATGGGCCTTATCACTGCTGTGTACAACCATAGGGTGGCCTTTGGCGATAGGCCCCAGCTTTTACCTACAACTCTTCGACATTGCCATAGAGCTGCACTGGCTTTGTCCAGCTTGCTGTCCAGATGTTTTCTCCAGGTCAGTTTTCTGTCGATAACCACCCCTAGGTATTTCACCTCGTTGGATGGCTTGAGCTGGATTTCATTTAGTGTGGGCATTTGTATGTCGTCCATCTTTCGTTTTCTGGTAAAGAGCATAGCCTCTACTTTGTGGGGATTCACAGAGACGTTGTCCTGAACCACTTTTCTAGGATGCGTAGTGCCCTTTGCATCAGTTCGCATAGCACTCCAATGTGCTTCCCTGTCAGCAGTATGACTATATCATTCACATATCCTATGGTGTATAGGCCCTCGTCGTTCAGGGTCGTTAGGAGGTCGTCTACTACTATGTTCCATAGCTGGGAGGAGAGTACCCCTCCCTGAGGACAGCCCTTCGTAACACTCCCTGAGACAGTTGCGACTGCGACACTAATTTCAACTACTCTGCTCTCGAGTACATTTTCTATCCATCAGCGCAATCCTGGCAGTACGGTTCTGTCTGTTCATGCCTGATGACTTATATGGGGAGAATGCCTTGATCGCCTGTATTTTCCGGTTCGATTTACGACTTCTCTCGCCAATTCCCAGTCCTCCGCAGAGGGACATCTCGAGTTGTGAGGAAGTTCCGTAACGTTCTCTAGTAATATTGACCGTGGGATGTGTGTTAACAGAAGTGTTTTTGCTGTGTCTATAGCAGTGTCAGTATAGGTACCGTGAACAATGGCCAAACCGGTGGTTTTGGCCATCAGGCTTGTGCTGTTGGGTCGACAATCCCACCTGACTCCGGTGCGTCCATTTGCATGGGCGCTCCCTGAGCCGAGGCAGTCTCACCTCCCTCTTTCAACTTGGTCACCTTGCAGGTGACCTTACCAAGCAGGTAAAATAATTTGCCTGCTTTTTTGGCTAAGGCGTCTCTCCCTTTTCTCAAGAGTCCGAAAACAAGGAGTTTGCCCTGAGGTTCTTCCTTGACGGCCTCGTGGAAGAGGATCCACCTTAGTATGCCTGCCCATGTCCATGGATCTTTGATTTATTCATCCCTCGGGCTCCCCACCCGCCACGGAGCCCGCACTGGGGACGCTGTATCAGCGCCAGGGCTACCCGATAGATATAGAACCCGGTACCAGGCGAACGCGTTCGCCCAATAGTTCCAACGCGTCTTCCTTTCAGGAACCGTACATGTAGTCAGTCTAGTTATCCCCACGCCCCAGAAGAGCCCATTTTATTGAGATTTAGTTTGTCGAAAATACCCCTTACTAGGAAGTCTAGGGCCTTCTATAGCCAGGGCCTTAAGCCTCTCCACCAGCGTCAAGGTCCTACAACCCCTTGGAGTGGGTTAAAATATAATTACTTTTCCAATTTAAAAAAGTTATATTTTGATTCAGAATAATTGCTCATATGAAAAGTTTTTATTTTAATGTGTACCCACATTTTCCTATGTACACCTCTGGCAAATACCCTACTACTCTTTGAAGCGGCCGGCAATTGCATAGGTCCACAAAAATTCGGCCATATTCGTCCTCGTCGGTCATCGCGCAGCTCTACAAATTCCGGCTGAAAAAGATCAAAGGATTTCTCATGTTTTCTCTGCTTTTTACGGAGTGGAGCTACTACTTTACTTATACCATAGAGTAAATAGGTTAGGTTATACTATGATACTGCTGCTTAGACCGTATGTTGTCCTCACTATGTATTGCCTATATGTTTACTACATATATCCTAGTTTTTACATATAATAACAGTAACAAAAGCAAGCAAACCAGTATTTTACTAAGTTAGGTACATATAAACATAAGAACAGTAGAGTAGTAAATGATACTGGCAGACAAAAAAACTGGACACCTTGAAAATTGCATGCAATATATACCGCTTAAAGCAAAAACTTGCCCTACAATTTCGGGAAGCATTGCTCATAAATTGTTGGAAATCAATCAATAAACGAAAAACAGCTGAAAAGAAAATTACAAATTGTTGCAATTCGAAAGTTTGGGGTGGGTACAAATCGAAAAACAACAGGTTAACAAGTTTTCCAGTTTAAAGAAGAATAGGTAACTACCTCATTGAAATTTTGATTCAGATATCTCTTAATATTACAACTTGAATGATCAAATAAGCTAAATTGTGCGAAGGTATTAGTTAAAGTCAGGTGTCCGTTTTTTTGTGTGTGAAATCAAGTCACTGTAGTATCCTCGTCCAATTTGGAAATTATTCACCTAGTCTAATTACTCCAATATCGGCTCGATATAGTACACGCACCACGTCTTCTCCCTACGGCGGTCGGACATCGAATGCCACCCACTCCCCGCTACCTTTGCGTGGTACGTCACTCGAGACGACAGTATTATTTACATATATCTATACACTACATCTCTTCCCTTTTTTTAAATTGATTGAATTTTATAAAATAAAACAAAACAATACAATGCATGAATTATCATTTATTTATTTTCCCATCATTCAACCTATCAATCACGGTTTAAGTTATTCCTGGTCCTCTTCTCTTGATTCATGATTCAGTACTTGCCATTCACCTTCTACTTTTTTTAGATGAACTACATTTCTTCTGATATGTTGGCCTGTTTCATCGTTTTTTAATTCAATGTCTCCATTATTATTGGATTGAACAGTATGGGTAATAGGGTCGAAATTCAAACTTAGCTTATTATTTTTAGACATATTTTTTACGTAAACTTTGTCACCTACGTTCAAATCACAGCTGATAGCTTGTCTTTTCCTATCTGCATACTCCTTTCCCTTTTCTTTCTGCTCCTTGTCTCTGTCTCTAATCTCTAGATCTTCGGGATTATTTGTCACGTCCCGCACCATTGGCAATTTAGCTCTAAATTGTCTCCGAAAGAATAATTCTGATGGAGTTTTACCAGTAACAGTGTGGGGTGTACTATTGTACATGACCAGGTAATCCCGTAGAGCTTCTCTCCAATTTTTCTTCTCAGCTTGGGAAATTTTTAGCCTCTTCAGTATATCCTTATTTTGTCTTTCCACCTCTCCGTTTTGTTGGGGATAATACGGAATAGTGTTATATATTTTTATGTTTCGATCGGCACAAAATTTTTTGAATTCTTGGCTAACAAACTGTTTGCCGTTGTCTGCAGTTATTGATGCAGGATTTCCAAGACGACAAAAAATATCACTCAAGAGAGTAATAATTTCATTGCTGGTTATCGTTCGGCATATTTTGATTTCCTTGTAGCGGGAGAAATAGTCTACTACCACTAAAATATAGTCGTTGCTCGGTAGGGGACCCATAAGATCAACTGCAACGTCCACCCAAGGTTCTGAAGGCAGCTCACGTCTCTTCAATGGATTGGGTGGACTTGGCGCGGATACTAAAATACATCCTTTACAAGATTTACAAAGATTTTCAGCCTCTTTGTCGCATTTAGGCCACCACACTTTGGTCCTCAATCTGGACTTCATCGCTACGATCCCCGGGTGGCCTTCATGGGCAGCTTTTAGAACTCGCTGCCGTAAATTCCCTGGAATTACAATCTTTGTACCTCTTAAAAGCATGTCTTCGTAAAAACATAATTCGTTCTGAAATATCTTAAAAGTTTTAACTGAATCATCCCAATTACCATTATAAAGACCTTCTCTAACTTTTTGGATTTCAGTATCCTTCAGAGACTCTGCCATAATCTCTTGTAAGGATGTTGCAACTGGTGTCATCTGCTCCACTACATTTCGGATATAGCTTTTCTGCTCAGCATTAAATGAGTCTATAGGTAACTTACATAGCCGTGAAAGTGGGTCTGCGATGTTATTTTTTCCAGGGCTGTATTTCACTCGAAATTTGTAAGATTGCAATCGCAGAACCCATCTTTCTATACGAGCACAAGGCCTAGACTTGGGACCAAATATGACCTCCAAAGGTTTATGGTCTGTCACCAGTTCAAATTCTTTTCCATAGAGGAACATATGGAAATGCTCTACCGCCCAAACAAGTGCCAACGCTTCCTTTTCAGTTTGGCAATACCGGCGCTCACACGGAGTAAGTGTCTTATTACCGAAGGCAATGATTCGATGACCCATATCATTGCTCTGTACTAACACAGCGCCTAGAGCTACTGGGCTAGCGTCAGCTATCACCATAGTTTTATCCTCCGGATTATAATATCCCAAATTAGGTATATCGACCAAGGCAGCTTTTAATTTATTAAAAGCATTTTGTTGTCTTTCACCCCACAATTCTTTTATATCGGCATTTCTCCCAGATTTTTGTCGTAAAAGTTCTTTTAGGGGCTCCGTAGTTGTGGCTAAATGGGGAATCCATTTTCCCACATAGTTCACCAGACCCAAAAAACTTTGAAGTTCTGACACGTTGGTTGGTGCCCTGAATTCCTTTATGGCTGACATATATTTTTCCAATGGCCGTACTCCTTGTTCTGATAGTTCATGTCCGAGGAACTGTACCTTGTTGAGACGATATTTGCATTTCTCTTTTTTCAAACAAACATTGTGTTGCTTTAGAACTCCCAACACCTTCTGCAGTCTCTCATCGTGTTCTTGTAAGTCCTTACCGTATACAAGTATATCATCAATAAAGTTAATGACGCCGTCGCATTCTATAAGTATAGCTTCCAGTGTTTTTTGAAACACTTCTGGAGCGCAAGTAACCCCAAACATCATCCTTTTATATCTATAAAGTCCTCTTCTAGTTATAAAGGTTGTAATATGCCCAGAGTCATCGCCGTAATTCTTCCTAGCAAATTACGTGTCCCATCTGCTATCACATAAAAGGTTGTACCCTTCAGAGATTTCTTGCCAATATTAATATTAGCTTCAAAGGATCCTAGTAGCTCCAAAGGTTTTGTACTCCCATAGGCCATGAAGCTTTTGTTTGGGTTTAAGTTTTGATTTTTGATTTCTGTTTTATTTTTCTTCATTACTTCCCAAGTTTTGTCTGTTATCAGGTTATGGTCGCAACCGGAATCTATTAACATTTCTACATTTGTTCCCCCTATGTCACAAGTGACCATCGCGTCACATTCAACATTAAAAATATAGTCAACTTGTTTATTACATGATTGTATATTAGCTGTTTCTTCGATATTATTGGATACTTTATATCTCTTTAAATGTGTATTCTTTGTTGGTTCTTCTGGTAGCTTTCTTTTTTGTTTGGTTCGACATTGTTTCTGGAAGTGTCCAATAATGCCGCATTTTAAACAAGGTTTCCCTTTCGCTGGGCAGTTTCGGTCTCGTGCGAGGTGTCTGAAACTGCCACATCTCCCACAAGGATCTTTTTTCTGGTTTCTATTATCATTTAATTTTGTATTGATCTTATTTATATTTATTTCTAGATTTTCATTAGTTTTTTGATTGAAATTTCCGATTTGTCTATCTACCACTTCTAACGCTTTCGCTTCTGCTATAATGTTGGTTAACGTCATGGAATCACCTGTTTTTAATATTTTCTTTCTTAACTCGTCTGAAGAACACTTCTCTGTGATTTGATCAATAATATTTTCTTCGGCATCGGAAAATTGACATTTGGTGGCTTGCTGTCTTAACCTAACTAAAAATTTTTCAAATTTTTCATCTGTTTCTTGTCTAATTAACCGGAAGACATGTCGCTCAAAAACTTTACTTTGCTTTGGAGCAAAATACTCATCCAATTTGGAAATAGCGATCTCAAACAACTTCCCTTTGTTTTCTTCATTTGCAGTGGCGTGAGCACCCGGAATGTTATAATAAATTTCTTGCAATTCCGGGCCTCCGTAATGTAATAAACACGCTCTTCTTTTAAGATCGGTATCGACCGACGCCGCTTCTAAATAAATATTTAAACTTCTTTTCCAGCGTTCCCATCTTACCGAAACTGAACCAGTCTCCCCATTACAATCGAATTTCTCTAATGTATACGTTGCCATGTCCACATGTAGGTACCTGATAACAATGAAACCCGTTGAATACTAATTATTCGCAATTTAATGCTTTTTTAAAATAATCGCAATTCAATGCTTTTCAAAATAATCGCAATTCAATGCTCTTCAAAATAATCGCAATTTAATGCTTTTACCCAAGTTATCGCAATTTAATGCTTCACTAAATCATCGCAATTGAATGCTTTTCAAAATAATCGCAATTTAATGCTTTTACCCAAGTTATCGCAATTTAATGCTTCACTAAATCATCGCAATTGAATGCTTTTCAATATAATCGCAATTTAATGCTTTTACCCAAGTTATCGCAATTTAATGCTTCACTAAATCATCGCAATTGAATGCTTTTCAAAATAATCGCAATTCAATGCTCTTCAAAATAATCGCAATTTAATGCTTTTACCCAAGTTATCGCAATTTAATGCTTCACTAAATCATCGCAATTGAATGCTTTTCAATATAATCGCAATTTAATGCTTTTACCCAAGTTATCGCAATTTAATGCTTCACTAAATCATCGCAATTGAATGCTTTTCAAAACTAGAGTTGCTAACATTTCTTCAGTGAAATATATTATTTTTCCCATGATTTCTTGTTTAAACCAATTAAATTAGATTCCATCATTGAAAATATAGTATTTTTTGCAAACTATATTTTTCTTTAACCGTTTATAGTACGCAGATCCAAAATATAGTACAATACCATCTGTACAGTTAGCACCCTATACAAAACTTGCCAACTGACTAAGCTCACTCGATTATAATAATAACCAAATACCATATTTTAATACTCCACTTTAAAGAAATAGTTGTAAAAATGAAAATGTGTTTATTTCTTTTTATATTTACAGAGTAATTTGTATATGAAAATGCGTATGTTTTATTTGTTAACTTCATTTATAGTTCTAAGATCACATGCAATTCGTGATCATAATATATTTGATACCAAAAGGGGTTAAAAATAATCTGTAGGCAAAGAATAATAACGTATGTAAAACCAAATTTCATTCTGGAATTCATTTATGACAAAGTAAACAATGAATCAAATGCAATAAACAACTCACTCGTATGACTCACACATAAGGTATTTCGTTTAACTACATTCTTTAATATTTAGCGAAATACCACTTAAACAGGGAAAGAAATCATGTAATGGTGGGTATATCTCAGTAATGTTTTATTCATCATGTAATGGTAGGTATATCTCAGTAATGTTTTATTGTTTATACGATATCAACAACCAATTATCATGCATCCTTAACCCCTCCGTCTTTTCTCAAAGAATAATTATTACAAAAAAAAAAATTATTTACGCTTTGTTTTCCTCGTCGCCAGTTTATGTAGTATCCTCGTCCAATTTGGAAATTATTCACCTAGTCTAATTACTCCAATATCGGCTCGATATAGTACACGCACCACGTCTTCTCCCTACGGCGGTCGGACATCGAATGCCACCCACTCCCCGCTACCTTTGCGTGGTACGTCACTCGAGACGACAGTATTATTTACATATATCTATACACTACAGTCACGATTTTTTCATTTTTGACCGACAAACCCCGAACGGAGGAGGCATACAATTCGACACCGATTTTGGATTTTTGATTGATGTTAAAATCTGAAATATGTGTATTCTCGCTATGTGGAAGAGACAATTTCTTTCGAAAACTGAAAATCTGAGAATGGGAAATTAATGACCAGATTATTTGTAGCAACATTTATATTGAACATATTTTCCATAGAGTTACGGGAAAGTGGTAAAGTTTATAATATACGTATTTCCGCGACGATGTTCGTAGTTTTCTGAATAATAGCAAATACAAGCAGAGCATATGTGGATAATGGCGAACGTTCAACGATTTTCGTGACAAATGTAACACTCAAAAGTGTGAAATAAATATTTTTATAAAATACTGCAGGTATCAGTTGATGCACTGAAAATGTATAGAATAATATTAATTCTATTGGTGCTGGTAGACACTTGTGAAGTTGGTGCCAAAAGTTTTCAATCTAACTTCAACTGCACAACTTCAAAAGTACCAGCACCAATTATAGATTTAATATTATCAGTCTATACTACACAAGGATGCGCTGCGTGATTTTGCGCAACACACCGAAATGACATACGATAATCTAATGTCTTTTATGCTACTCCCACTACTCGTGTTACTCGTCCTCCCTATATTTGTTCATGGGTTCATGTATGAAGTTATGGTTCTATCATCTTAGAAGTGTCCTAAGTCCTAAGGTTATCTCTGTCATAAATCAGTCAAATAGTCAAATTACGGATCATAGACTTAGACAAATGACAAATATAAAGAATACGGATACGATACAAATACAAACATTGCAATTGATTACAAATTGTTATGTTTGAGATTTCAGAAGTGCATATGTACAATTAATAATAAATAACGGACAGGTGCTTCAGACTTCGTTCTGATGCTGCAGGATTTGACGTTCACATATCCAATATTTTTCATTTGCTTTTATGTTATTATTTACTTTTTATTGAAACTGTTTGGGAACGATTATCGAGAATATGAGACCGAATAAACAAGCATTACTGGTCACCCAACAAGACTTACCCCATGGGATTATCTATAAGAATAGACAATTACTAGCCGATGCCAATTTTTGGCATAAATTTATTGTAGGTATATCGGAGGAAATCTAGAAAATGTAGGTATATTTATGTCTTTACAGATAATGGATCGGGGAAATTACTCTAGAGAAGATGTATTAAGAGCTATTCTCGATCATGTTCATCCCCTAGATCTTATTCCAGTTTCATATGTTGAAGAAGGTTCCGGTTGCTCTTTTCTTGCTAGAAATTGCCAGTCAGCTATTCAGCTGCTCTGTAAAGATAATTTAATTGTGTCAAGTTTTCGTGATGTAAGTATATGTAATAAACATAGGTAATAAGATAATAAATTGCAAGATTTGATCCAAAAACTCAAGGCATATAAATTTTATTCTATATAATGTATGTCGTATTTGTAGAAACAATTCATATGTTATGAATCGTCAACTATTTATCAGTTATATATTTCAGTTCCAGCTTGAGATAATTCTTGCCTACACATCCACCAAAGAATTTACTGTTGACGTCCAGAAAAATATATTATTTGTACTATCAAAGCGTTATGATAAAAATTCAAGAATTTTGGATTTGAATAGATTTCATGCTGACCCAGGTAATGATCAAGTATCACCAAATTATGAGTTGTATGTTGAATTAACTATTTTTTTTGATAACTAATTATAGTATTTATTTGAGATATAAATGGATTTTGATAATTGTTCGTTTTAGCGGTTTTTTGCTATTATAAGAGATTTTTGAGAAATTGTTTTATTGTCTCCATGTAAGTGGAATATAACGAAAATCTACAACCGCCCATTCAACAATCGATTTATATACCTAATTTATTATTAACAAAAAAAAAATTCTTAAGGGACGGTGGAGCGAACAAGGATAATCAAATGTAAAATTCAAATCACTTCATTTACGGCACTCTGTATTCATAAGAACAGTAAAAGTAATTTTTAACAAAACATTTGCACAGTTATGTTGTTAGCTATTTTTTTAAGAAGAAGAAAAAATCACTGGTGCTAAAACCGATATAAGGAACAATTACTGAATTTTAAAATGCATAATTGATATTTCTGTATTTATTTGTTATTATGAATTTTTCAGATCTTGACGAATTTTCTCCATTATCCCAACCAAAGATAATGTATTACGTACTGCATCTAGCCAAATGTCTTGTTCCGATTCCAACCACGTATATTATACAAGACAATTCTATCAGATCTTTGAGTTCGATGAATGCATTGAATTTTTCAATTTCGTCTATAACCACTTTTGATTTCAGAAATAATCTGGTATGGGATAGGAGATGGAGACTCAAAGTTTCTATAATTATTTCTATTTAATTTTAGTTGAAAGATTATATTGATTTATCTACTCTGAAGATATTTAAGTTAAAACATTTGTTCTTGGATGGAAATCCTTTGTGCGAGCTGTTTAATGCTGAAACATACAAAACTAAAATTCTGGATCTTGTTCCCACTCTGGAAACCTTGGTACGTTATTGAATGCATTATTGTTGGCAAATGGAAAGTTGAATTAATAGATATCTTATCAAAATATGTCTGATTTGTAGTACATGTTTATTAGAACAATTTGTGCCACAGAAAGAAAAACAGTGGAAGTCTTATGCAAACATTTAGTTTTTATTTGATCAAAATTTATAGAATTTGGTTAATTCAAAAGGTCTAAATTTAGTTAAGCAATACTACTGCAGGATTGAAAGTCTAGAGCTTATAAAGAGTGATTTATGTAGTCCGTTCATTAGAAATTGTTAATTCTACTACTAAACTGGGTTGACCAAAAGTCCGTACTATTTTTCTTATTTCAAATAGAAAACTATTTTTCCCCACACGGTTTCATTGGCCTTCTAATTGTGAGTTGAATCATCCCCAGTTTTAAAAACTTATCTATAACTACAACAGTTTTTGACATGTCATTTTTTTGGAAAAAATTACTGCTATAGTAATCTACGAAAAAGTTTATACCTAGCAAACTGTTCAAAACTGGAAATCCAAATTTGGGAAACTGTTAGGTGGAACTCCAAGCTAACATTTAATTTTCCATAGATGGTCCCATTTTTACCATATCTGCGCAGGCGACTTTCTAATGTTGCTTTCAAAAATAGTCAAAGACTCAAATTACAACTATTACTATATACAGGGTAATGCATCTCAGCTGCCGTCTTTTAAAACTCCGTTGTATTTTGCAAATTATATCTGTAACCTACTCAGGAAATTATTTTAATTTATAGTGTTCCAAAAATTTTGTTACGGTTTGTTGATATATTTCTTAAATTACAAGCCATACATTTTATTTTGGTGGCTCTTATGCCAACATACAACTAAAATTATGATAATCACAAAAAATGGAAACTAAAAAAAACAGTTTTAAGTACACCACTGATTAAAATAATAATGAAAATATAAAAACTTTAGTAATCATAATCATACATGTACTCATTGCAAAAACGTCGAAAAGATTCGTTAACTAAGTTAGATTGACCTTAATATTCAAAGATTTTCAAAAATGTTATGGCAAAATTTACAACGTTCAAAGCACTTTATTTTTCTTGTCTTAAATTGGAACCCTTGTATATTTTATATCATTCGATGCAGAATTGAGAAATAAATATTTTTCAAATTAATCATCTGTCTAATTACTAGAAATAAACTAACAATTTTGGCAACTTTTACTTTAATGATGTACAAAGAAATCTTGAGGTTTTCTGAATATGATTTTTTTCTGAACTGCAAAATGGTTGTAGTTAGAAAAATGTTTGTTTTTTAATTTCGCATCGAATGGCACAAAATATACAGGGGCTTCTATTTGCAATAGAAAACATGTTCTTTGAAATTTGTGAAGGTTGCCACTTTAACCTCACAATTAGACCTGCAATGAGTATCATATAGTAGTAGTATATATGTATATGAAGATTTATATCTTTTGACCTTGAAAAGATAAAGTGATAATATTCTAAAGAAATCAAGTTATAATATTGGGTCTTTTCGCCGATTATTAAATAGATTTAGTGATTCAGGTTCAGTATCTTACTGTAAGAGAAATCAGCAAAATCCCCAAATAAATGAAGAGCCTTGACATCTTATACATTAAACTATTATCATCATTGAAGCAATGGAAAAATATTAAGTAATCTGGCAAATTTTTCAATATTAATAAGTAGTCCAGTCCTAGCCCAGTTACAAAATACTATCCGTCTTTCCAAATCAACCTCTCCTTACTACTGCTGTTTCATTAAATGATAGTCATGAATATCTGCAAAAAAGGGATTAAATTTTAAAAGTTTATTCAATTTAAAAATTAAAATATCACTTTTTCTTTTTGAGCACTCTTATTGCGCCTAGATTATATTGTGCTCTCTTCTATACACCATCGCAGATCCTCATGAGGGTGCTCCTGGACGGTTAAAATAATGTCTACCTGCTTCTCTTCATTTATTTGGGGATTTTGCTGATTTCTCTTACTGTAAGATACTGAACCTGAATCACTAAATCTATTTAATAATCGGCGAAAAGACTTTGGTTCTGGCGTCTATCTGGAAAGCGTGCCGCGTATGCTCGAGATGACAGTAAAACATTTTGATAATTTTCACCTAACACGAAAGTCATATCTCTGAGTCCTTCAGCACTGAAATTCGTTATTAATCAGAGAAAGTTTTTGACAACTTAATATCTTACCAGCACTTACATTTGAATATGATGATAAGACAGCTAATAATTCGACAGACAAAAAGTTTACTTAAACTAATATTCCTAGACACACGCAATCATGACTTTTAGATTAAAATTAAAGAAATCTTCAATATCTATTAATTTTATTGTTATGCTGTACTTTTGTTTGGTCATTCCTATGTAAATTTTAACGGTCTTTCCATTGGCGTAACAAAAAACATACAATCCCATTTAAAAAACTCATTAATGTTTATATGTAACTATTACATATTTATTTTTAGAAAAGGCCCCTTATAACCTAAATGAAATTTTGCAAGTGCAATACAATCTTCAATATTATCATTTGATTTCGTCAAAAGGTCAAAATATATAAATCTTCAAATTAGGGTACTTACCTGTCAAAAGTTTTCGAAAAAAAATAACAACTCGACAACTGATTGGAATAGGCTTAAATTCACATAATGAACATAATATTATTTTTTATGTAGAGTCTGATAAAAATATAAATTGTACAGGTTCCATAAGAAAAAACAAAGTTGTTCTGGATTGCGTCTATTTGGACAGACCCTGTATACATGAAAATATTTTCTTGTTACAGACCTTTTAAAATAAGATAGGGTTACTTAAAGGATTTTTTGGATAACATTAACCTTATCCGCGTAAGGCTCCGCAGACGCTTCGGTGAAACACCGTGTATAAGAGGTTATTGTAAAATTATAAATTGGTAATAATAAACAAATAAAGAAACACATAAAGAAAAGTCTCAAGGAGTTTAGGAGCCTATATGATTTTATCAACGATGTACTTTACTATTTATATCTTCATTAATTCTTTAAACTACTGGTGCAATACTGACATTTATTAGTCTTTATTTTTTTAATGATCATCATTTAAATAATATGTTAGGTTACAACAAGATGTAAAAAAGCGTATATTTATTTTTTTCTCTCTGCAGGATGGCATCTCATTAGCTTCAACCAGTAAAATATCTCACAATTTCTTGTGCAATCACAATGGAGTGGACCTGGTGAACCAATTCTTAGAGCACTATTATACAATATACGATTCGAAAAATCGTACGCCTCTGGAGTTTCTCTACCATAGATCAGCTTTATTCTCGATGAACTGTCATTTTCACAACAATCAGATATCTTCGAATAGTACAAGGTGAATAGAATAATCGAAAACATCTAATTTAGAATTTGAATGATGATATAAAAATGAACTATGCATATCACTGAAACTTGTTTTAGGGTGTACAATTACAACAACATTTCCAGAAATATAAAAAAAATAGCCAATATATCTTATAACGATGTATATCTTTTTGAAAGCCCTAAGAAAATTGTGAATATTTTGAGTGAATTACCTCTTACAGAACATGATCAGTTTTCTTTCGCAGTGGATCTTATACATTACACAGTAAGTATAAACAAATTTTATTTTGAAAACGTTGGTTCAAATAGATACATTTGACTGCCTAGAGATGGTCCTAAAACTCTTTTTAATTTATCAATATTTTTCTCAAAAAATGTAACAAAATGTAAGTCAGATCAAAAAGTTGAAAATGATGGTTGCCTAAAAAGTATGGCAACCGAAAAGCTAATGACATGACATGACTTTTAGCACTGACTTAAAAAGTACCAGAACTAATATACAGGGTATTAGGTAAACATGCGACAATAATTGAAGCTGTTATTCCTTGGACTATTCTAAGAATGTTTTGTTCTATGATGATTTTTTAGAAACCCCTTTACTTCTAAGATAAAGGGTGAACAAATTTTTTTAACAACAAAATACAGAGATCGCTGGATTGGTCGAGGTGGCCATACTTATGGCCTGCTCGATCCCCAGACTTAAACCCCCTGGATTATTACATATGGAGATATCTGAAGTCATCGTTTACGCTACTCCAGTGGAGAATTTGGACGACTAGCGAAATCGGATCATTGCTGGGTGTAACCCAATTAGAAATGACCCTGGCGTGTTTGAAAGAGTTTGGCAGTCAATGACGAGAATATTGAACGCTTGTATCCAGGCTGGAGGAAGTCATTTCGAACATTTGTTGTAGTTTGAGCAATTTTACATGTACTTTTTGATAATAAAATGTTATTGTCGCAAATTTTATTCGCCCTGTATCTTCGAAACAAAGGGATCTTGAAAAAATCATCATAGGCAAAATATTCTTAGAATAGGCCAAGGAATACCCCTTGAGTTTTTGACGCATGTTTACCTTCACCCTGCTTAGTTTGTTGCACGAATGATGGCGTCTGCCCTGGAAACACGAGAAATGGATCAATTCAACTGAGGGGAGTAAATCAGCGGCGTGACGATTTTGAGATAAGATCTGGTATTTCATTTTTTTATACGCTTTAAGCAAATTTGTATAATTAGGGAGAAAAAAACATCGATTGATTAATTAAGGAATTATATTGAAGATTTTTATTAACAATAATGCAGAAACATAAAATACAAATGGTTTGCTTGAGCTATAAAATATAAATTTATTCATCTGAATTCTCTGAAATGTCATTTTGATTTTGGGTTGCCTATAAAATAAGGAGTGCGTTGCCTTCTGACGTACGAGCATCATTCTATAAAGCTTGAAATACTAATGTCGTAGCTTAGATCGACCAGTATGGTAGAAAATTTCATGATAATGAGATGCTATGAGAAGTATAGCGTGATGTATGTAGTTCGTGAATGATTACAGGCAATTGCCATGATTTTTTACATTTTTGTGTTCGTCATCAATCATCTAAATTGTTGCACGTTCACAGTTATACCTATTCAGAGATTTCAAAATATGGCAGAGATGTTGCGCATTATGGTTTTTGATTTTTATGCAATTAAGTTTATATTTGGAAAGATGATTACCTATTGATTGATCTTGTTATATTTTTTCAGAATTATTCTGCAGTTATATGTATAACCGGTGTGTTTCGGGAGCTACCCGTGAAGCTGTTGGATGTTGAGAGGGTGTACGGTTTCCGAAGAACTTTTGTATTACAAATTAATAATGTAGGTGAATGTTTAATAGTCAATGATATGATGCACGTGTATAATGCTCTCAATAGTCAATTAGCGAGTGCTTTTAAAATAAACAAACCGGCTCAAATGAATGCCTTAGGGTATCCAAAGAATGGAAAAGAACAACAGGAACTTGTCGATGCAATGATCAAGATTACAAGAATGAACATTGATTGGACAAAGAAGTAAGTTAATTGCCGTTATTCCTGTTGTAAAATTATGTATTTTTTGCATTATATTAAATATGTATAATGTATATCTATTTCAGGTGCCTGGAAGAATGCGAATACGGTTTGGAAAAAGCACTCCGGTTATTTATTGATCTATATCAACATGATAAAATACCCAAAGAAGCATTTGAAAGTAATTTTTAATAATTTCCATACTTCCATATAATATTATTATGATATAATGAGTTTGGTTCTGTTCAGTTGCTAGAGTTCTTAAATTTAACTTATATATTTAAGCTAAAAGATTAGTTAAAATCAAATAAACTTTTCAACTAAGACTCGCAATTTTTTTTTGCTTCCCTAGAAAAATCCAGAAGTATGGGTGCGACCAGCCAGGTCAAGAAGTGTAGGTTGATCTACACTTTAAATAAGATGGGGTTTCTGTAGTTCGTAATACAAATATATAGTAGAAATCTGTTGTTTTCAAGCATGTTACAAAAATATATAGCAACTCAGACCGTATTCAGGGCCTGCATAAGAGAAACTAGTGCAGTTTGTAATATTCGGCCTACTGAAACCAAGCTGACGTCTCTATGATTCTTGGTTCTCGTTAGTCACATACACTGTAGCTACAGACGGATACTCTATTTGTGTGTATTGACAAATACAAATACTTTTTTAAAAACTATGACCGACTTTATTAGATGAGGCAGTGAAAATACAGAAAAAAATGGTTTACAATAGATAAAAAGTATAGTGTTTAATTTAATTTTTTTTAATTTTATTTAGTTTAGTTACACTGCTCTACGAGAGAAAATCCAACTACAGAGCAGGGGAATACCGTGGCATTAACAAATCTTAAAATAATTTACGAAATTTACAAAAATATGACATGTTTAGCTAGATGAAGAAATGAGACTAAATGTAAGGTATTGTACAAAAAAATATGTCTATATCACAATTCATGGAATTAACAACATTGTATGTGGTATGAAGTGGAGAATTCTTCAGGATATTAGTGCGTGGAGTACTTAAATAGAAGGTATTTGGATTTCTGGACTCTATTCGTGGAATGTGAAAAAAGAGTCTTTCTAGTAATTCTTGTCTTGTTTTCAAAGTAAAAAAACTATGTCGCTGTAACAAATCTGATTGTGATATACTAAAAGGAGGGTAAACACCATCAGCCTTAAAATTTAGGAACTTTAAGAATCGCCTTTGAACGGTTTCAATACGGTTGACATGACATTGATAAAATGGGCTCCATACAACGGACGCATATTCTAATTTAGATCTTATAAAAGCGTTATAAAGTGATTTTAATGTGGACATGTTCTTGAAATCGCAAGAGTTTCTTACAATGAAACCATACAAGCGGTTAGCAGAAGCAATGATGATTGTGGGCACCTACAAGAATGAGTACCAACAGAATATATATTTTGTATATTTCACTGCCTCATCTTATACATTCTGTACTAGTTTCTGTATAAAATAATTTATTTAAAAACACAATTCGAAAAACTAAATAAATATGTAGGCACAATGATTTATGAATTTTTCATAAGCTAAAAGCTTCGTCTTCCAAGGGCTCCAACTCGAAACCGTTCAAGTACAGTTAAAAATGTATAATTTAAAAGTTTCCGGCAATTGCCTCTTCTGTAATTTTCAAATTTTAGAAACAAAAATTGCCCGCTCAACTCTCTGCAAAGTATTTTTGAAGAAAGTGGATGTTATTCAGTATGTTTGAAGATCGTTGGATAGGCAGTAGATCCTTGGAATTGGCCACCGAGGTCTCCAGATCTCACACCTTTATTTTTATTTCTGGGATAAAATGAAAGAAGTAGTTTACAAGACTACTGTTACAACTAAATCTGATTTGGAAACTGGCATTTGAAATGCTACATCCAGCAGAATTAGAAAGGTCAACAAACTCAACATGTCATGTGGTCAATTAATGATTGTCTTCTGGTAACCACCAACCATTTTAAACAAAGACATTACTAGAAGAATAGAAAGAAAAACGGTTTATTTATAGCTAGTTTTCTTATGATAATGTTTGTATTAGGTATAATTTTTACATTAAATATTAATGCATAATAATATATTATTTTAAATTTAGTACCTTTTTTTATTATGAACCACAAAAAAATCTTTCATTCTTATTTTCAGATGAAAAGGTATGTTCTTCAACAAAATAAATGATTTCTCGAAAAAAATACAAATCGTGACAGATAGGTATGTCCTATACCTAATACCTACATCAAAAGATCAGGAATATTCTACTCTATTCATTTATCGAATAATATGCAGTATTTAAGAAAATTAACTTTTGGTTACTTTTTATAACCACTCTCGCAGATATAGATTTTGGACAACCTGTATTAAAATTATTGCAGTCCATACATAATTTTGGAAAAATATTTTCTTCCGAAAGATCGCAGTTGACTATGGTTATAACCACAATTTGAAATTCGTAAGTGGTATAAATCTCCATAAACGTCTAATAGGCCATCGAGTTTGAGACACCTTTTATAATAAAAAGATTTGATAAATAAAATTCGTTGAGTTAAGCCGAGTTTTCGAGAATCTTTATACTATTCTTCAGGGCAACCGTGATAAGTGATTGTTAAAGTTACAAAAAGTACTACTATGGAAGGTGGTCTGCAGGGTGTGAAATAAACGTTCTGCGAACTTTGGAGTGAATTCCCCCACAACGTTTAGCACAGGGTTAAACGTTACAATTGGTGTCAGAAGTAAAATCGTTCGCATTTAGCTGAGAATTTATAGTGAATACTAGTTTGAAAGTACGACGAAATGGCAAATATTGCAGATTGCGTTTAGATAGTAAACGCTCGTCTCTGATTTTCATTATTCTTTTTTCATTTGTAAGAGGAGTGCTGAGAGTTGCTCTGATTGAAAAAAAAGATACATCCAACATGTCCTTCCTCTCAAAGGGGATGGCAATTTATTTCCAAATTTCAAAATTTGAGATTACAAAACGGAAGAAGAGACCATTTCAGGGAACCTTTAAATTAAATATTTTTTAATAAGAGTATGAATGTGTAAGATTGCTGCCGCTACACTGTGAAATAGTTAAACATAAGTAGACATTCAGCAATTTGTATGATGAGAATATCCGAAATGAACATAAAGATGTCAAAGACGACATGGTAGATACATCAAAAAGCTCGGTGGACATACTTGAAAGGAATGCAGATGCAGAAGCACTGAAAGGAAATATCGTCAAAAGATGAGTAGAGAGCATTATATCGTTGAAGCCACAGCCATTATCCAACAAGCAAAGTGTGTAACCAGCACTGGAGGAAATAATGGAAAGAGAGAGACGATCTACAAACATATTACTGTTTAGAGTGAAGGAATCGGAAAAACAGTACAAAGAAGAGATAATTGAAAGGAAACTCAATATAGAGAAAGATGTTATTCTATAAATCAAAGTAAATTTGTTTGATAGACAAATGAGAGTTCAAAGGCTTGGAAAATACGATACAGAAAAGGTTAGGTTAGGTTAGGGCAATTAAAATAACTTTCCCAACCAAACATCTTGCCAGGATATTTTTGAGGCAAAAACAAAAGTCTTGGTGTCTAAATGAAGAGTGACCAAACGCAGATGGAATTCTTGACAAATCTTTTAGCTGAGCTCAAAAGAAGAAATAATCAAGGCATGAAATCGTAAGGCATAAGGTCCATGCAATAACTCATCAACGTTTTTCCACCACAAGACCTTTTGAATCCATATGGCTCCAAATCACTATAAATAATAATAAAAATCAAATTACTCATCGCATGTATTTATAGACTAGAGCAGAAAACATCTGAAGAAGAACATCAGAACTGGTAGGAGTTTTTGAGAATGCAATTTCTTTTAAAGATCCATTCTACATCTTCAGAGTCTTCAATTACCCCGGAATAAATAGGAACACATTAGAAGTCCGTCCAGTACTTCCTGGATAGCTACAAAAGCCACAGAGGTTATCAACATTTAGATTTTTTTACCCGAATCCGCAAGGAGCAAACATTCTAGACCTACTTATTGTGAACAAAAAAAAAGATTAATCTTTGATCTCCAGGGACATGCACCTCTGGGAAAAAGTGACCACAATGTAATAACACAGCTAAAACATAGGTCCAAACAAGTGTACGCCCTACTTATACAGTTTACAAAAATAACTTTTGGAAAGCACATTACAATGAGATCAACAAAACACTTTAGCCACAACTTACACAATTAACTGACCCTATTTTATTTGATATCTCCTCTAAAGCTTCAACATTTCAAATGAATAAATATATACCATATAAACCACTGAAAATTAATGCTCAGAAACCATTACCAACTAAGGAATTATCTAAAGAAATTCAAATGAAAAGAAATCTCTGGCGTAAATACAGAAGAAAACAATACTTATGAAAATTATCAGCGCTTCCAAACTCAAAATAATAGAACCAAAACTTGCATAGATAAAGCAAGAAGAAAATACGAACACAATCCGTTGACAAACGCCAAACAGTATCACACCTATGTAAATTCTAGCTTGTTCTAGATTGTTCTACAGAACAATCAGCTTGACCATAATGTCCTCTGTAAATGTATGGAAAAGATTGCCAAGGAACTTACAAGCTTTTCCCTGGCAAGACTTATTTTGCCAATCCATCAATCCAATCCACGGATTTCTACCAAATAAATACACATTTACAAACTTTATAAGCAGACACAGCCGATGATGAAAATGAGCCAATTTAAGTTATTTGCGTTGACTGAAAAAGCTTTTGACAATATAGCAATTGAATACTTACTCTACAAACTAGACCATTTCGGAATCACATCACATGGCTGAAATTACAAGAAAGCCAACTCCATACCTTTTACAAAAGTAATTCTAAAAAGTAAGGATCTATACAAAGATGTGGTTCTAAAACACTACAAAACTTATGCAAGACCTAGGCTGGAATATGGCCATTCTACTCGGAGTCCTTATGTAAAATATATTGAACTGATCGAAAGGGTGCAGGGAGGTATAAAAATACTTAATGTAATAAACCTTATGACAGACGACGGAATCATCTTAACCTCACGGCATTAAAAGACAAAGGAACAAGGGGAGACCTTATTGAAACATTCAAAGTACATACTTAATGGTCGCTACGCAAGTACACAAAATTCTTTCGTTTCACTAACATCACAAGTACTACTAGAGGGCATGACCAAAAATGTAGCAAGCTACTGCGTAGAAATTTATTGACAAATAGGGTTCTATATGTACTACAGAAAAGAATGATTGGCAAAATTTGTTGTGCATTACACAACATAATTTAATTCTGATTAAATGAATTGGTTTCATCGGAATCCTAATCCGGCTACTATTGAAAACTATAATAACAATAATAATAATAAATACTTTTTACAAAGAATGGTACATTGAAAAAACCAATCTAATTAATTCTGTTTTTCCGTAACGGGAACAAAAGTTTGACATTTTATCTCTGTTGACAGGTGACAAAGTATCACTTTCTACCCCACGGGAGAAAAGTGAGTACTTTTTCCCCGGGTAGATATATATATATATATATATATATATATATATATATATATATATATATATACAAATATCAATCAAGACACAGAATTAAACTGACAGATATTTGATTACTTTCGCCTATCACTTTAAAACTTAAAATTTTACTTCAATAATCTTCTGACTGTAATACATTGTAATATTTTTTCAATACTAAATCATCGTTTTTCCCGTCACAGAAAAGAATAGTGTATTATACACGGGAAAAATATCAGATTTTAGCTCACGGTTTTTTGTCTCCCTCCGCTTCGCGTCGGCCGACAACACAACCTCGAGCTAAATAATCTAGTACTTTTTTCCCTTGTATAATAAATTACTATTGTTACTGGTAGACAGGTTGAAGTTGATGCCAAAAGTATAGTATTTACAACTGCACCACCTAAAAATTACTATACAAGATGATTCATTGGGAAATGGGCTATAACCTATATTAAATTGGTCTCTGATTCTTCATAACCAAAATACAGGGTGATTTATCCATTTTATCCGTTTTATCATTTACTCATAACTTCCAAACCCCACCTTAATTTTTTTTCATATTCACATCAAATACTTTTTATCCAGTATAATACCTACCTACCTACCTAAAACCACACAAATAAAAATTCAGGTCCAGACTTGGAGAAAATCTAAAAAATTGAATCACTTTAAAACAACACCCTATATATCAAAATTTTGAAAATTCGTTCGCAGATTTGGAAAGAGCAGAAAAAATTATGTCGGACCAAATGTGTTTGGTACTTCCGCATACAATTATAGTACTTGTTTTTTTGAATCAAAATTAATGTTTTCGATGAACGGGTGGTACAAAATTAAAAAAAAAACATTTTCTGCTATAAAATGTAATTTTTTCAATCTAATCGATAAAATCATCAACCAGTTCATAATCTCCTAATGTTTGGATCCCAACTTTGTTTTAACATGAGTCGACAGGTCCATATTTAGGACAAAATGCTAATTGCAGGGATGAATTAACAAACACCCTGTATTTGTAATACAAATATGATAATTGTATTTTTTTATTATGCCTAACTTCAAACAAACAATTAAATGATAAAAAGACTGTATCCTACCGCTCGCAGGCAAATTCCAGTAAATGAAAAATTTTGCACTATTACAATACTTTCCTTGCATAGCGACGATAATAGCGGTAGTAAAGTAAAAGTCCTCTGGTCAAATCATGCTACCACTCATTTTTTTTTCAGCATGTCAAAACAAACAACAATGGTCATGTAACATTTTTTTGACCGACGAACCCCGAACGGAGGAGGTATACAATTCGACTGTCTGCTTTATTTTTTTTTTTTTTTTTTGGTTCGTGCGCGCCTTTTATATAGTAGACGATCTCCGATTTTGATGATTTTGGATTCATTTGAAAGAAGGGGATTGAGAAATGGTCCCATATTCATAAAAACGCAAATCCGAAATCTCCTTCCCTCCGAAAACCGCCCCCGAAGGGGTGGTGGGGGCGAATTTTCTCGAAAATCGAAAATCTGAGTTGGTATAATTAAAGATAGGACAATATCGGGAAACGTTTAAATTGAACATTTTTTCAAAAGTGTTACGGTTTTCGAGATAGACGCATGTTAAATATGTATTTTTGCTATGTGGAGAGGACAATTTCTTTCGAAAATTGAAAATTTTTCGATACTACATGAAAGATATAATTATTTGTAGCAACATTTATAATGAACATTTTTTCCTTAGAATTACGGTTTTCGAGTTAAATCGGTGTTAAATGGTAACAACTAAAATATTCAAGCGTATTTCCGCCGCGATGTTCTGAGATCTCAATAATAACCACTACAAGCAAGGAATATACGTGGGTAATAGGATAAGTATTATCTTCATTGATATGGTATAGTGAACGTTCAACGATTTTGGGGACTAATGTTACACTCAAAAGTGTGAAATAAATATTTTTTACAAAAAATTGGACCGACGTTATAGTTGATGCACTGAAAAGTTTAAAATAATATTACTTCTATTGGTGATGGTACTTGTGAAGTTGGTGCCAAAAGCTATCAATCTAACTGCAACTGCACAACTTCAAAAGTACCATCACCAATAGAAGTAATATTATTTTAAACTTTTCAGTGCATCAACTATAACGTCGGTCCAATTTTTTGTAAAAAATATTTTTTGTAAAAAATATTTTTGCAAGATGAAACGTTTAGCCAGAATCTGAAGAAACATCTCCAGATGTTTTTTATTGTCATTTCACGTCGATATTTAGACGTAGAAATAAAATTGCGCAAAGCTTGATATTCTGTTTATAATATGTTCTTAACAACGCCCTAAAACGATTATGAACAAGTTGATGAGGAGCTAACTCTCAGTTTCATATCTGAATAATTTAAATCTTAGGTATCGTCATTTTTTTATTTTATTTGCCAATTAAACCAAAACGGTAAGTCAGAGACCCGTACTATGTTATATAATTGAAATTGCTATTAAAATGGCTATTAGAAAATCCAATAACATACTGGGTGAGACCATTTAAGAAAATTGAGAAAAGTATCATTTTACGAATCGTGCCATCACCGCACATTTTAAGAAAATATTTCAAATTTGTTCGTTGCCTAAAGAAAATCATTATTTTCTTAAAAATAATACGTGGATAAAAGTTTAAAAAGTTATAGTCCGAGAGATCATGACGCATGTTTCATGAAGTGTTTGATGCATCATGAGACTTTGTTGAAAAATATCAGTCGACTTGATAAGCAGATATGTAACTGTTTGCCTGGCCTACCTGGGTACACCTAGTACTGCGCATACAGGTTGCAAAAAAAAACGTCAAGAAAAAAGTGTTTGATTCAAATAATAAAAGTGACGAATCGACAGCTAAGTTGATGAAGAATTAAGAGAAGAAAACGGCAGACACTTCTGAAGGGATTAAGATAGGGGCAAACTACCCCAAAGTCGTATTTACAAAAATTTCAAAAAAAGTGTTTAATTCTGTCTGCCATTTATACAGCGTGTTTATTATATATACAGAAGAAATCCCACAAAAGGGCAGACAGTTTCTCCGGCGTTTAATAATTTAATAATATTTAAATAAATGTTTCGTGATGAGTGCGACAGAGAGCGACCATCGCCGGTATGCTCTTAAGTCATTCTTTGTGCTCTCATTGGCTGCGAATCACCTGATCTTGTACATACATAATATCATTATTATATTATATTTAGTAAATACTTAAAAACAATATTTATATATTTAAATGTACATTTCATTAAATTAAAATTTCAGGAGGTAGATAAAATTGAAGTTTACTCATATGCACAGCAATAATTACAGCTAAGGGTAATAAGGAACTGATTGTTGTGTTGACTGAAAAGATACATTTTTTTCAAAATTATTTTATTGATTACATTGAAAACATTTTTGACACAAAAAAACCGCTTGCATATATTTAGATAAATACAATTTTCTCTTTCATTGTCACAGTCACAATTCGCATTACTGGTTAGACACACTACACCAAAATTCTCTGAGTAAATGCTGTCGAGCGAGACAGCTGTACCGGTAGTGACTGGGCTACCGGCGACCTCTGTCGCACTCATCACGACCCGTAGCAGATTTGTCTCCTCCACGGAACATTTATTTAAATATTTTTAAATTATGTTATCCCGGAGAAACTGTCTGCCTTTTTGTAGGATTTCTTTATTATATACAAAAAACACGCTGTAAAAATGGCAGACAGAATCAAACACTTTTTTTGAAAATACGGCGTTGGGGTAGTTTGCCCTTATCTTAACACGTTCAAAAGTGTCTGCCGTTTTATTTCTTAATTCTTTATCAACATAGCTATCGAATAATCATTATTGTTAGTTGAATTAAACACTTTTTTTGGACGATTTTTTTTTCAACTTACCTGTATGCACAGTACCTGGTGTACCCAGGTAGGCCAGGTAAACAGTTATATATCTGCTTATCAAGTCGACTAAGATTTTTCAACAAAGTTTCATGATGCATCAAACACTTCATGAAACATGCGTCATGAGCTCTTGGACTATTACTAAGCTAACTAACAATGATGGTTTAAACAAAACCTGAATTCTGAAGATGTTCGCTAATAAGTTCGAAACAGTGCGTCACAGATATACATCGTTGAATTTGTCTTTGAAAGGACTATCTAAAAATGTAATAAAATATAGGGTGTTCCGTTTAAAAAAATAACTTTGTTCCACCACCCTATATATATAACAAAGTGACGATTAAAAAAATTAGAAAAAAATAAAGATCATTTTAGTAGAAACAACTTTTGTATTTAATTTTTTTTGTAACCCCCGTAGGTTTCGAGATAAGATATAGGCCCTTCTTAAACGGGCCACCCTGTGCAGGTGCTTATTAGGTACGGTATTAATAATTTACGAAATTCTCATATTTGGGCACAACAAAATCCGTTGGCTATCAGACACAGTCAGAAGTAAGATTCTATTTTAATATATGGTGGGATGTTATTAACAACCGACTAACTGGTTTGAATTTTTTCCACATTTACTAACTGGTGAGGTATTTAAATTTTCTGCAAAATCTTGTTACGGGAATTATAATTAAAGTTGGGTTCGATTTATTTTCACTTATTTATTTACACTAACAATTACTACACAACTATATTCACATTCTTATTCACAGCATTACTCAGCGCTTAGCGCTCTATTTATATTCACTGTTCTCTGCACTACTGTAGAAACACACTCAACTGTCTGACAGTCCACTTCTGTGATTGACGCGGGTATTTATATCTAACCTAAAAGGTCTCGATGCTTCGAGTTGATACCAGTCTTCGATTTTCTGTATGTTATTATTCGGGAATAATCCGGGCCAAATATTCTCGGTGCTTCTTGAGTGGTGTTCTTCCCGATATTCTGGAATTCGTGTGGGTGTATTTTATTATTCGGGTGAGTTTTCACGTTACAATATTTTACCGATATTGCTACACGATGCTGATGTTAACGTTGGAGGTATGTATTACCAACGTGATGGTGCTTCACCTCATTTCAGAGGAATAGTCAGAGACTTTTTACATCAAAACTCTCCAAATAGATGAATAGGCAGAGGTGGACCACATAACTGGCCTGCAAGGGGACCTGATTTTAGCCTAGTCTGCTATAGCGTTTGAGGTTATTTAAAGTCGAATGTTTATGCAATTGAAATGAATTCAAGAGAAGACCTTTTGCAGAGAATCGAACAGGCGTGCGACAAATTGAAAAATATTCCGGATATGATTAGAAAATCAATTAGAAGTCTAACAAAAAGAGTACATAAATGTAGTGAGCAAAATGGTGACCACTTTGAGCATCAGTCTTTTTATCATTTTATTGTTTGTTTGAAGTTTAGCATAATGAAAAAACACAATTATCATATTTTTGTTACATATACAAGGTGTTTGTTACTTAATCCTTGCATTCAGCATTTTGTCCTAAATACGGACCTGTCGACTCACGTTACAACAAAGTTATGATCCAAATATTAGGAGATTATAAAATGGTTGATAATTTTATCGATTAGATTTGAAAGATTATATTTTATAGCAGAAAATGTATTTTTTTCAATTTTGTACCACCCGCTTATCGAAAACATTAATTTTGACTCAAATTAACAAGTCCTAAATTTATATGCGGAAGTACCAAACACATTTTGTCCGACACAGTTTTTTCTGTTCTTTCCAAATCTGCTAGCGAATGTTCAATTTTTTAAATACAGGGTGATGTTTTGAAGTTATATTTTTGAATTGGAATTTTTTTGAGTTTCCTAGTCTGTACCTGAATTTTTATTTATTTGGTTTTAGGTACTATACAGGATGAAGAGTATTTGGTGTGAATATGAAAAAAATATACGGTGCGGTTTAGAAGTTATGAGTAAATGATAAAACGCACATAATGGATAAATCACCCTGTATCTTGGTTATAAAGAATCAGAGACCCGTTAAATATAGGTTTTCTAGAGCCAGCTACGTAACCCCTATCTACACTTACGGTAGGCCCATTTCCCAATGAATCACCCTGTATTATATAAAGTCGGTCCTATTTTTTGTAAAAACCTATATACACATCGAGAACGTTGTGATACATCTCAAGGTGTTCGTTTCCTCAAGTGAAAGTGAACAACTAACTCTTAATTTATATATATATATTTCTAGTCGTCAATGCACTTTGGCTCGGTAAGTGAAAGTTATACGTCGATGACCATAATATCAAATATTCGATTTGCTAAACTTAGGAAATAATCGACTACATAATCTATTAGTCAATTAGAAGACCTTAACCCTCTACACAACATCCATAGTAGGTCGTGGTGGTAAACCGGCAACGTTTGTGTCATAATATTTTTTTTTGTTTTAAGTTAACTGTGTGCTAGTGAAGCTGTTCTTGTGGACTGTGTGTGGTAAGTGCGAGTGCTAGAAAAGTACTTTTATGTATTTGAAATAATAAAATCATATAAGAGACGTTCATTTTTGTATTTAAAGATTCGTATTTTTACTTCCTTACATAATATCTTTAAAATCTAGATATAAATGAAATTTAAATGATATAATGTTGTTCTTTAGTTAAGCATTTGCATATCAACAAAACCAAAACAATCTTTGAAAAACAATCATGTGATACTGATTTCGTCGACCTATTTCTAATTTTCTTTTGTCTGTAAAGTTTATAATTGTTGTCATTTGGTGGTAACATAATTTATTATGTCTACACCTACGGTTCCGATCCTAAAATGTTGACAAACAAGTGCGGTCTTTATTATTACTCGATAATAATAATTTATTACTAAAATAGAGAGTTTGTTTGGGGTTGCCAATGTTTTTTTCATGGATGTAGTAGTGAGCATCAAGTAGTATAAAATAAATGCCAAAAAGATGAAAAATATTGAATAACCTGGAAACAACAACAGAAACAAAACACTTTTAAGGAATCTCTGTTTCCACTTCAAATTTGGAACGTATAAATAATTAGGTGCTCAAATTAAACAATTATAAAAAAGAAAACTTTTAACTGCATTATAACTGACATTAACTGACTAATCACTAGAGAAGACTACTTCCAACTAATCACCGGCCAGCCCAAACCATTGGACCAAGAAAGCTGAAATTTTTCACTGAGGTTCTGTATATGAACAAAGGTGGGCATTATCTCGTTAGTCCATTAATCGTTAATATACGAAGTTAACAATCTGCTGAGTGGATTAACTTTTAAGTTACCTTCAAAAAATTTTAACGCTCTTGTTAATTTCCGTTACCTTTAGTCCGAGTTCGTTACATTAGTCGTTTGTTGACATGATATGTCATTTTGTTTGTTTGATTTACGCGCCCGCGCCACGAAGACTGGTGATGATTTTTACAACACTTTACTTAGTCTGAAGAAAAAAGGTCTAGAGGCCACAAATATCTGAAAAACAAAGCTCAAAATTTGATAAGAAGTTGGCTAGACACGAAGTCAAAATAATCTTTTACGGATGCTGCCTTTCTAGGTGAACCAGTGTTAATAAATACATATTTTTAACACGCTTTTATTAGCTTGGTATGTATGTATGTATGTATGTAACAGAACCTTTGGACACGATTTTCACCCACTTAAAAACATCGGATCGACTTGAAACTTTGTATACTTCTAAAGGACCGATGACAATACTATAATTTAATATGTATGTGCGAGTGGGACTCCTTGATGGGGTGTTCTATACCTATATTTCTGGATGGATTCTCGTGGAATTTTGCATGTATGTTGATATGTGATGGTATGTAAGTGCGAGTGGGACTATTTGGAGGAGGGTTCCCCCTAACTATGGGTGTTTTTGATTTCTGGATGAATTTTCGTGGAACTTTCTATCTGTATGTGGGTTGAAAGTTTTTGTGATGTTCTGTACGTGCGAGTGGGACTTTTTGATGAAGGGTTTCATACCTATACCTTTCGGAGTTTTATGGATGGATTTTTGTGGAATTTTCGATATTTCTTGGAGGATTTGCGATGAATTTCAAGAGTGAGTGGGACTATTTGATGCAGGGTTTCATACCTATGGGTGTTTTTGATTACTGGATGAATTTTCGTGGAACTTTCTATCTGTATGGGGGTTGGGAGGTTTTGTGATGTTGTATACGTGCGAGTGGAACTTTTAACTGTTAACTTTAACTTGCGTTAAATTTTTGGATTATTTAACGCTCTGTCGGTTATCGAAGTTAACATTATAACAAACGATTAAACGATTAACGAAGTTAACTTTTGGATTAACTGTGCCCACCTATGTATATGAAATATACAAGAAATTGGGAATTGTATTTCGAAATTCAACCACCCCTGAAGGAGTAAAATGGGTCAGCACATTTTGTATGAAAAAATAATATTAAATAGACATTTTTTGTCATTTTTGGTAAATCAACTCCTCACTGAGGTTTCTTGAGCCGTTAATTGCGAAAATAGCATTTATTTTGAAGTCCAAGACGGTGGACATGACAATACTGAACATATAGTGGGGAAGCGTTGCTTCAGAATATGTATTCCTATAGAAAGGCATGAATAAACCTAGTTAGATATACCAATATAAGTTTGTTAATTGTTCTTAAGAGTTTATTTTCTTGTAATAGCTACCACTTAGACATTGAATTTCCATAACCCTTACTTAATATTGATCTTACAGCGAAATAATTAATTTTTCTTCGGATTTTCCTTCACTAATTTTTATTTTCTGTTACGGTTCCAGATTTCTAACATCTGCTCTTTAGAGTGCATGAGTGATAGGTACCTATTTACACAGAGTAAATAGGTTAGGTGAGGTCCTTTTCTTTTCCTATTACACGAGTTCGATTCAAGTAAACATTAGAGAGCTTCCACAAAAATTCCAAGTATCATGTCGTTGAGGTATTCTATGGTTATACTCTGATAAATACTCTACTTGTATCTAGTCATTCTTCCAAGCGTGATATGGATAAGTTGCTGACATCATAGTTGGGCTTTAAGAGAAGCCAATCTGCTGCTGTGATATCTATTCTTAAGAGTTAGGATCAACATTCAACCTTTATACAAATAGTTCTTTTTATTATTGGCAGAAAACCAATCCAGTAAAGTTGAAATGGGCAAAATATTCTGGTTATTACGTGAATTGAATGAAAATCACTATGTAAGAAGAAATTGAACCAATCAATGTGAACAACAGCGTATTATCGATTTCGAAAAATCCGTACGCGTTAAAATTAATTGTACGATTGATCAGCGAATGTGCTAGAAGTATAATTCTCTCTTCAAGACGTCCCTCGAGGTTATGGGCCATTTTTGTTGACAAATTTATCACAGCTTCGAATATGTTGAGGGCCCCTTCTTTTACCTTTGCTTTAGTCTGGGTGCAAGTAGTAGTCACCATAATGGCTAGTACCTGGAAGATGTATTGGAAAAATAAAAACATCGACAGCAAAATATTTGGTCTTTGCCATTATTACCAAATATATAGTTAAAGCCGATAAGTTTCTTAACACCTCTAGTACCAACGAATCTTCTATTGCTTTTCCTGCCATCAACATCTCAATGACGGCAATAAAATCCGAAATGGAATGGATGAGGTTAGTAAGAAGGATCAAATACATCAACAGAGTTGTAATGCCAAAGAGTTGATTTATTAAATTGACAATTCCATAAACTCGATGATAGTTCTGGATTGGGACCAGAAGCTTTGAAGTCGCATGTTTTAAAGCTATTTTATTTTCCATTACTTTTCTGTTCAGATTTTCCAGTATTGATTCTACAATAAGCACGCAAACTGAGAACTGAAAAACTATTATAGTGACCAGATATAGAAAACCAATTATGACGAAACGTATAAAGTTCTTTTCGAAATTATTTATACCCTGCCAAAAATCAATAAGGCCTATAATTAAATGTAGAACATGAATGATAATAAAATTAGTGTGGTAGATACGGCTTTCTTTCCATTTGGTATTTGGGAATTCTTGTTTCTGTGTTGTATAAATTTTATTGATCAATTGCCACATCATCTGACACTTTTCTATCAGCAAGCAGTTGGTGAAATTGATAGAATGTAAGATTGTTACTAATTTTGCTATTAGGTTGATGTTGACCAACATACTCACGGCAGTAAATCCGTAGGAATTCGTTCTGACACACATTAACCATGCAAAAGCGCCAATAATTAATAGTGTTGCAATTAGAGATTTTGTCTTTAGATAACGTCTTGATTTTCCGCTGTAAAAGATATCTTGAGATATCAATTTTGAGATTACTTTTAGAGCAGTGTAGTAAGAAAACTGACTCATTTTATGTGATGGCTTCAAACTGAATGATGGTATAGAGCAGATGGAAAGATTATTGTATATGGAGTGATTATTCGGATTAAATGGGGTTTTGAATGTCCAGAATTTCTATTATTCATTTCACTAAGTGTAATAGCTATCACTTGTGTTCTTTGATATGGTTTTAACTCAGGATTTGGAAGTAAAGATTTACCTATATAATGTTTGAACCATTAGTTCATTTTAGCTAAATGGTTTGCTCAATATAGTGTAGAGGGAAAGGTAAAGTAAGATTGAGTCGCTATTTTGGGGGAAAAGACGTTATGTTCACAACAAATAAAATCTTCTGTACCTAGTTTGATTAATTTCATAACTATTGGTTAGGTTATAGATATATGACCATTTTCAAGAGTTTATTAAAGTTTACCTGTTTAGAAAGTTCAAAACTATATGTTGAAAAGTATGACGTAGGTATATGTGGTTCTTATATTTCTCTCGTAAAACCATAAAAATGAGAACATTTTTCAAACGCGAACAACTTTTTTCAGACCAAATTTTGTAAATTGACAGCTTATAATTAGGAAGCAAGGATAAAAACTAATTATTATACTTATACTAGATATAGCCCTTTACTTCGTCCGCGGAAAATTAGGTGGATAACCTATATCTTTCTCTTTTGTTTGGTTTGGTAGGTATATATCTATAATAGGTATCTGTACGGAATTTTGAAATAGCCACAACAAAACGCAGCAGGTAGAGAATAAATAGTAATAACTTATACCTATAAATAAAATAGATTCCAATATACATGCTGTTTCAAATTCGACTCTCACCATTGGGCTCTCGGAAACTATAGTGAATACGAAGATGGTTAAATTTGGGCAAAGTTGCGCATTTATGTACTCAACAATACGCCGTTTAGAAAGTTTGAGAATTTCGAGTAGTTCCGGAGATAACCTTTTTGACGATGTAAAGTTGTCCTTGTTGTCCGAGAAATTAAATAAATTACTTTTATACGGTAGTTGGCTTTGATTTTTCCATTCGGTGACACGTCAATGACATTCTGTATTAGTGTCAATTGCTGAGTCGTTGAAAATGAAATTCTCCAATGAAGAAAAACGAGCTATGATAAAATTTTATTACAAGAATGATAGAAACAGTGTGAATACATTGGAAGTGTATCTTAACATGTATTCCGAGAGACGACAACCACACCGAACTTTATTCAACTTATTGGATAGAAATTTAGCTGAGCATGGTTCCTTAAAAAACAGACAAAAATCTGGGGACAGGATGGATGAAGAAACTAAAGAAATCATTATTAATGAGGTATAATAAATCTTAAGTTTTTCAAACGTGCCAAACCCATCGCGAATTCTGTCCATTAATTTGGACATATTTGGTTAAGGTTGTCGTCTCCCGGGATACACGTTAAGTAAGATACACTTCCAATATATTCACACTGTTTCTATCATTATTTTAAGTTTTGTTATATCTCGTTTTTCTTCATTGACATCAGCAATGGACAATAATACAGAATGTCATATACGTGTCACCGATTGGAAAGATCAAAGCCAACTACTTTATAAAAGTAATTTATTCAATTTCTCGGATTTTTAGAAAGGGCTATTCAAATTTGTGGAAATCCATGATGGCTCCCATAAGAAAAAAAAAGTTCATAATATTTACTAGACTAAACATGTTACAAAACTATTAACACCATTGGAAAGTTGGAAAAAAGTGGCAATGTAAATTTGCTATTGATTCAGAAATTCGTTAAGAAATAAAGTCAGGTAAAAATAAAAAGATTTTCCGAAAATTCGTTTTCTTGCGGATATCTCCGGAACGACTCGAAATTCTCAAACGTTCTAAACGGCGTATTGTTGAGCACATAAATGCGCAACTTTGCCCCAATTTAACCATCTTCGTATTTCCTATAGTTTTCGAGATCCCAACCACAGCTCACGTTGTTTTTGCTGAGCTGTGTCCCAACGGTGAGCATCGAATTTGAAACAGCTTGTATAGGGTAGGATAGGTATATCCTAAGGAGATAGACACAGGTATTGCGGACTTTTTCTAAGATTTCTTAGGAGCCACAAGCCTATAGTAAAATTTTTGGATTTCAGGGTTTAAACAGCGTAAGGCTATAAAGGCTCCAGAAAATAGATTTTTTGACGAATTGATTGCAAAACATCGTATTGTCTCTACCATACAAAAACTTTATTAGAATATATCGCACATATAAACTATCTGCAAAAACTCTAAATTACAGTGAAAATTTAGAAGAAGAAGCCGGAGAAACAAAAATGTGGACAGAAACGGATAGCGATTTATTTCATGTCACTCTTTGAATGATTAAAGGTCCTCTAAAAAGGTTCATCAACAAGGTTTTCTGTTAATATTTTTCTTTGCCGCCGGGTTATTCCCTGTTCCTCTTATCTCTTTGGTTGGAAAAACATTCATAAGCGATAAAAGACACCATAGTTTATGCTTCTTTGATTGACATTCCCTTATTGGATCTCCCAGACAATAGCAACAGTAAAACGCGAGGATAACAGTATTTGACTGATCATTAGTACACAGTTTATATTTGCTTATTCTAGCTCTTGATTAAAAAACCAAAATAGATATGAAACAAATCCGGACGCATTGTTATTTGCTCCAAGTAATCTACTCTGCTTGGTTACATTGTTAAGTTATGGTTACATTTTACATAGTAGTTCTTCTTCATTTGAGCAGAAGGAAATTTAAGTTTTGTAAAAAGCCTGAAATTCAGTTCTTATACTAATTTTAACACTGATCTTTGCTTCATTTGAGAATGACTGCCTAAACATCATCTCAATTTTTTTCAACTTGCCTCAGTGTTCCTCTGTTTGTACTTTTCCTTAAAATGCGTCTTTGCCATTAACATTTTACAGCTATCTACATAATTGGGATATATGTATAACTATGTCAATTTTGTACTAAATATTAGTATATGCTTTGAGACTAATACGATACTTTCTTATTATCTTAGAAAGATGAGCCTCTTAGCGATTCTTTTGGCTATGTTTCTTGCCATGGTAAAAACATCACCCATTCCATCTGGCGGAGGATTGGATGCAACTGTGGTTCTGACACCTTTAAACTCCTTACCAGACACATCAAAAAATTTGATCGAGAGTGTAGCTAAGGCAAAGGTTTGTTTCTACAAAAATTAATGATTTATGTATTTTCATTTATATGAGACTGATGCCTTAATATCCCGGAATTTTTCTAATCTAGACCATCACAAACGGTTTCCCAGATTCGGGAAGGCAAACAGCGGTCAAGGAACAAAAGTATCTTGAATCGCTTCCAATTAAACTGGATGACAAATACGGACAGCTACAACAATTCGTTGCAAATATTGTCAATCCCAAACCTATTGTCGATACCATTTACGAGGACGAAAAGTATGGTAATGATGCTGCCAAGGGACGAGCAGTTTCAACCGCCATTATTGGTGGATTTGAAGCATTTTCCAATGTTTTGAACACCATTATCGATGTGAGTGGCATATTCTTTTTCTTAATTTTGTTTTTGATGAACGCCGATATTCGTTCTTTTGAAAAAAATATCATGGAATAAAAAGACAAAGAAATCTATACAGGCTGTTTCAAATTCGACTCTCACCATTGGGATCTTGGAAACTACAGGGAATATGAAGATGGTTAAATTGGGACAAAGTCAACAATACGCCGTTTAAAAAAATTGAAAATCTCGAGTAGTTCCGGAGATATCCGGAAAAAAACGAATTTCTAAATAAATAGCACATTTACTTTGCCACTTTTTTCACTCTTCCCAGTGGTGTTAATAGTTTTGTAACATGACGTTTCGTCTATGTGAAACTATCATGAACTTTTTTTTCATATGGGAGCCATTTTAGCATTCCACAAATTTGAATAGCCCTTTCTATTACCTTTGAGACGATGTATAAGTTGGCCTTGTCTTAAAAATCAGAGAAAGTAATTAAATTACTTTTATAAAGTAGTTGGCTTTGATTTTTCCAATCGGTGACACGTAAATGACATTGTGTATTATTGTCAATTGCTGAATCGTTGAAAATGGATTTCTCCAATGAAGAAAGACGAGATATGATAAAACATTATTACAAGAATGATAGAAACAGTATGAATACATTGGAAGTGTATTATCTTAACATGTAGGTATCCCGAGAGACGTCAACCCCACCGATCTTTATTCAACTTATTGGATACAAATTTAGCCGATGGCTCCTTTAGAAAACCCAGACCAAAATCTGGAGACAGGATTGATGAAGAAACTAAAGAAATCATTATTAATGAGGTATATTTAATCTTAAGTTTTTTAAACGAGCCAAACCCATCGCGAATTCTGTCCATTAATTTGGACAAATTTGGTTGTGGTTGTCGTCTTTTAGGATACGTCTTATATTCAGACTGTTTCTATCATTAGTGTAATAAAGTTTTATCATATCTCGTTTTTCTTCATTGGAGAACTCCATTTTCAACGACTCAGCAGTTGATAATAATACAGAGTGTCATTTACGTGTCACCGATTGGAAAAATCAAAGCCAACTACTTTATGAAAGTAATTTATTTAATTTTTCGGATTTTTAGGACAACAAGGCCAACTTATAAATCATCAAGAAGCTAATAGAAAGGGCTATTCAAATTCGTGGAAGGTCAATATGGCTCCTATAAGAAAGAAAAAAGTTCATGATAGTTTCACATAGACGAAACGTCATGATACAAAACTATTAACACCATTAGAAAGAGTGAAAAAGGTGGCAATGTAAATGTGCTATTTATTTAGAAATTCATTGAGGAATAAAGCAAGGAAAAAATAAACTGATTTTCCGAAAATTCGGTTTTTTCCGGATATCTCCGGAACTACTCGAGATTTTCATTTTTTTAAAACGGCGTATTGTTGAGCACATAAATGCGCAAATTTGCCCCAATTTAACCATCTTCGTGTTCCCTATAGTTTCCGAGATCTCAATGGTGAGAGTCGAATTTCAAACAGCCTGTATAGGTGCAATCAAGATAGGCCTCCAATCCAGGATCATAACCCACAGTAAAAATTTGTAGGATAGGGTTGCCTAAAAATTAAAATTCACCCTGCACTTTTTCAGTGTTCTATAATGTAATAGAGGAACAAATACGATTTTGAAAATTTCTGCGCATCTAGAGATCCAATCAGCTATAATGAATTCCTTTCTCTATATGCAGAAAGCAATATGTTCTAATAAATCTCATGAAAACTACAAGAAATCTTAGACTGGTATATAAGCCTACAAGCGCGTGTCAATGTAGAGATAACTCGATCCAATGCATTTACATATTTGATAGCAAATTTTTTATCATTACACCATAAGAGAAACCCTCTTGGCTCCATTATATAATTCCGCAATGGAATTTGCAAACGTACGATAGGCTAATTATCTTGCCATATTTCAGAATGTTTTGTCTTAGATCTTCAAGAAATTTAAAATTTGAAGCGACACTTAATGTATTCCCCATCCGGCAAGGTTGTATTCTGGAATAGGATTGATTTAACAGCTAACATGCAAGCAGATGCTGATTTCTGATGGCATAATCAATTTAAGTTAAAGTGACTATACACGCAACCAAATTTAATGAATTTATTATTCCCATTCCCAAAACATGTCAATGCAACTTGAAACCAAAAAATCCATTGCTAAAATGAACCCCCTATTTAAATATAAAAAAATGAGGGTATTTCCACTTAGACCGAAAGCACCGAATTACAAAAACCGCATAAAATGCTGTAGGTATTAGGAACACGCCTGCAACGTTTCATAGATATCCTACCTTCCATTTTCCGATATTCACTTGGTTCTATACTTTATCCCAACCCTGTATAATACTTATATGATACCTACATGAGGCTTGGTACGAAATAATAAATATTAATGCATTTTGGTTTTCTGCCGCTTACATTAGACTCTAAAGGTAACTTAGTTACATAAACAATTTTTGGTGCCTGGAAAGAGATGCTTTCAAACTATTTTTACTTAAAAATATAATTAGCCATTTAAGCGTAGTAGAAGAATAAAAAAATGCATCGTTGTAGATCGCCTTGTATATATTCTTCAATCAAAAGGAAATTATATAAGATGAATTTAATTATATATACATTATTCTTACAGTTCCCATTTGTAACTGCAAAAGCTTTGGGAAGATCCTTAACATCATCTCTAAATGTTGTCGGTGGTAAACTAGTTGGCTTAGCTTAAGATTGTTAATTATTTTTATTTTATAAGATTTTTGTAAATATATACATATCTATTTAATGTAATAAATATAAGCTAAGTTTTTGTCTAAAGTAATTTAATTCAGATTTCTAACACTAATAGAAGCAGAAAAAAAAATTGAACAAATTTACATTACATTAGATTGGGTTCCTTAAATAATATTGTTGTGAAAATCATTCATAGAATTGATTCTTGAATCATCTAATTCTCTCAAGGCCATTCATTCTTTCGTGGTCTTTAGGTATATCCACCCAATACAAATTCGTGATTTATTTCACCTGCACAAATATGACAACATAATATGATATGGAACCAATCAATGTAAATAACAATGAATTGTCAAGTTCAAAAAATCCACAGGCCGTGAAATAGAAAGGTCTGCTGGTTAGTGCATGTGCCAAGAGTAAAAGTTTCTCTTCCATCGGATTGTCAATGTGATGGTCATTTTTATAGTTGGAAAATTGCACGATAATTTCAAATACGTTGAGTGCGCCCTCTCTCATTCGGTACTTGGTTTTGCCGCAAGTTGATGAAATCATGTGGGATAGTACCTGGAATCAATTAGAATACTTCAGTAACATCGAGCGAATTCAATTTTTTCCGTGGCTTCTTTGCAAATTATTTTTAAATGAAACGTGATAAGTACAAGTATAACTCCTACATGAAGGATTCCGTACATTCGTATCAAGGTAAGTGAGGTAGGTATATCTAAGCAAATGCATAAATTTATATTCATAAAAAAACTGGTGTGTTTAGTCAAACGACTTTCCTACCACCCTCCAACAAATTCATCAAATATGAAATTCGTCTGATCAGGTCATGTGACCATTATTTTTTTTCAGCGTGCCAAGATTCAAAACATTGGTTATATTTCATTTTTAGGTAGGAAAAACTGTTATACTATTATATAATTAAATATTATTATACACTTCATTTGAGCATAACTTTTTTCCTGCTTTTTTTCACCGACATACGCGTTATAGCAGGTGATAAAAGTAAAGGGCGGCTTTAAGCACACCAATGGCTGAAAATATGTTTTTTGGACATCTGAAACGTAACTATCTTTTGAAAACTGAACAGTGAAAATTTTCCACAGTTACAATACCAACTTTCTTTGTTAGGCTACTTAGAGTACCTTTCGGTAGAAAAGTAAAAAGTCAATCCCAGGAATCAGTTTTATTTTCATCATTATATTGTAACGGGTAAAATATCACAGATTATTTATATACATTATTTATATATCTTACACTATCGACTAATGTACAATTTATATCTATTATTTACGATATTTACAACAGCACTACCGGTCTCCATCGTAAGGCTGGTCTCCACCGTACCGCCGGTCTTCACCTCTCTACCGGTCTCCACCGTACTCATTCAACTACTGCACCGGACTGGCCGACTGACTGACTGACTGCAATCCTCCCCAATATACAGGCAAGCCCTCTCCATCTAGAAAGCTTCCACCGGCATCTTCCAACGCCCCGAATATTCCACCAGTACCGCGAACTCACTAGATGGTTCGGGATATAATCTTGATCTTGGCATGTATCGCTGACCAATAGCAGTTTGCCTTACACTCATACCATCCAGGCCTCACTAACGTCCGTGCTCGTTAAGATGCTACGCCCTCTGATGAATCGCACATGCGTCTATGTCGAATAGCTTCGACAGTATATCGCAAATTTGTTACAGCTGGGATACCCGGCTTCGCTCGGGAAGTTGATATGATATTGTGTAGTAGTTGGAAGGTATTGAGATCATATTCTACCTATTTACAATTTTGGGACAACACCCCCGACGTTCGAGTCACCTCAAAACGACTATGGGGTATCTTCGGGATACTTTGGGACATTATTCCTGACGATTGGGCCACATATGGGTCACCTAGGGACACTTTTCTCTATACCTTATGGTCACTTCAAGACACCATTAGATTATCCCTGACAATTGGGAATACTTGGGTATGGAACCCTCCTACTCGCACGTAGAACTTCATAACACCGACCCAGATACATCCACACACATGCAACAGCATGTCATTATCTCCTACATATCCCCCGCTGTGAAACCCTCCATCTATGACTTCCAATCGCACGGGTTGATACACAATTACTTCAGAAGCACCGTTAATAATGAAAAAAATTGCCTCCTTGTCCACTCTTGGGGGAAGGTTTTTGGCGAAAGATGATGTTGGATAATGAAAAGCACTCCTCTTTCAAATATAAAACAAGTGAAATTTTTGAAAAAAAAACAAAAATAGTTTTTATTAGGCATTTAAGATTTGAACCGTACCGATGAGTACCTACTAATGCTATCCTTTTCTCGATTTGAACCATACTTATGTATAAGTGTTGGCAAGCAAGCAAGCAATTCCATAACAAATTACTGTTTGTCTACCACAAGACAAAATTAAACTTTAAATTAACAACAACGTCTGACGTAGAGAGTACCTATATACCAGAGAATAGAGACGTATATATACGCTCCATGCTCGTGCGTAATTCCAGTGACTGATCCCATTGTCCGACATTGTCGTTCCATGTCGAAAAAATAATGATCTTGTTTGAATGAGATAATTATAATTACCAATATTGGATCACACTTGCAGCTTAACAGGCGGCGAGATGTCTGCGATCTAAGTACGAATTCGAAATTTCAAGTCTCTAGACCGTATGGGGCCTGAGAAATCGCTGCGGAGTCCATTGATACAAGAACCGAAAGTAATAAAAACTATTTAAAAAAACATAAAAATCGAAGCACGTTTACTATATGAGAAGCGTGAAAAAAATAATAAAAACAAAAACAGTCAAATTGAGCATTTTTCGAAGTCAAATATTCAACCCAAATTATAAAAAGAAATTCGAAAATTTTAAACGGCAACATTTGAATTGGGAATTTTTCAAAAAAGATTACGGTTTCTGAGTTACAGCAATGGTAAAGTCTGGAATATATGTGTTTTCCCTATGTGGAGGGGGCAATTTCTTCGAAAATTGAAAATATGAGACGGCCAAATTGATGAAGAGACTATACTGGATATTTTAGAAGAAAAAAATACGGTTTGCGAGTTACCGCAGTGGTATAGTCTGAAATAAATGTATTTCCCATAGACTTATAGTGTTATATTATTTCTATGGTATTTCCGGGATGTTTCGGGATCTCTGAATAATAATAAGTTTAAGAAAAGATATGGGTAATGGAATAGGTACTATCTTCTTTGGTATAAGTGAACGTTCAACGACTTTGATGACTGATGATACACTCGAAATTGTGGAATAAAACCAGGATCGACTTTATTAGTTGGTGGACTGAAAAAAACAAAATAACATTAATTTCACAGGTAGGTACTTATACGGACACTTCATAGTAATGATACGGCCAAACATTACCTATAATGAATTAGATAGTTGGCCATTTTATGAAATGTCATCATTTCATGATATGGTCGGCCACTGTATGATAAAATTCAATTCTATGATCGGATCACGACTTATAGCAATTCACTTTAAAACCCGTCTGATTGAATCCGTTTTTCCTTTATAAATCTATGGGATTGGGCTTTGGATTATATTCCCTTGCCGTGTTAATGTAACTACGGCCCGAAATACCTACCAGTTTGATATATAATCGATAGAGAATTTCATTTATTAAGTGGTTTTGTTGGATATATAGGTCGATGGAGTACTTAGTAGGTACACTGCAACTAAGAGACATCTATATTCTATAGAAATGGATAATGAAGATTTTATTGAGGAGAATCATAGATTCTGGCAAAAATAATGGGTACCTAAAAATTTAAGGTCTGATTTCATAATCAAATTTAATCTCCTATTAATTTTGATCCAAAAATTCATATATTTTTTGATTGGACATATAATTCAAAGTTACTTTAAAAGAACGAAAGATAAGGTGACTGACGTTATAAAAGTTATGATAAAATGCACTATTTTCATTCCGTTGTCAAGATATGAGTTAAACAAATTGAAGCATTATGAAAAAGAAATTATAAAAAGTAGGTATTCTGTTCTGTATTGGTAGGGGTATAGTTACGCTGCCAACTAAAAGATCTGCTGTGCACCCTTCAGCCGGAAGGTAGTCTCAATGGTTCCTCCAGCATACTGGAAAGACATAGCTTTCAGGAAGTTGAGCAAATCGAAAGGCTTCAAGATAGGTAGATCTCCCTCTTCTATACTGTGTACTACGAAGTGGCGTACCCTTGGATTTTGCAGGGTATTGTAGTTTGAGAGGATGTGTATAGAAGTTTCGCCCTCCTCCTTACAAAATCTGCCAACTCCTTCCTCCGCTAATCCGAGTATCTTAAGGTGTCCTCTCTGTCTGCAGTACCCTGTTAGGATTGCCGTCAGTATTCTGAACTTATTTTTACCCTTGCTTGTGCACTCCTTTGATCTCTTCTGATTATCGTTTCCCAGCAGTATGTTGCCTCATTCCCTGTAAGTCTATCCAGTATTGAGATGATTTCTTAAAACTTAAGTTCCTTGAGTATAGAGCTGGTGGTTATACCGCAGAAAGGTTCTGTTCCCAGAAAAGGTGTTTCAGACCCCTTTTTTGCAAGTACATCTGCTACTTCATTATTTTCCACACCGGTGTGTCCCGGAACCCATAGAAGGGTAACAGTGTTAGTTTTGCTTAGATATATATATATATATATATATATATATATATATATATATATATATATATATATATATAAGTATTGTTAGATTTGTAAATAAATCTGAGAATAAATAATTATGAACTTTTGCTGCATTAATCCGGGGCATTCATATTATCTCTAGTAAACATTTACAGATTTTGATTATTTTTCTTTCATTTGACAGAAGACTACTACTATTATAAATATAATATCTCATCCCTTCAGTAACCTTGTAGATACTATGTACGTAATTAGTCTTTAGTACACTCACCCAAAATCGCATAAAAAACATTCCATTTATCGACATATCTGTGAAGAAACCGGGCTCCTTGTAGTTAATTATAATTGATGATATAGTTAAAATATACATCAACAGCAGATAGGGATAAAGACCCAATAACAATAATCCAAAGATCTCGTTGAAATTGGTGATAATTTTAAAAAGCGTATTATATCCATTAATGATCGATAATAATTTTAATGCCGCCTTCTTCATCTTTGAAGATAATTTGTACTCTAACATCAAAACATTGAGAGCAATCAGCATATTCTGAGTAAGCAGTAGACACATTATACATTGCAGAAGTGATATTGAAAGTATAATATAAGCCATAACATCAGCAACCAAGTATGACACAAACAATTTCAGTGGTATTCTCATGTACATAACAACTGATAGCAGTACTTGAATAATGTGTACAAGAAGAAAACAAACTTGCAAGGACTTGTCTTCTTTGCAAATATTAAACATTTCTTGTTTTATATATCGATTTGTTTGATTAAGATGTTGAAAAAACGAAAGGCAATGCCGTCTTTTTAGAATGAACGTATGAACAATTACTATGGCAACAGGTATCATGCATACTATGCGTGTTACAACGCCCAACACCTGCAAGTTTGTATCATTGTTTTGTATACTCCCAAAAAACGAAGTGCTTAATATAATTAACATCAGAAATCTTGTCAAAATCTTCAAAAATGTACTTTTTTGTAATCTTTGACACATACTTTGGCCGAGCCATCCTGAAATTGTTTCTAATTTAGACTGGAAAGGTAAAAAATCTGTCATAGTTGGGTAGGTAGGTACTGCTTTATGGCTGTAGGCACTAATAGTATTGTGTCAACTGAAAAATGTGCTATTTCTATTGGAAAAGTAATTTATAATTTATAAAGCATTGGAATTATTAGGAACGTTCGAGTTGAATTATAAGTCCATTTTATTTATTGAATCGATTGTAGTCCATTAACAAATTGTAGAAAATCGTCGGTGAGAGTAATGGGTTAAATGTTATTTGTTTGTTAGCCTATATACCTAATTGTGTTAACGAATAAAATAAAGTCATATTGATATTTTGAGCTATCTTTGATATTACAAACTTCCCAGTAGAAAGTAGGGTTCCACAGATTTTCAAGAATGTGCGGTTCGTCCCGGAGGTAGATGGACTCAAATACATTATACATAAAATGTTCTTAGAATCTTAGAATATAGCAATATGTAGGTCTTCTATTTGGAATAATAAAGTTAGCATCTACTTCCGGTATAACCAAAAGTGCCGCGATCGTACAATTATTTTACCGAGCAGCCCCTATTAACTTCAGTATAGTATCCTGAAGGTTACCGTGTTTATTTATACCTACAGGGTGATTCTCCGGGAAAGACATGGATCGATTGTGAGCAAACGATAACTACAAACAATCGGAAAATTTGGTGACATATTAAAGTCACTGGGGGACATACTTTTGAAATATTTAATATTTCCATGTTAGTCGCATTCCCGGTTTAACCTGAAGTAGATGCCAACTTTGTTATTTTTAATGGATTACCCTGTATATTACCACATTTTAAGGATAATGTTCAATATATAACCGTTTTTGACGTATTTCTAATTTTATGGCAAAAATTAAGTTTGTAGTACAAAATATAATTATCAGTCTTTCCTATGAAGATGCCTTTAATATTTAATTTGGATTGATTTTCTTGTAGAAGATCTACTTTTATAAGTATTTGTATTGATATTTTTATAATAATTTGTACAGAGTGATACTTGAAAACTAGATACAAAAAAGAACAATAGTCGTTTTTTTATGAAAACCCCCGTTCTTTTATTTTATTTTATCAATTAGCAAAAATAAGGGGAACTTTGTATAAGGTTGCCTAAAACTAAATTAGTATTTCTTTAAATAATTGTTAAGTTTTCATATTTCTATGTAAAAATGCTACACAACTTTAAAGTTGTGTTAGAAAATAATAATAAAAGTAAAACAAGCGTCAAAAAAGCCTATTCTTTACGATACTTTTCACTTACAAATTTGCCGAGAAGATTTAATTATACAAATGAAGATTATTTGAATTTATTATTTATGGAGAATGTGATAAAGTTATTTTAAGAACATGTCATACATTCGCTATGCGATATCCACAGAAACAGCAACCAACACCAAAATTTGTTAAGAAGAATTATAGAAAACTTCAAGAACTTTGGAACTATAATGCCTAAACTACATAGAAATAGACCAATTGTTAACAATGAAAATAATTTAAATCGCAATTTTGGGATATTTTGCCGCATATCCAACAAATTCTAGAAGGCAAGTAGCATGCGAATTATTAATATCCAATTAATATCTAAGGATTTTATGGAAACACAAGTTTCATCCATACGCATTTTCGATAGTTCAAAATATGAAAGAGACTGATTTCCCACGAAGAATGGAGTTCTGTGAATTTATTCTACTCAGTTCGCAGAAAAATTATTTATTTTTGGATAAAAAATGGGGTTTTTAATCAACGCAATTCCAATTTTTGGATTGATTCAAATATACATCCATACAGAGAGCAGAACTTTCCAGAATCCTGGCAGTTTAACGTTTATTGTGCCATAAGAAAAGACGGCATCGTAGACTATGAATTCTATCAAGATAATCTAAAAGGTAATTTAGATATTTTTGAAGCTTTATAGATAATAATGGTTTTCGGTTAACGAAAATAGTTTTTAAAAAGTTTTATTACAAGCAAGAAAGCAAAGAACAGAATGAATTTTAGATCTAATTTACATATATTTATAATAGGATAACATGAGAACGGACGATGATTTTCATACCGTCAGCGTTGTGGCTCCCTTAACTAGATAATAAATACGTTTTTTAAGATGAGCGCTATCTCAATATCTTGAGAAATTTTGAAGTGAACTATTTAGACAAGTTCCCGCTGGTTGAATATCTATTTTATCAACATGATTTGGCTCCTCCACATAATGTTTATTTAGTTAAAAACCATCTGCAAAGGTTGTTTTATGATCAATGGATTGCCAACAATGGGCCACACCTTCGGCCACCTCGATCCCCCGACCTATCAGTACTCGTTTTTTTGGGGGAGCAGTCAAAAATAAAGTTTATTACACAGCTTTAACCACCATAGAAAACTGCATGCAACGAGTCAGAACATCATCTGAAGATTTCAATCCGCAATCAGTAAGAAGAGCCACCCACGAACGGTTCCTTCTTAGGTAGACAAGTAGTTGTAGACAATTAAGTTTCACATCTGCTGTAGACATAAAAAACAAGGCGTTCGATTCAAATTGAACAAGTTATTGCCGTTTTAAGAATGAAATTATTTAGCCTTACTCTTACACACCTTGTATAATTTAGTAAGTATTTTACAAGTGCGGTATAAAACTTATTCAGTTAGTAGCCTCTAGTATTAATCTAATTAAAAACAAGAAAACCCCAGTTGAGTATATAAGCATTAAAGCTGATTTTACATTTTCACAAAATAAAAGATAACCATAATATTTAGGTGAATTGAACCATGTTGAAACTTGCCATTATTTTGATCTGAAAACCCGAAAATGAAATAATATACAGGTTATTCCTTTGTGTGAGTGTGAGGCATGCTGCTATTGGCCAGCGATGCATGTCAGGGTCACGAAGTATGTAGTGAGTTCGCACTAGTGGTGGAATGCTCGCGTGGCGTTGGAAGATGTCCGTTGAAGATTCGAGAAGGAAAGGCTTGCCTATATATTGGAAAGGATTTGCTGCGGAGTCAGTCAGTCCGGGGCAGTCGCCTGGAGAAGTCGAGTCAGTCCGGGGTAGTCAGTTCGGGGCAGTCACGGTGCAGTTCGTTGGGCCCTTAGTAGGGGACGAAAAATAAATAACACTCTGTTGTAAATAGTAAATATAGATTGTACATAGTAATTAATAGTTACTGTAAGATATATAAATAGTGTAGTATAGTGTAGTGTAAATAGACTGTGATAGATATAGTGTAGAAATAAATAAACATTGAATAATTCCAGTCGTTTTTAAATGCCCGTTAAATTAGATTTTTTAAAAAAACGTAGCACTAATAGGTCCCTATTCATCTTAAGGTAAAAACTATATAAAAATCAAATGCTTTAGCCATAATGCTTCGTGTCGTATAAGGTGAATAAGTATTTCCTTGTAAATTAACCCAAGTTAATTTGATCTAAGTCGCTTTACAATATAACGATTCAGGAGCCGTATATATTACGCTTATAATGTTGACGTGGGTAATCGGTGTGGCTACTAGCCACGATAGTAGTTGTTTTGGTTTATTACCTTATTTATTACTTACATTGACGAACATGTAGGTATACCTACATTGATTATTATTTTAAAATCCACCGAGAAATCTACATTTAGTAGATATCATTCATGTGTATGTGTCTTATTTATGTTATGTTTCAAAGAATTACTACTTACCAAATAAAGGCCAATATTCAAAAGATTATCAGCCAAATCTAAGCTGGCTTCTGTAGTAATTGGTTGTTCAGAAATTATAAGCTCCACATAACTAATAAATACAGATATAGTTCGAACAAAATTACTGAGAAGCACCAAATACAATGACAAAATGGTAAAACCGAAAATTTCATTAGTAAGCTTCCTTATATTGTAAATGCTGTTGTAACTGTTAACTAAGACAATTACTTTAGGTGGTAGTCTTGTCAGTGCCTTTTTATTCTGGAGTAGTCTACCATTCAATTTCTCCAAAAGGGACCCGATAGTTAATACACCAACGAAAAAATGACAGATGGCAATCATGAGAACATACGAAAGTAGTATCTTCAAAAGGATCAAAGAGACTTCTTCAATAGAGCTAGGTTTCCTTGCCATATTGACGATGACATTGAGGAGGATGATGCAATGCAAATTGACAAAATTTATGGTATATGAGCTGTCTTCGATCCATGTCGTACCGGGAAATTCAAGTTGCTGTAATCTACATAATCGGTGGATATTCTTCCAGAGCGATTGACAATGCGTGATGTTGTAACAATTAGTATAGATTACAGCTGATAAAATAGGAAACATCTGCACTGTATAGATGAAGCACATCATTACAGACATTGAGTTTGTTTTGTGCACAAAGATTTCCAATTGATTGATCCATCCATATATTATCAAGATGGCTGCAGTGATCAAAATTGTTTTTACAATGTGATATGATTTGGATTTGCTTGTGGAGAAGACATCGAGTAGTGTTATTTTAGATAAAAATTGTAAAGATGGATAGAGCGGAAATTTAATGCTCATGTTGGCGAGTTGGGTATCAGTATAATGAGTGAGTAACTATTTGAGTCGGACGTGTAATTTATTTTTTTATATCGAGGTAATTATGGTTGTCCTGATATCAGGTGATTTATTTATTGATAGGTATTTATAAATATTTGATCTGATTTCTCATTGGGTTATTAAATGATATACATATTTCATCCTCTTTTTAAAAAGGATTTTAAATTATTGATACATCCAACAAGGTATTCAGGAATACTGTGATTGGGGGAAACAAATGTGATATCATAACAAAGATGCATCTGTTCTGATGCATTTTTGGAGTTCATTAACTCGGCTTGCTGTAGGAGTAAACTAGAAGAAATGGTCACGCGTTACGCTCCTTCGATGCGAATTCTCTCGTCAGCTATCTCTCTTACGTTGGTACTCTTTCTTTTATATGAGAGTATGTGTGTGTGCGCGTGAGTGTATAGATTTGAATAGAAAAGCATCGTGCGCAGTCTGTTGTATCTTAGTACTAGCACTATAAATTAAAATTAACACAATATAATAAATACATTTCCTATAATATATTGTTTAAACATGAGAATTGCGTGAAGAATTTTGGCGTATTGTACCTGTCTCATATGTTAGTTTTAACTAAATTCTAAGAGGATATGAGTGCATTCTAGAATAATAAGGTCGGTTAACAGGGATCTCAATGACTGATATTAAAAACCAATTATCATATATATCTAAAGGAAAGGATTAAAAGTTAATTAATTTGAGTTATTAGTAATTATTAAATGTAAACATTGACATTTGACCAGATCAATGTGTCCAGCAACTTGTTGTATAATTGTTACCTAATTAGTTTATAATGACTATTAGTCATTAAGATTTATCTTAATCATCCATATCATTTAAATAAGCTCTTATCATTTGAGAATGTAGTTAATTCTCACATTTGCGAAAAGACGCCGTTTGCCGAAACAATTGTCATGTATATTTAAACAATATATTACCGGAAATATATTGTAGAGTTTCAATTTTAATATACCTGCTATGGATTTCAATGAAGTAACAGGAAACATAGTATAACTATAGCTCTATATCAAATGAAATTTGGAATTGGAGAAATGATGAGAAACTTCGTCCCAGACGGGTGTCCCCCGACCGTACAAATACTTTTTCTGAATTTCTTTCATAAATGTATCTAACAGTTGTTGTTACTCTATCAGGGTTCTTGGAAACATTAGCATGTACTTTCCGAGCCTTTTAAAAACGAAGCAGGTTTATTCATGATAACCACAATTGTATCTTTTCACTTTGAATGGCCTGTATTTCGGATTCGAGCATTTGATTGAAACAGTCAATAAATCATGGCCCTGTATTTCACCTATTATGCACTATAAATGACTTTGGGACTAAAATAAAAGCAGAAATGAAAAAAGTTCTTAATCTTGAAATCTAAAGCATCTTGTGACCTATACGAATTTGAACTGGAACTGAAAAAACTTCCAATTACACTAATTAGTGCCGACTTTATTAAATGGCAGACAGTGCTAATTTTGAAGTAGGACCACAAGTCTCCTTTCCACCTTAACCTGATACTTCATCTCTTGCAGATCTTCAAAATTACTAATACTCGTTGAATTAATATTATTTTATATTTCTGAGTGCTGCATCTAATAAAGCCGGTCATAGTTTTAGTGAAAAAAAATGTGATTTGTGACCAAGTGATAAACATTCACTGTTTCCCTAATTATTTTCAGTAATATAAACGAAGATTGATAAATATATAATTTATTTTCAAAACGAATATGTACAACATTTATCTACATCCTATTTTCGTCCATTAATATCTCCTTGCGGAGGATTAATTCCAAGACAAGAATGTGATCAACTCATCTGGTAGATTATGAATATCTGGAATTTCATCTTAACAATATAACTAGGATAACTTGAATAAAGAATCACTGAAAGATCCTGAGAACAGTAATTTACTTTTTGAATATTTCTTATATTACTTTTTTATAACTACGTAGAAACAAAACAACAGCCTTCTTAGGTCACTGGTTACAAGAATAAATTAATAGAAAATCTATACTAACATGCATCAAACATTTCGGACATTTCTCAAGAATTCATTAGTGTAGGTACCTTATATACATAGATATATTTAAAACTTATATAAATTTATGAATTGGCAAATGGAACAAATTTGAACAAGTAACGTCATCTTAACGCAAAAATATTTTGATATCCTTTGAACTAAGGTTTACCCTTTTCATTATAAGTATATTCTATCTTTGGAAGTTCCTTATGAATAGGATTTATATGTTCTTGACATTAGTTTATGCCTCATAGTGCAAAATAACAACATGGATGATATCAGACCATATAACTAAAACAAAAAGAAGATACATAAATAAATTACAGGGCACGTATCCAGCAACAGCTGAATTAAAATGAATTCAAAAGCAATATTTTTACCTGGGCAAATGCAATCATAATTCCTACGAATCCAATAATGTCGAGTCGTTTGACGAAAAAGTTGTTAATTTGAGCGTAACATCCTTGCATGTAAACTTCGAGGTCTTTAACTCTTCCACAATTATGATCAAAGTTGGCTGGAAGGCAGCATGTATCCGGGACCCATCTTTCTTCCGGCCAAGCATCTATCATGTACCAGTCTTCATAATTCTTTACTCCACAACACCCAAACTGGAAACGAAAGAAGTTATTTGAAATTCATTTTTGTCAAGTGTAATGATATCTTGCAACTATTACTAGATACAGTCCAGTCTTTTGACCAGCACAGTTGGATGTCAACAACCGATAGTATATTGTGCTGATGTTTCATTTTATTTAATTTCAATTGATGATCTTGTACGGGCCAGTTAACTACACCGAATTAAGGAACACACTCTCAGAATGCTTATAATGGTTGCATTTGAGTTATTTGGTGTTAGAGCGTCTTTCGATCATTTTCGGAGCAAAAAAACTCAATAACTAATGTCTGTGACCTGAAAGATTTAGGAGAAAAAAAGTGCAGATATACTTACTAACCTTTGTCTGAATGTTATCCCATATTTGTACCAGACTGTTGGGTCCATTTGATGTTATATTGTAGTGATGAAGTAAACCATTCTGCAGTTCTTCACTCAATGTATGCTTCAAATTGTCTCTGTAGACAAAAGCCAATGAGCCCAAAAGGAATTCGGCTACGAAAATAAACACCACCAAGCTAAAATACTAAAAAGTTAACAATCAAAAAAAAAATGTTATTTATTATACAAGGGGAAAAAAGTACTAGATTTTAGCTCGAGGTTGTGTTGTTGACCAACGCGAAGCGGAGGGAGACAAAAAACCGAGAGCTAAAGTCTAATAGTCTTCTCGTGTATAATACACTATATTTTCCTGTGACAGGAAAAACGAGGATTTAATATTGAATAAATATTATAATATATCAAAGTTATTAGACCTAGGGAAACATTTGAAGTAATCAAAAATCTGTCAATTTAATTCAGTGATTTGATTTATATTTATGTGTATATATATACCCGGGATAAAAGTGATACTTTGTCACCTGTGAACAGAGATAAAATGTCAAACTTTTCTCCCGTCATAGAAAAATATATTTTGCTTATTTGGTTGTGGAAACAAAATTTTTGGTCAGAAAGGCGCTTTTGAAAGCAGACCTTTCATTATAACTTGCTGGAATATTTCATGAAGTGATAGACGACTGTATCACTTTATTTTAGAGCCGAGTGCCCTTGATTTGAGAATTCTTTTACTAACCGTAATTAGCATGCATCTGTTCTGGAACCAGGAGCCACAGCAAGCAAAGAACGAGAAGAGAAACGTGATGGTCCCGAAGGCTATGGCCAGAGAATCAGCACTCAGGAGTGCATATTGGGGTAGAAGTGATGTGTAGCCTTCGTAGGCGATCCTCAGCCATAATCCTACACCGAGGAGTCCACAACCGGAGATCTGAAAAACAATAACCCTAAATAAAACAAATAAATTATATTCGTAACTTAAATTATTAATATTATCTAGTGATTATTATCGATGACAATTTTATGAATGCGTTATTGACAGGCAATCAAGAACCAGCAAACAGTTTAGAATCTAACTGATGATTTGAAAGCTTCACGTTAAATTTGTAAAGGGGTGGAAGATGTGAAAGACTTTACATATGTTTTTAGATCCCACATTTCGTTTTCTCCACCTTCTTCTTCTTCTTGATTTTAGGCGTGTCACCTGTTCAATTATCGTCCACTCGCGTGATGTTGTCGCTCCATCATTTTCTGGGGCGCCCAACGTCTCTTCGTCCCAATGGGGGCTTGTCGCGAGCAATTCTCACAAGTCTGCTGTTATCCATTCTGCCTATTTGTTCGTTCCATTCCTTTTTCCTGTTTGCTACGCAGTCATTGATGTTCTTGACCTTACAGGCGGTTCTGATATTCTCGCTTCTCTCTCTATCCAGCAGTGTCTTTCCAGTGATTCTACGGAGTATCTTCATCTCAGCTGCCTCTAGGAGTCTTTTGGTTTTCGCTTTTTCTGGCCTGGTTTCTGCGGTATATATCATCACCGGTCTTACGACGGTTTTGTATATCCTCGATTTAGTATCCGTTGCACAATATTGTATTCACACAGTCAGCTATTCTAATTGCTTTTGTTCTATGATCTCTCACCTCTGCTTCAATATCACCAAAGCTCTATGCCAAGGTAGTCTTTACACCTCTCTATCTAATTTCACTGTCCTTGCATCCTCTCATACCACTCAATAGCGCCAGAGTTTCGTGAACCTGGAGGTGCACAATTTCATTGTATGTCTTTTTTTTATCAAACAATTATGTCTTTTCGTATCATGAACGTGCTACGATGGTGATGATTCATTTTACATTTGAAATAGGACTCCTATAAGAGTAAGTTCCATCGAAAAAAAAATCCACGAAAACATCCCTTGAAGGGGTCGTGAGGAGCATTTTTTTGAAATTTAAAATTGAAAAACTGAGGAAAAAATCATTTCCTGTCCTATTTTTGTCAAAAATGTTTATCCTTAACACTGTCTATTTAGATGATAATTTTGTTATGCTTATGTTTGGCCCCGTAAGAACAAAGTTCTTGAAGCAATTATCAATAAAGGTAATAGAAATATTATATGTGCATAAATGCATTACCTGAAACAAAAGGAAATATAAAACAAAAATTATAATGAATAAATATTTTTTACAAAAAATTGGACTGACGTTATTAGTTGGTGCACTGAAAAGTATAAAATAATATTAATTCTATTTGTGCTGTTACTTTTGAAGTTGTGCAGTTGTAGGTAGATTGATAACTTTTGGCACCAACTTCACAAGTACCACCACCAATAGAATTAATATTATTTTATACTTTTCAGTGCACCAACTAATAACGTCGGTCCAATTTTTTGTAAGAAATATTTATTTCACACTTTTGAGTGTAACATTAGTCACGAAAATCGTTGAACGTTCACTAATATCAATGAAGATAGTACTTATCCTATTACCCACGTATATTCCTTGCTTTTGGTTGTTATTATTGAGATCTCAGAACATCGCTGCGGAAATACGCTTGAATATTTTAGTTGTTACCTTTTTAACATCGATTTTACTAGAAAACAGTAACTCTAAGGGAAAAATGTTCATTATAAATGTTGCTACAAATAATTATGTCCTTCGTGTACTGCCCAAAGATTTTCAATTTTCGACAGAAATCGCCCTCTCCACATTGCACATTTGAGAATTATACATGCGTCTATCTCGAAAACCGTAACTCTTTTGAAAAAATGTTCAATTTAAACGTTTCCGGATATTGTCCTATCTATAATTATATCACCTCAGATTTTCAATTTTCGAGAAAATTTGCCCCCTCCACCCCCTTCGGGAGCGGTTTTCGGAGGGAAGGAGATGTCGGATTCCCGTTTTTATGAATATGGGACCATTTCTCAAGGCTCCTCTTTCAAATGAATCAAAAATTATCAAAATCGGACTACGATTACTATATGAAAGGCGCGCACAAACCAAGAAAAAAAAAAGCACACATTCGAATTGTATACCTCCTCCGTTTGGGGTTCGTCGGTCAACAAATGGTCAGTGTCCGTCATAAATTTAGATTTGATCTATGTTATTATCAATCTAATGTTGATGACCAGTTGTCCTATTTGAAATAGAAAATGTCAATTATCATTTGAGAAAACTACATTCTTCATCATCGTAATTCAATGGAAAATATGTAATGAGAAAGGAAATCGTAATTATTATGTAGATATTAAGCATCTATTTGTAAGCAAACAGATGTTTCATAAATAATAGAAAAGGTTTTCGTTCGATTCAATAATATATCTTCCCGATTGAGCTGATACTGTCTTTTGCTAATTTATAAGTTATAACCGCATTGATATTTATGATTTATTTTTTTCAGGAAAAGATTGTAGTTAAAAGTTATAGTTTCTGATTATAATGTCATATACAGTGTTGCCGTAGAGTAAGGAAGAAATTCAATAATTACCTATATAAGCATTTTTTTTTTAATTCTCGAACCCGTAGAAGTTATTTTTGTTTCAGCATTTTTTTGAAAATAAAATTATTCTACAGCGTGGTCGCAACTTCATTTTTTTAAATAGACACCCCTAATTTTTTTGCTTTTTCGAATTCCTGATAAAATTGTAAGCATTTTTCGTGTTGTCTTATACCTATATAAATTCAACTTTTTTTTAGTTGTTAAAACAATTAATTTGGCAGTATCATAAACTCGAGCAACAATACATTTCAATCAAAGCAGGTCATGAACACTTTATTTTATATAGTATTAGTATATAGTAAACGTACTATGAAATCTCCTTCAATTTTTCTATAAAATCAAAAATCTGAGACGACACAATTAAAGATAGGGCAATATACGGAAACGTTTAAATTGAACATTTCTCTAAAAAAGTTACGGTTTTCGAGTTACAGCGATGTTAGAATCTCAAATATGTGTATTTGGGGGGACAAAATAGAAAATCTGAGGCAACCAAATTGAAGACCAGATTATTTGTAGCAACATTTATATTGATCATTTTTTCCATAGAGTTACAGCGGTGGTAAAATCTTATATATGAGTAATTCCGCGACGATGTTTTTATATATAAGTACAAACAAAGAATAAACATGAGTAATGGTATAAGTGGACAACGATTTTCGTGATTAATGTTACACTCAAAAGTGTGTAATAAATATTTTTTACAAAAAAATCGATTGACGTTATTAGTTGCTGCACTGAAAAATACAGAATAATATTAATTCTATTGGTGCTGATACTTATGAAGTTGGTGCCAAAAGTTTTCAATCTAACTGCAACTGCACAACTTCAAAAGTGCCAACACCAATAGAATAAATAATATTTTGTATTTTTCAGTGCAATAACTAATAACGTCGGTTCAATTTTTTGTAAAAAAAAATTTATTAAATATTCTAAATACCTTTTTGCCTAGTTTCAATAGTTTTTCATGTTTTTGTGAAAGGTTCACATTGAAAATCTTGAGATGAGGACGCAGAGGATAGAAGTTCTGATCATGATTGGTTATAGGAATAGAACCAGAGTGCAACAGGAAGTATGCGAAATATTGTGATATTGAGAAAAATGTCGTCAAATTGGTCATGTAATGACTGGTAGGCCACCAGGTTCTGAAGAAAAACAATTGGATGTTTTACTAAGTGTCCAAGAACGGCCTCATGTGCCATCTAGAGAACTAGCATCAGAAGTATGGATAGAACAACAAAGTTCAAAATATTGCATGTAAGCTAATATCACCCTTACAAAATGCAAGTTCTTCAAGAACTTTATGAAGACGATTATGACAGACGTCTGGAGTTTTGTGAGCATCTACCAGTTATGTGCTTTTCAACTTCAACTTGAACTTGAACTCAAAACTACCATTATTGGTCAGACGTAAGTCCGCATTGAATGCGAGAAGGCCAAACTCAGAATAAAGAAAAATCAACGTATGGGCTGATATTGTTGGAGACACTGTTATCTTTTTGTGTTGAAGAAAATTTAGCTGGTGACAGGTAGGTATCTGCGGTTTTTGCGAACGATTTGATTCCAGCTCTCTCTCTTATTTCCGGGAGAAGCAAATCCAGACTTACCTAATGCATTTGGTTCCAACAGGACGGCGCCACATGGTAATGTACATGCAGATATTCGTGCATTTTTAAATAAAGAAGAGGTGTGATTGAATGGCCTCCAAGCTCCCCGAACATGACCGAACAGACGTTTTTCTGTAGGGTTACATTAAAGGACAAGTTTTTAAAACAAACCTACAGATTTGTACGGCTCACATATTCGTATTGCGCAAAAAATTGGACGTATTACACCGGAAGTCAAGTTCAGGGGAGTTTGTTAAAATTAAATTGATTACACTACGTAATAAATTTTCTAGTGTCTTATTGGCTCATGTCCTGTTGTGATTTAAAAAGTATTGTTGCTCATATTTATGAAACAGGTGAATTTTTTTAACACGTTGTTGGTAATTTAAAAACAGTTAGATTTAGTTATAGGATATGTTTCATAAAAAATGCTTAGAATTTTATCACGAATCCGAAAATATAAAAAAATTAGAGGTGTCTATTTAAGAAATGAAGTTACTACCTGTCCAGCTTTTCTGCGACCACCCTGTATAATAATTTTATTTTCTAAATACATATATCATTATCATTGTTCTAGAACATTATTGGGAAAATCCCCAGAGTAGTTCATATGTTAGAATAAGAATCATTAAATGATTTCAGTGAGCATCAAAACATGCTATTTACAACATGTAATTTATACATCAGTTTCAAAATTAATGAATTTATTATGCAGCTTTATGGGTAGCCAACGACAACTACAAAACACCTACCAATTGTAATATATTTTCTATCAAATTACACGACTATTACCGCTTAACCATTAACAATAATGATTGTTTTTTTCGCTATCGGTAACTCAGTATCAAATTATGTTTTTGCGAACGTCATTGCTTTTTACACATGATACCTGTTATTGATAACATGGCGTCATAATCGTTTGTAAAACTTTAATTAATGTAGTAATATTTTGGCGGTTACACGAGTTGAAAATGTTAAGTGAATTAATATGAAAATGAATCCGACGATGCTATTGAAGGACAAGACTTAACTCAACTTCAACTCATATTTCCTAAATGAAATTGTCTAAGAAATACTGCGTGACATGCAAAATGCGAACACCCATTAAACATCAAAATATTTTAATATATTTTTGATAAATAAAAGGGTTTATGTACATCCCCAAATGACCATAGTTTCAAAACAGTTTGCCTACCTTTTTGACTGAAAATTTGTATAATGAGTCGGAACCTTTCTTAAGGAATTTACATTCGTAAACTCTTAATTTGAATAAGGTGATCTTTTGGAGCCCATAATGAAGATACTTTTTGTGGGATCGGAGCTTTTCGCTTTTCTGAGGATTTGAATTTTGTTTTAATATCTGCCAATGTGACTCTGGGATAATTTTCAATTATGCTAAGACCTAAGACCACACACGCCAAAACAAAATTAGCAGCGAATTTGATAGGTGGCGTACAATATATATCCTTCAGAAAATTCCTCCATGTATGGGCACCTTATGTATTTTTGAAGAATTGAGTCCTAAGCAAGTTGAAACTAATTTCTTAAGCTAAGCAAATCCATTATTGAGCCAGGAAGTTGCCACAATCTTCTACCTATTATGTCCCACACAAGTTCATTGGATGAAAGATCGGAAGACCTAGATAGCCAGGAGCCCAGTCTTGACTGCTGCTGTATGGGACATGGCATTATCCTGTCCTGGTTTTCTGTGTGATACACAAGATTAAGACTTTACACTCAACACAATTCGATTCCATCCGATTCCAATGGACATGTTCTCATCTTCCAATGTCTTTATGTCAAAGGCAAGACGATACCATTGACCTAGTGGTAGAAAATCCATCTTTAAGGGCATTTACTTTTAGGAGGCGTTCTTCACGGTCTGTAATTCTTCGGAGAGTACTAGTATTTCCATGACGTTGTTTCTGTTGTTCTGTGGTACATTCCAAACTCGCAGTGAATGCATTTCCTATTATCAATTCTTATAAAATAAATTCCGGATTCTCGTAGCCCAACAATCATACCCCGTTCAAGAGCGTCTGCTCACTGAAGGCATCTCTCTTCAGTCGGTCTTCTCATTTCTGAGGATTCGTGACCTCATAGCGCAAATATGCGCATTGGTCCACCATTTTCTTAAACTCAGCTCTATCTTCAGCTTTCCTCGATAATATTTGTAGTGGACTATGAGTGATATTGTTTTTGTGGTCGAACCATCTGGATGGTGACCTTCCCCTCAGTCTCTTCCCATCGACCTTTTTCCTTGGATTACTGATTTCTCCAAACGCGCCACCACGACGAATTACGTGACCAATGTATTGCAAGATGCTGCGTCTACATTTTGTGGATAAGCGATCATGAATATGTAATTCATTCAGAATGTAAATATTCGTTCAAGGAATGCGCAGCATACGTCTCCTACACCACATATTCAAAGCGCCATCTCCTGTAAGAAATCTCCCAAAAAATTCGATTCCTACATCTGATTGGCTGTTTTTATCAGTATTTACGTAGAGGAAAACACATATTTGCCACAATTTTGTTAAGATTTATGATGGTTTACTGGGTGTTACATTTTTAATATGGCAAAACTTATATATATTGTAGGGTTCAAAATATAGATGATGTCTTAGGCCATAAAAGCTCATAAATGTCAATCCCTTTCAGACAGGGCTGGCCCCTAATATTTTACCTGCGACATGAATTATAACAATTGTTAAGATCATTATTTTCCAATTCATTTTGGGAACAAATGGTTAAATGTACCTTTAATAAGCCCTTAATATAAATAACTAATTATTAATATTAATAATATATAATGATATTTTATTAAGGCACTTCCAGTCACCTTTTTAGATTTCCTCTTTTTAAGTATAATGTGGCGTCCATGGACTCATGCTGATGTGCAACTGGTAGTGTCAAGAATGCATTTATTACCCCATGCGAAAGAAATAGTCAAAAATGTATATTCACTTTACTAAGAAGAGGTTTGAATAAAAATGCTGCTTTAACAGAAATTAGTGCTTTTGCTAAAATTCCTTTCTTTAACTTCGATAAAGGAAATAACAATGAAACATATTAATGCAAGAAAACAACGAAACGACGTTGGCCAATTAAGAAGTATAGACGAGAGTGATAAGGACCTATTAAAAAGAAAAATTTATGTACCCACATTAAAAACTTTATAAATTAGGCTAGCAAAAGACGAAACAAATATAAAAACAAAATCCACCCCTGCGCCCATTCATTGCGGTTTAAAAATGTTGGGACCAACACAATGGGCTTCAATCAGGTAGTTCATTTATGGCAGTAAAAGCCAAAGGTATATTTTGAACTTTACCTACGCCTTTATTTTATTTAATTGTAGATAAATTCTATCTTATGGCTAGAAGCAATTATGAACCAAACATAAATTGGTTTATCTAGAGGAAAAAATCAGAAGCAAGAAGCATTTTACGTATCTCACTTTCTTATATTAAATTTGCAATTCATTCAAGCTCTTATGCAGTGGGGATAGGATAATGAGATGAATTTTCTATTCTTCATAGTCAACACACCGTTGCAACAAGATTCTCACTTTCTAAATGAGATTAGGTAGGTACATAATTTAGGGAAGTCGTGAATGAGAATGATGATTACATAATTTAGAATCCACTTCAGACTCGTCTGATTAGTACACTACCAAAAGATGGTAGAACAAGAATACCATAAATATCCATATTTAATGGAACATTAAAATTATAATTTCTGAAATATGTAGGTAGGTACGTGTTGCTTGATTTGCAAATTATAATCATAAAGGGTGAGAAATATAGGTAGTTATTAATAATTATTGTTTTGTCTTTTTTTAATTAAAGTATGTACCTGGTTCTCTAAATAATCATGGATGTGGATCTTTTTTCAAGTGAACCTGATATAAATTTTATCATTGGTGAATAAATATTGTTTTCGCAAGAATGTGCAAATCATTGGATTTGCATTTCATTAATCTTATATGATGACTTGGCTACATTACATAAGTAATTAATATCTGGAGACCGAGCTTTGCTCGGTTAAAACAGGATTTAAGATGGGTCTATAAGAGTTACTAAGTATATTTAAACATATTAAAAAATTTGCATATTTCTGGTTAAAATGTATTGCCATCGGTAAATACCGCTTTTATTGTTCACATATTCTTAAGTTATAGATTTCGAAATAAATATGAATGTGTAATATGAATGATAAATATACCAAAACTCTTGAAATAGCTAGTGTGGATGGACCTCCAGGGTCACACCGATGAAAGTACCTATCGTCAATTGATTTTTCGAAAACCCCTTTTTGCTAATTTTTACTAAAATCTCTAACCCTTCCTTGAAATAGCTAATGTGTACCTACCTTAAGATTCGTAATATATTAGATATTTCCGATTAAATTATTAGAAACTCATATTAACTTCTTTTATTTTAAAAAAGGGGTTTTCTTAAAAAAAATAAGGTGATCAGAATTCGAACCGAGGAACTCTATCTCAATACCCGAAAGCTTTACCATAGGACTATTTTTCCTGTGATTTAATTGGATTCATATTGGTATCCTAAATATAATCTGTAAAAGTCCTAAAACGGGAATATTAATTGCTGAAAACGATTTTTCTTCTGTATGTGAATGCAACCAATCGATTCAATACACTCTAAAACCCATACATATGAATTTTCATCGAAATCGGTAGACCAGCTTCCGAGATAAAATTTGCATATATATACAGGGTGATTCACGGTCGATGGTACCTTAGACGTTTAAGGAAAACTATTCCTAGGATCGTTCTGAAAATTATATTATGTAGATTATACCTAGAGATCTATCGACTGAAAATATTTTCAGCCTTGTAACGTTGCCACTTATATCAAAAAGTATTAAGAACTTTGATTTTTCAAATGAGACACCCTATATATTATCAATTTATTAGATTCTCTATCGCCTTCTGGTTATTTTTTCATAAGATACCCATACCTATCTTTAACAGTTTCCAGTGAATTAATTAATTTTCTTTTGTTTTGTTCAAAACAGAGCCCCAATCAATAGCCCATTACTCTGAATTTTAGAATTGTGAAACGATAAAATTCTAGTAGTAGCTCTAGAAAGACTTCTTTCTTAGTTATTATTGAAGATTTTCTTTTTATGTTATACAGGGTCGCTCAAAATTCTTGATTTTTCCATCAGATCTATAAAGACTCAAAAATGCGTTTTTTAAATAGAACACCCTATATTTTATATATCTATGAAGAATGAACAGCACAACAAACACTTATTCTTCCTTACGATAATTACTTGTTAAACTTTCCATCACCATGGTAGCCAACAAATACCCACTATAAAAATGTTTGAAATAATTCACCTTAATAGAAAGTTGCTCATATTTTGAAAACCTGACCATTTAGGTATAGGAACATGACATATCATTTCAAAGGTATTTTGATTCTGTTTCTGAAAAAATAATAAAATATAGGGTGTTTATAGATCTGATGGAAAGATCATGAATTTTGAGCGACCCTGTATAACATAAAAAGAAAATCTTCAATAATAACTAAGAAAGAAGTTTTTCTAAAGCTATTACTGGAATTTCATCGTTTCGCAATTCTAAAATTCGGAGTAATGAGCTATTGATTTTTTGAACAAAACAAAAGAATATTAATTAATTCACTGGAAACTGTTAAAGATAAGTATGTATATCTTATGAAAAACTAACCAGAAGGCGATAGAGAATTTAATAAATTGATAATATATACAGTGTCTCATATGAAAAATCAAAGTTGTTAATACTTTTTGATATAAGTGGCAACGTAGAAATTCTGAAAATATTTTCAGTCGATAGATCTCTATGTATAATCTACATAATACAATTTTCAACGATCCTACGAATAGTTTTCCTTAAACGTCTAAGGTACCATCGACCGTGAATCACCCTGTATATATACAAGCATTACTTGCTTAATATAATTAGATAGATTAAATATATTTCTGATGAATCTACATTTCAATCGGAAATTTGCACTAAGGAATCAGGGAAGTGGATTCAGACACCAAGTGCTTCAAGTTCATGTTAAAATACAGTGTTTTCCTAAAAAAAATACCAAGGTGCAAACAGCAAATGGTTCATCATTCTTGAACTGAAAATATCTTCATTGTTTCAGTTTCAGTAAAAAAAAACTTAAATACCTATTGCACTATCAAACATGAAATTGAATCTCTTTCACTGAAAACCATCCATTAGAATTTCCTCTAGATGTTTCAGCTATAAAGACAATAATTTCGGAATCTAAGTACCAAATGACATTCTCTCTTGCTGGCCATTGCCAGTGAGTCCAATTTTTGTCTGTTGCTGCACACTTGGTACTGGTTTCATGGTTCTATCATTTTGGCTGCATAAAAAAGCTACTTCATATTCAAATATTTCATAAGAACCAGTACTCTAAATCTTTTGATTTATTTACAGGGCTTTATTCTCCGGGAATCTATTAGCAGCATTTGTTAATATCCACCCTTCAAGTCCTTCTTCGATTTGCTTTTGCAAGACGTATTTCCCTCCTATACTTTTTCCATAGATATTGAGATGTTGCCATTTATTTTGTCAAGCAGCGTTGTTCTGGGAACCCCATAGTTTTGCTTTCTGTTTCCACTGGCATTCCATCTTGCATAGCTTGCAATGCTCTTGTTAAATAATCTTGGCTGTATTAGTGTATAGGTCCTTTATGGAGACTTTTTCTGCACATATCCTTATTTTTCTTGGATAACACGGGAGTGGCCAAAAACGGAAATAATAGTTAGCCATTATAGACACCAGTTTGGCTATAAACGGAAAATTTTCTTTTGAATGTTCCATTTATAGCCATCGGAAATCGACTCGCACGAACGAAGAAGCTTGTAGATGCTTGAGAAATGGTTTTAGTATTGTTCAACTTCAAACTGAGATCACTACAGCTTCTTCACTTACCTTACCTCCTTAACAATTTTGCTAAGAAAGCCATTCAGGTGGAGGTCCTCGTCCACTAACTTAAGCAATTTATAGATTCCCACTGAACATGTGTAGTATAATATATCAAACTGTAATGTTTGCTGAACAATTTAAGGACTTTTTTAAAAGACCCATAACCGGTGCACTTACCCTACTCTGGGTTTGATCAACAGGCTCTTGAATGCCTACTGATTTAATTTCGTAATGGCGTGGCAGTATGATCTCAGTTGATGTGATGACTTATCACTGTACTTATCAGTTTAATGACTGAAATGTAGGAATACACTCTTATACATATTATGTCATTGAATGTCTGCTGCTTGTAACCTTTATATGTTAAATAAATATGTGTAATATTTGAGACAATCTTCAAAAATTCTTTACTTATTATTAATATTCTATGAATCTTCGAAATGACTTTCCTCGTGGGATTATCATAGTGCTGCAAGTCTTGGACTGGATTTACCTTATCCAACATTCACATTCAGGAATCAATTTAACTGCAGCCAGAATACCATTGGTATTTTCATTAGCTTACCCAGAATAAAACATTGACCCAACAGAACACCAATCGTATACAGGTGTAAGCACTCATCGACATGGTTCAGCTTATCTGGAAAATAAAGAATATCTTCAGACACAGAAAATTAAAGATTTATAGAAAGCAAATGGAAAGATGAGAAGGAAACAAATATGATTTTTAATTGTCTTCTATTGTTTCTATTGTCAAATTTCTTGGAGTTGATCTTGATAGTGAATTAGATAGGATGCCTCATATCGAGTCTATTATAAAAAAAACTGAAAAGCAGGATATTTCTTTTATGTGGACTAATATATTTTGCTTTGTGTCACTCTGTCATCTCCTATGCTATATTGGCCTGGGGTCATGCTCCACAATGCGTAAGGGTATTCTCAGTGCAGAGGTCATGTATCAGGATAATTGGAGGCTTGGGATACAGGGATGATTGTAAAAATATGTTTAAGAAATATAAAGAGCAACATACATCTATATCCCGCTAATCCCGCTCAACGGAGCAGCTAGTTATCCCAATGCGCAAATTTTAAAGATGTCTTGAAGGTGCAAACTATCTATACCTACACAAATTTTATAAGAAACTGCCCGAAAGATTTAAGGAAATGCCTTTGCGAGTGTTCAAGTCTGGAGTTTAAAAATATTTGGAACTAATGTGATACTATGTAGCATATTATTGTTTTCGCTTGTTTCATCTTATTTGAAGTAATTACTGATATTTATTTTGAATCTGTCATTTCCAATATTCTATGAAATTTTGTGATATTTATATTATATTTTAATTATATTAGATTATATGTCGAATGTCCATCATTTGTAAATGTTAATAACATGAAAAAAAGTCAATCAATTTATTATTAGATATTGTCAACGATTTCATAGGCGATAATATTAGCAAAATGAATAATAACATATCGTTACATAGTATATAAATATTTTTTTACAAAAAATTGGACCGAGGTTATTAGTTGGTGCAATGAAAAATACGAGAATTAATTCTATTGGTGCTGTTACTTTTGAAGTTGTTCAGTTGCAGTTAGATTGATAACTTTTGGCACCAACTTCACAAGTACCATCATTAATAGAATTAATATTAGGGAATTATTGGAAGCGCTATAAGGTAAATGCTTTATTACTGTCGTTCTTAAAATGGCAGCTAAGCATTCGTAACTTGAAAAAAATAATAAGGGAACCATAATAAAATACAGCCTTCCTCTATCAACGACTAGTTACCGTAAGTATTTAAGGTCTCCTTATTTCCCTTATTAAACTAATCTAACCTCACAAAAAACATGAATTCATTAAAACCTTCAAATATTTGGTTTGTTTGTGTTAAAATTAAATTAAAAATCACTTTTGAACAACAAAGCAAAGACGCTGACAAAAGTATTAAGTTATTGCTGCTGATTATCCAGACAAACTGTCAATTTAAAGAGTGCGTTCCAATAGATCTTTATTTTTTCGAGAAATAAGGTTAAGACCTTATTAAAATAAGGCAACCCCTTTATATTGCATGACATAAAAAAATATTTCCAATAACTCCCTATTATTTCGTATTTTTCAGTGCACCAACTAATAACGTCGGTCGATTTTTTTTTATATTTATTTCACATTCTTGAGTGTAACACTGGTCACGGAAATCGTTGATCGTTCACTAGATAATACCACTAACCTCCTATTACCTACGTTATTATGTAAAGATCTCAGAACATCGCTGCGGAAATACGCTTAAATATTTTAGATTTAACATTTTTACCACCGCTTAACTATAAAACCGTAACTCTAAGGATAAAATTTTCATTAAAAATATTGCAACAAATATTATTTTCTTTCATGTGATACCCAGAGATTTTCATTTTGCGAAAGAAATTGCCCTTTCCACATTCACATAACCTAAATACACATATGTGAGATTTGAACATGAATTAAGTCGAAAACCGTAACTCTTTTGAAAAAATGTTCAATATAAACGTTTCCGGATATTGTGCTATCTTTAATTCTGGCAACTCGAATTTTCTCGGAGAGAAGGAGATTTCAGTATGAGGTTTTATGAATATGGGACCATTTACTATATACAACGAGCGAACAAACCAAATAAAAGCAGACAGTCGAACCAGAGAATATGAATTTATCATTGTAACAACACCAGCACAGTATGACGTCCCTTTTGGTCCCTCTGGCTGCTGGTAGTACAGTGGATTCAATTTACAAACACTAGGATGGCACTTTTGGTTTGATTCATGTGATATTCCTAAACTTACCTAACAGATATTAAAGTAATTAAAATTTAGTGTTTTGCAGTGCAGCATCTAAGGAATAAAAATAAATATAATACTTATTCATATTATGTGCTATACAAATTCAATAAAAAACGCTTACGTCAGTCAATATATGTGGGGGTTTATTGTTGTGCTAAAGCTAAAGAGCAACAGGTGTAAAGATGATTCATTAGTTACAAATAGAATCATATTCACCTATTATAATACATAAGATTTGTTCTCCCTCCACAAACATATTATTCCTTGTGATATGTAGAATCACTATTTAAAGTCCTGGTTTACTAGCAACAATGCTATTTGAATATTGAATAGAAAAGTTCTTGTAAATATCATTAATATTCTGAAAATAAAACACCCGTTGGATTTTTTTCCTATAAAGTGTTTACAATATTATAATATTAAGATTCGTTATAAATCTTTCGGTAGAAGGTAACTGTAATTTATTGTTATACGGGTTTTGATCCCTCAAACTGTTATATTTATTTGGGATCTATGTATTTGTGTAGTGACAAATAAATATTTCATATTTTTTTGTAAATAATTTTTTTTTACATAAAATTGGACCGACATTATTAGTAGGTGTACATATGTATATGTATAAAATAATATTAATTCTATTTTGTATTTTCAGTGCAACAAGTAATAACTTCGGTCCAATTTTTAGTAAAAAAATATTTATTTCACACATTTGCGTGTAACACTACTCACGAAAATCGTTGAATGTTTACTAATATTAGAACGCTGTATATATGAGTATTATCACCGCCTCATCATTGTGTGTCCTGACAGTCCTGACTGTCACTTCAGTGGTATAGGTAGAGCGCTTGTTTACGTATCTTTACGTGTATAACCTATATCACTGACGTGACAGTCAGGACACACAATGGCGGGCGGCGATAATACTCATTTATACAGCGCTCTACTAATATCAAAGAAGATAGTCCTTATCCTATTACCCACGTATATTATTTGCTTGTACTTTAGAGATCGTAAAATATCGCGGCGGAAAAACGCAAGTATTTCAGATTTTACCATTTTACCACCGCTGTAACTCGAAAACCGTAACTCTAATAAAAAATGTTCGTTAAAATATTGCTACAAATAATCTGGTTTTTCATGAAGTTCGATAGAAATTGCCCCTACCCCATAGCCAAAATACACATAGGTATATATTTGAGATTTTAACATCGCTGTAACTGGAAGGAGATTTCGGATTTGAGCTTTTACGAATATGGGACCATTTCTCAAGTCTCCTCTTTCAGATGAATCAAAAATTATTAAAATCGGAGAAAACCCTCGATTTTTCTCTCTAGGCGCGGATTTCAGATTGAAAGAGGTGTTGGATTTTAATTTCTTGGTATGGTACCATCTCTCAACACATCTCTTTTCAAGAAAAAAAGCATCATCAAAATCTGTACACGTTCACTATACAAAAGGTGCGTACATAATTAAACTCAATTATATACCTGCTCCGTTTTTCAAAGTTGGTCAAAAAATTAATTAAACTGATTGAAATTTATTTGCCACATCGTCTTTTTCTAGGACGTCGAATATTATATTAGATACTTTTATATAGACGTACTTTTCAGATTTTGCTCGAAATCCTCCTGGAGATTATAGTTTCAGTTGTGTGTCAAGTGTTTTAATTTTGGATATGTTTGACTTTGATTCCGTTAATTATAGGTCTTGTTTTCCATATTCTGGTTTTTGTGTTACTATTAATACTGAACATTAAGTTTCTGCTCTATAGTTTGACAGTTTCACGTTTCACCATCAAATTCAATTTCGCATCAACAGGATTTTTTTAACATGGTCATAACCTTGTCTGAAGTTTCTCGATATTATAATCTTTCCTGTTGTTAATCTCAAACATACATTCTACCAAACTTTATTTGTTTTTGAGCGACTTAAAAAAAGGAATAGGTGATAAAATTCGATTGCATTTACGCTTTTTTATGTACGTATGTTCCATCATGATTCCATTTAAAACAAAAATAAGAAATCCAACATTAATTTCTGCTCAAAAAAAGAGAATAGGGAAGAATATTTTCTGAAAATCGAAATTTTTTTATACTTACTGAAATTGAAGAAACAGTAATAAAGTGAATTATATTATCATTATTTTATAAAATTTTAGTGATATTTTCAAATCGTATGTTTGTTCGCAGTACATTTTTTTCGAGGTGTAGTAACTGGACAAGCAATTTAAAATTTACGACAATAAGAATAATTGCATTTATTGTGTTCACTGTGTGGCCATCAATCCGCGCGGATGGCACGGTTCATAAAACTTAACAAGAGGCTTTATTCAAATGCGGAGAAACCAAGTTTGTAGTTTGTGGCTATTATCCTTTTGCTAGCGGACTTACTCGCGGTGGACACAGTTGGTATTGGTTGTCGTCTCGTCCTATTTCCGTGTCATTCTTGTCGGCATTTTTGCCGGTCAATCATGGTCATCAGTGTTGTATCTATTTACTTTGAGGGTCGACGACAGACACTGGTTGAAACAGTTAGGCGACATTTCTGGGTTATTAGTAGATTACAGCTACCGCACAGAGCCGTATTAGATTCCGTAGGACAATAGATGCTATGAGGTTTGTATATGTTACCACACAATGACCTGAAACTTGTGTATAGACAATAGCATCACTATGTCAAAGATAATGGAAGTCATCTATTATCCATATTTTATTGAAACTGGTCACAGTAACAGCTTATATGTTATGTTACAGTTTGGGATAAATTGTATCCCGAAGGAGAGCATTGTTTCCACATTAGGACTCAGATATCAACTGCCCCAATTAAATTGCCATCGCTAATCGAGAAGATTACAAAAGTAATTTTGAGTTCACATCATGAATTATTAAGTCAGTTCAAGCTTCACATGAATTAAGGCGATAAAATTGCCAGAACAAATTCCCACACCAGCAGGCATCGTATAGTCTCTTATAAGCATTTTATATCGTTCGTAGAAAAGATATTTCACTTCAAAAATTTAAAAGTATGACACAGTGTAATATTGTTATTAATAATGTTTTCCATGACAGGACTTAATTTTAACTTGTCATCATTCCTCTTTCATTTACAAAAAAAAAAACAGCAAAATCGGATCTGTTTACTATGAAAGAGGCACAAACGAAAAAAGCAGACGTCGAAATGTGTACTTTCTCCGTCCAGGAAGTTTATTAAAAACACTAGATCCCGGTCGATATTCATTGAAGGTGTGTATCGCGCACATCTTCTTGGAGTAGAATCTAAATAAATCGGATAAATAAGATGAAGCTAGAACGCGGACACAGTCACGGGCAACAGCTAGTTTTAGTTTTAGATGATGAAGTTCTAAATAATGTTTGGGGTTTCATGCCAAACTGGTGAAAACGGGACCGTATGTCTAAGACTTTTTGTACACGACCCGCAAATCTGCCGACCAGCTAATTCACCGACCGGCGAAAAAAATGCAATTATTATTAAAATATAATGAATATTGTTTTATATAACATACTTAAATCGGTTTTCTCCTTTTCTGTCATGTGTTCATAGTTTTGAATAAATATAAGTATTGCCAGGCCCCTTTAGTTTTATTTCTATCTTTAAATTCGTCAATTGTCTTGTCCTATATCACGGGCCTTTCTTATGCTGCACAAATGAACGCCTCATTATCAAAGTTTTCCATTTTTAAAACTGACACACACTATTCACAATGCGAAATGCAACTGCGATTCTGTACCACGGTGATGGAAGAATACCCGTTCGTGTGTCAACACGTGTAGACTTGCACGTAATGAAACAAATGCGTCGATCAATTTACCGAGCGGTAGCCATGTGTTCGCCGGACAAATTTAAATTTAACAGGCAACCGGCCGACGAAAAGACCGGTGCCCGTACGTGTGTCAAGTTTCGTAAGCATCAGTGTGAATTAATTTCTTCCGGCTGATCTCCCGACCGGGGATTTAGCCGATCGGCAGATTTGCCGGACGTGTGCATAAAGACTAACACTTCGCTGTCAGCTGTCAGTCGGTCTTATTAACCGTAGGTAGATAGAAAAAATTCTCACTGAATGTATTTCAGTACAACAAAAAATATTAAATCCATATTTTACAATGGTACAGCACCCTTCGTGTGCGAGTTCGACTCGCCCTTGGACGCATTTTATTTATACGTAAGTATCTATTTACCTATTGAATGGCCTTCATTCTGAATCTTTGAAAAATTAAACAACGCAGAATCTACAATGTTTTCTTTGTTTCGCTGCATAATATTTAAATCAACGACTAAAAGGCGGTCTTTTAACAGATAAGAATAAACTCTACAAACACAAACGTGAGTTCAATAGCAAACTTTTGTTTACATTATCTCAGGTGGAAAACAGTTCAGCGGCCTGCTTTTCTTTGATGTCTTTGTAGCTAAGAAAATTATAAAGAGTACGAGCTCATTAAATGTAAACTGCACTTGAGGTTTAAGTGGCCAGACACATCGAATGGGATTTATGTTATTTTTTATGTAAATTATTTATTTGTCAGTTTGATGTGGGTTGTTGAAAGCTGCAATAATTTAGATTAATCCTTTACATCCAGTTTGAAATTAGAATTATTATTATGAGCCTTTTTACTTGCTTTCCTATCTAACCTAATATTTAACGAAAAATATTTATGGTTAATTTTAAATATATGATTGAACTTAGCAATTATAATTTGATATTATTAATGAGTTCGAAGAAAATTCTTCTAGAGTCATAGTTCATGAATTAACTAAGGAACTTTCTAATCTCAGTTGTGTCGATGAAAACTGAAAATAATTATATTTAGTGCTTCTTGTTTTACTTTTACTGTCTTATAATTTATATTGAAATTTCTTACATAAATAAGGTCTAAAAGATGCTATACTATACAGAGTGTCAAAGGTAAGGTTGGGATAGCTTTAATATCTCGAGAACGGTAATAGTTATGATGTCGATTGAATGGGGAAAAAGCTGGGCAATTTGATGGTATCTTATAAATATTCTCTTTTTAAATAGTACTATCAGTTTTCCTCTAGAATCTCGAAAACCAAAATAGCCATTGATTTTTTCTGAACATGATATAAAATTTTTTTTTCCATTTAACCGATTCCGTATTTATTAGCGTTCTTGAGATAGCGAACTTATCCGATCCTCATCTTGAACACACTGTATAATTTGATCGAATTGATCTACCTAAGTTATTGTAATGGGTCCTTTTTTGAAATTGTTATGTTTTGACCAATCTCGGTACCTATCTGTGAACACTAGCCCAAATTATCTCGAGGAACAAAAATGATGGCGATATCGGATCACTTTTCATTGATTATTTATTTCTCACTCATCTAATTAGATTTTGGCCTAAATCTATTTTCTTTATTAAAATAATGGCATGATCGATTAAATTACATATTTTAAAATGACGGCCATCAAAACTGCCTAATTGTTCGTATTCTATGATTATATAGATACCAAATTTAATAATAATTACAATCTGTGCAATACTGCATTATTATCATAGTCACAGGAATTCTCAAATATCGGATTATTGTGATATTTGGCAACACTACTACGATATAATTTGAACTAAAAAAAGAAACGCTGACTGACTCGCCTTGAACTTGACGATAACCTTAATGCATTAATCTTTATTCAGCCATTTACGATCGTCTGTATATACATATATAATATGTTTACCGTGAGTACTATCAAAATATTTTTGGCACATCTTTCAAACGAGCTCAAAGGTTCAAACTTAATCTAGGATGTTTAAGTGCTAAAAGTTGCCATGATCAATAATAAGTTTCGATTAAGACAATAACTTAAACTTTGAATTTTTGAAAATGTAGTTAAATAACTAATATGACAGGTCATGGAAATTTCCATAGTTGAAACCTTCTTAAGTATTTTTTGCATGGCAAAAAATATCATGAAATTATTTTTGAGTGACTATTTTCGTTAGTAGGTGTTTCTTTGTGATGAATACATGGAAGAGTATCTATATATAAGAGTTATAACTTTCACAAATTTGACCTAAAATAAAATAAATATTTTTACATATTATTGGTATTCTTACGTACTTTCCTTATTATTAGACAAAACCTAAAATGATTGTGAGGTTATCGATATAACTTTTGTAATTTCTCATGGTTTTAAAAATATCAAACTTAAGAGCCTTCCGAATTCTGCCTACTACATAATTTTTTGGAATTCCACCTGAAATAGTGGGGAAGTATGTGAATATATTAGAATATATGCATTAAAATCACATAGCCTATACATACATATAAGAAAATTTGAGATATTGATTAAATGCAATATATATTTATAATATATATGTATTATCTATAGATAAGGTAGGTAGATACCTAATAACCAACAATCAGATTGCATCCTAAAGTATTTCCAGGTATATATAAATTACATAATATTTATCAACGATAACAGACAATCAGGTACCTTCCTGGTACTCTATGTCAATGTTCATCATTTCCGAATTTCCTCATATCCTTGAAATGATAAATATTAAAAAAAAGATTGGACCGACGTTATTAGTTAAAAATAAAAATACGAATTAATTCTATTGGTGATGTTACTTTTGAAGTTGTGTAGTTGCACTTAGATTGATAACTTTTGGCATCAACACAAGTACCAGCAACCAATAGAATTAATATTATTTCGTATTTTTCAGTGCACCAACTAATAACGTCGCTTTATTATTTTTGACCGACTTCAAAAAAAGGAGAAGGTATACAATTCGGTTGTAAGATTGCTTTTTTTATTTTAATTTTTTATGGCTGTTCGCGCGTTTTGCATAGTAAACGAACTCCGATTTAGACGATTTTTGTTTCATTTGAAAGAGGAGAATTGAGAGATGGTCCCATATTGAGGAAAATCAAATCCGAAATCTCCTTCCCCCAAAAAGCGCCCCCAAAGTGGGTGGAGGGGGCAATTTTTCTCGAAAATTGAAAACCCGAAGACGACAGAATTAACGAAAATCCTATATCCGGAAATGTTTGAATTGGAAATTTTTAAAAATAATCATACGATTCCGCCCTATAGTCTGAAATATGTGTTTCAGCTATGTGGAAGGGGCAAATTTTTCTGAAAATCGAAAATTCGAGATTTGAAAATTAGAAAGGGGACCATATCCGGAAACATTTAAATAGAACATTTTTTCAAAAGAGTTACGGTTTCCGAGTTTCGCAATGGTAAAGTCTGAAATATGTGATATGCGTATTTTCGCTAGTACAAGCTATACGTACCTATAACTTTTTGGGTATTAGTGAATGTTCAACAATTTTCATGACTAATGTTACACTCAAAAATGTGAAATAAATATTTTTTACAAAAAATTGGACCGACTTTATCAGTTGTTGCACTGAAAAATACAAAATTATATTAATTCTATTGGTGCTGGTTCTTTTGGAGTTGGTGCCTACAACAACAAACTACAACGGCACAACTTCAAAATAACCAGCACCAATAGAATTAATATTATTTTGTATTTTTCAGTGCAACAAATGATAAAGTCGGTCCAATTTTTTCTAAAAAATATTTATGTAAAAAATATTTACTTCACACTTTTGAGTGTAACATTAGTCACAAAAATCGTTGAACGTTCAGTAATACCAAAGAAGAATAGTACTTATCCTAGTACCTACGTATATTCTTTGCTTGTACTTGTTATTATGTAGAAATCTCAGAATATCGCTGCGGAAATACGCATAAGAATTCTAGATTTAACCATTTTACCACCGCTCTAACTTGAAATCCGTAACTCAAAGGAAAACATAATCAATATAAATATTGCTACAAAGTATACACATGTGAGATTTTAACATGAATTATAACTCGAAAACAGTAACTCTTCTGAAAGAATGTTCAATTTAAACGTTTCCGGATATTGTTCTATCTTTAATTCTGGCATCTCGAATTTTCGATTTTTCAGAAAATTTTCGGACAGAAGGAGATTTCGGATAGAGTTTTTACGAATATGGGACCATTTCTCAAGTCTCCTCTTTCAAATGAATCAGATGTTCGAGCAGTAGTTTGACGATTTCCAAACTAGTCCGGACTCAGTTTGAGACAGGCGCAGTTGAAGCGTCTTCTTCTTCTTCTTAGGGTATAGTGTTCTATGTTGTTGGAGAAATCTTTTTCTGAGAATACTACCACAGTCCTAAACTAAACCCTGGTTTGTGTTTTGTCCATCAGTCTTTCATTGATGCAGAAGCAGACAGTCGAATTGTATACCTCTTCCGTTTTGGGTTCGTCGGTCACAAATTGAACCGCAAGTTTTATATCGCAGCTTATTAAAAACTTGCTGATTTCCATTGATAAGAATGAAATTTTATACATTATTTGAATAATTGAATAATGAATAAGATAATAATAATAAATTACTTTTAACGCAGATATAGAATTTGTTAGACGTGATAATTTTTTGACTATTATATTTATGATTCACCGGAAATAACTCAATCTACATAAAAATAGCATATAAAGAAGATATATTTCATTCTACGAATTATAAGTAATAATTTTTCCGTAAATATAGTCGTATGTTGAATATTCAAACTAATCATTTGACAGTTTAACAAGCAAAAAAGTGTTTTATTGCCCTATTGTAAATCTGTGATCATGTGAAACTTTTCTATTTTCGGGTATATACGTAGGTTTGTAGTTTTATGTAATAATACTATATTATATAAAATATCATGGTTTCATGTTGGATCAAAATAAACTTGAAGAAAAAAGTCATCAGCTGCTCCAACTATACTACCAAGATTCGCCAGAATGGTTGTCTCTGCGTCTGTTGAACATTTCTCTGACAGACATGCTCACTGATGGACTGTTGGAAATTGTCTCCGGATTTGTTGTTGGATCAAAACCAATATTTTCTTTACTAGGCTACTTACACCTAGGGTAGCGGTAGGAAAGTACTAATAGATACTTGATTGGTTTTGATCCAGTCTTAACCATTCTCTTAGATATAGAAAAATGGACTAAGTATACCTCTATTTAAATTATAAAGCGTGAAGATTCTTGAAGATGAATGAACAAATAAATGAATTCAAAACATAAATCTTCCATAAAGCAGTTACCTATTCAGGCTGTTTCAAATTCGACTCTCACCATTGGGATCTCGGAACTATAGGGAATACCAAGATGGTTAAATAAAGTTGGGCATTTATGTGCCAACGCCGTTTAGAAAGTTTAAAAATTTCGAGTAGCTCCGGAGATAACCGGAAAAAAACGAATTTTCGGAAAATCATTGTATTTCTTTCCCGCCTTATTTCTTAATGAATTTATAAATAAATAGCACATTTACATTGCCACTTTTTTCACTCTTTCCAGTGGTGTTAATAGTTTTGTAACCTGACGTTTCGTAGTTTCGTCTTATGTAACTATCATGAACTTTTTTTTCTTCTTATGGGAGCCATAATGGCATTCCACAATTTTGAATACCCCTTTTTATCACCTTTTTAACGATGTATCATAAGTTGCCCTTGTTCTAACAATCCGAAAAATTAAATAAATTACATTTATAAACTAGTTGGCTTTGATTTTTCCAATATGTGACACGTAACACGTAAATGACAGTCTGTGTTATTGTCAATTGCTGAGTCGTTGAAAATGGAGTTTTCCAATGAAGAAAAACGAGATATGATAAAACTTTAATACAAGAATGATAGAAACAGTGTGAATACATTGGATACATGTATCCATAGAGACGACAACCCCACAGATCTTTATTCAACTTATTGGATAAAAAATTTACCTGAGCATGGTTCCTTTAGAAAACCCAGACAAAAATCTGGGGACAGGATGGATGAAGAAACTAAATAAATCATTATTAATGAGGTATAATTAATCTTAAGTTTTTCAAACGAACGAAACCCATCGCGAATTCTGTCCATTAATTTGGACAAATTTGGTAGAGGTTGTCGTCTCTCGGGATACATGTTAAGATACACTGTATTTATTCACACTGTTTCTATCATTCTTGTGATAAAGTTTTATCTTATCTCGTTTTTCTTCATTGCACAACTCCATTTTCAATAACTCAGCAATTGACAATAACACAGACTGTCATTTACGTGTCACCGATTGGAAAAATCAAAGCCATAAGCCAACTACTTTATAGAAGAAATTTATTTTATTTCTCGGATTTTTAGGACAACAAGGGCAATTGTAGATACATAGTCGAAAAGGTTATAAAAAGGGATATTCATACTTGTAGAAGGCCAATATGGCTCCCATAGGAAAGAAAAAATTCATGATAGAGGACACGTCAGGTTACACAACTATTAACACCATTGGAAAGAGTGAAAAAAGTAGCAATGTAAATGTGCTATTTATTTAGAAATTCTTAAGAAATAAAGCTAGGAAAAAATAAAATGATTTTCCGAAAATTCGTTTTTTTCCGGTTATCTCCGGACCTACTCGAAATTTTCAAACTTTCTAAACGGCGTATTGTTGAGCACATAAATGCGCAACAATTTAACCATCTTCGTATTCCACTATATTTTCCGAGAACCCAATGGTAAAAGTCGAATTTGAAACAGCCTGTATAGATACCTATAATAATAATATAATATTAGACATACGATTACCTGCTCCTTTTAGAATTATAATCCAGATTATTTTCCAGACAAAAATAGGGGGTAACACCACGTAAATGCTAGTAATAAATAAACTTGTTGGATGTCCAAAAAATATTTTAATTTATCTTTGCCATAGCATTAAGCAGGTACATAAAATTAGAGATATCTGCCTGTCTGTTTATAAATATAAAACTTGTCTGGACGAAAAGCGATAAAGGTATATTTTATTACATATATCACATTTGAACTGATTTGATTCTCAAATATATCAAAACATGATTTATGAGATTTGAATACTTAAAGTTTTCTTAATAAAAATAACAATGAAAATCAGTATAATTTGAAATGCAAATTAGAAGGCGTAATGATTATTATCTGAATGATTCAATAAGACAAAAATAAATGTAAGTAGGTTTGTAATACTTTGTAATCCAAACTGCATTGGGTGAGGTTGATCAGCAGTATTAAAGGAATATATATATATATATATATATATATATATATATATATATATATATATATATATATATATATATATATATATATATATATATATATATATATATATACTTTGTTAATTTTATTTCTTGGTAACATCGTTGGAGGCCTATCTACATCCTAAAAATAAAAGAGTCTCCCATGTATCTCATGATATGACTCATAAAAACCATTGAGGTCTTGTTTTCGAACAGAACTATCAATTTTGTGCTATCTCAAATTCGAATTTTATTACACAAAACAATACGGGTCATAGTTTTTCAATGCAGTTGTCGTCGAGTGGGTAACTGATAAAAAAAAGCAATAAAAATTGAAATATTATACGACCGGTTTTTATTTGATGCATTGAACATAATATATATCCTAGGCAAAGATTACTTTTAGGTCTGGGCTGAAGACAAAGCCATAGCTTACCACTGTGACAAAGCCAAATAAAGAAGAAGCAACATTTCGGTGGTCTGTAGTTAGTGAGATGCATTTTTGACAGAAAATAAATATTTTCTACAAAAACTTGGACCGACGTTATTGGTTGGTGCAATGAAAAATACGAAATAATAGGTATTAATTCTATTGGAGCGGTTACTTTTGAAGTTGTGCAGTTGTACTAAGATTCACAACTTTTGGCACCAACTTTACAAGTACTAGCACCAATAGAATTAATATTATTTCGTATTTTTCAGTGCACCAACTAATAATGTTGGTCCATTTTTTTGTAAAAAATATTTATTCCACACTTTTGATGTTACACTTGTCACGAAAATCGTTGAACCTTCACCATTATCCATGTATGCTTTGCTTGTATTTGCTATTATTCAGAAATCTAAGAACCTCGTCGCAGAAATACGCATATTATAAACTTTACCACTTTTGTAACTCAAAAACCGTAACTCTATGGACAAAATGTTCAATATAAATGTTGCTACAAATAATCTGGACATTAATTTTCTCAGATTTTCAATTTTCGAAATAAATTGCCTTTTCCACATAGCGAAAATACACATATTTCAAATTTTAACATCGCAGAAACTTGAAAACCGTAGCATTTTTGAAAAACTGTTCAATATTAAAGTTTCCGGATATTTTGGTATATTTAATTCTGCCATATCGAATTTTCGATTTTCGGGAAAATTTGACCATCCCATTCGGGGTCGGATTTCGGAGAAAAATAGATTTTGGATTTGAGTTTTATGAATATGGGACCATTTCTTAGGTCTCCTCTTTCAAATGAATCAAAGATCCTTCAAATCGTAAGTTTACTATATAAAATGCGCACACGAAACAAAAAAAAGCAGACAGACGAATTGTATACCTCCTCCGTTTGGGTTTGTCGGTCAAAAATACTCGAAAATTTACATTCTCCCTTTATCACCAAACTACTGAACATACCATTTTGAAAAAATTCAGAATATTGGCCTCTACTCAAGGTTTACAGGAAAACCGATACGAAAATACGGGACCATTTACAGGCGAGCCAAACTCGCACTTGAAATATTGCTTAATCAAGGATATCCACTGACTAACATGTTTAGATAGTTGCGATCAATAATCTGTTTTTCATTGGAAAATCTCTGAAAAATAAAGATAGATCGTTTGGCTATTATCCGCTATATAATAAAACAGATTAAATTTTACGATGGTCCGGAACGTAGTTGTTTAATAATAATATAAACACTAATCATTATATTCAAATCAATGTAAATATCAATCTGGCGTTTATTGTTGACATTTGAATTTAGCAACCATTGAGGGGCATCAACGTAGCGCATCGGTGTATGTTGCGAATAGGAAGTTGGCATTTTAGCTTGTTAAAAGTCAGCGGGGGAGTTGTAGTAGGTAGTAGGACATCTGAACAGGAGGATTAAATTGGCGCAGGGAGTTGTGAACAACAAGTTGGAAGCAGATCTACATGCTCTATTTTGTTTACATATACTATTTTTGAACGACTTCCCAAACGAAGGAGATATACAATTGGGTACTTGACTAATTTTTTGAACAATTTTTATTTTGTAATTAGACATTCAATTTAGCCAAAAAAAAATACAAAAAAAAAATTACGAGTCTATACTGAAAATAAGAAAAAAAATATATTCAAAAATTGTTTTTAAATTTCCCGCTTGAATTCTAAAAACGGCTGCAACGTCACAATCTCCCTTAGTTAGTGTCCCACGGTATTAAATAAAGAAAGAATAGAGCAGAGAACACTATCTGACCAGAGAGAAGATACAATATTGTATGTTCTCTCTGAGGAGGATTTGTTCATCGACTGATTACTACGTCACTATCTTGGTCGATTTTGATAGGCGTTCGCAGTCACGTGATAATGGGTTTGAAATTACAACTATTTAAATTGATTATATTTTAAATTCTAAGAGAAATTTAACCTGCATAATGTGATTTTTGGTATGTTAGGACTACCTAATATCATCTGAACATCACTTCATATTGAATTTCTATTAATGTCAAGTACCCAATTCGACTGTGTGCGCTTTTAGGGCTTCATAACCAAAGGGTGCCAACTATCATAAAACATTATAGGTGGGCAGTTGTAAGCATATGTAGGTATTACTAGTGCCACTTGTAAAACAAATAGTAAAAATAGATTAAAATAAAAAAAAATATTTCTTACAAAAAATTGGACCGACTTTATTAGTTGTTGCACTGAAAAATACAAAATAATATTAATTCTATTGGTGCTGGTTCTTTTGGAGTTGGTGACTACAACAACAAACTACAACGGCAGCACTTCAAAATTACCAGCACCAATAGAATTAATATTATTTGGTATTTTTGAGTGCAACAACTAATAAAGTCGGTTCATTTTTTTATATTTATTTCACGTTTTTGAGTGTAACATTAGTCATGAAAAAACCCAAAAAGATGTACTTGTTATTTATTATTTAGAGATTTCAAAACATCGCGGCGCAAATATACATTTTTCAGACTTTACTGATGTAACTCGAAAACCGTAACTCAATTTAAATGTTGCTACATATAATCTTTTCTTTAATTAGGCAGCCTCATATTTTCAATTTTCGAAAAAAAATTGCTCTTCCACATAGCGGAAATACGCATATCACATATTTCAAATTTTACCATTGCGAAATTCGGAAACCGTAACTCTTTTTCAAAAATGTTCAATTTAAACGTTTCCGGATAAGGTCCCCTTTCTAATTTTCAAATCTCGGAAAAATTTTGATTATTGTATTTTTTCTTAAATGGAATTTTCTTTAATTCTGCCGTCTCGGATTTTCAATTTTCGAGAAAAATTGCCCCCTGTTTGGAGGGAAGGAGATTTCGGATTTGAGTTTTTCTAAATATGGGACCATTTCTCAACTCTCCTCGTTCAAATTAAACAAAAATGGTCTAAATCGCAGACGGCCCTAAAAAGCAAACATACAAAAGATTGTATAGGTACCTTCTCCTTTTTTGAAGTCGGTCAAAAAGGGATTTTTTCTATCTCTTGAGAAATTTTCAAAAAGTAGGAAATACTATAGCTGCTATAATTACAAATAATGAAAATATAAATATTTTTTTACAAAAAATTGAACCGATACCAACTTCGCAAGTACCTACCAGCACCAATAAAATTAATATTATTTTGTATTTCCCAGTGCACCAACTAATAACGTCGGTTCAATTTTTTGTAAGAAATATTTATCTCACACTTTTGAGTGTGTGAATCAAAAATCATCAAAATCGGAGTATGTTTACTACATAAAACACGCGCACCAACCAAAAAAAATCAGACAGTCGAAGTGTATACCTCCTTCGTTAGAGGTTCGTCGGTCAAAAACTGTGAAATGTTTTTCTTATAAAAACTAGAGCTCACTGTATTCCACTGAAATAATAATGTTAATTCTGCTGTTACTGGTAATTTTGAAATAGTGCAGCAAACTTTTATTTGTTTCAACAAAATTTTATTTTATTGTTTTTTGTTCCTTGAAGAGCTGGAAAAAACGGAAAGTGCTTTCTTAGTCTACAAGATGACATACACAATATCATCCTGCAAAATTGCTGTGAAGAAGTATTTTCCGTTGTTTGCTGGCTCTTCTGCTAAATTTAAAGAAAAATTAAATATGAAATTGTATATAATCACTTCTTTTAAATGTCGAAAATTCCATCCTTGTCCTGGAAACACTGTGTAATGAAGACTTAATACGTAAGTATATGAAATTGGTTTCTGTAGTCATCCTAATACTACCACATCCTTATCTTGACATCTTGAACACACGACGCTTCTCTATTCATTTTATACATTTTTACCCATTCATAGGTGTTGTCGCACGACTCAGTTGCTTGTTGCATGGGATCAGTATTTCTGGTAATCAAAGATTAAATAATCCAGCAAAATTTTCGTGGTTATTAGTTATTCCATCGATTATTTTCACAATGAAATACACATAACCTAGCTCATTATCGGCGAGCTATAATCCACAGCACCTTTTTTCTGCTACACTGCTGATAATTTTCACACACGAATAGTTCAATTTATTACTTACCAGGCCGCATCTACAGTTATAATTCTACTTATATATTTAATATGCTCAAATGAAAAAAGAAAGTGAATTGTTACGAGTTAAGCTTTTATGTTTTTTTTGGGATTATCAAGCTATAGGTACAATTAAATTTATCTCAAATTAATTTAACGAAAAGCTTTTGATACCTACTCTATAGTTACAGTTGCCGAGTAAAGAGTAACTTATTCCGGTTTCAAAGCAAAAATGGTAATTTATATGTTAATGTTCAAAGGTTTTTGAACATGTATATACCTAATTGACTAATATAAAGTGGAAGCATCAAATAGTAATCCTTTAACAATATGATTATTACCGCATAGAATTAATTTATTCATACCTACTTGATTCATTTAAAAAAAAACAAAGTTCTTAGAAAAAGTTAAATGAATCTGTACAATAGCAGTGCAATAAATCTTGGATGAATAATAAAATGATTATAGTTTTGAAAATAAAATAAAAACATGAACATAAATAAAATAAAAAAGAAGTCCGATACTTAGGCACCTTTAAACTGGATAGTGGCCAAGGATAGTTATATTTAAAATTTAAATGCCAAATCACATAAATCTAATTTCCTATTGATGATGAGAGGCAGCAGAAAATATAAAACTTGTTTAAACATCCATTGTTCGGACAAGTGGTGTACAAATTTTACAAATAGATTTACAACTACTGAGCTAGCTAATAGTTTTTACCTGACGATTCATAGGTGACAAGGAATTGTTTTTTTGATGTTTCCGGGGTACCTATCTATTTTTTGACCGACATCAAAAAAGAAGGTAGGTATACGATTCGGTTGTATGTTTGCTTTTTTATGGCTGTTCGCGCATTTTGCCTAGTAAACGTACTACGATTTAGACGATTTTTGTTTCATTTGAAAGAGGAGAGTTGAGAAATGGTCCCATATCGAGAGAAATCAAATCCAAAAAACTCCTTCCCTCCAAAAACCTTCCTCAAACGGGGTGAAGGGGGCAAGGGGGCAATTTTTAAAATAGAAAATTTGAGATTTGGCAATTAGAAAGGGGACAATATCTGGAAAAGTGGAAATTGTACATTTTTTCAAAAGAGTTGGTTTCCGAGTTTCGCAATGATAAAGTTTGAAGAGCCATTTGTTTTCGAAAATTGAAAATATGACACAGCCAATTTAAAGAAAAGATTAGGTATATGTAGCAACATTTAAATTGAGTTACGGTTTTCGAGTTACAGCAGTAAAATCTGAAATATGTATATTTGCGCCGCGATGTTTTGAAATCTCTGAATAATAAATAACAAGTAAGTACAAGCTAAGCCAATATCTTTTTAGATATTAGTGAACGTTCAACAATTTTCATGACTAATGTCACACTCAAAAATGGGAAATAAATATTTTTTACAAAAAAATGGACCGCCTTTATTAATTATTGCACTGAAAAATACAAAATAATATTAATTCTATTGGTGCTGGTAATTTTGTAATTGTACCGTTGTAGTTTGTTGTTGTAGGCACCAACTTCAAAAGAACCAGCACCAATAGAATTAATATTATTTTGTATTTGTCAGTGCAACAACTAATAAAGACGGTCGAATTTTTTGTAAAAAATATTTATTGAATATGCACATGTCCTAAAAAAAATTTCTTCGTCTTCAAATTATATTTATCTACATATGAATGCAACAGTAACAAGCTTAATAAATTATTATTTTACAGTATAATAGATTTTCTAATCCGGGATCTATTAACTGATACTTATGCTGTTTTTTGAGCGACTTCCTAAACAGATGTATACAATTTGACTAGGTATTTGTCTCCTGTTTATGTAAACGGGCTTCGATTTGCATGATTATTTTTTCATTTCAAAGTGTTATTGAGATTTGGTCCTATTGAAATAAGTATGGTAAAAAATAAGGTTTCCGAGTTACAGCAGTGGTAAAGTCTGAAATATGTGTACTTCCGCAATGTTTTGAAATCTCTGAATTAGTATATACAAAGTAGGTATTATCTTCTTTGGTGAACGTTAAACGATTGTGTTGAATAATACACTCAAAAGTGTGAATTATTATTTTATAAAAATATTTTTTACAAAAAATTCGACCGACGTTATTAGTTGATGCACTGAAAAGTATAAAATAATATTACTTCTATTGGTGATAGTACTTTTGAAGTTGTGCAGTTGCAGTTAGATTGATAACTTTTGGCACCAACTTCACAAGTACCATCACCAATAGAAGTAATATTATTTTATACTTTTCAGTGCATCAACTATAACGTCGGTCCAATTTTTTGTAAAAAATATTTATTTCACACTTTTGAGTGTAACATTAGTCCCGAAAATCGTTGAACGTTCACTATACCATATCAATGAAGATAGTACTTATCCTATTACCCACGTATATTCCTTGCTTTTAGTTGTTATTATAGAGATCTCAGAACATCGCTGCGGAAATACGCTTGAATATTTTAGTTGTTACCATGTTAACACCGATTTAACTCGAAAACCGTAACTCTAAGGAAAAAATGTTCATTATAAATGTTGCTAGTATCGAAAAATTTTCAATTTTCGAAAGAAATTGTCCTCTCTACATAGCAAAAATACATATTTAACATGCGTCTATCTCGAAAACCGTAACACTTTTGAAAAAATGTTCAATTTGAACGTTTCCGGATCTTGTCCTATCTATCTTATATCAACTCAGATTTTCGATTTTCGAGAAAATTCGCCCCTCCATCCCTTCGGGGCGGTTTTCGGAGGGAAGGAGATTTCGGATATGCGTTTTTATGAATATGGGACCATTTCTCAATCCCCTTCTTCCAAATGAATCCAAAATCATCAAAATCGGAGCTCGTTTAATATATAAAAGGCACGCACGAATCAAAAAAAAAAAGAATAAAGCAGACAGTCGAATTGTATACCTCCTCCGTTCGGGGTTCGTCGGTCAAAAATAGGAAAGATTTTATTAGTTGCTCCTGTTTCTGTAGAAAAAAATATTGCTAAACACTCTAATTCAATTAGTACGAATTCGTGAATTGTTATGATAGTCAATTTTCGAGGTCTATTAACCTTAGGGCATATTAGCACTTTTTGTAATAATCAGGCATTACGGAATAAAGATTGAAATAACTAATTTGAAAGAAGATTCTAATAATTGAGTTGTGGATCTTAAAAGTTTCCGTCACAGATTTCCAGAATAAAGGAACAGAAAATATTCCAAATTACCGCATCATCAATTCAATATTAAGTATTAATTATATAAGTTATTTTTCTATAATTAATTTTGAAATTATGAACGTCTACTAAAACAAAATAAATCTATCACAACATTTATTCAATACAAAAAATCAATCAACTATCGATTCCCTGAAATGAAAAAGTAAACACCACAAATGACCTCACATGCCAAACCTTCGGAAATGGATATATCAACAGATCTGACCTCATAGATCAATAACAACAAAACTGAACCCAATAAAAATGTTTTAATCTCATAAACTTACCTCTAGGAACAACAATGTATTAATCCGTTGAATAATATTGTTCCACGATCACCACATGTTTCTGTCGCTAGAATTTTTACGACCAGAAAAAAATACACCAATAAATAAGCCACTTAGCTGATTTCAATACTTCGATCGCAAATAAATTATCATCTTGCGTTGTTAGGTAGCAAAAATAGCGACACTGACACGATAAATCGTTAGCGGGGTCAGATTTGCACTGCACGCGCTTTAGCTTTTCGTTGCCGCTCCATGTTTTGAACGTCCCACTCAAATCGCGCTTCGACAAGCGTCGTACGAGCTCGCGTTCGATCGGATTCATTCATGATTCTTCGAGGTGTCCGACTTGACCCGCTTTCTTTCATTTCCTTGGTCTTCATCTTCTGTTTACTTTGTGGTCTTCTTGTGTTATTACCGAGAACTAGGATTGTCACAGCTTTCGGTGGACAAGAGGTTTTTTATTTTTACTCTTATCACCGACGAAGGTATCTTCCTTTACGTGGGTGTTAGTTAATGGCACTACAAAGTAGAATTACGGCACAGTGCGACCACGTCCTAAACACATCTAGGTACGGAGATTCTTTTTTTAGAGGTTGTTGACTCTATTTTTGTGTAGATAATGTAATTTGTTGAATACAAGAACCACTGGAAGACGTGTTATGTCTTGATGTCCTCATCTGTAGTATGAACTAATAAGGACTGATAAGTGTTTAATATCAGGGCGACAGATCTTTGCTCGGTTAACACAGAAACCCATAAGAGTTACCCGATAAATATTCCTTTTATCATTGACATGGCTCAGAATTTAAAGATTTCAAAATAAATATGAATGTGAAACATACCAGAACTCAGCTGTATCACCAATCGACTTCTCAACCCCACAACACTATAGGATACTGAATTTTTTATCTGCGGAGCCATTCTTGAAATAGCTAGTGTGGATCTTGAGGGTCACACCGATTGAATATGAAAGTATCGACAATAGATTTCTCGACTTCAAGAACCCCTTTTTGCTAATTTTTAGCAAAATCTGCTAACCCTTCCTTGAAATACCTAACGTGTACCTTAAGGGTCGCAATATATTAGATATGTACAAATTTTCAGTGAAAATTTCCGATTATATTATTAGAAAATCATATTAATATCTTTTATTTAAAAAATAGGTTACGTTAAAAAAAACTCAAAACTTAACAGATTTCGATCCAAGGAACTCTAGATTAATACCCGGAAGCTTTACTATAGGACTATTTATCCCTATAGTGTTATCGAGTTTAAATTGGTATTTCACATACAATCTGTACAACCCGTAAAATGAGAGTATTATTTGATGAAAACGATTTTTCTAGTGAATGTGAATATAACCAATCGATTCAATACACTCTAGAACCCATACATATGAATTTTCATCGAAATCGGTAGATCAGATTCCGAGTTAAATTTGCATATACTTATATATATATATATATATATATATATATATATATATATATATATATATATACAAGCATAGCTCGTTTAATATAATTAGATTTGTTAGTCAAGCCTGTAGGTAGGTACCTGATAGGCGATATATGTACGAACAATAGAATATTCCCTATACTTAGACGTGAGATCGCTAGAAAAATACTGATTACAATGTTTTAGGGTGCCCTGTAATATGTTTTAATACCCAAAAATAAACACCAACTTACCAAGAAAAAAAAGCTGTTATGCAATACATTTAAGTTGTACCAAAAATTTACAAAAATATGTTTATGGCTTATTTATATATACCCAAATTTTACCCATTTCAAGATATCGCCTGCAAATTATGCACCTGTAGCAACCTATTACCTTAGGGATGTTCTAGATCAATAGCAAAGCCGAGTGGACTGATATTCTAATGTTAATAGAAAATGTTTATAAAACGTGTAGTTTTGTCCAAGTAGTGAATATTATTAATTATTTGCATTTGGAATTTTGACAGAGATTAATAGTCGAATGCACAATCAATCTTAGTTCGTTACTAGTTTAGTTTGATAAACTGTCTCGTTTGATATTATCTTTACCACTGTAGCTAACAAACTTGCATTGAAGTATAGACTGATTATAAATACGGCTGTAAATCTTTTACTTTACCATTTAAAGAATACATATTGCAACATTTTCATGAAGTAACTAAAAAAGTCAAAAATCAACCAAAAAGTGGAACACTGCTGAGTCTACTGAGCATTCCAAACTTAAAAAAAAATTCCAATGTCATATTAGATATTATGGAAAAGCAATATTTAGAATTTCTTTGTAGAAAAGTAAGAATTTCAAAGAATATTCTCTAGCTTCTAGCTAGTTGAGTAATGCAATTTCTTCTACAGCACAAAATCCTCATGATATTTTAATTATTTATTTCACCTGGAAAATAAAAATAAATCAATGGTCAATTATTGACCAACGAAACAAACGGAGGAGGTAAACAATTCAACTGTTGTTCGCGCCATATAAATAGTAAACGTGCTCCGATTTTCATGATTATTTTTACTTTTGATAAAGGCCTTTTGAGGATTGGTGCCACTGAAAAAAACTGGGTCTGCGTCGGACCAGACTGTGTAAGTTATACTTGTTTAGCTATTCGCACGAATGACTTCATTATTATACAATAAACCTAGATATTATTATCATTATCAGTAGTTTCTTCTTAATCTTGTTATCACACACAGACAGACAGACAGCTAAAAATCAATTCCATAGGAGGTATTACCCTTACGTATTTGTGTACCAAGTTTGGTGTCGATCGATTAGCCTGACGCGGTTTCTCGACCAACACACCATCCCAGCGAGCCCAAAAAAGTATAACTTAAAAAAATCGACATTCCTTTCCCTCAAAAACTTCTCCAAAATGTTTTCAATTGATAGAGGAGTTACAGCAGTAGAAAAGTCTAAAATATGTGTATTTCTGCGATGTGATGAAATCTCTGAATAAGTATAAGGACCCTATTAACGTATTGTCTTCCTTGTTGAACGTTGAATGATTTTACCTCACTGAAGTAGGCACCACCAAATCGGCAAAATCGAAACGCATCCTTCGCACTTTCTAGTGCTTATTTTGTGCTAATTTGTGCTTGAAAAAATTGTACCTCGGAAAAAAATCGTGGCGTTGCTAGTTTCATATGAAGTCAGCACGACCACAACAGAAAAAATCAATAAAAATAATAATTTGTGCTAATTCGTGCCATCAAAAAGAAATTCATATTTGCATTCAGTTAAAAAAAAACTCAATAAATTAAAAACCAAAAATTTAATAGAAAAGTGAGTATCCACTTTGATGAATAGACTCGATTTTGTGCTAATAAAATATGTAATTGCAGAATAAGTAGCAGCGGCATTTCATCAGAAACCATCCAAGAACCAGCTAACGCTCAAGAGTAAAGTGCCATTTGTTATCAGCAGAATCCAGTCGTAACTATTGCAAATTTTAAAGCTTACTTTGTGCTACGAAAATATGTAATTGCAGATTTTGTACCAGTGGCATTTCATCAGAAGCTATCTCAGAACTTGTGTGTTCAGTTCCTGCCATTTCCTAGATTGAAGAACTCTCCGTAATCGTAGTATGTTTTCCCCTTTTTGTTGGCTCGTCACTTGTATACTTTTTCAATAAGAAAGTCTTTGAATTCTTCTTTCTCTTAAAAGCGAGGTTTCAAAATGTTTTACAGTGCAACTATTTAGTGCTGATTTTTTGTGCCACTCCGAATCGTCACTCACTACACGTGATATCAGATTTGTCATAACACGAAACATCGTTAAAAAGTTCATTTCTCATATTACATGTGCAATTACTAATTACATATTTTATTAGCACAAAATAAACGGTATCTGTTGCAATATTTGCGGTTCGAGTCTATTCATAAAAGTGGATAAATACTTACTTTCCAATTTAAATTTTGGGTTTTAATTTATTAAGTGTTTTTTTTCGAAACTGAATGCAAATACGAATTTTTATCTACTTCAGAGAGGTAATGATTTTTATGTCTAATGTTACACTCGAATTTCGGAAATAAATATATTTCGGAAGTTGGTGTGAAAAGTTTTCAATCTAACTACAACTGCACAACTTCAAAATTAGCAGTACCAATAGAAATAATATTATTTCAGTGCACCAACTAATAAAGTCTGTCCAATATCCCCAAAAAACATTCCCAAAGTAAGACTTTTGGAGGTGAGAGCTATATTCTGCAAAACTCGACAAAAAAATCTCAAATCTTTCGCATACGCTCAGTAAGAGCTCCACACCCATACAATTTCTTATGTTTTCTTTGTATACGAATTTTGCTTTAATGATACATTTTCATCAAGTGATTCTATCGCTTCTCACCGCCCCCAAAATTCCGTCCATGAAATTACTACTTGACGTATTATATTCATAACCCATAGTTCCACTAAATATGGACTAGCATTTCATCACCTGCTCACTTTAAATGATAAAATTGTCACTACCTTGCATACATACTTGAAATGAATGCACTATAATCCGTCTTGGAAAAGAAGATGAAATAAAACCAGAAATAATATTGCATTTGAACTTTTATTCGTTTTTACGAACTACATGTGTATATTTAACTATATGGTCAAGTTCTAAGGGTTCTATTGGGAGAAAAAATCAACTTTGTTAGTGATCTACAATATTATTACACACACCAAACATACAGAAGTGCAATACGATCTATTTCTTAATATACAGGGTGTTTCAAATATATTCGCAGGACTTGAGGATGTGATAGCTCGTCCAAAAATATGAAAAAAAGTTTATATTAACTTACCCTCTAAAATGCGTCATTTTCGAGATACAGGGCGTTGAAATTTAAGAAAAAAACGTTTTTTGTGACTATCTCCTGAACCGTTTATCGTACATGTTTTGAGTCAGAAAAACATTTTTGTTAAGTCATAATTGGTGAAGATTTTGAAGGAGTAGTGGGTGTTTTTCTCCACAATTTTTACGCTACTGGAAAAAGTACAGTTTTGGATGCCCGTTTGAACCGCGAATGTTTTCAAATTTAAAAGCGGAACAACATCTACCGAAACCTATAACTTCAGATGAAGACAACATAATAAATGTTTTGGCCTATTTCCGTGCTGATCCCCAAGCTTCCACTAGAAGTGCCGAATATGATTTAGGCTTGGATCGTGCGTCTGTTGGTAGGATCATCCATAATCATTAAATGCGCCCGTACAAGTTTACTAAAGACTAAAGTTCAAGCTCTACGACCACAAGATCATCAAAGTAGGGTTCACTTTTGCCTAACAATCCTATTGCGCATCCAAGAAGATCCTGAATTAAAAAAAAATTAGACAGACGAATCAAAATTTTACAGAGAAGGAATTTTTAATAGAAGGAACGAGCGGGCCGATCAAAATCCAAATATTGTCAAGGAAATGGGATTTCAGGAGAAGTTTAGTTTCAACGTATTTTGCCTCCGCCACCGAATAAGTTTTCTTATTTACGATGAACCGTTGAATTCTGAGAAATATCTGGAAATTCTAAGGTCAGTTGTGAACGACTTCTTGGACAATCTGTCATTGGAAGAGTGTCGTAGCAGTTGGTTTCAGCTGGATGGAGCACCGGCTCATTGCACATGGGAAGTAACAACGGAGTTGTTTGAAATTTTCGACGATCGCTGGTTCAGACGTTTGGGTCCGTGGAATTGGCCTACGAGATCAACCGATCTCACGTCACTTGATTTTTTCTTGTGGGGTCATTTGAAGACAAAAGTATACATGACACCAGTACAAAGTAAAAAAAAAGATATAAGCCAACGAGTAATCAACTGCATTGAAGAACTAGATGCCAGTGAAATAAGGAGGGCTACAACTATATCTACAAATAAACAGACATTGAAATTTTTGAAAGCCAATGGTCGGCATTTTGAAAACTTATTGTGAACGTTTTCTAAATTTTAACAGATAATTAATGAAATTATTTTGTGATCGTACAAACTTCCTCTTGTTCATTGGATGAAAATCAGAGTACGTTTCATTTAATTTTCTGCACGTTGTTGCGATAGTTTCCACACATTTTCCATGAAGAATAAACAATTTTATTAGAACTTCGTTTGAATTTTTATTTCATTCATTTCAAGTCACTTACGTTGAGAAATACTCAAAGGTATTATTAATAATGCACTAATTGTCAAATTTTCATTGTCATGTACTATGATGACATTTAATAGCAACCTAGATGAATATGAGAAATATAATTCTTCTTCTTTCTTTTCAGCGCTTGCCAAGAAATGAAATGCAATGTTACAGATTTTGAAGCATATTTGCAGAACATTGATAATGGTACCAACATTACCATTATTGTTGGGGACATGAATATAGATATACTACAAAAAAATGTGAAATCGCGAATAACTACATACTGACTCTCTCATCCTTTGGATTAATAATAATTAGGTAATATCTCATAAAATATTAGCTATAAACATAAAGTCATATTAATAAACTGACATTATTTTTCCATTTTGATCTGAAAAATAAATTAAAATTACCTATAAACATTCCATAAGAAAAAAACAAAGTTGTGTAGAGTTCCAACTATTTAGAAATACCCGGTATAATGGAAAATATTTTTATGTTGTAGAATGTTTAGAATACGGTTGGATTAGTTATAAACATTTTCTCATAATCTTTACAATAACCCCGTAATCGTCCGAATACCTACGCACTACTAATCTCCCACCTTATATTTCATACCCTGAAATGTACCTAGATATTTATCAACAGCGGGCCGCGTCTAATTATAAAAATATTTTTTACAAAAAATTGGACCGACTTTATTAGTTGGTGCACTGAAAAGTATAAAATAATATTAATTCTATTGGGGCTGTTACTTTTGAAGTTGTGCAGTTGCAGGTAGATTGGTAACTTTTGGCACCAACTTCACAAGTACCAGCCCCAATAGAATTAATATTATTTTATACTTTTCAGTGCACCAACTAATAAAGTCGGTCCAATTTTTTGTAAAAAATATTTATTTCACACTTTTGAGTGTAACATTAGTCACAAAAATCGTTGAACGTTCACTAATACCAATGAAGATAGTACTTATTCTATTACCCACGTATATTCCTTGCTTGTAGTTGTTATTATTGAGATCTCATTACATCGCTGCGGAAATACGCTTGAATATTTCAGTTGTTACCATTTTAACACCGATTTTACTCGAAAACCGTAACTCTAAGGGGAAAATGTTGCTACAAATAATTATGTCTTTCATGTACTGCAAACAGATTTTCAATTTTCGACAGAAATCGCCCTCTCCACATAGCGAAAATAGGTATATTTGAGAGTTTAAAATGTCTCTATGTCGAAAACCGTTACTCCTTTGAAAAAATGTTCCATTTAAACGTTTCCGGATATTGTCCTATCTTTAATTATATCAACGCAGATTTTCAATTTTCGACAAAATTTGCCCCCTCCACCCCCTTCGGGGGCGGTTTTCGGAGGGAACGAGATGTCGGATTCCCGTTTTTATGAATATGGGACCATTTCTCAAGCCTCCTCTTTCAAATGAATCAAAAATCATCAAAATCGGAGTACGTTTACTATATGAAACGCGCGCACAAACCAAAAAAAAAAAAAAAAAAAAAAAAAAAAAAAAAAAAAAAAAAAGCACACAATCGAATTGTATACCTCCTCCTTTTGGGAAGTCGGTCAAAAAAAGCTATATCGTGTGATCTGAACCAAAAGCAAAAAACAAAAAAAATGTATGCACGAGTAGGCAATGTTAGAAGAAATATACCTAGGTATATGACAAATATTAATAATTAATAAACTTTGCCTATGGGCTGGCGAATCTCTCCCTTACTATTTACATGTCCCATGTTACAATATTATAATTGTATTTCAACGATTTGATTGAATATACAATAATAATATGAATATAGCATCATAATAATACATAACATTTTTCAAATGTTAAAAAGTCTTGAAATTAATTGGGCATTTTCAATAAACAAATCATTTTTATTCCGTTTTTCCCATTTGCTCCTATAGAGTCGGAATACATTTTATGATAAGACATAATAATTATTATTTTTATTATATTAACACACAATAAGAATGTGAAGAGACATTTCTTTTTAGAATTTTAAATAGATAATTTATTTTTATTTAATGCAATCCTTGTTATTAAAAAGAAAATAGTCCTCTGAATCATATTAATCGAAACAAGAACGTCAACATGTTGTAATCTACATTCTTAAAGTAATAAATCATAGATATTTTGCCAACCCAATGCGCTCAAGAAAAGCTTAATAAAGTCTTACAACTTCGAGTGCTACCTACCTACCTAGGTATTTTAACTTTATTCCTGTAGCCGAAATGTAGCAAAGATTTATTCTAATCTTTGCCTGAATCCCATCCCACTCCTCCTTCTCAACTCCAGCAGATTGAATCTGGCTCCACCCACAGCGTACGAAAACGTCTAGTTTCTGATCGCTCTGCCATCTCTTAGTAAATAGATGTATATACGTCTCTGTTCTCTGTTACTGCTACCTCTCCCTTATTGTTGCCACTTAGTTGGAGTATACGTTTGACAAATATTATTAATGCGTTAAAAATGTACCACTTTCGAATAAGAGCGAAGTAGTTTGCATGCTTTTTAAATAATAAATGATTTTACAATCATGATCATAATTATTTTTTTAGTTTCACTTAGGTATTTATCCGATATCTATATCACTTAGGTATTTAAAAACAGGTCAAATTTTAGAACCGGCAACACCGTAGAGTCTTGAAAATTATAAACTGTGAAATCCGTCTACGTCTATTTGGTTTTACATATATTGATAATATAAATATTATATATATTCACAAATGATTACTTATCATTACAGGAATGTAGTATATACAATAGCTCGTTAATTTCAAGCCATATTTTTGAATTAATTGGGAAAAACCATTACGGGACCTTGGAAATCCAACATTTTTCTGTAAATAATGCTTCTGTAGGCAGAAGTGAGAGATACCTCTGCAAACTACAGTTTGCATTGATTTATTGGCACTGTTATTGTACACCTACTTAGTGGTAATAAGAAACAAATTATCTCTCTAATAAATTATTTGTATATTTGCCAACACTAAAAAGATATGCAAGGAACTTATTAGCCTGAAGTAGAGTTTCGCAATGCAGTTGCAATCTAAACAATAATATAATATATATATAACAATAATCTTCAACCAATTGAAAAGAAGATAAGATGTAAGTATACCTACCTATTTATAGCTAAGGACAATTCCTAAAACTCATTTCATAATAACGATAAGTTCCAACAAATAAGAATAACCGAAAACCTTTACCTTTTTTGTAGATATGAATAGGGTGGTGACTATTTTTCAACAGCGTACAAATATTTGAACTCAGAATTCCTCGAGCTCAAGTGCATCATCTTTCATTAAATAAAGTATCCATATTGGTTGTTGATAAAACCAAAGAAAACATTGGTTGTTCTTAAGCCAATATGTACCTACCTACTTAGGTACCTTGCATGTCGTTGAAACAGGTGAGGCGATGCAATTCTCGTAATACTGTGAGAAATAATTCATTATTGATTTCATCAGAAAAAACAGTGTATTCTTAAAAATAATGTATGAGCGGTAAGGGGTAATTTTATATAAATACAGTTCCACAACACTATGTTAACAATATAGGCTTCCATTTACTGGTCATGCCAAATGGCTGCGAGAATTTACAGGGAAAAGGGCCGCTCCTAGTTTCTAAAATTAAAAAAAAAACATTTTTGTTTGAAATCTTTTTGTTTTCTTATATTTTTTTCGAATTCCATTGATTTTGACAATTTATTTCTCGCTACCTATAGAAAAAATAAATATAAAAAAAATTCTTGAAATTTCAATACCCTGTAAATTGCAAACGAACCTGTCAAGAAGAATTTTTTCTGTGGAATTCAGAAAATCTTTTTAGTTTTCAGAATTATTATTCTTTGATTTCTGATGACATTCCATCATCCTAGAAATAATAATGAAAGATTCAATGCAGTAACCAGAACATTTGTGGTGCAATTCGATGAAGTCTCGAAAAGGTTCGAAGAAGTTTCAAGAATAGTTGACGAAAAATGTGTCACGACAGAGAAGAATATGAAGCTACTGCATCAGAAAATCAAGACATTGGAAATGGCAGTTGAGAATGGTCACAGCAGTATACAAAAAGATGAAAATGCGAGCCAGACCTTCAAAGACAAGGATATAGGGGACTTAGCTGAAGGTAGTATGAAAGTTAAGCTGCCAAACTTTGATGGAAAGTGCTCCTGGTCAACCTATCGAAAGCAATTTGAAGAAGTGGCAATGGCTAACCAGTGGACCGAAGGTCAGAAAGCTTTTTCGTTAACTGCTGCTTTACGAGGTCATGCAGCAGACATCCTAAGGTCTATTCCAGTTGGCCAAGCACACTTCCATGTATTGCTTTCTAAATTAGAGAATCGGTATGGAGAAAGTCATCTTCAGCAAGTATACAAAGCACAACTGCGATCTCGGGTACAACATGCAAATGAGAGTCTGCAAGAGTTTGAAGGAGAGGTATCTCGTATTGTGCGACTAGTATATCCTACAGCAGCCGATAGCTTCCTTGATGAAATTGCGGTGGACACATTTGTAAATGGATTGAGGGAGAGCGAGCTGCAAAAGGCGTTGAAGATGGCCAGACCTAAATTGCTAGAAGAAGCACTAGCTATTGCTTTGGAGCATGAAGCTGCTAGCAAACTTCCCGAGGGCGCCGTGTAAAAGCAATCGAAGAAGAAGACCAATCCAATAGAGAGTCCCTAGTAGACATGATAAGGAAGCTAGTGACGGGAGCGCAGTCAAAGAAGAGAGAGCCAAGTTGTTGGAACCGTGGTGAGCTAGGACACGTACGCCGCAGTTGTAAGAAGAAGGCGGCACAGTCGGAAAAACTAGAACGTGTCGAGATGGAAGACAAGGTTTGTCCTATACGACGAACAACCGTAGAAAATGAGGAATGGCAGACCGGACAAATGAAAGTGGCCCAAGAGAACGACCCATGTTTGAGAGTGGTCTTGGAGTGGATGCGCCGTAAGGAGAGGCCGTCTAGGCAGGATATAAGTTTGCGAAGCCCGGAAGTGAAAGCATACTGGAGCCAATGGGACTGTCTTGGATTAAGAGATGATCTGCTGTATAGAACCTTTGAGTCTGAAGATGGCACTGAATACAGATTACAACTAGTTGTGCCAAGAACCAAAGTGCCGGGGATACTACGTCAGCTACATGACGGAGCCTCGGGTGGACATTTTGGTATCACCAAGACTCTGCAGAAGGTTCGAGAGCGATTCTATTGGGTGAATTGCAAAGATGTGAGACAGTGGTGCCGTAAGTGTGAAGTGTGTGCAGCCAGCAATGGACCACTTGGCAGAAAGCGGGCACCTATGAGGCAATATGATGTTGGTAGTCCCATGGAGCGAGTTGCTGAGGATATTGCGGGGCCATTTCCTGAAACGGACAATGGGAATAAGTATATCCTGGTAGCCATGGAATACTTCACAAATAGGACAGAGGCGTACGCAATCCCTAACCAAGAAGCATCGACCGTCGCCGAAGTGTTGGTGAAAGAATTCTTTTTCCGTTTTGGCGTTCTTCTTGAAATCCATTCGGACCAAGGAAGAAACTTCGAGCCAGCCCTATTCCAAGATGTGTGCAGACTAATAGGTGCGAACAAGACCAGAACGACCCCTTTGCATCCTCAATCGGACGGAATAGTAGAGAGGATGAACCGAACCATGGGCAAGCACCTCTCTAAGGTTGTCTCAGAACATCAGCGAGATTGGGATCAGTACATCCATTTGTTCCTTATCGGGCGGCTGTGAATGAAACAACTGGTCAGATTCCTGCTAGTTTAATGTTGGGGCGTGAGTTACGCTTACCTTCTGACCTGGAATTCGGCCGCAGAATGGATAAAGTCCATGAGTTAGCCAGACAGAACATCCAGCTTGCCAGTGATCGAATGAAGCACCACTACAATATTCGATCAGCTGATGGAGTCTTCAACGTGTCCCCCACGTTGTATGGCTGTATAATCCCCAACGACGTCGAGGCCTTTATCCCAAACTCCAAAGGCAATGGGAAGGTCCATATGAAAAAGAGGATAAATGATGTCATCTATCGTATCCGAAAGTTACCAAGGGGAAACCCTAGAGTGGTGCACATAAACTGACTCGTACCATAGGCTGCATCGAACAACCAGGAGGAACGTTGAGGAGCGGAATGTCACTTTCAACGACTTCATGTCCAACTACGGGGATCGGAAGAAGGTCAGACTCGGTGTGACAGTTGAGGTTCAAAAAGACCTTTTCAAACTACCAGCCGACGTTTCTTTTGCCCATTGTGTAACGGACGATCTACGTATGGACCGAGGAATTGCTCTGGTGTTTAAAAGGAAGTTTGAAAGACTGGATGAATTGTCGGCCCAACGACCAAGAGTAGGAAAAGTTCTGCCACTAGCAGATGGTAATCGGAACCTCTTCTATTTGGTTACGAAGAAGATGTCTAGAGGAAAACCCACTTACAAGGACCTCTGGCATTCACTGAAGAGCCTAAGGAATGAAGGTAGGAGTTATGACATCAAGAAGTTGGGTCTTCCGAAAATAGGCTGCGGGTTGGACGGGCTTGATTGGAAGATTGTAAGGAGCATGATCGAATACATCTTCCAGGACGCCGGCGTGCAAATTACCGTGTGTTGTTTCAATCCAAAGGGAGTATACTCGGAAAAGACGATAGACTGTTACTTCTTCAACAAGGGTGTTTGCCTGGCAGGAACCAAGTGCAGATTCCGCCATGGAGCAGAAATCCAGCAAGGTACTGCCAAGGATGATTCTGATCGGGACGGTCATATGCTAAGGAGGGGCAGTGTAACGTGAAAACCTGAATACACCAACACACACTCACAAATATCAAAAACATCCCACGAATCCGGTTTTAATATAAATCCCCGTTACAATACTAATATATAATCATATACATACAGATCAAGGTAAATTCATTAGAAAGCGTGTTGGACCTATAGTTGTTTCAAAATGGTGTCGACCGGTAATATTAAAGTACCTATTCGAGACATTTGTCCTATATCTAAATGATGTTAAAAATATTTCAGCTTGATTTAAGCTAAATCTCTATAGATCAAAACGACAAAAAATAACTATTAATGTATTTATGAAATTCAACGGAGCCCTTATGTGTGATTGCTTCTTGATATGTGTAGATCAGCTGAGAAATTCATAGAATGAAACTTGAGTGTCGCACCGATACAGCTCTCTTAAATATTATTATTATTTGTCATCAGAGACAGAATTCAAATACAGAAAATTGTAGAACACTGTACATACTCGATTATAAAGTCTTGAGTTATACGTATTTGCGATTATCCAGATTGCCAACATCCATGCGTTTAGTTATTGCTGTACGAACTGTACTGTAGGCTTCTTTGATAAAGAGCTTTCAAAAGCGACACCGCAAGGAGAGTCGGCAAGGGTCTCTAGCAGAACGGTCCGAGCTATATATGAAGTACATTGGCCAACTCCTTTCAATCTTTGAGCGGAGCGGGAGACAAGCGGGAGGAGATGTAAAGGTTTCTGGGGAGTGAAGCAGTTTTTTATTATTTGGAAAATTAGTTACCGATCACTAGGCCGCTCATCTGAAAAAAAGATTAGGTAATTTTCTAATCTTTCTTTAAGAATTTATTTATTTATTGACATTTGCAATAATTTGCCTCGTATCAGGGGATACAGAGAAAATGAATGATGATTTTTTGCCAGAGAAATATAAAATAAAAATAAAAAATTATACATTATTGTACATACGTATTATGAAATAGCTATTTGTGCATTAAGTTGAGAAAAGTAAGATTTTTCCCATAGAAATAAAAACACGTTTAGGTGTCTATGATTTTTCTGTTCTAGGCGTGACACTGAAAAAACGCATCGTGAACGGAAAAATATACTGTTTGTTCCCAACGAATTGCACTCAAGATTTTGTAAAATCCGATAAAAAACTTTTTTATTTCTTAGTTAATAGGTTTTATCTTTCCATTTCAATAGGATAGTCACGTTCCTTTTGATACGGTGTGCCATTGCTATGGAAGTGATAGTAAACAATAGCTATGTGTGCATTTATATGGGAAAAGTAAGATTTTTCAGTTCTACTTTCGAAAAATCCCACTTTTCCGTATCAAAATGATTCTTGAAAAATTGAAGAATTACTAACCGGTTTTTACAAATACATTTATCTCTTGATATATACTATTTTTTGTTGATTTAAACAATACTCTTGTGAATTATGTTATTTTTCTTGAGTTAATCTGTTTTATTCATGCATTGAATTACCGGATTTCGATTATCCGGACGACAATAATCGAGTCTATACAATCAGACATTATCAAGATATATATTTGATAAGTTGGCGATGATGGCACATTTAAGATGTCTATGGGTGATCCAAAGGACGATAAAATAAAATACTGAGCAATTTTTGACCAATAAACCCCCAACGGAGGAGGTATACTTCGACTGTGTGCTTTTTTTTGTTTGTGCGCGCTTTTTATATAGTAAACTTACTCCGATTTTGATGATTTTTTAATCATTTAAAAGAGGAGATTTGAGAAATGGTCCGATATTCGTCAAAATTCAGCTTCCCTTCGAAAACCGCCCCCGAAAAGGGTGGAGCGGGCAAATTTTCTCGAAAACCGAAAATCTGAGGTGCTATAATTAAAGATAGGACAATATCCGGAAACGTTTAAACTGAACATTTTTTCGAAAGAGTGTGTATTTTTGCTATATCGAGAGGGCGAACTCTTTCGAAAATTGAAAATTTGTGGATTCTACATAAAAGGCCTAATTATTTGTAGCAACATTTATAATGAACATGTTTTCCTTAGAGTTACGGTTTTCGAGTTAAGCGGCGGTAAAATGGTTAAATCTAAAATACTTATGCGTATTTCCGCAGCGATGTTTTGAGATCTCCCAGTAATAACAACTACAAGTAAAGAATATACGTGGATAATACGATAAGTACTATCTTCATTGGTATTAGTGAACGTTCAACGATTTTCGTGACTAATTTAACACTCAAAAGTTTGAAATAAATATTTTTTACCAAAAACTGGACCGATTTTATTAGTCTGTGCACTGAAAAATACAAAATTAATTCTATTGCTGCTGGTAGTTGTGAATTTGGTGCCAAAAGTTATTAATCTAATTGCAACTGCACAACTTCAAAAGTAACAGCACCAATAGAATTAATATTATTTTGTATTTATCAGTGCACCAACTAATAACGTCGGTCCATATTTATTAAAACAATATCTCTTTGAAATTCAAAAGATGTATTTCAAAATAACATATCTACTCAATAGTAGTCGTTACAATACATACGGGAGATATGAGATAATATTGTACCGGGTAATTATTTTGTAACAATTGAGTTTACTAGATTCATATGTGATATTCAATATAGGTAACGCGAGGGAGATAAAATCTTGAGTGTTCGAAATCTGTCAAGTTATGCCTCGTTAAACGACAATCAATAATATAAATCTAACGATTTTGATGAAACTTGCATATCTATGAGAAAAAGCTGCAAAAAATGTATGCTCAAATAAATCAACTGCCAATTTTTTTATCTTATTCTGGCTGAACGGTTCCTCCTACCTCAAATTTGAATATAACCATTTTTATTTGTTTTGGCTCGCTGAAAAAAAATGAAAGGTCACATGGAATTCGTTTGAGATAGGTTGGAAAGTCGTGTGAGTGTACCAGATTTTTTTTGGAATGTAGAATTGATGGGTAGTACTCTCATATTCAGGTAAAGTAGTTTCATTGCAAATTGTTAATTTATTCATAACATTTACCAGCTAATAGTTGTTGATGTCGAATTCAGATTTGTAGGCTCACTTCACAAGTCATAGAATTAGCTATAAATTAATAAACTTGTTTATTGTTTCCGAATGCTCCTCCTATCATTATTACAAAATATAAATCTCTGAATCTTTAAAAGAAAGGATTCAAGATAGCAATTGATAGAAAATAATGAGAATTACATGAATTCTGTTCTATTTCAATGAAAACCATAGTGTAAAAGTAAAAGTACTCATAAATGAATATCTTCCATTACAAAAAGGGGTAATTGATAATCGTTCTTATTTAGATTTACGAATTAACTTGAGAATGTTAGTATACGAGTATAGTATAGAAGTAGATATTATAAAATGTTTCTAAAATGATTTATAAGAAGAACAATAAGTTGCATTAATTTCCAGCTTACTTATGGACCTCATACACATTTCAACATGTTCATAAACCAGGTTCCTCAACTTAGCTGAACAACACGACACCAACAGATGTATTTAAATTGTAAATTTGGTTGGTGAACAATGATTTGTTCTGAAGAACCTACCCAAAGGCAAGCGTTTGGGAAAATGTATGTGTCAAGTTGAGGTGCATGTTCAACTGCATGGGCCCCATTAGTATTTTTCACCCATAACATTGTCAAAATTTGTTATGATTTACATAGGTATTTATAATTATATTTAAGCAAACGACGTAAAAATATTTTAATATACAGGGTGTTTCATTAATAATGGGAAAAAAATAAACTGGTTAAAAATAATAAGATTTAACCCAATTCACTTAGATAACATGTGTCTCCTGTCTGAGTTACAGTATTATTTAATTATTTAAAAATGATTTTTCCTCATTATTTTCAAACTGTTTGGCTAATCTTTATCATATTTGGCAGGAAGTGTAGGCACTGCAAGCCTTAGTAAATTATAGTAAATAAACGTTTCTGGCTACCACCAGAGGCGTACGACAGGGGTAAGTGCAAGGTTAACCCTTCCTAAATTCTACGCCACTGGCGGAATTGTAATTTTAGCACAATTTTTCTATACTTTCTGTCTAAATAACATACTCTATCTTCGTTACGATAAAGTCATTATCAAATTTTGTTCATATTATTTATGGTAGCAAAAATGAAAAAAAGACTTTTTCATAATTACGTATTAGTAAAATTGTATGTTAAACTTCTTATTGATTCTAAAATCAACTGTAAGTTTTATTTGCGTAATAAATGCAAACCTATGATCCAAAAAACCGCCATGATAAATACACTTAAAACTGAGCATCAGTGCAGCGTAATCTTCAAGTTTAAATATCTCGAAAAATAATGACTTTATCGTTACGAAGGTAGAGTATGTTATTTAAACAGAAATTATTGGAAAAATTGTATCAAAATGACAATTCCGCCAGTGGCGCAGAATTTAAGAAGGGTTAACCTTTCACTTACCCCTGTCGTACGTCTCTGGTAGTAGCTAGAAACGTTTATTTACCATAATTTAGTAAGGTTTGCAGTTTCTAAACTTCCTGCCAAACATGATAAAGATTGGGGGAAAAATAATTTTTAAATAATTAGCTAAAACACCTGTAACTCAGACAGGAGAAACATTTTATCTAACTGAATTGGATTAAATCTTATTATTTTGAACCAAAGATTCTCCAGTTTAATTATTTCCCATTATTAATGAAACACCCTGTATATTCAGAGATAAATCCAAATTTTTGAAAAACATTCGACTATAAACAAATTAATATAAAGATTAAAAGTATCAATGATTGGCAAGAGAGATATTCAACTTGGCAAATCTAGTTCTAAAAGTATAAAAACGGACGCCGTGTGCGAATTTAAAATGAGAAAAAGAGTACCCTGTATACACTTGGAAAATTGTACATTCAGTAGGATGAGATAAAAATTACCTTTATAGTCTACTTGTTTAAAGGATTGTACTGAGCTCTTATACTACCGCGCATCGATAAGCATGTGGCGGGAGGCGATTTTACATTCGTAGCTAGATTTGTCAAGCTGTACATAATCAAATAAATCAGTAATTTCTAATCAGTCCTTCTTCCTCAATCGGGCGCTGGATTTTTCCATGGACTTTAACCAGTCCTCCAGCTCAGCGGGTGGTGTTGGCCTGTAACATGCGTCTTTGCCAGTCAATTTGGACATAACTTCTGGCACATTCAAGTTAATAGTACCCTGTTTGCTCAGTACTACGGCCCTAATGAAGCCGTCGTGCAGAGTGATGAATTGTTGCTCAATGAAGAGAGTCTTTTCATCCCAATATATAATCTGAAAATATAGTTATAAAATACATTTTGTCCATACTATAAATAAAATTTCTTATCAGCTATTATTGGTACAGCAAACTGCTCTTACAAACCATGTTAGTAGATCTTAAAATGCTTATGTATTATTTTATTATAGTTTTAATAACTTAACTAAGGTTAATGGTTTCAATGTTCAATTTGTACCGGTGAACAATTTTTATGATTCGGTAAATTATGAGTTTCTGTAAAAATATAGAATGTTTTATTCTAGATTCACATGAAATACAAACAGTTATAACCATGAATCTACATTTAATAAAAAAACAATTTATTGTAGGTATAGGAATAGCATTTGCTTGTAGCGAAAATGAAAATTCACAATATTTGTCATCAGCAATATTTTATTGATTTCTTTTTCTCCGGAAAAGTAGTTCAGTAAGAAAAAATGTCTGGGTTAATGATATTGATGAAGGAATTTTAGAATTTTCTGAAAAGCTATTCTAGGACTTTATGAAATGTTTTTCAAACCGGCTCTAAGTACCAAGCCGTTTGGAAATATCCTAACAGAAGATGAGTGTTCAGATTATAATGTAGAATTTCAGATTATTTTGAAAAGCGATAAATAGCTATACTATATTTTCATAAGGCAAGCTCTAATGAGTATTCACCATACTGGATTCCTGACACAAACTAAAGTTACTCACATATGATTTAATGTCAAGTATTTGTGAATGATAGTAGGTAACAAAAACTAGGTATAATGAATTTAAATATTCTATCAGAGAGGAAGCGAATAGAGATGACACAAATTTTCATTAACTTTGAAAACAAGACGAAGTGGCTACTCAATGTCAATGTCTACAAAATAAAAGAGATTTCAGAATTTGGGAAATATCCAACTGTTTCTGGCTAACTGAGATTTAGCTAAAAGCAGCTCAAAGAGCTTGTACCTTTTTAAGTAGACATTTTGTTTGGTTCATACGTGAAATAACTTTCAAATCAACTTTCATAACCCTCTCCATACACCACTGAGATTTTTTCCAAACTGTCGCACTATTAAGTATGTTATTTTTTCCAAAACTTATATTATACTCGGTGAGCATAGAGTTCTATAGATCTGAGTTTATGAGACATTTTCATTTAGGTACATGGTACATGCCCATTATATTCTAGATTTTTTAATTGAATCTTCTTGTAACAATATTCCTTCATATCTGAATATTTTTCGATTTTTGATTGTTCACATATCTTCGAAATAAAAGAGATATTTTTTATAAGAAATGCAAATAAGAGCAAATCGCTTTCAACAGCTCTGTGATGCCTGCGTCGAAGACGAGTCAGGAATTCTAATTCACAAACAAAATATACTTGCAATGTGTGACATTAGTCAATACTCTTACCTTAGTGGTGACTTTGTACGTGTTGAACAATGGTATGGTTCTTCTGTAACGGATATTACTGGCAGTCTGTAGGACGTGAGCCTTATTCTTTTTGATCTCATCGTACAAACCAGTTCTCTCATAGAAATGGAATCTGGCAAAGTCCAGTTCTCTCACGTACCGTGCATTGTTCATGTGTTTCAGGAATATGTCAAGATCTTGTGATGTGCATATGCCTGCAATAAGGACATTATGTTATAGAGGAATAAAAGAAATAAAAGTGGTAAAGGTGAAGAGATACACGAAAGGGCATGGATAACAGTAGCATCAATCGCGTTTGCAGCTGATGGATTACCACAAATAACAGCAGCTTCATATTTGATACTTTTAAGCATAGACTTAATAGGTAATTGAGCTAGAAAGATGAATCCTTAATATACTTATTAAATTAAAAAAAATCCGACAAAAAAGAAGAACATCCTCAATCAAATCATCTTTCAATCAACGAAAAAAACTGAATACAAAATCGGGACATTCGATTGAGAGCTACGTTGCATCAAACAAACAGATAGATCCATAGGTTAAACTTAGCCAAAAGCTGAGAATTCTCTCGACCAACTAACCTTTCAAACAAAAAAAAAGACAATCAAAATTGGCTCATAATTTTGGATGCCAGATACACACGTTAAACATAATTTTTAAGAAAACTTTGCTGGCTTTCGATGAAATTCACTCTATTAGTGCTCACGATTACTGAGTATTTAAATGCTAATTAAATTGTTTATCTTGGAAATTATAAAAAAAAACATTTCAACAAAGCCAAATTGGAAAAATGAATTTTCGAAAACACAGGAATTAAGGACCATTTAGTTGCTAATTAAATACCCTATTCCTAATTTTCATGCTCTTGATTTTTTTCACTCAAATTTAATCTATTATTGCTCACGATCCCTCAGTATTTAAATGCTAATTTAATGCTCATTGTTTATTATCAGAAATAATAAAGAAACATTTCAACAAAGCCAAATTAGAAAAATTGATTTTCGAAATCACAGGAATTAAGGGCTATTTAGATGCTAATTAAATGCCCTTTTCAAGATTTTAATGCTTTTTTATTTTTTCAAAAATCGGCAACACTACCAAATCATCATCAGCATCGCCGGATGCAGCCTCAAGTTCTCGGGCTTGAGAAAACATGTCGAAGACTTGAAGGACAAACTGTTGAATAGGCTGCGAATCGAGCTCATGGAAACAGAACTGGAACAGCAGTCGAGACAAGAGGATTTGCAGAGATTTGCTGAGAAAGCGAATCAACTGAAAACTAAAACCGATGCTTTGGAGAAGCATGCGAACAAAGTTTTAATATATGAGCAAATTATAGAGTCGTACAAAAAGAAGCTGGAAGACATGAGCGATCTGCAGTGGTAAGTCAAGCTATTTGAGGGAAAAACATGGAGTACCTTGGTTCCAACCTTGCTCAAGGCACACCTGGATTCTTGCAAGCAGCAACGAGCCGAGCTACATGGCGCTCTGCAGAACCCGACTAACTGAGCTTCGAGAATAAGAAACTGAAAGCGAATGATCCCAAGCAGAGCAATGCTTCCCCAAGGGAAATTGGTTTGCTGCGGAACAAGATTCTGGACAAATACAAGATCATCGAGAAAATGTAGCGAGGATATGATAAATGACAGGGCAGTGGATTAAAACGATTTTTCAATAAATATTTTTTACAAAAAATTGGACCGACTTTATTAGTTGGTGCACTGAAAAGTATAAAATAATATTAATTCTATTGGTGCTGTTACTTTTGAAGTTGTGCAATTGTAGTTAGATTGATAACTTTTGGCACCAACTTCACAAGTACCAGCCCCAATAGAATTAATATTATTTTATACTTTTCAGTGCACCAACTAATAAAGTCGGTCCAATTTTTTGTAAAAAATATTTATTTCACACTTTTGAGTGTAACAGTAGTCACCAAAATCGTTGAACGTTCACTAATACCAATGAAGATAGTACTTATTCTATTACCCACGTATATTCCTTGCTTGTAGTTGTTATTATTGAGATCTCAGAACATCGCTGCGGAAATACGCTTGAATATTTTAGTTGTTACCATTTTAACACCGATTTTACTCGAAAACCGTAACTCTAAGGGAAAAATGTTCAATATAAATGTTGCTACAAATAATTATGTCTTTCATGTACTGCAAACAGATTTTCAATTTTCGACAGAAATCGCCCTCTCCACATAGCGAAAATAGGTATATTTGAGAATTTAAAATGTCTCTATGTCGAAAACCGTTACTCTTTTGAAAAAATGTTCCATTTAAACGTTTCCGGATATTGTCCTATCTGTAATTATATCAACGCAGATTTTCAATTTTCGACAAAATTTGCCCCCTCCACCCCCTTCGGGGGCGGTTTTCGGAGGGAACGCGATGTCGGATTCCCGTTTTTATGAATATGAGACCATTTCTCAATCCTCCTCTTTCAAATGAATCAAAAATCATCAAAATCGGAGTACGTTTACTATATGAAAGGCGCGCACAAACCAAAAAAAAAAAAAAAAAAAAAAAAAAAAAAAAAAAAAAAAAAAAAAAAAAAGCACACAATCGAATTGTATACCTCCTCCTTTTGGGAAGTCGGTCAAAAATAAGAAATCGATCCCATTTTTTAAAAAAACTCAATATACGTATTTGTTAAAAAATTAAATAATTCCTAATGATAAACAATAAGCATTAAATTAGCATGTAATTACTGTGTGATCGTGAGCACTAATAGAGTAAATTTGAGTAAAAAAAATAAAAGAGCATTAAAATCAGGAAGAGGGCATTTAATTAGCATCTAAATAGCCTTTAATTGCTGTATTTTCGAAAATCCATTTTTCCAATTTGGCTTTGTTGAAATGTTTTTTTTTTATAATTTATAATGATAAACAATGAGCATTGAATTAGCATTTAAATACTGATCGTGAGCACTAATAGGGTGAATTTGAGTAAGAAAAAAACGTGGCTTTGTTGGTAGGAATAGGGCATTTAATTAGCATTTAAATAGCACTTAATTCCTGTGTTCTCGAAAATCCATTTTTCCAATTTTGCTTTGCCTTCTTTATAGACGTAGATCCACCCATATATAAAATATAATAAAGGGGCCACATTAGATGAATCATTTTTTAAAAAGATATGACAGTTGACTACACGCTTATTTTATATTATATTAAAAACGAAACGGCATCGATTTTGGGCATTTAATGTCTTAAAAAAATAAAACACTAAAACACGTTAACTTTGTTTTTGAGGGGGATACTTATTAGGCGTATAAGCAAACCCGCATCTGCATCCCCTTGGGCAGGGTGAAACTCACCCCTAAAATCTTAAATGGAAAGAGGGGTTGACATGCACCTCGTTTGAAAGTTCTTTCAATTTTCAATGATATATAGTTTATGACATTACATTTTATTATGACGCTCAGAAGGTAACTTTTATTTCTACTAGTGTCTGGACACCGGTGCCCAGACACTAGTATTCGTGCATTTTGCATTTTGTAGACACCTGGAACGTTGGTTCGTCTATGTGTTGTAAATAAAGAAACGTACGCAAAACTACACATGTATCGTGTTATTTAGTATTAAGCCAGTCGATAAATAGCGGTGGTTTTAATTCTCAGTTATTAAGAGGTTTTTGTTATTGTTCCCGTCATTTTGTATTTCATTCGTGCATAAAAATGGTTGACTCTATAGCTGAAAAACTGGAGTTGATTTCAATATTCTTTGCAAATCATGAATCTGCATTCAAAACAGCTGAAATTTTTAATCAGGGGCATCCTGACAAATATGTTAATTGAAAGTATGTCCTGGAATTGGCGCGTGCATTTAGAGAAACTGGATCAGTGACCAACAAAAAGCGGGATATTGCTTATCCTGTAGTCAATGAAATAGTAGAAGTTACTGTTCTAGGTCATGTCATTCAAAATACAACATTTACTACGAGAAAGCTTGCTACTGCCTCAGGGGTCAAACGAACTAGCATACAACGAATGTTGAAAAAATACAAATGCCATCCCTACAAAATACGATTAATCCATGAGCTCAACGAAGATGATTTTAATAGACGTCTGGAATTCTGCGAGACGATGAGCGCACGGGTAAATCAGGAGCCACATTTGTTATTTAATATCAGCTTTTCCGACGAATGTTCTTTCTTCATCAATGGTAGGTACTGTAAGCCGTCACAGTTGCTTTACTGAGGGGATACAAATCATAGAATTTTTCAAGAGAAGCACAAGCAGCATCCAGGAAAGTTGAACTTTTGGGCAGGCATCTTCGGTAATTCTGTAGTTAGGTAGTCCCTTTTTTTACCTGCTACATAACTGGAGAAATGCACTTAGAACTATTAGACACTACAATCAATCCTGCCTTAACTGAAATAGTGAAAAACCGCCATTTGGAAAATCGTGTTATGTTTCAACAAGATGTCGCTCCGCCTCATTATGCATGCCCTGTACGGGATCAACAATTTCCTCAAAGGTGGATTGGTAGGCGAGGTTCTATTGAGTGGCCACCAAAGTCGCCAGATTTATCACCGTTGGACTTATTTTTACGAGATTTACGGGAGCGAATTACAAATGAATATCATCTCAAAACACCAGATATGCTTCAAAATGTGAGAAACTGTTTTGAAAACAACTTGTACCACTGCATGGAAGTTGGTGGTCAGCAATTTCAACACCTACTTGATTAATACGTAAGTTTGTTATCTTTTTAATTCTGTAAATCGCTTCTCCTAATAACAGATATAAAAGTTAGTTTCTGAATATCATAATAAAATTTTATGTCATAAACTAGGTATCATTGTAAAGAGAATCGAAAGACCTAACAAACGAGGTGCAACTCAACCCCCCTTTCCATTTAAGTAGAAGTGTCTGAGCGTTTTATTTTTATATGACATTACATGCCCACTGCCGTTTCGTTTTCGATGGGCCACCCTGTGTATATATATATATATATATATATATATATATATATATATATATATATTCAACTATCCGTAAATTTCAATGAATTGACAGCATATTTACAATAAATATTTAACAAACTTATACCTATATCACTATATGTAAGTTCCTACCTACTTAAAAAATATTATCAGTTTTCACATTTAAACTCCCTCGTCCATATAATTGACAATATTTCATGATTTTGTCCGTGATATTGAAAATGAAGCTAGGCTACACACTCAATTCAACATAATTATCATGATCAATATTGCCTCTACACATACGCTTAAGAGCCCTACACACTTGCAGCTGGCCTCTCCGGCGACCTGCACATTTATGGACTGCCCGGGCCACCTGTAAAACATCCACTCTAACAGGTGGCCTCTCCGGCGGCCTGTACAGACCATACGAAAAACATCCCCATGCTTTTTCTCCAGTTCTTTTCGAAAAGAACTGCATAAACTTTATGATTAAAACTTCATATGCCGCTTGCTTTTTATGTTTACTCATAAACTCCTTGCTTTTAACCTACCATAAGCATAGGTGATTTCTGTACACTTCAATGAATTCGGTAAGAAAATTTTCATTTTTCGTTTAGTTATTACTTATTATAATATCTATGTATCTATTTATATTTAATCAGAGAATTGAAGGATCGGCAGTTACCATCCACTAACAGTTTTTGAAAGTCTGTGCAGGCAGAGGCGGATATCATGTGTGGTATATGTTACAACACTAACATCCTTCATCTGTGAATACGCCTTCGCTCGTCGTGACATATACATACCACACTTGTCCTTCAGCAAATATGTCGGATAACTAGAAGCGAATGTTGCTGCATGTTGTTTCACGATTGTTCGATTCGTCCCTTTGCTCATGTTTAGGATACATCATTTTTTGCAACACCTGTCTTGGAAGTTAAATTTCAGAGTCGTTATTCCTTTGATCACTGCGTTGATATTTTCGACAGTAGAAAAATTGAATGCTGTTCGCGTGCAAAAAGTCATTACTTTTCACATTAGTGCTGGCGGGGAAAAAATACTTCACGCTCTAGTGTCATAAAATTGCATGTTATCGTCAAAGGGTGCGGATATCAAGAAAAGTTGACGATATCATATGTACCTCAATCGTTGGCTAATAACCAGATTGCTAAGCACAATAATTACATTTAAACATGCACAAACTTTCTGCAATAGGTAGGTAATAAACTGATCTGATGTTATCAATATCAGTCCTAAAAGTTCAATATAATTGCGTAATATGAAGTATTGACAATTATATCGATTCAATTTGACAATATAAGTAATTGTACGTCTTAGGTAGGATAGGTATGTATTATTCTAAGAACTATTTCATTTATTTTGTTCTAGGTTCTAGTTCCTAGCAGAACAATATCACGAAGCTGCTTATAAGACAATATAATTCATTTCTGGATTGAGTTGGTCTGTACTTGATGGAAATTGATTATTTTATCGTGGTTATCCATAATGATAAATACTAGTATCAGTTTTCCACAATATTTATTAATAACGACAATTGTTTCGCCAACACAGTAGCTGAGATGAAATACTTTATATAACTTGAAAAAGCTACTTTATTGGCGAAACAATAGTCGTTATTAATAAATATTATGAAAAACTGATACTAGTATTTGTCATTATGGATAACAATGATAATATAATTCATGATTAACATTATAATAAGTAAGTGCTGGAACAAAATGTAATTGTAATTCTAACTCTGTCATACCTATTCAAATTATCATACCGAATGACTACCTAGAGCAAAATAGAATTCATTGGCCGGATCAGATATTCAAATTAATTCTAAAAAGGTTAAAGTGCTTCAATACTGTGGATGATATCCAAATTTTATTTTATTTCCTCTCAAGATTGATAAATCTTCCAACGATCTATCAAAAAGTTAAGTAATAAAAAATATACCTCTTATGCCCATAAGAATTTTACTATTTAATATATTGATACCTGAATATACCTACCATATATTGTGGTCATTTCATCTAATCTCTTCTTTTTATCGAACACTTTACCCCATGCGATGGTGAAGGCAATTCTCAAGAAGTAGTTCACATCCAAGAAGACATACAGGATCAACACCACTGTCACAATAATTGAATAACAAAGAAGACAGCTATCGTCACCCATGGTTGTTTAGATAATATTTTATCACAAGTTTGATTTATTTTTTCTACCAGTAAATAGGAAACGTTACTCAAGTATACGTAATAAAAATAAATTAAAATATATTCAACGTTTACCTAGACCCAGGTCTTATTATTGTATAACTATAACCCAGGTGACTATACCGAGCCACTGGGCATATTGGATGGTGGAAGGGGCAAACAACAAAGTCAATGGAGTACCTTGAACTCCGTTGTTGTTTTATTTATACAAGGTGGATTATGTTGCCGCAAGGCGTGCATCTCTGCTTGACCCAAGGAAATATACATTTCTGAATAATCATCAAATATTTTCTATGAATAATTGTGAAGGAAAAACAACTTTTGGGGTGACAATCATTGACCAAACCAGCCAGACCCATGGTCTTTATGCACCATGAGCCAGACCAACCATCTGAAATGAAATGACATGCTCCAACTCTGACTACTGCTGCCTACTGCAATTATTTACTCTGATACATTGTAGATATTACTTATGTATCGAAAATGAAATTATATAAAATTTGTAGATGTCCATGATATATAAATTATAGGCTTACCTGTGTTTGTTCGAAACTTGATCTTTTACTTTTAGGAATATCGGTATATTACATACCTATAGCTAAATAGGCAAACGAAAAAAATCGCTTAAGAAATACCTAGGTATATGCTTTCTAGAAACAGAAAAAACCTATCTTGATAAATTTACAGTATCAATAAGAATGAAATTAAAAATATCTTTTTCGTCTTCACTATCTCAATGGATGAGCATCCAGCAACAGACCAGTGCTAAAAGCTAATAAAAGAAAAGGTTTCTGAAATAAAGATTCAGTTGTATATTCTCTTTAATTATTAATAGTCCTAGATGAAATAAAGATGGTAGTTAGGTAAGTATATCGACATTTTTTATCCAGTCTTATTTTTATAGTAATTTTGTTATGGATTCCGGATATCGGGAGCCACAACTTCTACACTAAACAGAGACAACCATGGTTGTCACTGCGGCTGGGGCGCCACCAAGATGTATTTTTTAGAAAAATTCAATACACTGCCAGAGACGGTTGTCTCTGAAGCGGCTAATATACATATGTAATATGTATCATATCCTTATCTTTAGGCAGATGATCGGACAACAAAAACGTAATGTTGGCAGATATATTGCGGGTATTAGCTCGAGATATAAGATATGGGTTTGTGCTCGCCTCTTAGCCGTTTACCTATTTTAATATGGACGTGGCTATGGACCCTCCAGAGAAAACATACCTCCAACACCGTATAAAGAACTATGGAACTATGACTATCAGAGAAAACATACCTCCAAGGAACTATACAGTAGTCCAACTCTCGGCGGACCTTTGACTTTTTTGATTCAAGGTCAAAAGCTGGCGGCCATGTTTTAATCTTAAAAAGTAGGTCTGCAGCACGGTCTGAAGATAGACACGGTTGTCTCAATCCTGGGTACTAGGGCGGGGGAAGCGTTTGGTGCGGGAAGCAATCTGTGACGTAGCCGGTAGACCCACTCAGCGATTGCGTATCTAGCAGACTTCAGCGATCGACTGGCACTTTTATCTGATTAATGTTTTTGCTTACGATATACATACATAGTTCTAATCAATCTGAATGTAATAAAAGTGACAAATCACTATAGGTGAACAGGCGGCGGGAACGAAGCTTTCAGACGAAAATTTTCTACGTTTCAATTAAACCATTCCATTTCAAAAAACCAAGAATATTGTGAAGAAAATGAAAAATGACTAATATTGGAAAAAGTAATCTATCCATATCTGCTACAGAGAACTTAAATAAGAATCAAATTTTTCAATACAAAACAAATGGTTGCTGCAGGAATGAAACGCAATTACGTAACAACAGGAGAAACAAAATTATTTTTTTTACCGACGTTATCAGTTGGTGCACTGAAATGTACAAAATAATATTAAATATATTATTGGTGCTGATACTTTTAAAGTTGTGCAGTTCAGTTAGATTGAAAACTTTTGGTACCAACTTCGCAAGTATCTGCCAGCACCAATAATTAATATTATTTTATACACTTCAGTGCATCAACTGATAACTCCAATTTTTTATAAAAATATTTATTTCACACTTTTGAGTGTAACATTTGTCACAAAAATCGTTGAACGTTCGCCATTATCCACATATGCTCTGCTCGCATTTGCTATTATTCAGAAAACTAAGAACATCGTCGCGGAAATATGCATATTATAAACGTTACCACTTTACCGCAACTCTATGGAAAATTTTTTTCATAGAAATGTTGCTACAAATAATCTGGTCATTAATTTCCCATTCTCAGATTTTCAGTTTTCGAAAGAAATTGCCTCTTCCACATAGCGAAAATACACATATTTCAGATTTTAAAATGCTGTAACTCGAAAACCGTAGCTCAATTTAAACGTTTCCGGATATTTTGGTATCTTTAATTCCGCTCTCTCAGATTTTCGACAAAATTTACCCCCTTCGAGGGCAGTCTTCGGAGGGAACGAGATTTCGGATTTGCGTGTTTATCAATATGATATGAATCAAAAATCCAAAATCGGAGTACGTTTACTCTATAAAATGTACGCACGAACCAAAAAAAACAAACAATCGAATTGTATACCTCCGTTCGGGGTTTGTCGGTCAAAAATGAAAAAAATCGTGACTTCATTTGACACACCAAAAAAAACGGACACCTGACTTTTTTCGGTTTTAACTAATACCTTCGCACAATTTAGCTTATTTGGTCATTCAAGTTGTAATATTAAGAGATATCTGAATCAACATGTCTATGAGGAGGTACCTATTATTCTTTAAACTGGAAAACTTGTCGACTTGTTGTTTTTCGATTTGTACCCACCCCGAACTTTCGAATAATTGCAAAAATTTGTGATTTCCTTTTTAGCTATTTTTCGTTTATAGATTGATTTTCAACAATTTTATGAGCAATGCTTCCCGAAATTGTAATTTACTACTAATCTTCTTATGTTTATATTTACCTACCTTAATAAAATACTGGTTTGCTTGCTTTTGTTACTGTTATTATTTGTAAAAACTAGGATATATGTAGTAAACACATAGGCAATACATAGTGAGAGTGGCAAACGATTTAAATTCAGGTCTACGGATACGGCACATGCGCGCTCGCTCCCGATTGGTCAACTGCTGATCGAGAAAACCGTGTCTCCCTACGGACCTTAGGTTTGCAGCACGGTACGGACCGTGGGTCTGACTGGAAATTAACATGTTCTGTGTCAGGACCGTAATTAAAACTTATCGATACAAAAATAATTCATTGAAATGATATAATAGATATTATAAATTGGTCCATAAAATAATGTATAATGTCATTCTTAATTTGAGTGCATGAATGGTACATTTTTTTACTTGTTAATTGATAATTGTTATTTGATACTTTTTACTCGATAATTCTTACATGATGCTGCATGAATCCACACTAAGACGTCGTGTCAGTAGGAAAAAAAATGGGTTTCAAGTCTTCAAGTAATGGCATCAAAGCAATAATTGTAATTTGAAACAATTTAAAAACTTGATTTTCATCATTGATTTCTTGAATTAGGCAAAAATGAAGCCAAAGACCTGGGGATAGCTGGCGATATGCGCATGCGTCATGAACTTTTTTGGTTAGAGGAGGGACATGTCCCTATTTTGTTACCATGGATACCATATGTGGCATACACGGTCGTAAAATCGCAGGTCTGGAATCGAAGGTCGAATTACATAGGTCGCGAGTGGGTCGCTTAGCGTCTTGTTCAAATGTCAAAGTTAACCATAGCACTGCGAAATTGAGAAAAGGGGATGTTACTTAGAACGTAAAATACCTTAATCTTATTGAAAAGTTATGAGTTTTTGAGCGCCGAATACAATATAAAGACCTATCGAGATGGAAATATGTTATCGTATATAGTTTGAATCATCATACAATTTTGCATTATCCTTTGATTTGGTATTTTTATGTTTTAAGCAACATCCCCCGTCAAATGCGAGCCACGCGGCAGAAATTGGAAGCTAAAAGACTGGACGTTAACCGAACCACTTTTTTCACGCTCGTTTCAAGACCTTTCTGTATGACCGTGGTGGCATCATAGACATAATATATTATGTCTATGGGTGGCATACATATGTGACTCCAAGCTACCTCCCCCAACTTCCCATTTCGCGCATGCGTACTAAACTCGCAATCCCCATAGTGAGCTTCGCAAAAAAAATCAAGGATCAAATTATAGGTATATAGAATAGACCAATTGCATTAATCGGCCACAGGATACCTCTATTCAACTTTATTTGGAAGTACTTTTCCCTGTTGAAAGCGCATAGATGTCATAGTACATAAAGAAATTGGTAGAAATTGTCACAGACAGCCATTAGCATGGAATTATCTGGGCACAGGTATAGTACATTCTGTCAAAAGAGTAGCATTTCAAATGAAAGTGGCGTTGCAAACTTCCCGCCGCGCATGCGGAGAACACTTTCTTGCACATACTTCAACCTTTCTCTCTTACACTGCTCCTTAGAGAAGGGAAAAGTCGTGCGTACACGACAGGAGATGTTGCTCTGTATCGCCGCCGTGAAACGAAAGTGAAGCCAATTTTTCGTCGGCTGCCATTAGTTTCGCCATCACTTCGGTTTTTACCAAGAACGTTAAACCTAAATTAACGGTCTTGGGTGTTTACAGCTTATTTTCATTTTCATTTTTTGTGCTATATTTTAATGAAAACGACGATTTTTTTATCTTAACACGATGGTGAAATGCGAGGCTCTTGGATACAAGAGTCGCTGTCGAAAAAAGAATATGGTGTTACGTTAGAGCGCTGTATAAATGAGTAGATGACAGTCATGTCGGTGGTATAGGTAGAGGAGAGTACCTAACCTAAAAACCGTAAATACGTATATTGGCAGCCATTGTTTTAGTCCTCATTCGGTTTCACTTGCTCTCCGAATGCGATGTTTCCTTGATAATTTCATGCTCTAATTACTGCTCTGCTCAGCACAGCACTCGTCACTCGTCTAGGCATATTCATATTGACATCTTTAGATGTGTCTATGGTTTGTTGACTGGTCTATTTCTGAAGCAATACAATATTAAAAATTATAAGCCATTTATGTGATCCATTATCTAATTTCGTGTTTAGAAATTTAATTTTAATCTACACATTCTTTAAAAAAAGAGCCCCAATAATAAATTCTCTGGACAGAGTAAGTAACTAAAAGATTATTTTGACCACATAGGTACCACTACAGTTTAACGGATTTCATTATCCCTGTAATACTCCGTTTCGTTCGCTTTTCATCAAACACGAAAGACATTACGGATTAGCGGTTGTTCAGACTCAAATTATGCAACTTGTTTATTATTCTGAGAGAAATAACTTTTGCTTTTTCGTTGCTTTTAGTGTAAACCTTACTATACTATCTTTTAACTAGTATCATAAACATAAATAAAAAATGTAAAGGTACGTATATCTATGGCAAGACGCGCCTGAGCCACGCGAATAACGGGCCTTATCGCAATATTTATACGGTGCAAGTGTGGGAGGCTTTTTCAAAATTTAGTTTGCAGCGAGAAAACGCGACAGTTATTGTCGGGAATAACGTAAATATGGAGTGGTCCAAAAAAGCCTTGTTAAATTTAGTGGAAAGCTACAAATCTCGCAAAAATTTGTGGGATCCCAAAGACAAACATTACTTTCAAAGAGAAAAAATGCTTGACACAGCTGAAAAAGTGTTTCTCTTTTGAGATTGCAAGTCAGATTTTGTTTAACAAACACTTAAAATCGGTGCGGGGCATTCTGGTGAAATTTTATTGTCCACTCATATGCTGGAAATTTAAATCTGTTAGAAGTTCCGATCCTAACCTTTTTTTCTATAAAGCAGTGCGGCGCTTTTACCGAGGCTTTCGTTTTCTATTTAATAAGTTTGTTGACAGTAATAATGCGCCACTGCACAAAACTTTAGTTTTCTCGTCGTCGTCAGACATGATAGGTCTTCTTCGCTAACCATGTACATATATATATTCTTCAAAAGTTCGAGGGAAAATCGTCGTAGGCTCAACATGCCAAGGGTATCAGACAAATTGGCAGGAGGCTCGCGACAGTCCCGTTAGTCAAAAAGCGGGACTTTGGCATGACATTTCACTGGTCACCGACTAACAGCGATTGGCTCGATTCTATTTTCGATCTCTCTAGAATTTCACTAGTAGACCCGCCCACCATCTAGACAATATACAGCATGCTTTCTCAAACAGTAGTTGATTATCCTTAGGAGCCTCCATACCACAAATTAAACAGGGAACAGATGCGACACTTAAGACAGAGAAACGAAAATGTGAGAGAGATAAAATACTACCAGCAATTAAAAGGATTTAAAGGGACAATCGTTAACATTCGACAAATACCGCATTGGGATTGGCTAGTAGAGAGTTGATGGCGAGCACGTCACAGAAGGAATATAAAAATCTAACGATGTTAGTCTATGGTTGTATGTTTTGAATATAAAATATAGCTATTTATTATTTATCGTGAGTTTTTCGTCGTGTACCAGTGGAGCGTATAGCGGACAATGGATACTTCGAAGCTAAAGAAGAATAAATGGGGTAGTATATCGTATGCTTATAAAAATTGTACTATAGCTATTATTCCAGAAGTCAAGAATGCAATTTACATTATTTTTCTTTCCCCAAAGACATCACATTTAGATTTATCGTCCTCTAATTAGTGCCTCAGATTCTTTGCTAATTGTTTTCAGCTGCTCTACTTGAATTTTCAATAGTGGACGGGAGAATTAAAAATAGTAGGAGACTAAGTATTTTTATTCAAGTAAAGTTCCTATTTGAATAACTTTATGTACATTTTAGAATAGTTTAGGTCTTGGAATATACCAATTACCTAGGGATTGTTATGTTCTATTTATAAAATAAAAATTGTGCAATAATCTGTCTTCTTCCTTCTTCTTAATGATTTTTAAATATCCTTAATGTACAGCCTTCGACTTCTTACAATTTTATATACAAGTATAGATATAGATATACGATATAGATTAAATAAAAATGAAGCTTCACACAAAACTATCTTCATTTTTGCTCTATATATACTTCCTATCAGGATTTAAAGTGCCAAGGTCACCAGACAGAATCATCGAACATCAAACGTGCCGACGCTTAGTGTCGCATCTGTATAAATAATTAATCTGTGTCCATACTATCGATCTTATACCTTGCTTATACCCACATAATTCTATATACCTATAATTTGATCCTTGAATTTTTTTGTGAAGCTCACTATGGGGATTGCGAGTTTAGTACGCATGTGCGAAAGGGGAACTTGGGGAGGTGGCTTGGAGTCACATATGTATGTAGATTTTGGTAGAAAACGCTTGCGCTTTTTAAGCTGCAGCATCAGAAATACCCCAATAGTTATTTTTAAAAGCTTCTTTATAAACCAGCTTACTAGCGCAAGACGTCTAACAGCAAATCCTGTCAAAAATGTTGCAGCGCTTTCTTAGCTAGATGTGAGTTGTACACAGGGATGGTATCCATGGTAACAAAATAGGGACATGTCCCTTCTCTTACAAAAAAAGTTCATGACGCATGCGCATATCGCCAGCTATGCCCAGGTTTTGGCTTCATTTTTGCCTAATTTTTTCCACAATGCTAGCGGTATAGAAGTTTGAGTATATGATTCTTGCACATATCTTAGATGAACACGAACACAGTTAACAAGCTGTCAGAGAACGGTATTTGAACATCTATCTGTTCTCTGATGTTGCTGACAGATGATGACAGATCTGTTACAGTGTCACATTCTAACTTCTAACCTAAGATTTTCATTCCAACTTTTTTGCTACAAAACAGGGATGAACTTGAAGTTTTTCTTTTAATATTCAAAAACTTATTTTAGAAACTTTCACCTTCACTTATTATAGTTTCTGTATCATGGATTGTGAGGAAAATATTAACAAGAGTGATTTCTTCCTGAGAAACATCCCAGAAGTTAAAATTGGGTACGAAATATTCTTAAATATTTTTCAGCTGATTGTGCAACATATGATCACTTACAGGAATACTAGTCAACCTTTTAGAAAAACTATTGTTAAACAGGAACTACAGGTACTAAGATTAACAGAAGACCTTCAGGAAGAGGTATTGGAGACCCTCAAATACATCCATGGTCCAGTGAGTGGTATTGAAATTTAAATGATTAATTTATCTTTGAGCTTAAAAACATCCTTTTATATTTGTGATTCTCATAACATTATGCTGATTATATTGATATTCATCATTCCATTATAAAATTATAGGATTTCAAATTGAACGATGCTTCTGCTTATGGTGAAGTCAAGAATAACTTTTTGAAAAAATATTGGGTTGACCAAGGAAGTTTAGTTGTCAAAGGTGGCTGTGATTACTCTCAGTATAAAGATGCCCCAACTGAAGAGTTGGATCGTCTTCGACAATTTGGACTTATGCGACTTGAAAGGTACCGAGAAATCTATTTTACAAACTTAAATATCATAAATAAATGATCTTATCTTTTATCTTCTCATATATTTTAAACAAGGTTGTAATTTCTATTCTATGGTATCTGTATTCTCATTTTAGTTATGGATTTCATAAAAACCATTGCTTGGAAGCATTTGAATACTGTAATGGAAGTATAGAAGATGCTCTTTATGTACTTTACAATAAATATTTCAATAGAGATTTAACGTTGAAGGATATAGACCATGGTATGACTGAAAAGGACCTTCTAGAACAAAGAATAGATGAGAAGAGTTCTCTTGAGTCAATTTATGAAAATACTTTCAGAGAAAAAAGCGAAAATGTTTGGATTATATCCTTGAAATTAGACTATTTGACGAATTTATTTCATAAAAAAGAACAGAAGAAAGTTGTTCAACAGAAGAAGAAAGAAACGTGTAGAAACTTTATTAGAGGCAATTGTAAGTTTGGGAACAAATGTCGATTTTCACATGAAGTAGAAAAAGTCGAACATGATCCAGCTTCTCATCTTCAAGATTATATGTTCGATCTTGAAGTTCGTTTTACTTCCAGTACTAAGTATCCCTATGAACCTCCATTAATATTCTTGAAAACAAACGCTGTGCTTCCTCCACTGGCTAATTTACATATATGTAAAAGACTGTATGAAGAAGCCAAACTATTAGCGGAAGACGGTATTCCGTGTGTATATACTGTAGTCGAACTTATTAAGAATGAACACGATATAACCGAACATTTGAAAGAAGATATAAGGTTTATACCTCCCAATCAGAAGTTATTCGCTTCAGAAACGAGGAAAGATTCGAAAATCAAAAGACCCACCCATTACAAAAAAGGTTCCACGAATAGATCCAACAAGAAAGCCTTGAGCTCCGAAGAGACCCTCAAAGAAGATAGACGAATAATAGATAATCATATAGCAAAGACCAAACAAGATAAATTCCTGAAGATGATGAATCAACGGAGAAAGTTACCAGCATGGAATCTGAGAAACAACATTCTCAATACAATAAATCAATCACAAGTTGTCGTTGTGAGCGGAGAAACTGGTTGTGGAAAAAGTACACAGATACCTCAATTCATCCTGGATGAATGGATAGCTAATTACAATAATGAAGAGAAACACATTGAAGTAGTATGCACACAGCCTAGAAGAATATCAGCTATTGGGGTTGCAGAAAGAGTTGCAGATGAGAGAATCGAGAAAATAGGAAATACTGTAGGTTATCAAATTAGATTAGAGAGTAAAATGTCTTCGAGTACGAGATTAACGTTCTGCACGACTGGTATATTGCTAAGAAGACTTGAGGGTGAACCAACACTTCCAAATGTGACACATATAATTGTCGATGAAGTGCATGAAAGAAGTGAAGAAAGGTGAATAAGCAAATATTTATAATTGAGTTCCAATTATTACTAAAATTTTTGCAGTGATTTCCTTTTGCTAATACTCAAGGAGCTGCTTGAGCTTCGTTCAGATCTGAAAGTCATACTAATGAGTGCCACCATGAATGCATCACTTTTCTCTGATTACTTTGGTGATATACCAATTATTGCTATACCAGGAAGAACTTTTCCTGTTGAGCAATTTTTCCTAGAAGATATACTAGAGACGACAATGTACGTTTTAGAGGAAGGATCTGAATACTGTAGATCAATTAAGCGAGACGCCGATATTGAAGAGATGATAGAGACGAGTGAAACCAGTTATGCTAGTGCTATGCCCAAAGATAATATACGAGATGAAGGTCTAAGTATAGTCCAAGTTATGGCGAGATATAATGGTAAGTGAATCACACAATCAGTAGTAATTTCTCTTATTTATGTACTGATTTGATTTCATTACAGGCTACAGTAAATTGACATGCAAAAATATATTTCTTTCTGACGTTGATAAAATTAATTACGAATTGATTGAGAACGTTCTTACGTGGATTGTGTCGGGACAACATGACTATCCAGATACTGGCACAATTTTGATATTTTTGCCAGGTATTGCTGAAATTACTCTCCTTCATGACCAGTTGAGCGAACATCCTGAATTCGGTGTCCGAGCTAGAAAATACATTTTGCTACCATTACATTCTTCATTGACTAGTGAAGAACAGTCTGCAATTTTCAGGTAAAAGATGGATAAAAACATTTTATTAAATAATAACTTATATAGCTATTTCTCATCAACCGTAGGAAACCAAGAAACGGTGAAAGAAAAATTGTACTGTCAACTAATTTAGCTGAAACTTCTGTAACAATAGACGATTGCGTTTTTGTGATAGATTCGGGCAAGATGAAAGAGAAACGTTTCGATCCTAATAGAAATATGGAGAGCCTTGAAACGGTTTGGGTTACTAGAGCTAATGCCTTGCAAAGGAAAGGCCGAGCAGGTAATACAGAAACAATAGACTTGGACTAAAACTAATATTAGTTATGAAGTGAAAATCGTAAGGAACTAATTTTCTTCTTCATTCTTTACAGGTAGAGTTATGCCAGGAGTTTGCATACATCTCTACACTCATCACAGGTTCAAACATCACATGCTACCTCAACCTATTCCTGAAATTAACCGAATTCCATTGGAACAGTTAATTTTGAATATCAAGATACTGCCCAATTTTGACAACAGAGATGCTGCTAACGTTTTAGGTAAATACTCTTATGCTTAAATATTCAACAATAAACAAATTAATTATATTTTTGATTGCAGCGTCATTCATTGAACCGCCTTCTGAGGAAAACGTTATCACTGCCATTAAAAGACTAGAAAATGTTGGTGCTCTTGACAAAGACGATAACCTAACTCCGCTTGGTCATCACTTGGCTGCTCTACCAGTAGACGTTAGAATAGGTAGATACTTAAGCATTTTAATTGATTATGTCTGGAAATATTAAAGACTTCTATCTAAATTTTGCAGAGATATGATAACGATTGTTATTAGATTAGATGTACAGATCACTTTAGATGGTAGAATGACAACTTTGCCGGGTCATTGAATTGGTCTAGTTTTATATATTTATTTAGAATAAATCAACTAAAAAATGAAAACTTGGACGAAAAGCTACTGTGTTTAAAATATGCATTTTATATGGAATCTGTTATACAGTGCGCCCATAAAGTAACGCATAAATTCATTATTAGCTAAATAAACAATAATATTAAAAATTCCCGAAACTGGTGGATTTTTGATTTTAATTTACTGTTTTTTCAAATTGTAATCTAATATACAGGGTGAACTACCTTCGTGTGATGACGTCATCACTATTTTTTTAAATGGTACACTCCATTTTTTCATTTCCGGATTTCCCTTTATGAGCTGATTCCAAAAATGTATAACATGTTGCTTCAAATTGGTACAGGGTGGGTAAAAAGTTATTTACAAAATATTAAATAATAGAATAAAGGTAATAGTACGCACATTAAATGAAATTACGTATTGTTATACAACTACTTTGATAAACTAAAAAACACCCCGTATAATAAGTAATTTCATTTGATGTGCGTACTATTACGCGTATTTTTTATTTAATATTTTGTAAATAACTCGAAATTTTTGTATGTTTGCCCACCCTGTACCGATTTGAAGCAAAGTGTTATACATTTTTGGAATTAGCTCATCAAGTGAAATACGGAAATTGGCTTTTTTATCTTTTATTATTTTCGAACACTACAGTTTATACCGCAAACAAGCAATTCACCATTATATTATATTCAGACATATTTTAATTATCGAAATGGTAACTTTTATAATAGTCACTTGCTTTGGTAATTTTTTTTAATAAAGTTTCAGATTCATCAATAAAAAATATGTGCAATGACCGAATTAAAAAAAATGGGGTGTTCCATTAAAAAATGGTGATGACATCATCACGAGAAGGTGGTTCAACCTGTATATTAGATTATAATTTGAAAAAAACAGTAAATTAAAATAAAAAATCGACGTGTTGCTGGAATTTCCAATATTATTGTTTATTTAGCTCATAATGCATTTATGCGTTACTTTATGGATGCAATGTAGGTATATAATGTTAATTTTTTCATTGGAACAGAAAATTTGCTCTTGCCTCTGGTCATGTTTATGGTTTTACTTTGGATATTACAAGGTTACTTAACCAATCACAAGTTCGTTTATTATGTTCCTTTGTGTCAAATATTCGCATTTCACAGTAAAAATCTTGACAACGTTTGTAATGCAGTTGCGCTTATAAACTAAAAAAATGAGAAATTTTAAGATTTTTAAGTGCAAGGTATTTAGTATCGATTATAATAATTAAATAGAAGATTCCAGGTACTTTTTGGTACCAACCTCAAAATTTTATAATTTATACATTTTAGATTGTTTTTAGATGCATTTTGTTTGATTCACTTTTATTTATTATTATTTAGTAGACCTTCACCTTTTCATAGTCGGTAACAATAGAAGTAGCGCTCATCTGACTTTTTTTCCAGGTAAACTCATGCTTTATGGAGCAATTTTTGGTTGTGTTGATGCAGCACTCACAATGGCTGCCTGTTTGAGTTACAAGAACCCATTCGTTTCACCGTTTGGAAAAAGAGATGAAGCCAATAAGAAGAAGCAGTCATTTTCTGCTGGCTATAGTGATCAAATAACAATTTTAATGGCCTATAGAGTATGTATTTCTATTTATTTCAAATCATTGAGTATTTTTTTAATTGTATCTTTGTTTCCTCTTAGAAATTTCTGCAAGTTTATCAAAAAAGTCCTGTGGGGGGAAGAAATTTTGCTAACGAAAACTTCCTATCGCATAAGACATTGATTACGATAGCGGACATAAAGCATCAATTTTTGGAATTTTTGGTTGATATCGGGTTTATATCGGTTAATCTTGATGGAAGGCGTAGATTAGGAAATGATAGGGTATACGAAATTACTGGTGCAGATGTAAGTTTAGAATTGTATTTTCCTTAATATTTTTTTACTGGAAACGTATTTTTTCAGTTCAACAGGAACGGTGATAATTTTCGATTGTTGACATCAATTCTTTGTGCGGCATTATATCCTAATGTGGTTCAGATTCTGACACCATCCAAATCTTATATTATGAGTGCAGCTGGGGCAGTGCCTAAAGAAAATAAGGCCAAAGACCTTAAATTTTCGACAAAACAAGAAACAGTGAGTTGTTAATTTTAAAAGTGCAATCAGACTCTATGAGATTTTTTGGCATTTCTTTAAATATCTCTCACTTTCATGCTGTATTTAAATTGTCTAAGATTTGCCCATATTTTATTAAGGTACCTTAGCTATTCACATCAATTATCATTCCAGGTATTTTTACACCCGAGCTCGATAAATTATACAACTACAAACTTTCCCAGTCCATACATGGTATACCAAGAAAAAGTGCAGACTAGTAAAGTTTTTATCAAAGACACCACAATGGTGCCAGTTGTTCCACTTATAATTTTCTCAGGTTATGAAGTCGAGATCAATGTGCAAAATGGTAATACCTTTATATTGCTAGAGGATGGTTGGATTTTGTTTCAAGTAGAAGAGCACAGGGTATGTTATATTTTTTGTCTTGTTTAAAATTATCAATGAATTACGTTAATATGAAATTATGATAGATTTGAAATTTTAGAGTGTAAGTATAGAAGTTTATTTGTTTTTAGATAGCAGAGATGCTCAAGCTTCTGAAGCAAGAACTGTTCGACTTATTAGAAGAGAAGATCAAAGATCCTCTGCTAAACTTATTACACCATGACAAGGGCGAGAGGATTATAAGTACTATCTTAAAATTGATAAATACGTGATCAATAATTATTGTTTTTTTATGATATGATATATTTTATACCGATGTATACGTATTATAATTCTATTTATTACCTTAAAACGAACGAAATTGTTACGAAAATAAAATATCATTACTGTTACTTTTTTCGCTTGTGTATTTGTTCATTTGATATGGTTTATTTTTATACTGACGTATATATTATATCATGTTTTTATTTATTATTTGAAAAAGAATAAATATTTTACTATAAAAATGTGAAATATTGTTCATCCAAGAAACCAAGGCGAGCAATCTAATTGATGCCTCATTAAAGTCGATTGTCTCATGTCATATTTATTTCTCTTTTCGGTTTCTACATTAGTGTAACGGGCATATAACAATGACTGGGAAATATTTATCTTCAAATTTATTTATTGACACTAAAATATCACAGATTTATCCTACACAACACTATGGACTACTATGTACCACTTACATTTATTATTTATATTCTTTACAACCGTATTTGAACCAAGCGTTATTTATTTATGTTGTTGGTGGCCCCCTATTAGAGACCCAACTACGCCGGACTGCACTGTTATTCCGGTCGCCACCGTACTGCCGGTCTTGACGGACTGCACCATACTTCTGGTCTGCACTTTACTCCGGTCTCCACCGTATCGCTGATGTCCAATGTATTCACCGTACTCACTCAACTACTGCACCGGGCTGACTGACTATCTGACGCTGCAGCAAATCCTCTTTAATATAAAGGCAAGCCGCCTTCATCTAGAAGCTTTTATCGGCACCTTCCAAAGCGAACTCACTATATGTATGACCTTGGCATGTCTTTGTGAGCAATAGCAGTAGGTAATTCAGATTTGGGTAGTATTCGAATACCCGTTATTCTGAATCCTATTCAGAATACAATTAGCTGGTATTCGAATACATTTGTGGATTTGTTATTCGACTGAATACTTTTTTGCTAGGTATTCTGGATTCTGAATACCGTTTTTGAATCCCAGTATTCGAATACTCACTATTCGAATCCCGCTATTTGAATCCTAGAATTTATTCGTTACGCTTAACGCAACTGAAGCGTGTTCAAACACGTTCCCGATGGTTGTGGACCTCGCACATCTTATAAACGTATTACGAATACTGTGTGTGTAACGTCTTCATGACAATAGTTGGTGTCTGGTCTGTAAGGCAATATTGTGGTGATTGTGAATTTCCTTTTGTGTAGACTTTAGACTTGGATAAAGATGAGATCAAGGAAATTAATAGTTTTTTAATAAGTATATTACACATTGTCAGTTACGGAGTTTCTAAGATGGTCGATAAAAACACTGAACGACGGAAATATTTTGTTACTAATAATTCTAATAAGTATATTAAACTTGAAAAGATTTATTTGTTAAGAAGGTTAAACAATATTATAATGAGAAGGAATCCAATATTAGGTCAGTTTTAAAAACATGTGAGTTTGTCTGTACAGCTACAGACGCATGAACTACTAAACAACGCAGCTTTATTGGAGTTACCTCACTGTTATCTGCAAGAATACTGTTGTATTTTGAAACCAATTGCTGAAACAGTAGATTTTCTACAAGGAGACACTCACACATATTTTGGTTATTTATTACCAAGTATAACTTCTTTGAAAACGAAACTCATTAAAGTAAAATCGAACATGACACTTAATAGGAGTACCAGCATAATTTTAGAACACTTAATTGATCGCGTCAATGTCAGATTTGAGCAGTACTTTGACCTTACAAAAGCCGAAGCAAAAGAAGCAATAACTTGACCGACTATTAAATTTAGGTGGCTATCACAAGTATCACAAACCGTTTCATTAGATATTGAGGAAAAAATAAAAAATATTATAATTGATGCTGGCGTGGAACTCCAAAAAGATATTCTGAAACCTGATATTAATGGTAAAGAATCAACGACCGATAATGATATTAAATTTTTCGAATTTGAAAATGAGAAAAATTTGGAAAAAATAGCAATTTAATTTCGCGGGAGAAAACCTTTTGCAATATCTTGAAGATAAAAGATTAGGTTTGGAGATGCTTAATGATTACCCTTCAATTATACAAATATTTTTAAGATATAACACCATATTACCGTCGTCTACTTCAGTGGAACGATTGTTTTCTTTTGCGGGTATGGTAAATACGCCAAAGCGTCAGAATTTAAGTGACGATGTTTTTGAAATATTGGTATTGTTGAAGGCGAACGGGATAGGAAATTCTTAATCTTAATGTTTCTTCTAATTGATGTTTTTTTCTGTTTATACCTATTCAAGTAGAAGTACGTTGTAATGCGGTTATTCGTGCCTATTTTTATTTAAATTAGAAACCATGTATTTTAAGTTTTGCTAAACAATTATTCTGTGTTACCACTGTGCCAAAGTACTTTATTTTAAGTTTTATTTAAGTGTTTATGTACGTCTTAGGTAGTTAATAGGAATTGGTTTTTCTAACTTTCATAAACAATACTCAAGATTTGTTTATTTTTTTTATTAAATAAAAGATGATATTTTTTTTATCTTACGGAGTACCAAGGAATTTTAAGTCATATTCATAATTAATATTGTTTATTTTTCATTAAAACTTTAAGAAATAAAAATAATAGTTTTTTTTATTAAATGATTATTTTATTTAATCTCCCTGGTGACTTTGTGTATCAAAAATATATTTTAAGTTTTATTATAGATTTCTTATTTTTGTTATATATTTTTATAAATTAGCTACATAAAAAAACAAGCTTTATGTTCGCATATGTTTTTTTCGTTGGAAGATTCATGAAATATTCATATGTAAACGAATCCAGGTATTCAAATACAGCGATTATTCGAATTTAGAATAAAGTATTCAGGATTCGTATTCGAATACCGGACCCAGTATTCGACCCAAGTCTGGTAGGTATGCCTTACATTCATTACACCCGGATTCGTTAACTTCCGGGCTTAGTTGCTACACCCTCTGACGAATCATGAATCGCACATGCTTCCTCGTAATGGCTTCCATACAATATCACTCGTTACACTCATTACATTATCCCCTCCTTAAGTCTGATCGTCCCGATCAAAAACATCCTCGAGGCTCAGGCATCTTGCCCATGAAGGCAACACGACTTCTTGGCTACAATTGACACCTATCTGATGCCAATAACAACAGCTGCATCTCGTTGGCCCAACATTGACATTGACGGATACTCGCTGGGTTACACCAATAAGTTCAACGGCACCTTCCTATTGAACTCCACCGCCAGGCTTCAGTCACAGCCAACATGCTCTCTAATCCCGGAATGAGCAACTGTAAACTCAAAACATTGTTATTTTCATGGCCATGTCGCCATACTCACCAGCAAGTTCCGATCGAAGCACATATTGTCACACGACGTTCTAGAATATTCACCTGCAAAACATTGGATCTCACGGACATAGATGACTCATTTTACCATGGGTTTCAGGTTGCCGTATACTGGGATTTGATGCTCACAGCTACCACGGTCTCATTCTCCATGCCTAAATTTTGCTCGATGACCACACCAGCTTCTATACTGTCTGTATATTCGGCCCAGTACCCAATGCCAATACATACCGTCGGCATCTTCAGTCGTCCACATCTCAAGGTGATTTCTCGTTTGCACCCACAGGAATCTTCTCACCAAGTTTCATCATGCCATTCGGCCATGTAATATAGCTTCCAAACTTAGGTACCTACATCTGTACCACGAGATCCCAATCCAGGACGCATTGTCTACACCGATCGCCTTATACCGACAGCATCTCCACGTCATCCGCTATTTCACTGGCAATTCTCGGTAACACCCACAGGAAACTGGTCAGCATTACCCATCAAGTTGTCACGTCACCCGGTAATGCAGTACCACTTACGGCATTGCATCACCAGATCCTTACCATCGTTTCATGCCCAGCGTCGAGGACCTTCTTCATGAAAGTCTACACCGTTGGCCTTACATCCACAGCAAATCCACGTCCTCCGCTATCCTACAGGCAATTCTCGGTTACACCCACAGGAAACTGAATCCTCTCCAATATAAAGGCAAGCCCCCTCCATCTAGAAGCTTTCATCTTGGCATGTATCGACCCCGCTGACGTCCGTCCTCGTCAAGAGGTGCCATCCTCGTAATGGCGTCTACACTATATCGCAAACTCGTTACATTAGATTACCTGTTGTTATCAATGCTTGTTCGTATATCATATATTTTGACATACGAATATTTACACGTCATAGGACGAATATCTTTAGCGACTTAGCTAATTTTGATCAATACCAATTTTACGTTTTAGCAAGTCTTGGTTTTAAAATAAATAAATAACTTTTACGAGTGGAATATATTGAACTGAATTGCAGCTGGGTCAAAATAACAAGAAAATACAGCTTTCCGGTTCAAGAATTTTATTTTCCCAAAATAAAATTGTTTTGGTACGCCACTGGTAATACTATTTGATAGCTTGACTGGGTCTGGTCGGACTCCTTGAGGAGATACTACATGACCGAGGTATCGTAGTTCCTTCCGGAAGAGTTCGCATTTATCCGGGTTCAACTTCAACTTGGCTCTTCTCAAACGTTGAGTACTCCTTCCAGATTACGCAGGTGTTGGCCAAATGTCTTACCCATGACTATCACATCATCTAAATAAACCAGACAGGTCTGACAAGACAATCCTTTTAGAACTGTATCCATCAATCGCTCAAAGGTGGCAGGAGCGTTACACAACCCAAACGGCATAATATTGAATTGCTAGAGTCCGTAACGCGTGATGAATGCAGTCTTCTCTTTATCTTGTTCTTGGATGCCAACTTGCCAGTAACCAATGCGAAGATCCAAGGTAGAGAACCATTCAGTACCTGCCAGTGTGTCGATGGTGTCGTCGATCCGAGGCAGAGGATAAGAATCCTTTCTTGTAACGTCGTTGAGGCGGCGATAGTCGACGCAGGATCTGATGGAGCCGTCTTTCTTTCGCCCCAGAACTATCGGCGACGCCCAGGGGCTGGTGGATGGTTCTATAACGTTCCGCTCCTGCATATCAGCCAGCAGTTGTTGAACCTCTTCCTGTTTGGCGAGCGGTAGCCGTCGGGCTGCCCGTCTGATCGGAGCGGCATCTCAGGTGAATATCGAATGCTGCACCAGATTAGTATGACCCAGATCATCGTCATGAAGGAGAAAACGTCCTGATACTTCCGTAGCAGTCCCTCAGCTTGTCGTTGCTCACCACCGGCCAGGATTCTAGCATCGGATATCAACTTCTCGTTCTTTGCCCATGTGCATCACTTGATTTACTAGATGGCACGTCCTAATTTCGTCCCAAATTTCAGGACCACCTCCTGATCGCTCATGTTCATGATTCTGACTGGAATTTGACCATCTTGTACTACGTTCAATGTGCGTCCCACCGGTAGCTGTCCATTGTGCGGTTGGGGTTCTACCACGCCCACAAACTGTCTACCAGTATCACCAGTGACAGCAGCCATTAACACCTTTTCTCTTCTTCTCTTCTTTCCTCTTCAATGGAAACTGTGAGAACGGCAGCTGAGCTATACCCATCGTCTAAGAGGATTTCTTCACTCCCGGTCTTCAACCTTCGCCCTTTTGGATCTATCAAGATGTCAAATGTCGCTAGAAAATCCAGCCCTATGATAGCGTCATCCCTGATGTTAGCTATCAAGATCATAGTTTGATATTCTCTAGAACCCAGTCGAACTCTGACCTCACGTTGTCCCAGGATTGGCAAGCGTTCCCCTGAGGCCGTTTGTATCACACAGGCCCTGTCCATTGGTTCCCAGCCTCTTCTGATGATATAGGGTCGGACGATGCTTCGTACTGCTCCAGTGTCTATTAAGAGGGAGCAACTGATACCCTCAATTTCTCCATCAACCGTTAAGCTTTGTCCTTGGGTCCCGACTTTACTAAAGACGACGGCAGCTGATTGATTCTGTTTCAGTCGCTTGGTCTCGTTTAGACTGCACTGGCCTATCCCATGTCCAAATCTTCGGCACCAACGACATCTGGACAATCGTGTTCCATCGGTTGTAGGCGAAGGCCTGCGTCGCCTAGGGCAACATGCCAAGAGATGTCCCTGTTTACCGCATCTCCAGCATCTTAGCAGTGATGGGCCTTCCTCTTCCATGTCGCCAACCTCTCTGACTCTCACAATTGGCTTGGCCACCCTCTTAGCTGCTTCCAGTTCAAGCGCATGGATTAGGGCTTCACTAATCATCTTCGGACACTGCATCCGTACGCCCTGCTGGATGTCACCATCTTTGATAGCATCGATGAACGCTGATACTCCAAGGCGTGCCCGTACCTCACTGGTGAATCCCTCCGGATAAGCCAGATGTGCTAACCTTTCAACATCCGCTGCCAACTCCTGTAACGATTCATTGGATCGTTGACTTCGATGTGTCAATTGGGCGTTGAAGATGGCGGCCTGATCTCTTTCCAAATCGCAGTTCCATGGCCTCAATCAACTGCTGGAAACTCCATGATTGACCATCAGGAAACGATCTCAGAACCTCTATAGCACGTAGCGCGGAGTGCCAATACCAGTGCCGTCGCCTTCTTCATTAGGCCCCAATGATTAGCGCTAGCGGTTGCCTCGAACTGCCTCAGATAGGTTGTCTAAGAGGTGCTGCCGTCGTAGGTAGGCCCTTCATGAAGGCTATCGACCTGTTCTCGCACCTCTCCCAGATGTTTGGCTTCTACTTTCAACCGTTCGTCCATACCCTGCAGGATACGCTCTAATCCCAGGGTTTGCTCAGCTTGTGTTTTGGCCTGTTCAGCCTGCTCTGCTAATTTGGCTTTGATGTTGCTGGACTGCTCTGCTAGCTTGGTTTCGATGCTGCTAAACTGCGCGGCTTGTTGTTTCGTCAATTCGGCAAGGGTTACCATAATGGATTCCATGTCAGCCTTCCTTGTGGGCATCTTCTGTTCTTGTTATTTGACTAGAAATCCCACTTCTGACACCAATTGAACTGAATTGCAGTTCGGGATCCTCTCAGTTTGGTCAAAATAACAAGAAAATACAGCTTTCCAGTTTGAGAATTTTATTTCCCCAAAAAAAAATTGTTAGGGTACGCCACTGGCAATACTATTTGATTTATTAATTCCACGTGCAGGCTGGACTGGTTGCAGATGTCTTCTTCTTCTTCTTCGATGACTCAGCTGGGAATAATCTGATTTCAACTCTCACTGATTTTTGTTCTACGAGGTCTCTAGGAGAAATGAACTGCCCGTCGTATGAGATTTGTAGTTTATATAGGTAATTAGATTGATCCATCCTTTTTCCACTTATTTGATGTGCATTTAACTATTCCTCACACTCCGTAACACATGGGTTTCATCTGGAAAGATCCTTGGCATTCCATGCTCATTCCAAGTGAAATTCCTTCTCTTGCTTTTTGTTGTTGAGCACCTTAGCGAGTGCGGACGTTGGTGGGACCCGGGTGGTGTGTTGCATACCGCTATTGGGTCAAGACATATTCCCGAAGCTTCTAGTAAATTCGCGCAAGTTCGAGAGAGCTCGCTTGGCATCGGAAGATGGGTGTAGAAAATACGAGAGCCATTCTGCTTGCCTATATATTGGAGAGTGCTGCGGAGTCAGTCAGTCAGTCAGGGGCAATCGCCCGGTGCAGACGAGTAAGTCTGGGGCAGTGAATATAAATTGTAAATATTTGAATATAAATTGTACATAGTTGTAAATAGTGCAGTGTAAATATAAATAGTGTTAAGTTAGATAAATAGTGAATATAAATTGTATATAGTTATGTATATTTAGTCTGTGATATAAATACTTGTGTAGAAATAAATAAACTTTGTAAATAAATAAATTCCAGTCGTTTTTATATGCCCGTTACAATATATTTTCAATAAATCTAGAATTACTATGATTTATTGCAGCTCTTAGTTTCGTCCAACAAAAAGAATTTTGTAGAAAAAAGTCCATTTCTCAAAGTGGAGCGGATTAATTGAGGAAAATAAATCTCAACGTTATCTCCACAATTTATTGAAAAAAAAAATAATTTAGGGGTTGAGACATGTTTCGAGTCTACATAGACTCATCTTCAGTCATGATAATACAAGGATTATGTGAAAGGGTGGAATAATTAACAACCTAATATATACAAAAGAATGTGGCATAAAAATTAATATAAGATACTCACGTGGAGAATAATAAAAAATTTAAAATAAACATCACCAAATCCCGAAAATTAAAACATTAATTCTAATAAAATCAAAGTAAATAAAACGTTCTAAAACTGAAAATGAAAAGAAAACTGCCCTCACATGAAGGGAAAAATTATAAAACTATTACATCTGAAAAATAAATACGATGAACTACATCTAAGAAATAGTCAAGCCGAGTATGAATGAATGAACACTAAAATTTTAAATAATTCAATTAGATAGAAGTATTATGATAGTGACATCTATTATTTATTATATATTATAATAAAATTATTAATCTTATCAAAATTGAGATCAAGAATGATGAATACCTACCTAGTAGAGAAATGCGTAGTAAACTAACAAATATTCTTTTTTATATATTAAATTATTACAAATAATTATTATCAACAATATCCAATTAATTGCTGTTTATGCATAATATTCACCTTTACCTACTCTTGGTACTGACAAAAGTGTAGCAGGATAGAAATTTGTTGGGAGAAAATTGTGCTTAGCTCAAAATTGGTATACCTACTTGTGCACTTTTGAAATAATCCTGCCTATGAATATAATTTCCTATTGCATATTCCACTAGGTCATCGCTGACGATGTTAACTTGGGTGGTAATTGCCTATAGTTTCTCTGAACGTTTCTTCGAATCAGCTTTCGGTGATTAGGCCTTATAAACAAGCCTTATAGACAAAAATTTTAGAATGCTTGTTTCCGTTTTGTTGACGCACAAATAACGATATGAACATAAAAAATCGAAATAACAGATAGACACCTTCTTAATTAATATATACATATTTTCAAGTAGGTATCTAATTACAAAGCACTACTTAGGGAAACAAATATTTTTCTCAAATATAGCTATTAGCCCAGTTGAATATTGTTAAAAATTAATGTCTCTAATAAATAGAATAGTGACATTAAAATATCCAACATTTTTCTGGAACATAAATAAATAGAAAGATTCTTTCAACCGTTGTACTAGAACCATAACTAGACTGTTAAGAATACCTCAGACATCAATTCGAGCAGTCGTACGAGACGGTTGTGTTTTTTGTCTCGTTTGGAGCTTCTCGGTACTGAATGTTTTGTTTTGCTTTGGTTTGAACTGTTTTGTTTTGATTTGATTTGTTTTATTACCCGGTGCGTGTATACTATTTTGTGTCATTGACTTCGAACCAGCGTGTGATTTATCATTGTACGTGTGTTTTACTTACTGTAAAAATTTTGACCTGTTGTGCGTTAACATTGAACCCGTATTTAACTTGACCTACCGTGTGCGTGTAAACTTTTACTGTGTCATTGACTTTTACTTTTATTTACAAAAATTGAACTTTAACATTAAAATGTCTGAATTTAAGTGTGATTCCTGCCAAACAATCGTCTCAGAAAAGGACAAATACAAACTTCGCTGCAGTGGAGAGTGTCGCCGGATTTTTTGTATGACCTGTACTGGGCTGGATAAGTCAACAACAAAAGTGCTCTACCACCAAAAGTTCCATAACATTCGATTTTTTTGTAATGTTTGTGACTCTCCTACCTTAAAATATCTTCACGACAAAATATCACAGGTACATAAATCGCAGATGTCTATAGAAAATGTTGAAGCTCTAGGAACATGCTTAAAGAAAAATAATGACCTGTTTCCAATATTTTCTGAAATGTACGACATTTTAAATACTCATGATGCCAAATGGAAAACGTTATACAAAAAGATAGATGAGATTCATAGTCAACACACACGATTGGCGGAAATTACACCAGAATCTCTGTTCCATTCTATCAAGGAAATGAAACAGGATATTTTTAATCTGTCATCTATTTTTATGGACAATCAAGACGAATCTATTAAAGTTCAGATTCATGACTCATCAAAGGATGAGTTATTGAAGGAAATGGCCGATATGAAGAAAAGTATAAACCAAATAGCACACACGGTTGAAAAGTTGGCTGCCAACGATAAGCCAATCACTAGAAGTAACCCACCAATAGTGAAAAAGTCCGTTTCGACCCAAACCAACCATACGGATAACCAAAACACAGAGGTTTTTACTTCTCCAAAAGACATTACGCCCAGACCTCCCAAATCCTCCATTAAAGAAGAATGGCATTATGTGGTAGTGTCCAAAATCCCATCGACATATAGCGCTACCCTTCTTGCACACTATGCGAAGGAAAAACTTGGAACTACTGACTTTATCCGATGCTTTCCAATGCTGAAGAATAAGGACAGTTCGCACTCCAATTTCAAAGTTGGTGTGCAGAATAAAAGTCACCTGAAGCAGCTAAAAGACCCAAGGATGTGGCCGCTAGGCACTGAAATCGCTAAATCATCTTTAACACCCTTAAAGATTTCACCACCAGCGTCAAGTTTTTCGACCACAGGCTGTCATGTTATTCCAACCTCTGTACACAGCCGTAGCCCAACACCACGCCCTGACTTAACACCTGTAAAAGCTAGGGAGATCAAATCTGTTAAGATTGGATCTGACAGGGAAGCTTTAGCTGCCTGTAAGTCTCTTGCGCAGGAAAATGTAGACGTTGTCATGGAAAAAAGTACAAGGAAAGATAATTTGCTAAATATTGACCCTATGACTCTACCTATAGTGCGGCTGTCCCGTAATTCGGATACGGCTGATGGTCGTTATTTGTTGGCTAGACTGAGGGACTCTTCCTTATTAAAAGCTCTTCGGCTATTTCTAGCCTATCTCCATGACCAACCATCCAGTGTATGTTTTGAAGGGCACACCACCACCAGCATCAAATTAACTCTAGCTTCAGAGGGACTACCTAGTGACGTGGACACCTTGCGTAAGTTGTATTATCGCTACCACAACGCATATGGTATTGGCTCAGCCGAAGTGGAAGCTGATCTTGCTGCCTTCAGGTCTTTCTTTTCATCCGAGAAACTTCAACAGCTTCAGAAAATTAGGGTGAGTCATGGCAAATATTTTTCTACTGGCTCTCCAAAAAGGAATCAAAATTTTTAACTAAATTGACGCGAACAGAGGATCAAGCACCCTCTGTAAAATTGGACGATGGCAAGCTTAGTGTTTTTCTTATTAATATTCAGTCCTTAAGACACAAAACAGATGAATTATTCCTCTTATTAGAAGAACTTAATTTTCCAGAAATTATTGCCATAACTGAGCATTGGTTAAATGTTGATGAGCCTGTGTTTATCAAAAATTACGCTACAGTAACTAGATTTAATAGAAGTAATTTATCTCATGGAGGTACTATGATAATGTCTACAAATAGCGACTTTTCGGCTGTAACTAAATTCGATAAACTATTGTCTGAAAAAGTATTTGAATTTTCCATTGTCTATCATAATGCTTATGATCTTTATATAGTTTGTATTTACAGAACACCTGACGCTGACTTGCATATATTCAGTCAAAAATTACTGAGCTTGCTTGAATCCCTGCCTTTAAAAAGCAAATTAATTTTATGTGGAGACCTTAATATTGACTTTTCCAATGTGTGTACTGCTCAAGAATCTCTTCAGTCCATTTTCGACTCTTTTGGCATAATCATGCATGTTGACTCACCAACCAGAATAACTAAAACTAGTTCTAGTACTATAGACTATGTCGTATCATCTTTCGATCCAAAATTCGTTGACTGTACTGTCCTTAATTCAGGTTTCTCGGATCATGAAGCAATACTAACAAAATTTTCGGCTAAATCTAAGTGCAAAAATGCTTCGCGCAAATTATGCCGTATTTTTCCTGATAAAAATTTTCGTAATTTCAAGCACCTATGTCTAACAACAGACTGGTTTGTCCTATCTGACGATGTCAATATCGAATTTCCGAGATTTATAAAAACTTTATCTAACTTGGCATTCAAATCCTTTCCTCTTAGGCCTCTAAAAATCAAACAACATAAACCCTGGTCTACTAAAGGCTTACGTACATCTGCAAAGAACATGCGCTCACTATCCTACATAAAAAAATCATCGGACAGCGTCTTCTACCATGATTACGTAAAACGTTACAGAAAAATCTATCATAAGACTATAAAAGCTGCCAAGGACATTTATTATAATAGGAGGCTGGCCAATTCCGGTAATGTTGCTAAAGAAATGTGGTCTATTGTGAATGACTTAAGAAATAAGACCTCACCATCTAACACAATCTCTATTTCACCCCAGAACCTAAATAATTACTTTGTAGATGTAGCAAAAACTTTAAAGAACACCATAACTCCTTCCGATGATCCCCTCTCATTTCTCCCTAAGGCTAATATCAATTTACACAGTTTCTTCTTTACACCCGTAGTATTAGCAGAGCTTAACAGTACAATTAATGACATTAAAAACAAATCCTCATCTGGGGCTGATGGGCTTACTCTGAAAATGTGCTCGAACCTGCCGGAATGCACATTGAATCATTTTATTACTTTAATTAACAAATCATTCCAAAATGGAGTTTTTCCTAACTGTCTTAAGACGGCAATAATTGTTCCTCTGCATAAAGGAGGAGATAAAGATCAAGCTTCGAACTATCGCCCAATTGCACTCCTTCCCACATTATCAAAGAAAGATTGGTTAAAAAAAGGCTTCTATCTTTTCTCTTTAAATATAATATACTCTCTACACATCAATTTGGATTTTTAAGTAACAAATGCACAAATGATGCCATGTTTTCCCTCTTTAATAATGTATACTCAAACCTGATCAACCATCACTCTATAGCAACAATTTTCTGTGATTTCTCTAAGGCTTTTGATTGCGTAGATCATAATATATTAACAAATAAATTGGAGTACTACGGTTTCAGAGGAGTGTCTCTTGAATGGTTTAAGTCGTATCTCAACAGCAGGAGTCAGATTGTGAGGGTTGATACGTCGATGTCTTCTTGCAAGCCAATTGAATATGGAGTGCCTCAAGGTTCAGTACTGGGCCCTATTTTGTTTCTGCTTTTTATCAACGACATTGCTAGTCTGAACATTAGCGGTGAAATCTGCCTCTTTGCGGATGATACTAGTTTCACGTGGAGCAACCCGGATACTACGACACTTCATAGGACTGTATCTAGAGACTTAGTCACCATTAAATCTTGGTGCGATTCAAATCTTCTATGCCTCAATGTTTCTAAAACAAAAGTTTTATCATATAAAAGTACATTGCAATCTTTTGTACTTAATAACACCACTATTGAGGCCGTTGAATCTGTGAAATTCTTGGGGCTTATTGTAGACAACCGCTTAAAATGGGACTCGCATATCGATGCTTTATCAAAAAGGTTAAGTTCTGCCTGCTTTGCGCTGAGATCAGTTTCCAAGGAGCTCAACTTGTCTACTTCTATAACAGTCTATTATGCCATTTTTGAGTCGCATCTCCGATACGCCCTTCCATTCTGGGGTACGTGTTGTGCAACTCAATTTGAACGTATTTTTAAACTGCAGAAGAGAGCTGTTCGGTATTCACTGAGACTTAGCAGTAGGACTCACTGCCAGGATTACTTTAAAAAATTTAAAATATTAACTCTTCCGTCCCTATTCATATTTGAATCTGTATCCTTAATCCGCAAGCACGTATCTTCTATTCCAGAGAGGCCATCTCACAACTATCCGCTTAGAAACACGGAGCATGATCTTTATCTGCCAACCCCTCGCTCAGAGTTGGTTAAAAGCTCTATACTGTACAATGCAAAAAAAATGCACAATTATCTACCATTTGAAATCAAATCCATAAGATCTTTTCCTGAATTTCGAAAGGTTTTGAAATCATACTTACTGGAGAGAGCCTTTTATGCAGTAAGCGACTTTTTTGTTAAAAAATGTTAATACTTAATATTAAGCTTCTTACACCCACTGGTTTGTGAATATTATTTGATGTTTGATATCCTAAGGGTCTTTTGTAATGTAAAATCATCTGTCACACGAAATTAAATCTATAACGGCTTATCCCAGATTCAATTAAATACCTACTACCTAGGATAATGCCTTTTATGCAGTTAACGACTTTTTTCACTAAGGCACATTTCTGCTCAGCTCACGCACTGGTTTATTGTTTGTACAAAATTTGTTTTTGTTTTGAGATTTAGTTAGTGTTTACCTTCTGACTGAATTTACAGCTGTATATTAACTTACTTTCTAACCGAATATACAGCTGTAGGTACATTCTGATACTTATTATCTTATATTTTTACATCTTTATATTTTTATATTTTTGTTTTATATTATATAAATTTATTTAATTTTAATTTAATTTTTAGTTTTGACTTTGTTTTGTTTTTGTATTGTTTGATTTTGATATTTTTATTTTGCTTTGTCTACAAAATTTAAATTTTTTCGACAATAAAGCATTTCTCTCTCAATATTTATAACAAAGAAAAACTATTTTCGACTGACTTCCCCAAAAGGATATAAACAGTTCGACAGTAGTTAAGTATATTTTTTCTATCATGTAACCTTGTTTAACCTAGTAAACGTGCACTGAAGTTGAAGGAGGATATTAAAATTTTCAGGGTTTGATCAAGATTTCAATGGAAAGAAAAAAACCGCCTGTCTCATAGACCATATAATTTCTCTATCATATCTCGAGTGCTACTTATATAGTTTCTGTATTTTTCTTTGAACGGTCATAGGGATTGCAAGTAGACATCAAGCTTATCCACTCATTCCGGGACAACCTGTATATCTGTCTGCGCATTTTGCGTAGTAAACGTGCTCCTTTTTGCATTTGAAAAAGAAAATCCAACAAGTCTTTCCCACCAAAACTTCCAGCAAATGGGTCGGATAGGACTTTTTTCACACGGCAAAATTAAAGAGCTGACTATAACCAGATATGTTTCAATTGTTAATTTTTCATAAACTTCACCGGTTTCCTAGTTACTGCATTATGAATGTGAAAGATTGCTGCCGCTACATTGTGAAATTGAGGATTATAATAGGACCGACGTTTAATAGTTGGTGTACTGAAAAATATCAAATTATAATAATTCTATTGGTGACTTTTAATATTGGTACACTGAAAAATACCAAATAATATTAATTCTATTGGTGCCCATGAAAATCATAACATATCTGTAATTCCTCGAGAAAAAAGTTTCTATGCATCTATCTGCTGTGTTGTAATTCATCGCTAGATGGCACTACAGTGCCTCAACTTCTACATCGTTTATTCGATCGACAGGGAGACGAAACTCGTCTGATATGGCAACAATGTTACTGCACCGGCGTCGCAAGTAAAAGAGTTGGTCGAAGCGGGAAAGGGTAAAATGTCTCGACGTCCCAGCTCGAGAGCCCGCGACGGCGTTCGGCAGGTAGTTATGATAACCTGTTGCCAACGCGTTCATAAAATATTAAATGTATTATGATTTTCTGGAAATATTAGGACTTTTAATGCGTTTTAATGTAGAAGAAAAACTGTAAGACAAATGCGAATTCCAACTAGCAAATTATCATAGAAATACCTTTTTCATTCATATTTTTAATAAAAATTAAAAATAAATATTAATTTTCGAAAACTTTGAACACGTAGCGCGATGCGATATTATATTTTTAAGATATATCCAAATTTTCAATAAATTTGGACGAGCCGTTTTCCGGCAGCTTTATTCCCCGTTTCTACCATGAAAGGCTAACTGAATAGTCCTCTAAGAAATTGATAAACGTAGGTTCTTGAGTATTGAGAATATTGTCACCTTTAGCCCTGTGCTAAACGTTGTGGGATGTTCACTTGAGTAAATCATTCCAAAGCTCGCAGTTTGCTTCCAAACGATTATCCAACACCTGATATACACTAGTTATGCGCAGAACAAGACCAAGACCATATCGGTCTTGGTCTTGCACCCTTGGTATTGGTGTTGGTCTTGAATCAAATCCTTAGTCTTGGTCTTGCATAGACGGTCTTGGTCTTTTAGCAAGAAAAATTTTGCACTTTTTATAACGCAGTTGCAATTAGATGATAACTTTTGACACCAACTTCACAAGTACCAGCACCAATAGAATTAATATTATTTCGTATTTTTCAGTGCACTAATAACGCTGATACAATTTTTTAAAAAATTTTGTTTTCACATTTTAGAGTGTACCATTCGTCACGAAAATCGTTCACTTATATCAAAGAAGATAGTACTTATCCTATTACCCACGTATATTCTTTGTACTTGTTATTATTGAGAGATCTCAAAACATCGCGGCGGAAATACGCATAAGTATTTTAAATTTTTAATTCTGCAACCTGAGATTTCCGATTTTCGAGAAAAATTGCCCCCTTCACGCCCTTTTTGGGTGTTTTTTTGAATTTTACGAATTTGAGACCAAGTCTCCTTTTTCAAATTAATCAAAAATAATCAAAATTGGAGTTCGTTTACTATGTACAAGGCGCCCACAAACCAAAAAAAGCAGACAGTCGAATTGTATACCTCCTTCGTTAATGTTCCTCGGTCAACAAATAGTTTCATAGAAGGGGCAATCTATACTTAAACAAATCTCAAAAGTGGCTATTGGATAAATATCATCAAAAATATTTGAGACTTATAGATGATTTGTAACTACAAATTTTGCTAAAGACATTCTGCTAGATAGAAAATAATAATAATAATTCTTTGAAATCAGCTCTTTGAGAGAAATCCTAGAAGGGTTGAAATTACCGTATAGGGAGTTTCATTTTTTTTGAAATCAGGAAGTCCTAGGGTAGAATGAACTCCCTTTCTACCAAACAACTTTTAATTCAATATTTCTAGAATCTGTACAATAAAGATCAATAATAATAGAGTTCAACGGTTAAATTAATCAGATATTTTACCAGCGTTTCTTCTCTTCTCCTGCGAGGGTCTTGCAAGTCCCGGAAATCTTGCAGCAAGACTACGACCAAGACCTGGTTTATAGACAAACAAGAAGCAATTGGTATACGTAGTTGCTTAAGGCAGGACAACGTTTACCGGGTTACATTTGTTAAGGCCTATTCCCACATTCACGTCATGTGCTCGGCACAGTCGACAAAATATCTATATCATTGAACCTTATGAACTGAGCGGTCGCTTGCCGAGACGTTGCCTGCATAGTGTGAATTAAACCTCGCACACTTCATAAGATTCAATGATAAAGCAGATAAAAATATTTTTGCCGATTTGTCGCTTTGCCTCTGTGCCGAGCACGTCACTTGCACGAAGGTGAGTTTCAGCCTTTAGTCTCCAAGTGCACAACATCAAAATTACCAATAGCGTAATTTTGATGTTGTGCACTTGGAGACTAAAGGCTGAAACTCACCTTCGTGCGTTATCATTTTATATTTTTTAGTGCACCGACTAATAAAAGTGATATATCGAGCGATCAAAAAAAAATCTTCCCCAGTAGGTCTTTGAAAATGAGAACATGTCTTTGCTAAACACAGATAGGAAGCTAAAAGTGCAATTGCAGATGATTCATGTTCTCATTTTCAAAGACCTACTGGGAATGAGTTTTTTTTTGGATCGCTCGATATTTTTGTCTGGAATATATCGGAACGAATATTGATGGTGATTCTGTAAAAAATGTATTTATGTGCATCAAATAGCAAGTTCACAGTATGGAACTTTTCTAAATTTATAAATCTGAGAACGAGTGAAAATGCTGTTTTGGCTATGAAACGTTCTTCTGTTTTTACTAATTAATCAATTACACCAAAACAAGCCAACATAACGAAGGTGAGCTTTGCATTTCCCCTGTTGTATTTTCTCAAATAGAAACTGAAACATCACGAACAAACATCGCCGATCTCGCATAAAAGGACGGGCTCAGCTCAGGGGACAATGTAATTTATTCAACTCACCCTTTGCTATCCGATCTCCATCTCCATTCAACGCTTCTCCATAAAGGAGTTTCTGCATCTTAAGTCTTTCGAGTTTCTTGAGTCTTTCGAAATAGCATTTGTTTGTTCTCACACAACTTCTTATTTATTTTAGTAAAGGGAGTGAAAGTGGTGGTTTAGTATTATTGCTGGGGAAGAAAATGTGAGTTCAAATATGAAGAATCTTTCAAATGAAAACAAAAAAAATTACAGTGATTCTCTTAAAGGTCTGTACAAAATGCTACCACTTATTCCTGAAAAAGATCAGTTTACGTAAGCTATCTTATCTTTGTATCTACAAAGGAAGGTATTATTAGAAGCAATACGTTCCTCCCGTTACAATTTTAAAATCATTCTCTTGTTTTACATTTCTGACGGCTGATATGATTTTGAACGCATGAAATGATAAAACGATATCAAAATGATGAGAAATATCTGACCAAAGGCGTAGATATATTATTTTTTGAAAATTTAATATTTCCGTTTTCAACGCCAATGATTTTTTTTTTTTTTTGAAAAAAATAGAACCGACTTCATGGAGATGAAAGACTAGACTGAATAAAATAACAGTATATAATGTAAGAATCATTAAGGTTTTGAAGTCGGTACCAAAACATGATTATCAGCATTAGAAGACTCTTGACCAACTTAAACATTGTATTATTGAACGACGAACCCCGAACGGAGGTCTACAATTCGAATGTCTGCTTTTTTTTTGGTTGTATATAGTAAACGTACTCCGATATTGATGATTTTTGATTCATTTGATAGAGGAGACTTGAAAAATGGTCCCATATGCGTAAAAACTCAAACCGAAATCTGCTTCCCTCCGAAAATCTAAAATTCGGGAACATTTAAATTGAAACTTTTTCAAAAGGGTTACGGTTTTCGAGTTTTTCGGTTTCGACATTCATGTTAAAATATCACATATGTGTATTTAGGCTATGTGGAAAGCGGCAATTTCTTTCGAAAACTGAGAATCTCTGGGTACCACATGAAAGACAATAATATTTGTAACAACATTTATAATGAACATTTCTTCCTTAGAATTACGGCTTTCGAGTTAAGCGGTGGTAAAACGGTTAAATCTAAGATATTTAAGCGTATTTCTGCAGCGATGTTCTGAGATCTCTACATATTAACAAGGACAAGCAACGAATGTACGTGGGTAATAGGATATTGCCGGTATTAGAGAACGTTTAACGATTTTCGTGACCAAAGTTACACTCAAAAGTGTGAAATAAATATCTTTTTACAAAAAATTGGACCGACTTTGGTGCACTGAAAAATACGAAATAATCCAAAAACAGGAAAGATTTCATAGCCATCAATTACAAATGATATTTGTCTATGAAATCTTTCCTGTTTTCAGTTAATTTAATAAATAAAATTATTTAAGTGAAATGACTGCATCCCCATGTATCATCTTTTTATTGAATATAAAACCAGTCCAGGAAACAAAATAAAAATATTTTTGGGCTTCTTTATTGACATATAACAACATGCCATTGACATTTTTTCGAAATTAAGGGGTACGAACGATCGCAATAGGTACATTTCTATAGGAAATTCACCTAAAATTATGTCGACGTGGGATTAGCTTCATTCGATGAAACGTCTTGTAAGATTATGGTGATTAAACAAAATTTAAGAAGCAGTTTCTGCTAATTAAAATAATGGCCTAATTTTAAAATGCATATTTCATTATCACCAAATTAAGTACAGTTGTGTTAAGATTGCAATAAAACTAATAATTATGGTTTTTTAATTTCAATATGGGGACCAGCGATTTTGTAAAATTAAACAAAAAAATAATTAAGGCAAATACAAAAGAATGCAATAGATCCTATTCATCTAGAATCCCACTGGAATTATACAAGGATGAATTAATGCACTGCGAAGAAATTTCCTTCCGGTCTAACCTGAGATCCCCAATATGCTTGGGATATATAAATTACAGGTATAACATCGAGATAAATTCTATCGCTATTCCCCAATATATTCCAGCTTTTCGCTATTACTTTTAATACCGCCATAAATTCGTAATTAATCCGGACATGGCCCGAAAAGGAGTTAATTGGAAAATCGAGTCTACAAATATAACCGCTCGTAATAAGCTTTTTGCCGTTTTCACATCCATGGTCCGTGGATTATATTATTTTATTGAGGTTTAACTGGAAATGTTGACAATAGACGGAAGCCTTTCGAAGTTATAATGTTTCTAATTTCACAAATTGATTTCTTGTTTGTTTTATCAACTTTTCTAGAATCCCAGCGTGGGAATATTTCAATATCGAATTTTTGGTCTCGGCAATCTGAAGTGAGCGGGCTAAAATTTTAATTAGAATGTGTTCCTAAAATATAGCTATACCTATACAACTAGATAAAAAATTTACCAAAAATCGGTGGGAACCTGTTATACACAATGAACGAACTTGCTATTACGATTCAAAAGATACAGCTATTTCCGAGCAAAAAACGTAGAAAATTTCAACTGTTTATTTATTCCGAATGTATCAGATACAGCCCGGTAACACACAAACGGAGGTTTAGTAATAGGGCCCTGTTGGCACCTTTTGGGTATGGAACCCTAAAAACTGATACTTTAATTGAATTATTGAAGATTCTACCTTTCTTTTTTGGTTTTTTATTATTGAAATGTTATAAAAAACTAGTTTTTACATATACACGAAACTATAAATTGCAACATCGTTTATGTTTTTTAAATAAAATAATTATGTCAAAGCAACAAAATTGAATATAATCAGAACGTAAGAACAAAACAGGAATAAAACAAACGTATAAAATATAACATAAGTGCTCATTTATAATGGACGTAAGGCGTAAGATATACGTAATGGATAAAGTTGAACATTGGAAAATAAGTGGGATCGTTCACAATAAGCGACTTATGTGTTTATGTAGACCGTAAGATCTTACTGCCGAACGTTAGGCGGTCATAAAGTTGGACAATGTTCAACTTTACGTGCGGCTTATGGATAATTTGGGAACATTTTTAGGGGATTTGGATTTGTTGGGTTGAATTACTCGGTCGGTTGGTAAGTATCGGTTCGCATTCTTGTATATTTAAAGAATCATTCATCAAACGTCGGTATTCACCTTTCTTTTCTTGATCCCTCCATCCCTCCACTCTATCGCCTAATTTTTTTTTCTACACATTGCTAATAACAAAATCACTAACTGCATTTCCAATTCCATGGCGTTAAAGTTAATATACCTACACCAGAGAAAACCCCCAGATGAACTATAACCGTCAATTATTTCACGCATGCGTAGCAACTAAGTTTTTAAGTTCATTATAAATAGAAAAATGTTACGTCTATCTTCTGCGTTATGTAGCCCTACGTCTTACGTCCATTATAAATGGACACTAACATAATAAAACAAACGTATAACAATATGTGGCCACACTAACGTCTAAAGGTATGGTTCCGTTTTTCGGCGAGCGAAATCGGCTGCCGTTGTCGGTATCGGCGGCAGCGGATCATATGGTTCCGTTTGGGCTGCTCGGAAAGGCAATAGTCAATAGGTCTTCAGTAGATGTTAGTATCGGTGCCATGTTTTCACATAAACAAACATCAGAATCAGTGTGATGCCGTCAGCAGCGGCTGTCGACGGCCGCCGAAGTAGTTTGACTTTGAAAATATTTCAGAATGAAAGAAAATTTTGAATAACCCTAAATCCCAAAGTATCAAACTTCCAAACCCTAAAAGCTTCTAACGAACGGCTGCGGTGAGAAACCCTGTATATTATAACATTGATTTTGAAGAATAATTCATGTCTGCCATCTATTGTCAGTTACATATATTAGTATGTTACAAAAAATTAATAAATTTTAAAATAGTCTACTTAGATGGCATTCATTAATTCATTTATTTAAACATAACGCTTTTTGATAACAATCAAATTTCAATTTTTGTAGCGGTGGTTTTAGATGAAATCGATTCTTAAAGAGTCTTCGGAATGCAGCTGCATAATGTTTCCGTAAAGTTGTGAGAGGAGTTAGCTTAGTTGTATTGGCAGTTGTCTATCTACGTGATGCCTACTACTTTAAAACAAAACAAAACGCTTTTTGTTAACGCTTGATTTAACTACTTATCAAATGTGTGTACAGGGGGCTATGGATAAAATCGCTTCTTTTAAGGAATTAACTCCAATAAAATATAGTCTCCCATGATAGTGTCTCAGGCTGTAGCTGTTAAATTTTAACCTATTTCACGGAAAGTAGGATTAGACAATCAAGTTTTCTTAGAAACTGAGTGAGTTAAAGTTAGGTTCAGGAAATATAGAATATTTTTTCCAATGTATCCATATTGAAATATCTCTGGAGAGTAACAAATGAAATGGTCATTTGCTGTGATTATTTCTATATCCTACCTGTGATTTATATCCTGCTAACATATTGGGGCTTCCAGATAAGTCCGGAAGGAAATGATTTGCGGGAATTGGAGAAATTTCTTCGTGAGGCATTAATTCCATCGAAACCGGGCACCGTGCTTTATCGCTGACTGAGAAAATATAGCGTTCCCAGAAGTGGATACATTCGTGCACGTGCAAGTATTCATTCTCCACTCGGATATGTGTTTAGAGGTGGTATTGAAAAGGAATCGATTATATGCGATACACGAATGAACGAAATTAATGTTTCAGAAGAATAAAGCTTTGAAAATTATTCTGGATAAGGAAGGTCCAACGTCGACGAATTAATGCTCAATGGTTTTTCGAAGGGACACACATACGGTTTCGTCCTCCAGTATTACGTATGGTCTTTACCCAAAAATGTACAGTTTCACGAGGAAATATATGTTCTTGCCTGATTACATGATTTTAAACTTATCTACAGTGTGTCCAAGATAAGGATGTCTATCATTGGGATATCGGAAACCATAAAAGATTCGAAGATGGTTAAAGTAGAGAAAAGAGGCGTTACTTGAGGGTTAATAACATGCTGTTCAGAAAATCAACAAATTCCGCTTACTTCCGAAGAAATGTAAAAAAAGGAATTTTTCGATTTCGTTTATATTTTTTCTTATGTTATTTACCAAGATATAAAAAAATAAAAAATCTTTCTCACTGCCACTTTTTGAGCTCTACAAGATAACGTTGACAGTTTCTCAGTACAACGTTTCGTTTAGGAGAAATCATCATCAATTTTATTTTTTTATATGGTCCGTAAAATAGTACACCCGGTATTAAATAGCATTTTTTATTACGGATACAACGATGTGTAGCACTATATGATTCTACATTATAGAATGGTTTTTATTAAATTTCGAACGTTTTGGTGTAGTAGGCGCTGAAATGATGGCGCTGAGTATAGTGTTAAGCTATTTGTATAATTTCTGTTGCTAAAATTTTTGATTACTTTTATGATTCATTATTATGAAATAAGATCTTGCATTTAAAGAGATTTAATTTAAAAAAACGTTATTAAAGATTTTAAAACTTAACTAAAAACTATTTACTACAAAAAATATCAGTGTAAGCTATTTTCCAAACACAGATAACTCCCAATTACTGTGTATCAGGTGTACTTAATGTTTTCGAATGCTTCAAGAACTACTTGTCTCTGTTGATCTGATGCAAAAACACGCCAGTAAACATAATTGTTGCAATGATCTCAAAGAAAGAAATCAAGCGGAGTGATGTCTGGCGAACGAGGGGACCACGGAACTGTTGAATGGGTACCTATCCATCTTCTCGGAAATCTGTCCAATAGGTACTCGCGCATGATTAGGGCGTTGTGTGTGGGGGAATCATCCTGTTGAAACTAATAGTTTCTAACCTTTGTAATCGGTAAGTTGTCCAAGGATTCCTTCATACCAAAAAGTTGGGGTAATTTTCCGAGGTAAGAGAATCATTGTAAAAAAGAGTCTATTAAACGTGTTCCAAAAATTCCCACTCACATATCAAAACCAAAATGATGTTGATGTCTAGCTGTTTGGTGTACTCGGGAATTGTCTCTTGACGAATAGTGAGTATTTTGCCGGTTAAAGATTCCATTATTTGTTACCATACTCTTGTCCGACCAGATAATCGTATGGGGAAAGTTTTCATCGTCGTGACACTTCCTGGTCACAAAATGTTCTTCGCATTTCCTCATCACCAGGTCTGGTTCCTTGACAAATTTTAAATTTCTACGAGTGAAATCTGAAATCTCTATTGCAATTGTATAGTCAATTTTTCTAACAGATATTTTCGGATTTTCAGTTACAGCTAAGAATACATTATTTTCTCTTTCTTCATTGCACGGCTTATTTCTGGATAAAACTGGATTCACAAACGCACCATACTGCTTTATAATTGAAGCTATTTATCTGAATTTTTTTGTGCTGGGTTGTCTTCTTTCTGGGTAGTTATTCAAATACATACGCCCAGCTTCAACGGCATTACTATAGCATAAGATATAACCTTAGAGTAGGGAAAAGTCGTGCGTACACGACAGGAGATGCTGATCTGTATAGCCACCGTGAAACGAAAGTGAAGCCAATTTTTCTTCGGCCGCCGATTTTTTATCTTAACACAATGGTGAAATGCGAGGCTCTTGGATACAAGAGTCGCTGTCGAAAAAAGAATATGGTGTTACATCCATTGGCGGTCATTGATTTAGTTCTCATTTGGCTTCACTTGCTCTCCGATTGCGATATCTCCTTGGTAATTCCATGCTCTAAGGTTATAAGATATAATCATATCAAACTTTTTACAGGTGAAAAAACATGTGCCATTTTATGACAAGAAAAATCATTAGCAACAAAAAGCAACAACAAAATTCAATGACACTATGTACTAATGTCAATAGAATTATTTTGACATTTTCTCAGCGCCTACTACACCAAAACGTTCGAAATTTAATGCTAATGCTAATTGATACAGGGTGTACTTATAAAAACGTGAAGTTGATGATGATTACTTATTATTAAATTAAATTATTAAACGAAACGTCATACTAAAAATCTCTCAATGTTTCCTTGTAGAGCTCAAAAAGTGGCGATGAGAAAGTTTCTTTTGTTTCTTTATATCTCGGTAAATAACATCAGAAAAAAATAAAAACCAAATCGGCATATTTTAGTTTTTTTGACATTTTTTTTCTCAACAGCATGTTATTAACCCTCAAGTAACGCAACTTTTCTCCGATTTAACCATCTTCGTATCTTTTATGGTTTCCGAGATCCCAATTATAGACATCCTTAGCTTGGACACACTGTATATTTATAAAACACGTCATATTGAAAAGGGTAAGTTTTTTAGCAGAAATAGCAGAAAATATATAAATAATAAACAGAAGTGTCCAAATTCTAGCCTTTGCGCACGACTACGTGGGCATAATTGCCCGAAACAGAAGGGGCATGATTGAAGCATTCAGCCTCATAGAACGAGCGACAGAGAAGATTGGATTGAAAATAAATCCAGTGAAAACAAAATATATGCATGCACGTAACCTGCCGATATTGGGAACACGACACCTTCAGAACTAAACAACTGGTGAATATAACATCGAATGTGTGCAACAGTTGTTTATCTAGACTGGTCACTTCCGTTAATACTACCAGTGAAGAGGTTAAGTGAAGGGTACATCTGGCAAACAGAACATACCTACTACGGTCTGATTAGGTACCTAAGATCGGGCGACCTGGCGAGAACAATATAGTGCCAATTATTTAAAACCGGTGTTGGTATATGGCTGTGGGACGTGGGTGTTGTCAAAGCTAGATGAAAGACTACTGCTACCTTGTGTAGGAAAATCTTTCGTCACATATATAGGGGAGTATTTGGAAATGGGGAATGGCGCAGAAGATACAACTTTGAGATCTACTCAGCGTTCAGAGAACCGGAAGTTGTCGCCTTTATAAAGATCGGTCGCCTGCGTTGGATGGGTTACGTCCAGATGACATTTCCAAAAAAACTACAAAACAAATAGGTACCTGTGGGAATAAGACCCGGGGACGACGAAAAGTTAGATAGTTAGACCAAGAGGAAGACGACATCAAAACCCTTGGCATTGTCAGCTGGAGGAAAATCGCGCGTAATAGATCGAAATGGTGGAAGATCTTGGAACAGGCCTAGATCCACAGAGGGTTGTCAGGTCATTGATGATAATGAAAGTTGGATATAATTTTCTGTATTTTTTTTTATTGTGACAATATTTTCTTGGAAGTATTTATAAAATTTCCTTGTTTCTGAACTTATGCCTTAAAAATTTCGACGGCTCGTACCCAGAGGATAGGTACATTTCTCGGTTTTAAATTTTTCTTTGTCTGGGAAAAATTCTGCAAACAAAAGTTTTAGTTACAAATCATGCCTATGACTAATGCAAAATTTTAATGACACTTAATCAATGGCTACTTTTTGAAATGTTTCTGAAAAGTTTGGTTGGCCTCCTTTATTTAGTTTACGATATTTGTGACTCCTACAATGGAATGTCATACATAATGTGGGAATAACGAACCAAAATTTATTAAAATATAAATTTAATTCGCCAGAATATGTCGATATTATGTTCGATTTTCCCGTTTTCTCAAGGATTAAGTTACATTCATTTTATGGTATGACATAAATGAAATTATCAAAACGTATTATCTGCTCAACTATTCCCCACATAACTAGATAAAAAAATATGGAAGAACTAAACATATGTGTAAGTATATACTCCTTGATCAACCAATGGGATTGAGGCTTCTGTCGTCTTCTACTGGCTAGATGTTCAAGTCAAGGTTGCGACCATATTCTCTTTTGTACGGAAAATATATAAGATATAACCCTGTTTGTTTTTTGTGATGTGTAAAAGACAGGATCGGTTGTTGGATCTGATTAAAGAATTTAAAAAGATCATTATAAAATAAAGTAAAGGGGGTCGTTCCTTGGATCTTTCTTGTGTTTGTTTTCTGGTGCAAAAAACCCCGAATGTTGGCTGCTCTCGATGAGTAAGGACTCACCATAGCTGAATCCTTCGAGCCGGATATTGAACCAGGGGCAAAAACGTGATGTCCAAGTCCAAGGAAGCAGGTATGGATTTTAGTTTGGAGACCGAGCAAATGGTCCTCCAGGCTAAGAAGAAGCAACAAATCGAATATGGGCAAAGCATATTTGATGCTGCCAAGAACTTGCACAACCCGGAGAATTTGAAACATGTGCAGAGAAAGGTGGCCTCATTGGATCATATCCACCTTGAATTTGCTAAGATAACTGAGAGATTGAATGTTATAAATCTCTCTCTTAATCCGAATCGTCAAATCTCCTTTTCTGATGTCACTACAATGGATGAAATGTATGGTAACATAAAATACAAGGTAGACGAACTTAAGTCTGTGGAACAGAACAAGCAACCTCCAACGTCAGCATTGCCAACCAGTAACATCAAACTAAATCCTCTGGAAATACCAGTGTATACTGGCAGTATCGGTGAGTGGCCTATGTTTTTTCAATTGTTCAAGACCAATATTGTTGACTGGGAGGACATTCCCAAAGCTTTAAAGTTGCAATATCTGTTGTCTAAGCTCCAGGGTCCGAGGAAAATTTCACCGTCATTTGGGGAAGCTTTGTGGAAAAATATTAAGACCAGAGAAACCTTGCAGCTCACTACATGGATGACTTATGCAATTTCAGACCCATCAAGATTAAAAGTGCTAACCAAGTGAGTTATTTTGTTGACAAATTTGGGTCGACAGTGGCGGCTTTGAAGGCGCTTAAGTTAAAAGACTTGGGTGAGTTCATCCTATTCTATTTAGCTCAGCTTAAGTTGGAAGACAATACCAGAAGGCTATTTGAGACGTCATTAGAGATGAAGGAAATTCCGACATTTGAGAAACTGTTGACTTTCACTCAGCATCAAGCTAAGGTACTCTTAAGATTACATGTTGGTAAGAGTGATTATAATAAAAATCAACAATATTCTCATAAGGAAGGTAAAAAGATGCACAGCTTTCATATTAATGTTAATGATAAACGTAATGATAAGTGTCAGGCTTGTAAGATAAGGCATGATAATATTTCCACATCTAAACATTTTTTATCTCTTACTCCCCAGGATCGATTTGAGTTAGCCAAAAAGAAAGGTTTATGTGTAAACTATCTCAATTCTCACCGGACTTCACAGTGTACTGAACTGCCGAGTTTTACCATTTGTCAGGCTAACCATAATACATTGTTGCATTTTCCTCAAGAAAATAAGGAAAGTATTGGTGGTAAAGGTAAGCCAAAGTCTTCCTCACATATTAGTAAGCATGCTCAGGGCTCTTCTAAAAATGATGGAGTTTCAAAAGAGGCTCCCATTATTTCGGAAGAGAGCAGGTCAGAAAAGGTTTTTTCCTCAATTTGTGCTGACCCTATAGGAGGAGGTCTGGGAAATGGTACAACAACAGTTCTGTTTAGTACAGTGAAGGTAAATACTTTTGATTGTAAGGGCAGAGCTCAAGAGTTGAGATTCCTTCTTGATGGAGGATCCATGTGTAATGTAATCACTGAGAGTGCAATTAAAAAATTAGATCTGCCTCTTGAGCCTGTAGTTGAAATAGATTGTTCTAATATTGATTATTTGAAACATGTTAGTGTTGCTGACAATGAATTTATGATACCAGGTCCTGTTGATGGAATACCGGGTGCATCTATTTATGCTCACATTTTAAATGGTGAAACCGTGTCAGGTAATCCCAACCAGCCTGTAGGTGTGAGTACCAAATTAGGTTACATAATTATGGGAGGTGCCCCAATTCTGAAGCACTCAAATAACAAATTCAACCAACTTTGTATGTTTCAAAAAACAGAACTTGAGTTAAATTTGAAAAGGTTTTGGGAGCTGGATAGAATTGAAAATAGTAACTATTCAAAACTCACACCTGAGGAAATAAAATGTGAGCAACATTTTGTTAACCATGTGTCCAGAAGTCTGAATGGTAGTTATTCGATGTCCCTAGCATTTAGTGGTGATGTTTTACAGTTGGGGGATTCATTTCATTGTGCTAAGAAAAGGTTCTTTAAATTAGAAAAGAAATTGAGCTCCAACCCTGATGCCAAGAAAGGATATTCAGAAGATTTACTTGATAATGGTTATATGGCTAAAAGTACCGACCAGTCACACAAGTCTGGGTATTTTATTCCACATCACCTGATTGTGAAACCAGATAGAATATCTACCAAAACCAGAGTTGTCTTTGATGCAAGCGCCAAAACTACCAGTGGCAAGTCGTTAAACGATATTTTACCTAAAGGTGCAATGCTATACTCAGGGTTATTGGAGATTTTGTTAAATTTCCGACTATTTCGCTTGGCCTTGAATGGTGATATTAAAAAAATTATCCTCCAAATTCTATTGAACGAGGAGGACCGTAAATATCAAAAGCTGCTTTGGAGGTTCGAGCAGAGTGAACCATTAACCACCTATGAGATGAGAGTGGTGATATTTGGCATGAAGAGTTCGCCATTTCTGGCACAGAGAACAGTCGGACAATTGGTAGATGATGAAATTCATAATTATCCAGGTGCTTCCAAGATAATTTTTTGTAAACATGGATGATTGTGTAGCCTTCTTCTCGACAGAGGATGAGGCAAAATTATTTTACACTGATGTAGTAAACATGTTAAAATCAGGTGGTTTCACATTTACAAAGTGGATCTCTAATTCAAAAGATATATTGGATATTATTCCAGAATCAGATCTACCGACTGGAATGTTGTCATTTGATAATGATAATGCTATGGGAAGTACTAAAATATTGGGTATGGCCTGGAAGGCTAGTGAAGATATTTTACATTTTAAATCTGTCAAATCAGATAGTCCATGCACCAGAAGAGGCATCCTGTCAGCAGTTCTGTCTATTTATGACCCAATGGGCTTGCTTGGTCATGTGGGTTAAATAATTAATTCGTGAAATTTGTATTTTAAAATTAAACTGGGATGTCCCTGTTCCTGATAATATTCTCCAGTCGTGGTTATTGTTTAAAAACCAAGTAGTAGAAATTGAAACATTGAAATTTCCTGGCCATATTGGTGTTGTACTCTCATATGATTGACAGCTTATTGGATTTTGTGATGCCAGTGAGCGTGGGTACGGGGCTATTGTTCATAGTAGAGCTTAGCTTCCTCATGGTGAAGTAATTGTTAACTTAGTGACTAGTAAGAGTAAGGTGGCACCACTAAAGGTGGAAAGTATTTGTCGTTTAGAACTCTGTTCTCTTTTCTTGTTGTCTAAACTGATGAAATTTGTTCTTTCAGAATATTCCCCTCGCCTCAATCTCAGTTACTATTGTTTCACTGACACCACGGTAGCTCTCTGTTGGTCAAAACGGTCTCCTTCCTCATCATTGGAATACTTTCGTTGCCAACAGTGTGTAAAATCCAGGAAAATTTGGTCTGCGATCGCGTCTTCCATGTCAAAGGTACTGAGAACCCTGCTGATAGTATTTCCAGAGGGCAGTTACCTGTTGACTTTGTAGAAAATGACAACTACTTTCATGGTCCTACTTGGCTTCTCTCCGGTGTCGAAAATTGGCCTATCACTTCTTATGATGATCTTAAGAGTGTAGAGTTGCCTGAACAAAAATCCAAGATTTCTTTGGTAGGAATCAAAACCTAGGTTATCAATCCCTTTTTTGATTTGTTTTCAAACTGTTCGTCCTGGCCCAAGTTATTGAATATTATTGTATTCTGTCTCAGGTTCATGAAAAAACTTCTCCTATGCTTAGTGTGTCTGTTAGGGATATTAATTTCGCGGAGCAGTATGTTATCAAGCTAGTCCAGGGAAAATACTTTGCAGTAGAAATAAAAAATCTTCAAAGTGGTTTGGATGTTGGTCCTGGTTTAAGAAAGCTTAGTCCTTTTTTAGACTCCTATGGTCTTCTCCGCGTGGGAGGAAGACTTTCGAATTCGAATTTGACTTTTGAGGAAAAGCACCCTCTCTTATTAGCTTCCAAAATTCATATTGTGAGACTTATTGTACAGCACACTCATAAAACTAACTGTCATACTGGTCCTCATTTACTCCAAGCTATTCTGAGGCAGAAATTCTGGATTATTGGTGCTAGGAATTTTATTAGGAAAATTTACCAGGAGTGTAATCTCGTCCCTTCTTTAATACTGCTTGCGACTTTCTGGGACCAATTCACATTGTTATGGAAAGAAAGAGAGGTGCTGGACCTGTCAAGATTTACGTTTGTGTATTTATCTGCATGGCGGTCAAGGCTATTCATTTAGAAGTGGTATCAGATCTTAGTACTCCTGCCTTTCAGAATGCTTTCAAACGGTTTATTAGTAGGCGAGGACCTATCAAGTCTGTCTTGAGTAATAGGGGCACAAATAACTTTGTAGGAGCAAAAAATCAATCAGACGAAATATATAAATTCTTAGAGTCTGAGGGATTTAAGGATGCCTTCTCATCTGAACTTCTTGCTCATAGAATAGAATGGATATTCAATCCCCCTGCAAGCCCACATTTCGGAGGAATATTCGAAAGTCAAGTTAAGGCTTTCAAAACTCACTTTTATAAAGTAGTAGGTACCTACTCAGTTATTGACTTATGAAGAATTCTTAACACTAACTACTCAGATAGAAGCTTTATTGAATTCTCCACCCCTCTGTCCTCTAAGTAGTGACCCCTCTGATTGTAGTATTCTCACCCCTAATCATTTTTTAACTTTAACTTCTCTTGGATCTATCCCAGCCGTTGATATAATGGATGTCCATTCTTGCAGGTTAACCAGATTTCAGTTATTAGACCAGATGGTACAAAGCTTTTGGAAAAGATGGTCCAATGAATATTTGACCCAACTTCTGATTAGAGAAAAATGGAACACGTCTTCTTGTCCAGTTAAAACTGGTATGGTTGTATTGATAAAGCAAGATAATTCTCCCTCTTTGTCATGGCCTTTGGGTGTTATCACCGATTGTTTTCTGGTAAGGATGGAATCACAAGAGTTTGTTCGGTGAAGACTTCCAGAGGTCACTACAAACGTCCAGTGGTGAAACTTGCCCCTCTACATAATCAATAATGAGAGCCAAACGAATTTTTAAAGACTTGAGAGTTTGTGATAACTTATTCTTCGTTCTTTATCAATTAATCAAATGTAAATATTTTGAATTGCTTCAGTCATTATCAATTGTTGTAAATAAATCAGTTAATTTAATAAACCAGATGTAGGTTATTGAATTGTAATGAAATGTATTGTATTATATTTAGTATGTAGTAACTATGCAAACTTTATTTAGACTAGGAAATTAATTACTAATTGAACTTCTTTACATTTATCTCTTATAGCATGCTTTAGAAGTATTTTGTGTCTACATTAAAAATAATAAATTCATAAATCAGAACATTCTAGTATTATTAACATCTTGATAAAGAAATTCAAAAAGTAACAGTACCTAAATGTATTTCCTGCAATGGCTACAGAGTAGTAATTAGATAATATATCCCTTTCTCATGTGACGTATATTATTAAAGGTCCAGTAAGGTAACAGTCTAATTAATTCTACAGTCATTTCTCTTAGTGTGCGATATTGCACACAAAGCCCGAGGAAATATAAGTTTTCCAATATCCTAGCATAGGTCCCCAGTAATTAAACATTAGGACTGCATAACGGATTGCCGTCCGTCAGTGTGGTTGGTAGGTATGGGTCGCTGCTGGTTTGTGAGTTCTTGAGACACTATGACATAATTAATGTGGCCGTAATCTAAGTGAATGGACAAATTGGTCTGGACAGCTATTGTAATATTTATTTTTTTAACAGACAAAGGGTGTGTTGTATTGTTATGTCGGTCCTAAGTGTTTTTGTTTTTCTTTGTCTCCTTCATCTTCCAAGAAATTACCAAACATTAATTTCAGCAGACGGCCTTCCAAACAACACAAAAAATGCTACAAGCGCAAGTTGGGCTCGCTTCCGTACTTAGGATTTAAGTTTTTCAGTAAACTTTGATTGAAGGCTTAATATTCGTTTTTTAGTAGTTTCTGAAATAAGAGATGCGGCATATTTTTGTGTATTTTCTCTTAGCCGTTTATTTTAATGCAATGGAAATAAATACATTTGAATTAACCTCAAATGTTATGTGATGTGTACGAAAAAAAAATGTTCTTTTTGATTGGCTTCAAAAAAAGGAGAAGGAATACAATTGTTGTATGTTTGTTTTTTTTATGGATCTTTCCGCGTTTTGCATAGTAAATGTACTCCGATTTAGACGATCTTTTTTTCCATTTAAAAGAGGAGAGTTGGGAAATGGTCCCATATTTAGAAAAACTCAAATCCGAAATCTCTTTCCTTCCAAACACTGCACCCAAAGGGGGTGGAGGGGTCAATTTTTCTCGAAAATTAAAATTAAAGAAAATTACATATCCGTAAACGTTTAAATTTGACATTTTTTAAAATAATCATAGGTTTCCCTGTTACACATTTGTTATTCAGCTATGTGGAAGGGCAAAATTTCTCTTAGAATCTAAAATTCCAGATTTGAAAATTAGAAAGGGGACCATAACCAAAAACGTATAAATTGAAAAATTTTTCAGAGTTACGGTTTCCGAGTTTCGCTATGGTAGAGTCTGAAATATGTGATATGTGTATTTCTGCTATGTGGAAGAGCAATTTTGTTCATAAATTGAAAATATGAGACGGAAAAATTGACGAAGAGATTATAAGTAGCAACTTTTTTCTGAACAATCATGGTTTTCGAGTTATAGCAGTAATATCTGAAATATGTGTAAGTATCTGCTCCACAATGTTTTGCGATCTCTGAATTATACGTACAAACTAAGACTATATGTAGTAATAGTACTATCTTCTTTAATATTAGTGAACGTTCAACGATTACCATGACCAATGTTACATTCAAAAAAATACAAAATAATTTCAATTTTATTGCTGCTGGTACTTTTGGAGTTGGTGCCTACAACTAACTACAACGGCACAACTTCAAAATTACCAACACTAATAGAATTATTACTATTTTATATTTTTCAGTGCTCCAACTAATAAAGTTGATCCAAATTTTTGTAAAAAATATTTTACTTAAATCTTTGGCTTATCCAACAATCAACATCACTTTTACATCAAATTTACCAGCACTAATATGTTTGAGATCAACTACCTACAAATATTTCGCTAGCATATTATCTCAATATGCATGCAGAAGAAACTTGCTGGAAAAATATCAGACCTAAATTATTGTGCTCACCTTTGCAGCGAGTTGAAGATTCATCCAGATTATGTGTCTGAAATCTTCACTTTTCTTGCTGTTGCAAAGAGCGAGTCTTTGCTAGAGGCGTCAACTTTGCAGATAAAATAATTTGGAGCGTGAACTTGAGAGGTTTCCTTAATTTTCTCCATGCATTCGGTAAAGGGAAGCCCTACATGAAATATCTCACTTCTTAAGGAGCGATATTGTGTAATATGTGTTGAGGCTTTATATCGTGAATGAAACTAGTCCAGAGATAAGTACATTATTTTGATACCTACTTTTCAGATGTTGAAATTCTCCAATGTACAATTAAATAGTTTTTGTAATCGTGATAAATAACTACTCAGTTCCATTATAAATTTGAGTAGATAACTTGCTATGAAGAGATTTTTAAAATAAAGTCAAATAATGAGGTGATTTATATCACAGAAAAATAAAAAGAAGTGTGTAAGAATGTCACAGAAAAGTCTCTTGATTGTGACGTGGATCTATAGGGCTTTTTCTGGATAGACTATAGAAATATTAATCTGAACAATCTGTACAGATGATTGCAAAAGAGCCAAAATTAGAATAAATAAATCAATCTTATATTTATATATATATTTATATATATATATTTATATATATGTATATAGTATACGTATATATATATATTCACGGGTTCCGTAGATACCGTAAAACAGAGAAGTTGAAATTCATAAAATACATAACTCATTAGATTTTCTAGCGATTTTCTTGAAATCCTCTTGACAAAAATTGTAACTAGGAATTGTATGGCTTGATAAAATATATTTTCGACAGACTTCCGAAACGCATGAGGTATACAATTCCATTGATTGCTTCTAACCGACGAACCCAAACGGAGGAGGTATACAATTCAACTGTCAGCTTTTTTTTGTTTTTTTTTTGGTTCGCGCGCGCGCCTTTTACGTATTATAAACGTACTCCGATTTTGATGATTTTTGATTCATTTGAAAGCGGAGAGAAAATGGTCCCATATTTGTAAAAACTCATGTCCTAAATCTCATTTCCTTAAAAAGGGAGCAATTTTTCTCGAAAATCGAAAATTTGAGGTGGCAGAATTAAAGATAGGACAATATCCAGAAACGTTTAAAACATTTTAAGAGTTTTCGAGTCAACGCGATGTTGAAATCTCAAAAATGTGGAAGTGGCAATTTCTTTCGAGAATTGAAAACCTGAGGGAACCACATGAAAGACCAGATTATTTGTAGCAACATTTATTATGAACATTTTGTTCTTAGATTTAGTGTTTTCGAGATACAGCGGTGGTAAAATCTAAAATATTTATGCCTATTATTAAATAGTTTTTATTACTTTCGGTTCATGTATCAATGGACTCCGCAGCGATTTCTCAGGCCCCATACGGTCTACAGACTTGAAATTTTGAATTCGTACTTAGATCGCAGACATCTCGCCGCCTGTTAAGCTCCAAGTGTGATCCAATATTGGTAATTATAATTATCTCATTCAATCTCATTCAAGATCATTATTTTGTCGACATGGAACGACAATGGGATCCGTCACTGGAATTACGCACGAGCATGGAGCGTATATATACGTCTCGTTCTCTGGTATATAGGTACTTTCTGGAAGATCGTCTATGGTTATGTCGCAATTGTCAGACGTCAGACGTTATTGTTAATTTAAAGTTTAATTTTGTGTTGTGGTAGACACACAGTAATTTGTTATGGAATTGCTGTTGCTGGCCACTGGCAAACACATATACATAAGTATAGTTCAAATCGAGAAAAGGATAGGAATAGTAGGTACTCATCGGTACGGTTTAAATCTTAAATGCCCAATAAAAACTATTTTTAATTTTTTTTAAAAAAATTCACTTGTCGATGTTTTGAGATCTCTAAATCTAAGTACAAGCAAAGAATATACGTGGGTAATATGATAAACACTATCTTCTTTGGTATTTGTTAACGTTCAACGATTTTCGTGACTAATGTAACACTCAAAAGTGTGAAATAAATATTTTTTACAAAAAATTGGACCGACGTTATCAGTTAGTGCACTAAAAAGTATAAAATAATATTAATTCTATTGGTGTTGTGAAGTTGGTGCCAAAAGTTATCAATCTACCAGCAACTGCACAACTTCAAAAGTAACAGCCCCTTCGGGGGTGGCTTTCAGAGGGAAGGAAATTTCGGTTTGAGTTTTTACGAAAATGGGACCAATTTCCAAGTCTCCTCTTTCAAATGAATCAAAAATCATCAAAATCGGAGCATGTTTACTTTATATAAGACGCGAACAAACCAAAAAAAAAGCCGACAGTCGAATTGTATACCTCCTTCGGTCAAATATATTTATTGATAGAGAGAGGTTCGATGTGCATTAAGTACTAGTAAATCTTTCGAACGAGTTGCATATTCATGATTGGATGAGAACATAGGTCTGTTTCTATAAACGTACATGCAGACTTCGTAGATATATAAATCAGCAACTGTGAGTATTTTAAGCTATTTGAAAGTACTTTTACAAGATAGATGCCATCCCAAATCAGCAATGATGTGAATGGCATATTTTTGAAGAATGAACACCCTGTTTGCAGATGACCCAGTGGCCCAGTTCAGAATTCCATATTTCAAATGACAGTTGATGGTTGCATAATATAGATTCATCAAGACGTCCTTTCCACAGTAGTTCGACATAAACCTCAGCGCATAACAGTTTTTACGCAGTTTCTCACAAAGCGATTCAATGTGCGGTGCCCATGTTAGTTTGTAATCTAAAGTGAGACGACCTAGCATTGTGCTAGTTCTACTCGATTCAACGTGTAGTTCCTTATTTTCAAAAATATTGAAAGTTTCAGTAGCATTACTCAAAGTGAACTTCACCTCTAACTAGTTTCTTAATTGCACTGATAAGCAGAATCTATTTCCTAGTCTTTTTATACTGAGTGCCTCACAATGGATCACTTATATAGGTCCTTAGAAAGAGGAAACTACGTACATTTTAGCTTTAGAAAGGTTTTACAGAGGTGATTTTCTGAGCCTGCTCTATGTAACTAAAATAATAGAGACTCAAAGTACAGTTGTTATCAAAACAAAACTTAGCAAAAAATTGGTGAAAGAAATGTTTATATACATCGATAGAATAGTGAAAATTTAGAAAAATGGAGACATGAAATACTGGTGTGTTAATCATAAAATAAGGCTTTTTCGTTATTTTAAAAATGTTAGATATTTTTTTAAATATCGTGTATATTTGATTAACGTAATGATTAATAGTAAATTCTGATAAAAGTAACTTTGCAAATAAGTGGAGAATCAAAATAATATGGTCATTAGTAGCTACCTTCTTCCAACACAAACGGATACCTACTACTTTAAATCAAGTTAGATTCAGCATACTCAAAAAGCAAGCACAGCAATTTTTTTCACCTACTTCGAAAAAGTGGAGGAAGTAGACATTACAAATGTATGCTTTGCTTTTTTTTTGTATGTTCGCTTGTAACGAAAATATGCACCGGTTATATCTTATTATTAGACTTTCCAAAGTGTAATATGTCCTCCCTCCTAAAAAAAGTACTTACAAAGGGATCGGAGGCAAATTTTAAATGATATTAAAATAATATTTTGTAGAAGGGTTTTGGAGTTACAGCACTAGGAATGTTTTAGCAATATATTTTGCAATCACTGAATAAAATTGAATATTTAACGTTATTATATAGATGCTGGTACTTTTGAAGTTGGTGCCAAAAGTCTGGCATCTGCCTATAAATGCAGAACTTCAAAATAATCATTGCCAGTAGAATTAACATTATTTTGCATTATTCAGTTAACCAACTGATAAAAGTGGTAATTTTCTTAAAATATTTATTAGAATTGAAATGTTAAATATATTCGTTTAATGTCTAATGGATGATTTATTTTGAAGCACACTTTATATAAATTGAAAATGAAGTGTCGTTCATATAAAGACAGCCTATATAATTTGAGGTGAAACATTTTTAATCAATTAATCTCTGCTTAATTACTTTTTTATATGCAATATAATTATTTATTTAATATTGATTCGCATTAACAGAGCGATTAGGCATTATTAACAATTAATTTAATTGCTGTTACATTATAATTTTTTAAATTATTGAAAGTGATAAATAAGAGAACACTCAACTACTCAAAGCTGATGACCAAGCTATGCAACAGCATCATAATACTCTTGAAGTCTTATTCATAAAAATCCCTTAAAGTAGGTTTTAAATGCTCATTACAATAATTCTCATGAACCTATTATAACTTTACTCATAAAGGCTCAATAGAGCTGTCATTACAGAAATTATATTATTACCATCATTTTTATTAAATTCTATGACAAACCGAGCAAGCCATACAAAAATTATATATTTGACAGAAATAATCAAAAAATATCATTTCATTTCTATATCTACATTTTAACGACATGTTCCAGCTTCTATTTTTCATAATTTGTATCAAAAACTATCTCATATTGTGACTTAAAATATATCCTCTTGATGAGCAGTCAATCAAAAATCAGCTAAAGTCGGCCATTTTCACCCTATTAGTCGCTTATAATGGGTTAGTAGGCTCGAACCTTCATGAAGTTATAATATCGCTGAAAGTTTTAACGCTGTTGAACGTATATGAATATAGGTTTTCGAGTGTCGCATTATAATAAGCTTATAAACCTCCAATATGTTTTTTTGAATAAGATGGATAATTATTACACATATATATTTTATTTATTCGATATTTTCCTGGATAAGACCAATCGCTGAAAATATGTTTTTAGGTTTCCATACATCCGATGGATAAAACTTATACTTTATAAGATCACTCTGGTGATTGTCTGTCTGCCCGTCTGTCATAGCCGATCTTGTAGGTTGAATAAACGAATTCTGATTCAAGAGGTTAATTTTGTTTGCCTAATTAGAGAATTAATCGACATATCAAATGATAGGGCTCGTTTTGGGTAATTTGAATATATTTTTTTTAGCAGACCAAAATTAACGACTTAAATACACTTGATCAATCATTTTTAAACTCAAAGGACTCAAAAACGTAAATATCTGTTGAAAACCAGACACCGAAAATATAGCCGATTGCAATATCTACTTACTTTCTTTACTTCAGGTAGCGCAAAAAGAGCAAAAACGTTTCAATAATTAATATTGAAATTGGCGGAATACTTATACGGTATCATTAAGAAGACATATTTATGTCATTTGAAATGATGTAAAATTGTTATCAGCTACTGGTGAATTTGCAACATTGCCGCCAATAGGCCGAAGTTGATAATCAAACTTTACAATAAACTGCTGTTGATTATGTTGAAAAATTCAAACTCTTGGACTTTGTAGATTCCTATAGGTAAATGTCTAATAGTCAAGTGAGTTAGAACATCTTAAATTTAAAATAATCTCCTTTTTTGAGATACTGTAATCCTTTATAAGAAATAAGTCTTCTTCCAAAGCCTTTCTCATCCATCTTTATTCTAGAAAATAAAACAAGCACCTTTAGATGTCCTTGCTGCGCTTGTTTTTTTTCATTCACTATTAATTTGCGTCTGCCCATTTATGTGTCTAGCTTTTTCTTTGATAATTCATTTGGTGGCGTATCGTGCCTGATACCTGTGTTTTATGCTTTTGAAGTTCAACAAAAAAAAACTGTAACCTGTGAATAACGTCAGATTTAAAATGAAAAACATTCTAATCGTGGTGGAAGGCTGCCAAATGAGATTAGAATTATCGACCAATGCTTTTGTCATTTGCATTCAGAAATGAATCTGCTTACTTTTGAATTATTATCAAATATTAGTGAAGTTTTGATCTTGACTTTCTTGACTAGTACATTTACATATTTTATTAGTAGAAGCTTTTCAAGCTGTAGAAGGGCCCTACTAACGTATTCATATATGCTTTATATATTTTGCTAATGCTACAAAAAAATCCTAATAAAGATAGCGAAACGAATATGATGATTGCTTTGACGAGATCCCCATATAATATCCAAATATGTATAAAGGAAAATTAAGACCCGTTGGATTATTAGAAATTTATGGAAATCTACAAAACAGCTATCATGATTATAAATATTTTGAGAACTTCTGTATTATCACATTTACATTTTTATTCGCATCTAGCTTGGATATATTGTAATATACCTACACTGACCTTCGAAAGAACTCGGTCACCAAAAATTTAACACATTATGTTGAAAATTGGCTATCCTTCGAAAGCTCAATTGATATTGATATTTTGTTTTTGTAATCTTTAGATCAAATCTTCTGTAACAATACTGTGGTAGAGATTCTGATACAAAGTTTGATTTGAGACAGTAAGGGGGTACATGAGTGAGGTAAAGTTTCTTACCCTAAATTTGCAACACGCAACTAAAATAGGGAATGTCAAATGTTCTCAAACTGAAGCTCCATATTTTATGAATATTTTGTTTTCTTATTCATTTCCTATTCTTTTCGTAAATAAAGAAGTGACACTCTGTCAAAGGAAAAACCTCAGATAGCTTTGTAAAATTGCAAAAACCAAAATTTTTCTAAAATACACATGATTGTATCCATTTCGTACTCTACTGTACTGCAACTGTGTTTTTTGTACCTTCAACCCTTCCGCAATAGAAATGCAGCAGAAATCGTGCAAATATCCAAAATGCAAAAATCCATATGTTTCAAATTATTACCCTACTGTACTGCAACTATATTTGTTTGTATCCTCAAACCCTCCGCAGCGGAATGCAGCAAAAATCCATATTTTACAAATGGCATGCGATTGTATCCTTTCAGTACCCTACTGTAACGCAATTATGTTTGTTTGTACCCATAACCCCACCGCATAAAGGATTTAGCAAAAATCTTGGAAATACCGCAAATGCGAGTGTCCATATTTTTCGAATGGCATGCGATTGTACCCATTTATTACCCTACTGTACTGCAACTATATTTGTTTGTATCCTCAAACCCTCCACATGAGGAAAGCAGCAAAAATCCATATTTTACAAATGGCATGCGATTGTATCCTTTCAGTACCCTACTGTAACGCAATTATGTTTGCTTGTACCCATAACCCCACCGCATAAGGGATTTAGCCAAAATCTTGCAGATACCGCAAATGAGAGTATCCATATTTTTTGGATGGCATGCGATTGTACCCATTTATTACCCTACTGTACTGCAACTATATTTGTTTGTATCCTCAGACCCTCCGCATTAGGAATGCAGCAAAAATCCATATTTTACAAATGGCATGCGATTGTATCCTTTCAGTACCCTACTGTAACGCAATTATGTTTGCTTGTACCCATAACCTCACCGCATAAGGGATTTAGCAAAAATCTTGGAAATACCGCAAATGCGAGTGTCCTTATTTTTCGAATGGCATGCGATTGTACCCATTTATTACCCTACTGTACTGCAACTATATTTGTTTGTACCCTCAACCCTTCCGCATTAGGAATACATCAAAAATAGTGCAAATATCCAAAATGCCGAAAAATCCATATTTTTCAAATGGCATGCGATTGTACCCATACAGTACTCTACTGCACCGCAATTATGTTTGTTAGTACCCATAACCACACCGCATAAGGGATGCACCTAGCAAAAATCTTGCAAATACCGGAAATGCGTGTATTTATATTCTTTGAATGGCATCCATTTTAACTATTTAATACCCTTTTATACCGCAATTATTTTTGTTTGTAACCTTAACCCCCCGCATAAGGGACGCAGCTAAAAGCAAATACTCAAAATACGATATTTTTATAGCATGCGATTGTGCCCTGATATGTCACAATTTGAGAAAAATAATGTAACGGGAATCATAATTAAACTGGGTTCGATTTATTATTACTTTTTATTTACGCTAATAATTACACGACTACACACATTTATATATATATATATATATATATATATATATATATATATATATATATATATATATATATATCTAACCTCATATTCAGTTGTTATCCGTTGTTGTTCTTTGGAGAATAATCCTGGTTCCCATATTCTCAGTGCATCTGAAGTTCTCGTTTGTTCGATATTCTGGAGTTCTCGGGTGTGTGGGTGTATTTTATTCTTCAGGTGACATTTCACGTTACAATAAATATTGCATCAAGTTCGTTATTTCGTTTGTTCGTTTGTATTATCATATCTTTTTCATTTCGTTCTCCAAACTCAATTTCAACTTCATAAAATCAATTTAACGAAATAGCGTGAAATTAGGATAAATTTTCCAAATGCATACGATTGTACCTCACCCCTTCTACAAAAGGGAAGTTGCCAAAATAGGACCTTGATATCTCTGTATTCATATTTATCACATAAAAGAACCTTGATATCTCTTTATTCATATTTATCACATAATAAGAAAAATAATTATTTATTTACATAGTATCACTCTCTTTGGTGTAGATTTCATCCACGATGAATATGAGAAGGGAAATGTTTTGAAATGTTTCCAGAGCCTACTGATTAACAGAGGTTGGTTTATTGGAGAGTATCAGATCTTTGTTGTTTGTTTCCTGCTGAGTAGCTGAATATGGCAAAGTAATTTTGGTACAGTGGGGTGCTGAATGGGTATAATCGCATTCAAAAAATTTAGATTTTTGCAACTTCGATACCAACTTCACACAAAGCTACCTCAGAAATAAATGAAAAGATTCAGATAATATTGAAAGTTACGTTTAATCTTTAAAAGCTGAAAAAAATATGAACATTTCATAAGATAATAGAATTTAATATGGGGCGTAATCTTATTTCGACAAAATGATTCCAATCGACATGTTGTTGAATTAACAAGATCAGTAATGAAAGCCTTAGGAATTGCAGCGAATTCTCCATATCGTCGTTTCTGAGATGCTCAATAGGATTAAGATTAGGACTGCAAGCTGGCCAAACCGTTCTTTCAACAGCCATTTCGTAGGAGGTCACACCCGACATTACACATTTGACATTCCCTATTACAAGTACAGTATCCCACAGAGTGGCGGTGGTACTCTAACTTTGGGTATAAAGCTTGTTCTCATTCATAAGCCCCGTTCTTTCTCAAATTCAAGTCCAAATAAAATTTCTCACAGACTATTGTAACAGAAGAATTGTCATTCAGTTCACAAAAAATCACAAAACCAAATGAGCGGTTCGAGGTATAGTCAATTTTGAAAATGTGGTAAAAATTTTCGGTGGTCGGGTTTATCGAAGGTCATTATATTTGTTATATTAAAAAAATAGATTTATTGTTTTTAGACCTTTTTTTATTGTTATGAATAACTTTAAGTCTATTCAATGAATACCTTCTGACTAATTTAGTTTGAAATATTTGATCATTTAAAGCCCTTAATTTGAGGGCTGTAATTATGGATTCACTCAAAGAATAGAATATTCCTTATACCTATAATAAGTTATTGTTTACTAGTTTATATCCACTACTTCACCCATGGAAAATCATATAGATACCCTATACGTATCTGTACGAAATTTAACAAAAACGGAAGAAAACGCAACAGCTACCTTAGTCTACAAATATACATCCAATATACAGTGCGCGGCTAAATTATGGTACAAATTCGATATTTCGCAAGCAATACCGATTACGTCACCACGTCCAAACCAGTGACATACCCTCTTCAGAATATACATTCAGAAATCGGTATTTAAAAACAAAAATCGACCTCTTTCCGAATTTTTGTCAAAAGTACATTGCTTGCGAAATATCGAATTTGTTCCATAATTTAGCTGCGCACTGTATAGGATAGGGAAAGGAATATAACTGGTTACAGTGAATTATTTTCTAGGATTTGTTAAATAACTACAATTCATAGTATTATTTTGATTTATCCTCAAGGATTAGCAAGAGTAAGACATCTGAGCACCCGAAAACAGATATCTTGTTGACTTCATTAAAAAATATAGAAGTTTTTCTAACATTCAAAAACTTAATAGGAATGTTTTGTAAACAAATAATCTCTAAATCACAGTAAAAAATCTGGTGTGTCCACTCACACGACTTTCCTACCGCTCGCAGGCAAATTCTAATGAATGAAAAATTTTACACTATTACAATACAATACAATACAGCATGTCAAGACAAACAACAATGGTCATGTAACATTTTTTCGCAAGATGAAACGTTTAGCTAGAATTTGAAGAAACATGAGGAAAATATGGAATTTTGTTCAAGCATAACTTTTAAAATAAAAAAGAAAGCAACAAAATACACAGATCCATTCCCGAGATAATGCTGTCACAGACAGACAGACGGACAGGCCGACAGACAGACAGGCAGACCAATGGTTGAAAATTTGTTTATTAGACTAAGAAAACTCAGAAACGTCGACATTTGTAAAAATCTTGATATCGCAAATTTCACACGATTACAATACTTTCCTTATACAGCTACTATATAGTAGCGTAAGAAAGTGAAAAATCTGGTGTGTCCACTCACATGACTTTCCTACCACTCGCAGGCAAATTCCAGTGAATTCATGAAACAGCTTGTAGAGATAGCTTATAGATCCTCAGTCACATTTGATACTACGTTTCACACTGAGAATGCAGTGTGGCTGGGTATATGCAAAGTATTTTAAACGGGAAATCGGCTCACACACAAATTCGTTATTTATTATTATCCGTTATTATTTTTGAATATAAAAATGTTGAGATAAAATTTAAACCCAAGCGGCAAAATTTACCTAAGACAGGACCAGATGAATGGTTGACGAAGACGCCACCTTGCATTTTCAGTTTGAAGAATGGTGCTGGTAGCGACATTTATTCTTGAATTGGTAACAGAACAGTTTACGGAACAAACACGGTACATCAAAGTATGGGTTCATATAACAGGTTAAAAAACAAGTTCGGACAGATGCATGATGGAGGCAAATTGTTGATCAGATTGGCTTTGAATGGCCGATACGACTTGCTTGAACGCTCTTCGACTTATCAACTTGACATTAGTTTATATCCTCAATCAAAATATACATTTTTATGAGTAATGGAAATATAACAAGGTAAGCATTTTTAAACTGTACAATATTTGTTTATTGACGCGCTTCGTATTTTCCAAGCATTGATGATAATATGCGGATTAACAAAAAAAAAACATTCCAGTTATTTTGTCTTGTTTTTATTAATTTGCCATTTATATTAAAATAAATAATTTAAGTAAAAGTATTAACAAAGCAAAAACAGGACTGAATGAAACCTTTTAAAATACTACGGTTATTCCTCGAAAATAGATCTGCAGAATAATTTTATGCATATAAAGTATTTTAAAAGTGATTCTGATATATGAGGAAAATTTTATACATATGTTTTTCAAAAAACGTCTATAAATATTGCAAAAACCTGTATAGATTATACCGTAGACCTACTACAGCTTTATGGGTGGTACACTGTATCTGTTTTCTTTGATTTGATGAACATAGGTTTATCAAATTATAGCTAGTCAATTATATATTTAGTTTTGAAATGCTGAGTTGAGTGAAATATCCAACTAATTAGTGAGAAGCGTCAAGTGGAAGCTATTGACAGTAATTTAACATCGCAAACTAACTATAAGCCAATATTTTTTTACTGCTAGAAACTGGTGACGCCATTGAAAAGTAAACCAATAATATTATCCTTACTCAGAAACTCTCATTACGTTCATTCAAAGAAATAAAAAGCATGTTTTTCTCTCCTGGCCTACCATGGAATAGGTACTAAATTACTCTCTTTGACAAATAAAGCGCTTTTCGTTATTCCAGCAATTGGAGCAAAAAATTTCGATGGATATATAGGTATATATACCTACCTAACCCTTTGCGAAATCAAAACACTCCATTTGTAGCTGAACTACATTTGATGTTATTTTTTTTATGTCCATCGGCTAAAACTGTGTTTCATGTCGAAAACTTTTCACACTCGTTCATTTAACCCTTAGATGATGCGGCTGTGATTCTTTGGAGAAACAAAAAATTAACCCCAATTTATTTTAGGTATACATTACCCTGGGCCCTGGCATGCTAGACGAGCAGTATTTCAGTTTGATTTACAATCCATTGAATAATTTATAGTTATATATATATATATATATATATATATATATATATATATATATATATATATATATATATAAATATATACGTGGCAAGAGATATTCAATCCGACTCACCCTCTCGATGGCGTTTATCAAATCGATTCCGCTCGATTTAGGAGACTTTTTTTATGAACAAATATTTTTCTATTCAATGTTTTTAGGTGAAATATCGCTATTTATTAGAGTTCATCATTTTATGTGAGTAACGTTTTAGATGAAATAGAGTTCAGAGCAATAAAAAGTGAGTGTTTTGAACTATTATCGCTCATGGATTATTATTCACAGTATTATTGAACGGTGACAACGGGAGCTAATTTGTGTCATGAGTTAGGTTTCTTCTTTAGTTATTCTGCGCCTGACCTTGCAATATTGTCTTTCATGCGCTAGTTGTTTCCATATTATTGTCATACAGTCGTCTTTAGATCGTCACTACATCTCATCTGGGATCTTCCTCTGGTCCTTTTACCTGGTAATCATGGCCATGAATTAATACATTCGGTATCCTGTCTTATTGTTTTTATAGGGGCTTACAAAACACCAGGACAATTTAGCAATATGTTCTGAGGCGTGTTTTAATGTTGAACTATTCCCAATTAATTGCTTGATGGTCTCTTTGTTCCTATTATCCGCTTTTCCATGGCTCTTTGTGCTTTGCTTATTCTATCTACATTTGCTTCTGATAAGTTCCATGTTTTTATGTTTGGCACCAATAAGTTAAAATTAGTACAATATATTAACTCTTAGATGGTGCCAGCTGAGGTTTCAGGCGTTCAAAAATACGAAAAGCCCACAAAACATAGTCACTCCGGTTGTGGAACCAGTCTCCTATAATTGACAGACTCCTAAATAGTTGGTGGAAGGTCAACAGCATGGACATTCTATTTGGCAGGATTAGAGAAGATATAATTTACAGCAACTTTGTGATTCGATTTTTTTTAACCAAGAGTTTTCCAGTTGGAGTAAGTTACAGATTATTGAATTGACAAAATAAAATCTTTATACCGTTTGTCACATTATATTGTTGCGTTATTATAATTTATGTTTCATTGATTCCACCTTATATTTATAAATTCAAGTTTCGTTGTGTCCCACACGAGTTCTCCACAAGTTCTTCAAATCGATACTAGAACCAACGTTCTACCTTGACGATCTTTTGCACAAATTTAAAATTTATACTAGGTACTCCTTGAAGGTTCATCTGAGTAGGGAAAATTAGGGAAAAAGTAAGGCAAAAATAAAATTTTATATGTGCATAACTTTAAGTTCGTTCCTCAACAAAATTCAACATGACCATTGATGTTATTACAATTTTCATAGCCGGTGTTTTCCTAGAAAACACAATTGTTTGGAATTTTACAAAAAATAGCATCGGCGTTCTTCTCGCATCGGGAATATTTCAATATACAGTAAGGACCAAGCCCATGCATAAATAGATCAGATCAATTTGCTGTAGCTCACGTACCCGATATTTTTCTCGCAAAATATTTGCGACTTCTACTTGTAGGTAAATGCATTAATTATTTATTTATTGAATACATAAATTTAGCAGGTGTTTGCAGAACGTTTTGTAAACAGATGTTGGCAGTTGGCAGTACTAGACGGTTGGAATTGAGTGTATAGAAAATTTACTTTATAAATATGTGAAACATATTATTGTACTTAATGTAAATTGCTTTAAATCTTCTAATTTTTATTCAGTAGAGCTTATTTGCTCGATTTGATCTAAAAATGATTAGATTAGAAGAATCTATACATCAATATACAGGGTAAATTTGATACTTGCGAAAATTTGAACCCGTTGACCTTCATGAATCCGGCCCCCGTATCACGTAAAATTTAGCAACCAGTTGCAATCGCGTTGTTGTCTCAATGTTGCCACTGTCTACATATAGCATATCAGACCCTCTCTATAAATTATTAGATAAATAAGTGAAAATAGCTGTTTTATAAAGAACATTATAACAAATAATTCATTATTCACAAATACATGCAATCGATGGTCTATAATGCATGCAATCAACTTCGCTTTAATACTTTTATTTGAGCATCAGCTTAGGTTCTACATTGAATGAGCGGCAACACTGTACAAAATTGACGCTTTGACAGCGACGATCGTGCGATAGTCGCAATCGCGTTGCAGTTGCTATTTACGTGATAACCCCGCGGAATAACTATAAAAATGATTATCTATCGAAATTTTCTATTATAAGTAAGAAAACGATCCCGACAGCCTATTGCCAGCGGAAAGGTAAATTTCTCAAAATTCATTGAATTGAAATTTGAACATCCATAGATTTTTTCTTTATTATTTTTGTTAATATTTATTTTCCGTGCATTTTATCAAAAATTGATTCCAATAAAAGTTGTAGGTACTGATTATATCTATAAATCAAAAATATTTTTGGTGATATTCACACTACGGCCCTTTTTGATATTTTTTTCTAAATGGTCAAACGTTCGCCATATTGAAAGTACTAACCCGATTATGCCCAATAACGAACTTGGTCGAGATATTGCGACCTCTATCGGGTTAACAAATTTCGTATACATAAAAATGTTTTTGGACATATGCCGATGATTTTTTTTCGAACCAACTTAAGAATATATTGAGATCTGTAATTGCAATTCAAAATATACAGTACGTTCATTAAGTATGGAAACGCTTCAATATGTTCTGAAATATTAACATATGGAGAAGAAGAAGACAGTCCGATTTTTGATTTTCATTTCCTACTTTTTAATGCAAACATCATGACGTCATCATTGATTTTTTATATGAAAAGGCCATAATTTTATATCATAGATAAGAAGCTGGCATTCTTTTTAAGTTAAAAAATACCAAACCCATGGGCATTAACATGAAGAAATATGAAATACCGGGTGATAGAAAATTAATATTCTTATTCAAATTCATTTATTTATTAAACACTAAAAAGAAAAATATCCCAAAGAAGGCATATGATTGAATTAATAAACAGTTACAAAAAGTAATGATGATGTCATAATTTGGAAGGTGGAGGGTATAAAATGATGCTGTTCGCATTAAAAAGTAGAAAATCAAAATCAAAATCAACCTGTCGGAGCTTTTTCTCTATATGTTAATATCTTGATATTGAAGCGTTTGCATACTTTATGAACGCACTGTATAAAAATTTACTGGACTGTAGGTATTATAAACTTTTTAAGGAATTCTATATAATTGATTTATTGTTACTTGTATCTAGCTATGTATTTTGTATAAATGGTGAAACCGAATAAATAAATAATAATAAATAATAATAATAACTATTGTTTAAGATCCAAATTCAGTTGAAAGCAAAGATCATGGAAGTTCCATTATCTTTGGTTGAAAGTATTCACAGTTTTGATATTTGTGTTTGTCTTTGAATCACCGAGTTGAACCTGTGTTTAGCGTATAACGTACCCATACCCGTACGTACGTCATGTTGAATCTGTTTTAGTACTTGCAAGTATGTATTTCGAATTGACTATGTAAATCTCGCAAATGCATAAGCTGGTGATTTCATTTTGTTTCTCATTACGGACAATTTCACTATTGGTTATCAAAAAGAGGCTAATTCAAATTATATGAAACTGATATTATAAGCAAATGAAATATATATTAGCATTATTATTAGCATATAAGGATTGTAGTCATAATATATTGCTTATTTCTTTGGAAATCCCCACTACAAACTGGCAACAATTGCTGCTGAATTGAAATTAATTTGTCTCAAATTTTGTTTCCCTTCATCTATTATCTGGTTAGCTTAGATTATTCTTATTCACTCTTTTTATCATTGTCGAAGACTTGAGCTACAAGTAGCTCTTAAATGATATTCACAAGCTACTTTCATCCATTTTCAATGCCGACAAGGACTCGCTGATGAGACCGCTCCACCAGACCTCTGCACTGAAGCGTGCCGAAGAGTTGCGATGGCGAGCGTCTGTCCCGCGACGCCGCTCCTTCTGAGAGACAGGGCGGCGCCGCGCGAGTCCAACGGTGGCGCATGCATACTGCCGCTGAACGTCGACCGTCCGCCACGCGCCCCAACACGCTCTCAGATCACCGTCGCGACGCGCCTCGACCAGCCGACATCATCGTGTTCCAAACCCACTCTACACGACCACGAGATATCATTTTTCGCGAGATGAATCACCGACGCAAGATATTCCAAAGTGACAAAAATTAAGAAATTATTTTGTAAATAAAAAACTTTCATCACCATTATGGAAGGCAAATAGTAAATTTGGGGGGGAAATGCTCCAGCAATATCTCGCTCTTTTGAGCTTTCCAGCGAAACAGTAAGATGCCCCAAGAGCAGTTTTAGCTGTTTGCACACCATGGACGACTCCAGAGAAGGAGACCAGTTCTTCTGGTACAATGGAACTAACAGTAATGCCACCGATCCACAAAGATCGAATCAATCAGCCACCGAGAATTACCTGCTTGTTTTCGAGGACATTGACCAGTATTTCAGCAAAATTAGCTTGGTGAATGATTCTGATTTCGGGGCGTATGACAGGCAGGTACTCAATTGCAATTATGTGGGCAATGTTACCGATAATAGCACATGTTCTGGTGGGGCAGTATCGGTTGAGACCTACCACAACTATTGGGCATTGATTCTGGTGCTGTTTCCGATATTCACGTTGTTCGGTAATGTTCTTGTGATACTCAGTGTTTATAGGGAAAGGGCACTGCAGACGGCGACCAACTACTTCATAGTCAGCCTGGCACTGGCCGATCTTCTGGTGGCTGTTGTCGTCATGCCATTCGCCGTTTATGTTCTGGTGAGTAAGAACATGATTAATGATGATACAATCTATTTGTTTATTTCAACGAGGCTGCAGGAAGATTTCCTCAAACGTTCAATGGCGAAAAAGTTAATTATGTAATCAATAATAGAAAAAAATAACAAATTTTCTATGAATAGGTACTCCTATTCTTGATGAAGGTGTTATTAACTTTACATTTTGATCATGCGAATTTCGAAAGTGACCAAAATATCTCAACATACTCGTAATTACACAATGTCATATTAAATGTTTGATAACAAGCTTGCATATATTTACTAGTTGATAAACATTTTTTTTCATTGCCGAACGAAAACTTTGAATGCTCCAACAATAACTTAATTCAGTTAGTAATTTCTAAGTCTAATTTCTCGAAAAATTGTGAATATTTTCAATTAAACAATAAGAAACTAAATCAATTCGTATGATTTTACCTTAATTCATGTTGCTTTTCAGAGATACGTTCGGGATATTTAGATCTTCATCAATTTATTAGAATTTTTTCTTATAACTCCAATAAAAAATTGATTTCCAGTTAACTAGTGATTATTTCTATATAAATATAAAAAGATGAGAAAATACGTTGATTCTTCAAGCTTACCTCAATTTTTAAATATATTGTCTATGTCGGCTATGATACTTTTCAAACATTCATTTACAGATGTGAGATATGTTGAGCACCTTGAATGTATTTAATTGAAAAATTAGTTAATTCCTGTCATTTATATCTTGATTTCAGAGATTCTTTTGAGAATATGTTTTTGATCTTATTGTGAATATTCCCTATAAAAATACGGGAAAGTGAGCATTGAAAAAATTACTTGATTGTCTATATTGATCATGATATTTACTGGGGATAGGTGTACACGATCAGTAATTTCTGAGCATTTTCTAGGTAAACTCCAATAAAAATTTTAATTTAAAGTTAACACGTGAATATTTGGTACAATAAATACAAAAAGGTGAGGAAATAAATCAAATAGTATAATTTTATTTATTTTGGAGATATCCGGAGGGTTATTTCTATAACTTTACCACAATTTATAACTTCAATCTTTATGTTGTATATAGTTATCCCGTTTATTTTTGTGCACCCTACTTACAGGGTGATAAAATACATTGTGGATATGAAAGTTTCATGTTTTTATGGGCATTTTTTGATGAAATTTTCCGATATTTTTAATTTTCAACACCCTGTATATTATTCTAATTTTTTATAGATCATTATTTTTTAGATTTCAAATACTTATATAAAATATCATCGTAACATTTTATCCATTAGTTTTAGAGATTCATAGGTCTGAAATTTCTACATAACATATCTAGTTACTATAAAGACAATCCCAACGAATCGAAAGATGATGAGATTTTCTCTTAGTGCATAAAGGTGGAATTATATAATTCGATTGATACTGAGTTTTTTCTTGGAGATTCTTCTGGATTTATCTGTGGAGGGTTAATAATTTCTTAGAATTCTCTAAAATAAATGTTAAGAGATGAGTATAAAATCGAAAAGTTAAATAAATTGTTGGATTCTTTCTTCCCACACTGACAAAAATATTACCACGCTTATTATATATATTATATATATAAATATATTTCAACTTCAACTCATTATTATTTTTTGTACTAAATATTTAATTGCGATCATCAATTGTTTGTATTTTTTGCTTTGTTTATTTTTGAATACATATATGTTCTGTTTCGAGGATAAATAAATAATTTAATATTAGCTCTTTTTCAGTAATACTCAAATTATGCTTTTAATGTCTGAACAATTCACATGGAATAAATTTCATGGAAAGGAATGAAAAAAAAAAGGAATTAAAAAATTGTTTAAACTGTACCTGTTTTTAATAGACAAATAATAAATCGTGATCGCTTCAAAAGATCAGTGATTTATTCATGTATTAATTTAGAAGTAGGTATGATACATTTTTTTTATAAACTTCTACTTTAGATAAAATACTTAAATATGAATTGAATATTTCCCATCATAAAACAATAGGGATGTTGACCAATTTTTCGAACTGTTCCTATCTTTTAGACTTGAGAATTGAGATTATCTTATGAAAAATGAAAACAAAGTTTGATAAATGCTGTGCAGTTTCCAACTCCACAGCGATTAGCACACCAGATAAACTATGGATTTACGTTCCGAAAGGAAAGATATAAGTAGAAAGTGGTTAACTTCAGCTAGAAGAGATCCAGCATCTTTAAGAACAACATCTACATTTTATTTTTGTGAGGATCACTTTGATATAAGTTTTTATAATAATTTACAAAAAAATACATTAGTAACTGATTTCAATTTCAGGTGCAGATTTTTTGGGTTATGTTTACAATGCATGTTTATATAGGAGAGTCACTGTTTATTTCATCATAAAAATAACCGAACTCTAATTTTAGCTTCAAAAAGATATGAAAGTTATTTGGAATATATAAAAGCTGCTTGTGTACCTAAAAAAATTACTGTCAACCAAAAAGACCCATTACCACTTCTGATTTGTGTCGACCAGCATCTATAAAAAGGCGAGAATATCTTTTTATAGCAAAAAATCATACTATTTTATCGATTATACTTACAAAGACAGTTACACGCTTCTAAGTTCCCTAGAACAATAATCCGTGTTTCTGGCAAAGAAATTTGCCACCATCAAATAATCTATTCTTGGCAAATTAGGGCTTTGGTAAATCCAGCCTCCATTATTGCAAATGCACTGATTATTTATCAAGAGAAACGTAAGGGATATCTCCAATGAATCACAGAGCATATAACTACTTGAAGATAAATGATGGAATGACTGTTGACGTTGGCTGGTTAGTTTGTTTAGCGGTCCATGACTTAATACATGATAAAATGTGTTATTTATTGCACTTTAAATTAGTTTTATTCAATATTATTCAATTAAATATGTTCCGTCAAAATTATTTTATGTATTCTAATATTACCCTTCATCGATTAAACATAAATTTATCTAACATTTCAACTAGAGTCAACATCCCTATTCAGATATGAAACAAACATAATAATGTCATGTTTTTGAGCGATCCCAAAGAATAAAAACCTCTAATTTATTAGAATAATTGCTTTTTATAATAGATACTTTTTTCCACAGAAACTTTCCAATTGTTGATTTGAATCCTATTTGAATATTTCTTTGAAAAATCAAGAGTTACTGAATCAGCGATCCCAAAAGTTCAAGATTATTCCCTGTTTATTTTGTAATCAGTAAATATCAAAGTATTGAACTAACAAAATTAAAGTTCCATTATATTATTATAGTCACCTTCCACTTAACGAGGCGGTTGAGAGTCTCCGAATCACATCACTAGCATCAGAGATTCCAAACAATTATGTAATGTAATAACCAGTATGGCGCATTTGGAACATTTTCAGTGTGTTCCTAAATACAAAACATTAGCTTGGCCAGGCTTAAATTATGTCATCAGTCAATGTCATATTCCTATATCGAGTCCATATATCTGTCAATGTTCGACAGCCATTTTAACCCTGGCCAGGCTAATGTTTTGAATTTTGGAACAGCGAGCTGATTTTCTATAATGTTTAATAAAATAGGTTGAAGTTGTTTGTTGAAAAATATATAATTTGACGAAAAATCTTTATTTGCAAATGTTAATTCCCGAAAAAAATAGAAGGAAACATCAGATCGCGATGAAATTTCTCACACTTATTAAAGATAATAGGGCGATCAAGAATGTTTTTTCCAATTTTGAATATCTTTTTTCGTTTTTACATTTTACATGGAGTTACCTGAATTACCATAAAATTATTGAAGAAAATTTGGAGATGGAGGTGTTTTCTACAATTTATTTTTATTATCAAGTGAATTGTTACATCAGTCAAAATAAAACATAATGCCTTAATTCTAAGAACGAAAATAAACAATATTCTGTTATTTTGTGTAGAAGTAGAGCGATTGTGTCACTCATGCGGTAGTAGTGTAAAAGTTATCTTCCAAAAGCCCTTTTTCAGCTCTTGAAGGTGGAGGTACTTTTCTCGTTTTATTTTTGTTCTTTCTTTGTACAAAAACGGTAAGGATTCTGTTGAATATGTTTGTTTCATAATTGTTGAAGGATTTTCAAAGCGTCAGTGTGTCTTAGCTTGTAGCGAATTTCACCACATTCCAGATGCTTTCATATGACATAATGACTGGATCTCCAACTTTTATGCCTGGACGTATAGAATTATAAGACCTTATTCTGTAAATTTTTTTGAGAAAGGTATGCGTCAGGTATTGCACATGATGCGGTGATGGATGTTGCCTGGCTTTCTTACATTGGTCGACGTAATCAGCTAGCAAATAAATTTTCCGATTTCTTAGAGTTCTTTCTCTTGTCGCATGCATGGAGTCGAGCTCTATTTGTGTATGTCGTTTACATAAGTATTTTTGTCTTATGCAGATGTGTTTTTGCATAGCTAACTTGAGTAATGCATTGGATAACTTCACGTTCCTGTTTTGACTAGTGCATCCATCGCTGAAGAAGGTTGGTTCCTTCAGTTCTGGATTTCCAAAAATTTCAACTTGCACAAACTTAGTCAAATTGCTTACAAATTTATAGGCTGTCAGGGTCAGGGCAACTTTCATTCCAAAGGTAACATAATACCCAACTTTGGATTTCAGATTAAATTCAGTAAAATTGTGTACGATAAGCTTGGTATTATATAATACATCGCTGAAACAGTCGATTTAGGGCATAGTAAAACGCTTTGCAAATCTATTGTGTAAACGTTGACGGATGAATCAGTCTTCGTCTTATCATTTTCTTATCTCGAGCTTCTTGCTTTGTATCCTTCACACGTGTCACAGATCTTTCTTAGGTGCATACAATGACAGATTGAGCTCTTCGAAAGAATTGTCAAAATGTAAAGATGCATATTGACAACCATGTTCAGAACAAAATTTGAATAGTTCCGCCATGGATTCGCATTTCACTTCTGTTCTTTCTGCTTTTCTCTCCTTTATCTATCCAACTTAGGACTACTCTTTTCCTTCAACCAAATATCGCGAGGAACATCCTTTTACACACTCTTACCGATGCTTGGCTTAATTTTAAGTAGTAGTTTATGGACGAATTTCTTCTGGAATAGGTTCCTTCTCCTCGTCGCCTTTTAAAGGAAGTACATTCCAGCGAAGGCTGCACATGAATTTTTCTCCCATTTCAGTTCCTCTGGTTCCAGAAAATTCGCAATATTTCCAGTCGATTCTCCTCTGAAAGTCTGCAATATTACAAATTCGTTCCACTTTTTTCAAGTTTACAGTTACACGGATCTGCCAAACATTTTCCTGGTCTGTTGATAATATACTCCCAGGTAATCCCACTTTTCTTCTTTTCCTTATAAATATTATAGTTCCATGATGCAGGTACCTTCTTTTTTCTTCGTGTTCTAACAGTTAGTATTTGGTCAGGCAATGTACCAAAAAGCTCTAATTCACCCCCACAGAAACATCGGCTTTGTCATCATTACATGAATCTGTGTCGTTGTCATCCAAGTCTTGACCGGCTGGTTCAGAATTTGCATCTTCGTCATTTTGGTCTGATTAGCGCCCCACAGAATCATTTTCTTTGTCATCATCACTAGAATCTGTGTCAGTGTTATCAAAGCCTTGCATCGCCGGAATAATTTCGAAGTACTGAAGATTCTCATTGAGATCAAAGATACGAACGTATGCAGTTTGCGTCAATATAAATTCGGAACCGGAAGCAATATTGATTGCTTCAGAACCGCAAACATTAGGTTATTCAGCTTGCTGAATGGCAATCCTCGTATTCTCAAGAAATACAAGCAAAAAATAATCCGCGTATGTCCACTGTTTACCGCAATGTTATATTTCTTATAAAATCAGGACGAAACGGATTAAAATAAATCTGATCAAACCTTAGCTTAATGCAAAATAATTGCCGTTGGTATTTTACACTTAACATTGTCAAGGAAACGTGCACTTGACAAGACGCTTGACAAAACTATGGCGTTACGCCTTTTGCTTTATGCTAATATGCGGTACGCGGAGTTACGTGCTTTTGTGTTATGTTGTTTAAGATGGCAAATCGCTCTGGAGAGTGACGTGGTCGCCTTCAACACCAGATGGCATCAAAATATCATTTTCGACCAGAAATGCAGATACGCGCTTTTCTTACTAAGATTTGTTGTTTTATTTTGCCATTAGTCCATACTTTAATTTTTCTTAGACCATGTTTTCAATTAGTTTCTTGCGATCTCAAACCACCTTCGATCCGACATGCGTAATGGCACCACAGATGAGATTTGACAGTTATCAGAATCACGTTTGTTTATCGTGGTCTATCAAATAAACATGAAAACGAGCAAGCAATGGATGGTAATTCATTACAATATTGTCAGTTTGTGCTTATTTTCAATCTGTACTATGTGCTTTCTTTAACGAGGAACAACTGTCGGTGCAATGCGCTTGTCTCAATCTGATCCCAGTCCGCATAACGGTTTACATGCAAGTTTAATCCGATTCGATCCCAGAGAAAGCTGGATCGAGTTTGGAGGTAGATTCGATTTGAATCCAAAACCGTGCCCGTTTACATGGAGTGGATTTGGACTGTAATCGAATTGAAATCGATTTCAATCCTGCATGTAAACTGTAAACGTAGTAAATGACGTAGCCTTCTTATGAATTTCTTGAAATCGATTGAAGATAAATATGATCTAAGGGATAATAGAAATAATCTTCAAGTAAGAGAAGAAAAAGTAAATCTAAAATTTGCCGCCGCCATATTTTATTGTTAGTTCAAAATTCGGGGATAGATGGCGTTAAACATGACAATTTTTATTTCAGTAGCTCTTATTACTCTAAGCCTTTGATCTCGTGTATTTCAATTTGGATAGAACTGTTCGTATTACCTGTTTCATATCAATGATATTAAATATGACATTTATTATGCCATGAACTATGAACCAGCAATTGTTATTTTCAATGAATTGACGTTTGAAATCGCCACAGTTCATATAAACCTGAATGTTGACAATTAAATTTTATTTGTATGACACCTTAGTATCTGAATCATTTGCTTTGAAGGTATGTATTGGAAAAAAGATAGGACGTGTTCTATTGGTTTCCTGACTGACTGACACAGAGTCAAAGCGTGCGCTGTCATTTTCTTTCTACAGTGGTGCACTAAAGTAGCTCATTCTAATCTAAAATGATAATTTATAATCAAGGCAGTGGATACTGAGCACTGTGATTACGACAAATAAAGATTCGATGTTCAAGGTAGATGGCGCAAAAAGTAATTTTCTATTATAGAGAGGCATATAGATATTTATACAACTATGTATGTAGATGAATTTCCAGAATTTCTCTTACGACTGAAAATTTCGCATGAATATTGAATAATGTATGTACCTACCTATGTGCAAGACTAATTTAACTTGCAGAACTGAGTTCGACTACTACTACTACTTCTACTGCTACTGGAAAGTAGCGTTCTAACATCTTGATAATATCGCTAAAACTTCTTCTTCTCCTCTTCACTATTCTTGACGGATGATGTGAATTGAATTCAGGCGGAACTTTCAAATGCAATAATTTCGAAATCTAATTCTAAGAAAGAGACTTACGCCATTGCAAAATATAATAATTGATTCTAGGAGAATGAAATAGAGAATCGGATATTATGAAATTATCTTGGAACTTGCTAGGCTTATTAGAAGACTTTTTGAATATGAAAATATGGGATTATGTATTCAGGGTTTGTACCGGAATACTCTAATATCTTCAAAAACTGCAAAAGTCAGAGGTGTTTTTAAAAATCAGTAGGTATCGATTTTTCAGCGGCACTGTTGTCGGATTTTCTAATTTTGAACTAGATGTGGAAATTTTATTATCTGAATATAGATATTCCATTTATTTCCATTGCAATGAATTTTCCGTGTGAATTTTAGGTTAGGTACTATGACAACACCGCATTTTTATTAAAAAGTAGATAGGTACAGTTCGAAAACGCCTGAAAAATTTAGAAACATAATTTGTTCTCCAAATTGCTTTTGACATTATTGAAAATATTTCGTATGATTCAGCTTCTTTCCCTTACATAGTCTATCCAGGTTTGGAACTGGTCAAAGTAAATACTTTTTACAGAAAATGCGGTTGTTACAGCGCAGTAACTGATGGGGATAGAATTTTGAAAATTTAGGGTCTTGTTAAACAGAAAAGGCTCCATCTATAGCAATAAAATTAGTTAGGGCATGTCATTTAAGATAAGCAACATACGGTGCATAAATATTTTTTACAAAAAATTAGGCTTCATTAAACTGGTGGACAGTTGCTTTGTAACAGAAACTTTTACTCAAATTGAAATCTCGATATTTTCGGAATGGAAAGATATATCGGATTGTGGTTTTCGGGAGGTTCTTTACCAACTCTTTGAGAGCACGTGCAGTGTTCGACTGGTATATTTTTTTCATTTATCCACTTATACAGGGTAAGCAAAGGCAGTCATGTTTTTTCTATCAAAGTTTGGGGCTATGTCAGATTTTTTATGCATCTTTTTGATTTTTGAATTATTTTTTCTAAAGTTGGCTATAACTCAAATTGTGGCATTTTTAAAAAAGGGTTACTTTTATCCCTAAAAAAGTTTTTCGGGGTTTCTCTTGAGAATGGGTATTTTTTCTCATACAGTTGCATAGAGTAGACTTTTTGCGCCCGAGAACAGAATCATTGAATGTTATTGCCTCCAGTAGCGTGCAGTAAAATTTAGCTACTTTGACCTTTATGTAATTTAAAACGAATTTATAAATTATACTATGCAATTGAACAGTTTAATCAACAAATCCAAGTTACTACTCTAAATATAGGGGTGTATTTAAATGGGGTAACACCAAAAGCAATTTTTGGTTTGGTAAGACTGCTATTCATCTTTTATTTGGATTTTTTTATTTCTATCATTAAGCATTGGCGTATGCGTCTTCATTGGAGACGATGTTGTTCTATAGATAATTGACTCTATTAAATGTTTAAACAACATCAAAGAATTCATTGAACATTTACAATATGTATAACATTTCAGAAAACAAAAATCAGAAAACCAGTTAAAGACCTAAACAACAATGACAAAAACAAACTTTTTACAAAACAGCAACAGTTATTTTAAACAATATTGTTAGTAAAATGGTCGTTCTTTGAAGAACTTCCCGCAATAAAATGTATTTCGGCTCGATCTACTACCTACCTACCTACTTGACCGTATAATTTTATTTTCTCAAAAATGCCTCGTCTTCCTCAAAAAGAACGAGAGAATTGTATAAGATTATTGGGAGAAGGTTGCTTAGTAAATGTGTAGCTTTAATTTATAATATTGATCGGACAAAGTAGTAAATTTTTAATGCACGCCACTGGAGGCAATAACGTTGCATGCTTGCTTCAATCTTCTCTCGGGCGCGAGACAAAATACCCATTCTCAAGAGAGACCCGGAAAAGTCCTTTCTTTATTGATAAATGTAACCCTTTTTTAAAAATTCAACAATTTGATTAATAGCCAACTTTCGAAAACTTTGATAAAAAACATGACTTCCTCTACTCACCCTGTATAAGCGGATAAATTAAAAAATATATACCGGTCGAACACTCCACATGTTCTCAATGAATTGGTTAAGAGCCACCTGAATACTCGATATCTCTTTCCGTTCCGAAAATGTTCAGATTTGAATTTAGGTAAAAAAATTCCATGTTATAAAGCAACTGTCCAGCAGTTTAGTTGGTGCACTGAAAAATACACAATAATATGAATTCTATTGGTACTGGTAATTTTGAAGTTGTGCAATTGTCAAAGTCGTTGGATTGAAGACTTTTGGCACTAACAAAAATTGCCTCTTCCACCACCTTTGCGATACGTTTTTGAAGGGAAGGTCATCCTGAATGTCGATTCTTTTTTAATCTGACAAATACTATCTTCTATCAAATGAAAAAAGAGTCATGAAAATCAGAGAGAGTTTACTTACTAATTATAACGCGTGAACCAATATCAGTGTTCCGTTTACTTTCTACCTCTAAACGGAGGATGTATGCAATTCGACTGTCTGCTTTTTTTTGGTTTATGCGTGCGTTGTATTTAGGAAACGTACTCCGATTTTGACGATTTTGATTCATTTGAAAGAGAAGACTTAAGAAAAGGTCCCATTTTCGTAAAAACTCAAACCGAAATCTCCTTCTCTCCGAAAACCGCCCCCGAAGGGGGTGGAGGGGGCATATTTTCTTGAAAATCGAAAATTCGAGATACCTGAATTAAAGATAGGACAATATCCGGATACGTTTAAATTGAACTTTTTTTCAAAAGAGTGACGGTTTTCGAGCTACATTCATTTTAAAATCTCACATATGGGTATTTTTGTTAGGTGGAAGGGGCAATTTATTTCGAAAACTGAAAATTTTTTGTGCCACATGAATGACATTAATATGTGTATCAACATTTATAAAGAACATTTTCTCCTTAGAGTTACGGTTTTCGAGATAAGCGGTGGTAGAATGGTTAAATCTAAAATATTTGAGCGTATTTCCGCAGAGATGTTCTGAGATCTCTACATAATAACAAGGACAAGCAAAGTATATACGTGGGTAATAAGATATTAGTGGTGAACGTTCAACGATTTTTGTGACCAATGTTACACTCAAAAGTCTGAAATAAATACTTTTTTACAAAAAACTGGACCGACGTTATTAGTTGGTGCCCTGAAAATTACGAAATAATATTAATTCTATTGGTGCTGGTACTTGTGAAGTTGGTGCCAACAGTTATCAATCTAACTGCAAATGCACAACTTCAAAAGTAACAGCACCAATAGAATTAATATTATTTCGTAATTTTCAGTGCACTAGCTAATAACGTCGGTCCAGTTTTTTGTAAAAAAGTATTTTTCAACAATTGATGTTTGTCTGATCGATCGTATAATCGCATTATTGTGAATAAATAATGAAAATAACTACTAGTTTTTTTTTTGTTTATTTTAATGTGGTCATGTTTACCCATTTACAAATACAACATTTTATTCTGTTAATAAAAACAACAAATTATATCAAAATAAATTGTTGAGTACATAATATGAACGTTCTGCCTGTTGACATGTAACAACAATTTGCTCACATTCCGATGAACAATTATGTTATATATTATAAACAATTAACAGCATTTGCCATATTATGTGCTTTTAACCGCATTCAAACTATTATTACTCCGGATATATTTTGCTCATTTTGTAAAATTTGATTGCGTTCATGGGCGCCGTCGGGATTATTTTCAGGGAGATGCATTTGTCTCCTACATACAATACTATTAACTAATAAAATATAAATTAGGTATAGATAATTATACGTGTATATTATCTAAATTTTTGTGAATAGCGTTGGACGGAAAAGTATACGAAAATTTTGCGAAAACTTTGTCACTACCTGTTGTACGAGTCTTAGAAGAACTTTTGCAGGACACACCGAAGTCTAAAACGAATACCAAAGTGTATATCAGCTCTTCCACTGCCACCTTAATTCCAAGTGGCGCTATTTTACAAGATTGCAACAACTCCAACATACATTGTGACAATTCTAGTAGTTGCTGCCTATTCTGAAGAGCTGGATGTTTAATTAAAACATCCTTCAGTGGCTAAACAGGCTTACAGATCAAATCAACCATCTGAAAATGTGACATAATTTTTCAGAATATCTATATCTGCCACATAGGCAGGTACCTATTTAGATTTGTTCCCTGAAAAATCGATTTTCTTCAACACACAAAGGATTTTCGCTTATGCAGCTCCACCCAGAATATATGAGAAAATTTGACAGATTCTTGTCTTTAGCTTTGGCAGAAGATATAGGTACAGAACCTTTACGGAGGTTTTTCTCTATAATTTTATTGCTGAGGCTACCACGTGGTAAGAGATGTTGAAGACGAATGGATCAAGTAATGAGGCTTTAAATGAATTCGTTGTTGAATACGCAGATTTGATTGCTCAAGTAGGCGAGGTAATAAAATAGGTTTAACTATACCAACATGTAGCATTAAACGTAGGTACAGTTAGCATGCTGGGACGTGTCAAGACGGGAAATCGGTGAACGATCATAAGAAAAGGGAGTAGGTACACTGAATTTATTGACAAGGTGATGAATACATTTTGACAGAAACATAGATGCATTTTTATTCAAATGATAACTTAATAAAAAAAAGTCTTAATTTCTTCAATGTATTTTCTTTTTTCCGTTGCACCATGCTAGCGGCGCGCATGATTATGTTGTTGCATTTCAGTAACAGGAAATGTTAAAATATTTCATTACTATTGGAAACTGTTCAATCAGACATAAGTAGCTTGATATTTCATATAACATAATTTGATATATTGATTAGAATAGAATCTATTTCAATACAGGTACATCCTAATATGTATTGATCCAATAGATTTAAATTTATTATTTAACTACAATTTACTACATAGCATACCTTAGCAATAGCAATTTATTTAATACAAAAATTAATTTTACCTAAACATCATTCATCACAGCAAGTTTTCTTGCTTCTTAAGTATTTTTTTACCATATCACATTCTTTTAGATATTGTGGAACAGAGTTACCTATATTCATTAAAGGCTTTATTGGTTAGAATTCTACTGGATAAAAAATATTATGACATCCTGTTCTCTACCCCTCTCCTAAGCACTACAATCTGATTTAAGTACTCTGGCATTAAGCCCATAATAAATAAAAAATAAAAAGCAATTACGGACATGTGTAGGCCTATCACATTCCAAAATTATCCTCATTCCTTTATTTTGATGTTTTTGAGGGAAATTGGTGATGCTATTCTTGAAAAAGTAAAGTTTTTCTGATATTTTATTTTTTATCATGTTTAAATTGTCTTTAGATGATAGGTAAATTATTTAAAGTTATGCACAATTTAAATTTTCTTTCAATAAAGCAATTACTATAATTTATATCAATGGATATGGGTCAATGAGGCATGTTAAAACCATAGTTATTTAGCATTAACTTTTAACTTATTGATTTTAAAATAGTTTTCTGATTTTGCCAGTTCCATATTCGTTCTATTCACTATGTGATCTTGCATACAAAAGTGAGAAATGATAGTTAATGGAAGATAATGGAAGTGGGCCTTCAATACTTCCCTGTGGTACCCCTGAATCAACTGGTTTTTCGTTCGACAATTCTTTATTTGTTATACATTTGTTATAAATTTAGATCTTAATATGTCCCTATCAATGGTCTCAAAAGCTCTTTTCAGATCCATAAATACTGCTACAATATATTTGACCTTTGTCAATGAAATTAATCCAGTTTGTTATCTTTAACTACAAGTCGGTACCAATGTTTCTTTGTTATACGGCATTATGGAAAAACGATGTGAAAGAAAAATATATATCTATAAAAGATAAAACTGTTGCCACAGCATAAGTCAGAAAATAATTTTCTAACATGAAATATTCAAGTTCAACATATATAGAGGGTGGTTCATTAATAATTGGAAATATTTGATCTGATAAATTTTGAAAAATTAAGAATATTCTTTTAAGTAGTATGGAAAGGTTATTTATATTCTAAAGTTTTATAGAATTGAAGATTCCTAATAAAATGGAAATTATACAAGAGGCGTAGAATATAGGTGTCAGCTTCTCAGATGCAACTGCATCTATATAAAGTAGGTAAAGAATATATACAGGTTTCGTAATTTCTTTATTTTTATTTATAATAATGCATAAACGAAATTCAGAGTAATCACTTTAATTATTAATTTATTATCTCAATTTTAAATGACGATTACTTAAAAAAATATCTTCCTGCTTTTGTACACTTCAGTAATGCTTTATGGTACACGATAACTTTTTACTTGCTTGATTATTTTAAATAATTTACTTTTATCACCTATATTTCCACAGTGTTAGATGGAGTAGGTTTAATATTTGTCCCTGTCCCTAACAGAAGTGCTGCCCTCTCGTAGCTAAAGGCCACACTCTTCTCAGGAAAAAGCCTCATTGTTCCAGATAATATAGGTGTTCTTTGGATAAAGGTTCTTGACGTGTATGACATATCTGACACCGCACTAAAAAAGCGTATGGGAAAAGTGGTGTTTTCACTATTTTTCCTCGCAATTTTTACGACTTTTCCCTCCATAAGAACCTTCCTTATGCCTTAACGAGAATAATAAAACAAAAATTAACCGAATTGCTCGAGCCGTTCTTGAGTTTTGCGCTTAGCAACGTATTTGGCGATTCATTTTTATATATAGGTACAGATTATAGTTTCATTGTTATCTTACCATTGTGAAACTATGTTACTAAATTTGATTTTCAGAAATACATAGGTACCTATGTGAATAATTCGATTTTATGTATTTTCACTAAAAACGCCCATTTTGTGTTTTTTATTTAGTAGTCGTATAAGATTTGTCATAATGGGCGATGATTAATGAAAAATTAAATGACTTTCAAGTGGCAAGTTTTTGAGTGTTGTTGAATATTTTCCTGATTTTCTCGACCGCCATATGTGGCACCTCATAACTTTTGTTTTTGGGGGCATATTAAAAATTATGTTTATCAATACAATTTTTAAATGGAGGAAGAATATAGGTCAACAGGTTTTTCAAGCATTTCAACAAATTACAGCAGATGTACTTGTGCTCTGAAGTCCTATGAGTAGAGTTCTTATTGTTAGAATGTTAGAATTGACTCCCTTTTGAAACACTCAATTTGTTTGAAATAGTTATTATCAGATAACAAACAATATACTATTGATATGTACAACATAAAATTAACTCTAGTACCTAACTATTTTAGTTTATTTTTTGGATAATATATTTTTATTGGTTGTTCTCTTTTCATATTGTATCTTTGTATTTTTTATATCAAGAGTAGCTATGCCTGTTTACGACTAGGCATCACCTATTAAAAAAAAACAAGTGGCTAAGTATAGAAATCCATTTTATGATTGCTTTCTCTCTAAACAATGTGTGAGATATGGTGAATAAATAAAAAATAAATCAGTTTTGTAGTATGTAAGTAGTTTGTCAGATAAACAGGACGAAGGAAATGTCTTTCACGATACCTGAAAGTTGAAGATTATCGTCAACGATAATTTATTACACAGCTTACGTCATAATTCCTACAAAATATGCTTTTGAAACAGAATATTCGCAAATTATTGTATCTTACAGATTAAACAATTTGGATTCAAAACATTTTTATTATTAGTAGTGTGGTTTCGTTGGTACACCAAAAAGTACAAAATAATATTAATTAATTATGGAAGAATATTTTGGTACCAATTTCAACAGTATCAGCACCAGTGGGGTTAATATTTCTTATATTTTTGTGTGAATCATTGGTTATCAGAATCGTCGATCGTTTACTTATATTTAACTCGGAAATTATTGATTTTTTTGAAAAATATCGCCTTCACTCCTTGGGGTAATTTTTTGGGGGAAGGATATGTAGTTTTTTTTAATATGGTACTATTTCTTATCACTCGTCTTTAAAATGAAAAACAAAGACAGAGAACCTTGAATTGTATACCTCCTTCATTTGAGAAGTCGGTCAATAATCTACTGCATTCATCACTGTCAGCTGATGTATACGCCGGAACTTTGGTTTTCGGATATATCACTATGTTGAAGAGATAATATGAGTATGAACAAATTTTGTGTCTCTCAAATTGAGCTTCCAAGCAAATTTTGCATTTCAATCTTGGTTTACAAAAAAAATTGTTTCTAGGTGCTGTATCAGTGCTGTTATATCTTTTGCGGCTCACCTATAACTCGTAGCGACATATAGGTACATAACACTCGCCTTTTGACATATACCAGTGCTTATATTGTCAGATATTCGTTTTTACTCTCGTGTAGCATAAACTACTATTATTACAGCTATGTTAAAATAATTGTTCAAAAAGTAAAATCAGCTTACAAGATAATTCAAATAATTTTCATGAGTGGAGGCTTTTTATCTGAATATTTTCCTGGAAATATTGTTGGTAAACAAAAAACAAAACATTTTAAACGCAATAATCAACGACAAAAATAAATAAATAAGTGTGCATGCAATATCCAGTTGCCGGCGTCGTTTATGTCGTTCATCGTTTACATTTTCGCCTGTTGCTTGATTATAATTTCCATTTAATTAATTGCTTCTGCGGTTAGAGTCGCGTCGTGGATCTAATTCGGTTAGTCGCCCTGCCTGCCCTTAATTACAGGAGAGTTGTCCTTGTTCCCCACCTTGTAGAAGTCCTCTTTACGTTCATTTGGTTTTTAGTATGATCACGTGAGCCCCAATGAATTTCAAAGGAAAATGGATAATTGGAAGGATCGCTCGATAATATTGGAGTAATGGAGGCATCGTTTTTTAAAGATAAAATTCGAAATGTTTAATATTTCCCTACAGATGCAATTGAGATATAAATTACATTATATTACTGCTATTCCTCGTTACTTTTGATAGTTGTATTGAATTTGTTCAATCTTGTAAACTTAGATAATGTTGAAAACTGATAGCCTTTACATTAGACGCTAAACGGAATTGACGAAATATTTATGCTGGATATTGAATATTGGTGATTACTTTTTTCAATCCCCAAGGAGAACTCAAAGCTGATCTTGATAGAAGGAAACCACCTTTCTACTGTAAATAGGTTAGCTTAATAGCTTTTTGCAATACCTACCTTGAAAAGTTATATTTTTGATAAGTCAAGAAGCTAATCATTCCAAATCGTTCTATAGCTCTTTACGAAATATATATGAAGCCATTGGAAGTCATAGGTAATTATTTCAAGGAATAATAAATAGCATATTTATTGACTTGGAATAGGTTACTTAAATAGATCTCTTTCTCAAATTGAATTTTAAAAGCAGGCAGTTATTGCAAAAATTCATGTATCCCATACGAGAGCAAAGGGGCAATAGTTACAATTCTGATACATGGGCTGCTAGCTACATCACAAATTCGCCCTTGAAGTCGTGTGACTGCCACAACACTAGCACTCCCTTAATTTTGCAGCCTCATGGTTTTCAGATATTTGCCTTGATACACAATTATAAAATAAAATATAATAAATAAATATATCTCATAATCTAATAGTTATGGTGGAATCAAACTACCAAAAATAAACTTGCATTCTTTTTTTGTAATATTCGAAGCCAACATACAGAACGAGAAAACGATCTAACGTCATTCACAATAGCCACTTAATGGAAGACGACTGTTCAATAATTGCATTGTTGAAGCGTAAGCAATTTTTCTGCATGGACGCCATATAAAGTTGGCAATGCCACAAATCACCATGACGTTGGTAGAGATAAAGTTTTTTTTCGAATCGACACGTTCTGTCCTCCTTTTTTCTTGGCAATGCATCTTTCCTAAGATAATTTATTACTTTATGTGAAAGCTATGAAAAAGAAATAAATAATAATTATTCATTGATATTTCTTCTCCACATATGAAAAATAAGAAAAGTATGTGACATAAATGTATGGGCGTGTGATATTTGAAGCTCAACTTTCAAATATTGTAAATTCAGGATTATATAATTCTGTATATAGAAAAAAATACTTACGCAATATGCTTTGAGACTCTTGAACCATTTTTCTCTAAGGGACCTAAACATTTTTTGAACTCATCCAACTATACCGCCGGTTGACTCGCTATTATAGAAGTGAGGCACAATTTGAATATTACGTTCACTCTATTGAAGCACTAAGCATACTTGTGGGAATATTGCAGAAAAAAAAGATCTCGTGGAACTCAGTGCGCGTTTTAGAAGTGGAACTTCTTTATCAACTCCATAAGGAAGAGAGAAAAAGTCATAAGAATAAGGTGTGGAATTTACATTTGATACCTTTCTAGTCCTCCAATTTGTATATGTGTTTTATTTTCAACTGATTTAACTGCAGGTGAAGCGGATGCTACGGCTAAAATATGGAATATCTGTTCTTGATTCCAAATGGAGTAAATTTCTAAATTGAATTTCTCACCAAGAAAGATGAGCAGTGCAGAGGACTCTTTCAATGCAAAGTTCACGATGATGGTACCAGTCAACGATATTTTCTCTTCACCATTAAAGAGAGCAGCAGCACCTTATTTGAAATAAACTCTTTGCAAAATGGTTTTAACATTGAGTTAGAGAGAGAGAGAGGTAATCGGGTTAATCTACCAGTACAGAACAGTGAACAGATTCCCTGCTAGGATGTCACGTATTCAATTGAACTAACTGTAGAATCATCTTCTTTCGAACCACAGATTCACCATGCGCCACGCACTTTCGCATACCTAGGCCATAGGGAATAAATAGAAATATTAACCACTGCATGTGATTACAACTTCGTCATGAGGTAGATTTCGTTTTCGTCCTTATATTACATGCGAGAAATTATTGTTTGAACATGAATATTGAGAGACTGTTAGGTCTATGTCAACATATGCACTTAAATATCAATAGTTTCGCCAAAATAAAATTATACCGACAGTTCTGCAAATTCCTATTCATTTTGTTAATAGTTGGTTTCATCAAGAAACTGCTTAACAATTTTCTCCGATACATGAGAATAATCTTTGGTGATTGTTTGACACAATAAGGTGGTTTGTTTAATCATTCATTCAATTAGCTTTGTATTAGGTAAATTTCTTATAGAAATGTACCTATTGCGATCGTTCACACTTTTGAATTTCGAAAAAATTTCAACGGCATGATGTTATATGTCTATAAGTTAGTCCAAAAAAACATTTGGTTCAAAACTTTATATATATATATATATATATATATATATATATATATATATAATATATATATGGGATATTTCGAAATTTGTTAACACGATAGAGGTCGCAGTTTCGAAGGTATCAAGTTCAAAATTTGCTCCAAAAATCAATCTCTCAAATATCTCGGTCGAGTTCGTTATTGGGCGATATCGGGTAAGTAGTTTCAAAATGGCGACCATTCAAACATTTAAAAAAATTATCAAAAAAGAGCCGTAGTGTGAATATCATCAAAAATAATTTTAGGTTATAGATATAATCAGTACCTTCAACTTTTGTTCAAAGCAATTTTTCATAAAATACACAGGTAAAAAAACAAAAATTAATAAAGAAAAATAACAAATATCGATAAAACATGAACACTCAATATAAATTTGATGTAATTGTATATTTTCTGGAGATCTTAATATAGACCCTGATTAAAAAAATATATAGTATATTTATTGAAAAGAGATAGGCGAAAAAAAAATTCTGCCTTGAAGTGGAACTCGAACCCAGTCTGCCTTATATTCAACAGCCAAAACAAAAACCTCTAACCGCAAGGCTAATGACACATACGACAATTTTATGTAATAACATGTAGGTATACCAATGTAAAGGTTGTTCAAATTTCAATTCAATGAATTTTGAAAAATTTACCTTTCCGCTGACTACAGGCCATCGGGATTTTTTATATTGGTGTCAGATTTTATATTCCGATTTACTTTTATATTTCTCAGCAGTAAAGATAACATTATTGATGTGTAGAATTTAATTTATTTTTTAGACCGTTATGTCAAAAAGATGCACCTGCTGACTATATCAAACGGAAGAAAATGAAGGGGAGGGTAAAAATTATAAAATTACTTCAGCTGAATATTTGACACCTTAATGGAAATGAAATTCAGTCGCATTTTGCGAAAATGAATTGGTATGCTTTGGACTCACATCAATGTACTTACTTGAGTTTCATAGAATTTTGCGTGTTTTATTGACCGACTTAAAAAAAGAGAAGGTTTACAATTCGGTTGTAAGATTGCTTTTTTTATGGCTGTTTGCGCGTTTTGCATAATAAACGTACTCCGATTTAGACGATTTTTGTTTCATTGGAAAGAGGAGAGTTGAGAAATGGTCCCATATTGAGAAAAATCAAATGCAAAATCTCCTTCCGTCCAAAAACCGCCCACGTTTAAATTGAATTTTTTTTCAAAAGAGTTACGGTTTCCGAGTTTCGCAATGGTAAAATCTGAAATATGTATATTTGCGCCGCGATCTTTTGAGATCTCTGAATAATAAATAACAAGTACAAGCTAAGCCTTTAACTTTTTGGGTATTACTAAACGTTCAACAATTTTCATTACTAATTTTACACTCAAAAATGTAAAATAAATATTTTTTACAAAAAAATTGGACCGACTTTATCAGTTGTTACACTGAAAAATACAAAATAATATTAATTCTATTGGTGCTGGTAATTTTGAAGTTGTGCCGTTGTAGTTTGTTGTTGTAGGCACCAACTCCAAAAGAACCAGTACCAATATAATTAATATTATTTTGTATTTAATTATCACAAAGTGTCTTTAAATATGTCAAAATCCAGTGTTTTATATGTGTCTCTATATGCGGATAAGCTCCCTGTTACAGACGGACTCACAATACATGATAATGTTTGTTATAATAACTTAAACTGTGGATGTGATAAAATAAAAAGGGTAAATGAAGTTAATGACCTTGTTGTTATACTAGATGAAAATTGGAATTGGAAGAAAAATATTTGTAGTATTGTTAAAAAGTAAGATACCTTCTTTTTGTTTTCTATAAAATGAGATATATTCTTGAAAAAAATGATTTATTAAAATTATACCATGCTTTGTTCTGTAGCGTCCTATTTTATGGAATTATTTGTTGGGGTTCAGCTTATTCAAATACATTAGGGCCGATAGTAAGAATACAAAAGCGTGCTATCAAAATTTTAACTTTTGGTAAACAACACAACCTTTTTAGTGAGACACGATTGCTGAACATCAATCAAAAATATATTTTGAAATCGCTTACAGTAAGTAAAACTAAATTAAATATTGGTCAAAAAACTAGTTTATATCGATCCAAACTTGTCTACAATAGATTAGATAACAATCTAAAAAAAAATAAACTTCTCTAGAGGGCGTATTAAATTTCATATTAAGAGTTGGATTTTAAATAATTTGAAGTTATAATATACATAGATATTGTTATATTACTTAAAAAAGCTGTTTTAATATTTAATACTTCCTATATCATGTGTCTTTCTTTACATTTGTAGTTGTATTTATAGATTTGTTGCATTTTAATTTTATTATTTGTTTATTTATTGTATATTAATATGTATATTTAGATTATGTTAAGCTTGTAGATTTTAATACATTATTAAGTTCAGGTCTACACACAGATGCTATTTGCATCTCGGTAGGGGATTGTTGGACTTTATAAGCCAGACAATCTATTAGCATACTATTTTTTAATCAAGATTTGTATGTTAACCTGAATAAAGATTATTATTATTATTATTATTATTATTTTTCAGTGCAACAACTGAATCCAATTTTTTGTAAGAAATATTTATCTTCTAATATCTGGGTGACCAAGCTTTGCTCGGGTAACACAGGATTTGGAGTGGGTCTATACGAGTTACTAAGGATTTTTAATCTTAGTTAAAAAATGTGCATATTTCTAGTTAAAATGTATTGCGATCGGTAGATCGGTAAATATTGCTTTTATCGTTCACATAGCTCAGAGTTTACAGATTTTAAAATAAATATGAATGTGAAACATACAAGAACTTACCAATTACCTTCTCGACCCCCCAAACCCCATACTGAAATTTCTATCGCATTGCGCGGAACCATTCCCGAAATAATTAGTGTGGACCTCGAGTGTCACACCCATTGAAAAATGATAATATTATATATACAAGAATTGCTCATTTAATTAATAGATATAATCTCTGTCTACAATACTTTACAACTGTTTTCAAAACTAGATTGCAAGGATAGCAGGAATGTACGAGTATCTTCAAATTTACGTCTCATCTGGCAACGTACATTGTTCTCATTCATTCCATCTCATCACAGTCAAATGCTATCTTGCATCGCAACAGATTCAGAAAACGAAAATACATGATGGTGTCGTGACACGACATAGCAATATATTTTTTACAAAAAATTGGACCGACTTTATTAGTTGGTGTACTGAAAAATATAGAATAATATTAATTCTATTGGTGCTGTTACTTTTGAAGTTGTGCAGTGGCAGTTACATTGATAACTTTTGGCACCAACTTCACAAGTACCAGCACCAATAGAATTAATATTATTTTATATTTTTCAGTACACCAACTCAAAACGTCGGTCCATTTGATGAGGGTTCCGTTTTTTCTTCGGATGTAGGTATTGGTTAAATCGGGGTTATTACATTTTACATAATCTATTTATTTTGGTTATGCCAGAGGAATAATCTAAAATTTGAGTCTAAGGGTCATCCTTTGCCAAATACTATTTTACTGACTTATCTTATTTTTTATTTTAGAAACGATAGGTGTGCTAACGAAGCTTTGAAACCAAAAATATTTGAGTAAGCTTTATTAGGATGCACTAACTGAATAAGTAGAACAGGGATTCTTAATCTGTAGGTACTGGATTCTGCTGATTTTCTGTGGGGAGACTATTTAATAACTTGTTTTGTTTGGCAATTCTAACTTGAAATTAAGCACAGGTAGCATTTAAACATTCCCAGGAAAGAAGTTCGTCGAAATTAAGGAGTCTGAATTAAACATTTCTTAGCACGATTTATTTGAGAAAAAACCCTTAGTGCTTCATCAATCATTTTTCCATTAATTTCTTCATCGTATAATTACATCACACGCAACTTGTTTCACGGTGGCCACTCATCCCAAAAATATCTTCCAACGTTTCCACTTAATTATAAGAACGATTTCACACAACAATGCGTTTAATTCCTTGGTCGGAAATTTGCCGATGTACCGTTTTTTTAATTAACCAACGTGAAGTGTAACTAGTCGTCATGACGATCCCACTCACTACCTTTTTCCAATTAATCGTCGAATCGTCGACGAATGAATCCTTCGAAAGCAAGTATTCTCCTCCCTCCATTTCTATACCGTCGATAAATTGACTCTCCGATGCAAATAACTCTCAATTTTCCAGCGGAATCGGATAATTGACTCTGGATATCATTTACTAAATTATATGACATGGAAACTTGCAAAAATTATGCTGTGATTCTGCTTGGGTTTTATCTACTATGTATTTTGTGAAGTGAATGACCTTTACAAAAAATAAAAGAATATCAAATTAATTTATACACTGTTTATCTACTACAAGTGTTACAAAATAAGTAAGTTCGTAAAAAATTATATGTTATGATGGGCTGTTACTTTTGAACTTGTGCACTTGTAGTTAGATTGATAACTTTTGGTACCAACTTCACAATTACCAGCTCTAATAGAATTAATATTATTTTATATTGTTCAGTGCACCAACTAATAAGGTTCCAATTTTTAGTAAAAAATATTTATTTCGAAATTTTTAGTGTAACAGTAGTCACGAAAATCGTTGAACTTTCACTACTACCGAAGAAGATAGTACATATCCTATTACCCACGTATATTCTTTGCTTGTACTTGTTATTATTGAGAGATCTCAAAACAAGGCGGCGGAAATACGCATAAGTATTTTAGATTTTACTATTTTACTTCCGCTGTAACTCAAAAACCGTGACCCTAAGGAAAAAAATGTTCATTATAAATGTTGCTACAAATAATCTGGTCTTTTATGCGGTTGCTTCAGATTTTCAAAGAAAGAAATTACCTCCTCCACATAGGGAAAATACACATATTTGATATTTTAACATCGCTGTAACTCGAAAACCGTAACACTTTTTTTTTAAATCAATTTAAATGTTTCCGGATATTGTCCTATCTTTAATTTTGACACCTCGGATTTTCGATGTTCGAGAAAAAATTGACGTTTTTTGAAGGGAAGGAGATTTCGAATTTAAGTTCTAACGAATATGGGACCATTTCTCAACTCTCCTGTTTCAAATGAATCAAAAATTATCAAAATCGTAGTTCATTTACGATATACAACGTGCACAAAAATCAAACAAAGTAGACAGTCGAATTGTATACATACTCCGTTTGGGTTCGTCAGTCAAGAAGTTAAACAATCTTTCAGCATAAAAACATAATTTATGCTGTCGTCGACGTCGACTGTTGGCTCACTCACAATTAACCCATCTGACTCTATCAAAAACATGCCGAGGAATGCAATAGCCTATTTCGGATGACTTTTCTGTTTGATCACCCGATATAATAAGTGCCTAATACAAAAATGCAATTTTCTTTTTGCTTTCAAGTATATATATACATTAGACATCAATTGTTGGATATAACATGCTGTACCTAGTGTAAATATCAAAATTGAAGGGACAAAAATGTTCAATATGCACTGAATACCTACCACCGCTCAAGCTAATGATTATGGACAGCTGCGACATGCTCTCAGTGTGAATAGCAAGCACATCACCGCAGTATGGAACGAGAGAGCAAGTCTGCCGATGACATGACTGCGGTCACTGACAGTCTGAAGCTACTACTGGATAAAATTCAAATTGTGCAGTTACCCGACTCGGCTTTTTGTTCAGCAGTTATATGAAATTGAATGGAGGCTTCAGATTTATCTTCTTTTTTTCTGATTAATCAAAGTATTTTTGAATTATTTGAAAATAATGCACTCTAACTGCGATTGAACTCTGAATTTTCTAGTAGTTAGTAATCGAGCGATCTAAAAATAAAGTTGATCGCACACAATAAGTGTGTTCGGATTATCAGTTTAATGAGCCAACGGTCGACGGTACCAATAATAATCATAGGTGTAGTTCTTTTCAGAATAAATGGTTGACTACGTTTTTCTTACATGGGACATTTTGCCAGAGGTCGGCCATAAACATGCAATAAACTGTTGGTCAAGGTCGGATTATAATATATGTGTATGTGCATAAGATTACTTGTTTCCAAAATGCCTCAATAATTTTAATTTCAATTAAATTACCTACCTATATTATATACCGAATTAAATATATGAAGTCCGATCCTGTAGTGTATTTGCTTGTGGATTGTGTTCATAATGGGAATACACCAGGTGGTTTTATTGCAGTCATACAGAAAATACCAGTTATTGTGAAAAGAACTATACATAATAAAGGAATCTGTAGGTGGTCCAATTTATATAGTATTTATCCTATTACCCACGTATATTCTTTGCTTGTACTTGTTATTATTTATAGAGATCTCAGAACATGGCTACGGAAATACGCATAAGTATTTTAGATTTGACCATTTTACCACCGTTTAACTCGAAAACCGTAACTCTAAGGAAAAAATGTTCATTATATATGTTGCTACAAATATTTTTGTTTTTCGTGTAGTATCAAGAGATTTTCAGTTTTTGAAAGAAATCGCCTCTTCCACTTAGCAAAAATACCCATATGTGAGATTTTAAAATGAATGTAGCTCGAAAATCGTAACTCTTTTGATAAAATGTTCAATTTAAACGTTTCCGGATATTGTCCTATCTTTGATTCTGGCATCTCGAATTTTCAATTTTCGAGAAAATTTGTCCACTCCAACCCCTTCGGGGGCGGTTCTCGAAGAGAAGAAGATATCGGATTTGAGTTTTTACAAAAATGGAGCCATTTCTCAAATCTCCTCTTACCCGTGAATCAAAAATTATCGCAATCGGAGTACGTTTAATGTATACAACGCGCCAACAAACAAAAAAAAAGCAGACAGTCCAATTGTATACCTCCTGCGTTTGGGGTTCGTCGGTCAATAAATAGACTGCTTGCGTTAATTTAAATATATCAATATTAGAAGCAGAAGCATATCTTCTTCAATATTTCAAATAAGCAAAGCTTCATTGCACTCATCGCAAATCATTTATTTTAACTTATAGTCAATTATTCGACAACCTTTCACCAAGTTAGTAGTATCAGTATTACTAGGATTATTAATATTTTTCTTAAGGATCTGTTTTCCCATATCCGATTGTGTAAAATAAATAACATGTACATTTTTATTTACAAATCTTCCTTTCCACCTATACGAAGAGACGAAGACATATTAATCACAGTTTTCAAATATAAAGTTTAAGTGTTTATGGGAAAATGTCACACAGGTTGATAAACATAAATAAATATTATGCACTATTGCCTTTTTCTCAGTGCTCGTTACGAATATAATTAAAATGCATTATTTCATTTAAAAATACAGAAAATGCAATAATATGATAAATTGATACTTAATTAGGATTATGATAGGTGTTTGGAGTAATATTTCTGGTTATTTCATTTTCATTTTACGTTCATTTAGACAATTTTTCTTCTATTCCCAAATTTGGCTAATCCAATAATTTCTTATGCCTTCAATAGTGCCTCCCCTTTCTCCGCACACTTTGCTGTAGTGTCATCGAATATCCTTAAGTGACCATAGCATTGACATTCCTGCAGAATATTATGCGTTGTGTGATATTAGGGAGATTTTAAGCCACAACTTGAGCATCATACGTTAAATCCCTTTATCCGCTATTAAAGTAAGTACAGTACGCTTATAACGTAGTTCAAAAATGTGTTTTTGAGCCATTCCATTCTGCCGCTATTTACGTGATAAGTGCCTAATACATAGAAAAAACAACTTGCCATTTAACAAACGAAAAACGAACACTCAACCAAAAAGCAGGAGGCAACGAACAGGTACCATAAAGTAAGTAAAATATACAATATACCAGAGACAAACATACAGACCAGAGAAAACATCAATATAGACCAAATAATACATAAGATAGGTTAGGTACAAGACTTAAATGTGACGGACGCAGAGAACACTACCTCCAAGATGGATGGTAGCCATATGCCATATCTGATGTTGCCATAGCATATAATTTTATAAAATGTTTTCATTTCAAATTCAAAAAACAGTGATAGAAATTGTGAAAAATAAAGATTTACTCAAATCTTCTTAATTTTACATGTATTTATCATAGACTTTGGATAAAATTTAAATATAAATTTTCTTTATTAAGGGAACGTTATTTCAACTTTAATAACGTAAAGCAATATCGGTTAATAACGTTTTCCCTTATTTCAGGACTATTGCGCATGCGATTTATAACGGCTTGAAATCTCCCTATTGTCCACAGAAGCGTGGAATTCTTTTTTAAAATGGTTTTGTAAATATATAAGAATAGTTGTCTGTAAGAATGGATTACCTGCTTTATACGAATCAACTGAAAAGCATCCAAATAGCTACACCAATTCAATCAAAATTCACGTAAATTACAGTTGATCTTTTTTAGGAGAAGGAATTTTTAAAACAAAAATAACCAAATAATTCAAACGAACTGAAACCGAAAACTAATGAACAGTGCGGTAATTACTAATTCACTTCATTCAATCATTCACAAATTTTATTATGGTCTGCAAAGTTAAAAAATGAAGGAATCTTAAATTTAATTATGATCATAACATTGTTCAGGTTTATGTGGGTTTTTCTTTCAATATTGATCAAATAAATTATTTCTGCTCCAAAAAGTGACAAGATATGCGAAGGCTTCTTCCCATATTTACGTGGCATATTAGTTTTTTTCGGATCGCTCGATATAATCTTTTATATGTTTCCTTTTAAATGAATATCGGTACCTACTTTCCGCCATAATTTCAAGCAAAACTTATGCCCTTATATTGAAAATTATATTTCAAATCCTATTCAGTGTATTCGGTATATTGTCTGAAAAGAGAAGAGACCATCTTGATTAATGAAATTCCAATAGCAGAAAATACGGTGGCCCGGTTTGCATTATCTCAAAGTCACGAGAGTCTTTGATCGAAAATTTTGTTTCGCAACTTAAATTGAATTTGGACGACTACAACGAAGTTTCTCTATCTCTCTTTTGAGAACGGAGGGTAAAGATTATAATGTAACGTTTGACGTTGGAAGAAAACAGTCGCGTTGGTGGGGTTTTGGTATATATATGTCTTATTTATTTGTAATGGACGAATAAGCAGTTGGTTTTTACGGCTTTGGATACCATACCTGTACTTTGTGTTAGATGTCTAGTTGAAACAGGAAAAATATTGTACATTTATAAAGCCACTAGCTGTTTTACTCGGCACTATGGATTGTTGAATTCTCAATCCAAAATATTGGAAGTTCAATATTTTTGTGTTGAATTTTCAATATTTTGTATTGGAAGTTCAACGTTTTTATCTTTTGTATCTTTATCTGTATCTTTTTACATCATGGTATTAACCTAATACTATGAAGCTTGCTGCAGCAGTCAGTACAGTAAAGACTCGTACATATCAGATTATAAAAAAAATATTCAACAAAAACATTTTCGAGTAGTTAATTTTTGGTTTCAACTTCAGTACATTAAAATAAAAAAAAATCCCGATGGCCTATAGTCAGCGGAAAGGTAAATTTTTCAAAATTCATTGAATTGAAATTTGAACAACCTTTTCATTGGTATACCTACATGTTATTACATAAAATTTTCCTATGTGTCATAGCCTTGCAGTTAGAGGTTTTTGTTTTGGCTGTAAAATATAAAGCAGACAGGGTTCGTGTTCCACTTCAAGGCTGAATTTTTTTTTCGCCTATTTCTTTTCAATAAATATACTATATATTTTTTTAGTCAGGGTCTATATTAAGATCTCCAGAAAATGTACAATTACATCAAATTTATATTGAATGTTCATGTTTTATCAATATTTGTTATTTTTCTTTATTAATTTTTATTTTTTTACCTGTGTATTTTATGAAAAATTGCTTTGAACAAAAGTTGTAGGTACTGATTATATATATATATTTTTGATGATATTAAAACTACAGCTCTTTTTTGTTAATTTTCTTAAATGTCTGAACGGTCGCCATTTTGAAACTACTTACCCGATATTGCCCAATAACGAACTCGGCCGAGATATTTGAGAGATTGATTTTTGTAGCAAATTTGAACTGGATATATATATATATATATATATATATATATATATATATATATATATATATATATATAATATAAAATTATGGAGATGCTCTACACCTTTATGCTTTTATTTAGTCAGATACAACCACCCACTAGCTTCCACTTATGTGGCGCTGATGAAAGCTAACGAGCTTGAAATCACGTGATCCGCTTCTAGTGGGTGGTTGTATCTGACTAAATAAAAGCATAAAGGTGTAGAGCATCTCCATAATTTTATATTATATATTCTTTCATTTATGAAATAATAGATACCTTCAAATTATTATATATTCTTACGTTAAACGTAATTAGGCTCTCGATACTTAGGTGGCGCAAATTGTGTCCCACTGGTAGATCAGGTCAGAGAACTTTGACTATCTTCCAGTTGCTTTTGTTTAGTCAGGTACAGCTTCCACTTATGTGGCGCTGATGAAAGCTAACGAGCTTGAAATCACGTGATCCGCTTCTAGTGGGTGGTTGTATCTGACTAAATAAAAGAATAAAGGTGTAGAGCATCTCCATAATTTGATATTATATACTCTTTCATTTATGAAATAATAGTTACTTTCAAATTATAAATTAATTATTCAAAGAAAGGAAGTCATTATTTGCTGTAGCAAGCACGATTTTTATCAGCTGTCGATAGACGCTATCGCTAGGCAATCTCTAGGTATTACTTACCTACGCCGCTGAGAAGTAGTCCCAATCTTTATTTATTTATTTATTTTAGAAAGTTATAAGATCATAAAATATAGTCTATGTCACCAGCGCAGATGTAGAAAATTCAATAAAAAAAGAATTATTGAAATCAGATAAGTAGTTTTCGAGATTTTTGTGGTCATATAAAAAGTCCTTACTGGTATATTTATATTAGTATAGAAAAGCTATAAGAACATAAAATATAGCCTATATCACCCGCGCAGATGTAGAAAATTCAATAAAAAAATACTGAAATCGGATAAGCAGTTTTCGAGATTTTCGTGGTCATACGAAAAGTCCTTACTCGTATATATATTAGTATAGAAAAGCTATAAAAACATAAAATATAGCATATGTCACCCGCGCGGATGTAGAAAATTTAATAAAAAAAGAGTTATTGAAATCGGATAAGTAGTTTTCGAAATTTTCCTGGTCAAACGAAAAGTCGTTACTCGTATATATATTAGTACAGATATAGATTATGGTGTTTGTTTATTTAATTAATAATCACGATTTTGCAATGGAAGTTGTGTCTATTTACACAATTTAAATTGAACGACAAGAATTTGGGGGATATGAATTTTATTAAGAAAAGTGTTTTCAAGATATTCAAAATGAGATCATTCTCGATCCTCAGCGAACAAGATAAATAGTAGTACAATGTGAAATCTGCATAGCCTGTCTTTCTTTATGAGATCCATCATAAAAAAAGAATAGCATACGTCGGAATGTGATGTCTCCTTGTCTCTGTGGACTCGTATAATTTCTATTCGTACAACTGAGAGCACTTGTAATGGAAAAATAAAATCCAAGTTGGTGGTATAGAGAGTGAGAGAAATGTGAACAAAATCTGGTAATCTCCCAGAAATATCTGCAAGCAAGAACGTGCACATGCATAATAAAGCAGGTTATCGCTAGAATCAACATGGGTGTTGATTCATTTGAATAAATTTGGTAGTAGAATGAGAACAGAATAAAAAAGATAAATGCTGATACATACATTATTTATGTCGTCATCTTTCTCCATAGAGGTCTCCATGGCAGCTACGGACATCAAATGGATTTGGATAGTCATGTGTCCTTTTTGCCATGATTATGCTGGATATTTGAGTAATTCTAAAAACGTTACGTTTTTTTGATGGGTAATAATGGCACTCCACTGCTGCTTATTGGACTACCTATACGGTCACGAATTTATGCCTACACTGCTTATTTTGGAAAAATAAAATGATGATTCAGATTCTCTATTCCATCACATGACTATGTTGGTCTGCAGACAAATTTTAAAATCTGCTTACATTAGAAAATTATTGTTTTAATGTTGTATAGAAATCCTAGTATCTTCATACAGAATAAAATATGCTCAATACGCTTCTTTGAAACTGGCGAGTCATATTTACACAGGAAGTGTTCCGTATCATCGTTAATACTTAACTGGCTATCTTATACAGTTTAAAAGATGCAGCTGCTATTAAGATCGAAGAAAATCAAAGGTTTATTGTATGGGGATTCCTTTTAATCTTTAACTGTTTTATTATTATTTGTGATTATAGCAGCTAAGAATTAGATAGTTTTTGAAAATTCCATGTGTCTAGTGTATGAGTAGAGATAGAGCGATTGTTATGGTCAAGCAAAAAACGCAGAAAAATCACGCTGTTTGGCTCCTATTTTCTTTAATTTTATTTTATTGTTATTATTTGCTCTTAAAGTGGCAAAATGTAAATTAAATACCTTCCTATTATTAAATAAAAAAATCTGGCGTCTCCACTCACACGACTTTCCTACCGCTCGCAGCCAAATTCCAGTGAATAAAAAATCGTCCGATCAAAACATTTTTGGGCTTTTTCTCAGAGATGGCGCTGTATATGGGTCGTAAAGGGCTCTCAGAAAAATACTGTAGGCAAGTTTAATTAAAATCCTTAGAGCCGTTTTCGCGCTACAGTCTTGAGCAAATCACGTTTTTTGGCTATAGCTCAGCTCCAAGTGTATACAGGATTCTTATTCAGTGCCACCGGCGATTGATATTGGTACCAACAAAATAAAAAAGAAAGAAATAAAATACACCGATCAGTTCCTGAGATAATGCTGTAACAGACAGACAGACAGGCCAATGGCTGAAAAGATGATTTTTGAAATTAGAAAACTATGAAACGTCAACATTTGTAAAAATGTCAATACCGAAAATTTCACACAATTACGATACTTTCCTTATACAGCTACTATAGTCTCGTAGGAAAGTAAAAAATATTAAAAATGGTGACCGACCACACTAAAGAAAAATTTTAAATAGCCGTTGATTAGGGCTCACGATGGCTGAGTGTTGTAGTACTGGACCTGTGCACATGTATCTATATACCTCCTTTGGGAAAATGTATTCCAATTATTATGGTTCATGCCGCTGACAGACGAACCGACAGCAGAGCCTTAGAAATAGGATAGGAATCCTAAGCAACAATATATACTAAGGGCCTATTCTCACCTAAGCGGCATCCAGCGAAGCGGCGCGGCGCGAAGTGAAGCGCAGCGAACTATTTCCACCTAATAGCGGCATTTGGTAGCAGCTGAAACGAAACAGTTGAACTTTTTTTTTTTTTTTACAGAAGCAACAGTAATAACTCTTCTTTACTATATTTATATGAATAACATGCAAATTATTGTGAGCATCATCTTGAAGCGCCGCGCCGCTTCGCTCGTTGCCGCTTAGGTGAGAATAGGCCTTAATACTATTTTCACAATAAGTAGCGATAAATAAATTAAAATTGAGTAATTTTTTCTAAAAACGGCCGAGATGTCTTGGAGAACATTCAACCAAAGAAAGAAATTAATTGAAGAAGACCTGATAGACAATATAAACGGAAATTATTTCCAGCCAATATGGCCGGGAAAACAATAAATATATCGAGAATGTAGGTACACTAGCTAAGAATTGGCGCAACGTTGAAATACTAATTTTAATTATTTATTTTTATTATTCCAAAATGTTGAATTGCCGGGTTAATTTCTAATATTATTTTTCGTCCCTTAATCAAAAAAGTTTCCTCATTAGGAAACGAAATGAATATATAGGGGTGGTTCTAAATAATCCCTCAAGTTAGTCGTCAACTTAGTTTTTATAATTAAATTATACGTAGCGAGTATACCTACAGCTGTAGACATTTTGAAATCAAGAGAATAATTAGATCAATTATTCGAAAATGTTTTGTGAATGTCGCATTTTCTACCTGTTTCATCTTACACAATCAAAATCGTTTGAAATAAGAATAATAAACATTAGAAGAACTTTCTAGTCTCTTCACAACAGGCAGTAGCGCATTCTCCAAAAGTCAAACTTAATCGTAACAACATAAATTGAAAGAGGAGCTGAGTGAACGGCTTTACGATTTGCTCTGATAAATGACTGATTATCCAGAAGTCGGTTTTCTTAGATGATCTTTCGATACAACCAGCTGACAGGCGGAGGGACGGATAGCAGAGCCTTAGTAATAGGCTAGCGACTAGGGCACCCATTAACACCAGTTGGGTACGGAATTCTATTTGAGAAAGTATAAACACAAGAAATACTAATATTATTTCATCAATAGCAATAAATAAATTAAATTAGTAGAAAAAATAACTATTTCCAAAAAAGGCAGAAATTGCATCCAACAAGAAATGAACTGAATTGATGAAAACTTGATAGACGACATAATAAGAGGAAATTATTTCCAGCCAACGCCAACACTATGGACGGAAAACACTAAAATATATCAGAGATACACCTACACCAGCTAAGTATGTGCGCAATGATGGAATATTAATTAGACGATCAAATGAAGATATAGAGTTTCGAAATAAGTAGATCAATTCAACTAAGTGATATATGGCTTTAAAAATTTGGAAGTCAAGTAGATAATCAAACCAATATATTTTTTTGTAAATGTCGCATTATCTACTTTTGTCCTCCTATATAATATAAATCATATGAAATAACATTGATAAACATTAGACGAACATTCTAAAGTCATTTCACAACAATAATAGGATTTGCGATTATCTCGCATTCGCCAAAATTTTAACTTGAGTATCTAGAGTCCCGGACGCGGGAGAACTTGAAAAATGCAAGATCCCAAAGAAGCGTGCCTCATTGAAGATGTTCGGGTTTTTCAAGGAAAATGACTTACAATGAGGACCTAAAGTTGTTTTCTTATACATACCACCTACGACATATTAACATTTACCGGTAAATAAATATTTTTCAGGGACTCTTGCTCTTGCTGTTGTTTCCAGGCCCCTTATTTGCTTTAACATGAGAGTTGATAATATTCTCATAATTTGCTAACTGCTGGTCTGGTTCATCATCATAGCTGTTGGGAATCTCATAGGTCTCGATGGGGATACCAATGACAACTTGTTCATGTTTTTGAATGAGTGTGAATCAATATCATCTTGTAATTCTTTATATGAATCAAATGTGTCATAGTCATTTCTATTTAAAGGCTTAATAATTATTAGAACACTTACACTAACTTTTAAGAATGACAAAATAAAATAAGTAAATAAGTACCGAAGTATCTATAACCCAGCTTTATACGATAAACAAATAACACAGACACAAGTACGTACTCCCGAACGTGACTGAGCTGAACTATGAATTCGACGGTCCCGAGGTTGAGATCAGAATTATTTTTGAAAAATCCTGAATGCCATTATTAAACCACGCCTCTTCGGAATGTTGCCTTTTTCAAGTTCTCCCGCGTTCTGGATTCTAGACACTTCCATAAAAATGTTTATGAAAGACCAACTGTCTACGGTTCTGTAGAGTATATAGGTATCTACTTCTCTTCTAATCTTTTGCTTTTGCTCCAGTGCTTCAGAACTGAGCTTCTAGTTGAAACAAATTTGACATCAAATTATCAGTATTTTCGACCGACGAACTCATATGGTCCCATATTGTAAAAACTCAAATCCAAAATCTCCTTCCCTCCAAAAACGGCTCTCAAAGGGGGTTTAGTGATCAATTTTCGTCGAAAATCGAAAATCTGAGACGCCAGAATTAAAGATAGGCCAATATCCAGAACAATTTGAATTGAACAATTTTTCAAAAAAGTTACGGTTTTCGGGTTACAGCAATGTTAAAATCTCAAATATGTATATTTTCGCTATGTGGAGGGGGAATTTTCTTTCGAAAATTGAAAATCTGAGGCAACCCAATTAAAGACCAGATTATTTTTAGCATCATTTATATTGAACATTTTTTCCACAGAATTACGGTTTTCTAGTTACAGCGGTGGCAATATCTAAAATATGAGTATTTCCGCAATGCCGTTTTACGATTTCTGAATAATAACAAATACAAGCAAAGAATATACGTGAGTACTGGTATAAGGCAATGTTTAATGATTTTCATGACTAATGTTACACAGAAAAGATTCAAATAAATATTATTTACAAAAAATTGGATCGACGTTATTAGTTGATGCACTGAAAACTACAAAATAACATTGATTCTATTGGTGCTGGTACTTGTGGAGTTAGTGCTAAAGGTTTTCAATCTATATGCAACTGCACAACACCAAAAGTACTAGCACCTATAAAATTAATATTATTTTGTATTTTTCAGTGCACGAACTAATAACGTCGGTACAATTTTTTGTAGAAAATATTTCTACCATTATATTTATATAAATACAATACACACTTTAAGTTTGGAATATTTCAATCCAAACATACTGAAAATTAACAATAAAATAGTTAAGTTTGTGATGTGATACTATTTCATGAAATAAATGAATTATTAATACAAAAACTTGCAGGGATCGCCAATTCCAACAAAGGATATTTATTCTGTAATTCCTAATTCTTTTCTATAACGTACTAAAAGAATCTCCTTAGTATTCACCCACATCGCATATCTACTAAAGCTCTAGCCTCAAAATATCCTCTGTGTATATTGCATTGATGCAGAAAATCAATTTCAAATGGATTTACAATTTTTGATTTCGAACACGCATATATTCCGTTCTGGTCCGAAAAGAGACAAGGGGCATTATTCAGATCCCATGTCATTTGCATTTTACATATTCAATTCGAAGGTTGGCGCTCAAAATCAATATAGGTATATCCCATTTAAATTTGTGCAACAGCACTGATATTTGGAATATGTATTTTGAGCAGTTTTTTTTCAATATATATATATTCTGGTACCAACTGCTTGACGGCATTATGAAGTGCATATTTTCAGGAAGTTCAAGTAGTCGTAAAAGGGATTTGTGTATAAAATATGATGGATTTATCTTTTATATTTTCAATATTGCCTTGCTTTTTTATCATGGTAATTTTTTTCAATATATCTTGCTAACTATACCAATGAGTACTTTATTATGTCTGGGAAGCTTTCGCTGATTCTCACATCTTGAGTTTATCTGTCATAACTTTTTTATGTTGTAGATTTCACAGATATTTTGTGTATTGTATATTTTTCTGTTTGCCTGTTTGTCTGTACATGAGTCACAGAGTCACAGCCTATTTTGTTCAAATATGCGAAACGGAAAAAGTTTAAATTTGGTACAGTGTCAGGTCGTATAGTAAAAATAAACGATACTGGGCGTTTCACGCGATCCCGACTCACTCTTGACTCTTGATCAATCTTTTCACACCTGAAAATCACTTCTATGAAAATATTCAGCATTTTCTGTTCTGTAGTTTGACTGAAAATACATGCTATACATATTTTTTACAAACAATTTGACCGACGTTATTTGTTGGTGCGCTGAAGAATACAAAATAATATTAATTCTTTTGATGCTTTTACTTCTGAAGTTGTGCAGTTGCAGTTAGATTGATAACTTTTGGCACCAACTTCACAAGTACAAGCACCAATAGAATTAATATTATTTTTTATTTTTCTGTGCACCAACTAATATCGTCGGTCTAATTTTTATTAAAAAATATTTATTTTACACTTTTGAGTGGAACATTAGTCCTTGTTGAACGTTCACTAATACCAATGAAGATAGTACTTATCCTATTATCCAGGTATATTCTTTGCTTGTAGTTGTTATTATTGAGATCTCATAACATCGCTGCGGAAATACGCATAAGTATTTTAGATGTTACCATTTTCCTACCGCTGTATCTCGAAAACCGAAACTATAAGGAAAAAAATATCATTATAAATGTTGCTACAAATATTTGAGAATCTAAAATGCCTTTCGAAAACCGTAACTCTTTTGAAAAAATGTTAAAATTTAAACGTTTCTGGATATTGTCCTATCTTTAATTATTCCACCTCACATTTTAGAGAAAATTTTGCCCCCACAACCCCCTTCGGGGCGGTTTTCGAAGGGAAGGAGATTTCGAATTTGCGTTCTTATGAATACGGGACCATTTCTCAAGCCTCCTCTTTCAAATTAATCAAAAATCATCAAAATCGGAGTACGTTTACTATAAACAACGCGCGAACAAATAAAAAAAAGCAGACAATCGAATTGTATAGGTAGGTACCTCCTTCGTTCGGGGTTCGTCGGTCAAAAATACATTCAATTGTTGTTGTAGTATTTTACAATTTTACAGCCCGTGAATTAAAAAAAATATCAATGACTAGTTTTCTCCAGAACTTACCAAATAGAAAATCCTTTCCAATAGAATTAGATTTTCTCATAGATCACTTCTATACAAAATATTGAGAATATTGGTTTAACATTTCTTCTGGTAAGAGTTTGATATAGTATTAGTAGAAGTTCACTTACTGGGAAACGGAATCACGGGTTTTGGACTTCTGGCATGTATTCTTGATCAAGTTAGGATATCGTTGATATAATTTGAGTGCTGTGATACTTGTGGAAAAATATATTTTATTGTGTTTGTTCTCTAGTACACAGTAGATGGATTTTTAAAAAATAATATTTTTAAATCTTAAACCGTCATAGAAAAATTATGCTTTAACCATAGATATGTTTTTTCTTTCGTGGCTTTTTTTTGCTTAATTGTTTCGAATTTTGTTAGAGTTGATTGATTTTCAGATTATTTTGTTACATGAACGATGCCATAAATATATAGGTTTAACGTAAGAAATTTTGTCTTTGTTGATATTAATGTACCTATAATGTGAAAGAAAGTAAAATGTTTTCTATGGAATAAGGAAATAGAAAATATGAGTTTTATTCCTGTATCATTATCTTAAGCCCTCATCCAGCTTGTTCTAAGTAGGTAAGTAAGGAATGTATCTAATGTAATCGTGTACAATTTTGGGTGTCCGGTTTTCAGCAGATGTTTACATTTCAGGGGTCCATGGTTCGAAAATACTGAATGTGGCAAGTACGAGTAGGCTTCATACCCCGAGTATTTGAAATGTTTTACCTTTTATAGTAAAGCATAGTAAATAATAGGATTTTATTATATATACAGGGTTATTCACGATGAGTGGCCTATTAGACATTTTAGGAGAACTACTGGGATTATGGAGCTGAAAATTTGCAGTAACAGGTTTTCAGATATGCTCTATCAACCTAAAATAATGGCAACTTACAGTTATATCGGACACTAGCTTGCTTATTTCAAATAGAATATGCTAAATTTTTTTTTTCAAATTGTCATTCAACTTCCTATTTTGAGGTAACTCTTATAAGGATTCCCTATATCAAAAATCTATACATTTTGAGATATTTTGACTTTAGTGAAAATTCTTGCGAAAACATATTCTAAAAACAGAAATGATAATTATGGCTGCTGTAAAATTTAAGAGTTTTTTTTAGCACGTTATAACGAAGTGAATTTCTTTCATTCAAGTCAAGTACAATTATTATTAAATATACAGGTGCTCTAAAGATCGAACCAAACTTCAAAATATTCAACATGAAAAAATTGGCTTATTTCAAAAGGATTATAATAAATTCTATTCGGTCATCCTATCAAGTGTTTTCTTCTTTTTCGATACATATTAGCATTCCTTGTACCTAAATTTTCAGGTGTTATTTATTTGTGAATTTTGATAGACCAACTTAAGTAGTGTGAGGGGATATACCTACCATTATTTTATGACGGGCGAAGAGCTTGTTAATTAATTAAAAAAACAACCCAAGAAAGCCATTATGTTCATTTGCATTCGGTTGATCTTGACCTGAATATATATGCAAAAACATTCTAGAAAAAGAACGAGTGAATAAAACTAAAAATAAGGCAACAATTAATTAACAGACTGCTTTAATCTTTCCATCGGCTTCATTATACTACCAAAGTTATGCCAATGACTCAACACCATTTCTATGATTGTATCGATAATGTATTTTTATGTGTTCACTATGTTGTGATATTGTTTCTCGCACTCGAAATTATTTCTTAATGCTGTTTCTTTTTTCGATAACACTAGTTGATAAGGTAGGTTATTGAAATCTAATAATTGCATATTTTATGAAGTATAAATACACTTATTATATCAAAGCCAGTAAAGTCTGGATGGACTATTCGACGGAGCACCTATTGTTCTAGTTTTCAATAATGAATTTTGATTTGTATATCTTTCCTTTGTTCTATCTTCTATAAGATACATGGATACAAAATTAGTTTATTCAACATGAAAATATTTACAGTGGTTAAGGGAACATTGGTTGACATGATACATGCAGATTTGCAGATACTATTACTACTGCTGAAATATCCAAATTTCCACTTTGTAAAACGACTTTAAATATTAAATGTAATTTGAAGAAATTTCTTGTTCATCACAAAAAAAGTGATTTAGTATTTTGAATTTCCATTTGGAATAACACCATCCTTATTTATACTGGGTGTTTCATAATATATGCCCAAGACTTGAGGGTGTGATAGCTCATCCTAAAATATGAAAAAAGTTTATATTAACTTGCCGTCTTTTTCGATATACAAGGTGTTTAGATTGGAAAAAAAATCGTTTTTTATGAATGTCTCTGGAACCGTTTATTGTACAGAAAACGGCCTTTGTAGCATTTTCATATTGGTCAAGATTTTGAAGGAGTAGTGGCTGTTTTTCCCCAATTTCTACGCCAATGGAAAAAGTACTGTTCTAAGGCACCCATTTGAACAGTCAAAGTTTTCTACACAAAAAAGGTACTGTTAGTCGTGAGCTCTAAAGTCGACCGTTTTCGAGAAAAATCAATTTTTATGTTGAAAAAAATACGGTTTTGTTACTTGTTCTAACGTTTACATACCTTTTGTTTAATTAGTGAATAAAACATTGTATTTCAAAATTTTAACGTGTTTTTCTAACATAAAGGTTGATTTTTCTCTAAAACGGTCGAATTTAGAGCTCATAACCAACAGTACCTTTTTTGTGTAGAGAACATTGGCGGTTCAAATGGGCGTCTTAAAATCCTAATTTTTCCATTGGTGTAGAAATTGGGGAGAAAAACACCCACTACTCCTTCTAAATCTTCACCAATTATGACTTAACAAAACTGTTTTTCTGACTCAAAGCTTAGCTTATTATGAGTGGAAAATGTTAACAAAAGCTGTTTTCTGTACGATAAACGGTTCCGGAGATATTCACAAGAAAATATTTTATTTTTTTAATTTCAACACCCTGTTTTTAGAAGATGGTACATTTTAGAGGGTAAGTTTTAAACTTTTTTTTCATATTGGACGAGCTATTACATCCTCAAGTCCTGCGCATATATTATGAAACAGCCTGTATATCATGAACCAGATTAAACGAAAAATCACTACAAAACTGAAGGAGTAACCCTAAAAATATGTCGAAAGTTTGGTAGTCATTAGCTATCATTAAAAACACATAAATACACTATCAAAATAAAATGCAATATTCCTCAAAAATCTTAATTTAGTAAGTTATTTCTAAAATGATTTAGAATCTCGATTTGAGGGCAATTCAAAGGAGCAACGGTTTTTTGAAGGAATATTCTGCAAAACTCGAATTACGAAAATACTTTTCATAATTTAATATAGCTAATTTATAAAATGTATGTCCGAAAGAAACAAAAATGCTTGAATTTACCAGTAATTTATGGAAAAATTGATATATATATATATCACGATTTCTTTATTACACAGAAAGCAATAATTTCTAAAGTATGTGAGGCAGAATATAAATCTGACTTGTTATATCGTACCAATGGTGATTTCAGAGTTGAATGAATCCGACGGCAAACTATCTTTTTCGAAAACTGAAGTATTTAACAAGATATTAGGCAATACTCTTTTGAAATAAATTTGTCACTTAGGTATTTAATTTTATAGAAGGTCTTATTTGAAGAAAAAAACCTTATGCAGTTTAAGATTGATGGGAGATATTTAATACAAAACGAAGACGAAATACTTTTCAAGCAAGTGCAATGACGCCCAGTTGATCTAATGCGTTTTCTTTGTAATTTTCAGGTAGTTCTGGTTTAAGCGGAAATACCCGCAACTTTCTTGATTTGAAAAGGAACTCCTGTATATTTCTGCAGATTTCTATAGATCTTGTTCTTTCAAATCCGTACATAGTGGTTTAATTATCTTAATTCGTTTAATTAATTCTCGTAAATTAAAGTTACTTTTGACAGTTTATTAACAAATACCTACACGGGTATTTCTCAAATAAATAAGTTAATTATATCCATAGTTAATCTAATACGAAAAAAAGTAAATGTTTTGTTCGATAATTTTTAATTTTTAATGATTATTTACCCACACAAAACCCATATGTATGGCTTCAAAAGAACAAGATCTAATGAAATCTGCAAAAATTACAGTATGTTTTATTAAAATATCAAAAGTTTCACGTAAACCGGAAGCACCCTAAAAATACAAGAATCTGCTTCAGATGCATTGAGCTTTATGGAACTTGCTTGTAAAACTTTATAGATATCACCCTTTCTGTTTTAAAGATATTTAGTTGGTTCCAGACTTTATCCCAACCCTGTATATTATATAATACTACATCGTTCATTTAAATATGAAATATATCTATATATATAAAAGCAAAAGGTTACTCACTCACTCATCATGAAATCTAAGAAACTATAAGTTCTAGAAGCCTCAAATTCGTCAAATTCTGCAAGATTCAACTCCTGAGATGCTAAAAAGGGATGTCAATGTCTGTATGAAACTTCTTTAGTTTTAATAGTAGGGTTTTGACTGTACATTAAGGAAAAATAATATGGGGGGCCTTTATTAGAGCAACAAAAAGCAAAACAGTTTTTTAGTGTTTTTGACTGTCTACCTGTATATTTGTACGCGCATCACGCAAAACCTACAGTATGGTATTGAATACAGTTTTCACGGATGTATTACTAGAGGTCTAACTTAAAACATAACATACATTTTGTGGAAAATTCAACCCCTAAGGGGGTAAAAAGATGTATCAATGTTTGTATGAAATTTCTATAGTTTTAATGGGGGCCTTTATTAGAGCAATAGAAACCAAAACAACAGTTTCTTAGAATTACTGTATGTCTGTATGTTTGTACACGCATCACGCAAAAACTACTACAAGGAATAGAATTGAATGCAATTTTCCACGCTCACGAAGTCGCGGGCAAAACATAGTTAAATCATATTTGTGATCATACGGTGCCACAGCCCTAAGAATAGCCATTTGACATTAAAGTATCTAGCCTAATTTTATTTTTGTGTTTGAGAAGGAACTTTCAAATAGGTATTAGAAATTCTATGCTGTTGTTAACATGTTAGATATAATTTTCATTGGTTATCTAGGTAGACTGAATATGTCTAGGTAATTACTAAAAAAATTATCCGTGTCTGCCTGTGCTCATTTATTTTTCTTTGGTTAGGTTTAAAGTCCGCAAAGGATTTTGATATGGTTTTCACTATCATTTAGAGATTTCATAGGTACCTATGCATAATACATTCTGATTAAATTTTTGTATGGTAGCGTCAATCAAGCCGTTCAAAAATATGTTTTTGGGTGTTGATATGGCTAACACTGGCTAAATATTGTTGAAAAAATTAAAATAATATAAGCACTAGAGAATTCTGTACAAATTCTAGAGAAAAGCTCGACATGGTATATGTGTTTATTCCTCAAGATAATCCACAGTAAGCAGTTTTTTTTCAATCTCAAAGATAAGGGGAGGTTGAGTATGGAATATTTTCCATAATATTTTCTAAAGCGTTCATTATATAATTTTGACAAAATTTTTGGGATTTTGAGGTATGGAATCCTCCACCTTCATGGCCCAGCTGCACTGACAGATTCTCACAAAACAGTCCATAAATATAGCAAAAAAGCCACGAAAACTCCGCTATAGAGCTCAGAGATTCTTCTTTGGGTATAATAGGTATGGAACCGTCCACATGGAAAGCCCAGTCACACTTACAGCCACTACCAGATCAATCTAATAATATTCTGCATACAGACATGATAAAAAGATCAAAATCCAGGTATAGAGTTCAGAAATATACAATAGACTTTCAGTTACGGAACCCACCACATAGAGTCTTATGGGTACTTAATTTTTTAGTTGGGGTATCTCGAATAGTGTAAGGGCCATTTCGGCACATACACACAGACGTTCAGTTTTATACACATACAAGGTAAGATATAAAGAAAGAGAAAAATATTAGTGATTATTTTTTATATCAATCACGAATTGTTGCAGCCTTCAGCTGTCGATAGATGTCGCCGCATCGCCTTATCTATGCCTCTGAGAAGTAGTCCCAATCTTTATTTATTTATTTATTTATTTATTTATTTTAGAAAAGTTATATGAACATAAAACATAGCCTGTCACCAGCGCAAATATAAAAAAATGAATTCGGATAGGTAGTTTTTGAAGTTTATGTGGTCATACGAAAAGACGTTACTCGTTTATATACAGGGTGTCTCAGCGAGACGTTCATTAGAAGTTTATTGGGTTCTGGTCAAAATAATAAATTGAAAATTGGGATTTATATATAATCGATTATATTCTCTTCAACTAAAATATTTTTAGATTTCTGGTGCTTCCGGTTATACCGGAAGTCGGCATCTACTTTAAAAAGAACACCCTGAATATTTTTATATTTTTGGATATACCTATTCTCAATCTTTATAAATACCTTTATTTTTTTTAATTTGATCCAGCCGTTTTGGAGCTTTTCAATTATTTCTAAAAAAAATGCGGTAGCAGACATTTATTCAAACATTCATGGAACACTAGATTTTTCGGATATCAATTTAGGATTCAAACTATGTGTAAACAACATGTTGGAGTATGTTTTGCGGTCAGTTATCCCCGTGCGATCCGAGAACGAAATTTTCAAGAGGTTTAGTTTCAATGTTTCTCTTACTTCATTTATGACGTTGCGTTCACGGCACTGCGTTATCTGAATTTATTACGTACTGTGGTTGAAGATTTTCTAGATAATCTGCCTTTGAATAATTTAAGAAGAAGCTGTTGGTATCAACTGGATAGAGCTCCGGCCCCTTGCACCCAAGAAGTATCTCAAGAACTCACCTTATTTGTTCGAAGGCGGGTGGATAAGGCGCTTAGGACCATGAAACTGGCCTGCAAGATCTCCATAGTTGAAACCTTTGGACTTCCACCTTTGGGACGCATCAAGGATCTTGGTCTACCAGACAGCAGTGACTACGAGGGAAGAATTATAAGCAGGCTTGCGAGCAGCATTCAACTGGCTCACTTCTCAAGAAATACGAAGAGCAACAAAATTTTCAGTAGAGCGTGTTGAATGTTTAACGAGATCATTTATCCACATTTACCTCCGATGACCAATGGTAAATTTAGTAGAATTTAAGCAAATTTTAATTCTTAATAGCTTAATTACTTTGTCGTTTGACTTATTTAATGAGAATGCTTATTATTTTCCATGGCATACTAGGTAAGTATCGATTAGAAATGTGCGCATTAAAAAAAAACTTAATTAGGTATCTCCTAAACTATCAATCTCAGGTATAGGACTTGTGGGGTATAAAAGATGTAAAATTAAACGCCCAAGACAACTAAGCAATAAAAGTGTGCCATTTAAAAAAATCAAGTTATGGTTCTTTAAAATTTCGAAAAGTTAACGTGCCATAGTAAAGTAACCCTACAATGTAGATAACCGTTTTTGGCCGGAAAACATACTCCAACATGTTGTTTAAACACAGCTTCAATCCTAAATTGATATTCATAAATCTAGTGTTCTATGATTATTTGTATGAATGTCTGCTATCGCAATTTTTTTAGAAAAAAAATAATGACCCCAAAACGGCTGGATCCAATTGAAAAAATAAAGATATTTATGAAGATTGAGAATAGATTAATCCAAATATATAAAATATACAGGGTGTTCTATTAAAAATAACAAAGTAGATGCCGACTTCCGATATAACCGGAAGCAACAGAAATCTAAAAATAGGTATTTTAGTTGAAGAGAACATAATCGATTATATATAACTCTCAATTTTAACAAATTTTAATTTTGACCAGAACCCAATAAACTTCTAATGAACGGTCTCACTGAGACACCCTGTATATATAATATACTAGTATAGATATACTTGTAGATTATTTCACAAAAAAATCACAGCCAAATACTTCACTTCGTCAAGTGTGATTTGATGGGGTTCGTACACACTGAACGCCACAAATGACATTCTAGATGCTTCGCCTTGTTCTACCACGTAACTGTAAACAAAAGCCCTCGTATCCGGTCCCTGGGGTGTCGTTGGTGTCGGCAAATCGGACAGGTCAACACGCCTAACAGTCTATAGCTAAGGCCACATTACAACTGAACGGGCTCCCAAGCTGCTTCCAAGAGACATCAACGATGTGCTAGTACACGTATGTTTAATGTATGATCGCCATAATTGCCGAGTGTATAATTGAGATCTGATTTATGGAACAGGCTGATTACGTTCCATGTGCTGATACATGAGGGAATGAAGTCAATTGTGGGCGCAAGTTCTATGATGTTGATGTGATTGTATTGACGTTTTCAGAAAACAGTTGTCATTTGAACGAAATTTTTTTTATGCGGCTTGCGGTAGTAGTTAACTAGCAGAAATCGTTACTTCCTCGATGCCATAGATAAAATATAGACCTAGGTATATATCACGGAGCTCAGATCGTCTAGTAAACAAATTCAGTGTCTTCGGGGTAAGCAAGAGATACAAAGAGACAAATTATTTACTCTCTGGTTCTGATAAACCTATGCATGATTTTATTGAAGTATGCTGGCAATATGTGTATTGTGCTCCGCAAATTAGGTATGTCAACTAAGACTGACGTGTGCCATCTTATCCACATGGACATGATAGGTATTTTTTTCAATTGTTAAATTTTCAATATCGTCAATATTCCTTTTTGTGCTATTTAAATGAATGCTTTAAATCTTCAAATAGGCAAGCTTCCATACAATCTTTCTATGCTACCGCTTGTACATATAACCTTTATGACAAGATTTCTAAATTAAAATTAAAACACTATAATTCATTTCCACTAACATATTGTTTAAACGTGAAAATTGTTTCGCCTTTCACAAATGTGCGTTTTTATATATAATAAGGATGGTTACAATAGATTTAATGACTAACATTTTAAACAGATTAGGTATCAATTATATATACAATAAAGTGCCATTATTGAATCATATGTCTTTAATATTCTGAGAACTATATTCTAGAGAAGTAAACTAATGTCAATAAATCAAAATCACCCGTTTCATCTAGTTGATATGGTCATTTGGGAAATAATTCGAATGTTGAGTCTATTAATCCTAACTAGAGGGAAGAGTGAAGAGAAAAGTGAGAAAATAACAGAAATCCGGTATAAAAAAAGTATTTTAGCGCACGAGTACCAAACTATTTTACAAACAGTCCTTAGATACAAAATTACAAACCACACACTCTGATAGTATCGAAGAACACACTACAAGTATACAAAAACTTGCATACATTCAGGGGCTGCAGAAGCGTTAGGAAATAAAAACAAAGAGGAAAAACAGCAAATACCATATTGGTGGGATGATGAAATTGAGGAAGAAATAGAGCGAGAACGGGTTAAATACAAGTACTTGAAAACAGGAAACATCAATAACAGATTTATGTACAAAGATGCTAAAAAAAGGTACGAAGACTGATTATATACAAAAAAAATGAGAAGTAGGAAAGGACATGTTCCAGACTTAACACATATCGGGAGGTCGCAAGAGTTTAGACAGCTGGAGATTACATAAGAATATGAGGCGTGTGAACAATACAGAAATAATCTCGCCAATACCGTATCATGCATGGAATGAGTATTTCCAAGAAATGCTAACAGAAAATCGACGAGAATTCTCACCCTTTGAGAACCCTCCAGATATAAGTATCACAACGCAAGGATCTCCAGTAAGAATTAATACTACAGAAGTTGAAGCAGTATGTAGGTGTCTGAAAACATGGCAGATCTCCCGGCCCTGGGCACATATACAGTTAATTATTAAAGTTTGGGACAAAATGGTACCTATATGGGACACTTATAAGCCTTTTCTAAATACGTATTAATGAAGCAAATATACCATAGGTATGGAAAATATCACACATATCAACAATCCGGAAGAAGGGAGATAAAAGTAGCTGTGACAATTAATCAGGGTATATCTGTCACAAATTCAATTTGCCGAATATGTAGTAAAATTCTGAAAAATGTAAAGAGACTGAATACCGAGAAATAGAGGCAGAAGAGCAAACCCAGTACAGGGCAGGTAGATCAACTGTCGACCACCTTTTTAAAGTCACCCAACTCAGAAAAAAACGGCCTTCGACCAAGAAATACGTTCGACCACAAGAAAGCTTATGACAGCGTACCTCTAGTTTAAATCTGGCAAACCTTGCATGAAACGAATATCAAGATAGAAATAATAAAAGCTGTGAAATTTCTGTGTTAATAATCGATCAATGGTAAAAATTAAAAATAAACTAACATCTTTTTTCGAAGTAACTACGTTAATACATGCCCTAAAATGTGTGCCAATTGGTTATTTTGCGAACTAGTGAAACATATTAACTACAACCATCTTTTAAGTAAATCTTTGTTTTTGAACAAAGAATTCTAATAGTTTTATAGTTTCTACTAGGTTATTTAAGATAGGTTTTGTTTGCTTTTTATCATTCTATAAAACCGGTTTTGTAACGATGGTTGAAGGTCTAAAAATAAAAGTGTATTCTCGCAAACTGGCAAAGTATTACCTACTTTCATTAAATGATCCAACTTGTATAGAGCACGTCTACATATAGGTAGGACATGTTTTGGAAGCGTCTACTATACGTATGGGATCTGGAAATTGTGTGAAACTACCGGCTGGCTACAGAATGAATCTGATACTCTCTACAATAATAAAATGAAAACAACAAAGCAGCTTTAGAATGGATATTTTCTAGGCAATCGAATTCAAGCAAGCTCTATCTTCCAGAACTCTCTTTTATAAAGAGATTTTGAAAATCTACAGGGTGCAAAAACGAGAGTATTTTTCCTCCAAATTTGTAGCCCTCAATGGGGTGCATTAACTTTCAACGTGACCGTCAATTTACCGTTTATCATTAACACTTTTGAACAATAAATAAGAAAATTTAAAAACGTAACACCACGGGAACAATAACAGTGATAATAATTATTTTTTTGCAAAAAATTGGACCGACGTTATTAGTTGGTGCACTGAAAAGTACAGTACTATTGAGGTTGTGCAGTTGCAGTTAAATTGAAAACTTTATAATCTCTGTTTCCAGATATTTCTCTTTAAATTGTTTTTCTTGGTTATGTCAGCCTATGTATATTACAGAACATAAATTTCATGTATAGCTGAATTATTAAAAATACGGGAAGAAGTTATGTTCTTTTTTTGGATAATAGTGATAATATTTTGTATTTATAAAGTAATAAATACATTTTATATATTAAATAGCAGTGGATCATGTTTGTGGAATACATAATGATTTTCCATAAAATGAAAATTATCACGCAATTGTCTAATTATGTACCTACATATAGCCAGCATACTCGATTGTTGATTACTATCATACTACATTATATCCATGGCGTTATTAGCACAAATTTATTTATGTAATACATCATGCAAAATGACATTAAATATGGATCAGAGCACTAGAATGAATACATTCATTCGAATTTTATTACCTCATGGTCATTGTATTAATGGCATGGACATTAATTTGTAATTAATCTGTGATTGGACATCTGACTAGTATGTTGCACTAATTGGAAAATTACTGTTCATTTGCATTTGGAATTCCTGTTGTAAATACTCCAATTTAAGGGGACGGGTAAGAAACCTGTTTTGAAGTTTATTATGATATTAACTTCCACTTCAGTTGAGGAAGTAACCACTATATAAGTGACGTAATATTGCGTGTGGTAGGTTCAATCATAACAAAAGAATAAAAATAGAACAGCAGGAGCATCATCGGCTACACAATGAACTTATAATTCGATCAATAGATTTATCACTTGCAAAAATAGCTTGTTGAATGCAGTTATGGTGTTATTCTGAATTAGAGTCACAAGTTCTATTATGAAAATGAGAAAAAGATAATTTGGTTTGTGTTTTTGCCAAAAATATCAGCTTACTTTGTAAATGTGCGAAGAATTGCATTATTTAATCTCTATTCTTTTCGACGAACATTATGAAACGGATGAGGCAAATAATTCAATTGTATGTTGTGATCATGCTTCAATTTTTAATGATCCTTGATAAATCCTGATAAATAAATAATCATAACTACTGTGTTACTTTCCTTTATAATTTATATACATATACATGTGTATTAGAATGGGCTTGGCAAAAAGGTCACAGCTTTCAATTCGTAAACCCAATCGCGTTGTTTTTGTCACAACAATAAAACTTACAGAATAGTTATATTAGCCAGGTGTCATCAAAAAAGAGGTGTCTCTTTTTCAGTTATCAATGTCAACCGTTCAAAATCCTAAAATAAACAACTAGAAAGAAACTAATACCGAAGATGCTCTCAAATGGTTAAGAAAATAAAATTACAAACATACAAATATCGCATGAATCAAATAAAAAGATTGTAAGCTCTATAAAAAGTGTTTACAGACAATATACTATGTAAAATTACAAAAATGGCAGAAGAACTGGTACCTAACCTAACCTAATTGACAAGTGTATATATGGATTCTACTATAGTCCTTGAGACATAGTTATGAAAACTATATTTCTTTCAATTCTTTTTATAATAATGTGTTACATCTGAGCCACTCCCTTAGGTTTCAGAGCCAAAATGTTTTTTTTTTAAACCAAAATGAAAACAAACAACAGATCAGTAAATATCATGGAAGGGTGCTTCCGTGGTAGTATTTATTATAAATGCTTTAGAAGATGATTTTCATCAAAAAGTGTTGATAGTATATAGATCAATTTATGTTGATGCTCAAGATGTCATTATCTCTTAGTGATAAGAAAGATAATAGTTCATGTAGTAAGTTATCTACAATAAGAACTGGTAAGAGGTGGTGGTATTTGCGGAGGATTTGCACTAATCTGAACTTAGATTGTTCTATGGTAGCTGAATATGGAGAAACCGCATCGAAAACCAACTTCAATTATAGGGAAGTGGATACCTGCCTTAAAATGTTGGTATTTATATCATATCGATATTGAAATCTTTTGTCGCGAATCAAAAGTATGCGATGAAAACCGGGACGACCCAGAATTAAATGGTTATGACCATAATAAAGATAGACAGAGCCTCTAGGAGAAATGTAAAAGGTAATTATTAACATGGCACAATAGAAACTAAATTGAGGTAGCATAGCAATAAATTGGACTATCTGCCATTTCGATGAAACATCCGGATGTTGTTATTGAAGCTCTATCGTGAAATTTTAAGTCCATCTTATCCACCTTATGGACATCTGAATGTGGCCTATTCGGTGAGTATATTCTGAAAATTTATTTAACCTTGAATTTGATCAATGATCTATTAACAGAGATAGACGGAACTGTAAACAATATATTGTGTTGACATCATCCCTTGTTCGCCTTATCACATATCAGCTTTCCCCCTCTATTATTTAAATACTTGGTGTTTTGGTTATTTTTGAATATTCTATTATATTCTTTGGTTTCTAAACTTGAAAAAATCATTAGACGTTGCAAAGTGTGCAATAAAATAGAATCCACGAACCCAGAAGTCACTTTTCATGGGTAAGTAGCCCGTCTAAATTAAAATTTGGTAAGTTATGTATTTGAGTTTTAAAAGAAAATTATTGAAATATAAATGTCGGTCATGGGCGTAGTAAAGAAATTATTACCTAATCATTGTTATTTCATCAAAGATATTTTTATATTGTTTGCGCTTTTCAAATACTAGACTTTAAAAAAGAATTATACACACCTATTTTATAATATTGCTGAAATATGCAACTTTCTGGTGTCATATTTTCTATGCGAAAAAAACGAGTGCAGTGAGGCGGGGTTTAGTTCATACAGTTGTATCCCCCCTTCTGACCGCTTCCACAGCTCACCCCTTGGCCCACAAACATGTTGTCAACAAAAAAACGCATTCTATCAATGAATCAATGAATACTTTTTGTGGGCCCTCAATTCAGATGCATAAAAATTTGGTTATGTAGTGCTTAACATCATATCAACGATGTATTGATTAATAACGACGCAATTCAGATGAATTAAAATAAGGTTATGTGTTGCTTATCAACGCTGACGCTTGATACATTGCTTACATCATAATAGCGATTTAATGGATTTGTTATCACGATAATGATTTATTGATAAATAACGACGGTAGATACTCCTTACCACAGTTAATGTTCTGTCGGTTACTTCAAACTATCTTACAAGTTTCATATACGTTGAAAAGTAAACACGTATTATGACCTATAAAAACAAATTAAATAATTTTCATCCTACATTTTTTTTCAAATATCTCAAAAATCTTCTAGAGCTTATCGACACCGACACCCTTCATCACATGGTGAATAAATACGATTTTTTGAACGAAATACTGTCCGCCGTGGACGTATTGCCAGGGCCACCGTTTATTTTTAACACTGCCTTCCACTCGTGGGGGCGACTGGCTATTCACCCGTGTACATGCCGATCGGTGGAAACGTGACAAAGGGTCATCATCACCATCGGTAGGTCAATAAAGGTAGGTACTTTCCGGTCGTCGTCGTCTCCTCCTCCGCTTCCACATTCTCGTGTTAGATTTCATAATTTGCTCTGCTGAAGCTGCGCTGGTTAGAGCTTACATCGACCCAACGGCAATTCTCACTTACATATCTACCTATCCAATATACATTGTTTGAATCCGTTTATTTTATTTTGGTGAATAGATTAGTAGAAATTATTATACAAAATAGAGTACATTGTTTTGTAACTAAATATGTTGTATTAGATAAATTCCAGTATGGCTTCCAAAAGCAATCTAACACGCATAGTGAAACAATGGACTATTTAAATCACGTTATAATGAATTTAGATCAGAAAAAGTATGTCATAACAATATTCATTGACTTACAAAAGGCATTCGATGAAGTTGACCATAAGCTTTTAATAAATAAACTAAATTTACTAGGAATGAGAGGTAAATGTTCAGATCTCTTGGAATCAAACTCAAGTAATCGTCAACAGTGTGTATCATTAGGTAGAGTAAACAGTACATCAAGAACTGTAACATGTGGTGTCCCTCAAGGGTCAGTCTTAGGGCCAATGTTATACTGCTTAAATACAACTAAATCTAATAAAAGCTAATTTCAGTGCCCGCTACTACATATTTGCGGATGATAGTATCCTAGTATATGAAGCAAATAATCTATCACAACTGGAAACTTTAGTGAATAATGACTTGAAACGGTACTCTGAGTGGCCCCTGAACAATAAACTTAAAATAAATGTTGAAAAAACAAGGTTTATGTTATTTAAAAATAAAAATATGATAACCCATAATTTACGAATCAAAATTGGTTCCAGAGATATTCAACGAGTCGAACACATTAAATATTTAGGGTTAGCGATTGACGATAAATTAAACTGGCAGGAACATGCAAATCATATATCAAAATAAAAATTGTTCCTATGATTGGGGCTTTGTATAGATGTAGTGACTATCTTAATAGACGGAACAGACTTATGATCTACGATGCATACTTTCTGTCGGTCTTTCGATACCTTATCACAGCCTGGGGTATATTTAGACCAATACAATTAAAGACAATACAAACCCTTCAAAATAAAGTAGTAAAATCTTTATTTGGATTTAAATTCAGAACACATACTGAAACAATATATAAGGAGAGAGGAATAATGCCCTTGAATCAAATATTAATAATAGAACAATGTAAATATACTTATAAAATTCAAAAAATCAACAAAAATGTAACACTACAATCAACTTGGTTAAAGAAACTCACATACACGAGACAAGAAACCAAAACAACTTTTACTTATCAAATGTAAGAACAAATATAGCACTCAATAACCCTATATGCAAATGTCTAGAAACTTTCAATTCACTGCCAATTTCTGTAAAAAACAAAGATAGTTATTCCTCATTCAAAGTTCATTTGACCCAACTTACAACACACTTTCTCACCGAGAATACTATAGTTGTTATTTTAATGTTAAACTGCAGTTACTATTGTTAATTTTATATTATTGTATGTACCATCTACACAAAATAGTATATATGTTCCATTACCAGCATGTTGCTGATTAGGAACAAAAATGCTGTATACTATCTATATTATAGTACTGAGATTGTAAATTGTAAGAGATTTCTATAGTGTTGAATAAAAAAAAAGATTATATTTTATAATGATTTAGTAGCTGTCATTATATTTGAAAAATATCTGGTGTGTTCACTTACACGACTGACCACTCTCAAAGGAATTCCACCGACTTTGAAAATCGTTCCATTAATAGTTCGTGTTATTTTTTTTCTGTGGGCTGACGTAAACGTTTTAAATTTAGCGGTAAAGTTGGAGTTCAGCTGAAAAATAATAAGGCATCTATAATAGATTTTGAAGAAAATTAAACCTTAGGATCTCATTTGTGACTAGAACCTTTGACTCTAAATTTCAAGATCACGGATTTCAAATTTTCATCATTGTTGCCAGTTGGCCGATTTTCATATTCATGTAATTTTTGTGGGAGTGGTAGGAAACTTGTGTGAGATACACTAGATTTTATTAATATGTTTTATTTTATAGAATAAAATATAAGCGATATTAATAGTTAGGTATGAATCAAGGTTATTAAGTAGGTGTTTATGCCCCGATAGCGACAATCTTACAAACCTGTGAGCATCTGGCCATGAAGTGCACTTTAAACTTCTTTTAGATAGGTATGGTAATTAAGCAATAAAAAAATAACTAGTACGTTATAAAATATAACTATCTATAAAAATAAGAGAGATTGTGAAAAACTGTTGATATAAAGCCTATTATTTATCCATCTATAAATAGAATTTGTATTCTTTCTTGTAGGAATAATATCCATTTTTTCTCTTCTAACATTACCTTATTCTTGAATTGAGTCATGTCTCTTGATTTCTTATAACAACTAAGAAAATAACACGCGAAGCAAGTTTGAGATAAGACGATACAATGTTATTCACCATTGTTTTGAAAAAGATTCTGTCAACTACAGAAACTACGGTTCACAAGAAGAATGGGACAAACAACAATACAAAATGTGTATATTGAGATATATCAGGCATATTACCGGTTATTATCATGAGATCCGTTTCAGCTTCAGACCATCAGTCTCGTGAGTCGGGTATTGTATGTTGTGCGTTATAAACAACGAGGAACTTTCTAGAGGTCACTTAATGGCCGGAGCTAATTGACTTTTGTTACCTAGTCCATTAGCAAATTCCTCTTGTTGGCATACGTTTCTAAACTCTATCCTAAAACTAAAAGAACATTAGGGGCCATAAGCTTCCGGACAACCATGATACACAAAAGGCAGTTATTTGTGCAAATAATTCCCGTCTGGAGTTTTTTATACATCCTTTTCAATCCATTCCTTTGATGGGTGAAATTTACACTCAAGTGGCTAAAAGCTTTGGCTGTTAACCTCTCGTTAAGCTATCGACCAAAAACGTTTGTCTAACTATTGGTCCATAGCATTACTAAGCGTTACTTCTTGTATGGGATTCATTCAATTTCCAATTTCAATTATTGCATGCTCTTTATTTTTTATCTTTTGGAATCGCAAAACACATGTTGCTTAACTATTCAATGGCTGAGTATTGAAAACTCAAATTTATCGGGAAAGCTTAATATAATTAAGATAATTATTAATTTGGTCTAAGAACGACGTAGATTTTCTTGAAATTGTTCCTAGGTGAAAATAATGTAAATTTCTTCTTTTAACAGCTGGTTTATTGTTTATTGCATATTTTTTAAATGAAATCTAACTTTATTGTTTAATTAATGTATTAGCTCCACAAACAGCAAATAACTATATTACAGAAGTGTATGGTTTCAATCCTGACATAATAAAAACAAACAATAATAATATCAAATATTCAATTTTATATAATCAAAACAAATATTTTCATATGAAGTTTTTTTTTTTTAAAAGAATTCATTCAAAAAAGAAAACGATACACTGATGCGTAATGGAAATTCATTTAAAAATTTTTAGACGATTAATTAGACGATTTTAAATCATTTGAAAGACTGGTCGAAATTTCGCTACATACGTCCAATCTAAAATTATTGTAATGTTGGGAAGCGTATCAAAGTATTAGGATGTTGTTTTTATGGCTGCTTTTATTAATTGCTAGGCTGTGTAAAATCTTTTACCAACTCGATAATCTCTGGGACATTTTGCTAGAACAGATGGGTCTGTCAAGATTTCCGAATTCCTTAATGCAGGTTTTCTTCCATCGCTTTCAATTTTGACTAAGCATAAGTAAATAATACTTGACAAATAATTTTCACGAGATTGCCACTGGACAAAAAAAGAAGCGGTGGCCTAAAATCGAGGATGCCTTATAACTTATACTGATGGGTTATCCTGTGACATCGAATTCTAGCTGTCTTCCCATCTTTTGGCTGGTATTCGTTCTACTTGCTGGTTTCCTTTCCTTAGTGATGTATACCAGTCTGTTCTGGTCCATTTTATTTACATGGACACACCAATATCTCACTCTTTTCCTTCCTCATCTAACTTTATAATCTACCTTGCATGTTGCTGTTTCTTATCCTCTCTCTAAGTATCTTTTCTGCTATAGTTCCTTAAAGTTTTCATCTCTTTTGTCCTTAAAATGCTCTTTGTCTTATTTGTGTCAGCAAGAATTTTCACTAGCGTAGGTTAGAACCGGTCTACACAAGTTTGCATGCATATGGTTGTTTTTCCAGATGAAATCTCTTAAACAGAATGATATTATTGAGACTTTATTGACTTGAATTCATGTCGCTTATCGGGTTGTTACTACTTGATGTTTACGCTCCTAAGTATCGGAAACGGGATCGAAAGCTAATTTGTTCTCTATTAAAACTCTAAATCTTACCGGAGAAAGACATACATTTTGTTTTATGAATGGAAATTGACATGTTATAATATTTCCTAGTCTGATAAAACTTATGTGTTTGTCATCTTCCGTTTTGGACAGGATTACTGCATCTGCAGAGCACACCACGCTAATTGGTTTATTGTTTAGTCTGTATTCTTTGTTCATTGTTGTCACTTCGTATATAATCTCGTCCATGACAAGGTTAAAAAGGACAGGGCTAAGGCTTTTATTATTATTATCTGACGCAGGGGTGCCAAAGCGGGAACTTTGGCCAATTCGGCCCATTATGCCTCTCCCCCTTGCTCCTCAGACCTACGGTTCCCCGAGTATCCCGACAACCTGGTCCAGATATCTAAGGATTGCCGCAGGCGAGGTGCTTCTGATGTTGGTCAGATCTGGCCACTTCAGTCCTAGGATGGCCTTACGAACGTCGGATAGAGCGGGGCATTCTTTGAAGAGATGCTCCACTGTTTATTCCTCCTCCATGCATTCCCGACATGTCGGGTCGTCGATGACACCCATTGTATGTAGGTGTTTTGTTAGCGCAGCATGCCCGGTCCAGATACTTACAAGTGAGCGTAGTTTGGCCCGGGGCAAAGCTAGGCAGTCTTCGACCCGTTTCCGACATGGCTCCGTGATGAAGTTCTTGCTCTGTCGACAGCCCAGAATTGAGTTCCACCTCTGACAGTGTCTGAGCTGTGTGTCCTCTTTAATGAGGTTAGCCATAATGTGCGGTGTGATGGGTAATGCCGTTTCGGGCCCATACAGTGTTCCCGACGAGGCAACACCCGCCAGCTTATCCGCCTTGCCATTACCCTCATTCCCATCGTGTGCTGGCACCCAAGCTAGTTCCACCACATTTTCATTCGCTAGTTCCGACAGTTCGTGGTGGCAGTTCATCGTGGTTCTCGCGTCGCACTGCCCTTTTCAAGCGCTTTTAAGGCGTCTTTACTGTCTGTGAACAAGCGTATTACTCGTCCTCGCACCTTGCTCATGCGGACCTCATTAGTGCTATTACTTCCGTTTGAAATACGGTGGCATACTTCCCGAGTGGTTGTTGTAGAGACAGTTGCCGGTCTTGGCTGAAGATTCCAATTCCTGTACTGTCGCTCTTTTTAGGCCCATCAGTGTATATTTCTATTGTCGGCACAGTGCGTGGGTCTGTTTCTTCCCAACAAACGTGGTATTTGCATTTGCTAAATAGGGGTGCAATGCGGTCTGAGCTGGCCTCGAGGAGTGGTGTTCTGGCGAGGCCCTTCTCCAAGATGGCTGTATGACTCTTCGCACTCTTGTGCACCCTTAATGTTCCACCATCTTTCAAACGAAGGGCGGTCAGTAGTTCTGCCCCCTCCAGATATAGATCTAGGGGTGGCAAGCACAACAACGCCTCTAGTGCACCGGATGGTGTGGTCCTCATGGAACCAGTGACTGCGATGCAGACAGATGTAGTCTCGCAAGTCTGTCTTTCAAAGTTTTCAATTTGGTGCGTCGCCACCAAACTATTGAACCGTATCATATCATGGGCCTTATCACTGCTGTGTACAACCACAGTGTGACATTTGGCGATAGGCCCCAGCTTTTACCTACAACTCTTCGACATTGCCATAGGCTGCACTGGCTTTATCCAGCTTACTGTCCAGATGTTTTCCCCAGGTCAGTTTTCTGTCGATAACCACCCCTAGGTATTTCACCTCGTTGGATAGCTTGAGCTGGATTTCATTTAGTGTAGGCATTTTTATGTCGCCCACCTTTCGTTTTCTGGCATAGCCTCTACTTTGTGGGGATTCACAGTAAGAGACGTTGCCCTGCACCACTTTTCTAAGACGAGTAGTGCCCTTTGCATCAGTTCGCATATCACTCCAATGTGCTCCCCTGTCAGCAGTATGACTATATCATCTGTATATCGTATGGTGTACAGGCCCTCGTCATTCAGGGTCGTAAGGAGGTCGTCCAATACGATGTTCCATAGCAGGGGGGAGAGTACCCCTCCCTGAGGACATTCCTTCGTAACATTCCCTGAGACAGTTGCGCCTGCGACACTAATTTCAACTATTCTGCTCTAGAGTACATTCTCTATCCACCTGCGCAAACCTGGCGGTACGGTTCTGTCTCGAAGAGCTTTGTTGACTGCTTCAAAGGTAGTTCGATCAAACGCACCTTCGATGTCTATGAAGACTCCTAGGGAGTGTTCGCCATTTTTTCCTCCATTCCGTAGATTGCCCTGGTGTATAGGCGAATTGGTTGGGGTGTAAAGGTCTTTGGGTTAAGACGTTACTCCTGATCCAGCCGTCGCAAAGCCTCTCCAATATTTTCAGTAAAAACGAGGTCAGGCAAATTGGACGGTATGATTTGGCAGATGAGTAGTCACTCTTGTCTGGTTTCGGTAGGAAGACTACCCTGGCTATTCTCTATTTCTCGGGTACGTGTGCAAATCCAAGGCACGCCCTGAGGATAACCGCCAGTTCGTCCAGTACAGTTCCCAGTCCCCACTGAAGGAGACCCTGGAACATCCCATCCGTGCCTGATGACTTATATGGGGAGAATGCCTTCACCGCCTGTATTGTTCCGGTTCGATTTACGACTTCTCTCGCCAATTGCCAGTCCTCCGCATAGGGACATCTCGAGTTCCTCCGGTGAGGGGCAGCTTTGGTCCTACCGGTCTACAATGGCCAGCCTGAGGTGGCTGGCCACTGCCTCGCTGACGGACCGTGCCGCCGAGACAACCTTTGTCTACCTAGCACGCGTTTGCTCTCCGACCTTCGCCCTCTTTCCAGGACGAGTCCCAGGTGAGGGCGTGTTTCCGGGCGAGCGTTGGTGCTTGCTGGTCGCCGCACTGCTTGGAGCCGGCAGGGTTTTACCCCCGCTCATGCCCTCAGTGGCCGCGCCCGACTTAGGCTTTTTTTCTCCGTCCCTCCTTCTTCTGCTGCAGCGCCTTCCGCTTCCGCAGCTGCCTCCTTGCTGCCCCTGACAGCTTCTTCTTCTTCGGAGGGTCTCTGGGTACCACTGGTCTGGCCAGATCGCCCGCAGGCCCTCCTTGCTGCTCCAAGGTCTTATTGGATCATAGTTTGTATTCATCCCTCGGGCTCTCCACCCTCCACAGAGCCTGCACTTTGGACGCTGTATCAGCGCCAGGGCTACCCGAGAGATATAGCCCCCGGTACCAGTCCCGCACGGACAGTAGGAGTGGTCGCTTATAGTACCGGCTCCCCACTCCCCCAGCGCACGATCCATGCTCCCTAGGGACTCACCCAGCCGGCCCTCTGACGGGACAGCACAGCCGATTGATCAAGGTGGGTTCCTTCCGTCTAGTGAGACTCAGGGCCAAAGAGAAGTGTAGCCGGACTTCCGGCCTTGTTGCCGGACTTCCGGCTAGGCTAAGGCTATCCCCCTGTCTTATTCCTGTTAGTGCTGGTATATCATTTACTTGTTGTTCTGATAACCCACTTTAATTTTTGTCATGTTGCCTGTATTCTGATTTCTGATTATGTTTGTTATTGGCGTTGGTATTTATTTATGACCGACTTCAAAAAAAGGAGAAGGTATACAACTTAGTTGAATGTTTGCTTTTTTATGAGTTTTCGCGCATTTTGCATAGTAAATGTACTCCGATTTAGAGGATTTTTTTTCATTTGAAAGAGGAAAGTTGAGAAATGGTCCTATATTTAGAAAAAGTAAAATCCGAAATCTTTTTCCCTCCGAAAATCGTCCCCGAAGGGGGTGAAGGGGATAGTTTTTCGCGAAAATGGAAAATCTGAGAAGGCAGATCTAAAGATGGGACTATATCCGGAAACGTTTAAATTGAATATTTTTTCAAAAGAGTTATGGTTTCCAAGTTTTGCTCGAACAAATAACATACTTACAGAAAATTTAATAAATCTTTGTTCTATATTCTAATGCTTTGCTTTTATCCCTCTCCACCGATTTGATACATACCGTCAATGTATGTACAAACACACCAGGTTTTAATGTTTTATTATACGTTGTTATAAAGTAACTTATTCTGGTTATCAGTTCTTTTATATCTGATATTCAAAATTTTCATTATCTACACAATTTGTATCGTACGAAATGTTTTTTTGGATGAAAGCCAAAGTGTCGATATGAACATGAAATTGCTTTTGCTGCTCATTTCTATTAATTTAAATTGGACGGCTTCATTCCATATTCCTGCGGAAAATGTGTTCTAAATTAAAAAGACGAGAGATGGAAAGACAAAGATATCTGTCTTTGCAGGCAAAAAGTGAAACGACCGAAGTGAAATGTTTTACGGGCCCTTTTTTCTTACTCCCTACCGCTCTATTGAAAATTCCCTCATTATTACATTATCTCCATCAGGAATATTATTACCGCGTCATTAGCTGGCTTAACGATTTTTTTTTCGGTCTTCGAGAAGGAATCCGCATATCTGTTGGTAATTTTGATCGACAAAAGAATTCCACTTTTTATTAATAAGGCTCAGTATCAGGCGTGTAGAAGCTTTCGTGGTTTTAGAGTTATGTCCTATATATAATATGAAATTCTAAGTTAATTGAAATCGTTCGTTCTTTCGCATTTCGAAAAAAATCGACGGCATGGAGGTATAGGTATGTGAGGAAGGAACAAAATAGGAGGTCGCATTTTATAGGTATCATGTTCAAATTTGCTGTAAAAAATTTCAGTCTAGTTCGTTAATGTAGTATTTTTAAAATGGGGGCGATTAAACTTGCCGTAGGACTTTTTTTCCAAAAGCAAAACATTATCACATATACCGTATCTAAGTTAAATTTGAATAATAAATTCAATTATATTGCATTCTGAATGTTAAATGAAATTCTGACAAATCTCTACTTCTTACTTGCATATTTTTAAATAATAAATTCATATCTGTTTCTGGAATATGTAGCACCTTCTAAAATGTAAACTTATTAAAAGTAATCCTGTTCCAGATCAAGTCTCAATTCATTTAAAACTTTAATAACATTCGCACCAGTGAGAGTATCCATTTTCAATATTTAATATTTGCTTTTAGTTGTATTGAGTTTCTGAGATACAGTCACAGATCTTTTATTTCGATATAGAATCTATATGGAAGGATCTTCAATTTACCGATTTTAGAAAGCATAAAAGTAACTGACTGCTTATCCCACGCTCTATGATCGGGATAAATAGTGACAAATGTATATGAATAAGGGAAGACATTAATCATCTCGAGTTCCTGAAAATAGATACATTTCAGGTAATCTATTGAGAATGAAAATTTTTAATATAGAACAGATAATTGCGAGATTCAGGAAAAGTGAATGTGCTTTTTTCTATATTACCTTTCCATGTTTAAAATCAAGACCAGTTAATAGGATTTCTGTTAATAAAGCCTTAATAAATAACAAGCCTGCAGTCAGGGTTAGCTTTGAATATAAACAACGTTTAGGTGGATCGAAAAATACTTTTGATTGAGATCATATGGTTATCTCAATAAATTAAGAATGATTTTCTTTTTTGGCTGTTGATTTGCCTTATTAAATAGATTTTATTACTTTCGGTTCTTGTATCAATGGACTCCGCAGCGATTTCTCAGGCCCCATACGGTCTAGAGACTTGAAATTTCGAACTCGTACTTAGATCGCAGACATCTTGCCGTCTGTTAAGCTCCAAGTGTGATCCAATATTGGTAATTATAATTATCTCATTCAATCTTATTCAACCAAGATCATTATTTTGTCGACATGGAACGACAATGGGATCCGTCACTGGAATTACGCACGAGCATGGAGCGTATATATACGTCTCGTTCTCTGGTATATAGGTACTTTCTGGAAGATCGTCTATGGTTATGTCGCAATTGTCAGACGTCAGACGTTATTGTTAATTTAAAGTTTAATTTTGTGTTGTGGTAGACAAACAGTAATTTGTTATGGAATTGCTGTTGCTGGCAAACACATATACATAAGTATAGTGTAGGTACTCATCGGTACGGTTTAAATCTTAAATGCCCAATAAAAACTATTTTTTTTTTCAAAATTTCTCTTTTTTATCTTTTTAATCTTCGACACGGATAAACTATTTTTGTGGTTCAATTCTGGCTTAATAAATCTTCTTGAGAATACCCGTTAATTTCCCAGCAGGAAATCAACAAAAATGTTTATAATTTAAGATTTCACAAATATCGTTTGATTGTCCTATGGGCTTTTTCTCGAACTCAGGTGGATGAGAATGTAATTTTGTATTTATTTTCTAAGGATGTCGTCTGCTTTAAGGACATTCATGTAACTACATATTGTATACTCACATACTCGCTGTCGTAGGGATGGTGTCGCAGCCAACATGCTCTTTCTACTCGGTACAGGTATATATTTATTCTCACTCAATTTCTATTTACTTCGACAGCGACATTCAGCTCGTAAAGTGCTACGATAAATATCTTTCAGTCTGGGAAAACACCTGGTGCTTTATGTCTTATTGCTTCGGCAACTAGAAATATTTAGTCAGTCTATTCAATTGAAATAGTGAATACCTTTGTGTTTTCTGAAAAATACAATACAACTTATTAACATCAATCAAGATTACACATTCAGTATAAATATAAAAAATGTGTAAACATAGACTACAAAACAAACTACAAAATAAAATAAAGTACATATCGTTTAAGTGTGAGGCATGTGGAGATTTCAAAAATTCAAGAATTCCTCAGTGCTATAAAATACATTTTCAATTAAAAACATCATTAATTTATTTCTAGTCATTTCTGTGATAGTTTTTAATATGTTCGTTATTTTTTTATAATATTTGATACCGTCGAGATTGGGTGAGTTTTCACCAACTGCTAATCTAGAGTAATGTTGATGTAAATTTGATTCTCAACGTGTATTAGGTATACGAGTGTATGTCTTTGTTCTTCATGAACTTATGTTCATTATTTTTTATGTATAGTATCACTTGAAAAAGGTAAAGGCTTGGCAGGGTTAATATTTCAGATTCTTTAAATAGTTGTCGACAAGACGATGTTGGAGCAATGTTACATTGCTCTTATTTTTTTTTGCGCTATAAAGGTGTGGTGAAGCACCTCAAAGTAGGAGTCCATATCGAAGTACTGATTGCCCTAGTCCAAAATAAATTATTCTCAGGACATCAAAAGCAACTGTTTTCCTGATGTATCAATTTGTACTTAGTTTTGATACTATCGCGTCTCTATGTGTTTCCCAAGAGCGTCAGTATAGACTTATCATCTAGATGTGTATATAGATCAGAATCTGGAGATTTCATTTTGGGTAAAAACCTCATAAAATATGTTTTTGAAACAATCATCATCAGTTCATTCTCATCACAGTACTGTTTTGATTGTCTGCATGCTTCGTTCCTACGCTTAACTAGACTCTCAATTTCATAACTTGACATTAAAATGTTTGTGACATTGGCATAAGGTATTTTTTGATCAGGAATAGTGTATAACGTGTCAATATCACTAACAAAAATTATAAAAAAATAGTGGTCCCAAAATGGAGCCTTGGGGTACCCCTGTATTTGATTTTCCGGGGTTTGATTTCATGACATTGCATACAAATGTTTGTGTCCGGTTTGTGAGATACGACTTTGCCCATTCGTGAGGATTTCCTCGTACCCCCCATCTCTTCTAATTTCTGTAGTAGCAGGTTTCGATTAATCGTATCGAACGCACGGTTCAGGTCATAAAAAGTCCCAATATGTTTTTTCTATTATTTAATAGATTATGAATGAATTCTAGACAATCAGAAATAGCTGAGATGGTGGATTCTTGTTTTCTAAACCCTTTTTGGTATGAGGGGACAATATGAACCATTCCAGAAAATTTGTTAGTCTGTTTGAGTACACTGCCTCAAAATTTTTGCGACGTGACTCTGAAAAATTCTGTGAAGACAATTCACATTTTTATTTTAATATGAAATTACTGCTATCGAATATTGATAGTAGACGATTTTCGATATACTATTTAAAATGATATTGTATTGGGCCCAATTTTTTAAAGAGAAATTTTCGATATTTTTTTATGTTAGTTCGAATTCCAATATCTATCTGGATGAATGAAAAGAATATCATGTAGATACCTACCAACATTATTCCGTGAGTGAATTATACTATATATTTCGCGAGAGTGTCTTTCACATGTTAATGAAACTACTGAAAAAATCGGTTCAGCCATTTCGGGACATACAAAAATTTAAATAAATATTGACGATTTTGCGAAAAATAAAGTTACCTACCTAATCTGCTCTTTACATTTACATTTTTCGACAAACCACGTATATGAATGCAAAAAATAATATTTGATTATTACATTTTGTGTATTTGGAATGCAGAACTTTTTATACTGAATATCATTTTTTTCATTAAAAGGAATACTAAAAAGTTTTTCATATGGGGCCGACATAATTGGGCACACTTTGTATTGAAAGTTACTTAGGGCCGATTTCATAATCAAATTTAATTTCTTATTAATTTTAATCCTAGATTAAAAAAAATATAATTTTTTTGGTTGGACATATAATTCAAAGTAACTTTAGAAAAACGAAAGAGAAGGTAACTAACTTTGTAAAAGTTATTGAAAAATGAACTATTTTTATTCCATCATCGAGATATGACTTAAACAAATGGAGAATTAACTAATCTCTCATTAAGGATTCATTATGAAATCGTCCCTTATATGAATAAATATAGATAACTATATACAAAATCTATCCTATCTCTCAAGTTGGACCAAGCAAGACATATTTAAAAAAATTCATTAATATCATATAAATTTATTCACTCACATATCGATAACAATATAGGCAATATAAAACGTTATAATAAAAGTAGTATAAAATGATAATAATGAACACTCCACTAGAACGTACCAATCAACTAGACAGAGGCATCATTGAAACAGAATGAATAACAAAAAAATAAATTATATAATATGATGAACAAATATACTCGATAAGTGAAACACTTGTTCCGAGATAGTGTTGCAATTAAAAAATCCCGATGGCCTGTAGTCAGCGGAAAGGTAAATTTTTCAAAATTCATGGAATTGAAATTTGAACAACCTTTTCATTGGTATACCTACATGTTATTACATTAAATTGTTGTATGTGTAATAGCCTTGCGGTTAGAGGTTTTTGTTTTGGCTGTGGAATATAAAGCAGACAGGGTTCGAGTCCACTTCAAGGCAGAATTTTTTTCGCCTATTTCTTTTCAATAAATATACTATATATTTTTTTAATCAGGGTCTATATTAAGATCTCCAGAAAATGTACAATTACATCAAATTTATATTGAGTGTTCATGTTTTATCAATATTTGTTATTTTTCTTTATTAATTTTTATTTTTTTACCTGTGTATTTTTTGAAAAATTACTTTGAACAAAAGTTGTAGGTACTGATTATATCTATAACATAAAATTATTTTTAATAATATTTCCACTACGGCTATTTTTTGATAATTTTTTTAAATGTTTGAATGGTCGCCATTTTGAAACTACTTACCCGATATTGCCCAATAACGAACTCGACCGAGATATTTGAGAGATTGATTTTTGTAGCAAATTTGAACTTGATACATTCAAAACTGCGACCTCTATCGTGTTAACAAATTTCGTAATATCCCATATATATATATATATATATATATATATATATATATATATATATATATATATATATATATATATATATATATAAACTTTTGAACCAAATGTTTTTTTGGACTAACTTATAGACATATAACAACATGCCGTTGAAATTTTTTCGAAATTCAAAAGTGTGAACGATCGCAATAGGTATATTTCTATAAGAAATTTACCTAAAAATCCCGATGGCCTGTAGTCAGCGGAAAGGTAAATTTTTCAAAATTCATGGAATTGAAATTTTAACAACCTTTTCATTGGTATATATATATGTTATTACAAAAATTGTCGTATGTGTCATAGCCTTGCGGTTAGAGGTTTTTGTTTTGGCTTTTGAATATAAAGCAGACAGGGTTCGAGTCCACTTCAAGGCAGATTTTTTTTTCGCCTATTTCTTTGCAATAAATATACTATATATTTTTTTAATCAGGATCTATATTAAGATCTCCAGAAAATGTACAATTACATCAAATTTATATTGAGTGTTCATGTTTTATCAATATTTGTTATTTTTCTTTATTAATTTTTATTTTTTTACCTGTGTATTTTATGAAAAATTGCTTTGAACAAAAGTTGTAGGTACTGATTATATCTATAACCTAAAATTATTTTTAATAATATTTACACTACGGCTCTTTTTTGATAATTTTTTTAAATGTTTGAATGGTCGCCATTTTGAAACTACTTACCCAATATTGCCCAGTAACGAACTCGACCGAGATATTTGAGAGGTTGATTTTTGTAGCAAATTTGAACTTGATACCTTCAAAACTGCGACCTCTATCGTGTTAACAAATTTCGTAATATCCCATATATATATATATATATATATATATATATATATATATATATAAACTTTTGAACCAAATGTAATTTACCTAATATAAAAATACACACATACACATATATACTTATTCTATAATATTGAATAGTTTTTAACTATATAACGTTAAGCCTGCAGGCACAATACAAATATCGAAATTAAAATAAATAAAACAATGGATTTATTTCACATTAATTTTTGGAATTTTTGAACTTGGATTAATTTTATCTGGAGATCGGTTTCACGGGATATATGCTATAGAACTTCGTATCCGGGTACCTTATAAAATGTAACTTCTAGTCATTTATAATTTCATTTCTATTAAATTATGGACGTTACGGCAGTTCATCAAAAACTTTTTAAATCTTTTTAAATGTTTTATTTGACATGCTTTTGAGTTCATCGGGGATGTTGTTGTAGAGTTTGTGTGCTAAGAACTCATTTGATCTTTGACCTATAGATTTTGTCATAAAGGGAATCGAGTGTACTTTTCATTGACGTGTGTTATATTGATGATTTTTTTTTGTTTCTTACTTGTGTGATAGCTGATCATACATTTATAACTGAATTCTTGCCTGATGTCAAACACTCCTGACTCAATATAAGTAAGTTCTGTTGCGTAGTCTCATTTTTTATGTAACATCAATTTCAAGAATCTTCGTTGTAGAATTTCTAAAGGTGATATGTGTTTTCTGAGTGCTGCACCCCAAGCCAAGATGCCATAATTCAAATGACTATCTACAAGTGCAAAATACACGATCTCTAGTTCTTTCTGAGGCAATATGTGACGTAGATGCCTAAATTTATATAGAATAGATTGTAATTTTTTTATTACATTTTGGATGTGGATATCCCACCTTAAATGGTCATCAATGAGAACACCCAAGTACTTGAAACTTTTTGACGGCAATATATGAGAAATTCAGATTTTACCAATGCTGTAATTTGGAAACCATAACCGGTTTTTAAAAATATCCAATTTAAATGTTGTAACATATTTTCTCTCCTTTAATTTGGACATCTCATATTCTTGAATTTCGAAAAAAATGACCCCACCAAATTGCGGAAATACACATATTTCAGACATTACTACTAATGTAACTCGGAAACCAATGTTTTTTTTCAAAATATCCAATTTGAACGTTGACGAATATGGTCTGTTTCCAATTTTACAATCTCGAATTTTCAATGTTCCAGAAAATTTTCCCCCTCCACATAACTGAAACACATATTTCAGATATTACTAGGTACAGCTGTAACTCGGAAACCTATGATTATTTTTTTAAATTTCTAATTTAACCGTTTCCTGATGTGGAATCTTTTTTAATTTTGTCATGTCGGATTTTCAATGTTCTGAAAAAATACTCCCATGGAAAGTTTTTGAGTGGAGGAGTATCTCTAATATTATTGATTTCCTTACAATGGAACCAATTCTCAACACTTGTTCCAAATAAAAAATGAATCATCAGAATCGGAGCACGTTTATTATGCAAAAGGCGGTTTGGTCGTTAGCCAAAAATTAATGCTTTTCGTTTTTTTCCGATTGTGAAGAAACTTTGATAGCACTTGAGGAATCTTTGGAAAGTTGTTCTGTGGACACCTTTTTCAAATTTAGGTTAGAACACCCATACCGGTAATACAGATAATATTTTGTAAACAAAAAACATAGAAGAACCTCACGAGGCCATGCTTAAAAATATTCTTGTAATAAAACAAAATTGTCACTTTCTATTTAATTGTATACCCTGAATGATCACCATGAACTGATATGTGTAATATCGCATTGCTGAAGTTAATTCAATAAGTACAACAACCTACAGTACTTAATTTTATATAAGCAAGTAGGAAAAAGTCCAAAGTATTAAATTTTTTTATTAAATTAATTTTGATTTGAAGTCTTACAATACCCTGTTTACCTATTAGCCGAAACGCAGCTGTAAAACTCAGCTAGAAGTCTGTACGCCATATTGGTGAGTTATTTTGCCCTATTGGAGTTCCTTCGAATTAGTTAATATGATGTCATTGCTCCAAAGTTAATTTGTCAAACATAAACTGACTACTTGTTTCACTCCCTTAAGGTAAATATGTTTAACATATTATAAAGGCGGCTATACAATGGCAAACTAGGCGAACGCAAGCGTTTGTAATATGTTCATATTATATAATTGCCAAGTTAGTTGTCTATACACTACATGGAAAACTAGGCGAATGACCTCAGTGAATGTGTATGTGGTACAGCTCGATCACGAACAAGCTTGTACAAGCAGAAAGCAATTCCTTTGACTCTTCTCTCTTTTACCGTCTTCTATCCGAACGTAGGCGAATGCAAAAGTTTATTTACTTGGCAAACTCCACATATTACAAACGTTTGCCAAGTATATATATATAATGTGTCGACGGCATAATTTTCATGAAATACCACTAGGTCATAAGTTTTACCAAATATTTCTTCCAGTTTAGTGTAGGTACATTTATTTCAACTTCTATTTAAAAATATGCGCATCAATGTCCTATCTAGGATCTTCTGAACCTGTTCAACCCAATTTTCACAACAAAATACCTAAATCATTAATTTGTTCTGTTTAACATAATATGGTTTTATTCAGCAAAATTTGTAATTCAGAACGAGATAAAAATATAAAAATACAGAGGGATGTAAAAAAGAGTGAACCTTGCAATCTGATCAATAACCAGTGGCTTACTAATTTTAATTTAAATAAGATTGTACATTATTTGAAGAACTGTGCTAAATCTAGCAATTACTTATGACAACTAACGAAGAGATTACAAAACTTAAATAGCACATTTTTCGAAGCAATTCACGGTTTCTGATTTACATGAGTACTTGCTGCTTCAGAAATGGCTTACTACTGTTTTGAATAAACAGGGTTATTCACTTTGTTATATTTTTATATTTGCAGTGTTGGCTTTATAACAAAGCTTTATTTAACTCAAATAATGATGACTGAGGTCACTCTTAGGTATACCGGAAGGAGGTAGAATCTTTTGAGGTATTTTGATTTTAGTAAAACTATTAAATACCATTGCGAGGATTCAAAGTGATGATTTTTTTCTACTTGTCTTAACGAAGTATACCTATGCCTTATGTTAAAGTTTGGTAGAAATTCAATCAAACATACAAGGTGCTCAAAAAATTAGACCAAACTACAACACTTCTAACCTGAAAAATGGCTTATTTTGAATGAAACACACTGTAATTTTATCTTGGTATTACATTTAGTTTTCTTTATTCTTTTGATCTATTTTTACATTTCCTATACCTACCTAAATTGTATGGTATTTGAGGTATCAAATTATCATATAAGTAGTTCTCCAAAAACATCTGATGGGCCACTCACCGTGAATTACCCTATATAAGTGAACGTTCAATAATTTTGATGACTATTGAAATATTCTATAATGTGAAATTCATATTGTTTAACAAAACCTGGACAGACTTTAATGAAATAACAATGATTAGGTAATAATTTATTTGCTACGCCAATGACCGGCGTTTATATGTCAATAATTTTCTTTAAAAATTTACATATATAAATTACCAAATTTTAATTTAGCTACGGGCTACTTACCGATGAAAAGTTACTTCTGGGTTCGTGGATTCTATTTTATTGCACACTTCGCAACGTCTACTCATTTTATCAAGTTTTGAAACCAAATAATATAATATAATATTCAAAACACCAAGTATTTAAATAATGGGGGGAAGCTGATATGCGATGAGGCGTGGCCGATCAAGGGGTAATGTCAACACAATATATTGTTTACAGTTCTGTCTATCTCTGTTAATAGGTCATTGGAGTGCGTCCTGAAAAAATAAATATAATAATAATTGTATTGGTGCTGAAACTGTTGAAGATGGTCTTATATATATTTTTAAATGCATCATCTACACACCATTTTTAGAACCAAGAGAATTAATATTATATTGTATTTTTCAGTACACCTTCCAATAAACTAGGTCATTGTTTATGTAAAAAAAATCTGGACTTGGAAGAATGTAAATAATAGAGTTTCCTAATGTGATAGTTTCCCTAGAATAGAATCAGTTTCCTCGACATCTGTTGATACCTTTATCTTATAGCACTCTTTTTTCACTTTCCTCCGTATCCTCGTGGATGTAATAACGTCGCCGTATTTTGCACAACTTCCTGCAGTTGTTAACTCGACTGGTTGCTTCTACTGCTGCTTGGGGATCAGCTAAATTTACGAGCCATCCTTTACCAATGACGGTACTTGTACTTTGGCATAATAAATTGATTATATGCCCGACCTAGAGGGCCGAGCCGCGAACTTGCCAAATTAGGATTAAGTGCGTCCCTTTCAATTTATTATGTATAATATAATACCATTTTTACAAGATGAGGATGGAGCCCAAGTTGTTGTAGGGCGGTTTATATTTCAACGCTGGTGCGTGGATATTTAATGAGGCTATAATCGCCAGGGAAAAACACGAAAAAAAATATGGTGTGGTATGCGAAAAGCCTCTGTGCAAGATTGGTTGGAAGGAATAGTAATTTTGATTCTAGACTTTAGACATCTTTTCATTGTTTTTGTTTTTTTTGGAGTAAACTGAGAATTGCAAAGCAATATTTCTCAGCTATATAAGATAATATCATATTGGCGAGTTAATATACATCAATATAAATTGGCCCGACATTATTTGTTGGAACAGTGAAAAATACAAAATTATATTAATTCTATTGGTGCAGTTACTTTTGAAGTTGTGCAGTTGCAGTTAAATTGGTAACTTTTGGCACCAACTTCACAAGTACCAGCACCAACAGAATTAATACTATCTCGTATTTCTGGTGCACCAACTAATAACGTCCGTCCAATTTTTTAAAGAAATATTTATTATTCACGAAAATCGTTGAATGTTCATTAATACTAACAGCTGAATTCATAATCCATCCTTATCTGAAGTGCTTAGGATGCCTTCATTGAGGGTTCCTCAAATTATAAAGAAAGCCTTATTTCGGATCCAAATCTCAAAGCTTCCTTCCAAAACGAAGACATTTACTATGGATTTTTGAAACTTTCTAATGGCAATATCGTTAATAAGCCACTGAATATCTTCGTCCTCAAATTCATCACCGGATTGGCAAAAAATCATTGTCCATTATGAAATCTGAACGTGTGCTTAAATTATTGTTTCCACAAATTCAAAACGGTCTGTTTAGAGTTTATAATCAGAGAGAATTTGTTTTGTTATTATACCAACCTTCTCTCTGGTTTGAGGTTACGTTGGCTCCCTCAATGAGCTTCGAGTGCTTTCTTGAGATAAGAAGCCAAAAAGGTTCCTTATTTGACGAAGGAATGTTTATGAAACGAGGAATCAGGAACAAGGAATCCTCATTTCTCCAGGAAGCTCTATGAATACGGATGTAAGGCGCTTTATAGATGAGTAGGTATTATCGCCCGCCATTGCGTGTCCTGACTGTCACGTCAGTTGTATAGGTAATATACATACGTAGATAGCAAAACAAGAAAGAGTTTATCATATTTATTTGGTTCATTCGTATATGTATTACAGAACAAGCAAAGAAAAAAATATATACTAACAATTTGCAATCAAATTGATTATAAAAATATCCTAAAATCATAAGTAAAAGTTGCCTGTTACATCAATAAACTATATATATGATAAATAAGAGTAAAACGCAACTTACTATAGAAAATTACGACTGCCAGCTACAATATAATTTCGTAAGTTTTTGGAGTAGGTAGGATTAATTTCACAATGAGTTTGAAATGTGTGTAGTCACGAGTAGAAAAAGGTAGGTGGTAGACATTATAATATTTTCGATCCTTACAGTCAGCATGTTTCAAGAACAACTGAAGAGTTAAATTCATTAAGGCATCATTTTGATTCTTTCTGCATTGATTGAATATCATTATACAATGCAGATATGTATCATCCGATGTTTTTCTGAATTGTATTACTTGAAAGATTCTTCCTTTCATCTTCACCTTGAACATAGATAATCATGAAATGTCACCAGCTTCGTTTCGGAATTTGGCTCATTTTAAATGTCGCTGTTACTTGAGACTGGAATTATTGGTCCATGCCGAAAATCTAAATATAACAAAATAAATCAATTTGATATGACCTAATTTCAATCTGGAGCACATATAAAGTAAATTTTCCTCTGGAATTTCATACAAAAAATGATTATGACGATAAAAAAAACTTAATAAACGTCTCTTCCCAAAAGTTAGATTCGCGGTGACGGCTAGTTCGCACAAGTTTGCGCATAAAGAAACCAAGCAAAAACATGTTTTAATCTACACTGAACAATACTCAACAGTTCACAATGCATTTTCTATAATAAATATACCAATAAATTAATAAACATTACACTTTCTCTTTAAATTGCACTGCGGAAATACGCATAAGTATTTTAGATGTTACCATTTTACCACCGCTGAAACTCGAAGACCGTAACTGAAAAAATGTTCATTATATATGTTGCTACAAATAATCTGGTCTGTCATGTAGTACCCTCAGATTTTCAATTTTCGGAAGAAATTGCCCCCTGCACATAGCGAAAATACAAATATTTGAAAAAATGTGCAATTTAAACTTTTCCGGATATTGTCCTATTTTTAATTATTTCATCTCAGATTTTCAAATTTCGAGAAAAAATTACTCCTTTTTGAAGGGAAGGAGGCTTCGGATTTGAGCTTTTACGAATATGGGACCATTTCTCAAGTCTCCTCTTTCAAATGAATCAAAAATCATCGAAATCGGCGTACGTTCACTAATAAAACGCGCGCACAAAAAAAAGAAGACAGTCGAATTGTATTATAGTGGTAATAGAAATACACATTCCCTGAAAATTTTAACTCTCTATCTATTAAGGATCATAAGATACAGCCCGCTGACAGACGAGTGGACAGACGGAAAAAACATTTTAAAAGCTTTTATTTAACTTGCAATGTATGTATGTATGTTTGTTCGGGTGGAATCTTGCTACTCAATTTAGTAGCAGGTGTGTTCAACCGATTGAGCTGAAATTTTGTGTACACGTTTAGTTTGCATGACAATACACAATAAGCTGTGTGACGTCATGCTAAATCCAATATGGCGGAAGATCCAAGACGGCGGAATAGTTATTTTTTATTCACTTCTGCAATATGGGTATCAAATGAAAGGTCTTGTTGAGAGTAACTCGAAATAATTAAAAAGTAAAAAATAAATCAGAAGCAAAAAGCTTTTTTCTGAAAAAGCTTTTATTTAATTGCTATGAAAAGAAGAAAATAGAATTTTTCTTTAAAATTTTAACTGTCAACTTATAGCCTCATACACAATTTATATGATCATAAAAGCTTGTCATGAGGTTAGGACCTATAAGTAATTAATTGAACCTAAATTTCAAAAAAATAAACATAGCACATTAAGTTACTCAATTAAATAGGTACTAGTTTATTTACACAAGTAAATCGCGCGATATGCTTTTAAGATCATTTAAAGCATTTAAATAAAAACTTTTTTGAAAAAAAAAATTTTTTTGCTTCTAATTTTTTATAATTTCAACCCTATCGCATTTCCAAACGCAATTAAAGTTATATGTAGAAAACTTATTTAGTAAACCATTTGAGTCGCCACTCTTGAGAGAAAGGGATGGTTGCTTCTAACGGCATCAATATTTATTGAGTAGTCAAGATTCTATTAGCACTTTATAAAAGTTTATGTTAACATAATTATCATCATAACTCATAAAATAATTTTCATATTCGGAAAATGTCCGAAGATAACATTTTTGGCGAAAATAATTTCTGCAGAGCATTCATTATAAGAAACCACATCAAGGTAGACGGAAAATGCAAGATAATTTTTTGTACAGTACACGTTTGTAGGAATCTTTATAATAAATATTGCAGGTTCCATTGCCTTTTTCAATAAAATTATATAAAAATGTGTCAAGTAATTGAGAAAATACATCCAAATGCTAGAAAAAAATTATGGGAGAATCTGTGTAATTGAAAATACTTTCCCGAAATGGGTCTTAGGTTACATATGAATTATGTGAAATATCAAATTCATAACTTAACTAACAACTCAGCTATAGAAGAAGTTGAGGTACAGGATCCTATATAAGTTTTTTTTTGCTCGTTGCCTATGCAATTCTATACAATTCTTTCAAATGCGATAAACTTTGGTGAGGTTGGTCGTCTGTTTTGTATATCATTTATACCTGCTACTGTATTAGTAGTTCCACTTTGGAAAATATGTTCTGCATGACAAGAAAGATCGCCAGATTGTTGGCTCCATGAGCGTTCAGTTGAGATCCGTTTTTCGCTTAGAGCATGGATTACCAAGGAGATACCGCATTCGGAGAGCAAGTAAAGCCAAATCAGGACTAAATCAATGGCCGCCAATGGACGTAACGCCATATTCTTTTTTCGACAGCGACTCTTGTATCCAAGAACCCCGCATTTCACCGGTGTGTTAAGATAAAAAACTCATCGTTCTCATTAAAAAATAGCACAAAAAATTAAAATCAAAATAAGCTATACGGTTTGTGAGCTTCAAGGGTTGTGTACCAGAACAGAGTCGGATTGTCAAAAATGAATGCGTTATTGTGTGGCTGCTGTGTACCTAAAATTTCCTAAGTACATCTTTGGCGACTAACCTTCTCCCCATTGCCGGCTGTGACTATCGGAAATTCCGGCCATATATAAGCCAAATATATCGAAGGATTTGTAGTGGAGTGAGCTTACTGGTTTATTTCTACTAAGGTTCTACTTAGTGGAATAAAAAGTCATGTATGATTGTCCAACGGGAATTCTTATGATGCAAAAGACTGTTAATTGCGTAGGTAGTATGAAATATGTTTAAGTACGGAGCTGTGAATATAAAAAAAAATCAGCAAGCCTTTTCAAAAGCAAATTATGGCCTGTGTTTCATAATTCAATCCAGCATACTAATTGCATACCCAATATTCAAAGAGTACATATGCCCTTGCGCATGTCCAATGACATGAGTAAGTGATACACCGTCAGTAATAATTATAAAACGCATGTTTCAAAAGATAGTCTCGTATTTTTTACTGGCATGTGATTCGGGTTGATTTGGGTTGTGGCAATTTTGATTCTTCAGTACCAGTTACAATACATAATTAATTTACGATATTTGTGGCTTCTGCAATATAATGCCCATACATCATGAGAGACTAATGAGCCAAGATCTCTTGAAATATAAATTTAGTTTGCCAGAATATGTCAATATTTATATTCGATTCTCCCATTTTTGACACGAACTGACGCACAGCGGTCGAACTGACTTGCAGCGGTCTTAAAAGCGTCGACCAACTGAGCATATCTTGTTTGTCATATTATCAAGGGTAAGGGTGTAACACATGATATGGCGTGTGTTCCTATTTTAATACAGTGCACTACCACTATCAAGAATGTGCTGGTCAGTTTACTGTATCGAATTTAGGAACACACGCATGATTTTGTGCAATAAAGATATCGTTTCACTCGAATATTCTCATTGTCATACCGTAAATTGAAAATTATTCTCTCTTTTAGGTTACAATACTCACTGACACTGACATATAAGGAGAAGTGAAGCGTTTAGAATAATGGCGGCTCGAACGCCTATACCCTTACAATTTTTGATGGTGCTTAATCAGAGAAGCCACTTTCTCTTATATGTGTCAATCGTTCAAGAATAAGCTTTTGTAAACTGAGAAAAGACTTCAGACTATATAGATTTATATATCAATTCAAGTATAATACCTATTAACCTTTCTTAATGCTTCTACTTCTTTTTCTCTTTTTTCTGTGATATGAAATGCATAACCAATTGCTGGCATAAAAGCTAATATTTCATTTGTTCTCTTCAATTTCTCGCCTGACAGTAAAATCGATGGAAAACTTTCTGCTTGGGACAATGAGTAGCATACTATTTATCATTCTTGTTTGTTTGGAACTCGAAAGATTTCTCATCGTGGCTTAATAACTTTGTGGAATTGACTTAGGATTTGACAATTTCGAGAGTGAGTCTATTATTTGAGATCTGTTATATGACTTGTTCCTAATTATATACTAATCTCCTAATTCAGATGAGAATAGTCCATTGATGATCAAACTTATATCTCTGTTACTCTTACTCTCGTTAATATAAATATGAATGATTCTTTGAAAAATCGCATATTTCTGGGAGATATCTTGATTTTGGTATTGAAAAGTGAAAAAAAAACTCCATTACATCGAGGAGGAATCTTATACACTGTCGCTCGGTGGAGTAGACTGAGTTTGTAGAACTGTAGAAACAAAAATAAACTTTAAAATATTGATGACAGTTTGCTCTGAAGCTTCAATATCATCTAATGAGTCCTCCAATTAGCATTGGTGAACCTAATTGAAATTATGGACGGCTGATTGGTGAAATATATTCGGACCAAGTCCCTCGTGATAGATAATTGGATGCAAGGCTTATCGATTGAATGTTGCTATAATTGCGAACAATTATTGGTCTACGGTAATTTATCAATAGAGCTAAAATTTAGATGCAATTTCATATACGCTGATGAGCATACCTACTGAAAACAGATGGAATTGATTTCAACTGTTCCTAAAATAAAATTTACATTCCTAGATTTCTGTTTCAGTAAACCTTCTATAGTATATGGTTACTTTAACATGTCCTGTGTAACAATGTCAATGTTCTAGTATAATTTTTGCACATTTCAAGATATCTAGATTCGAATACAATAGTTTGTCGTTTTTTTATTCTAAGTAGGTTCGTATGTAACTATGGGTGTCATTTCCACCTTAAAGATTTAAAAAAAATAATGTCTAAACCAAATTCGGAACCATAAACGCCATTTATGTTTAACACATATCTCTGATATACTTAAAATTTTAAACGACGTTCTGGGAACGCGATGAAACTGATATTTCTTTGTTGATAAAATACAACTAACAATGCATTTGATGAGAAAAACAGAATATTATGGCTATTCTAAGTTTTCGTTTCGGGCACAGCGCTTATTACATTACTATTATGTCAGGTCTTATCAGTTGAAGCTTTTCCCCAACACAGTATAAATATACCCAGTAGTCCAACTCAACGGCAGCTGCCTTAGTTGATAGTTTCGGAGCATAATTTTTTGCGGTCGCTTGTTTGTCAAAGGCCACCACGATCTCGTCAAAGGACATCGCGAGTGTCTCCCGTTTAAGGTACGGGAGACAGGGCGGCAAAGGCGGGTCACATCAAGGAATAGCTTGAGCTGGACTACAGTGTTTATCTATACCTATTGTGTTCCCCACCAACACACTTAAGATAACGTTTATCGCATTGTAGCGGCTGTAGCTTTTTCTCATGGACAGAACCCAATAAGTAGGACCTACCCATATGCTTACCACGAATAAATAACTTACACATTTAGAATAAACATAAGTTGCAACTGCATAAGCAATTAAAATTTCTCAACCCATAATGTAGAGGACCTTCTTCTCCCTACCTCCAAGACTTCACGAAGCTGTTGCACGGAACTTAACAAACATCAATAATTAATCAATGTGCCTTAATGAATGCATAAACCAAATAACCAACATAATAATCTATATAGGTAAGTACCTATTAATACGTCAACATAATTCTGTGTAAAATGAGATTTGATAAAGTTGAAGCTTATATGATGAAGGAATGCACCAAGTTACATGTGCTAAGTGTTACAAATACATTAAATAATAAATGAAGTAAATTAATATTTACCAGCTGTTTATATATTTCGATTTATAGAATAAATGCTCTGGTGGTGTAGTGGTAAAGTACCTATTTGCCCATCGTACAGATGACCTACGATTTCTTGCCACCGATTTTTTAATTGATAAACGAAATTCATAAATTATATCCAACTAACTGTTTTACCCGGCACTTGCCGGGCAAACTCTTTGGTAGATTTTTGTACGAAAACATAAAGTCATAAAAAGACTAGAGTATAAATACATCGGTGAAAACTGCATTCAATTCCATGCAGTAGTTTTTGCGTGATACGCGTACAAACATACAGAAAGACAGACAAAAATTTAAAAAAACTTTCATGTACAGTTAAAACCCTACTTCTAAAACTGTACAAATCTTATACAAACATTGACGCCCCTTTTTACCCCCTTAGGAGTTGAATTTGGCAAAATTCCGTCTTAGTGAGCACCTACGTTCTAAACGGAACCCCTATACAAAATTTTAGACTTACATATTGGTGCATCCTTCTTTTGCTCATTAATTATGTTTGTTCAATAGAGATTTTTGCTTGCTTCTTTAAAATTCAAGGTATTTGATGTCTGTGTTTTTGAGGAATTTTTTAAATTGTATCGGTCGCAAGACTTCGTGATTGGGTGGATTAATTCAAACTAACAAATTATTCATTCACCATAGCTTACACTCAAGCATGATAATGTTATAAAAATAAAAAATGGCATTACTCTGTGGTCATCTATGGTGGTCATTACATTTTTTGTCTTGTGACGCATCTCTCAAACCTTTGTCTAAGTCCTAGTCATAAGGTATAACCATGCCATTATTAAAAACACTTTTTCGTTAAATGAGAAATACCGGATTTTATAACTGAGAATCTATCATCATCATACAGCCGCTAATGTCCACTGCTGCACATAGGCTTCAATTCATTCCAGTCCTGTCTGTTCTGAACTCTTTGGATCCAGTTTCCAGTTATTCTATTTCTTGCTCATCTATTCATCTAGTCCGTCTTCATCCTCGACTTCTAGTCGAGTCTCTAGGTACAGTGAAGGCCATTTTCACCAGATTTTTGTCGTACTTGCTCCTTTGATATATGAGCTTATCCCCAACCTTGCACGCTTCATATGAGTATGAGCATGATTTATTGAACAGTCCAAGGACTCAGGGTCCTATTTGGCCTGGGCCAATACATAATAAAATACAATGAATGTGAACGCCGCAATGGCACAGGTGCCTAGTTTATATCTCATGCATTATCTCTCCCAATTTTTAATAATTCACGACCTAGGTATTTGTTGGTATCAAGTGGCTCTATAATATTTTTATCATTGTCAAAATTGCCATTCACCAATTCCAGTCCTAAACTGATTCTTTCGCTGTTTATTTTAAGAATTAATTTTGTGAAGTCGCCTTTTTTATGTAGTATAATTATTATTGCAATTCCCGATTCTATGGCCTCTATGGTTATTCCGTACTCTCCTGGTAACTTATTATTTTCCATTTCTGCAAGAGCTGATACTACTTCTGACAGTGTTATCGGCATTTAGTTATTACGAATGAAAAACTATGATCTGAATTCTAATCCTTGGCTGAAAAGCCTTTCAGATTGTATTGTATAATTAGTTACTTCGTGGTTTTTGACTAGTGTGAAAATCTTTTAGTCGTTTTCAGTTTTCTTATCTCAACGTTTTTGTTATTCCATTATGACTTCTCCATTTGCATATTATTTCTATCCTGCCTGATATAAACTTAATTATCATTAGCTTTAGACTCTTATTTTGTCCTATAATGTGCTGGATGTTTTCGGTATTATATCTCCTGATATCTTTTCTGATTTATTTTGATAAGATTTTTTTTATCTTTGATTCTCTGATGCGTTTCTCGCTTTCTTCTCTTTTCAATTTGATTTTTTTATCGTGGCTTATATATTACAAAAATGTATGCATATCTTGGTCAAGTTCGATATTGGATAATATGTTTATCATGCTCAGTAGTTTCAAAATGGTAATAGGTGGAAAAATTCTAACAAAGTACCCACTCTTGCTTAATAAACTTCTTATCTCATATTTGACTGATTGTCCTCTACAAGTCCAGATCTGCTCAGGTATTTGAAGGCATTGAAGATTAAATTAGTATCTAGTGTTTGTTGTACGTTGTATTCGATTATATGATGCTGGATTGATTCAGCATAATGCTGATCTATTTCCAAACCAAATTAAGTTAGACTTCAAGTTCAAGCGAGGGTTAAAAGATTTTACAAATTCATTTCAACGCTTTGTGTTTGATTGCTGGTCATGCAGAAATTACATTGGCTAATTTCCAATTCAGGTTTATACTGCTTTTTGCCTGTTGGTCAGTATTTTTGATATATGTCTGAAAGCATCCTCGATATACTTATGTATGAATTATTTGTTTCGATTCCTTTCATATGAGAAATCAACATTTCATCTAAATAAAACATCACATGCTACTAGTTACTAGAAATCATTATAATTCAGTCTGATATTCATTTGCTGGATTATACATTTTCGTATTTTCAATTTATTGTTGAAATAATAGCAAGCAAAACAAACAGTCTACAGTATAGAAGCTATTCTCACCTCAGCGAAGTCTTGCCGCAACTTAACTAAACTCCTCTTACTATAACACTCTTGAACCTCCGAGTGGAAGCTTAGGGCAATAATTTATTCCCTCAGCCATGCAAAGTAAATAAGGCGGTAATTTAGAAAGTTCTCTGTTCTAAACCTATATAGATCTTTACACATCTACATTAGAAAAAGTTGTGACAGTTCTTATACTGTGTAAATTGTTCCTTAATTGCTTCAGATTCATATAAATTACATTCATTTAAATCGGCGATAATGCTAACCTCTACAAGAGCGCTTTGATATCGTTTTTAACTAACTCCAGACTTTAACTTTATATGAGACAAGTTACCAAAAAAAAAAAAACGACGGACGTAATGAGGTTCAGGAGAGAGAAGGTAGACAAGGAGAATAATGACAGTTAATTAGGGTTGAGACAAATGACTCTGGAATACTAAATGTTCGAATCTAATTTGGTCTTTAAGTTTGAGAGATAAAGGGTTTTGTACGAAATATTTCTTTTTACGTGAATAAATTCCAAGTTCAAAAATACATTAATTGGAAAAGAAAAAAATATATTAAATTTTTTCGAAACAATTTGCAGTGAAATTCTACTTCAATTAATATCGTTAAGTTGACCGCTGGTAAAAGTTGATCAACACATGTGTGTAAAGTGAATTGAACGAAATTAGCTTCTACATATTAAAATAATATGTTAAGATTATGTTTAGATAAATAAGAATTTGTGTACCTAATTATCTGAGCAATATTTATTAGAATAGGCAAATAAAGCATAATTTGTAAAATGAAATTGCAAACATTTTTGAGAAAAAATTGGTCTGCGAAAAAATAGTCGTTTGATCCGTCGATTTTAACAAGAGTAAAAAATGCCTTGTCGTAAGACTTCTTGTTCAAGCTAATTAACGTTCATTGAAGTTCAAAACGTCTATGTTGGTGAAGACGTTCCAATGTCTCTAACATAACAAGTGTAGAAGCATTTTAACAGCTGTCTAGAAATTCTTTAGAATCGATGATTAGTGAATTAAACCTAATTATGGAAAGTTATAGCCGGGCCGGACATTGACTTATTAGAATCCGGTTTTGACCCACCAAATTCGTTTCCGACCTTCTGGGCACCGAAGAAGATAGACCAAGTTCATTAATTATTGAATGGCATTGAATTACTTTTTTGAAGTCAAGATTACAGTTCTTTTATCGACTATCAATTCTTGGCTGGACCAGTTTAGGTAGTAAATAAATTAATGTAGTCATAAAATTCAGCCTTCAGATTTAATCGTAGTCGATATGAAAAGTTTAATCAACCCAAAAATTGTCCTTTTTACAGAAATAAATATAAATACAGAGTGATTTAAAGAACATTAACAGATTGAAGAGAACGGTTCATACGATTGTTCCAAAATTCTGTTATCTGAATAATTCTTGCAGGACTTTTGACTTAAGATATTTCACTCTCTGCAACGTTGAGACACATATCTAAAAGAACTAGCAACTTTAATGTTTTAAATGATAATTTTTTTATATTGTAACTAGTCTTGGATATAGAGTGTCGGCCTCTGATCGTCGAAGGGCGGAGCATATACACGAAACCCCAGATTGGAAATTAGTGCAGCCTAGTGGCGAAAGTGTGGAACGTACGGTCCTCGATACTTGTTAAGGTCATATTTATGTCGAGACAGGTGTTGGTATCTCTCCATGGAAGCTTCTAGATAGAGTGAGCTTGCTATATATTGGAGAAGGTTTCCTATGGAGTTTAGTCGGGTCCCAAGTACGGGAATGGCAACATCAGAATGAAATAGCGCTCTATTTGATTATAAACAGTTATGAATATAAAAACACTTATTAAAAGGCTATTGCAAATGAGACAGATTTCTCAGCATTTCTTTGCTAGAGTCAAATGACAATTTAAAGTCATCACTTATCCTGTCATAATGAGTGCCTTTAGGTTAATAATTCAGCAAACGTTCGACGGCAGCAATAATAATCAAATGATAACTAGAAATAAATAGAAGATTGTTTAATTACATGAGTGCTAGGCATATTGCTATCCGGTACACGCTAAGGCCATGATTATATTTTGAAACGTCAAGTGATTTCGAGCTTTTGGTGGAATTTTCGCAGTGTAGGAAGAGGTTGGTTGAAGTTTCTAAATGTAGAGAGCTTGCCCATAGATATATAAATATTATTATTATATGTCTGTGGGCTTGCCTATATATTGGATCGGTTTTGCTACGTAGTTCAGTACGGTGATGTCCGGCAGTCGGGTCCCAAGTATGGGGCCAGCCAAAACGGAAATAAATAATGCTCGGTTCATATATAAATCTATTATGTAAATAGTTTTAGTAGTGAATATTAGGTACAGTATATTGGAAATAGTTATGATTATTTTATCATCTGTTCTGTCAACGTCCCACGTCATATGCCATTGCTGCATATTTCTTGTAAATATTTCAAACACAAGTCTGAGAGGCCAAATAATAGACTTCCTGCTTCATTTGAAACTGTCAGACAATTAAGTGAAAATGATTCAAATACACCAATTCAATTAAAATTTACGTATATTACAAAATATTTACACAAGCTTTGCTTACATATACAGCAAGTGATCTCTTTTTAAATGCGCCTAAAATAAGAATCAAGTACATACATAATGATCCAAAAGAACTGAAACTGAGACTTGATGAATATACCGGAAATTAACAATGCACTTCAGTTATGTCTAAATCTTAGAAGGTAGGTATCCAAAGTGAAGTACAAAAATATTTGTATGGACATTTTAAATATCTGTTATGATCGTTACATTAATTCATGTTTGTGTATTTCTTTCAATGTCCCCCTACAATAAAATTGATTCTGACCACAGACTGGGAAGCCTGCTAGCACTAGTTTCTAGGTAATAGCTTAAAAACATGCTCCCCTAAAGACTGGTAACGCGAGAACGGCTCTTACGATTCTGATGAAACTTGCCTATTCCTTCCCCTAGTATATCTGTCAAAAGCAGAAGAAAATATGTGCTGATAAACAGTCAAATTTTCTAACTGTCTACTTATATTCCGGTTAAACGGTTTTTATTACGTTAACATCGAATATGACAATTCTTGTTTGTCTTGGTGCACTGAAAAAAGATTAATGGTCCCATGCGCAGATCAGACGATTTTTGTATTCGATGGAATTCGTTTGAGAGCGGTAGGAATGTCGTGTTAGTGGAAACATCAGATTTTTTTTTAATAAATAATGCTGGTTATATAATAATATACAAAAAAGTAGTCACTAATAAATAATTTCAGAAATCAAAGTTGCTAATTCTTTTAAATTTAAGCGGAGTTGGAGATGTTTCTGGTATATATATATAAGCACATATCAGTAACAAACTTTCCACATTAACCTCATCGGGACCTTTCTCCTTAGACGTAGGTACATACTTATAAGGTACCATCGACCGTTGATCACCCCTGTATATCTTATAGCTTTTATTAGGAATGTTTAAAAGACTTTAACGAGCCCCCGACAAAACCGATTTTTCTCACTCACAACAACAACGGTTTCGGGTTATTAGACCTGCATCAAACTTTATTATTAATGAAGTTATAAAGTTTTTAGAGTGCTCTCGAAGCACCCCAGTGGGAAAGTCATAACTTTTGTGTTTTATTCTCGAAGTTGTCGTCGACACGGTGTTACTTGGAAAAGAGAATTGTGGAAATCAAATAGTAATTGATAGAGTTTCAACTTGTTAAGTTGATACATTGAAGAGTTATCAATTTGGGATTATTTTATCACTGAAAAGAAAGTAAGTGTAATTGCACATTTATAAATGTTTAAATAATACTGCCACCAATCAGAAAGTACATACCTATGTCATTATTGATAGAGATTAAGGAAATTGAAGGTAGATACGGCAATTGCCATGATCATGAGAAGGAGTTCGAAAGCCTAAACGAACATTATTGAATAAAACTGAACCATTTTATAATTGGGAGAGAGTTGAGACAACGTAACAGTGTTTTTAGTTCTCATTGGTTTCAGAGCCAATGTTTACTATATGTGTAAGAGGAAAAACAAGTAGTAGAGTAAAACTAACTTATCACCTGAAGAAAATGGAAAAACATTATTTCTTCAATAAAACAAGCACCTGGAAGAGAGTATTCAATAAAAAAGAAATAGAAGACCCAGTTACAATCTAGTTAGATAGCTCTAAGTAAAAGCTTACTGAACCAGCGGTAACTCATGAAGAAGGTTAACATTTAGGAAATATGGATAGATAGAGCATATTGTTATTGTACCTAAAGAACTGCATTAAGGACAAAGCTAAATCTTCTGGGAAACGAACTAAAATATCACTGAAGAATATGCTATTACATATAAAAGCGATCATCACGCCTATATTGACATACGTTTGAGTAGTATGGGGTTACGCATGCAAGACACAACGAACAAGAATAGATGCCAAGAAAATAAAGCCCTAAGAATGGCTTTAAACGCCTCATACTATTATGAAGAATATACGAGTATCTGGGATGTTCACCAGCTCTAGAGAAAATGAAAAGGATTGCTACGAGTTGGATGTAAAAAGCCACCAACCATCAAAACGCGGCACTTAAAAGGCTAGTCGACTATGGCGAGTGACTAGTCGACAAGTACAAAAAGTACAAGAGGCCAAGACACCAAATAAGTCAATAGAGTGTGAAGAGAGAAAAATCACCAGAGGATCCGGAATCCGGAGTGGACAAGCGCAAAGCAGGAAGAAAGTCACCATAAAAATGAATGATAGCAGCGGAAAGGGTTTTAATCGGCAAAAATCCGACTCTGTTGCGATCAATGATTCCGATTGGTCCGTCTTATCGAAGATTTCCTACACCCCGCCTCAAAAAAAAAGAACTGTATTGAGATGCAGCAAAGATTGTCAAAATCAAAACTTAAAACTAATACTACTACGAATCAACGAAGGAGCTACAAAACGGAACATCTGAAATACTTGAAGTGGAATGAAACTGGAGAGGACAGAAATACGTTCACCTGTAGTGGCAAAATAATGAAATGTAGGCAGGTCATGAAGAGGACTGATAGACTATCATAACGATATTATGATGACCCTATCAGTAACAGACTGCTGCCAATAAAAGTAGATGAAAAAGCTAGGAGAAAAAAGTTTATTTTCTCAACGGGAGCATACGTCTGCTCCATTGACAATGATTAAAGCGTGTTTTTTATACATAAGAAGTTAGGAAAGATTGCTCATTGTCTAATCTGCCTTCGTATTGACTGAAACAGAGGCTAGTACATTCCTGTTAGATAATATATAGTGCTATTTCAAACTACTTAAATTGATTGATTTTGAACTGGAAGAATTTCTTCGCAAAATTAATACTGCATGCTAGTAGCTACATAGCTTATTTTAAATATTGTTTACTGCATTTTCTCGACAAACATGCTCCGATTATCACGATGGATACGTGTCAGAACCATTAAAATATTTATTAAAAACATGTAGATAACACTTGACCTGAACACGGAATTCAAATTTTGTCGAAGGCTGAATCATGAGCGTGTAGGAAATTGCTTATTTGACAGTAGGTATGTCTAAATGGAGAATTATAAATTAATTAATTCTATGGCTGATTTTACATTGAGATATTGATGGAGTAGTGCGTTTCTGAAGTAATAGTAAACATGACTAATCATATTCTTTTTTTCGATTAATGCTGATATTGGGATATACTAATGACTTTTCACTCTGACTGCCTGATTCGATAAAGTGACCGATCGATGATCGACACGGCTTTATATAGCTGAATTTAACTTGACATCGATCCAGAGTATTCTAGACGTTTGTCAAACTGACAGTAGTGTGAGAAAATGTACTTCATATATGGTTTCTAGAAGGTTCGAGAATAAATCTACTAATCACAGAATTACTTAATGAACTCTACATGAAACACCTATAACAAATAAGGCAGATACCAAAACGAATAACAACCCTTAAAGTAAATTTGGCAAGATACTTTAAGGCACTGGTTGGTTCTTATTAAAACATCCTTGTGTCTAGATGAATAAACACCCATAATATAACCAATGGTGGGCATTAACTCGTTAATCCGTTAATCGTTAGGTAATTAACGAAGTTTTCAGTCTGCTGAACGGATTAACTTTTAAGTTAACTTAAAAAAAATGTTAACGCTTAACGCTCTTGTTAACTTACGTTAAATTGAACTTGCGTTAACTTTAGTCCGAGTTCGTTACATTAGTCGTTTGTTGAAATTCTGTCATTTTCTTTGTTTGAAATCGGCGCCCGCGCTACCCCACGCGCTTCGTAGCTGCAAGGTGAAGAGATGACACTCTTCATTATATATACTCTATGAAGCAAGTCTGCTCTGTCAGAGCCACTGTCAGTAAATACGTTAAATTATAACCTTACTTTTTTTAAGCTATCTAACGTATGTTTTCTCTGTATCTAACTAAACTACTAATAATAGTGTGTATACGAAGTCAAAAGAATTTTTTACGAATGCTGCCTTTCTAGGTGAACTAGTGTTAATAAATATTTTTATTAAAGATAACACAGCTATCCCATCTAGTACTGGAGTATATTTTGCGGGTAAAACGATCATCGCTGTTGGATGTCAATGATTAATGAAAGTCTTATTTCTGCCAACTTTATCATCGAAATATAAAAATGTGTGCTTAATTCTTCTTTCTACTTGTTTTTTCTATTTAACAATAATTTCTCTCAATCCAAAAGCAGTACCTATAAGTTTTAAATTATTAACTTTTAACGATTAATTTTAACATGCGTTACATTTTCGAGAATATAACGCTGTACCGATTATCGAAGTTAACTTTATAACAAACGCATTAACGAATAACGAAGTTAACTTTTGGATTAATTGTGCCCACCTATGAATATAACATAGTATTCGAAGTGAGTGCAGTGGTTTGTTAACCGCTAAATGTGTTTAGTTTTGAATAAAGAAAACTTTTGCTCTACTGCTTACAGAAAATGTATATTTTCTTTCTTTGTTTTACAAGTGATAATTACATTACTCACGAACAAAAACCTTATTGTATTCTAATAAAATGTAATATCGCCATTACCTGAATATATCAATTTATTTTATAACAAAAATTAAAATATCTGGAACAAATCTATGACCCCTTTTTCAATATACATATTATATATTATGTAATGTGTTAACCTGACCTAGAACACCGCATCATATACCTGCACCAATCTCTGTTATAACTATTATATACAATCTGGGTTAAGTTTGTCAACAAAATATAATTTTGGCCTCACTGAAATGATCCACTCTATCAGGATAAACCACAACATATATTACGTCTCTCATTGGAGCAGAGTTTGAGTAAATTTTATCATCATTTCGTTACAAGGACATATCACAAATAAAATTTACTAGAAAATTAAATTAGTAAGCAACGTAAATTTTATGGGAATGCCTAGACGTTTCTCACTAAGGTTCCGTTTGTTCCGTATATAGACCTAGCCTTACAAATGTATACTTAATATTGTTTTCTAATTGTCATGATAGTCTGCTGACGTTAGCACTTCAAACATAACCGAAGTAATAGTTTTGTTTCGAATGTTGACTTAAGCGCAGTCTCTTCAAAGATAGAACATAAAAATCGAGATTTTTTTACCTGTGAGATGAGATGTAGCTACGGAAGAAACTGTATCAAATGTATAGAATTGGATATTTAAAGACCTATAAAAGATAATGTGGCCCAACGTTGCGTTCCATTTAGCTAATAATGGTCTCATTTATCTGCTGATTAGGTTCTTTTATCAACAGAAAGGATGGTTAGTCTCTCAATTCTTTTTTTAATGTAAATAATCTCAACGGATGTGGTTCGATGATTTTCCGGTATTAAAATTAAAATATCTGGAACAAATCTATGACCCCTTTTTCAATATACATATTATATATTATGTAATGTGTTAACCTGACCTAGAACACCGCATCATATACCTGCACCAATCTCTGTTATAACTATTATGTACAATCTGGGTTAAGTTTGTCAACAAAATATAATTTTGGTCTCACTGAAATGATCCACTCTATCAGGATAAACCACAACATATATTACGTCTCTCATTGGAGCAGAGTTTGAGTAAATTTTATCATCATTTCGTTACAAGGACATATCACAAATAAAATTTACTAGAAAATTAAATTAGTAAGCAACGTAAATTTTATGGGAATGCCTAGACGTTTCTCACTAAGGTTCCGTTTGTTCCGTATATAGACCTAGCCTTACAAATGTATACTTAATATTGTTTTCTAATTGTCATGATAGTCTGCTGACGTTACCACTTCAAACATAACCGAAGTAATAGTTTTGTTTCGAATGTTGACTTAAGCGCAGTCTCTTCAAAGATAGAACATAAAAATCGAGATTTTTTTACCTGTGAGATGAGATGTAGCTACGGAAGAAACTGTATCAAATGTATACAATTGGATATTTAAAGACCTATAAAAGATAATGTGGCCCAACGTTGCGTTCCATTTAGCTAATAATGGTCTCATTTATCTGCTGATTAGGTTCTTTTATCAACAGAAAGGATGGTTAGTCTCTCAATTCTTTTTTTTAATGTAAATAATCTCAACGGATGTGGTTCGATGATTTTCCGGTATTAGCATTTCGAATCACATTATCAGGCTTTTTCATTTTAAGCTACCTTTTTCGTGTTTCATCGTCACCAGATAAATATATAAATAGTGGAAAAAAGAGTGTGTATGGAGGGTGGGGGGTGATTATGTTGCGCAACACTCATGTCATTAATGGGATCTGAAATGAATGAAGCGTGATGACAGAACCGGTTTTTGTTAATTTTCAACACTCAGTTATCTTGAACTGGATTTTTTCTTTATAAAATTGAGTCTTTTATTTATTAATCTACAACCATCTATTTTTCAATGATTTGTTTGTTTTCAATGGTATAAAAATAGTCATGTGCGTGTCGCTAGTGGAAACGATTCCTTACCAAGGACATTCGCATATGTTTTCTTCGTGTAAACTTTGAGAAATAAAGGAAGGGTAATTTTTCCCATATTTTCATTGGTAAAATCTATATAGGCCTTGCGATTACGATAACAGATAAGGCCTTTTAAGTGAGTTTTTCCTTGTCTAATTGATTCATTATTGACGGCTATACCCCTTGTGACTTTCGAATGTCATGTTTCGTGTTTAATTTTAATTATAATTCTCAGTATCAAATCATTCACAATGCAAGTTTGTTTATTAAGGCCAAATATTTTGAAAATTGAATTTGATAGAAGATTATCAAACCCATCAATCAGGTAATCAGCTGACTCTAATCAGCTTCAATTTAACGATTTGGCAAATTCGAAAATTTCAGGTATATCAATTTAACCGTGATACAACTGGTTACTTAAAGTATATCTGTAAACAGTTCATTTTTGACCGACGAACCCCGAACGGAGGAGGTATACATTCGACTGTCTGCTTTTGTTTATTTGTTTGTTCGTGCCTTTTATATAGTAAACATACTTCGATTTGAATGATTTTTGATTCATTTGAAAGACGAGGCTTGAGAAATGGTCCTATATTCATAAAAACGCAAATCCGAAATCTCCTTCCCTCCGAAAACTGCATACGAAGTGTGTGGAGCGGGCAAATTTTCTTGTAAATTGAAAATCTGAGTGGCATAATTAAAGATAGGAGGGAAACGTTAAAATTGAACAATTTTTCAAAAGTGTTACGAGATAGAAGCGTGTTAAATTATCAAATATGTGTATTTTTGCTATGTGGAAAGAGCGATTTCTTTCGAAAATTGACAATCTGTAGCAACATTTATAATGAACATTTTTTCCTTAGAGTTACGGTTTTCGATTTACAGCGTGGTAAAATGGTAACATCTAAAATACTTATGCGTATTCCCACAGCGATGTTTTCTCAATAACAACAATTACAAGCAAAAATATACGTATGGATAATAGGATAATTATTTACTATCTTCATTGGTATTAGTGAACGTTCAACGATTTTCGTGACTAATGTTACACTCAAAAGTGTGAAATAAATATAAGTAAAGGAATAAAGGAATATAGTCTATGTATAATATATGGGTATATATGTATGTATTTATGCAATATTCTTATATTACATATTTATTTTACACTGAACTTATGTATCTGCCTTAATAATAATTTTAATTTATTTGTGCCCTTTGTTCAAATAGCTTCAAACATATAAAGGTCATTCTGTAATATTAATTTTTATCAAATAAATCTAGATACTATCTGACTTATTGAGTTACCATGACAAATGTGAATAATGACATTTTGTCTGATCTGTTCTAAAACAATATTCCAACCAAATAATTAATTTAGTATTAGTTGCAAAAGATAAAAATTCACCTGAGTTCGTCCCGAGGCATCACAACACCTTATTAATTGTAATAATCTCAGCTGATGGTTTCATATTTGTTAACAATATAAACAAGAAATAAACAGACTATCTCCATTGGGATAGAACAACGTTGATCGTATACAAATTATGGAAAATCTCTACAAAGAATTATTGACATGCAAACAGGAAATTAAAAGTGCTATGGAAGCGAGTGAAGTCAGATTATTGCTGAAGATAGAATCCTATATTGATAAAATACGGAAGCTGGAGAAGGAAAACACAGACCTGAAACATCAGATCGAGATATTGGACAGAAACAGCAGGAAGAATAATATAGTAGTTTTTGGCTTGTTGAGAAGTGTAGAGGAATACTCTATTGAAAACGTCTGCAACCAAATAAATTCAAAACTTGAAGTAGAAATAACAAAAACTGATATAAGTAACATCTACCCACTGGGTAAGTCAAAGGATTGTTCAATAAAAATTGAACTTCTATCAACATTCACAAAAGCTATTAGCGTACCTGAGACACCTTCAAGAGCATCTGTAGAAAATACCAAGAAAGAAGAGCGTGAATTAGAAAGCGTTGCTTAAAAAAGAGAAGAATTTAAAAGTACCAACAAAGAAGATAGTGAATCAGAAATCGTTGCAGAGAAGATTGAAGGAGAATTAAAAGAAGCCAAAATGAAAAATACAGTTACTGAACATACGGATAGTAGTTTAATTCAAAGAAGACCGGAGAACAGAGAAAGGAAAAACTCAGCAAAAGAAATTCAAACAAGAAATACTCAAAAAAACGCAAAGTAAGCTAATCAAAATAAACTATCATATTCTAAAATTTTAGCAACCTCTATCAAACACAAACACTTTTTATAAGCCTGTTCTTTCCTACTGTTCTCTATCTGTAATTAATGTACAAAATATAACTATTAATTATGGATCCATATATTGAAAATTTAAAATTAACAAAAATTGAAACTGAGACAGTACAAAATGCATTCGAATATAACTTACTAGCAAAAAAACCAACATATAAAAAACCTTCGAATATTCCACACAAACATCCGTATCGTCGTCAAAAATTTAAATGAACTTAAAGTGACCCTATATGAATATGAGAATGAGTTTGATGTCATAGTCCTTAGCGAAACATGGAAAATCTCGATTTTTTTCTCATTAGGCTTAGCAGGTTATGATATGATATATAACAGAGGCATAGTGAACCAAAATGATGGAGTATTGATATACGTTAAAAATAATTTGGATTATTCTTATGAAGTCATCGATTTCAGTGAAATAAAGGTCATTGAATTAATTTTAAAATATAATTATAATATTGTCCTATATTTTCCAAGAGAAAACAATAAATCCGATTTCAAAATAATAATAGGAGACATAAACATCAACATTCTGGATACCTGTGACATAACCGAGGAATACCTCAACATTCTGAGTGAATGGGGCTATATTCCGACTATAAACAATTAGGTATACTAAGATCGTAGGCAAATCACTGTCTTGTCTTGACCACATATTTGTGAAGACGAAATTTCCTCATGATTGGCTCAAGTCATTTTTAGTTAAATCTTGTATCAGCGACCACTTTCCCGAAATCCTGCAAATCAAATGTTTTGCTGAAAGGGAAAATGAACAAAAAGTTAAGAACGGAAAATATAAATTTTACATCATCAAAACAAAGCTAAGGGATGAACTGAAAAATGAAACATGGAATAAAATATACTTAGAGGAAAACGTTAATATAATGACAAGTAATTTCATCCAGACTCTAAAACAAAAAAGTGATCAGGCCACCAGCAAAATGAAAATTAAAAGAAAATACATCAAACGGAAAGAATGGATTACGGAAGTTAAGTCAATTAACATGAAAAATTACCTATATAGAAAATTACAAGCTGAGCCTCATAATGAAATCAATAGGTTAAAATTCAGAAACAAACTGAATCGATTAATACAAACATCAAAGATTACATTTTTCGAAAGAAAAATTAATCAGAACATTAATAATACGAATGGTCTATGGAAAAGTCCGAAAATCATCAATGGTAAACAAACCTATAATGAATTGAAATCTATCACAACATTAGATGGTGTTCATCTAACAGACAAAAAGGATATCGCGGAACATTTTGCTGAGTACTATGCTACAGTCGGAAAAAAGCTCGCACAAAAAATTACCCCGGATTCACCAAAGAAGGCCCAACCAACTCGAATATCTAACTCAATGTTCATAAAACCTGCAACAGTTAATGCAATACAACAAATTATCCAATCGCTCAAAACTGGAAAAGCTCCCGGACTTGATAACATAAAGTCTGAGATGTTGAAGGAACATTCAGATCTCATTTCAGTTCCTCTAACCTATACAGGGTGTCCCAATATTGCTGGGACACAGAGCTACCACGTATTCTAGAGGTCAAAATAAGTCGATTGAGCCTAATTTACCTATATACCAAAATGTACCGTTTGTCCGTGAGAAGAGTTCAAAGTTTACTAAAAAAAATACATTTTTGTATGTTGTTCCGAAGTGCTTTATACAAATTTAATGAAATTTGGTAAATGTGTATTCTAGATGATTAGCTTACTTTTAGTAATCAAAAAAACCCAAAGAAAATTGTAGAGGGGTTGGAACCACCCTCACCCCTTGGCATTTTTTCCCCCATTTTTGTAGGGGTGGGAATACGGTTTTAAGACTTTTTTATCTGGAAGGCCTACTCATTATCTTCATTTTCTTACTCTTGTAAAAACTCCGTATTTTGCGTAGTTTTCAAGAAAAAAAATGTTTTAGCAAACACTGATAACCGATTTTCGGGTATAGGTCTTGTGTAAATGTATTGTGTAATTTGTGTCTAATAATTTTATTAAACCTATACCCGAAAATCGGTTATCAGTGTTTGCTAAAACATTTTTTTTCTTGAAAACTACGCAAAATACGGAGTTTTTACAAGAGTAAGAAAATGAAGATAATGAGTAGGCCTTCCAGATAAAAAAGTCTTAAAACCGTATTCCCACCCCTACAAAAATGGGGGAAAAAATGCCAAGGGGTGAGGGTGGTTCCAACCCCTCTACAATTTTCTTTGGGTTTTTTTGATTACTAAAAGTAAGCTAATCATCTAGAATACACATTTACCAAATTTCATTAAATTTGTATAAAGCACTTCGGAACAACATACAAAAATGTATTTTTTTTAGTAAACTTTGAACTCTTCTCACGGACAAACGGTACATTTTGGTATATAGGTAAATTAGGCTCAATCGACTTATTTTGACCTCTAGAATACGTGGTAGCTCTGTGTCCCAGCAATATTGGGACACCCTGTATAATAAATAAGATGATGGATATTAGCACATTTCTAAGTATTTTAAAAAACGCATCAATCAAACCTATATATAAAGCAGGAAACAAGAAACATGTAATGAACTATGGGCCAATTTCGTCAATAAGCAGCGTTGCAAAAGTATTTAGAAGGTTTCTGAAGACAAGATTCGATAGCTTCTTTACGAAATATAACATTATGTCTGACAAACAGTTCTGTTTCAAGGAGACAAAAACAACTGAAGATGCAATGTTGGACCTGATTGGAAAAATATATAACTCCATGGACAATAGTAAACCATGTCTATGCATCTTTGTCGACTTGGCCAAAGCATTCGACACAGTCAACCATCGAGAACTTCTTCAAACACTCGAAACTGTTGGTTTCCGTGGAAAGTCACTAAAACTGATGGAAAGCTCCCTTAGTGATAGAAAGCAAATAGTCAATATTGATGGCATTATAAGTTCAGAAAGAGTTCTGGAATACGGTGTACCACAAGGTACTGTGTTGGGGCCTTTTCTATTCAATTTATATATAAATGAATTATTTGAAACAACAACACAAGGCAGCATCATCAGTTTTGCTGATGATACTACGATTTTCTATGAAGACTCTTCCTGGCAAACCCTAAGAAATAAAGTTGAAGAAGATTTCACAAACGTCATGAACTTCTTTCAAAATCACCTACTCACTATTAATTTTCAAAAAAACCTTTTTTCTACCTTTTACGAGTTACACTGATACCCTTCCAACATACAATCAACTGGAATTTAATAAAGGCGTCATAAAAATCCCTTCAGTGACTCACATTAAATATTTAGGAATTATAATGGACTGCCACCTTAGATGGAACTGCCATTCAGATTATATATAAAAAAAATAAAGAGCATGGCCTACAAGTTCAAAATCTACAAAGAAATACTTGATGTGAAATATATGAAAATTTTATATAACACGCTAATTCAGACACACGTAACATACGGGACAAAGGCGAGGGGCGGCATCGCAGACGTATTTTTAAAACCATTAGAGAAATCCCAAAAATGGATTTTGAACATCATACACAGTAAAAACTATAGATACCCAACTGCTAGGTTATATATATCATGAAACACGCTTTAAAGATAAAACAACATCTATTCCGAGAGTAAATACACAAAAATGCCAAAGATCATTCGGTTACCTCTGCCCCGTCTTATATGCTGATATACCTGATGATTTACGAAGAATTAATTCGCTCGACTTGTTAAGAAAAATACTTAAACACTGGCTATATACGTACCCAAGAGAAGGAATACATCCTGCAATTAATAGGAGAAACTTGAAATGAGATTCATAGAGTCAATATAACTTTCTATATGTGTGTTTTCAGACATAAGTGCCTAAATTTAGACATTTATGTGTTATGCATGTGTACATGCGTATTTATATGTTAATTGTTTTTTTTGTGCTATTTCTAATTGCTATTTGTAATCTTAAGCCTATATTTATTTACCTTATTAATACTAGAAAAAGAAATTGTAATTTTATATATATATATATATATATATATATATATATATATATATATATATATATATGTATATTATAATTGATTGATTGATTGACATTTGTAATTGATGGCAATGAAATCTTTTCTGTTTTTGGCTAATTTATTCTAAATTCACGATTGTAAGTATTTTTATAATACTATTAAGTTGTTGTTGAAATAATTTTGTAACGGTTTGTAGTTTGCCCTGAAGAATATAATAAACATTCTCGAAAGCTCGGCATCAACCAAAGAGTTTTATTGAATATATGACTGATTGATTGACATTTGTAATTGATGGCAATGAAATCTTTTCTGTTTTTGGCTAATTTATTCTAAATTCACGATTGTAAGTATTTTTATAATACTATTAAGTTGTTGTTGAAATAATTTTGTAACGGTTTGTAGTTTGCCCTGAAGAATATAATAAACATTCTCGAAAGCTCGGCATCAACCAAAGAGTTTTATTGAATATATGACTGCATCCCCAAGAACATCTTTTTATTATATTTATATACATATATATATATATATATATATATATATATATATATATATATATATATATATATATCTTCCTATCAATAGAGCGTCCGTACATTGACGAATTGCATTTAATAGAGCGTCCATGGTAATTGAGCGTCCGTATACGGACGCTCTATTACACATCAGTGTAATTCTGGTCAAGATGATCATCTTAACCGATGGAACAAAAATTGGAAGGACGCTCCATGCACGTCCCAAGATATTTTTGATTGATATTCGAATATAATTAGTTCGATATATCTGGCGCAGCGCGGCGCTAAAATATTCATTTTGAATACGTTAACTTTCATTCCATCGCGTATTGGGCGTCCGGCAATCTGGCAACAACGAAACACGTGAATTTCATTTCAACGACTTTTACACTCATATAGGGTCTTCTGATATATATTCGAATCAATTATAAATTATTCGTTTGTGATCATGTGGATAAACCTGGTGCCATTCGAATCAATAGAAGAAAAAATCGCTCTAGATAAAAACCATTCTTTATTTTTTTTTTATTTATAGTATATATTTGAATTTATTTTTTTTTAAATCATTATTCAATGTATTGGGAACAAAGTGAACTAACAATACGAACAATATTGACGTACTACTACTGACAGACGTTTCATTTAAAATGGAGGACATAAACTCTATCGTATCGTATTCCGTGAGGATATAGACTAATAAATCATATTCGACAGATATGTATTCATGGTGGCATTTATACTAAGACCAATTTAGATTTCCATAACATTTGTGTAAAAGATCTTTGCGCGAAGATAGATGCAGAATTAACACAGCTTAAAAATATGAAAATTAGTTTTTGTTGTGCCTACAGATCACCGGATGGTGATAGTAATTTTTTTTAATGTTATCTGCACAGAATATTATCAGAAAAAACTCCAATAATAAGGTACAGGCTGTCGGTGACTTTCAATTATAGCTTTAAGACTTAAAACCAGTGACAATAAATTAACTGAATGCAAACATATTTTTTATCACATGATATGCTAGAAAAAGTTTTTGTTGACACCAGCGGATAAATAAATCTAGAGAAACTAGATTCGATAATCTGTTCACAAATTTAGATGATAACATTTTCATTCTTGAAGTCATAGAGCCGCACTTGTCCGACCATAAAGGAATTTTATCATGTGTCGACCAATGTCAAAAAAATCTATCTCAGGTTTCACAGCTGCATTAGATGAAATGATCTGAAATATATGCCATTTAGATCCAGAAACAAAAGCTGCTCATTTAGTTTACTCTGTCAGATCTTTAAACATCTCGTTTTCCATAAAAAAAGTTATGTATCCCTGAAAATAACTTTAAAATGTTGATATTTCTACGTCCCTAAAGCTGGCAGAGCAAAGTGAGTAGAATCAAAAATACAAATCTGTTGTAGAGCTAATTAAATGCTGTGTTCCGAAATTAATTGCTCTTATAGTTTTTATTTTTGGAAAATGGCTGCTTTGCTAGCTTTAGACTAAAGCTAGCACAGCAACCTTTGAAAACTTACTTTTTATAGTGCTGTTAAGGTTAATTAATTGTTAATTAAGTGCTGTATTCCGAAATTATTTATTCTTATTTATAGTTTTTCGGAAAATGGATACTTTAAAAAATAAATTATTTCGGGATAATCTTATTTGGTCCTTGTAGAGCTAATTAAGTGCTAATTAACTGCTGTATTCCGAAATTAATTGCTCTGATATTAAAAAAATTGCTGCTTTGTTAGCTTTAGATCTAAAGCTAGCAGAGCAACCTTTGAAAATCATAATTTTTCAGAACTTTTGTTTTAGCGATTGTAGGGCTTATTAAGTGCGGTACTCCGAAATTAATTGCTCTAATAATTTTTGAGAGAGAACGTTCTTTTAAGACAAATAAAAATGTCAATTTATCTATTGTGAGGATATTTATAGCTTCAAAGGTACACCGGGCAACTTGAAACTACTTAATTTTATGTAATCCATTTTTAATTCCATTTTAAAATTGAGATTTTAATGTTTTTGAATTTATTATCTCTCCCAATGAAGAAATGTACATTTCTGATACTAAAAAGCTAAGGGATAAAACTTAATTTTTGTAGGACCGGGCGGTTTTCGATTGCTAACCGTATATGTTCCTATGACTGTAAGATAGGTTTACCGGTGGATAAGTTCATTACTAACCACGTCGGTAAGTACTTTTCTTACGGATATAATTGTATTGGCCGAAATATTATAGAAATTATAGAAATTAATTTCGGGAAACAGCAGATTTTTTATAAAAAATACCTCAAATAATGGTTACCGATATAGTTTATATATCGGGTGTATAGATTATATGTTTTTGCTCTGATAGCGACAATCTCTGCCATTTTCTAAAATCTATAAGAGCCGATAATTTCGGAATGCAGCATTTAATTAGCAATTAATTAGCTCTACAAGCACGAAAAAAGTATTTCTCGAAAAAGTGTTTCTTGAAGCAAAGCAGTCATTTTCCGAAAACATTAAGAAAAATTGAGTTTGGAATACAGCACTTAATTAGCCCTATAAACACTAAAAGAAGTTTTCGAAAAGTTGATTTTAAAAGCTGCTCTGTTAGACTTAGATCTAAAGCTAGCAAAGCAGCTATTTAGAAAAAACTATAAGAACAATTAATTTCGGAATAAAGCAAATAATTAGCACTTAATTAGCTCTACAAGCATCAGCTACGATTTTCTAGAAAAAAATAATTTTTAAAAACAAAGCATACATTTTCCTAAGAACCATAAAACAACAATTAATGTCGGAATACAGCACTTAATTAGACCTTAAGCACTAAAAAAGAAGTTCTCAATGAATATTTTTAAAGGTTGCTCAGCTATCTTTAGATCTAAAGCTAGCAAAGCAGCCATTAAAAAATGTAAGACCAATTAATTTCGGAATACAGCAATTAATTAGCACTTTATTCGGTCTACAAGCACCAAATAAAATTTTCTCGGAAAAGTTGATTTTTAAAGAAAAGCAGCCATTTTCCAAAAACCATATGATTAATTAATTTCTGAATAAAGCACTTAATTAGACCTTAATTAGTCCTATAAACACAAAAAAAGTACTCAAAAAATATTTTTAAATGTTGCTCTGTAAGCTTTAGATTTACAGCTAGCAAAGCAGCCATTAAAAAAGAACTATAAGAGCAATTCATTTCGGTATACAGCAGTTAATTAGCAATTAATTAGCTCTGCAAGCACCAAATTTGTAATTTTGATTCTGCTCACTTTGCTCTGCTAGCTTCAAGGACGAGACAATTCTCCTGATATTAAAAATCTTAAGTCACAACTAACCCAGGTTCATACTATTGCCGAAGTGACCAGGACGCTCGATAGCTTCGAATTACTTAACATTAACAAATCGAAAAAAGTGGAGTTTAATAATAAGATAATATCTGAATCAAAAATAAGCAAAAGTCAGTCTGGGGAATATTAAATACAAATTTAGGTAAAACTAATAACCTAAGGAATGAGAGCAATTTATCCGCTGAGGACTTTGCCAACTCTTTTGAACATTGCATAAACAATTTAATGCAAAATTCGGCGAACTATATTGCAAATCCCTTCGATTCTTGCATGCAAAAAATAGCAATAAACCATTTGACTTCTTACCTACATCCAACAAGTTCAGAAATATTGAACATTGTTCATAAACTGAAGAATTCTAGAGCCGCAGATAAATAAAAATGTAGCGATTTCTTTACCGAATCTATTTAATCTTTGTATGAGTACATGTATTTTTCCAGATATTCTCAAGGTTTCCAAAGTTACACCTATCTATAAAAAGGGAAATACTCTCAGGTAACTTAAGCTGAATGTAGATAAAGATTATCTAAGAATGGCATATTTTGTTATGTTTCATAGCATAATAGTGACCGTATGCCTTGATAATCTGGAGAAACACATGTCACAGCCCCAAAATATGCATTGCACAAAAAAAGTCATTCGAATAATAACATCCAGCAAATATGGTGATCACTGTAAGCCATTGTTAGAAAAATTGAACATCCTGCAATTACCATGTTGCTGCATTTTGCAGTGCCTGCTTCATATAAAAAACATGCCAAAGAATCCAGCACAATTATGTTTACTCTTATAATACAAGAGAAAAAAAACTATATCTGTCCTCCATTATTCAGACATAGACCCATAATTCCTATAAATTTCTGGGCATAAAATTGAATAATGCTTTGCCAAACAATTCAAAGATGTCTTGTGCATCTCTCAAAATTAAGATCCGTAAATATTTAACACCGTTTTAACTTCTTAGATGATTATCTGGAACATGTTGTAATTACATTTATGTAGGTAATCCTTTTTTACCCTTTTTTCTAGATTGTTATTACTATTATTTTCTCTTTTTAACATGTTCATAATCCTTGTCTTGCATTAAGTTATATGTAACTTGTCACTTGTATGTTTATTATGTCTTCATCTGAAGCGTATTTTAATTTATTTTATTTGGTGTGATCTATATCACAACCAATGCTAGGCAGTCGCTGGTAGTTTCAAAATACGAGAAATATATTTAAAATCACATTTCATCATCCCATTCCACTGCACATTTGGCAATAGCGCCGGACGCTGTAGTTACGGTAAATGAATAAAATATACACCGTATGGACGCTCTATTGTTTGTAAGATTGAAATTATTTTATACATTGGACGCCCAAACGGCTATAGAATGAACGGAGCTCACATTGATGGCGAAGTGAAATATATACGGCAAGGACGCTTCATTACTGTTTTTTGAAAGGACGCCAGAATGATACCGAGATGTATATATATACATATATACATATATATATCTACTTCATCTGAGATAAGTGGAAAATCTTTGTGCCAAGAGCCATATTAAGATTCACTACTTTTTGCAGGAATTTAATAACGACGTCGAAATTTGTCATCATCCGGCGAATAAGGTAGGTACCTACCTACCTACAAATAAAATTTCCCTTTTCTTGCTGATTAATCTTTATATTTATAATTACATCTTGATGGGGCGGCTAGAAATGTAATCCAATTCATCGAATGACGATTAATAATATTTCAAGTTGGCAAAGCCGATAAATTATGCTGCCATGCACCGCAGCAGATCGGCGCTCGGTTGCGGTGTATGAAAGTGTTTTGAATCAATTTACTTGCTGTTCTTTCGAGAGGAAAATGAAATTTACGAGCTAACTGAACTTGATGATTCGTGGAGATTTGTGTCTGTAGAGGCACTTGTGAGTTTGTTATCGCTGAATGAGTTAAGTCTAAGTGTTAACTTGTTCCAACTAATTAAGTTGACGGACATGACGTGAGGATGAATATTTTTAAAACTGATGTATTTAATTTTTCATTAGGAAGTTATTGGGATGGATTTTAAAGTCGTCCGTAAATGGTGAATTTTCACTTATAATCTCCCTGGATAACGATAATAACTGAATTTATTCATAGCAATTTTGAATACAGTAAGATATACATTATCAAATATACGTTTTTGCATAAAAAAACTGAGCAGACCTTTCGAAGTAAAACTTGTTGTAAGGACAAGATTTAAAATTTTACAAATAAATCTCTAACTATATAAACTATTAGTAACTGAAATGTGGTCAGTTTTTTATTAAAAAAAAAATTGAAAAAATTGTCTCCCTTTCTTTATTATCCATTCTTTTGTCTTATTTTATGGAAAAAATTCCTCATTTCATTTGGTATTGATTCATATAAATGTGGAATTATATAGGTGAAAACTTTTTGATCTATTGCTTTGTGCATTTGCTTTTTCATTTTCTTTTTTTTATTTATTGTATTATAATTATGTGGTTTAAAATGAATATCTCCTTTATTTTTATATATTTTTAAAATACTATTATAACAGAAAAATTGTCGAATATCTATTTTTCCGCTTATTTTGAATAAATTATCTGATGAGTACATATAATTTTTATTATAAATCATTTTCAAAAACCATTTTTGCAGGGTTTCTAAATTTTTCAGAATTTTTTTTAACTCCACCGCATCCTAAAATGCCATAACTTATTTGAGATTGAAGAAGTGAATAATATAGTATTTCTAAACAATTTATATGCAAAACTATTTTTAATAGCTTGAATTTTGATAAGAGATATCACAATTTTTTTATCACATAGTCAACATGCGAATCCCATTTCAAATGTCTGTCAATCATTATACTTAAATATTCAGATTTAGTGGGTCCTTAAATAAGTTAACTAAAATAAGGCTTAAATTCTGAAAAAATCGTTATCCTGTTTTTTAAATAAAGGTTGGGATGAGTAGATAAGTATTTTTGAAGAAATGCTTATAACTCTGATTTAACGGATTCTTACATGGTTAGTAGCATAGACATCTGAACACCTAGACCAAGCATTTCATTCATAACATGTATCTAAAGACGATCTGTTATTGTTAGAGAATTGTTTTGGTATTTTCCATGTGTAAGAGAGAGACAAAATTTTCCTATAGGAAATTTTGGCAACAGTGTACCTGTGTAGAAGCGTATAAATGTGTAAAACGTAGTAGCAGCACTCAAATTATGAATGGACAATATTCCGACTAGCGGCGAAAGTCGACGAATTCATACGGACGCCTAAATTATATATTCCTGTGTTGCCGCACTTAACTCAGTCGATCGATATCGATTGATGATCCTCTTATTTCACAAATGAAAAATAATTATTTCGTGTTGTAAAATATAAATTTGGTACATAATTTAATCTGCAGGTGTGTCTGAGTAATCAATTGTAACTATTACAACGACCACCTTTTAATTACGTCTGAGTGTATTTGATTATTACTTTATAAATCAGAAGTTGCCATGAAAAATAAGAAGTTTGGCAAATATGTTAATCGTATCGGGCGGACACGAACCATTATGGACCAGAAGAATAATGGTCTTGAGATGTTGGATCGCTCTGAAAGAGGCTATGCGTGGTCTAGGTGTTCAGATGTCTATGGTTAGTAGCCTCATACTGAAGAACATGGAGCAGCCAATAACATATTGTAAGAACAATTTGTTTAGTTCCAATTGTCGATGGGGACCATGTTCGGTCGAAAAATAATGAACCTTGTTTTTGTTATCTCTATGAAAAAAGATTAAATTTTGTACAAAATTAACCTCATGTTAATATCGCTTGCATAACTCTAAATGGTATACACTGGTTCACACTTAACCAGTTAGTATTTTCGCCATGAAACTATTATTTTCTACCACATAAAGGAGTAGGTATAAAAGAAAAGGTAGTTTAGAAACCGAATAAATCAAGCAATAACTAACAAATATGTCAATATTGAAATATTGACAGGTCATATTATTTGCTTTAAAGGAAAAGCAGAAGGTGGAAAATCACGATAATATCTTTATCAATAAAACTTAATTTTTGAATGTTTCAATTATTTTCCATAGTTATCGACCAAAGACGTAGAGTATTTTGTTCAATCTTATCGATGTATATGGGTCCCGGCGATTTCCTAGGTACAATATTGCTATTTCTTAAACGGCAAGAGATAGAAGGATAGTTAAATTGGAGAAAAGCTGCGTAGTTTAGATCTCTTCCTGAAATATTAAAAAAGAACTTGAATACAATCGGTTTTTTTATTGATACCAGGAGTGGAAAGCTGAAGTTTTGCATGTGCAAGTAATGCACCAAGATGAAGATGATGGAATTGTTATGGCTTTTGTTTTTCTTATGGGCGCCATATTTGTTTTTATGCCAATAAATGAAGCCAAAAAGCTCCTTTGCAACAATGTATAACATGACGACACGCCAGAAAGACATAGAAAAACGGTAAAAAAATGTATTCTCTCTGCAGCTATGAATAAATCTAAGTCTTTGTTGAAAAGTATCAAAATTTATTAACAAACCAAAGAAACTAAGAAGAATTGAATAAACATAAATAAATAAACAATTAAGTGTTGCTCAAAGTGCCACTATTATTTTCAATACATTTTTGGATTCTTAGACGCAACTGCATCACTGCACTTTATATAATTTCAGGTGTGATGTCTCTAAAAGCTGAAGTAATTATTTGACGTATTTCTTCAACAATATTCACATCATTGTGATAGACCTTATTTTTTTGGAAGCCCCCTAAAAAATTATATAATGAATTTAGACATGGCAATCTAGCAGGCCACCTTAAAGGACAATCTTGAGTTTAAAAAATCTCGTGCCACTGCGGAGTTGTAAGCTGTACAACCATCCTGCATAAATCACTAATATTTCGCAAGGTTGCACGAGGTATTTCTTCCATAACTTCTGTTAACAAATTGACATAGACGACTCCATTCAAAATTTCCTCAATAATTATGTGTCCTTCTATCTGATTTTTAATAATTCCATACCATAATTTAATGCTATAGCAAATTTGAGGTCTAGTCTGCTGCTTTAAATTAGAATTATCTTTTGCACAAAAATGTTTGTTTCTTATAATGAGAACCCCACTATTCGTAAATGAAGTTTCATCTGTCCATGAATTGATATCTTGAAATAATAATTGCTTTAACATACCTTCATACCAATAACAAAATTATTAAAGTCGATGCTCGGAACCTCCAGAATTTATTTTGTTAACAATTTTAAATTTATAATTATGGTACTTGTGCTTCGTTGCCAATGGACTTTGACGAAAGTCCTGGATTGATACTCACTTGTGCCAATAATTACACGGTGTGTATTTATGATACGATATTCAATTCACGATTTCGAAATGCATTCAATTTGTGTCAAGTTTCTTGAAATTAAGTAGAATGTTTTCCTTGACGCATTTCTTTCTGGATACAATCCAGCATATTGTCGCACTGCTAAATGAAAATTTCTTTCAATCTAATATAAACGTCATACATATCCTTTTATTAAAAACATTGTTTGGAAAACGAAACAGAGTGTTGTCATGATGATTTTAATATTTGATTTTCTTATTATGGCCTACCACATTCGAAAGTATATTTACCGTTTCCATAGGTATGTCCTTCTGGCTTTAAATGTCGACTTGTTTTACATTGGTGTGAGGGAGATTGTTGAATTCATTTAATGGTTTAAACATTTTTTTTATTTGCAAACCGGAATATTGAGGAGGTCCAAATTACGCAACTTTTCTTCAAATTAACCATCCTTCTATCTGTTAACTTTTAAGTTATAGCAATACTGTGATTACATTGGTTATCACGTTGAGCAGCCTAATATTGTATGACAGTCGAAGTAAAATTCTGATTTTCTACGTGCAAAGAATATCACTGAAGTCATCGGTATTGCCTCAAATAATTGTAACATTAGGGTATTTAAATGAGACATACTTTCCTCTATGTGGCAGCTCATGAAAAATGACCTGAGACCTTCAAATCCTTCAGCATGCGACCATAAATCAACAAGGTTTTTTTATTTCTCAATAGAGACTAGCTATATAGCGAAACCTCTCTCAGGAATTTCCAAACAATAAAACTCTTTTCAGCCAACGAAACAACGCAACTTAATCGAAGCAAAGGCGGCCATGCATCCATTCCTTTGTTCTAATCGATATGCCGCAATAAATCTCATTGTGAGTGTGTATTCCCGTTTATATAAATAAAAACACTTTGTTTCCATTGCCATTCTTTCCATTGCGCAGCTTAAATGCTCGCCAGCGTATTCCTTCTATCTGGGCTATTTAATACTATTTCTAAAGCCCAACTGGACAAGTTTATGTAGATTTATTGGATTTTTTTCTTCCAAGAAATAAACCTCGTCGATAATAAATCGGCACCGATAGATGAGTAGCACACGTTGTTAAGTTGGGGCTTTCCATTTAAGTTGATAATCTGAGTGAGTTTATATTGGAGTTTATTAGGCGTTTTTCTTAGCATGGATTCCTTGAAGATGCTAATAGTTTTATTGAAATTTTATCATTGGTGATGCGAACAAAATAAATTCGATACTGATTACTTTTTAAAAAATATCCGAGGTATATAATCAAATTCCAATTATTATTAAGTTATTTAAAGGAAGAGCAATTTTCTCGTGATTCAATTTTTCCACTTAATATCCGCAGGTTTTTATCTGAATACATCAAAAACCCATCTTTGGAATACTCTGATTCAATATCCATTAATAACAACATCCGTTCCAATCAAACGAATCGAATCATGGCAGGTTGGGATTTTCCGGAGTAACATCGTGCGTAGCATAAAGTAAAATTGAAAAATTTTCTTCGCCTTCTCGTGAGTTTTTTTCAATTTGTCTTGTGCAAGGTCCATTTTCTATACTGAAAAGTTAATTTAGGTCTTCTTCAGACTTCTATGAGATTGTTTGGACTTTGAAATTTAATATTTTTATTATATGTGTAAAAATGTTATCACACGGTGGAAGCAGAAAAACAAAGGACAGAAAAAATAAGATTATTGACAAAATGATAAAAATTAAATTCGACCTGTAATATGAGTTCATATACATAGAAGTCATTATTTTTAATTTTTGCTTTTTATCGACTACCTACTTCGTAGGGAGTTCTTTTTTGTCGACAGATGTAATAGTATAACACGAGTAAGTATCAATGATGGTAAAGATAGTTTACTGGTTGAAGACAATGTTTGTCTGAAGCCAGTAAACCCTTACCGTTCATGATGCTGATATGTACTATTTATTTTCGGCCAATATATGTATAATCTATGTCCAGAACAAATAACTTTCACTAAATACCTAAATTGTGTCTATCAACTACATTGAGAAAAGGAATTCTATTGTTTCCAGCCTTCAAACTGTAAGAATTCACTTACCATTGACAGTAAGTAATACGGTAATACTTACCGACTCGTTTTCTTAGCAACTATTATAGCAACCGGTTAAGTTTGGATTTCTGTCGTAAGCAATCGAAAATATTCCGGTTGCACAAAAATACATATAAATGTTCTGGATCAGTCAAAAACATGATCATTTACTCAGGTCTTTCCTATCTACTTAATGTTATGAAAGTTAGACTTCAAATGAGCTAGAGACCAGGTGGCGTTCTTGTAGAGGGATAAAAATAAAAAATACCATAATGAGAAATAAGGAATACATCTCTAAGGAATACGTACATAAACATAACCTATCTATGTAATATGTAATAATATTATTGCAGTTCTTTTCGAAAATTTTATTTCATTGTGTTGAAGTGACTGTGAAATTATTCAAAAATGACAAAACCTTCCGTTGTACTGCAATGTAATAAGTGCTGCAGGGTACTTCAAATCAAACATTGAGCGACTGAAAAAGTGACAAAGTGCTATTTGCAATTGACCTCTTCATAATATGGTGATAATATGTAAGTGAAAAACATTTCGAAGAAAATTTATTGGCCCTGAGAATTCACTTTGAGCGGAATCTACAAAATATGATCAAATTTGATTATCTGTACGTACCTACCTAGGTTTACAACAAGCCGCTTGATTAGTAGGGAAATGTTTGCGCATCAACCATAGTCTAAAATTATTTTCATGTTTTTTCATAGAGAATAAAATAAATGCTTTTTTAAATTAGCTAAAATATATCATTTTTCGTGTCAGAGTAAATTCTCTTTGGTAAATTTGTTCTAGTAAGAGTAGTAGGCACAGGGCGATATATGATGAGCTCTAGTTCGAGTATTCTTCGTGGCGCCTTCGTAACTCTTCGGCATCAGTAGCACTTATCCCGCTAAAGATGCGATCCTGGCGGGTCAACACGTTAACAGTCCCATGTACAAAGCTCCAGTCGCAAGATCTGTTTTCAACAGACGTTTAGGTTTAAGTAGCAGTATGTGACAAGACTATCTATTCAACAGATATATGGATTGATTGGCATATTTTTCCATTTGTGCCCCAGCAGACCTTTTTGCTTGTGATACAAGATGGGTACTATATTCTCAAAACACCCAATCAACGCGCATCTCGGAAATGCACCCCTTTGATTGTAGTCACACTGATTCAAACTTGGATAATTGTATTTTCTTCACAAAGCTCATCAAGTATATTAATAACTAAAAGTATAATAATAATAGTAATTCTTTATTTTCACCATAAAATATAGACATCAATGTGATAACACAGTATTAAGGGTGAGAGTCAGTATAGCCTGTTTACCATAGGCAGAAAAGCCATCTGTTTAGCTAAACCTTGAAATGAAAAAAAAATCAATAAGTAAAGGAGAAAAGAAAGTATACTACAATGATTTGAAAATAAATATATAATTAAGGATTTTTTACCATGTTCTTTATAAACTAGCTATTTTTATTTATTTAAGCAATATTTAATAGATAAGGTCTAATGGACTACATGTAGACAGTGACAACAACGCGATTGCAACTGGTTGCTAAATTTTACATGATATGGGGGCCGTTTTTGCTAAATACATGAAACTAAAACTGATTAACTGATTACTTCTTAGCTAAAAAAATAGTAATAATAAAATAAATAGAGAGTAGCATTCTATTATAAATAACAAAATTAGAGAAGACATTTTATAACGTATCCTTTCGAGAGCAGAAACGTATGATAGTGTCGAAAAATAGTAAGTATCGTCTGTGGCCCATACTCAACCAATTATTTTCTGCAAGTTTGTGACTAATATCTCTGTGTTTTTAAATATCAAATATAAGCCTGAATGTTGCACGTTCCGAATACGATTGGCATCATGGCATTAAGCAGTAGCCGTAGCCTCTGTCACACTAATTAGAGTGGGAGAGTACGAATATGTCACCAAGTTAATTTAATCTGTCTTGTTAAAGAATGTTTTCATATAATTAATAGTCCTTATTTATCGTATGTTTTCTATTTATATTTACTTACGTGTGCTGAGAACCTTAGTTCATCGTCTACAAGTAAGTCCAAATTATTTCCCACTGAAGTAAAAATTTTACACTGAGGCAATCAAATGTCATTGAATCTTTGAAAAGGCTGAGAAAATGTTCTCTTTCAGGCCTATGCAAGAGACTTATCGGCATTCAATTGCCAACAATGATTGTTATTAGAATCAGTTACGTTCAAAACGCACCTAGCGCTTGTGCAACTTCATCAGCGTAGAAAAAAATATAAATTTGGGTATTATCGGCATATAAATGATGGGCTAGTTATCTGTATGCTTCATCTAAATATAAGGTTATGACAATATAAAAGTTTCCTCCAAATTATCGTTGAGATTTTCCTGTTTTGATTCATACTGAAGTCGGACAAGGGTTTATTTTTATTTTATCTACGACTCTTTTTCATATGAACTTACGACAATATGAAACTTTCCTCTTAATTATAACTAGCATTTCCGCGTTTCGGTTCATGCTGACGTCGGACAGGGATTTGTTTTTTATCAGCTCTAGCCGCATCCTTTTCGGATCCTCATTTTCGTGTTGACGACAGAATAATTATAATCTTTTGACAAGTGGCGCAGCTCGGAAATCGAAGAATTTAATTATTTCGACAAAGACATTATTTAATTATCTAGAGTGTCATCAAGCCTAATTGCTGCCTGCCTTGTTTCTCATCAGAGAATTTTCCAGGATAAAAGAAATGGTGTAGGTCTTGTGAGACTGGAAAGAATGTTCAGCAATTTGACGAATGTATGAAACAATTGGTGTCCATAGAAAAACTGTGCCTAAGTAATGTCTAGTGACAAAGAAAAAAGACAATGTTACAGTCTTAATAGGCAGTGGAGTTTGAAGGCCTGAAACAGCCATGGTAACAATGACTTTGACAGATAAATTAATTTTCGAATTAGTGCAACAGTGTCCCTTAGTAGAATTCCAATATAGAGAATTCATTGTAAAACTATATTAGGAAGCTATATAACTAATGTTGTAAAGCTCTCATTTTCCGTTCATGTGATCGTAATCGGTATTTCAGAATTGTTTATGAAAACATATTTTGTTTCTATCCCATTCGAGCAAAACATTTGTTCATCTACAATAAACATATAATTGCTTCACAAAATTTAATGTAAACCTAATCTTAATTGATTCCATAAAAAGAAGCGGGTTGTTGCTGGCGATGTCAGAATTGGGCATAGCAAGAAAACTAGTGGAGCTAACACGAATGTGCACAACAAACTCATATGCACAGGTAAGGGTAGGAAGTAGAACATCAACGCCATTCAGTGTAACATCAGGGCTCAGACAAGGAGAACCCCTGTCACCGTTGCTGTTTAATTTGGCCTTGGACAACGATATTATTAAAATAGCAGCGGAGCTGACAGAGGGTTTTGCTAACGAAGGTTCAAAATTGCTAATGGCTTTTGCTGATGATATAGATATAGTGGCACATTCAACAAGAGACGTTAGAGATGTATTTTCACAACTCGAAGAAGAAGCAGGTAATCTGGGCCTACGGGTAAACGAAAAAACAACAAAGTAATGTTTGTAACCAGGAAGCCAAGACCTCGAGTCAGGCAAAATATATACCTTAATGATTACAACTTCGAAGAAGTTAAGGAATTTAAGTACCTAGGAGCTATAATCACAGATGACAGTCGAGTAGAAAAAGATTTCGCAGAAAGAATAATATCAGGAAATAGAGCGTTATAACCTCTAACGTCATTATTAAGAGATAAACTGCTAAAAAGAAGATCCAAACTAACATTATGGCAGCGAAACCTGGACCCTCAATCAACGAGAAATAAATAAGCTCCTCGTATTTGAAATAAAGGTGCTTAGAATGACATTTGGTCCGAAACAAGACGAAACAACGGGAGAATGGAGAAGACGCCAAAATGCAAAATTGGTGTAACTATATGGCAGTGAGAACATAGTCAGGCATATAAAAGCGAATCGAATAAGATGGGCAGGTCATGTAGTATTATCAGAAGACCACAGATTAATAAAAACAGTATTTTTTGAGAGACTGGATATCAGCAGATCAATAGGTCCTATCAACCGACTTATCCAATATCAGAGTCCAGCAGTGGGAAACGGAAGCACAAAATCGTGCGAGGTGGTGGGCAATAGTGGATGCGGCTAAGACTCACCCTGAGTTGTAGGGCCAGAGATCAAAGGAAGAAAGAGGAAAGTTAATCTCAATTATCTATCTAATGAAGCAAATTCTACGTCAAAATAATTTTTGTTATAAATAGTTTCTAGGATTCTCAGAACTTTTATGGTGGAAATTATACGTTAAAACTAAAATTTCATCAAATTCGACCTATTGCAATAACTTCATAGTGAAAACTTGATAATTTTTGTAGGTATATTGAAGCATATAACGTGGTGCTTGTAGAATGTTTTTATTTCTAAATTGTTCTTGTATTGAACTATGCATTGTTGCTATTAGTTCAGATAATCGATGAGCAAGTGTATTTTAATTTCGATGATGAATCACAAAAGTTGCAATTCACAGGCGTTCAATTAAATTCAAATTCTGAAATATGTTGCAGGAAACAAAGATACAATAACGTCTCAATAATCCTACGATGAAGTCAAACAAAATTGATCTAGGTAAATCTATACAGGGTTGTTGATATGTAGGTAAATACATTTAGCAACAGCTGAAAGTTTCCAAAACCAAGATACCAAAATGGAAATGTTGAGTACAAAATAATAATCAGGGTTTCTTTGATTCTATTTTAATAAATAAGAATCATTTATAGAGGGTCTGTCATAGAGTACATTCGTTATATAATTAAAAGATATCCAAGATATCTTCTAGATAATATCATAACCTCCATCTCTATCAAATTACTATTCTTCAACTTAGTTTAAGTGTAATGGATTTTGGTATGTAATGTGGTAACAAAGAATGGTTATAGTTTTCCAAAAGATGAATATTTATAATTCCAATTTTTATGCAAGTGAAGATGTAAGAACAAGATAATTTCTAAAGTGTCATTTTGTCGTTATTATGGAGATATTTTTTTCATAAAACATATATTAAACAAAATGTATGTTCTGAAAATATCGGACCTACGAGATTCTGTTAAAAAAATCAGTTGTAACATGAATTCAGTGAAGTGTAATTCTAGTTGCATGAGCCAGTATTCTGACCCCAAAAACCTGTTTATATAAATAAATTAACCAAAATGTCACATTTGTTAAAGAATATGTATGTTTCGAATTGGGGGGCGATATGAAAAAGGTAACTGAACATAAAATTTGACCTGGAGCATAATGTATTCTTCATTCCATTTAAATCTATGTCCAAAAAACGTTTACTTGAAAATATTAATATAAAACTAATTTCCTTGCAGTCGAAGTCACAGGCAACAGCTAATATTTTTATAATAATCCAATATGCTTGGTAACATAAATGAACCAATTTTCTGCTAAAAATTATAATTATAATCTAAGTAAACATTCATATGCATTTTCAAAATATAAATCCCAAATATAACCATGTTCATATGTTTGTTTGCCTTCTCTGCTTCCCTATAACCTGCAAGAGATTTCGAATTATGAACTTAAATTTACGACACTTATAATTATTTGTTGTGTCTGTTTTGTAGTAGATATATGTGCATATACCTTTTTGAAATTGAAAATGGCATTGCATAAGAAACTTTTATATTTACGTTTTTCTATTGTTATCTTGGTTTTAGAAATATTATTCTGTTCCAATAGATATCAGTGGTACATTTTCGTGTGTTGAAGCCCAAATCCCTATTTTCCAATAACTACAATCTGTTATTATAAATGTTCGCGACAATTGTATGCACTAGATGCGGCTCGATAAACGTCCTGCCGACAATATTCCCAACCCCATAAATCGCCTCACCAATAATAAAGCCGAACTCGTTTATTCACGTTATCAGTTTTCATATACAGAATATCAGCAGTGCAGATTAGGTATGACCCGAATTGTAGTGGATAGTAAATGTCGCGCTTGATACCGTCATTAAATAATTTGGTGGTCACGGGAATTTGATGATTCTCCAAATGGGCAGCATCGATGTTGATTATTTAGTTATCATTTCGTGCTGACGTATTTCGATTTGATGATTTATCAAATAAGTTGCTCACGCATAAGCTTTTCACAGCATCAAGAGGATAAAATAATATCGGTTCTAGACGTGTATTATACTAATCCAAAATGTAATTTCAGCAAAATCGGTTTAATAGAGATATTCAGTCCAGTCATCTTGTCCAGTAAAATATTCCCGGCGAGGATATCAAGTATTCAATAAACACCTGTTAGTTCGAATTATTCGATTTACTTTTCTCTCGAGATTAACCAGGCGCCACAACCCTTCGCACGTCTATACTCAGTATGAAAATATCAACGGCTTCATGCGGGTACGTCTTACTTTTCAGAAGAGATTTTTTCACGTCGTTTCATTCCATACGAGAGTATTATTTTTTGCTGTAATAAATATAAGCAATAATATCACTTCGGAAAATATGTGGAGTTTTTTAATGACATAATGATAACAAATCAAATTGCAAAAATTTGAAACATAACCTTAACTTTTAAGAAATAAAATAAGAAAATTCAACTCTCAAAAACAATTTAAATAACAAGTGTAATGAATGTTCACTTAAATCAATCGTTCTGTCAAACAACAGCCAAATTTGTGATTCGGAAACTTCTTCATGTATCTGACTATGTAGATTTGGCAAAATATTAGCCCACAATGAGATAGTTATATGCCTTAATTCATCGAGATACTTGTATCTCTCTCAAATGCTTGTCCATAAGCAATCTCTTAAACCAAGATCAAGGGTGACTTTCTGAACTATCGGAATAATAAGATTCTCTAAAATATCTAGATACAGAGGCTAGGTTACCAACGATAAAGAATAGACCTAATAATAAAAGCTCTTAACTGGTACTGTTTTTTTATAAACTGAGTTTTGACGTTCGACTTGCGAGGTGTCTGGTGAATTAATCATTCGAAAGAAAAGAAAGTTCTGATATTGTTTCACTTGAATACCTGTCATCCTTGACGGGAACCTGTTACTAGAATTCGGTTAATAGCGACTCATAAAACGTGAGTGATAGTTGGTATATTTCAGATAGAAGATAAGCCTTTATTGTATCACGATTTTGTAAAGTTCTGTGTTTAAATTGTCGCAAAATGAACGCTCAAATTACAAAGAGGTTAAGAACAAAATTTCTTTTATTGAAAGTTATTCTTATGGCATTTCATAAAAATCTTTAGGCACTTCCTAGCTATATAAAGAAAATAATGAAAATTTGTGAGCTATATATATTTTCTCTGAGTACAGAAAACAGGCTGTATGAGATAAACAGAAACATAGATAAACAGACAGAAACTGGAGTGACCTCACAAGGGTTCCGATTAATCATCGGATATACAGAACCCCAAGAAAATTGTAAAAAATGCTCTATGGACTTTTCATTGAGAATATTAATTTTATTATGTTATGAGAAGAAATGTGACTTTTGAAAGATATTCAATTTAAAAATACATTTTATTGTTTTTACACATAATACATCCCAAGTGATAGTGCTATAATAAAATGTGCATTTGCAAAAATGGTAATTGGTAAAATTCATCACATTTATGTATATATGTCTGATTTTTTTAACACAATAAATTTTGAACTACCTACGAACATAATATTCAAGATACTCTATTTTTCATTTGCTGCAAACTTGATCAAGGCAGCATCAAATCACCATCTCTGCAGATTTCCAAACACTTTTTCCCACTTTCACCCATTCATCACGTAACACATCGATCGGTTTCATTATAAGCTGGCGAGAAGACTCATTCAATTTAACAAGTGTGCAACATTACCGATTGATAACCCGGAATCGATATATTGACGTTAGATAAACATAAAATTTGTTGCTTTTGATACAGTAATTGATTCCAACACTCGAGTTTAAGGTTGAAAATGGCAGATGATATGAACTTGTTGAATTCCACAGGCTTATTTAGATGGTTGTTGATAAGGTTTTATACAAGTTTATTGTAGTTTTACTCATAAATTAATTCTTGTCAACAGTGCTGAGTAATAGAACTCTTTGGCTATATAATTTAGCCATAGTCTAGGCAGAAGCCAGTAGTTTCAAAAAATCGCACCTTAAAATCTCTCATACATTTCAGGTTATTGCCATTTCTCTAGGATGCTGCAATTGTAATTTTTTTCAGAAAACTGAAAATATCTTCGAAACCTTCAGACTTGTGTCCAAGGAATTCTAAATAAACTGACCCTTATTTTTCGCAAGGAATTCAAATTCAATTTGTTGTCCATTTAACCACGAACAATTTTTATAATGATAATTTTGATCTAACTCTTAACAGATCAGATCAGCCACGATCCACCAAATGCCGTCAGCTGCCCTACCCTGTATTTATAAATTCTTAAAAAACAAATTAGTCTTCATTTTCATTTAGCAAATAACACAAAGCAGCTATTTTTTCTATTGAAAGCGTGAGTGATCGCATATAAGAAATTTAACTAAAAATCCCTTAGTCGCCACTGTTGTGAAGTTAACCATTATTTAATTTTCCTTACAACATATAAGTCATCATACCATAACAATATTTCAGTTCAGCATTCGACCCTTTATGTACTGAATATTATGCTGCATTGGTTGACGTTGATTCTAAAAAAAACATAGACAACATAGACGTTTCTTCTATAATGGCTTTGGACTAAACTACCAGACTGTGATTCTATTTTTGTTGCCCGCTGGGCCTTTGGTAATGTCGTCATACGCAAGAAAGTTACATAGACTATAATATTAATAGAAATACCTCTATGTAGGGAGAGTTGGAAGACGGTTCAATATCACAATAAATATTTTTTATAGACTTTTTATATAAAAAAACAATAATCCATTATTGACGCATTCATTCGCTAAGGTTAGTCAAAAAATAGCAATTTATATTTGATTCAAGAACGCTGGAAGGTATTGAAGTGAAGCTTAAAAATTTGAAATAAAAATTACTACAACAGCATTTACATAAATAAGTTTTTCTGTTAAGAAAGCAGGAAATGATTTTCTTTGGAGCTGATCAAAAAGAGCTCAAAAATAAAAGTTCAATTGCCCTATTTAAAATAATAAATAATAAATAATAAATAAATAATTTAAAAATGGCACCGTACCAAATTTTAGAAGCTTCCCATCGAGTTCGAAAGTTAGGATGAAGAAAACTTAAGTTATAACTTCAGGACCGTATAGCACAAGAAAGGATAGGTTTACTCAAATCAACTTATTCTGGTCTAAGGACTTTCTAGATACACCGTGTAGATTATACAAATTTTCTTTACAAAATAATAAACAATAATGTGCAAATAAAAAAGGACCAAAACATACTAGCTGGATAATTTCGAATTTTACATTATAATAAGTTAATTTAATTTTACCAGTAATCTCAGAAAATTATATCTTGACTTCTGGAAAAGATATAATTTGTTATTGTGAAATACAACTTCACAAACTCTACGAGCAAACACTTATGGATGAGCCAACTTGAAGCCTTCCAAAAATACAGTTTATTTTTTAAATTTTCAACAACCTGTGTAGAAGTTTCTCGGAATATATTACTGATGCCTCAACAAAAAGTTAATCTCACTGTCACACATACTAATTTATTAACGTATGAACTACATTCTCATTATACCCACTCACTTTACTGATAATATCGTTGAGAAACTTTTAATGAAAATAGATAATAAATTATTCTCCAAAGCTCCTGGTGCAAATCCTTTGAGAATAGAACGTAAGCGCCAAAAGCAGGGCAGGGCTATACTTTAGGCATCACTCAATTGACCATAAATGTCCTTTCAGCTATGGCTTCAGCTTCAATGCAACAGACTTTGTTATTAGTGACTAGTATTTCAGATATTGTTCAAGAGTAACTTTCATGAATATTCCCACACACATAATTGAGGCAGAGAAGGTTTTGTATAATACGGAATTGGTGTATCCGATTTTAATATATAAAGTTTCACTGCATGGTCAAATTCGGTCAGGTACATATATTATGTTGTATTATGTAAGATAATATTGGTAGAAACAGTGGGAATTTGCAATAGGGACTTCAATGTAATTAAAATGATATCCTCATTAGTTCAGTCTACTGAGATAATACTTTAATTGTTTTTAGAAACTCAACTAAATCCGAAGCATGGGTGAGGTAACTCGGATAAATTTTCATTATTTCAATGATAGAAAATAATATATGATGTAACCTTATGTGCATGATTTAAACTTATTTTTTCCATTATCAGTGATAATGCTTTCCTGAACATGTAGTCAAAATCTTCTCTATAAAATAAATTGTAAGTATGTGGTGTAATTTGATCTGATGGAAATTGCGTCGAAAATCGCGATCTGTGTCGAGTTTTTATAGTTAGGTATTCAAATAATCCAATCCCATTTTACGACATTCGACGAGATTTCTACAAAACGTGACACAGAGAACACTCTGGTATCATCTTCTCTGGCACTATTTCATTGCCTCCAATTAAGCATTTGCTTTGAGACATCGAGGGTGATCACTGCTCACTGCAGCTATTCGCCTCCATCTAATCAATTTCCATCCGTCTAGATTTAATCGATTGTCGTTGGTAGGGTGTCAGTTCTGGGGTGCAAATGGTGAAGTGCGCGGAATACGATTGTCGCCATGATTGACTGGATTTAACCTCCGACAGAGATGATTATTATTGAGATAGATTATTGAGATTAAATGAGACTGCAATTTACTTAAGGAATAAGATCCGGGAAACGGATATTTTGTTCAAGGTCTTCGATGTTATAACCTGTATAATTAATATAGGTGGGCACATATAAGACGTTGATAAGTTGATTTGTACGAATCGTGATTCAAAATGAATGAATTAATTCATTAATTATATTCATTTAATCATCATTTCAAAAGACAACCTGTTGTTAGTTAGTTATTTTTTGAGCATTGAATAAGATTTTCGGAACAAGTTGAGAGGACTAACACTGGTCGACTTCTAGCGTTTGCCTAGTTCAGCTTCTCTGTACGGGTATGTATTGGGATTTATCTTGAACCATATCGATGATTCCATAAAATACATATATTCTAGCTAGAAAGTGATAGAGTAGAAGAATAGAACTCAAATATTTTAGATGTAGTCTATGACTTAGTCCTCAAATACCTATGGTATGAAATATAAATACGAAACAGGACAAACATTTCTACGAAAAATTCAGTGGCGTTTAATACATTATGTACAACCCGCATGAGTATAAAAAGTTATTAAAGCATAGAACTTTAATTTTCGAATTCAACTCGAAGAGGGTTTTTGAAAACTGTTTTGAGCGAACTCTGGGCACTAAAATATGATACCATTTGAAAAGCGAAATAAATGAGTCTCAGAAGTTGAAGGATCAGTTTTGTTGTGCATGCCTTGCATTCAATAAAAATCCAAAACAACTCACAGTAAAAACGAAGCTATTATGCACATCACTAAGAAAATGTATTGATTGTGGAACTTTAAATGGTGGCAATAGGTGAAAATCTAAATTTTCGAGAATCAAATCGAAATTTTCTGGATTCTGTAAACACAAACGGTCACACCACTATTTGTATTGACTGTTTTTCAATAGTAAACTGATTTCCAGCATTCTTATACGAAAAGTCAAAGTTTTCAATACCCGCGCAATATAATTAATGAATGAGAATTCATCGCACATTTCATAACGTGGCGAATAGATGGCTTAATAGTTTATCTGAAAAGTTCCGTTTTGATTAATGATGTGGATTAATAGATCGTTTAAGATCCAAGAGCTCAGAAAGAAAAGGAAAAGTGTAGATAAGGTACTGAGTCTCAATTTCCAATGTCTTGATCTTACATTTATTGAGCTGAAATACTTGGTTGTTACGAATTTTTCCATTATCCCACATTTATTTATTACCTTAATTAAGTGATTAGATGTATCTAAGTCATGATCATTTACCCAGGTCTTGCATCTTCCTATATACTTAATGCTATGAAAGCGAAACTGCCAAGGACCAGTTGGCGTTGCTATCGAGGGACCAAAATAAAAAAATACCGTAAGAAATACATAAATAAACAATAAATATAAACTATCTATTTAATAATCATTGAATCAGTTATTATAGCAGTTCTTTTCCAAAATTTTATTTTATTTTAGTGCAGTGATTGTGAAATTATTAAAAAATGACAAAACCTTCCGTTATAACGTAATGATTAATAATAATACTTCAAATCAAACGATCTGTTTTTAAAGGGGTTTCAACTATTGTCTAAGATTATTTTCGTATTTACCTTTTTTGTCAAATCAAAACTATGCATCATAGAGACTAAGAGAAAGGCTTTTTAAATTACGGTTATAGTTCGTGCCAATGAGCAAATTCGTTCGAGTAACCTTCGTGGCATCTTCGTAACTCGTCGTCATTCGTAGCACTGATACTGATCCCTCGATAGCAGTGATCTTGTCAAGTCAACACGTTAACAGGCCCATGACATGTGATGCAAGACCGGTGTAGATGATCGTGATCTAAGTTGATACCAAAAACCTTTTAAAGTAGGTAGGTACTCTATTTTTGACTAACTTCCCTGTAAAATTTTACTTTCAGTTTGTTTTTTATTTATAATTTTATAGGTTCTTATTTCAGAAACAAGTAGCTACAATTTCAAATATTGACACAATAATGTTGTTATGAATCTGAAATTTTTTCACAATAATGCATTAAATTATAAGTTAAATACCCTTCTCTATAATAATAACTCATGCGTGACCTTCTGTTTAAGACCACTAGTGACTAGCGAAATTTTCACTCTGTAATGATTTGGCAGTAAAGTTATAATATAACTAAGAAACAAGATTCAAGGATTGAATCACGGTTGGAGACTTACTTTCTTTTCACCGAAATCTCATTTTATGTTGTAGATTCTAGATTAAATAGCTAATAACAACAAATCCTTTCTTATTTTATATTTCAATATCTGGGCGACCGAGCTTTGGTCGGGTAACACAGAATTTAGAGTGGGTCTATAAGAGCTACTCTAAAAGTTCATAAATGTGCATATTTATAGTTAAAATGTATTGCGACCAGTAAATATTGCTTTTATGATTCACATGACTCAGAATTTTAAGATTTCAAAATAAATATGAACGTGAATCATCCCAGAACTCAGCTGTATCACCAATCGACTTCTCAACCCCCAAACACTATAAATACTGAAACTTTTATCTGCGCAGACATTCTTGAATTAGCTAGTGTGGACATCAACGGTCAAACCGATTGAATATGAAAGTATCGTCGATCGATTTCTCGACTCCGAAAACCCTTTTCTGCAAATTTTTACCAAAATCTGCTAACCCTTCCTTGAAATAACTAATGTGTACCTTAAGGGTCGCTATATATTAGATATGTACAAATTTTCATTGAAAATTTCCGATTAAATTATTATAATCTCATATTAACATATTTTATAAAAAAATGGGTTCTATTAAAAAAAAAACGTTAAGGTGATCAGAATTCGAACCGAGGAACTCTAGATTATTACCCCTAAGCTTAACCATAGGACTATTTTTACCTATGATATTATCGGGTTCATATTGATATATGAAATGTAATCTGTAAAACTCCTAAAATGGAAATATTAGTTGCCGAAAAAGATTTTTCTTGTGAATGTTAATACAACCAATTGATTTAATACACTCTAAAACCCATACATATGAATTTTCATCGAAATCGGTAGACCAGATTCCGAGATAAAATTTGCATATATATATATATATATATATATATATATATATTTTGATTTTGTATTCTTGACTGGTTTTATAATAAATAAAAAGATGTTCTTGGGGATGCAGTCATATAATCAATAAAATTCTTTGATTAAAGCCTAGCTTTCGAGAATGTTCATTCATTCATTCATACAATTTGAGAATAATCATGTTTATATGTTTCGTATTGTGAGAGAATATGATTACACTTATATAGAAATTTTACATAATATTATGTACCTTTTTCTTTTAACTGTCAGTTCAAGCCCAGAATAAAAGTAATTTAGTCTATGTATAGGTATATATTTAAGTATTTATGCAATATTCTTAAATTACATTATTATTTTTTTTTAACTGAACCTGTATCTGCCTTAATAATAATTTTAATTTAATTATGCTCCTTGTTCAAATAGCCACAAACATATAAAGATCATTCAGTGATATTCATTTTTATCAACAAAATCTAGAGACTTTCTTACTTATTGTGTTACCATGACAAATATAAATAATGACATTTGTAATTGATGGCTATGAAATCTTTCCAGTTTTTGGCTAATTTATTCTAAATTCACGATTGTAAGTATTTTTATAATACTTTAAGTTGTTGTTGAAATAATTTTGTAACGATTTGTAGTTTGCCCTGAAGAAGAGAATAAACATTCTCGAAAGCTCGGCTGTAATCAAAGAATTTTATTGATTATATGAATGCATCCCCAAGAACATCTTTTTGACCGACTTCCCAAAAGGAGGAGGTATACAATTCGACTGTGTGCTTTTTTTTTTTTTTTTTTCGGTTTGTGCGCGCCTTTCATATAGTAAACGTACTCCGATTTTGATGATTTTTGATTCATTTGAAAGAGGAGGCTTGAGAAATGGTCCCATATTCATAAAAACGGTAATCCGACATCTCGTTCCCTCCGAAAACCGCCCCCGAAGGGGGTGGAGGGGGCAAATTTTGTCGAAAATTGAAAATCTGCGTTGATATAATTACAGATAGGACAATATCCGGAAACGTTTAAATGGAACATTTTTTCAAAAGAGTAACGGTTTTCGACATAGAGACATTTTAAATTCTCAAATATACCTATTTTCGCTATGTGGAGAGGGCGATTTCTGTCGAAAATTGAAAATCTGTTTGCAGTACATGAAAGACATAATTATTTGTAGCAACATTTATACTGAACATTTTTCCCTTAGAGTTACGGTTTTCGAGTAAAATCGGTGTTAAAATGGTAACAACTAAAATATTCAAGCGTATTTCCGCAGCGATGTTCTGAGATCTCAATAATAACAACTACAAGCAGAGAATATACGTGGGTAATAGAATAAGTACTATCTTCATTGGTATTAGTGAACGTTCAACGATTTTCGTGACTAATGTTACACTCAAAAGTGTGAAATAAATATTTTTTACAAAAAATTGGACCGACTTTATTAGTTGGTGCACTGAAAAGTATAAAATAATATTAATTCTATTGGGGCTGGTACTTGTGAAGTTGGTGCCAAAAGTTACCAATCTACCTGCAACTGCACAACTTCAAAAGTAACAGCACCAACAGAATTAATATTATTTTATACTTTTCAGTGCACCAACTAATAAAGTCGGTCCAATTTTTTGTAAAAAATATTTATTATTTATATATACATATATATACAAGCATTGCTCGTTTAATGTAATTAGATAGTAGAAATCTTCACATCAATTTTTGATATCCTTGGAATGACTTCCTTGTATTTTTATAACAACTATCACTAAAAATAGAGTCTTCTAAGATAAACATAAACATTTTTCATGAAAATAAGCGAATTGAAAATACGCATTTATAAGTCAAAAAATAGAGAACATTCCCTAGCTATGAACAGAAAAGTAGATAACTAATTCATTCGAAAATAATGGTCTATTATAGATTTATTGTATAAGTTTAAATCAGACGGATGGGAGCCATTGCAAAGTTCATTTTACCTGCAATGCAGAATTTTTATTGTTGTTTCTAAACATACATAAATAGATAAAGAGTTTTTTCAAATTTCCCATGGCAGTCACTGTAATACATTTTAGTCAGTGATGCACATATTTTTTTCTTTATGTACCTTGTCCTCGTAGAACGTTGGCTATAATCACAGCTATTTGGATCTTGTTTACAGCACTTCGGAATAAGATGTTTGTGTTGACTCCATACCAATCACGTAAGTTCTTTAACCACGATGTTCTCCGGCGTCCTGCTATTCGTTTGCCCTCTATTTTCCCTTGCATGATATTTTGTAGTAAACAATATTTCTGGTATCTCATTAAATGCCCAAAGTACCTACGCTTTCTGACTTTGATGGTGTTAAGGATCTCTGTTTATTTGCCTATCCTCTCCAGTACTGTCGTGTTGCGAGTTTTATCAATCCACGATATTTTGAGTATTCTTCGGTAACACCATATTTCGAATGCCTCCAATTACTTAGTTTCAATCTTGTTCAGTGTCCAACTCTCCACACAATATAGCAGTGTAGAGAACACGTAACATCGAAGCAACCGGATTCTTAGAGTCAGGGCGAGATCTCTACTACAAAGTACTTTGCTCATTTTCTTGAAGCAGCTACGGGCTTTTTCTATTCTTGCTCTTATTTCATATTTGTTACTCCACTCTGTGTTTAGTTGACATCCCAAGTACCTATAGTTTACCTATTCCAGATAAGTATTTCCAATTTTTATATTTTAATTATGTTTGTAGGTTGCTTGCTAATGACCATTATCTTCGTCTTTTTTATGTTGATATCCAGTCCCGCATCCAAGCACACTTCGGTTACCCGGTTGAGTCACCTCTGTAATTGGTCTGAGATTGTGGCTAAAAGAACCGTATCGTCTGCATATCTGACGTTGTTTATAGTTTTGCCATTGACCATTATACCGTCAGAAGATTCTTTCTGAGAAAACATCGGAGACAAAATACATCCTTGCCTCACACCCCGTAGTATAGCAGTCTGTTCTGTCTTCGTATCATCGACTCTTACTCTGGCAGATTAGTTCCAGTACAAATTGATGCACATAAACAAATCCTAAATCAAAAGTACCTGCCTACACTTTCAGAATTCATTCTCATTATAATAATAAGATCTTTAAGAATCTTATAATAAAGTGAAGAATCAACAGAAATTCCTGCACTCAAACACCCACTCAAAAACCATTGCATGCTACTTGAATCACATTTTCAATAATAAGAAAGGTATTTGCTAGCATTTCTTATTTTGGCAGCATGAAAATCAATCCAATCACCACGATTTATATGAACAATAACATTCATTTGCACGCCATCGTTCAACAGCTCTACAAGTACATACCTAAACCTATATGATATATATATACAATATTCACTCCATATTGATTTACTAACTCATCTGTAGTCTATTAACTCCGACCGTCGGTGAGACATGTTCTAGCGATTATGCCGACATAATCCGGATAGTGCTAATATAGTAAATACGAGAGCAGCGAAGCTTAATTTCACTTACTATCTGCTAATCGCGCTTTACAGATTTCCGCTAATGCGATTCCGTTCGACGCGAGCAAATAGTTTTGGATTAGAGGACGGACGGACATAATATGTGCACAACTCTTGAATTACAAGGCCATTTTACATGTGAGATCGTTTCGTTGAATGCTAAGAATATAAATCAATAATAAGTATAGGTATAAATAAGGCCACACACAGTTTCACCTGTCAGATTGACGCCGGATAAGCTTATTACAATTATGTACATAATTTTTCGTTTGATAAATGTTTCGTATAATTGTCTATGCTTTCAATTGAAATATATTATGGAATACCAATACGTCGAATGCTAAACGAAAAGTTTATTGAAACTGAAATTTAGACATATCTGTTACTTGCCTAGAGTATGTTAACGTTAACAAGGATTTCTAGGAAGATGTATCTGTGTATTTATGAATTAATGTAGGTACAGGGTGGCCAAATAAACGTGCAAAGTACTGTTTCTCGCAAAATAGGTACTAATTGTAGAGAATTGCGTTAAGAAACCTAATTACTAAAGTTGCCTAGAGAAGATGCTGGAATTATTTCCAGGTTTGTTGAATAAAAAAAGTTATATTCCTCTCGAAATTTTACCGCATAAAGATCTCCAAAAAATATAAGCATCTTACAATTGAGACAAACTTCACTTTTCTCCTTACTTCTAACTTCAAAGTGGCTGGACGGATTTTAGCATTGTTTTATATTAGGGATAAGTTAATCGATCTTGAAATATAAAAGTTGGAACTTGGACACTTGGAACGATAAAAAGTATAAGCGAGTTGAATAGTCATCCATATAGGTTGTTCATCTTAAAACTTCTCTTCTCAAATTAAACAAAATCCGGAAAAAATAATATCGAGGAGTACAACTTTTTAACCGATATTTGTTTCGAAAGGTCCCATTAAAAGAACTAACGCCAAAAGAAAATCAACGTAGGGGCGCTTTAAATAAGATATCACTTTATACATCCCAACATTTAATATTTTCCAGATAGTAGCTACTGGGGGTAGGAACCAAATGTTGATTGAAAAGTTGTTTCTCTCGATATTATATTTTCCGTATCCCAGTGATTTTTATTATAAACACATCCCCAAAAAACATTCCCAATATGAAACTCAACAAAAAAAGAGAAAAAAAAACTCAAATTTTTCGCATATGCTCAGTAAGAGCTGAACCACACCGATACAATTTTTGGTATGTTATTTTGTATAAGAATTCTGCTCTAATGGTACATTTTCATCAAGTGATTCTATCGCTTCTCACCACCCCCAAAATTCCTTCCATGAAATTGCAACTTGACGTATTATATTCATAACCCATATTTACAGTAAATCTGGTCTCGAGCATTTCCATTTCCTCACCAGCCTGCATTTATTATTCGCAATATTAACACAATTTGATCGTCATCGTCAATTGTAAATCTTTTCATCAGATCAGAAGTACCACCTTCCTTCCTTCCTCCTCTTGTCCCTGGTCAATAGTAAAAATACAACATAAAAATCAATTGTATGACGTTGACACATAAGTTGTTTATTTTTTTTTTCAATTCATAATAAGTTTTATAGATACTCCACTCCTTTCTAACTCTCCTTTATACGGTGTTAGCAATTATTTTCATTAGGTTCAAGTATATATTAAAAATTATATCACATCGTACTTGTGCATGTTTGGCGTGTGTAAAAATATTGTAAATCACTAACAAATTTAATTTTTTCTCCCATAAGAAGCTTTAGTAGGTACATGACAATATAGTTAAATATACGCATATACTCACAAAAACGAATAAATGTTTACATACAATATTAATTCTGTTTCATTTCATCTTCTTTTATAAGTCTGATTATAGTGCATTCTTTTCGAGTATATATATGCAAGATAGTGACAATTTTATCATTAAAAGCTAGCAGGTGAGTGACTGGAAATGCTCGAGTCCAGATTTACTGTAAATATGAGTTATGAATATAATACGTCAAGATGTAATTTCATGGAAGGATTTTTGGAAGCGATAGAATCACTTGATGAAAATTTACCATTAAAGCAGAATTCTTATACAAAAAAACATATCAAAAATTGTATCCGTGTGGTTTAGCTCTTACTGAGCATATGCGAAAGATTTGAGTTTTTTTGAGTTTTGCAGAATATAGCTCTCACCTCCAAAAGTTTTACATTGGGAATGTTTTTTGGGGATATGGATTTTTTTTGGAAATCGGTTTTCTGTCACGGACTAACTTTAATTTTCAATAATAATGCTATTTGTAGGTAGGTATACAAATATCCTAATACTAAAAAAAGCAAACACAACCGAATTGTATACCTCTTCCGTCTAGCGAAATCGGTCAAAGACCGCAAAAACACTATGAACAAAACACTGTTATCAGAATTGCACTTTTGAGTAACGTATGGCTTGAATAATAATACTAAGGTGAAGAAAAATGTTATTTATATGGAGAAATTTTAACAACGTATTCAGCAGATAAAAATAATAAAAAAAGATAATTTAAACTTATCCCCAAAAATGCTTCGTTTTGTAGATACGGAGTATTGAAATATTGCGAAAAAGCCGTTTTTTCTTATTTTTGAAGAAGCTCTTCTAGATTTCGCTTTCAAACTTAGTAAGTATTATTGCCACTTAAAAAAAATTATAGCATGATAAAAACTTGTTTTTGTTTTACCAGTGGCGTTCCTGAGACCATTTTAATTATTTTAAATAATAAAAAAAGTTTTACGCCAATAGTTAATCGCACTTTTGTTAATAAATTTAGATATATTGATCAATTTCTAAACAAAAATGATCTTTTTAGTTTTTTCGCTAAAACGAACCGTTCTCGAGAAAAAAATATTTTTGTTTCCATGTGAACCTAATATCATAGGTTTGCAAATTAAATTAATATCATTCGCGCCACTGGTAAAACAAAAACAAGTGTTTATCATGCTATAAATATGTTTTTAAGTGGAAATAATACCTACTAAGTTTAAAAGCAAAATCTAGAGGATTTCTTTAAAAATAAGATTTTTTTTTTCTCTTGCAAATTTTCTGGAACATCTCTTGCACAGTATGCAGTTTTATCAAGTAAATTATTGGGTACATACTTAATGAACTCATTCATAGCTTTCAAATTCCAGGATTCCCATAGAGTTTTTTTCAGATTCATTAGCGATATCTTTCAATGCATATGTATAGTGCTGCACCTCAGCCTTTGGACTTGATCAAAATCACTATTCTAAACTTTCATTTAGAATACTCATCACCCTGGAAAATGGGCACATCATTTTTGTGATCACAAGGCATGACTTCAAGTTGATAATTCAGAAACACAGCTACAGCTTTACAAACCAGGGAACTCTGCTGCCATATTGTGTTTATCAGAAAATCGAACCTCCATAAAATTGCTTTATTAACTCACTCACAAAATAATCTGACATCTCCTGTTTTCTAAAACAAAACTCCACGCCCATTCGATACAGTACAAAAATTAATACAGGGGATATTCTAATTATGCCTAACAGAAGCACTGTATTTATTATTTAGTATAAAACAAATCCCAACGAAACAGCGCCAAAAGACTTTGTTCCGCAAGCTACCACTCTCACCTCTGCAAACTACAGTTTGCATTGATATTCAGGCAGATATCTTTGCCCATGTTTGAAATTGAAAGTCATGCTGTGGCAATTTATACATATTCCAGCCTTAGTGAGAATACGAATAAAATATAAGAACCATCTTCGCTATTATGTACTTGAACCCCAATTTATCCCATAAATTGACTCCGGTTCTATTTTAGATTTAAAAGCATTTTTAATTAGTAATATTTCTCAGACGAGTCTCTTCATAGATCAAAAATAAATCAATTTTCTTAGCTCATTCATAATTATTGTGCCATAACTCCTTAACCTAAATGTGACAGCAAATGACAGAACCTGAAAATCCCTGTGTCTAACACACATCTATCTAAGAAAACGCTGCAACATCTTGGACAGATTTTGATATGAAATGCTTGCGCTTTTTAAGCTGTAGCATCATAAATAACCCAAAAGTTATTTTTAAAAGCTTCTTTATAAGCTAGCTTAAGATCGCAAGATGTCTAACAGCAAATCCTGTCAAAAATGTTGCTGCTATTTTTTAGCTATATGTGTGTTGGACACTGGGATTTTGTGAACGCAAACACAAAATAGTGTTCATCGAGCTTGCTATCATACACAATAAGCTCCATGAACATCATCGGTAGTTTTTGCATTGATAGTGCAGATAGCGACTCCATGAACACAGCCTATGTATGTCATTTGCCAGTGTCGGCTGGGAGAGTATACAGCGCTCTACTACTGCTACATCTACCTTATTGTTGCCATTTAGTTGGAGTATACGTTTGGCAAATCTTATTAATGCGTTAAAAATGTACCAATTTCGAATAAGAGCATTTTCTTTAAATAATAAATAATTTTACAGTCATGTTCATTATTATATTGTTAGTTTCACTTAGGTATTTAGGCGACATTTTTATCACTTATGTACTTATAAACAGGTAAAATTTTAGCACCGGCAACACCGTAGGGTCATGAAGAAATAAATTGTGAAATCCGTCTATTTGGTTTTACATATATTGATAATATAAATATAACAGCATTTTACGAGTTGAAAACATTTTCAAATAATTACTTATCATTGTAGGATTGTATTCCACAGGGTGAATCACGACCAACGGGATGGAGGTTTATGGTGAAACGGTAAAAGTTTTAAGATGTATGTCACTAAACCCGTGACTGGTGACAACGCCAACGAATTTGATGTACTGCTATCGGTTACGGAGATTCCTAATACCAGTACTAGAAAATTTTCAGGTGAATTAGGAATAAGTCAAATGAGTGTGTGTAGAATACTTAAGAAAAATCGCTACCATCCATATCATATTCAACAACACCAGCAGTTGACAGAACAGGACTATGATAAACGTCTAAATTTTTGTTTATGGACTTTGGGTAAAGTTGGAGAAGATCGTGATTTTTTTAATTATGTATTGTTTACCGATGAATCTACTTTCCACAATAATGGGTTAGTAAATAGACATAATTTCCATTATTACGATACAGCAAACAAACATATATTCGGTACTATTGATCGCCAATACCGATGGAGTGTAAACGTTTGGGGAGGGATTGTGGGCGAATAGGTTATCGGCCCGTATTTTTTTGACGGACACCTGAATGGAAGAATTTTTTTAATTTTTTTAAAAAATACTTCTTGGTCCTCTATAAAACCTACCACTTACCATCCGAAAGAAAATGTGGCTACAATTGGACCGAGCTCCTGCTCCCTTCTCACGTGCTGTTAGGAACTACCTAAATAGAAAATTTTGAAATAAACGGATAGGTCCTTATAATTGACCAGCTAGGTCACCAGAATTGACCAAGGTGGATTTTTTCAAATGGGATTATATTAAAAATATTGTAGGTATATGCTACACCCCCTACTACTCCAGTCGATATGAAATTAAGAATTTCGAACGCTGTCGCGTCTATAATACCCGATATGTTGAATAATGTAAATAAATCGTTTGAAGCTAGAATCATGTGTACCATTGCAAAAGATGGGAAGCATTTTGAGCATCTATTATAGTAAATTTACATTTTTTGCTTTTAATAATTTGTTGTTCGTTTTGTAGTATTTATGTATTTGCTTTATTAAAAATGTGTTTTTGTTTTATTATGTACTCAAATATTTATTAGTAAAAAAGCAAATACACTGTTCTTTACAAATGTTTTGAACGTCGATAAACCATTAAATTTGAAATTGGTAAATTGCACGAAAAGTATAATACCTAGGTTTAGGACACCCTTATTCCATTCGAAAGAAGAATTTATTTTTGAGATGGTGAATTAATAAAATCGTGGAATACATTCAACGAGTGCCCAGCTATTGAGATGTAAGAGAAAATTTGCTAGAATTTGTTATATTAATTAGATATTATTTTCTTTGAAAAGTTTACATTTTGAGAGAAGTTAGCATAACTCAGAACCCTCTGTACTTAGGTATAGGGAACCATCATGAAAGAGTATCCTAATTTTTAGGGACAACCAGAAAATGGAGCATTTATCAATGTAAAAACTACTGAAGTAACAAAAAAATTAAAACTTTTACCGTTTCGCCATAAACCTCCATCTCGTTGGTCGTGATTCACCCTGTATACAATAATCTCATTAATTTAAAGCCATATATTTTAATTAATCAGGAGAAACCATTACGTGACCTTGAAAATCCAACATTTCTCTGGAAATAATGCTTGTGTAGGCAGATGTGCGAGGTACCGCTCTCACCTATGCAAACTACAGTTTGCATTGATTTAAAAAAATCCGACTTGGGAAGTCTTGAGATGAAAACCCTGTAATCGTTAAATATGCGCCTAAGAATAATTATAGGTACTTTTATCAATCACAGTTATAAACTAAAATTGATGACGAGTCAAGTTGTTTATATTTTTTATTGTTCCTAGTTCCTAGAAATTTGAGTAACACAAAAGAAAACCACTGCTGATCCACGTTGATTAACTTATATATAATATCGTTGCATTTTTTTAATAAATTTCAAAATATATCATTTATATAAAGAGAATGGAAAAACAATTGAAAAAATTATCCATATCCGTTGAGTTATCCCATTAAATTTCCATCCACCAATATTTTAGGTTTGGTACAAAATATCAAGGTGCAGTTTTCTCAGACTTGTTGGGCATCACTTTTCTATTTTATTGATATAATAAACTATTATCCATAGATTTTATTTTTTCTGAAAAATTTCATTATTTTTGTCCTAATATTGTATTTCTTAAATAAAAACTGGAGTTGATTTGAGCTTATTTAAAAAGAGTTCATGTTCATCAATGGGATAGAACTTCTTTTCAATAAATTTTATTATAAAAATTATCAAATAAAATAGTCGTGAGAACCAGAAATTTCATACATTCTATGGAATTAAACTTTCTGCTATGTTACTGTATCAGGAAATTTCAAGGATAAGAATTCTTCTGTGTTTAAAGAAGTTCTTATTTTGGAAGTCAAAACTTGCACACATACTACTTGTTTATATAGCCTAGAATTGGTTGGTGCAAAACGAGGTCAATACCATCCGTTTGTTTACCAGCACAACTTCCGTCAGTTTATATTTGAATCATCCCATAATGGGGCAATGAATATCTTCGTAAAGATAATATTAACCTGCCTGATTCCAATTTAATATTGATTTTTCAAGTAGTAGACTTGCTGTTTACATTGTTTTATGATATCTAAATTATAGGAACTTCCACTCTGTTGAACGCTCATTGGAAGAAGGAAAATATCATTTCCAAAGGTCAATGGAGTATGGTGATCGTTAAAACTGAAAAGTTAAGTCGTAGTCAGTTGGTTTACTTTCAAGATTCGATTCAAGTCCTAATTCAGCTTAGAAGTCAATCCAATCTAATCTTCACTTTTTAAACAACATTGAGACATTAAAGACATGTTCCCAGAAAATAATTGTTTTTGATTTTTTGATCTTACCTATAGAACCTTGTCTGCTCTTTCATCTTTTGGATCCTTGGTTTTGATGTTTCCTTTTGTTTCACAGGACTTCTCGACTATTTGAAACAACTTATAATTTCATACGCTACTTAGGCGAGCATTAAGTAGCCTCGTCTCGTAAGGAATATGTTGTAATCTTTTAAAATGTTCGGTGTGCGGTTTTCTACCTATATTTACGTTTCATGAGTCCAAAAAATATATTTTCAGCCACTGCTATGTCTGTTTATTTGTGGCAAGATTATGAACTACATTCCTTTTTAGGTTAGGTTATTGATAATGCTCGCCACAATGGCTGATATTTTTTTCACTGTTTCGTGAAAACAGCTCTAATGATGAAATGACGCGTATTTCTGGAAAAAAGGTATGCTCAAATGAACTGTAAAATTTATTGTTTACTCATATTCTGGCTAAACGGTCCGTCTTGCATCAAAAGTGAATATGAACATTGTTGTTTGTCTTGGTACGTTGAAGAATGGTCACACAATTAAATTCGATCGAAGCGGTAGAAGGTTCGTGTGAGTGGGACAAACTCGAAGCTTTCTATTTCTGTCTAGTTTTTCTGATCTGAAAATACAAATTGTGATAAATATGAGACTTTACTTTCCTACCGCCACCCTCAAGTAGCTATATAAAGAACCTATTGTACTGTGAAATAGAATAAAAACGTTTATTACTTAAGACTGTAGTAAAAACCGGCTCGAAGGATTTTAATTTTGTCTAAAGTAATTTAATCATCGACCATCCTTTCAATATGATTTTCTTACCAAAATCAGGATAAAAGTTATACCTTACGGAAACCTGTAGGTACTGTTTTGGTACACAGGAAAAAACAAATGATGCTACGGGCCAATCGGTCGAATATCATATTCGGTGGAATTTATTCAAGAGCGGCTGATGATCAGTGTAGGAAAGTGGACACCTCGGATTCATCATGAACAAGAGGGAAAGAACATATAATGTAAATTGATCTGTTAGGTGAATATTGACTATGGGATTATCTTAAAATGATTAAAATTTAAGCTAATAATAGTCCTCATCACTATAATCACTATTTTCGGAGCTACTATGATATTCATAGCACCAATTTTTATCCCTAAAATATGCTTTCATATTCTAAGTAGAAGGTAATGACCATATTTATCACAGCAAAAATGTATGTCCTAAAAGTGAAACACCACCAAAGTGTTTCTTTACTGTGCGCCATCTCCAGGAAGACCCCACTCGATCATATGGGATTAATCCATCTACCAGCAGCAGCATAAGGTAATAACTCAAGTAATATTAGAGGTTATTATCTATCGATCGTCTCTCGTCAGTGTGAGTGTCGGTGTAAGTGTAAGGCGGACAAATTATTGCCAGAGAAGGAAATTACCGACACACTGACATTATATATCGTCGAGCATTATTCTCCTCGCAAATGTTATTAGATGTGAGCATTTGATTACATGCGCTAGTGTAAGTTTTCCCCCGGTTGAGTAAGTCAAAAAGGGTTCTACATTGGAAAGATTTCTGTCAACATTTTTAATGATCTTACCTTTGGGCAAGGAGGGCCACTGGTAGTATAAATTCAAAACAATAACCAAATTAAATTATCTTTAGACATAGTTTTAACATCTGTGATGTCTTAGTAGAAAAATTACAGGAACAAAACAATTATTCTGGATATATTTGTTTTGAATCATAAAGGTACGAATGCACTGAATGGAATTACAAAACATGACGGATATCTATTTATTAAACCGCACTGAACTGTAGTGGAGCGACAGTATGCAGCAAACTTACATCGGTCACTGTCAAATTCAACTACTTCTAAACAATATGGACAACAACATGGATATCATGATAATTTCGTTATTTTGTAAGGGAGAAGAAATGTTAGAGCAAAAGTTTGTAAAAAGAAATTGGGTTCATATCATCGCCCCAGCGACAACGGAACCGCAGGCGTAAATTTTTTTTAAGTTGGTCAATTTTATCGCGCCATGGCTGTGCGTTCTATGCCATGTGACTGCATTAAAACAATATTTTTCTATATCATACTGTGCCGCATAGTTCCGCTTTGTGTGTTCGTACCTTAAGGCCCTTACGTATTTATGGTGTGATCACATCGTGTTCTTGTTTAATTGGAAATGCTTTTTCCCCGGTAATCATCAAATACATCTCTAATTTAGAATAATTCGGAAATTAGATATACTAAGGTCTAATCAAAGAAGCAGCTTGTCTCTCTCACCATTTTGTTTAAAAACATTCATTTCATTCAAATTCACGAATGTAAGTAGTTTAATTATTAATTTATAAGATACTTTTTAAAGATTTTCAGTTTGCCCTGACGAAGAGAATACACATTCTCGAGAGCTTGGCTTAATCGAAATAATTTAATTAAATAAGAACTGATTTCACAGTTCTTTATTTATTGTGCCACTGGCTTAGAACTTCAAAGTTCCATCTTCAGGCGCAAGAAAAATCAACAAGAAGTTATACACACAACGGATAGATAAAAATAATTTTTGATTACGGATAAAAACATTGATTGTATAGATAAAACTATAAATTAATTATTTAAAATGTCTACAATTTGGCTCCTTGCCTTTATTTCCTAAGCCTGTGAACCCAAGCACCACCTTCTAATAAAACTTTGTTTAAATATTTTAACAAATTAATTTATCTCTCATGCGTTTACTATGCAAAGTAAGGTTACATACATACAAAACATATTTTAGGTATATCTCTTTCATTTGGGAAGTCGGTCAAAAATTATAGAACAATAAGAAACTATATAGGTATGTAATTATGGAGTATGCTCTCAGCAATTATTAACATCTAAATTACAGGATTCAGCATAAAAGCTGAAATGAATTGCTAAACCTGCTTTTGTTTTAATATTGGAGGATGCGCTGCCATTCAAGCTTATTCTTTTCGTGAAATAGCTTTCGCAAACACATTAAAAAGCAAATAAACCAACGTGAACGACCCACCAAGATCCCTAATTCACCTTCTAGGTCGGCCCCACAAAAATCCACGGTTCACTAGAAGGAAGGCCATAACCCATGTGATGGATTTCCACCCGCGCTCGTAAACTGCCACCTTGTTTTTTCCAGTCTGTGAACGTTCTTGGACACGGCGATAATTCAGGTTTTGTTGTCGCATAAAACAGCCATTGTACTTTCTGCACCTCGGCGCTTCATTCTTTCCTTAGAGGGAAGGTAGCCTTTCGACAAAGCGTCCAGCATATGATGCGTATCCCTTAGCTGGGAGGCCATCTTGCGTTTTGTTGTCGCCAGATATATTTATTTGCAGAATTCTTGATGTTTATACTGCGGCACACATTTCTGTCCTGAAACTTTCAAAGTCCACTTAAGAGTAATATTATGAAACTGAAACATCCGGTTTCCTTCTAGAATTATATTAAGTAGATACATTACATTCCATTTGGCGGCTATATTTCAACTTCGGAAACTGTAGACAGAAGTGAAATGACAGTTTCAGTGTTCTTCTGCGTCTTCCCATGACTATTTTTGTGCATTTCGATTACTAAAATAACAAATAAAACAATATAATATCTGGCATCCACATCGTCCATTTAACGCTTTCACATTTTTTGTCACTTTTTGCCTACAATTTCAGATTTCGGTTATAGACATATTTATAAATTTTTGCATCACCTTCCTCGAGGGCTCATCTTTCGAGCACTGATTTAGGTGATGAAAGTAATCGATATACTCAGCATTGACGATACCAGTGAGTAAATAAAATTATTTTACGCACGCACTGCTTAAGGTTTCAGTTAAACATAATACCAATATAGATACTTTACTTCATTTGTTTTTTGCCAAAATATTCTTTTATATGAAAATATTTAAAAACGTCGAAACGTGTCATACGGATGGTCAACATTCAATAAAATTATTCTATTATTAGTTTTTATAATTATCGCGTTTTATATTCTTTGACTTTTAAAACGTAATACGCGACTATGAACTGTGACATCTACAATGCCGTACGACAGTATAAGTCAAATAATTGAAAATAACTGCTGATCATGGAATAACAAATTATTTTCTTGAGTTAAGTTTCTGAAGCAGTGGTCACAAAAAATAATGTATCCTACACATGAGCAAAGGAGCGGGACTTCGTGTTACAACATTCGCTTCTAGGCATATTAGGTACATCCATTATCGCTTATAGAAAAAATTTAATTTTCTCTCATATCAACTCAATTACTAATCTATTTTTTTCTTTTCCAGGTAAGTTCCGCTCCCTCATAAATTTGTAAGTATAGGTATATATTAATATCTAGTGACTTAAATATATTCCGTTAAAGAGATCGATCGATGGTGAGCAAACAATAACTACAAAAAGTCTGAAAATTTGATAACCTGTTAGTCGCATTTCTGGTTATACCGGAAGTAGGTAGATGCCAACTTTGTTATTTCTAATGGAATGCCCTGTATGTTACCACATTTTTAGATTTCTTGTACAATAGCATTTTATGTATAATGTCCTATGTCTAAATCTTACCGTTTTTGATATATTTCAGATTTTATGTCAAAAATTAAGTTTGCAATCCGAAAGATAATTATGAATCTTTTCTATGAGGAAGCCTTAAATATTTAATTTGGGTTGATTTTCTTAAAAGAACATCTACTTTATCATTATTTTTATGATATATTGATAATAATTTGTACAGAGTGTTTCTAGCTGGAAAAAAATTGACCCTAGTCCCGAACTGGGAACTTTCGGGGTGGGCGTGAGTCGAGTAATATTCTTTGAATTCGTAGAATAACATCACTTTTTATCGAATTTTCAAGACAATAGCAAGAAGCTCCTCCAATCGAACTTTCGGGTAGATTTACAATTAGAATTTTTTGCAAAGTCTATGTTTTCTGGTCACGTAGTGAACCAGTTTGGAGACCCGACTTGGAAAGTCTGATTATACTTCGCTGTCAGCTTAGATAAGCTTGTTAAACAAACAATATATGAACATAAAGGCCAGACTATACAGAGGATATTAAATGGATTATTTTATTATTTATTTTGTGGATAAAGAAATACTTTTTTACTAATAATAACCGTTGAGAACTCAACACTCTGTTATGAAATAAAAATCACTCTTTATTATTTCAAAGAACCTAAGTTTTCCTATGGTTATGTTACTTAGGCAACACAAAAAGAGAGTAATTATTGTTTTGAATTATTTCAAAAATCTTATAAAATTAATTCCATCAAAAGCTTATTATACTTCTTTGACATTCTTATAGAAACTCCTCTCAGTTTAACTTTCGGTAATACGGAGGACAATGATTGTGATAAGTTCTTTAGCATCTCTCTAATGAATAAATGTTATGTAGGTACCTATCAAGTATTATAAAATGCGACGTTGTCACTCTTCCTTTTTCTGAGTTGCCCTACACTTCTGCGACTTAGATAATTGACAATAATACAGCATTAACTTCATGGCATTCTTTTGTTCTCTTTATTTACTTTTTCCGATGATCCAGTATCTGCGCATGATGCGACGACAGGTTCTTTTCTCATAAAAATAATATCTTAATCTGTATAAAATTTGTAACGTTATCATGAAGCAAATTCAAAGTTGAATGTAAATATCAAATAGAAAAGATATAATGTCATAGGACTGTGACCTGCTTCACCTGTAAGTTCAGGATGGATGACCCAAAAATAATTAATTAGTCTAGTCTAGCCAAAACTTTTTCGTAGCGTTCAGAAAGTTCGAGCATGTGTGAGTTGTTTTCTGAACAGGTGTGTTAATTTACAAAGCGCCATATGAATCACAATTCTTGATACCGAATGTGATGGCAGAGTCTTTGTAATATTTAATGAATCTTGTAATTCTTTTGAAAGCGTTATCCTCAAACATTTTTTAAATTCGATTCATTTGTGGCTCTCCGTTCTTTCAATTTCATATACTCAGTTTTACATTCCTTGGTGTTAATGTAGATTGTTGAAAGGATTTACTCTACAAGGGGGACGAAAAATAAGGTGTTAATTCAATAGGACCTTTTGAAGTGGCCTTTTTGTCGAGTGGACACTCTTTACCACACATCGGACATCAAAGAAATAGAGATGTGATACCGTCTGGACAAATAAAGACAGAAAAGGTATGGAGCTTTTCAGAATTGTTTGTCTGTTATCGGTTCAGATGGTCTTATATCATCTACTTGAAATAACAAAGAAATTGTGTTCATTTTTCAATTAAATTAATGCCATTTTAATGTCATATTTCTAATTATCTATTAAATTGAATTTTATAGAATATCTAGTTTGTTTAATATCAATTTCTGCTAAATGAAATATGAGCCTGTCAATATTTCTTCTAAAAAGACATTGTTTACCGAAGTAGGTAAATTAATATTGATTAATAATATTTATAGTGCGACCAGAAATCTAAGAAGGTTGTAAATCACCAAACACATGAGTTATCAGTAAGCAGTCTACGCAGAGTAGTACCTGCCCTAGCGATTACATTATGTTTTATACTTAGGTATAATGGGTTAAGATAATTATTAAGAAAAATCGCTTGAATATAATTCAGAATTGCTAATGTACATACAATAAATTAAGATATATAACATAAAAACATTTATAAACATCAGGATAAAGAATGCGATTATGCCAAATACCAAACTATTTCATGAGGTATCTTAATCCGGACCTGGGAATATTTCAAGGGACACACACTTTTATTGCTTATCTATATTTCGAACAATAGCTAATAATGAGGATCGTCGGCTAATATGGATATACAACCTTTTTAGATTTCTGGTTCTACTATACCTACATCTTCGTAACTCGTCGCCATTCGTAGCAGTGATCCCTTGATAGCATCGATCCTGGCTTGGCGAATCAACACGTTAACAGTATGTACAAAGCCCCAGATGCATCACTTGAGTGAATGATCGTGATCAAATCAATCAAAATCGCCAAATTTATAATCCTTCAATAACTACAACAACTGTCATCTATCCCGTATTTCCAAGATTATACAAATATCTACATTTAGATGAAAATACTTATTGCATTTAGGCACTATAAAGTAGGCTAGCAGCATTGAATAATATTGTCAATATATTAATTTATAATTGAACAACATTTCTAAGTGCATCGGTATAATTTCTTGGACATACCATGAGATTATAAAAACAATAAATCAATGACAAATGAATTAGTTTATTATTCATAACACAATGAGTTAACGAGATATATCAAGAACAAGTTATATTTTATCTTTTGGGCTATGATAAGTTTATTCTGGAATCTATTAAAGAAATCTGTCATAGATTTCTCTAATTTTAGCATATTATGTCCAAGAATCTTTGTGTGATGGGAATATTTTATTCTAGTAGGTTCGAATTCAAATGGTAAAATACCAGGATTATTCTCTAAGGATTAATATTTTATCTTAGAAACTGTTATGGCATCCTCTATTACTATTAGTAGGTAGGTTAGTCGTAGTAACCCTGAACATCTGAAACAAACGGAATATTTGTTTGTTGGTATTTACGAGTAGGTTTAAGCTCTTGTTATTTGAATCAAGAGTTAGCACCATTAATCACATCAATACCTATTCTTTCGTTCGATAATATCCTCATTGTTTCTTCATCCCTCTATTTGATGCATGATTTATATTATAGAATTATAAGAATAAATAAAATTGGGCCTATATGTAATCTAGGTAGGACGTTTCTGAAATAAACCTTCCATTTTCCTGGTGATTTTCTAAATATATCCCGAATGTAACCTGAACCAGAAATTCTTATTGCGAGTTCCTAAAGTTAGCGCGAATGTAATAAGAACAATATATTCTGAATACTGAGAAATCCTAAAGTTATGCCGAAAATAAACTGGACAAGGAATTTTTATTGCGAGTTCCTAAAGATATCCTAAAATTAACTTAAACATAGAGAGCATGAATTACCACTGCACAATACTTCTAAATAATATTGGTTTAGTTCATTCATCGATCAGATAGCTTTTATAAGTCTTTATAAGAATACGACCCAATTATCCAACTTAAAATTCTCTAATCTGTGAACCAAATAAGCCCTAATTGAAACTAAGTTGACAACTGCTTTTCTATAACCAGTGCGTCCAAGGAGAGCGGTTCCACTATATAATTTTTTTTTGGTTTTAGTTATATCTCTCACTAATTCATGAAATTCCTCTTCTTATCGAATTATGACCAAAATTCATAACTTGCATCCCCAAAACCCCCACAAACTATTTTGAATAGAATCGAACCGTGATCACAAAAATCTTCGTCATCTAAACCCACTACCTTTAATCTATCAATTTTCCAAAGGGTGTGGTTGATATGTGACTTGTAGTTTTTATAATATTGTAACGTGGATAGGTATTCATGTACTTACGGTTGATATTCGTTTATTAGTTATTTATTTCTACTACCTTGTTTGCTATAGTTGTTGTTTGTATATTTCATTATCTACTTCTAGAATTATGGTAGAGTTATTCTCGATCCTTCGAGAAACTGTATGTGAGGTACAATTTGTCGTGCTATTGTCACCTTGACAAGGATCTAGAACATTAATTATGTTCGTCTAGATAATCATAGAACATTCTCGATGAATGTCATATCATGATTCAGATATATAAAGCCGTGACGATCACGGGACACAATCAGTCTTGTGAAGTCAGTGAGTCAAGTCAGTTGATAACAGTCAGTCTGTGGAAACAGAGGTTAATAGTAGTTCTGTCGGTGAAGACAGTGACAGTATAGATTGTCAAGGTGACAAGTGGTGACAGTTGTACCATAACAGAAAGCCGTGTACAGGGTGTTCTAAATAAATCATTGGAAGCAATCTGCGAATTTTGAGTATTACGCAAGTGAACTCACCCCACAACGTTTAGCACAGGGTTAAACGTTACAATTGGTGTCAGAAAAAGGGATCTTCGCATTTTGCTGAGAATATATGGTGAATACCAGATCGACAGATTACCACGAAATGGCAAATTTTGCAGAAATAATGAAGTTCCTAGAGAATCAAGAAAGAAGTAGACAAGAACAAGAAGCAAAAATAACACAAATTCTAGAAAATCAAGAAAGAAATAGACAACAAGATAAAGAAGAACATGAAAGAATTAGACAAGAACAAGAAAGAATAAGAAAGGAAGACCAAACAAAAATGAATCAGTTTCTAGAAAATCAAGAAAGAATTAGACAGGAAGACCAAACAAAGATAAATCAAATTCTAGAAAATCAAGAAAGAAGTAGACAAGAACAAGAAAGAATTAGGCAACAAGATAAAGAAGACCAAGAAAGAATTAGAAAGCAGGAAAAAGAAGAACAAGAAACAAGAATAAGACAAATCTTAGAAGAACAAGATAGAATTAGACAGAGAGATAAAGAAGAAGTTGATCAAAAGTTAGTGAAGGTCCAAGAAAACTTCATACAAAAATTTCAAATAATAGAAGACAAGATGTTGCAAAAACAAGAAGTTGACCAAAAATTAGAGAAAGTTCAAGAAGAAGTTGAACAGAAATTAGAGAAAGTTCAAGAAAGTTTTGATCAAAAATTTCAATTAATAGAAGAAAAGATGTTGCAAACGAAACCTGAAGTGCCTCTGAGAAGATCGTCCAATGAAATTCAAAATGGTGTAGTTAATCCAGTAAAAATTGAAGCCCCAAAATTCGATGGTAAACAGTCTTGGTCTACATATAAAAAACAATTTGATGCTGCTGCTTTGGCTAGTGGTTGGTCAGATGAAGAGAAGGCCACTGCATTGATCTTGGCTCTACGTGGTGATGCATTGGAAATCTTAAATACCCTAACTGGCGGCGAACATTCGTATGAGATTTTAGTAGATCAACTTGAAAGGCGATATGGTGACCAACATCTACAACAAGTTTACCAAGCACAGTTAAAGTACAGGCAACAAAGGTATGACGAAACATTGCAGCAGTATGAAAATGATATTGTCCGGCTCGTTCGACTGGCATACCCTACAGCGCCGAGAGACTTTATTGATAGGCTAACGGTACAAACATTCATTGATGGTCTGAGAGATTTTGAGATTCAGCAGGCCTTACGGTTGAGTGGCCTTACAAGAATTGAAGATGCCCTTGCATGTGCACTTGAGTATGAAGCTGCTAAACAGGCATCCAGATCTCATCTCCATCGGGGACAGATTCGAAGCGTTAGCCTCATCCAAGAAGAGAAATACAGAAAAAGTAAAATCATTAAGCAAATTATTGAAATGTTACGAAAACTGGATGGTCAATCAACTGGACATAGTACTCAGAGGGTCTGTTGGAACTGTGGACAAGGAGGACATATCAAAAGAAATTGTTCACACTTTCAATCTAGCAATAAGTCAGAAAATTTCAGTACTCCGAGGTTGTGTTGGAATTGTGGACAAGAAGGGCACATGAAGAAGAGCTGTCCACTTCAACCTGGTCATGTACAAGAAAATTTCGAAATCCGGAAGAAAGAAAATTGCGCCCAACAGAAATATCATTATTGCTCTAACAAAGACAGCTCAGATATGGAGCCTGGTGTTAAGAGGGAAGATGTCATACCTAGTTCGAAGGAGAGCAGTATCTCTAGAGAGAGATCAAGCAGTAGAAGAAAGAGTCTTGTTAAAAGGCGCAGTATATCCAGATGTCGAAGAAGTACCAGACAATGTGTAGGCACTAGTGTTCGTGGGAAAAGCAATTCACGTTTCAGTAGTCCACAAAGAGGCGCAGGAGGTAGAAGGTGCTTCGACCGCAATAGAAGGAAGCGCATGAGGCGACGCAATGACCGAAATAGTAGGCGCAATCGCAGTAGTTCAAACAATATTAAAGATAGTGAGATGTACTGTAGTGAATTGACGTCTCCTTGCCATATACCTAGATTGCGTGATCGTGGTCTAAGATCACGTAGTGGTGAAGGTTATGTGGCCGCCAAGGATCGTGTTGGCTTGTATAGAAGCAGATCACCTGTTCGAGTATGTTCACCTGGAGGTAATCATAGTCCGGTGAAACATTTTGATGATCACCGAAGAGGATCACAAGTACCGCCAAGTAACCTGTCTTCCTCGTGGGTCGAGAGCGAGGATTGGGACAAGAGGATCCAAGGAGCTCCCCCAGATGAGATTGAAGAATGCATTGGGATGATGTTTGATCGGGACGATCAAATCTAAGAAGGGGGCAGTGTAACGTGGATAGGTATTCATGTACTTACGGTTGATATTCGTTTATTAGTTATTTATTTCTACTACCTTGTTTGCTATAGTTGTTGTTTGTATATTTCATTATCTACTTCTAGAATTATGGTAGAGTTATTCTCGATCCTTCGAGAAACTGTATGTGAGGTACAATTTGTCGTGCTATTGTCACATTGACAAGGATCTAGAACATGAATTATGTTCGTCTAGATAATCATAGAACATTCTCGATGAATGTCATATCATGATTCAGATATATAAAGCCGTGACGATCACGGGACACAGTCAGTCTTGTGAAGTCAGTGAGTCAAGTCAGTTGATAACAGTCAGTCTGTGGAAACAGAGGTTAATAGTAGTTCTGTCGGTGAAGACAGTGACAGTATAGATTGTCAAGGTGACAAGTGGTGACAGTTGTACCATAACAGAAAGCCGTGTACAGGGTGTTCTAAATAAATCATTGGAAGCAATCTGCGAATTTTGAGTATTACGCAAGTGAACTCACCCCACAACGTTTAGCACAGGGTTAAACGTTACAATATTAATTAAAATGATGGCTACATCTTTATCTAAAAAATGGATATTTTTTGTTGCCATGGTTATTTATTTAACAGAGCTTAAATTATTGGTATAATTGTCAGTCGATAAGCAGCATCATTTCATTTTATATGATAGAACGGAAAATTTTACCCAACTTTTATTGGGATACTTTTTATTATAACTTACAATTTAGCTAGAAATCAGCTGATTCCAAACATTTGCTCAACTCTGTATACATACAATTTATAGATATATCACATGTAGGTACTTTCCCAGAAAAACGGATCCCATTCTGTTTCTGTGTGAGGCATTTAGTAAAAAATATACTGAATACATATAAGTCGAATACTAACAAATAACTATAAAGAATAGCGAGGGACCAGAAGCGGAACTCTATGTCATATAGTATTCTATTCATCGACAAGATGCTATTTACCATTGAATCTTGTCGATTAATAGAATACTATATGATACAGAGTCCCGCTTCAGAGTCGTTAAAGTTTCTGGTCCCATGATTTATGTGTTAAGTGTTAGCAAAGATAATAGAAGTCAGTCTTTGGTGTTGGGTATATACAAGGTAGAAGTAAAGGTTAAATACACCTAATCTTTGGTAGAAAAGTGAATAATATCATTGTCTATGGGATTCACATAATCACCCCTCATGTAAATTCGCGGGTCATCGACCTCTATATTGCGTTTTGCCCGAGGCCAGGGATCATAAGAAACTGAAGCCAGAATTATTACGCACCCACTACAAAATAAATTAAATAAGTATTAAGTATCACATATCTCTAAAAATGTTTAAATATTTATGGTTTCTATTTCAATACTACTCGACAATTATTTTCTTACAATTTTACAATGCTCACTCAAATTACTTTCAAATTCAAGATATTTAAAAAATCTAAGAATATTTTATACTTTCCAGTCGGAAGTTATTGCATTGGGGTCGATTTTCTGAAATTGTAAATTTGATAAATTTGGTATATAAAGATAGGGTTCTACTTATCAAGATTACCTATATGAAAAAACGCGAGGGTGTCACCCTCGAGGTCCATACTAGGTACTTCGGGAATGGCTCCTCAAATTGTGATAAAAATTTCAGTATGGGGTTTTAGGGTCGAAAACGATAAAAGCAATATTTACCGATATACCGTTTGCAACACATATTAACTTTAAATAAGCACAACTTTGAACTAACATTAATTAAACGTCATTAAACAACATAGGTACAATATTTTTCACCAACAGTTATTCAAATTGTCATCCCTGCATTCTTTTGTTGTTGGATCATCTTTTTTTTTTTCGAATGTCTGTCTCTCCATTTAGCCGATAAATCCTTCTCATGAACGTGTTGTACAATCGTAAATCATCCTCACCAACATTCAGACCTATATAATACGTTTTCGGATGATTTGTGCGATGTATGTTTCAAGTACAATGGATGGCCGTATTTCACTTGACTGGATATATGTTTATCAACACGATCAAAAATAGAAGACAAATCAATTTGCAAATATCGAAAAAAAAGGAACATATTTCATCCATGCTGGATGTCATAAGTGAGTATTATTTCAATAAATTAGCTAAAGTATTCTGTAATACATAGGAACGTTCCAAGATATAAATGATTTGTTGTGAAATAACATAACATTCAGTACTGAGAATATACACGTCGCGCCAATTTGATGTTCTGCACTTTTTAATTTCTAACAGTATTCTGTTTACCTCTTACCTTAAGCTTAATTAATTATTAAGCTGGAACTTACAGAGTTTCTTCTTCTAATACGGTAAATTTAACTTGGATTTATCTGAAAATGATCTAATCCTTTTTTTATGTAGCTAAACTATCACAATTAAATTTTTGCCATAAAAGGAAACTAGCAAATATTTTGGTATTGAGGAAATATGGATTTTAGTAAATATGCAATGATTTCGACGTCTTTATTTCATAGGAAAGTAGAGTGTGCGAGATGGTACTAAATTAAAACAAATCCACCATTGCCCACACTAAAAACCGCCCCCAAAGAGGGTTGAGAGAACAAAATGTTCCAAAAATTGGTCTGTTTTATTGACAGGATTATAAAAATAATAAAAAAATTCAACATCGTTTAAATTGGACATTTTTCAAGAGAATCAATGGTTTCTAGCTACAGCACCAGGAGTAGGCAAGAATTTTAGGTATTTTTAAATAACATGACTAATAAATCGCCCAAAAATGTAAAATAAATAATTTTACTAAAAATAGGTGTGACTTTATTAGTTGATGCACTGAAAAACTCAAACCAAGGTTAATCCCGTTGATGGGATGAAAGTATTTTTATTTACATCAAAATTAACAGCACGAATAGAAACCTATTGTTTTAATTTTTCATTGCACCAACAAATAAAGGTGTTTATTTTTTCTTATATATCTTCGAAAATAAAGAATAAATAAGGTTTTAAATTATCTTCAGTAATAACTAAAATGTAAAACCAAAAGAAGAACCCTGAAAATTATATCAAAAATATAGTATTACAAGTCTGTGAGCCAATTTAAAAATCCACACTTTTTTTTCGACAGTTACAACTTTTAGTACAATCTAACAATCGCGGCGATCATATCCATGATAACTTGGTGCTAACTACATTTTTGTAATATCATCTGTTTATTTTCATTTTTATTTGTTTTCATCAATTATTGTACGACAAAATATCATTTAGACCTTGATTGCTTTGATACCGGAAATTCCTTATAAAACAATATTTAGTGAAAGTTTAACTGCCAAAACATTGAATTACTTCAACTCTAGATAAAACTGAATAATACAAGAATATAATTTAACAAAAAGTTTTAGAGAATATGACCGCAACGAGTGTTAACAACTCCTTGAAGTTGCAACAGGTGAAAAACTATTAAAAAGTGGGGACCATTAAACTGGCTCATAGATTCTTTGTGATTCTATCTTTTATGGTATGTTATTTTCATTCCTTGTTAGTGCAGATTCCGAAGATTCCTTATCTTGAACATGATATACTTCTAGAACATTTATCTCGAATTTCTATTTGATTAAGAAGGTTCCTGCAGCTTTCTGAATTTGATAATTTGATAATCTTAGAATTAGTGGAGACAGAAAATTTCCAATAATCGTATGTAGTGTGTAGTAAAAAAATCGTCTGAATTTATCACGTAACACAATGACGAATTTTGTATTTTTGATCTTTACTCCATAAGAATCCAGTTCATTTAAAGCTATCGCTACGAAAGGTTATTGGTAGTAAAATCGAGCGCTAACAACAAGGAGAATACTTATTTCAGAATTAAATAACATTTCATTACATAGTAATATTCGTATATATACAAGAATAATACATGTCAGGTGTATTATTCTTTAGAATAATATCAGTATTCAGCCTGCTATGTAAATATCAACATTTATTTGTAGAGCTTTGGAATTTTTAGTTATGCTTATTGATGTTGATATTGATATTCAGTGAAGTGAAAGAAGGAATATTGTAGAATGACGAAGAAATCAGTTCAAATGATGATGGAAAGGAATGTTGGAATGTACCTAAAGAAATGGGTTCATAAATCTTGAAAAAACGTTTTCATGAACTTCTGATTTCAATATTGACTTGGATAAAGATTGCTCTTAATACCATTCGTAGATCATTTATCCTTTGACGTTCCTGTATCGTTAGTTACCACAAACATCTTGTCACAGTATTTAATATTAACGATAAGTATTGATGAAATACATGTTCAAAATGATATCAAAGATAATGGAAATCAATCTTTCTGTATTTATTTATGTAATACATGGAATAAGTATATTTATACATGGTGTCTCTCGACATGACTGCCATAGCTTGAAAGTGTGTTGCTGGGGTGATTTCAAGTGAAAAAAGTCCAATGAACATAGACCCAGAACTCTAGCCCAACTGAGCTAAAAGCATTTGAAATTTTAGTTAAATAGTAGTAGGGATACCATACTAATTTGAAGACCATTTAAAAATAAATTATTCTATTGAATGAGTTGCTTAAAATGTCCATCCAGTTGCCGAATACATAGCCTAGATATTCTTAGAATTGAAGTGGTAGCTCTGCCAGCACGAATAGTTTCTGCGGCATTCATGATTCTAGCTATTAGGTGTTCCCTGTTTTCAATATTTTCTGCCTAAACTAATCTTTTCAGTCTTCCCTATAAAATGTAATCTAGAGGATTAAAGTCTGGTGACATTGCTGGCCAAGGAACTGCAGAAGCTCTTCCAATCTAACGGTTCGTATAATTTTGACTACGAAAAATTCTGTTACTTGTCTACCAAAGAGTGTAGGTGCGCCATGATGCTGAATCCAAATTCGTTGTCTTACATTATGAGGAACATCATCCCGTAAAATTGGTAAATCATTTTCAATGAAACGTGAATAACGAATGGCTGTGAGACGATCTTCCATTATAAACGGACCAATAAGGCGATCATCAATAATGCCACACCAAACATTCACCGAAAATCTATCTTGAAAATGAGATTCCCAAGTTTGTCGTGGATTCTCAAGTGCCCAACAATGTGAATTCCTGGTGTTACTGATGCCGTTTCGGGTGAATTAGGTTTCATCACTAAACAATATTATTTGACAAATCCTTTGATTTCTCAATATCCAGTGCCAAAATTCAAGACTTGAATTGCAGTCGGCAGGTTTTAAAGCTTGTACAGGTAAAATTTACGGGTACCAACCGAGATTGTTTAAAGTTCTCCTTACTCTCATCCGGCCTACCTTAAGTCTGTTTGTTATTCTTCGGACACTAATAGAAGGTTGAGCATTAATTGTATTGTTTTATCTTGAGCAAGTTCCTGTTGAACAGGAGGTTCAGAATTAGTTGTAGGAAACTTGCCTGTTTCTCTTAAATGTCTATGGACATTGCTGAAAACATTTCTACAAGGCACCCTACGAGTGGGAAATCGTCGACGATATTCATCAACTGCCTCTCGTCCACTTTTATTACACAATCCATAAACAAAACGAATGTCGGCGTATTCTTCATTTGAAAAAGTAAACAGACCTTAAAGATTATTGTAATGTAACACACGAAAATAATGACGCAATAATAATTATTTTAAGTGACGTTTACTGCATGCATTTATTTACCACCTTTGTCTATTGAATATTCAATGACAATCGTAGTTGAGGAGTAAACTAGACGTACGTCTGAGCTGACACGCACATTTTCATTTTGATAAACAAAATTCAAAATATTATATTCAATAATTATAGAGGTGTACTCGTTTAAATGAGAACCTCCATAATTTTGGAACTTAAATTTAATGAATTACGTTCGAATTTAGACGACTGGGCAATCACTCATATCAAAGGTATATGTGCGATTTAAGCAAGGCTTTAGATTGTGTTTCTCATATGATATCTTATTTTCAAATTGTCAAGATCAAATCCATTTATGCATATTTAACTGATAGGAAGTAATAAGTTACAAGACTTCAAGACTTCAGTTGAAAATATATGTGGCGTACCGCAAGGTTCCGTTCTAGGACCTCTTTTATTTGAAATTTTATATCAATGATCTTGAACTTGCTATCAACCCTGATAATTGCGTATTGTTTGTGGAATACACTACCTCAATTACTAGTGGAAAGTCATTCGGAAGTTTGGAATCTCATATGAATATGGTTGAATTACTGACCAACAAACGTTTTACTAATAATACCTTGCCTTAAAGCAAGATCTTCCAAAAACACTAAGACCCAGTATATCTAGTAACAGAACAATAACTAACGCCAGTTCTGTCAACTTACTGGGCATCGTAATTGATGACCGACAGAATTGGGTGGAGCATGTAAAAAAATCAAAGGATACATAGCTCTGGTCTATTTGTTTTACGTTGCTCAAGGAATCGTATCGATCAGAAATATTTACTTATTTTTTATCAAGCTCTTCTTAATTTCCCGATCACTGATGGTAGTTACTTGGGGCAATTCTTCATCAGCAGTAAAATTTTTCGAGATGCAAAAGCTGACAGTTCAAATTATTGTTAGGGCTGGTTTTGTGACCAATGTCAAGCGTTGCTTAGAGAATTTAAAATAATGACCCAACCGTGTGTTTGGATATACCATATGTAATATATAAGGAATAATATAAAATTGTTCACAATCCAGTGCGAGTTTATTTTGATATTGTTTATACTTTACCACAATATCATTATTGAAATAGGGCTGGACTTTGTTCGTATCTAAGCTTCTCCGCATACGACTTTGCTCTGGACTCTGGATAATAATTGTTTATATCATTACCTAATAGCAGATCTACTTTTTTATTCTACTCCTTATCTGTTGTTTCCTTGTTTATCGAAGAACCTTACCAGTTTGTTTATTTGCTCATTTTGTAGGGGTAAATGCTTCTCCTCGAACTAGATATCTGGATTTGTCAGGCTTTCTGACTATATAACTCAGTTTATCTGGATCCTCTGCTATAACAAGTTGATCATCTGCAAAGTATAGCCTGTAAAGTTTATAGTCGTCTATCAGTACTTACACCAATATGTTTACTTTTAGGAAAAAACATTTATGAAACTTTGTTCTCATTTGATTCAGGTGCTGAACTTAACCTTAATCTTTGTTGCTGAGATGAGTCTTAGCCATATATCAAGATCTAACATAGCCCTCCACATTGGTGATATTAGAACTTTAACATGTGCCTTCTCGAGGCCTATAAGCAAAGTTTAAAGAATATTATAAGTTGGATCACTCTCAAAATTTCCTTTGTCGGCAGCTCGAAAGTATTTTTTTTTCTTTTTCGCATAAATCATGCATACCGTGATAGATATATTCCCGGAGGCCGTAATACCAGGATCAAACTGAAGCAATGGAACCTACAAGAGACGTCGTGTACTCATGCAAGAGAAATAATAACACATTTTTAGATTTACCAATTATCTGATAATACTTATTTTATGTATTATATAATTATATGTTAACTAATTGATATGTAATTCATCAGTTTCAGACAAATCACGTAAAATGTAAAAATATATTTTGTATTAAAAAGCCTATACCTACGTATACATTACACAAAGGAGACAAATTAAAGAGATAATTGATAACTCACGAAATAAGTACATTTAAGAATACTTAGATAATTAGATTATTTATTTGGTATAATAGAGTACAATATAAATAGAAAACATCTATAAGTAGACTTTATTCAAATTTTACAGAAGTTTTTATATATTGAGTTTAACATTCACCATTCAACCACCACCTATGACCTGCTTAATATCTTTATTTATAATTTTAAAGTAAAATGTATACGAAGCGTTGTAAATAAAAATACGTAATAATCAAATGGAAACTATTGACAAGGATGAGAGAAAGGAGTTTTCGAGTATTCTTCTTTCAAATACTGTCCAAATCCTTTCTGCTATATTGGAGAAATTTTCTATGAAAATATTTTCCATCAATATCACATTGTCAACACTATACTTTGAATGCTCACTTAAATCAGCAAATTGTTTATCCGTCGTCTTATAAGCTTTAAGTTTTCAAAAAATAAAATCGTCACTCTCAAAATTTTCTGCGGAATTGCTTATTATACACAAACGTTACATGAATTCAAGCATATCTTTATGACATAACCTGTGAGAAAAATCAGGGCGTTTTCTTCGGGACATTTTATATTTCTATAGTCGCTTGTGAAAACTTTTAATGGAGCAAAGACTTGATCCCATCGTTCCTATCTTAGAAGAACAACTATCCAATAAACAATACGCAGTCATTTCATATTATGTATCGAAACTTATTGAAACTCACAACGCAAGATGACACAATCTATGTTCTGAACTCGACCACAATTCACAGCAAAATGAGAAAGACTGTATACACGCAAGTCCGTAGACACACGCTGAACTCGGAGAGTTGCTGATATGTGCGTTTTGGTGAGAGTGACCCAACCTATATTATTCTGTAAACTGTGCTATAAGGGCAATATAGGTTCAGATATCATATTTCGTATTTTTTTCTTTCTAAATTAAGGGAAAATGCTTAAATCCAGCAGAGTTTGCTTGAGAGCGCATGTAACACCCGATACTATTTTAAATAATTTTAATCATTGTTTTTATTTCTGAAAAGCAGACCTCTCATTCAATTACATTAAAAGCCATCATGTACCTAAAATTTTTGCTCATGATAATACCATTTAGATATATACAACATAAAAGATAACATCAGCGAATCAAACCTCCAGAGGGAGAAAAGAGCCCAGATGCGACTGAAAAAACTTTGTACCATCACATCGACAACAAACTGAAACATAATCCCCAGCTGAAAGTCTGAATACTCGAAGCCACAACATACACAGTATATTAGGAATAATAATACCAACCGATGTTTCGAAACAGAAAAAAATATATTTTTCCATTGTATATCTCACTTATGGGATTTAATTTCAACGTGTAACATATTTTTTATATTAGCACATGAATAAAAAATGTAATGCATTTACGATTATTCCGGCCTCCAATTGCAGTATGAATTTAGGTATATATGGGGGACGGTCCAATGGGATTTTATTAATATTGTAAATATTGTCATCAACCATTTCCTATAAAAATTGAATTTGGATCAAACATCGAGAGGCATGCTTATATGTAGGACTGCTCTGGAAATATATTCCAATAGCTTCCGAAATCCATTTGGAATATACACTTGAAAAATCTGTCGAATACTCTTAATACGTTTCTAGAAAATTTTATTGTTTGTATTTTTATTAACGCTATTACGAGAAAGGTGCCCATCTTTTTTCATACGATTGAGACGTTGATACTATACAAAATAAAATTGAGTGCCACAAAATCGGTCCATCCGTTTGAAAGATACTGTTGCCATAGGCTGACGGACAGATCGACTCAAAGATTGATAGCTGGAGATACGTTTTTTGGACATAAGGGAAGCTGAAACGTAGAGATCAGTTCAAAACCGCATAACGAGAATTTGAAGGAGGATAATATCAGATCCATCCAAAGAGCTTCTTCAATCATCACTGAGACAACCATGAGACGGTCAAATCAATGTTAAAAGTTTGATGCACTGCTTCACAAACCTTAACCCGTCAAGTAGGTGGCGCTCGTATCGAGAACTCGGAAACCGCGGGAATTTTAAAATGTCCCATTATATATTTCACTATATTTTAATGTTAATTCTAATTAGAAAAAGCGTTCTCAAAAATTGCTATGGTGTTACCGCAATTTTTGCGATCGCTTGTATGCTAAATAAAAGTCACAAATTGCAATAGCAGAAGTCTTATATATAATATATAAGTTGTTCAAATCATAAAACATTTATCAATTAGAAAACAATGTTTTATTTGCTATAAAGTTCAAATTTATAAATGTGTATTATAACAATTTACAAAAATGTAGATAAGATAGATACATCATCATGATTCTTAATTGAAATATCATATCGGTATTGTTATCAAAAAAATCAAAACTTATACAACTAATAACAGAAATTACAAAATAAACAAGTTTATTTAATAAAATATCCAATATTATTTACTGTTCTTCAAGTATATTATATTTACGAGTAAACGTATGCGTTAATATGTTTCTTAATTACAATATTATGTAGGTCTTATTATCTACAAGACACAAATTCATAGAACTAGGTACTAATAGAAATTACAAAAATAAAGTTTATCAATTAGAATTTAAATATTATTCGCTGTTCTCCATCTAATTATACCTATTATAATATATGCCTTCTTCTTCTTTGATTGCCGTACTCGTATTCGAGCATTGGCAGCTTTTCTGCCATGAAAGTGTTACCACAGACAAGGAGACCTACAGTTTAAAGTGGATTCCGAACCGCCGATGTGTCCCAAGATAAATCTTAATGGCACATCCTTCCAGAGAGCTGTACTAGGTAATAATATACTCTCACTGGTAGGAGGAGAATGCAATGCGACAGAGACTTGAAAGCGCGCCCGGTCACTCGTCCAAGCCGTTTCCATTGTTTGCGCTACTTAACTTCGATGATCGAAGTCAGTCAGTGTTAACCCGCAGCTACGCGCTCCTCAATATATGCCTAGGAGTTATAAAAAAAAACAAAATTTAATAAAATTGCCCTCTGGTGAAAACGAAAACAATCTATTTTTCTAATATTCTGGAACCATTGGAGTGTTTTCCATTATTCTAGAACCGTAATAGATTTAAAAAGCTCATATTAAGAAAGAACTAAAAAACCCATTCCATCGAAATTTAATCAAACTGACAATTTTGAAATTTAGAAGAAGGCATTGTTGATATAGCAGTTTTTGCTTCTGTTGTTGTTTGCTCATTTCTTCTATAAGTAACTTACTATCATCAATCAAATTTAGTAAAAATTTCTAGATATTGCATTATATATTGAGGATGTGGGAATGAGGTACATCCCTTACAAAGGCGCTGTAATTTACGGAAAATCATTGACATCCCAGAAGATTATAAATATCTCTATAAGAAACTGAAACCAACAGCTACTTCAATTTGATCCCTGTATTGGCATAGGTTTCATTTCAAAAGACCTCGGTTGAAATAGATATTTTATAAAGTTAGTAACCATATGTTATCCTGAGGAAATGCCACCGCTTTACCATTTGGAAAGCTTCCTTCCAGTACTCATGATAAGCTGATGTCTTGTTCACAACATTTCACTAGCTTTCTGTCAGGTGGAGATACCTTGCTGCCATTAAAACTATCGAAAAGTTCATCAACCTATGCTACGAATGCAGCTGTTGCTGAGCAATGCCGCTCCAATTCTCCTGAAATCATTAGTTACAATTTCAATTGACGAAATGTTTTTGAATGCAGTGTAGTGTAAATTTAATTGGGTAAATTATTAATTTAATCTCATTATTTTTAGATGAAACTGCTTTATAACTCACCTCAACTTAGTAGAGAATACAATAATACTGCAACAGTATGGCTAATCACCTTGGCAGCAATATTCACATTCATCGCATATTTCGTTTTTAGTACATTGTGGTGATCCTCGATCTGGTGTATGGCGGAGCGAAATGATTGTAGCAAATTACAGCGCCTATATGAGGCATGCACTTCACTTCCCAACCCTTTTTCCAGTTTTTTGTTAAACTTATGTATTAAGCTCAGCTCTTCCTCACTTCTACTACAAATAATGCAATATTTTATCATTTTTATCGATTTGATTGATAATATAATTATGTCTTGCTAACAACAGTATGAAAACCATTGGTTAGGCTAGGAGTTAGGAAATCATTGCGCCACAACTCGTCTACGATCGGTATGGTGCGGATTGTCAGAAAAAGTTCGCCTTTAGCGCCATCTTCTACGCGGGTTAAGGAATGTAAGACAAATACAAATAGACACAAGCAGTCATTGTCGAATAAGGATGCAATTATAGCCTTACGTGTTTGCGAGATGAACACAGTTTGCCTACCTACCGTCTCATGGCTGATGGTTGTCTCTGGGCTTGGCATGGCAGTACATATTTCATATCGTTATAGTTCAGTACACATCACTGATACACCTGTCTAGTTCCATAATATGCCATATATATATATATATATATATATATATATATATATATATATATATATATATATTTGATAAAATAGATTTTTGTTGGGGATGCAGTTCTAATAAATAAAATTCTTTGGATTATGCCAAGCTTTCGAGAAAGTTTATTCTCTTCACATAATAGATTATTATGTGGTTAAGAAAATTTGTAACGATTTTTAGTTTGCCCCGGCGAAGAGAATAAACATTCTCGAAAGCTTGGCATAATCCAAAGAATTTTATTTATTAAATGACTGCATCCCCAACAAAAATCTATTTTATCACTATTATGTGGTTAAGAAAATTTGTAACGATTTTTAGTTTGCCCCGACGAAGAGAATAAACATTCTCGAAAGCTTGGCATAATCCAAAGAATTGTATTTATTAAATGACTGCATCCCCAACAAAAATCTATTTTATATATATATATATATATATATATATATATATATATATATATATATATATATACCAAGTGAGTTGATTTCAGGTGCTTAAAAATTAATCTAGCCCTCTTATACCGTTGAGTGTATAGAGTTAAAAATTAATTATTTCTCATTAATCAACTTTCACCATCGTTTTCTGTCTTTTTCTATTTCTTCAGCTTCCTTCTTTGTTATTTGTTTTCCTTTTAATAGTTTTGCCACTTTATTGTCCCATGTCATCTTAGGTTTGCCTCTCCTTCTTTTGCATATTTTGACCTGTCTATTCTCATTTAGCTTGTTTAAATGTCCCGACCTTCTCAGTTGTGATCTTTTTACATGATTTCAGATATTCTCCATTTCTAGCGTCTCTCCTACGGTGTCGTTTCTGATCTTATACATCAGAGTAACACCACTGTTCTCAAGTATTTTATCTCCACCACTTGCAGCTTCTTCGTTACATTTTTTGTAAGCACCCACGTCTCACTTTCGAACAGGTAGTGTTGGTAGGTATATCATTTTATGTAATATGAGTTTGGTTTCAGTGCTAACTTCCTTATTATTGATAAATCCTTTTCTTAAAGAATTGTACAGCTTTGATGATCATAAATTGTTGTTTATCTCTGCTTCATATCGTCCTGCGTTGTCAATTATATCTCGTATGTATTTGATGCTTTCAACATATTCTATTACTGTTCCCTCCATTGTTATGTTTGTCCTTTTTTCTTTGTTTGATAGGACTATTACTTTCATTTCGTTTGTATTTATTTTCATATCTTTTTTTGAGGCTTTCGCACCAAACAACTATATTGTATTGAAGTTTTGTGCGATTATACATTCGCTTATTGTAACATTCTGCAATCTGCAATATCCCTCGTCAATTGATTTTTCATTGGCTTTAATTAGTATTTCATTCATAAATAATATGTAGAACACAGGGCTGAGTACGCCGCCTTGTATAAGTGTTGTTTTAAATTTCTCAAATTCTTAGTTGAGTGTTCTTACTGTGGAGAAACTGTTTTTGATTTGATGCCTTATATTAGATGACTGTTATTTGTAATATTTCTTAAGGCTCTCCATAATATATGATGTCTTGGTAAAGTGGCGAAGGCTTTCTCCATGTGAATGAAACGTAAGTACATGTCTCTGTCATTTGTTAAAAAATGTTCACTCTTATTTCTGATGGTAAAAACATGATCTTGTGTGCTATATTCTGGACTAAATCCGCTTTGCGATTCATGGAGTAGTCCTTCTAATATCTCTCTTAATCTCTTTTCCAGTATTCTTTCTTAGACTTTGCTGGCAGAGCAATTTCTCTATAGTTCCCACAATCAGTTATGTTCCCTTTTCTGCATATAGATATGATAACTTGAGCTTACTTCAGGTACTTCTTTTGATATCCATGCTGTTGCTATAATGTGTAATATTTCAATTCCCTTGTTGGCTTACATTTCCCCTCTAATATTGTCTATACCTGGAGCTTTCCCATTCTTACGTTTATTGACAGCTTGTTCTTCTTTATCTCTAGTTATGTCTTCTATAATTTCCCTATTTATGTCTGGCGTTTGCGTTTCGTCTTCTTTTATTTATGTTCTTCTTTAGATGTTTGATCACACCCGTTTTCCCTCAATATCTTGCAATATAGTTTTTGGTTATTTTGATTGGTTATTATTAATGTTATTTTCCATCTTCTGCCCAAAGTCTCTCCATTCTTTAGCTTTAGCTTCTTCAATTTTTGTATTTCTTACCCTCTTGCTTCTTTGTAAATTACATATTTTTCGTGATTTTTCACTCGCAGATAGTTTTGCCATGCCTGTTTTTTGTATTTTATAATGGCTTTTACTTTATTGTTCCACCAGATAGTTCTCTTCTTATCCATTCACATGTTTTACTTAAATATATCTAAATTTATCTAAGTTATCCAAAATACAATAATTACTAGAATACTTTTTTCAATCCCCAATATATCTTCGCTATAAAATATCTGCCTATAAATCAGTTCCAATTCATGACTTCTCTTATCAAAGATCAAGCCTTGCTCCAGGTAGCATTTCGATTCTTTCCAATCTTATTTCTATCGACTATCCATAAGCCGAATAGAGAATGATAAATCCTAATCAATGACCAAATGCAAAGGTATGACCACAGACCCGCAATTATTGCGATGTGTGTATCTACTGGGAAATCTGCTCTTGTGTTCAACCAGCACAGAGGGCAAAATCGACTTGTAACGAAAGAGAAGTATCAGACGATAGAAAAGCTTTTTTGTCTGCTTAAAAATTTATCCGTACAACTCTCGGTCTGTGCTGTGAGTGAACTTGAGATAAAAATGACCCGGTATATCAAGGAAAGTACGTCGTTCGTGCATTTTGCATCGATAGGACCGTCTTTGAATTTTAGAGCCATGAGCGGCTATTTTGGTTTTGGAAATGGTCGTAAATCTAGGTACGGAATCATCTCTGCTCTCTATTTTTTATTCATTGGCGGCAATATATTGGCTTTTTCTGATCGGGATATGTTGAATTATTCAGTTTCATGTTTTTGTTAATTCTACTTCCTATTTTTTGAATTGTTCTATATCATATGATAAATCCATTCAATAATTTTATCAAATAGTTCTTACATAAGAGTGTGCATGACTTTTGAAAGTTTGTCCTGTATGCAGGCAAGAACAACTGACACTAAACTAGAGCGCTATATAGATGAGTATTCTCGCCGCCTGCCATTGTGTGTCCAGACTGTCACGTAACTGGCATAGTTTATACACGTAAATATAAGTAAAGAAGCGCTCTACCTTACCACTGACGTCTGACGTGACACTCAAGACACTAAGGAGGGTATAGGAGGAGTGCAATCTTAGTTGGAGGTAGTGTTCTCTGAATCATAGTGTTGATAAAATGGTACCAATTTTGCTGTACCTTTAGGCGCTGCAGTATAGAAAGTACTCAGTTAGGTAGGGGGTAGCGGAAATATTTAAAATATTGATGTTAGATTGCTGATGCAAAGTGCTATCCAATGTATGTTGTTTTTATATACGTCCGAGAATAATTGTGCTTACTAATCGTGCTCTGATTTTGATTATCGAGAATGTTATTTCCTTTAAAAATGCCCTGCAAATAGAGTAGATGTTTTTTACGTTCTTGCTAGAAATAAATTAGATTGCGATTCCAGTATATTCTTTTTTTACAGCAGTGTTTACCTATGAAATATTTGTGTGATATCGATAAATATATCGAGCGATCCAAAAAAAACTCATCCTTTGCAAATGTGAACATATCTTTGCTAAATACAGATAGAAAGCTAAAAGTGACTAGTGATATTTCAGTCAATATAAATGCAATTGCAGATGATTCGCGTAAAGACACGCTCCCCATTTCAAATTCCTACAGCGAATGATTTTTTTTGGATCACTCGATATAGTAACTCATCACATAAATTTATAATCACTCCTCTCTCAATCACAGAAACAAAAATGCATAAAACATACATAACATCCAGAGAGCACTATAACATCTAATAAAAGTACCATCCATCTATCTTCTATATATATGAAAATGAATCGCCAAATGCGTTGCTAAGCGCAAAACTTGAGAACGGCTCGACCGATTCGGATTATTTTAATTTTTTCGTTAAGGCATAATGAAGGATCTTATAGAGAGAATAGTCGTAAAAATTGCGAGGAAAATAGTGAAAACACCACTTTTCCCATACGCTTTTATAGTGTGGTGTCAGATATGTCATACACGTCAAGAACCATTATCCAAAGCACACCTTTACTATCTGGAACAATGAGCCTTTTTCCTGAGAAGAGTGTGGCCTTTCGCTACAAGAGGGCAGCACTTCTGGTAGGGACAGGGACAAATAATAAACCTACTCCATTTAACACTGTGGAAATATAGGTGATAAAAGTAAATTATTTAATATAATCAAGCAAGTAAAAAATTATCGTGTACCATAAGGCATTACTGAAGTGTACAAAAGCAGGAAGTTATTTTTGTAAGTAATCGTCATTTAAAATTGAGATAATAAATTAATAATAAAAATCATTACTCTGAAATTCGTTTTATTTATTCATTTTTTCTATTGGACTGCACATGGCCAATAAACAACATAATTATTTATTTCAAATTTTATATATCTCTGCAATTATAACTGCTACGGTAGTAACTCGCCGAGTACTGCTAGTAGACATATATAAATATATATCCAATTTGTTGTTTCTTCCTTTCGTTGTTCTAGTACACTATCACCAATCAGCACTATACGGATCTTTTAGTTACACTATAGTGTGACCAGACTGGGCGATTTATCGCCAAATTGGCGATTTTTTAAGTCATCAGACGCCTAAATTTTATCCTAGGCGATTGGGCGATTATTTGGCGAATTTCAATTTAATTACTCCATCAAATGTAGACCAAAAATAACTTCATGATCTCAAAATTTAACAAGATATTTAAATATCTAACAGCAAGCTCTAATAAATAGAAAAACATCGCCTATTAATTCTATGACTGAGCCATGAAGTCGTAACCTGGACATAGAACAAAGACAGCCACGGTCGTATAATATACCGTGGACACAGCTAATGATAGATTGACGTGGTGTGTGTCGATTGTCATTTGTCACTATAAACTTTTATCGTTTACCGCCTAAATCCAAACCGACAAAATATTTGATTTACTTTATCGTTATATTTCTAGTAGTGACTATTTGAATTTCATGTTGGAAGCGATTATACTAATAAGAGTTTTTATTAAGAATAGGAAACGTTGTTGCGGAAATTTCGAAATAAATACAGAAATACTTGAATTGTTCACCTCAAATATGTACAATGACGATACGGAAGATTGTACAGATGATCTGGTCACAGCTTTGGAAATTGCTGGCGACAATTTCTAATCAGGTGCAATAATTAACCTCACCTAAAGTCCATTAATTTTTGTTAGAAATTTTATATTTTATTTTCACTGAAGACTGATGGTTTTGTTCTTGTTAATCTTTGTATTTCTTTATAAACTGTTATCATAAAAAATGAATTTTATTTGTTTTCATTATACTAGGAATTTCATATTATTTTATATATCTTTTTGTATTTATTAATGTAAATATGTTTTGTAACTTTTTTGAGTAAAATTATAGCGATCCATTTTTTTATTTAAATTGGCGCCTGACGTTTATTGATTTTAATTGGGTGACTTTGGCGCAAGTGCAGACATCTGTTGGCGAATTTCTCGCCGAAACATCTGGTCACATACACTTGTTAGTCCACAATAGGCTTTTTCATCAGACCTGTTTTGTGCGCATGTGTCAGTGTCGGCCATTTTTTTCGTACTGTTTTATGTAAACTAGCATGTTACTATATCTGTAAAATGATAAATAAAATTAACAAGTGTTAGATAAACTATATATAATAAAAACAAATAACAAAAATATTAGAAAATAAGAGTCTTTTTTTGACAAAATAAATTATTTCAATAGTTTTTGACTGTTATCTGTACGAAATAGAACAACAATACGGTGTTGTTTTAGAGTATGTATAAATCATTCAATGGCAACACAAAGCCATTATTTTATACATTTTTCAAAACCTTGCCTACAATATCGTAATAAAATTATTGCATCTTCAGGCATAATACATATTTAACATGTTCAAAATGTGCAAATGTGACTTATGGGTGAAAAAATGTGGCCGAAGTGATAGAGGTTTTCGATCGTTTGATGATGTTACTAAAGATACGTAGAAAGTGGTCCAACAGAAGAAAATCCCAATACCCCTCTGAGTTATAAAGAATGTCAACACATTAATAAATCTCACAAAAAGGTACCCTATAGTTATATAATATGTAATAAGGAATGCTTTTGGAGTTTATAACCTATAATTTGCTTGTAGGTAATCAGAGCAAGAACCAGAATGATACATTGATCCATAGTTGAAATTGTTTAGAACATCCTGTGAGGGAAATTTTTGCCAAATTTGAGAATAATTTGAGAATAGAATTTGTGAAACGCTTTGATTTTGATCGTGTTGTTTCAGAATGCCCAGCCATTTTCCTATGTCAACAGCTGGATCAACCGGTACTTTATTTCTGATTGCATTTATTACCCCGAAAAATAAGTTTTTTTTAAATATACTATTTAATATTATATAATGATTATAATTAAATAAATTAAAAGAATAAAATAAAAAATAACATTTTGAGATTAAGCTTGATGTTTATTATCATACTACCTACTGTGTATAATGAAAATATATTAAAAAAGTATTATTTTCCACATGAATTAGAATGCTTTTGCAAGTGCTATTAATTGATTGACATAATTTATTTAAACGTAATAATAATTATTATTTGTTTTTATTGTTTTACACATAATAAACAAGAGCTTACGTGTCTATCAGCTCACTTTTTTTCCTTTTTGAGGACGTGCATGGCACTGTTTCATCTTTTTAACTGTTCACAATTATGTGCTTCTTCAGAGTTATATAACAGTGAAGCACTATAAACGATTTTGTCTAATAATAAAATAAATAAAAGGCCTATTTTGGTACCCCCTTTATAGGACACTTGCCCATTGAAGATTGCAGTCCTCTTCTACAGTCCATACTAGACACACAATGGCAGGCGGCGATAATACTCATCTATACAGCGCTCTAACTAAACAGCTCTTCCATTCTGACAGTTGTTTTTGAATTATTTGGATCTACCACTACCAGCATAATGTCGTATAATGACGTCCCTTGCTAATGGTCAGCACACTGGATTGAATTAAGGAGCAAATACTTTATCCTTACAACATAGAAATTAGCGGAAACCTTCAAATCCTCTGTTCTAAAAATGATACATAAGTTAGAAAGTTCACTTTGTATCAATTTAGTTTCAACTTGGTAGAGACTAATTATTTTAAAATCATTACGCTGAAACTTAACTTTAAGCCTGATAAATCCCAAATGACAAAGTACCTACCTAATTATTTGGAAACTATAAAACACTTTCTATCATATTAAGTTACAAATAATTTAGTTGATGTGTTAATTTGAAAGTTTAATCCCATAATGGAATTTGTAATCTCGATTTAAAATTTGCCTTGCTGGAAGTTTACGACTAAAATGGACTGTTGCAAAATAAATTACCTTTTGGAACAAGTTCTATTATTTCGAGATCTTTCACTTATATTTAAACATTAAGTGCGATCGTCTTTAAATAAAACAGAACATATATTATAACATGTTCCCAAAGTTTCGCTGAGCTGAAAGTGATAATGGAAGTAAAATTTTGTTTACATAATTGAAGGGGAGTCAAGGTAGACAGTTACTCAGTCTGTCTGAGAGTCTTTATTGTATTTCTATGGTCTGGGAGCCCAATGATGGCTTATTTGTCTAATTTTTGATTATGTTGGTGTAAGGATTTTACTAATTCTGCCGAATTTCGGATTATAAATATATGAAGTTTCAATTAAGATTTGCATGTAATATTAAAAAAAAATCAGGTCATGAAGTCAGAGATATGTTATATAGTCCATTTAAATAACCAGTTGTATTACGTCAATTGTGAATTGGACATATTCAACGTTATCAAATCGTAAAATAAAACTGACTAGAATCAGCTGATGATTACCTATTAACTGGCTTTTCCAAAATTCATAACATTAGCCTGACCAGAGTTAAAATGGCCGTCGAAAATTGACAGATATATGGATTCGATATAGGAATATGACATTGACTGATGACATAATTTAAGCCAGGAGGTGTATTCTGTATATCGAGTATCGAGTCCATCGAGATCGACAAAGATTCGACTGAAGTCGATAACAGTTGAAGATCGAAATGTTATCTCTGAAAATATGCATATCCTGAGTGATGTTTTATTATTATAGAAAGTTGATGTAATGTTATTTAGTCTATGTTTAAATAGTAGTGATGATGATTTAGAAATACAAAACAAAACGAGTGTTCTGTTGAACGAAACCAATCGAACACAGCCGAACTTTTAAACGTACCAATCACATATTAGAAATTAGACATTTGATGAACACAACGCTTGTTGTGTTTCTATCTCAAAATCACCATGAAATCGAGAGAATTTTTAACGAGATTTGGAAAAATTTATTATAGGTTAGGTTTGTTAAGAAAACTAATGGAAAATGAGATGGCATTTGGGAACAAACCTTATTAAATATCAATTATCATCTAATGATAATTTCCACAATATTTTTGTAAAAATGACTATTGTCAATAAATTAAGAGTGGAAGAACTGCGGTTTTGAAGAACTATGCCTGAATTTAGATACTTGCGAGACAATAATTACAAATACCTATATTGAAGAAGTGTTATAATATTGCCATAGGAATGGGAGTAAGCATTAATTCAGAATTAAAATAAAAAATCGACAAGTACCTAACTACCTTATGAAAAATCTGATCAAAATCGTCCCTAAGAAAAAAAGACCACTGCATCTGTTCAAGTCTTATAATTAATTTACAAAGAGCACATCATATGACAGTTTTAAGTGAAAAACATGAAATGTTTGAGGTTTAGATTTAAAATGCAATACTACAAATTTGTAATTTATATTGTTGTTAATACATTTTTCACACACACAAGTTTCACATCTCATTAACTGAATGTAAGAAATAAAAGAAACCTTTGTACTTTGTACCTTTATTTTTTCAAATCAAATAACATCTTATCTCTGCATATTAACTAAATACATATTTTCCATTTTTTGCTTACTATAACCTTACTTTACATTCTTATTCCACACAAACTATGGGGTGGGTGGCTTAGGGGTTCACTGATTCATGCTTGATGAGGTGATCTGAAAAATAAAAAAACATGTGTTGAACACTATAGACAGACATATCTGAATACCTACGAGTATTGAGTGAAAAATACGGGTACCCCATAAGCAGAATTGTATCCACATAATTATTCCTCGCAGGTTATTGTTCCAACATGAGATTCTGATTGGCAACTCTACAATTATCCATTTTGCCAACTTTTGAGAACTTTGACTATTTTCCAGTTGCTTTTGTTTAGTCGGATACAGCTTCCACTTATGTAGCGCTGATGAAAGCTAACGAGCTGGAAATCAGGTGATCCGTTTCCGTCCGTGATCCGTCAAGAATACAAAATCAAAATCAAAATTTGTTGTTGCCAGATTGCCGGACGCCCAATACGCGATGGAATGAAAGTTAACGTATTCAAAATGAATATTTTAGCGCCGCGCTGCGCCAGACATATCGAACTAATTATATTCGAATATCAATCTAAAATCTCTTGGGACGTGCATGGAGCGTCCTTCCAATTTTTGTTCCATCGGTTAAGGTGATCATCTTGACCAGAATTACACTGATGAGTAATAGAGCGTCCGTATACGGACGCTTAATTACCACGGACGCTCTATTAAATGCAATTTGTCAATGTATGGACGCTCTGTTGATATTTTAGCTAAGAAGTCGATAAATGTACAGAATATACAGGTCTCATAGAAGAGTTCCATACCGAAGACTTTTAATGACTTTGTGTTTTCGTAGAACTATCTATGAAAGTATTTGCCCAGGAAGTGCGGGGTAAAACAGCTAGTAAATATATATATAAAAGCGAAAGGTGAACTCACTCATCATGAAATCTATGAATCTACAAGCGGTAGAAGTCTCAAATTTTGCAGCGGGCTCCTTTTAGAACATAGGTGCTCATTTAGATGAGATTTTGCAAAATTCAAACCCTAAGGGGTTAAAAAGGGGTGACAATATTTGTATGACATTACGATAGTTTTCATAGAAGGGTTTTGACTGTATATTAAAGATATTAGATATTTGAGGGGGCCTTTATTAGAGCAACAGAAGCCAAAAATAACAGTTTTTTAGAATTTTTATCTGTCTGTCTGTATATTTGTACGCGCATCACGCAAAAACTATTGCATGGAATTGAATGCAGTTTTCACCGATGTATTACTAGAGGTCTATTATAGAATAAAGGCTACATTTTATCTCGTCTATCTGTCTTTCTGTATATTTGTAAATGCATCACGCAAAAACTACTAAAAGGAATAGAATGGAATTGAAAGCAGTTTTCCACGTGCAGGAAGTCACGGGTAAAAGCTTGTTATTTATATAAATGGTAATCTACACTCACGTTCACCTTTCAAAATATGTATTTGACATAAACAAACTAACTTGTATTATGATTGGGTTGATATTCACAAGTAATGTCTAAATTAAATACGAAAGAAAAACTACAAATATTATTAGGTACTATTCGAACTGATAAACTTCGAACAAACTTTTTATATATTATAATCACATTGCACATTTGAATAGACTATACAAGTTTTCCTAAACATGTTTCATCATCACATTGCTTCATAGATAAAATTGCTTGATAAGCTCAATAATTTATACCGTGATGATCGATTTGGCCCCATTATTAGCTATCCTACAACAGCATATTCATCTGTCACCAAACTTCTGAATAAATGTTATTGTTATTTAATCACCACTGTGATAGTCAACTTCCTATTCTCTTTGTTTGATGCCTTTGGTATTCTCTAAAATAGAAATTTAGGCTAATTAAGCTCTGAATTTTTATCCTTTCAGAAAAGTTGGAGATTCAATTTATTTCAAATAAAAGCTTGAGAGGTTGTTTTTCAAGCGTTGAAGTAATTTTAGACCAGCTTGTCGACCTAAATTTGGAAATAACATAGATACCTCCAATATGCTGGTAGCACAAATATATTCGAGAATCCGAGATAGTTTTCAAAGTATGTAAGCTATTAATGCCAAATAAAAACTTCGGTCTTGTTATTAGATACTTTTGAATTTTACATATACAGTAAGATTTTATGTGCGGCTTTTTCCACCAATTCAGCCACCTACTCAAAATGCATACAGTTGGTTTCCGTGTGGTTGACGTGACGCTACAGGAAAATAAACTGTCGCATGTATTACCGCTATAGAGCAAAAAGAGCAGAAAAGCCGGTTTCTTCTTCGGCCAGAATATGCGAAATCGTATTAAAGGGCAGCACTCCCAATTCAAGTTTCATGAGTGAGCGCTGGCATTTCAGAATTTTGAACGTGATGCATTTGTATGGATTATCAATAGCTCGTAGTGTGCGCCTTAAGCAAAAAGTCTCTTTGATATAATATATTAAATATATAAATTTTAAGAATCCTCAATGTTTTTTCTGCTTCTTTTCACTGAAAGAGGATGGTTTAGTATTTCTGTCTCGAATTTCGTTGCTACCCAAAAATTTACCTTCAAGAGATGTGAATTATTTTCTTTTTAAATATGAATAATTGGCAAATAACTATGCTCAAAATGTTTCGGTAATTTTGAATTAGTTTCTTTGGTGGTCACATATTCGTAAAAACTCAAATCCGAAATCATCTTCCCTACAATAAACGCCCCCGAAGGAGGTGAAGGGGACAATTTTTATCGAAAATTTAAAATCTGATATGGCACAATTAGAGATAGGACAATATCCGGAAATGTTTAAATTGAATTTTTTTTCAAAAGAGCTACGATTTTCGATTTACAGCGATTTTAAAATCTATATCTATACTAATGAATAAAATGGATGTGTCTGTTTGTAATATCAAAATAACACGTTTAAACTAATTGCATATAGAAGTATATGTGTCACTTTTAACAAAACAACAATTTTTATAACTTTTGACTGTTTGTTTCGGCTAATCTCCGTAACGGCTGAACCGATTTTGGCGGTACTTTCACTGGCAGGTAGCTAATGTTTTAAGGAATAACTTGTGTTTATTTTAGAAAAAAATATATACAAATGAATAGAATCGAAGTGTATGATTGTAATATCAAAATGACATATTTAAACTAATTGCATATGAAAGTATATGTGTCACTAATAACAAAAAAGGTGTTTTTATAATTTTGTCTGTTTGTTTTTTCCGGTGAATTTCCTAAATCGGCAGATAGCGTAGACAAAGCCGAGTAACAACTAGTCTCAAATATGTGTAAGTATTTTAGATATGTGGAGGGGGCGATTTCAGTCAAAAATTGAAAATCTGTGTCAACCAAATTAAGGACCAGATTATTTGTAGTAACATTTATATTGAATATTTTTCCCCTAAAGTTACGGTTTTTGAGTGACTGCGGTGGTAAAATCTAAAATATGCGTATTTACGCGACGATGTTCTTATATATCTGATTATTAACAAGTACAAGCAAAGAATAAACATGGGTAATAGTATAAGTGAACGTTCAAAGATTTTCGTGACTATTGCTACACTAAAAAGTGTAAGATAGATATTTAAAAAAAAATTGAACCGACGTTATTAGTTGGTGCACTGAAAAATACAAAATAATATTAATTCTATTGGTGCTGGTGCTTGTGAAGTTAGAGCCAGAAGTCTTCAATCTATTAATAAAGTCAGTCCAATTTTTTGTGAAAAATATTTATATTATTTCAAAAGTTCTCAACATCCAAACTGAGGTGGATTCATTGAGAATCAAGGTCAAACTCAATAAGATTCTAAAATTTGCTTGTTTTTTTATTTCGGATCGATTCGATCTCGGTAATTATTATAAACACATTCTGTTTGACGGTTTGAATTTGAATTACCTTTACAGATATTTGTTCAACGTAAATATATACTGACGAAAAATATATGGAAAAAATATACAGGGTGGTCCGAATAATAATTGAGAAACTTTAAAAGCGTATTCACCAGATAAAAGTATTTAAAAAAGTTCATATAAACTTATCTCCAAAAACGCTTCATTTTGGAGATATGGGGTGTTGAAATATTGCGAAAAAAATTCTTTTTTTCTTATTTTTAAAGAATCTCTTCTATATTTTGCTTTCAAGCTTAGTAGGTTTTATTGCCACTCAACAACTAATTTATAGCATAATAAGCACTTGTTTTTGTGTTACCAATGGCTTCGTGAGATCATTTTAATTATTTTAAATAATAAAAAAGTTGTACGACAATGGTTTAGGTGCACATGCGCACAAAAAATGTTTTTCTCAAGAACGGCTCGTTTTACCGAAAAAACTAAAGAGACCATTCTTGTCTAAAATTGATCAACATATCTGAATTTGTTAATAAAATTGCGATAAACCATTGGCACACAACTTTTTTATTATTTAAAAAAATTAAAATGGTCTCACGAACGCCACTGGTAAAACAAAAACAAGCGTTTAACATCCTATAAATTTGTTTTTAAGTGGCAATGATACCTACTAAGTTTGGAAGCAAAATCTAGAAGAGTTTCTTTAAAAATAAGAAAAAACGATTTTTTGGCAATGTTTCAACACCCCGTATCTCCAAAACGAAGAGTTTTTGGAGATAAGTTTACATAAACTTTTTTAATTATATTTATCTGCTGAATACGCTATTAAGTTTCGCCAGTGGAGCTTTCCACTTTTTTATTTTTATTATTTATTTTAAGGTTTTAACTAAGATTTAGGACTAAGGTACTACTGTATATACCTACATATTTCATGCGCTTAGAAAATAACGGAGAATCTGGAACAGATTCTCGAAATTAAATGAAAATATGGGTTTTCAAAATAATTTTTGATGAATCTGTTTTGCATCAACCTCTATGTAGATATCTAGGTAATTGCTATTCTCGAAAACATGCGCTTAAAAAAATAAAAATCAGTGAGTCCGAGTGGAATTCCGAGAAATTATTATTCATTGTATTTAATTACCAAATAGAAAAGTTTAATAAATTAAAATTTTCGGTGTTCACTTTTCAAGCCTGATAAATATTTTATTCAGCATTATTCTAAGTCGAAAAATACAATAATAGCAACTAAGTACTTAGGCTATAAATTGTTTACATGGAAAATACAATCTATATCAGTCGAGCACAGCCGTACTATCCTTTTCTCGAAGTAGTTTAGGCCACTTTCGACCCCCCTGTAACTTCGTTGTTGAGAAAGCTAGAAGTCTGAGAGACTTAGAGGACATAATATATCTAGCTATAGTTCGAAATTACATACTATTCATGACTTTAGTTTAGAATGTATCGCCAGTTGAATTTCTGTAATTCAGTCACTGACACACTCACCGATCATCAAAATTCTAAGGTACTTCTAGAAGACTCAGAAACTTCAAATTTGGAATTAAGTTATTTTTTTTACGTATAATGAAAGGAAAAACTCAAACATTCTTAAATTTCAGTTTCGTTTTCATAATGATAAAAATGATTATGATTATATTCAAAGACCGCTCAAAGTTCGTACGACTCCTCACGCTGGAATTGTAGTACTGAGTACTAGTACTGACCAGTACTGACCCACAGACAGAGACAGAGTACGCGCGTGTAGCCAAAGTTCCGGTTTTCCAGTTATTACTGGGATTTGCTAGTAAACGCTTATTTAATAGCCATGCACATAGACTATCAATTGCTAAAGTAAAAGAAATATTACCTGAGAAGAAACAAAGGAGAATTACGTAAAAAAAGAAATGAGATACATTAAAAAACATAAGATGTAAAAAGTATCTCAACACAGTTCTTCCAACGCAAAAAGTTGTGAGATCACATTTAAAACCAAGTCAATTAGCTTAGCTCCTACTTATGGAAGTACCTATTCAACAACATTTTCATAAATTTGATCTAATTATTTACCCACCATCATTTATAGTCACCCCATAATTATTAGACATCTTTATTTTTATAATACATGTATAATGACTTGACAATCCAAAGAAAATAATCATTTAAAAATTTAAGTATTTTAAATACTAGTTTATTCTTACGTGAACATGTTGCCGTGATATTTTAATATTCCTACATCCTACATGTATACTATTCTAAAATCTAAGTTTATAACGTTAGTGTATTATATTTCATTGGTATTTGATTTTTTCTGTCAGTGAGGGAGCCGTGCGATGCGATGATGGTGGGTAAATAATTAGATCAAATTTATGCAAATGTTGAATACGTACTTCAATAGATAGGAGCTAAGCTAACTGACTTGGTTTTAAATGTGATCTCACAACTTTTTGCATTGGAAGAACTGTGTTGCGAGACTTGCATTTTTTTACATCTTATGTTTTTTAATGGATATATATATATATATATATAATAATAAATCAGTTGAACTCCAGTTTGTTTGTTCGCGGTAATCTCTGAAATTAATGATCGGATTTTAATGCTATTTCACAGGTAGATAGAACTTGGCTTGAAACGGAATATAAAATCTATTTCATTTAAATCAGATGTCAGGACAAATTAGTTATACTCATTTAAAGAAATTAAGCTTTCAACTTTCCATCTACTCTATACTATTTTGACATATGGGTAATCTGCTTAAGTTGACAGACGTTGACTGAATTGTGATTATACCTATATATCGTAATGGGACAGAATGTTGAACGAATAATTATTTTTAAAGGCTTTTGAGGGAACGTTTCACACAATTTCGTTAGTATTCGTTTTATTGTGCATAATTGAGTTTTCCTAGTACCTATGCAGATGGTCAAGTCATTCTGCTAAATCAAATATTGCTGCCTTAGCAAATCCAAAGGATTCAGTGAATCCGCAATACTACAGGATAGGATCCAATGATTTTAAAGTCATTTAGGTAAGGATATTAAAAGGAAACATAATTCCACATATTCTGATGAAACATTTCGTGCTGCGACAAAGTTCAATATTACTAGTTATTTGTCTCTATACGACAAATATAAAAGCATGTGATACGATAGTAAATGTAAAATTGAAAGCAAGAGGATGTGTTGCGATCAAGTGTAGCGATTTGAAAAGAGCAAATACAATGGTTTCATTACTAAATGAGAAAATTGGAGAGGACTATGCAGCAGTGATTACTAAAAAGCAAAACCCGAGGATAAAAATTGTTAATATGATTGAGAAATATTCAAAGGAAGAGATTGAGCTAATGGTTAAAGATCAAATTTCTATTCATGGAAGTGATTTTTTGAAAGTAGTCCATATTGCTGAAAGAATCGATAAAGTTAGAAAAAAGATATCTTACGAAGCTATACTTGAAGTCTCAGCTGGTGTATTTAATAAAATTATGACACGAGGTAAAATTTTTATAGGTTGGTTATCATACAGAGTATTTGAAGATATGAACATACGTAGATGTTATAAATGCTGTAGATATAATCACTCAAGTACGAAGTGTTTGAATGATATCATTTGCCCATGTTGTGCTGGTAATCATTCTAGTACTGATTGCAAAAAAGACAATCCTATAAAATGTGCTAATTGTGATTTTGCAAATAAGAAATTTGGATTACGTCTTCCAATGGATCATATGGCTTTTGAAGTGAAGAAGTGTCCAAGTTACAATCACATAGTAAAAAAGATGAGAGAAAATATAGACTATGTTGAATATCCGCAACCATAGCAAGCCTGATCAGGATTTAGAAATATTTTTATGTTTAGTTTCGAAAATTATTCAGCTAAAAATGAAATACGTTGTCACAATGTTGATTGCCTAAATAGAAATCTCAATGAGGTAGGTGGACTGCTTATTCTACACTTGAATATTCAAAGTCTTAATAGACATTATGAAGAGCTACTTATAGAATTGAAAGGTCTTAAAACTAAACCTCAAGTTATTGTGTGTTCAGAGACTTGGTGTTTGGCAGAAATAGGGTTATTCAATATAGATGAATACAAAATGTATTATGCTAATGCTGAATTGACCAAAGCTGATGGTATTGTTGTTTATGTAAGAGATACTCTCAAATCTAGTGGTAGAACGGTGGAGATTGGGTCGATGAAAGTCATGCAACTTAAGGTGTTTGATGATAGAAGTACGGCTACAATTATTACGGCAATGTACAGAAATCACAGTGTAGATATTGGATGTTTTTTGAATAACATCCAGACTTATTTGAGTAACTGCACCAATATTAAAGAACATGTCTTAGTTGGAGATATTAATATAGATATTTTGTCTGATAATCAAATTACCCAAGAATATTGTGAGCTGCTGATGCAATATGGTTTCGTGTCCTACATCAATGGTACTACTAGACCACCTAACAGAAATGATCAACATAAGGGATCGTGTATAGACCATATATTTGTGAAATCAGATCAATCAGAAGTTGTTTCATTTGTATTAGAAGATCCTATCACTGATCATTTCCCTATTCTAGTGAACATTAATAGACATTTCAAATGCAAGAAAGAAGAGAGTAAGTATAAGTTAATTAATTACAAGAAATTAAGTGGGCTGAGCAAAAATGTTCTATATATAGAGAACGTAATGATCAATAATGTAAATGAGATGACTGATCAATTAGTTGATAAAATTAAGTCACTTATTAAGATTTCGACATTTGTAAATAGACCAAAAAAGCGCTTGAAAAGTAGATCTGACTGGATAACACCGGAATTAATAATTGCTTGTAATAAAAAAAAAGAAATTGAGTAGTTTAAAAAAGAGATTCCCAAATAGGTTGGATATTAAAGAAGAATATAATGCTTTTGTAAAATCTCTAAATAAAAAATTAAAAATAGCAAAGTGTAAATATGATAAAACTAATTTCAAAAAATTCTCTAATGATGCAAAGAGTATGTGGAATTTTGTAAATAGTAAATTAAATGCAAAAATTAAAAAAGATAGGGTAAATATAAATGAAATATTTGACACTAACAAAGAAGTATTAAAGGACGGATTTGAGATAGGTCAGGAGTTCAATAATTATTTTACCACGATCGCTAAGTGTCTTTCGGATAAAATAGTGTCTGATTCTATGTATGTTCCACTTAGAGTTTGGAATAATAAGTCATTGCATTTAGAGGAGACAAATGCAGGGGAAATAGTAGATATTATTATGTCAATGAAAAATAAGAAGGTAGGTGGGATTGATGGAATTACCATCGCTGTTTTAAAATGTATTGCTTTGGATATAGCTGAACCCTTGGCAAAAATAATTAATAAATGTATGCTATCTGGTATTTGGCCTAATCATTTTAAGAGAGCAGAGGTTGTACCAATATATAAAGCTGGTGATCATAAATCAACAAGTAATTATAGACCAATATCCTTATTATCAAATTTGGCTAAAATATCTGAAAAAGTGATACACAAAAGACTTGATGATTTTCTAGAGGGACAGGGAATGATAAATGGGAGACAATTCGGATTCAGAAAGAATAAATCGACTAATGATGCCTTAAATTATGTCAATAACTTCATATGTAACCAACTTGACAATAGCAGATCGGTAATAGCAATATTTCTCGATCTAGCGAAGGCTTTTGACACGGTAGTACATGAACTTCTATTGATTATATTGAATGATATAGGTATAAGAGGGATTGTTAATGATTTGATGCGTAACTATCTATCAAATAGATTTCAGTGTGTTCTCATTAATGGTATTAAAAGTTCTTACAGCTTAGTTACTTGTGGAGTCCCTCAAGGTTCAATTTTGGGTCCATTATTATTTAATGCCTATATTAATGGGTTATTGAATCTTAATTTACCGGGTGTTATTGTATCTTTTGCGGATGACACAGTCATTATTTGTAGTGGTGAGAGTTGGGATGAAGTTACAGCCAATGCCAAACATTCTTTAAAAATTATAAGGAAATGGTTTAATTATCACAAAGTGTCTTTAAATATGTCAAAATCCAGTGTTTTATATGTGTCTCTATATGCGGATAAGCTCCCTGTTACAGACGGACTCACAATACATGATGATGTTTGTTATAATAACTTAAACTGTGGATGTGATAAAATAAAAAGGGTAAATGAAGTTAAATACCTTGGTGTTATACTAGATGAAAATTGGAATTGGAAGAAAAATATTTTTAGTATTGTTAAAAAAGTAAGATACCTTCTTTTTGTTTTCTATAAAATGAGATATATTCTTGAAAAAAATGATTTATTAAAATTATACCATGCTTTGTTCTGTAGCGTCCTATTTTATGGAATTATTTGTTGGGGTTCAGCTTATTCAAATACATTAGGGCCGATAGTAAGAATACAAAAGCGTGCTATCAAAATTTTAACTTTTGGTAAACAACACAACCTTTTTAGTGAGACACGATTGCTGAACATCAATCAAAAATATATTTTGGAAGCACTAATAAATAATTATTGTAATCTACGGGAAGAGTATACTATTGCTGAAGTATGTTTATTTTCTAGACACAAATCGCTTACAGTAAGTAAAACTAAATTAAATATTGGTCAAAAAACTAGTTTATATCGATCCAAACTTGTCTACAATAGATTAGATAACAATCTAAAAAAATTAAACTTCTCTAGAGGGCGTATTAAATTTCATATTAAGAGTTGGATTTTAAATAATTTGAAGTTATAATATACATAGATATTGTTATGTTACTTAAAAAATCTGTTTTAATATTTAATACTTCCTATATCATGTGTCTTTCTTTACATTTGTAGTTGTATTTATAGTTTTGTTGCATTTTAATTTTATTATTTGTTTATTTATTGTATATTAATATGTATATTTAGATTATGTTAAGCTTGTAGATTTTAATACATTATTAAGTTCAGGTCTACACACAGATGCTATTTGCATCTCGGTAGGGGATTGTTGGACTTTATTAAGTCAGACAATCTATTAGCATACTATTTTTTAATCAAGATTTGTATGTTAACCTGAATAAAGATTATTATATTATACTTTTCAGATTAGAAAAAAACCGATGATCGCACGAGAGGATTGGAATATTTTCATTTCGGCGTTTCTTAAAACAACACAGCCTTCTGATGATAAGCGCAACAGATGTCATTGTTACAGGAGGTCTACAAAATAGCCCATTTTTCCTTTATTTATACATTATAATCAGCCACACTATACACAGCTCTATTTCTTCTCTGCAGTATGCTCGCCTTGAAACATTTTGTCCTCCAGCGCTTCTTAAAGGCTTTCACTGAACCAATACTCTCGTTGTTCATGCTTCATGATTCTAGTTTTTCTATTATTAATCAGAAGCAGTGGTACGAAAAAGTGAGGTTGAAATTTTAGGTAAGTAGTAAGTAAGTAAAATTACAATTAATTTTGTACGAATAATTCTGCTTTGAAACTGAGCAATATAGATATCTTTTTTTATATTCTATGAATGTGTTGTTCGAAATTTGTAAAAAAAATATTGTGTGGTTTTATGAAACCACGAAGCAAGTGAAACTTTTTTATTTTAATAATTGTAAATCAATAGTAGACAAGATATTCAACTATAAATTTTAATTTCAATGTATATAGACGCATAATAAAAACTGAAAACAATATTTATTTAAATCATTGAATCATTCGGAATTTCAATTATTTTATCTTGAGTCTTACAGTTTATAAACGTAATTAACATTTTATGCTAACTAAAATAAGTAAACAATTAATTACATTCTATCTTTTCAATGTATCTAAAAAAACGTATCGATTTAGTATCATATCTCGTTGTTGGTATATTTCTATCATTTTTCGTTTCAAGATTGAATAGTTCTCTCAAGTATTCAGTAAGTGGAGCAGATTCGTCTTGCTTAAAATCTGTATTGAAATCACCAGATAAAATAGTAGGCATTCACGAATATATTTCTCATGAACGGAAAATTTGTGCCGAAGAAGTAGGAAACGGAGCTAGATTAAAACATAGAAAATCTATATCATTTATTTTTTGATTCACTTTAATGTAATTTGACGGGATTATGAATTTTCTGTTGTTATCATGTTGACAAATAGCTGCACAAAAATCTCCCACAGCAGATTCGGATGCAGTTGCTTGACTAATACTCATGTTATTTATGTAAGCTTGCATTTCGGATTGAACTCCCAATGAATTGTCATTGATTTGTAACTCCACCATATCGAGAGTTAATATGTCTCTGTCGACTGTAATTGGGAATATTTATTTGCTCAGTATTTTTTAAATTAGTTTCAGATTAAACAAGGGCGTTGATTGATTTTGTCACTAATGTAGAAACATCTTCCGAATGAGCTCGTAAACTTTGTACATTGAATGTTATCATTGTTCTGCCAGAAAACACCTACCTCCAAGGATCTGCCGAGCGCCTCTCACTCTATCCCCACACCGCGGCCGTAATGCGACATTAGATAGATAGAAGAAAAAAATTGAGGCGATCATAAGAAAGTTTCACTTTAATAAATATTAAAAAAAAAATTGGACCGACGCTATTAGTTGATGCACTGAAAAGGATAAAATAATATTAATTCTATTGGTGCTGTTACTTTTGAAGTTGTGCAGTTGCAGTTAGATTGATAACTTTTAGCACCAACTTCACAAGTACCATCACTAATAGAATTAATATTATTTTATACTTTTGCAGTGCATCAAACAATAACGTCGGTCCAATTTTTTGAAAAAAAAATTATTTCACACTTTTGAGTGTACCTTACATTAGTCACCAAAATCGTTGAACGTTCACTAATACCAATGAAGATAGTACTTATCCTATTACCCATGTATAATTCTTCGCTTGAAGTTGTTATTATAAAGATCTCAACGCATCGCTACGGAAATACGCTTGAGTATTCTATATGTTACCATTTTAACACCGATTTAACTCGAAAACCGTAACTCGAAGGAAAAAATGTTCATTATAAATGTAGCTACAAATAATTATATCTTTCAATTTTCAATTTTCGAAAGAAATTGCCCTCTCCACATAGCAAAAATACATATTTAACATGCGTCTATCTCGAAAACCGTAACACTTTTGAAAAAATGTTCAATTTAAACGTTTCCGGATATTGTCCTATCTTTAATTATACCAACTCAGATTTTCGATTTTAGAAAAAATTCGCCCCCACCACCCCTTTGGGGGTGCTTTTCGGAGGGAAGTAGATTTCGGATTTGCGTTTTTATGAATATGGGACCATTTCTCAAGCCTCCCCTTTCAAATGAATTCAAATTCATCAAAATCGGAGCTCGTTTACTATATAAAAGGCGCGCACGAACCAAAAAAAAAAAAATAAAGCTGACAGTTGAATTGTATACCTCCTCCGTTCGGGGTTCGTCAGTCAAAAATGGCATGACCCAAGTATGAGTACTAGAGTGCTAAATAGGGGCGGTGCACACATTTAGAACACTTACGTTGCCATATTTAGAACATGAGTCCGTGCTTAATATTTGGTTATATTCAAGCTTCCAGGAATTTATTTTCCATATTATGCCACCACTCCATGGACCTCTCCCTCAAAGTTGCAGTTGTTGCAATTCAGGGTGAAAATAAAACGTGCAGCCATAAAATATACTATTCTACGAAGCACTTTGCAACGCCATTCTTGGAGCGATAATACAGTTAAACGTTTAGGTCGAAAATCTAACTGACATCCAGGAGATTGAGTTGTGCTCTCGAAAATTTAGACTTCCTGAAGTAGAGATACCGCATAAACTAAAATTCCATATACATTGGTTGGTAGGAAATTTCTTAGACTATCCTTCAGAAGACATCCTGTAGTTGCTCAAAGAAAATCTCAAAACGTTAATCCAGCACCAGCTGCGAAGCTCAACAGATTAATTGTTGAGGATTATTTTAGGACTTTGAATTGTGTAATGACTGACTTAGCTACTTTTTAATATGGATGAAAAGGGATGTCAATTAACAATTCATTTCAATTCAATTATTTGTGGTATCAGAGCATACCAAAAATATAACAATAGTGTCTTGTAGAAATGCTCTGAGTCAGGTGATTCGACCTGTTATTCTATTCAAGGGACAAGGAAATAAGCCTGAAATTTATGACATGGATCAAAACCATTCATGACAGCAACAGGCAGCATGACCTGCGATACCTTTGTTAAGTGGATTGGACATTTTTCACAATATATAAACTTCCAGGAAAAGTACTTTTGATTTTTGATGAAACTAAATCCCATCTCGATGCAAACATTGTTGAAGCTGCGAGTAACTATAGGTATGAATTACTGCTCATCAGTGTTCCGTTATTTTGAATATCATGGGAGCTGCAGAGGTATTTTGTTCTCAAGCTTGGTAGAAAATTAACAAAATCTAGCTGTGGCATTGAATTTTTAAAAGTTTGGCCTAAAGCTACAACCATTTTTAACGTATCTGCAGGATTTCAGGTTACTCGTATATACCATTTTGATTCAACAACTACTTATACCAGAAATAGCGTATGTACTGTCAACACAATCGGAAAGATCCCTAGAGAATCCAAATAATGTTGATTTTAAACAATGTCTAGCTTTAAATCTGTCAACAGAAGAAATTGATTGTCCATCCACCTCTACTTAGAAGGCCTTCTTTAGCCGTTTTGATCAGAATCGGCTCCAACGTGTCTCAATGAGGACAGTTCAGATGATGAGCTGAATAACATTCATTCTCTGAAATACTAAAAATATCAGAGCTACCAGTAAAGTCTCAAGGGCCATCGAAAAAGATATTAAACTATCGAGGGTTGTAAGAAGACTCAGGGCATTAGGTAAAGTCGTCGATTACAAAGAAAAAAGCGCTTCCGTCCGAGAAACAAAAAGCCAGTTCAGATAGAGCAATGGGTACCAGTATTGCATTTTCTCAGAAAGAATCATAGTTTCATTTTCATTCACGAAGATTTTGATGGACTAATAGACAATAAATAGGTCTTGCTCTCATTTAGGTGTTTAACATGTGAAGACAGTGATTAACAAATTTAATAATAATAATAATAATAATAATAATAATAATTATAATAATAATAATAATAATCTTTATTCAGGTTAACATACAAATCTTGATTAAAAAATAGTATGCTAAAAGATTGTCTGACTTATAAAGTCCAACAGTCCCCTACCGAGATGCAATTAGCATCTGTGTGTAGACCTGAACTTAATAATGTATTAAAATCTACAAGCTTAACATAATCTAAATATACATATTAATATACAATAAATAAACAAATAATAAAATTGAAATGCAACAAAACTATAGATACAACCACAAATATAAAGAAAGACACATGATATAGGAAGTATTAAATATTAAAACAGATTTCTTAAGTAATATAACAATATCTATGTATATTATAACTTCAAATTATTTAAAATCAAACTCTTAATATGAAATTTAATACGCCCTCTAGAGAAGTTTAATTTTTTTAGATTGTAATCTAATCTATTGTAGACAAGTTTGGATCGATATAAACTAGTTTTTTGACCAATATTTAATTTAGTTTTACTTACTGTAAGCGATTTGTGTCTAGAAAATAAACATGCTTCAGCAATAGTATACTCTTCCCGTAGATTACAATAAATATTTATTAGTGCTTCAAAAATATATTTTTGATTGATGTTCAACAATCGTGTCTCTCTAAAAAGGTTGTGTTGTTTACCAGAAGTTAAAATTTTGATAGCACGCTTTTGTATTCTTACTATCGGCCCTAATGTATTTGAATAAGCTGAACCCCAACAAATAATTCCATAAAATAGGACGCTACAGAACAAAGCATGGTATAATTTTAATAAATCATTTTTTTCAAGAATATATCTCATTTTATAGAAAACAAAAAGAAGGTATCTTACTTTTTTAACAATACTAAAAATATTTTTCTTCCAATTCCAATTTTCATCTAGTATAACACCAAGGTATTTAACTTCATTTACCCTTTTTATTTTATAACATCCACAGTTTAAAGTTATTATAACAAACATCATCATGTAATGTGAGTCCGTCTGTAACAGGGAGCTTATCCGCATATAGAGACACATATAAAACACTGGATTTTGACATATTTAAAGACACTTTGTGATAATTAAACCATTTCCTTATAATTTTTAAGGAATGTTTGGCATTGGTTGTAACTTCAACCCAACTCTCACCACTACACATAATGACTGTGTCATAGTACATATTTTATGCAGGCTTTCAGGTTTATTATAATTATTTAATAAGAACATTATTATTTTTAGAATTTATATCTTATAAGGTATATGGGAACTAGCTTAAAATTAAAATTTTATTTGTGACTTTTTGAAAATATGGAAATGAGTTGTAAAAAAATTGTATATGATTTTGTATTCGATATGACCTGAAAAATAACATTTCATTGCCGTTGGTTTGATTTTGATTATTAAGGCAATTATAATCAATAAAATGTAGGTTTGACCATTTTTGTTCTATATTAGCTCTTGGAGAATTGAAGGTTGAAGGGAAGGTTTTCTGTTAAGACTTCTCATCGTTGATACACCTCTCTGTAGGGATCAGCCCAAGTGGGAGTAAATAGTGATGTACGCCAAAGATTTCAAATTTTTCAATAATGAATCGATTAGGCAACTCTTAAACCCTCTACACTCCAATCTTAGAACAATGTATTACCTACATATGTATCATTTCCTGATGCCGTAATAAATATGTTAAATGGTACCAACTGGTTGGAACTGGCAAATTATTGTGAGGCTGCCGGTCATACAGAAAGGAATTGATTGCGGAATCCAATAATTGGTCCTTGTAACGGAAACTTATGAAACGATCCCACTCGATGTATTTTTATATAATGAACAACCCAGAAGCGTACCTCTGACAGACGGGCCCATTGGCATATTCTTATATTGTATTTAAAATAATGTTATGATATTCAGTTTTGTTATAAAAGATATGTTTTTCATTCATTCATTCATTCATTCATATGTATGATTTATATGCTGTCAACGATTTTGGATCGACATTTGGAAAAGTGTACTGAGAAGATGACGTTGCTGCGTTTTTTTGATAAATTATAGGATTATAGGGGATCTGAATGTCTTCTTTCACTACCATATACAGGGTGTAACTGAATAAGTGTAAAACATTTAAGGAGGTGATTCCTCATCGAAAAAAAGATAGGATCTTTCATATAAAGAAACTTCATTGGAGCATCCCTTGTTAAGATACAGCCCCTTAAAGGGGGTACATAAAATTTGTATAACAATTTTTTTCACAAGCACTGAAAAAGTTACAATATTGAAATTAACCTGACGTTTTGTACTACCAAAAAGACACTTAGCCAGTAATTTATTTGGTTTACCCCATGGTTGTAAGGGGTGAAAAACGCAACCCCTAAAATTTATTTCCAATGTAACTTTTTGTCTTATTATTTGTTTACCATTTAAAAATTTATTTCCGATAGCCTGTTTCATTCTAAACAAAAAATGTCTCTTGGGTTTTTTGCCCAAAATAAACCAGTAAGCAGCAAAACATTTATTTTACGAACAACTACAGAGATACATCGTCATAAATGCGAAAATACGAAACTAATCTATCTAGTAGGTCGCTATTAGCGATAGTGACAATTAAATTGGTATGATGCTGTCAGTTTGGGAATTTTCGAAATTGAATTAATACTAATTGTGTGTTGTTGTTCTGTTCTTACTTTGTTACTTTAATAATTCACTTGTTAATAAAATGGCATACACAAATGAGGAAATGGCTGATATGCATTACGTTTACGGTCTGTCGCAGGGGAATGGGTTAGAAGCTTCTAGAAGATATGCTGAAATGTATCCTCAACGGCAGCATCCTTCACATAGAATATTTGCTCGACTTCATCAACGATTACGAGAATATGGTTCATTCGACAAAAGAACGCAGGATTGTGGTCGCCATCGAGAAATACGAACACCACAGCTTGAGGAAGCAGTACTTAATTTGATTGAAGAACAACCTACTACCAGTACTAGAAAGATTGCTTTACAGCTAAATGTTGATCATATGACGGTATTTCGAATTTTAAAGGAACAACTCTTATACCCTTACCATCTGCAACGAGTACAGGCACTGTTACCGCGAGACTTTCCGAACCGTCTTGAATTTTGCAATTGGATGCTGGAAATGATTAGAAGAAATTGTGACTTTCTGAAGACGATAGAATTCACAGACGAATGTAGTTTTTCTCGGGACAAGATTATTAATTTTCATAATTACCACATATGGGCTGATGAAAACCCTCACGCTATTGTCGAAACTAGCCATCAAGAACAGTTTTCTCTTAACGTGTGGCTCGGAGTTATTGGGGATGATTTAATTGGGCCTCATTTTCTACCTCCTCGATTAAATGGTGAGGCATACGTTCAATTTTTAAGAGAAGTGCATCCAGTACTGCTGGAGGAAGTTCCTTTGGGCGTCAGAAGGGATATGTTTTTTATGCATGATGGGGCTCCCGCCCATTTTAGTAGCACGTCAGCATTTAACTGAAACATATGCAAATCAGTGGATAGGTCGAGGAGGACCACATAAATGGCCCGCTCGATCCCCGGATCTCAATCCTCTCGATTTCTCTATTTGGGGCCATTCACAGCATTTGGTATATCGTACTCCTGTTCGCGATGTAGAGGACTTAAGAAACCGCATCATCGATGCGTGCAGGGTAATCAGAGAGACTCCAGGAATATTTGAGCGAATACGTGGCTCAATGCGCCGACGTCTAGACGCATGCGTAATGTTTGAAGGTAGACATATTGAACATTCACTATGATTTCTACATGTTGTGTGTTGTTATTAATAACTTAGTTTTGTTTATTACCCTTTAATCGTTTAATGCAGGTACTAACTACAAAATAACAATAAATCCAGTTCGCATTTATGACGATGTATCTCTGTAGTTGTTCGTAAAATAAATGTTTTGCTGCTTACTGGTTTATTTTGGGCAAAAAACCCAAGAGACATTTTTTGTTTAGAATGAAACAGGCTATCGGAAATAAATTTTTAAATGGTAAACAAATAATAAGACAAAAAGTTACATTGGAAATAAATTTTAGGGGTTGCGTTTTTCACCCCTTACAACCATGGGGTAAACCAAATAAATTACTGGCTAAGTGTCTTTTTGGTAGTACAAAACGTCAGGTTAATTTCAATATTGTAACTTTTTCAGTGCTTGTGAAAAAAATTGTTATACAAATTTTATGTACCCCCTTTAAGGGGCTGTATCTTAACAAGGGATGCTCCAATGAAGTTTCTTTATATGAAAGATCCTATCTTTTTTTCGATGAGGAATCACCTCCTTAAATGTTTTACACTTATTCAGTTACACCCTGTATTGAAAGTAAGTATGTAAGTACAAAGCTTTCAAGCAAAATTTTGGTAGGTATATTTGCATTATATAATCCAAAGCTAGGAGATTTAGGATTGGCCTCTAGTAGATTTTTGTTTAGAAAATTAGTTCCAAAAAGACAGTTGCCAACGAATAACAACTATTCGCAAACAATCTTAACAATCGTTTCACTCAGAGCATAAATGCTATACCCTATACCTTTCACAGGTGAATGCATTATAAAATGCGTGCACATGCGTGAATCCGCTCAGTAATAAGGACTCGTAGCGTGAGGACCATAGAGGAAACGAGATCGGCTAGACGTTATTCAAAATAAGGGTTCATCATGCATAAACATAATACTTCTGTTTCTGGGCTATAACAATGCTGAATTTCCAGAGAGATCCGTCGGAAATTCAATCGGGCCTTTCCCTTGTTTGGAAATTGTCTTGTATAAACTCCACAGTCGACGTCTTTCTCTTCTATATCGCGGATACAGCTTATCGAGCTTTCCCTTTTGAACTTCTGTTCGGCATGTTATTCTGGGCAAGCCTAAGAGCACAGAGATTCTATTTAGTAAGATATCCTATCTATTGGGATACTCTATCTAGGTTAGGTTTATTTAATTCAAAATGAAGTCCATGGATGGATCCGGACAATGTCAATATTGAAATGATGAGCACAGTAAGACATTTCCAGGATCAAGATCGGTTTCATCATTGAATAGATGTCCTAATGTTGAACGCGAATATTTCTTGTACATAACTAGTAAATTCCATATCTTTGCATAGTATGCGGAATATGCTTGAGACAGGGGCTGTTTGTATCGATCTGAGAAGTTACTTTACGCTCAAAGTTGACTGAAAATTGGATGAGATGAGATACTTAGGTGAACCTGACCTCGCGGTATTAGTGGCGTGTATTCTGATACAGCATTTTAATATGTCGTTCGAAATTACTGAGATTGTCAAGATTTTTAAATCTACCCAAATCTTATTACAGTCGATAATCACAGAAGATATTCCTCCGGCACTTCCCGGGCAAACACTTTGGTAGATTGTGGTACGAAAATCCACGAAAATTGAGCCACAGAGTCAGAAATACTTCTTTGAAAATGAACAGGTATGGAATCCTCCTAGGAGGCCCTGTCACACTTACAGCCAATACCAGGTCATTCTAATAACATTCTACATACATACATACCAAAAAGAACATCAGTCCTAGACTTCAAAAATATACAATAGACTTTTAGGTACGGAACTGATCACATAGAGTTCTACGAGCATTGATAGATTGACAGTAATTATGCAAAGGTTTCATAAACACGTGTGCAAAATTTGGTTTTGGTGTAAGAGCCCATACATACTTTTATAGTTTTATACATATATTTCTATAATATAATATTAATATACATATCGGGGCGACCGAGCTATGCTCGGTAAACACAATTTTAAGTCAGTATATAAGATTTACTAAGGATGTTTAATCGTAGTTCGAAAATGTGCATATTTCTAGTTAAAATGTATTGCGATCGGTAAATCGGTCAATATTGCATTTATCGTTCACATAGCTCATGATTCACAGATCTCAAAATAAAAATGAATGTGAAACATACCAGAACTCAGCTGTATCATCAATCGCCTTTTCGACCACCAAACCCCATACTGAAATTTTTATAGCAATCTGCGGAGCCATTTCCAAAGTAGCAAGTTTGGACATCAGCGGTCACACCCATTAAAAAACGAAAGTATCGCCAATCGATTTCTTATACCAGAACTAAGCTGTATCACCAATCGCCTTCTCAACCACAAATCCCATACTGAAATTTTTATCGCAATCTGCGGTGCTATTCCCGAAGTAGCTAACGTGGACCTTGAGGGTTACACCTATTAAAAAGTATCGCCAATCGATTTCTCATACCAGAACTCAGCTGTATCATAAATCGAATTCTCGACTCCGAAACACCATGTTGGAATTTGTATCGCAATTTGCAGAGCCATTCCCGCAATTGCTATTGTAGACATCGTGGGTCACACCCATTGAAAATGCAAGTATCTCCAATCGATTTCTCGGGTCTTAAAACCACTTTTTGTAAATTTTTCTCCAAATTTGCCGAACCATTAAAGAAAAAATTTATGGACCTCGAAGGTGACACCCTCGCGTTTTTTCATAACCACTTTTATAGATAATCTTAGAAATCAGAACCTTATCCATATACCAAATTTCATCAAAATCGTTAGAGCCGTTTTCGAGATAAAATTTATAATATATATATATATATATATATACAAGAATTCCTCGTATTAATATATTAGATAGATAATATAATTTATTTACTGAAGTTTATAATTTATAATGTAATCACATTCTTGGAATGGTGGATGGTGAATAAATTGAAAATACTTACGAAGCAGTATAGGTCTGCTTGTGTGTAAGAAGAATACATCAAACCTAATAATTATAAAGATTTACAATAAAACATGATATGTTATATATCAAAAGTCAAATATAAGGATATAGATATATAACAATGTAGGAATGTGGAAATAAGGAATACAATTTGGAATACAAAGTACAAAGAAATTTGAAAATATACATAATGTAAAAATATTCATCAGAGTATACAACTGTCCTATGATAAGGAGAGCATAGAATTCTTGCATTCAATTATCGATCATCTCTTGTTTTTAGAACGGTAAGTATTTTGAACATAAAGCTTTAATTTATTTTTAAATTTTCTAGGATTTGGCTCACATCTTAGTGTATCTCGTAGACTGCTGAAGAGTTTGGGACCCAAGTATATAGATTAGAATTTAGTGATTCCGTAAAGTAAGGAATAAAATTCATACCATCTTCATGTCAATGTTTTGTGATAATCTATGGCATTCACTAAAAATTCGCTAAGGTCAATTATACTCTGATGATGTTCGGCCAGCTTAGCAACTTGAGCCTGGTGACTCACTTGACGTGTATCAAAGTATAACAAACGGTCTACAATAACTTATGAGACCGGACAAAACCATAGATTTAATTCCTGCCCATTGTGTATAAATATCATAAAAAGAACTGAATTGTCTTCAAAAAGAAACCGAATATTGATCTAGGTTGTTGTTGATCAAGGAACGACCTCCCACTTTTTTCTAAAAAAAAATAAAGTTGAAAAATATTTTGATATTTATCCGACATTGACCATGATAACAACACGACATTTTCAATTTAATTTGTGGATCTGATGAAATATCTCTCCAAGGATATTGCACCTTTGCGGAAAATTGTATTGTGGAAATTCCCTTAGACACAAAAGTAGAATTCTCGTAGTAGGATAAAAAATTATGCTCTTGAACCTATGCGTCCAGAAATATATAACATTACTCAAAAATTCTTCTAGTCATATTTATTTTCCACCTCACCCTCTCAAATAATCTAATATAGTAGGGTATGTTAAAAGGGTGTCTCCTTATGGCAATACTGTTTACTTACACAATGCCCTCCTCGTGTGCAAAAGGTTACGGTATTCTTCCTTCTCTTATCAGATTAGGTAGGAAAATTTTGAGTTTATAATGGATCAGGGCAGACAAAAAAATAAGATCTGGCTCTTCGAATACGAGGCTAATGACAGTAGACTTTTGTCTTTACATTTTATTTTATTTATTAAATTTACGGGATCACCCTATTACAAATATATTATAAATTTAAATAATCACAACAACACGAGCAGATTCTAAATCTTATTATAACAACAATACAATTAAATATTTGCACTTATATAACATGAATATAACAATAGTTCAAGGAAACTGTGCAGACAACATCTTACTAATAACCATGTATTTAAATTGCTTGAATGATGTGTTAAAAATATGGATATCTTGATGACTATTTAAAAAGCATAAGGCCCTATTAAAAGGATTGTTACGTCCATAATTTGTTGAATGGTAATCTATGTGGAAAATCTCATAATGTCTAAGATTTCTTTGTGGAACATTAATTTTTATTTGATTAAGTAAGTTTGAACTTTGTATAACATTATTTAAAAGCTTGAAAACAAACATTATGTCAAATTGCAACCTTCTTTTCTGCAATGTCAGGTTGTCTGGTATTTTATAAAATGAATCATATCCAGATCATTGTAATCAAAATATATGGGGAATACCATATTACTAGTTAACAAAATAATTAAGTGTAGGATTTGGAAATACGACAACAGTATCACTATTAGAGTTAATTCCGCTTACTGAAAAACCCGTATGCTATCTAACCTAACCTAGCTTAACCTACGGTACTTAATAGGGAATCCAAACCATGTGACTTTTCAAATGTCAAACATGGCGTCTGGTTGGCAAACAAGGTTGTAAATTTTTATTGTTAGGTAAATTTCTTATAGAAATATACCTATTGCGATCGTTCACACTTTTGAATTTCGAAAAAATTTCAACGGCATCAAAAGTTTATATATATTTATATATATATATATATATATATATATATATATATATATATATATATATATATATATGGGATATTACGAAATTTGTTAACACGATAGAGGTCGCAGTTTTGAAGGTATCAAGTTCAAATTTGCTACAAAAATCAATCTCTCAAATATCTCAGTCGAGTTCGTTATTGGGCAATATCGGGTAAGTAGTTTCAAAATGGCGACCATTCCAACATTTAAAAAAATTATCAAAAAAGAGCCGTACTTTAAATATTATTAAAAATAATTTTAGGTTATAGATATAATCAGTATCTACAACTTTTGTTTAGATCAATTTTTCATCAAATACACAGGTAAAAAAATAAAAATTAATAAGGAAAAATAACAAATATTGATAAAACATGAACACTCAATATAAATTTGATGTAATTTTACATTATCTGGAGATCTTAGTATAGACCCTGATTAAAAAAATATATAGTATATTTATTGAAAAGAAATAGGCGAAAAAAAATCTGCCTTGAAGTGGACTCGAACCCTGTCTGCTTTATATTCAACAGCCAAAACAAAACCCTCTAACCGCAAGGCTATGACAATTTTATGTAATAACATGTAGGTATACCAATGAAAAGGTTGTTCAAATTTCAATTCAATGAATTTTGAAAAATTTACCTTTCCGCTGACTACAGGCCATCGGGATTTTTTTGTATTGCTCAGAAACGCGTTCACGTAGTTTTCTCGTTTTTATTCTAACTTTCGACGTTTTTGCAAATAGTATTTAGTGTTTAAATAAATCTTGCGTGTCATTGCAGTGATTGATAATGAAAAGTTCTTATTTGGAAACGTTTTGGCAAGAAAACCCAGACTTTATATATTAAACTAAGATGATGAGTATTACTATAAAAAAGAATTACTTACTTATGTTTTAATATGTATAATATTGGAATCGTTATTTTAGAACTTGTATAACAATAACGTGGAATGAAACAATACATGTGATAAGATAGATAAAAAAGACAATCATAAATAAATATTTATTATTCTTACTTTTACTACCCCTACTCCTAAAAGTATTTTTTTATAAATATAACAAATACAAAAGACAAAATCTTCAATACAACCTAATAGATCGTAATATAGGTAGGTACTTAAACCAGTTGATAAAGTACTTTCCTGATAATTCTGATCTGATAGGTCTGTTGGTGAAACACAGCCCGTCCATGCCTTTCTGCAGCCCTCCATCTTCCTGAAAACATTCCTCGTCACACTATAAATAGGAAATCTATATATTTTACAAATACAATTTCACCTTTATTAATATCATATGTGTTTCAGAGCACTTTATTCTAAATGATGAGATCACTGCTCTGTCAATTACCGGGTACAATCTAGCCTCATACTATGGAAGAAGAAACCACATACACGGTGGAGTGGCAATCCTAGTTAGGAACGATACCAACTTCAATGAGAGAAACGATATCAAGATAAAAACTGTTGAGATGCATTGCGAAGTTACAGCAGTTGAGATAAAACACCTCAATCTTATTGTAGTAGTTGTCTACCGTCCTCCTAATGGTGATTATAAATTATTTCTAAGCCAAATGACTGAGATTTTGGATTTATTAACTGTAGATTTCAAATATATTGCTATCTTAGGTGATTTTAATGTTTTAGTAAGAATAGTGATAGGAAATCTGATTTAACTGATTTACTATATTCATATAACTTCTTTGAACAAATTACTATGTATACCAGACAAAATGCATGCCTAGATAACATCTTCGTCAATTTTGTTAATATTCTGGACTTTAATACTGGCTTGTCAGATATTGTGACATCAGACCACCATGCAGTAGAAATAACCTTAAACATCAATTTAAAAGCTGATGTTCAGTCACATGCTAGCTTTTACTAACCCAAAACTGCCTCAGGTATAAATAGCCTCTTCATACTGTTAAACACTGTTGACTATTCTTTTTTAAAGTCTGATGGCTCTTTCTGAAAATACTCATAGATAACTTTAAAATGTGTTTTCCGATTAAAAGAAAATACCGTAGAATAAATGGAAGTGTCAGGTGATATAACTGTGAATTGGGCAAGATGAGAGAGCACAATAATTCAAAGAAACCGGCCCTAGAAAAAATAGATACAGACAAAACTTCGATAACAAGGTTAGGGCAGCTTGGAAAATAATAAACGATCAATGGGCTTTACAGAAACACATAACCACAGATATAAGTGCTGATGACTTTATTGCATTCTTTGCAAATGTAGCTCAGAATATCCTACAGGGTTTACCTGATGCACGTACAGGACATGAACAGTTTCTAACTAGAAAAAAAAATGAGGTGAGCTTCTCCTTCAGAGAGGTCACATTTAATGAAGTTAGGGATGCTATAAATAAATTAAAAAGTACAAATAGCCGAGAAATATATGGCTTCAGTGTAACACTTCTTAAAAAGATCAAAGCAACATTAATCATACCAACAACGTACCTCATAAACTGCTGTATCAATCAAGGGATCTATCCAAATACTTTAAAAAAATCTAAAGTAATTCTATAAAAAGGGGATAATTGTGATATGAATAACTACAGACCAATTACTATCGTGCCTACTCTATCCAAACTTTTTGAATTATTACTTAAGGCACAATTATTATACAATTTCTTTGAAAGAAACAGTTTATTTGCTAAAGGACAATTTGGGTTCAGGAAAAATCGATCGACTACCGGTGCCATATTAGACCTGCTTGAATATGTCGTTGAGGGCTTTGTGGAATGTCAGTATGTGACTTCTCCAAGGCCTTCGACTGCATATCGCATAAAATACTACTTCTCAAGCTGAGGCATTATGGTGTCAATGAACGGAGCATAAAGCTCGTAAGTACTTACTTAACGAATAGAACACAACGGACCTTCTCTGACGGTAAACTTTTGGAGCGTTCGACTATTAAACACGGCATCCGGCAGGGGTCCATCTTAGGTCCGTTGTTGTTCTTAATTTACATAAACGATATGGAGCTATGAACTAGTTAAAAACTGACTATTTTTGGCGTTAATACCACTGCAACAATAAAAGATTCCAATCTAAATTATCTCATTATCAAAATGAAAGATTCATTGAATGACCTGGAAAATTGGTTCCAGGCGAACAATCTCTCATTAAACGTCAACAAAATTGAAAATATTATTTTCAACCTCAAAAGAGCAAATGATGATAATATGCCTGAGACATTCAACAATACTTCAGTGAGACTACTTGGAGTGTCTCTTGCTAGAGCCCTCAATTTTGATGTACAAGTGGATCAGTTGGCAAAAAGATTAACATCTGCATTTTTTCTTCTAAAGAATCTTAGAAAAACAATTGATAAGACAGTACTACACACTGCTACTATGCCATATTGGCATGGGGACATACTGCGCAGGCTGAGAGGGCTTTCAGACTTCAGAGAAGGGCTGTACGAATTATTGAGGGACTCCAGTATTGAGAGAGTATTACAAACTTTTGTGAATTTACAGATTCTTACCCTACCATGCATTTATATTCTGGTATGCCTTATTCATGTTAAACGTAACATACAAAACTACTCCCTACGCAGAGATATCCATAACTATAATACTAGATCTAAAGCAAATATCGATATAGGGTATCTACGCCTAAAGAAATAATTCATTAGTACCAACAACCTTGGGCCAAAACTTTTTAACCAACTTCCTGACCATATAAGAACACTTAAAGACACTTTATTTGTAAGACTAATAAGAAAATAATTATTGAAGAATGCTTTCTATAGTGTAACAGTGTTTCTGAATTCGGATGTTCAAATCAATTCAGCTACTGCTATTCAATTTTAATTTGTTTGTAAAGGTTTGTCATTCTATGTCTCAATCTGTTGTTTATTTACTTTAAATATAATTGACGATTGTAAGAAATATAATATTTTTATAGCATGAAATAAACCATATACATACAATAAGAATTATATTTGGTAATCAAGTTTAATCAACTAAAAAAAATAATATTGTAACGGGCATATAAAAATAACTGGGATTTATTTATTTACAACAGTTTATTTATTTCTACACTAAGTACCTATTTATATCACAGACTAAATATCCATAACTATATACAATTTATATTCACTATTTATAATAACATGACTATTTACAACTATGTCCAATTTATACTCAACTATTTACATTTTATATTCACTGCCCCAGACTTACTCGTCTACACCGGGCGATTGGCCCTGACTGACTCTGACTCCGCAGCACTCTCCAATATTTAGGCAAGCATAAAGGCTCTCGTATTTTCAACACCCATCTTCCGATGCCAAGCGAGCTCTCCCGAACTTGCGCGAACGTCCGCACTCGCTAAGGTTCTCGGCCTTCCGACGAATCGCACACGCCCACCATTTGGCACCGATCACCGAAGCCAAGTTCGTTACATTATGTTATATAAGTGGTACAGTTTTGGTGGTACAGATTTTCACTTCAGATGCGCTTGTTCAAAGCACTAGGTTTTCCTACAACAGTGTTAGAATATAGGATATGTTTGTAATACCAACAGAATGTGTTTTAAATTAAGCAGAATTCTAGTTTGCAGTTTTGTTTACCTGTAATGAAATGTCTGCTACATGGTACTCTTTGATTTCTTAAAATCGTTTCTGTTAAATCTTCTATCTTGATCGCAGTGATCCACGTGTCTCTTCTTTTTCTCGATAATATATGGGTAATGTTGCGAGTTCTTAACAGCAAGGATGAGAAAATAATGAAGCGGTTAGTCCTGATCCGCCCAGCTTCCACAACCAATCACCATTCACCATTTATAATACCGGCATTATTCTTTCAAAATCACTGTATTAATTATATCTTAATGTCCAAAGAGTTTGGAAAAGCTTACGAATTCAGGAAAAACACAAATAAACAAATAAGACATTATAGCTTGTTTGCCAACCAGACGCCATATTGATTGTCTTTGACAGGTCGTTGGATTGCCTAATTGTATTCTGTGAGCGCGACTTACCGAATATTTGAGATTTATGTATTAACTCTGCTTATTATAGATTTAGATATGAAGGTTTGTCATTATATAGAATTCCTAGAAAATTCAATAAATCAGCAAGTAATGTCTGAAATAAATTTGGTCTTACATATTTCCTACGAATTTTATACAGTATCTACGATTGAACTTGAGCCATGCCAATAATAGAAAAAGGCAAGCAACTTCCATCTAGTTCGCAAAATAAGCATTAACACAAATTGTAGATACTATTGATAAAGAATCTACCTATGCTCGTTGTTCTCAACAAATAATAGCTGTCAAAAGAAATCTCACAACACTAAAAATATTTGTTGGCGCTTTTGTCAGGGTTTATCGGTACTGAATAAATTAGTACGAAGAATAAAGAGTTTTTTTAAATAAGGTAGATATGTATAGTTTGTTTCACGAATGATGGCGTCTGCCTTGGAAACACGTGAAGCGGATCAATTCAACAGATAGTAGTAATGGCGTAACGATTTCATTTTATTTTATTTTATTTTTATACGCTTTAAAGATATTCATATAATTATGAAAAAAAACCATCGATTGATTAAATAAACAATTAAAGATTTATTAATAACAATAATACAGAAACATAGAATACCTCATTTGCTTGAGTTATAAAATATAACATTATTTATCTGAATTTTCTGAAATGTCACTTTGACTTTGTGACGCCTTTAAAATAAAGATTGCGTTGTAGTCGGGTCCGACATACGACCAGCGCCATATCATAAGTCTTTAATTATACTATGGCCATATCATGGAACAGAGCTTGAAATCCTGATGTAGCATCTTAGATCGACAAACGAAGTAGAAAACTTCCTGATAATGAGATGAGATGGGAAGGCATCATGCGTGAAAAAAATTATTTGTGTCTAGTACTGAGTTTTCCACTGAAAGCTCAGTTGCGAATTTTCGATGAATTGGTATCGGACAAATAAAACGGTTATTATTTTGCTACATTCAAAGCATAATCTAACGAAGACGGCATTTATTTAATTATATCTGTAACTTCTAACTTTCGAGTAAGATTCTGGAGGAGAAAGTCCTTTATTTATTTTATTGAAAAGCTCTTTTTGTACCAATCTCACCAAGCTCAATAATATTGGCTGAATAATTTCATGAACACTGAAATGGATTATAATAGTATAACTCGTGCCAAATTTCCCAATATCTCTCACGTCACATTCGGATTATCAATTAGAGCAGAGCGCAATTGGTTGACTTCAATAAAAATGGGGAACACTCAAAGGTCGGGTAGTAATTGGGGGAGAATATGGCCAGATAATATCCTGCTTTCGGCGATGGGGCAATATTGAACAAGTTGTTAGATATATTTCGGAGTAATTTCGCTTTATCGGCCACCATTCTCTATTTAGGAGCATTGTATTCAATTGAGCTATTGCTTGTTGAAAGATGATGAATGGTAGATACAAGTAAGAAATTGAAATCCATTAGAAATTCTGTTTATGAAGAGAATTATACCTACATGCCTTCCATAAGATCACATAAGACGTAACATTAAGATGATTAAGAAACGTTAAGCAATCAAGTATGTTTGAAGCACGACACTAGTGCCATTCTATTTAAGCTGCGATCCACTGTGGAAAGCCGTGAGAGTAGAATTAATTTCCTCTAACCCTTTTAAATTTAATCAACAGAAGATATGATATTGAGCATTAGTTACAAAATCAATAAGGCAACATTTAAAATAGGTATAATGTATATTATTGAACCAAAATACTGTTTAGACTGTATAGCTTATGTATTCATCCTATTAAGAAATTGACTTAAATGAGCTTGTGAAAAATTAAATTGACTGTGGACTAAAGGTCTACTCAATGTTATTGATAGTTAAAACTCCCCTAATGAAATATGTAGGTACTTATTATATATGTGAAGATTATGCATTAGACATTTATAGAAATGAAGTGCTTGGTTGAATGATATCAATATCATTTATTCTCTAAAAATATTATTTAATTTAAACTTTTCTAGCCTGTCAGTAGATATACTAGGAGAGTTCTGGAACGGAAGTCACAGTAAACATGCTATATTTTCCAAAGGGGTCCCGAATAATGGTGTGTGGGCGTGCTGGATATTTTTCCAACGGGGTTTCATTATTAAATGTTAGATTCCTACATTTCATGAGCGCCATCTAGCGGAGAGGGGGTAAGTTACTGCATTTAGATTCCTACAATTCATGAGCGCCATCTAACGGAGAGGGGATAAGTTACTGCATTTAAATTCCTACAATTCATGAGCGCCATCTAGCGGAGAGGGGATAAGTTACTGCATTTAGATTCCTAATTTTCATGACCGCCATTAGAGATTATTAATTTAATTATTTTATTACTGAGGAAAAAAAGTTCACCATTGCGCGGGATCGAACCCACAACCACACACACCAACACGTTAACAGTCTAAGCGTTTTCCAAGCCTGCTATCTCGGTTACCCATGTGAATGTGAGAAAGCAATGTATATATTTTGGATGACGGCGCGTGCGCACTTACATCAGATAAGCGGCGAGCTCATAAATTGAAATGTTGTCGCTGTGTTAACATCGATGTCGACACCGCTTCGACGTGAGGGCGATAAGCCGTTTGGGTCTGCGCGCTCGGAAAACCCTTCTCGTTTCAAGCAAACGACTCCCAAAATCGTCTTCTGCCGAAAATTTGATGGCGATTCAGTTTTTGAATCATTTAAATCGGTCAAGATTTGATTTTCGTAAAGAATATACGAGTTGAATTGCAAATTATGCTTATTCGACAGCATCATTAAACGTGCTTAAGAAATCAGTGAAATAAAATGTGTTATGTTTAATATTGTATCAAAAGAGATTTTCTGAATAAAACAACATTATACTTAAAATTTGCTTTATTTAATAAATGATTTTATCAAACAAAATTTTTAGATAGAGTACGGAGTGATTCTTCTTGATGGCATCTCATTGCGTTGACGAAAACGTGTAGGATTTTTGAAAACCTTCTCATTCCAATCTTTTTCACTGAATTGGGTGGTTGGATTGATAGTCATATCATTGAACAATGTAAACACCTTTTGTTTTTCCTCAAAAAAGTTTAGAATATTTTTTAATTCCTCCAAACGTCGAATGTGTTGCTCCAACCTTTCTTTCAACATCATCGTAACTCTATGACTCTCAGACTGAAACTGCTATCAAAAAAACTTGTTTCTTGTCTACACCCCTCCAATAAAAAACATTTTTTTAAAATCTCTCTATTGCTCATAAAGGTAAAGTATTACAAAACCATTTATACAATTCATCAACATTTCTAAGACTACAATTATAGAATTGACTGCTACGTGTGTGGTGCATACATGATGTAAATTCGCTGTTGTTGAACAGTGTGCCATGAGTCATCAAATTCCTCCAAATTCACGACTCTACTAGCTTGCTCGCCGTAGAAAGATTGAAGTTTATCATCCAAAAATTGCTTCTTCTGATGTCCTCGCACATAGATGATATCAATTTCGTTGAGTTTTTCCTTCAGAATATCATCCAACGATTCGTATGGTATAAAGCCGGAAGAATATTTGAGGTTATGTACATGCTTCTCCAAATAACAAACGCCATATCGGTCTGCTTTGCTTAGCGATGAGAACGGTATTGGTGGTGATAGCAAATAATTACTACATCGACGGCCAATCCTTAAGGCAATTTCTTTGGGGTGGAATTGGCACTTCACATTGAAGCCTTGAATGTCTACGAACGCTATTCTCATCTCTCCTCGACGATGGTTGAACTTAAACTGAGGACAGTGGTCATCCTAGTTCCATCTCTTTATAATTTCACTGAGAGGATGTTGTTCAATTATGTTATCGTGAATGATGATGCAATAGACACAAGTATTTGCTGGAAAACCTTTGGACGCTTCTATTTCAAGCTTGACATCAACACTTGAACTTTTCACGCTTTCATCTCGGTGAGAACAATCGATGACAAATAGAGGTTTATCTGCAAATTCAGAGTAACTTAGGAGCGGCGTATGTAGATAGGAGTGTTTGTAGCTTTTTCCAAATTGAGTGTAGTTGAAGTAAGCTTCGGTAAAATCCCCCTTTTCAAAGTCCAAATGCATCTCCTTTGGATAGCTGTCTCCGTTCAGCGTCAAGGTGATATTCATGATGTTTGCATAATTAAATTTCGTAGGATCGTTATTCACTTGGTTCTTTTTGTGGTTGCTCTGGAAACAAACGATGACATAGCGAGGACTTTCTAAAAATGATGAAGTTTTCACCGACCAAATTTCGTTGGTGGCTCCTGTAGTGAGAGCAGGCAACATGTGAATTTCCCATTTTCTAAACGGTATCAAGATGGGAGTGTCAGCTTTGATTGCTTTTAAAAGTTGCAATTTAATTTGATCGTTTGGATGCAATCTTTGCACTTTGAGCTCGATATTTTCAATTTCCAATTGTACTTCAGTTGTTGTAGAATTGGCGATGGTAAAGCATTGATTGTCATTTTGAGCACGCACTAATCGGATGGTATGTTTTCCATATACGACATATTCGTAGTCATTGAAAATATTCAACAGATGTTTCAACGGAATGAGCATACTAAATGACAAAGTATCCGCATTGATGATACCAACATCTTTATCTGGACTCCAAGTCGCTATACTCAAGGGTTTAGACTCTTCTTCACTATAGCATAAAAACCCTCGAACGGTACTCACAATTCCAACGTCACGCACTGATTCCAACTCTTTACCATTTTGTTCGTAGCTAATGGATTGGAACATGAAAGCGCCAGCATTATTGACAAAAGATACTTCTCCATTACCCTTGGTGCGCTTAATTTTTCCACTGATATGTAACAGGCTTGCGTAAAGAGCATCGAAAGCATCTGATTGATTAATGCTAATTTCTATGACATCATTGTTGCGGAAAGATTTAACGTATGGATAGTAGGTACGCCATTCATCTTTTTGAATTGATGTGTCCATTTGAGGTTTTTGGAAAATGTTGAACACTTGCGGAGATAACATTGTAGCCTAAGGATTTGAGAAATCGGATATTTTTCACACTGAGTTCACGGCGGTGTTGGATGTTCTTTGTCTCGATGAAGACTGATGGCCTATTCGTAGGTAGATGTATTTTATAAATACCTAGTACCATAATTCTTTGAGATGTAATCGAATTATGATTTCTTCACCTTGGAAATTCACCAGCTGAAAGTTTTGGTCTAAAATTTTAAGTGTTATATTATGAATCTCGTCTGTAGTGATGGGTAGATAAATGAGAGGATTTGGACTTTCGTCGATAGCGTAACCAGGATCTTCTCTTATAGCAAATTCGTAGATTGTGTGCGAAGGTCTATCGTTGTAGAAGGCTCCCGAAGTAATGTTGGAATCGATGTGTATGGTTCGTACTTTTATAATGTTGACAGGCTGATCGGACATGTGAGTAACATTTTTTGGTAGAATCTTAGGAGAGTATCCCAATATGTGTGTCAAACTATCGTTCGGAGTGAAATCAATATCAAAATCTTTACAAAAAATTTCACATTTCAATGTATTATTATTCGGTTTGAGGTAGAAGTAATCTTCAGGCTTTACCTTCGTCGTCTTTGGTACGATTGCTTTCTGAATAAACTTTTCAATATCCTCAATTTCGTATGCTCCCGTTGGAATGTCGATGCTTTTCTTACCCTTTCCATCTACATAGTGGAACTTTGTACCTTCATCGATGTTGGGTATACTGTTGTACGAATGAAAACTTAGAAGAGCTAAACCATATTCACTGTCACGCTGCAAGTGAAGCGGTGGTGATAGATCAATTGAGAGAATCGAAGAATGACTCTTCAAAGTCAGTATTGTATCACTTCGTTTCATCGACATGACTGATACACAAGTAGTTGTGACAGTATCTTTTATTGACATAGAAATGCTAAACACAAGTGTCCACAATTGTTTTGATCATATGTTTGATATACATCGTAATTATAAAATATCTTAACACGCTGCTTTCCAAAATAATCGACCAATTCCTTTGGCGGCTTCAAATTTCCAAAACTATCGAAATATTGTATAGTGTTATCATTCTTTTTGTAAGCTACCCAATGTGTACCTGGATTGATGGAGGAATCTAAATTCACTACGGCACATTCGCGACGTCTTGTATGATGAGGAAGAGTGTCTCGCATAAAAACACCGCGAAAATGTGGAATTTTCAGCTTTTTCGCACATTCCATAATCTCCCCATCGTACAGAGCTCTGTTGGGTAGCTGAGCTAGTAGTTTTTTTGTTTCAAGTACAATCCTTCTCCTCCTTTATGCTGTTTCTTCAAGAACAGACCGAATCCGTTACGCGTTTTTCGTAGATACAAGCCGGATCCCAAATGTTCCATAGCTTTATTATGTCGTGCGTCTTCTTCCATCTTTTTCTTTGCATTTTTCGTGTCGATGATGGTCTTTGCGATGGCGCTCGCTCCTCCAGCCAGCGACCCTAGAGCCGAGAGACCGGCAAACAAGGGAATTAGCGGTAGAAATCCGCCACTTTTTGGCAATGGTATAATTCTAGGTACTCGAATACGTTTTCGGCCTCCACATTTTTTGACAGCTAATCGAGCGGCTTTCAAAGCAGCAGCAGATGACTTTTTCAAACTGCCACCTTCGTGAGGAGACTTTTCCATAGCTTGATGAATCTTCTTTGCAATTTGGGAGAATCGTTTATCCATACCCATGCCGAGTTTGCGTTTTGCCTTCATAGCGTTGGTGACGAACCAAGCAGCAGATTTTTCACCAAATTTTGCGTCTTTCGATTTGACTCGTTCCCAAGCTCTATGTTCCAACACTTGATCGGCTTTATGACGTTCTTCCAATGATTTGTTTTGAGAGTATGCAATGTCGTGTTCCCTGCAAGCTTCGTCCAACGGATTTATACCTCTATCTCCACGTTCTAAGCGTTCTTTCAATTTAGTTCCCGGTCCACAATAAGAATAGCCTGGCAGATGTAGTTCGAATGGTAGGTTATTGATAAGCGTATTAACCACACCCTTACCGTGATGAATCAACATTGAAAATGATGTCAATATTGAAAGACATGAACATTTATACAAAATCCTAAACATTTCATGGTATCGTGCACAACATGAGGGTTGTTCAACAGAAGCATACCTTACCGATCGAAAATTTAGATTACTTAAATGAAAGTCAGTCTACCAGCAGTAAGCATGGTACATTGCTACCACATTCATTTCGTGCAATCATATGTGGACCGAGTGGATGTGGGAAAATAAATGCAGCACTTTCACTGCTCTTCCACCCAAATGGTGCTAAATTTGAAAACGTTTACGTGTATTCAAAGTCATTGTATCAACCCAAGTATCAGTTACTCGAAGAGGTGTTGAAAAAAGTCAAAGGAATCGAATATTTTCAATTCAAAGAGAACGAGGAAATTATAAGTCCCAACGAGGCTAAACCAAATTCCATATTCATTTTTGATGACATATCTTGTGATAAACAGCAGAAAATCCAAGAATATTATTCCATGTGTCGACATCGAGGTATAGATGTTATGTACATTGGGCAAACGTATAGTAAGGCTCCAAAGCAAATGTTGCGAGACAATTGCAATCTAATTGTGTTGTTCAAGCAAGATGAAATAAATTTAAAGCATGTGTATGATGAACACGTTTCACCTGATGTCTCATTCAACGATTTCAAGCGAATGTGTGCTGATTGTTGGAATGAAAAATTCGGTGCAATGGTGATCGTAAAGGAGTGTGATCTGAATGCAGGTCGCTATCGATATGGCTTCGATAAGTTTATAAAACCATGAACTTATCATGAAAAAGTATATTCGTCAACATGAAACCACCCAGCAAAGAGGTTGACATAGTTCGCAAAACGAAAATCAATGAAATCGCTAGGATCATAAAAAAGAAATACTTATCATTGAAATTGGGTAAATCAGAAGAGGATGAGGCATTACAAAAATTTTTCAAACCCATATCGGTTCCACTGAAAAAGCAGCTGGCAGTAGCTGAAAAGCTTAGGAATGAACATACCGTACCAAAAAAAGAAGTGAAGACAGAGGATGCATCGGTCGGTGATGCTGAAATTCTACCACCATTCCAGAAACTTGAACCTATTGCCAGTACTGATGGAGATGATGAAGTGTTCGAAGAAGAAGGAACATTTGAAGATACAATTGCTCCTCAAGTCATTCAAGCATATATCGATCAGTATCCACCAATGAGTCATAAATTCTTAACACAATATTGGAGCAATGATGAGAAGATAGACAAAGTATACGGGCCCATATATGATTTTACAATTTCAAAATGGCGGCTTGGTTCAAAAGAAATCGATTTTGATAAGCAGCACATCAAAGTTGGTGGGCAGCAAGTGATAGGAACACCTGGGCTATATGAACTGATATTCTACGATGATCCAGAAAATTTCAACAAGGACGATCTCGTTGCGTACAAACACATTTTAGAACTGTCGAATGTACATAAAAAAGCAAATAGTGCATTGAAAGGAACTAATAGACGCAAATATATGGAAATCATCAAACCAATGTTTATTCGAAAGTCGTCGCGAATGGCGGAGGGACGGGGCTTAATGTCTTACAATTCCAAACCTATGGAATACATTTATTGGGATGACCCGAACGAATTGTGTGAGCGTTTACGATTGTTGTTGGCGTCCAAAAATGCTGGAAACACTTCACTTGACAATGAAATTATATCCATAATCGAAGAATTGAAAGAGGCCAACATCATTCAATAGACATCATTTCCAAGATGACCATCGATAAGTTCGGACATAGTTCTTCAAGAAAACGATTGCGCCCGTTGATTGAACTTGGTGATGGTTTAGCACATACTCCTGACGGTAATATTGATCTTAAAAAATTGAAGCTGTGTAACGTAAAAATGCCAACTAATCCTATGGATGCTACCAACAAGCAGTACGTAGACAATCAGATGAAACATTGGGCTGACGTGTTTACGAAAACCATTGAGGACCTCACCGAGATTGTGAAACAATTCGAAAAAAAATTTGAAATTGTTACCGAAACATTCGGTGACTTTCGTAATCGAATTAGCGAGCTGTCTGCAAAAGACGTTGAATACAAACAGACAGACGACATTCTCGCTAAAAAGCTTAATCACTTGCAGAAAGATGTTGAAACACAATTCTTTAAAGTGAACTTGGTTATATCAGATGTGGAGCGTGCTTACACAAACAATTTGAAACAACTCACTCATGCCATCAACAAAAAATTTGAAAATGCGACTGAAGCGCACACTTTAACCAAAAATGTGGAAAGAGAGTTGAATCAGTTTCGAACGAATGTCGTTTACCAAATATCTGAATTAGGACTGGATATTACAAATTTGAATATAAGCATAAAAAAAATCCAAGCATCCATAACAAATTTAGAGCAACTCATCACAAGAAAAAATAAGATAAAATGATGAATTTAATTTGAATATGAGCATAAAATCTAAGCATCCAAATTTTGAGCAACTCATCAAGAAAAAGTAAGCACATTCGCAGTAATGACTTCGAGAGAAAAGGTTCAAATTGTCAACGAGTTGCATAAACCTGCTCGTAAAACATACCCCCGACGACGTACAATCATCAAAGGTTTGGATGATTTATGGCAAATGGATCTGGCAGAGATGCGTCAGTATGCTGGACAAAATCGAAATTTTAAATTGATTATGATCATAATTGATTGTTTCTCCAAGTACGTATGGACTCGTCCATTGAAAACGAAAACCGGTGAGGAAATAACTAAGGTATTCACAGACATTTTGATGCACACGAAACGTTGCCCAAAAAATTTACAGACGGACCAGGGTAAGGAATTTTTTAATAGTAAATTCCAAGAACTTATGAAAAAACATAACATCAACCACTATAATACGTACAGCGTCAAGAAAGCTGCAATAGCAGAACGTGTAATCAGAACGCTGAAAGAAAAACTTTTCAAATACTTTAGTTTGAATGGGACCTACAAATGGATAGACATATTACCTAGCATTACAAAAGCCTACAATGATACACGTCACAGCAAGACTGGCTACAAACCATCGCAAGTTAATAAATCCAACGAAAAACTCATTCTCGATAAAGCGTACGCGCACTTGAAGATTATCGGGCCGCGAAAATTAAAAGTCGGCGACATTGTTCGCTTGAGTAAGACTAAACACCTTTTCGAAAAAGGATACACTCCCAATTGGACGACAGAACTATTTAAAATTGTCACTGTCAAGATAACCAACCCCGTTACATATTTGTTGGAAGATATGCATGGAGTAAAAGTCAGTGGGGCTTTCTACGAAGAAGAATTGCAAAAAACCTCAAATCCCAACATCTATCTCGTGGAAAAGGTACTCAGGAAGAAAGGAAATAAATTGTATGTGAAATGGCTTGGGTTCGATAAGAAACACAACAGCTGGATAGGAAAAGACGCAATTGTTTGATTCGTAAAAGGCCCCCCAAACTCAACGATTTGTGCGTGTTTTACATAAGAAACAATGCATTTTTACCACTTTCTGCAAATGTGACCCGTTTTCCCATTTAAATACATGTAAAACTAGAAACAAGCGAAAATGATGTCACGTGATTTTCCGATATAAATAACGTGTGATTTGGAAAATGTTTGTTAGTTGATGTGAAAGTCTGACGCCAGTATGCGAGGAAATGAAGAAACTCTCCAAGCCGTCAATCGAATTCTAGATCAATACGAAGATGCTGCCCAACGAGAGTATGACGATGGGGTCGAAACTAGAGCTCAAACCGAAAAACCATTACTTTTGATGACTTTTCCTCTACCGCAACCAAGTAACTACGAGGTGCGATGTGGTCTGAGTCCTACAAGAGACTTTGGTGCATGCGTTATTCTAAAGCGAATGTTTACGCCTTGGGAAATTTCATTCACAACCTACGAGTGGGCTTCAATCATCAACTTCTTACAAGAAATACATCAAAATGCCGAAGATCGTGCTGCTATGGACCCTCTAGTGACAAAATGTGGAGACTTTGTGAAAATGGTTCAATATCAGTATGGTAGCTACATGAACATCGTGTCTGTTTCAAAGTTCAATGTCAACATGAACCTGTACGAAGAAGACATTGCTCTCATTTTAGATGTACAGCATGTGATTTCGGATCGACTTGCCATGTTGGAATCCATCAATTTCGATGAATTTTATCGAAACTTATTTGATATTGTTAGAAATTGGTTATGTAATTGTAATATGAGTGTTTTAGACCTACTTTATGGTTTTTGTGAAGCATCCTCAATCGATTGTCTATATACTAATGCTCTAAGAGAATTATTTTATTATAATGCAGATATTGTACAGAATTTTTACATAGAAAATAAAACAACATAGTAAAATTGTGTGTTTTTTATTAAATATATTGAAAAAAAACAATCTCATTCATAAAAAAACATTGGAAAGCAAAGTTTTCAATTACTGCAAGGCTGCAAGGACAATTTCGTTGAAATTCGAAAATTGTGATAAATAAAACAAATTATGTCTGTATATATGTTTTTATTAATATAAAAAATAAGATAAATATAAGAAAATCTGAAACATTTTAACATAAATTTTGAAATCAAGAATACTTAAAGCTAAAAAATCTTTTTGAATATTCTATGATGGAGTACCTGTACACATTTTAATATAAATTTTGAAATCTTATGCACCCAACATTATGTAAATCATAATCACACTCACTCTTTTCCTTTAATACAAACAATAATTCTTTGAAATCATTTTGACACCAAAAATGTTTATTCTGATACAATTTAGATAAATCTTTGGTTTTGTAATTCAAATGATAATGTTCGCGAATTGCGATTATATTTTTATTATACGACTTCATGACATCTTTATAAATTCCAAAACATTTTTCACATAATATTAAATTTAGTTCGTCAACTTTATAAAAATGAACCCACACACAATACTGATTTTCGCTATATTCTTCTGTCCAATCACATTTATTTAAAATTGCACTCCTCGTTATAGTCCTATCAATTTCTGTTTCATGTAAAATATTTTCTAAACATATTAATGACACTTTGGCAACTTCGGCAATTTTCCAAATATTATTCCAACGGTAATAAGCGAAATTTTTAAAAATGTCTTCAACGACTATCCAAGGTAGTGCATAAGTATAAAGACAATAGTTACTAAAACTTAAAATACTAGTAACATTTTCACAAATGCTTTTTATACATAAAGCCTTTAGTTGCGCTGGTGATGTCATTTACCTAAAACAGAAAAATTTATTGATCATGATGACCCCACGGTAATGTATCGAAAGAGTTTGGAATTAGAAATCGTTTATCGTCGTACGGACTTAGAGCAATTTTTGACTGTTCTATACTAAAAACATTGTGTGCATATGAACGGATGCAACGCTGACTCGTCGATTTTTGATTAAATTCCTTCAAGCAATTGAAATAATCATCAAATGTTATCTTATTTTTTACAACATTATATTTCACTCCCTTTGATTTTTTGACTACTTTACCCCCCTGAACTTTAAATGTATACATTTTAGAACGCAAACCAATAAAATGAGTGATTATTTTACCATTTGCTTCATCCTTCATTAAACCCAACTTTTTCTTATTGACCAACGGTATTTTATAGATGTTTTCAACATTATAATCTGATGTATCAAATTTAGAGATATTAGCCTTTATAACTTCTTCATATGCATCACTACACAACAGTTCATAAATGAAACTATCGGTGTCCATGTATAAAAGTTTACATTTTTCAATACCCAATTTGGGTAGCATAAAATCATAATGAAAATTATACATGCACAATTTTGATAGATCCAAAATAGCCATTCCAACATACAGCGGTTTGTTGAATACAACTTCGGTTTTCTGTAATTCGATAGCCACCAAGTTTTCATCGAAAATTGTTCGGTTCCGGAATTGTGGACTTGCAATTAAATTTTTCGCTCCGTATCTTCCCTCCCAGGATCTTACTAGCTTAACAATCCTATGCTTACGGATATTTTCCATCGTTTTGCCAAACACCGCATTGTTCATAAGTTTGAATAAGTTCTTCTCAAATTCGTTCTTGGCTGCGGTCCTCAAAGTAGTGTTTAGCTCAATGTAAGATCGCAGCCAAGCTGACTGCTTAAATTTCAAAATTTTATGTATTTTCGTGACTTTCAAACCATTTGCCAAACATTGCTTCAAATTTCTATAGTGTATAACATATTCTTTTTTATTATAAAGAGTTGTCATTAATTTTGGCAACTTTGAACCGGGTGGTATGCGGTGTTCGGCAGCGAATGGAAAATCTTGATGCAGACGGTGCAAGTTGTGAGGATATTCCAGATCCACTTGTAGCATATATCCCTCAGGTGCATCGTCTGGGATAGCTGTTACATCGAAATTTTCCACATCTTCCAGCCACGAAAACCCGCCGTAAGGAAGAAACTCCGACATTGCCCACCCATATAAATTATTAACATCTAAATACATTATATAATTCGATGGTTTTGTGAAATCATATTCCGGCATGTATTTGTTGTTGGCTTCCGAATATCTACCGCTGCAAACCGAAATACCGCCACGAATCCCCTTTTCTATAAACATGATTTGATCTACATCATTCAGTAATTCCAGTTTACATTGAGTGAACTTTAACATCGCGTCCCAAGTGTATCCAGGCATGGTATAGTACCAAGCTGGATCTAACTCGTAGGTTGCTAAACATTTTTGTCGAAAATTCTCAAACACATCAGCCAACAACAAAACGTCTGTCTTTAAATAGAGATCAGAGTATACCCCCAAATTAGAAATTTTGAAAACTTCCCATACGCTTTGAGCATGAGCATACTGCCCATCAGATATATCTTCGTCGTTGAGTTTATTGTAAAAGTGTTCTTTCGCAGGTAGTTCAGTTTCCTCAAGTTTTTCCAAACAATTAACATAATCATAGGGAAATACTCCTTTTTTGGTGAGAAAAGTGAACGTCTCTTCGTTCAATTCATTGAACTCGCGTTTCATAATTTTCAAATCTTGTCGATCCATTATTGAAGCTAATTTGTCTAATGATGTACCGAGAAAGCGAAAAGAGTCTATAAATCTGAATTTTATGTTTGTTTTATCATCAGAAAGAGTAAATGAAATATATTTTTCCATATTAATTGGCAGTATGCTCATGCATCCCTTTCTACTCAATTGTTTAATCATAAAATGACTATCGTAGCCGGACAAATTGTGGAAAATGATGGGTACCACAAACAATTTTCGAAAATTGAGATTGCAGGATTGGTGTGCAAATCCTCTGAACTTTCCAGTAAAATGATCATGATCACGTACAATGATGTCTTTTTCCATGAATTTTTTCTCGCAAATATGACATGTTATTGCATTACACTTGCTAAGATTTTCAGTCATCAGAGTGATTGTTTTAATTTTTGATTGAACAATCTCCGCAATGTTGGATATTTCATTTGCAAACCAGTCCATGCAATCTGAACCTCGATAGCTATTGAAAAATGATAAAGAATCATCATATGAGCATTTGACATAATAACCAGCGCTGTATGGTGTATGTCTTTGATATTTAGCTGTTTTAGAAGAGACTGAATCATTTACATTCTCTAATTGACACTCAAAATCTGCATAAATAACGAAAGGAGTTGTTTGTTTGTAAGCGAAATTTTTAAATTCTACATGAGTAAATTTTGGAAATGAAATTTTACAATGATTCAATTGAGAGCAAAGCGTTTGATGTTCCTCTAATTTTTCTTTATGTCGGAAATAATTGAGACATCGATCGCACATGAATTTTTTCCCATTATGTCTATTAATTTGTTGTGATATTAATCGTGATAAATCTTTAATAAGACAATAATGAAATTTAATATCGACAGTCTCATCATCAATGGGAGGAGCATCATAATCATTCAATTTTGGAAAATATTTATTTTGAATCAAAAGTAAATTTACATGTTTATCTAATTTATTGGATGTTAATCTAGCTGGCACTACATTATAAAATGATTTTTCTTTAACTACATTCAACTCTAACGCGTAAACATTTACAGAAATATCGTTTGCTTTCTCAAATTTTGAAATATGGTGTAACGACATCGGTGTATCCAGATTTTGAGTTTTCAAAACTGTTTTGTAATGAGGATATGATGAGGTTCTCGAGACCATTCCTTTTGCAGGATGTAACGCTGCAACAACCGACCAATAAAAACAGGCTGTATCGTCATTTTGAATATTCAAACATGCATGCTTACTGGTGATTTGTTGTGGTAGTCTAATGAAAGATGAACCATTCCCGATTTCAACTTTGTTAATATTAACTTCTAATGAAATTATTTTCTTCAATGCCCAACCGCTATCACGTTCTTGAAATTCACTCATTTTATTTTGAATTTTGCTATAAACATTATCAATGAACCAGCGTTGCACGTCCGTCGAACCATCCACAATTGAATTTTTTGTATTAAAGTATTTTAAATCTAAAACTTCGCCATCATCATGTTTCGAAATCTTTATGAATTCGCCGCAGAAAGTTGTGTTGACTTTAATAATTACATGTTTTTCAAGGATTTTAGCAAGTTTTAGCTTCAAGATATTGAAACAATCCGCCAAAAATTGTTCCAAGTCAATATGTGCATGATTAAATATAATTCCTGTCTGAATTCGACTCACAAAACTCGATGTTATTTCCCTCCACTGAACCCTTTGTTTACGTTTAAGTCCGATGATGCTACCACCTCTATATTCTTTACGGTTCTTAATTAAATTTTGAAAATGTTTGAAATGTCCAATGTTTGTCTGTAGTTTTCTCCTAATTCCGATGGGTAAGTCTGTATTTTTCATTTCCCTATTACACATTCCTATATATCGTTTTAACCTATTCAACCAAACTCTTTCGTCTACACTAGTGAATTTATCAAATAAAATTTTTCGTAATTTTCTTATAGCTACAACTAAATTATCAGATTTTTTTATAACGCTAATTTTCTCCATCATAAAAATATTCAAAAAGACTCACTTAATATTCCAATATTTCAAATGAAGCTGCAAGGTTTGCCTTCCCAGTCGGCACCTGTCCCAGGAAAACTAGGGAGTATTTTCCACTCCCGATTTCTTCTAGGTGTGGTAGATAGGCTTCAACAACCCGCTTTGGAAGGAACACTACAGTATCCTCCAGCTCTAGCAAGATGGTTTCGCCAAACTTGCTGCCGACTGCCTTTGCACCTATAATTCGATACTTCGTCTCAATTTGGAGATCGCTGATTTTGGTGCAAGGTTTTTGCTCGATGATTGTGGCTTTATTGAGAGCTTGTAAAAATGCCATCTGTAACAATATAAGTAAAAGCATCATTTTTGATATGTAAAGAGGAAAAGTATATGTAGAGAGAGAGAGAGAGAGAAAAAAAGTATATGTTTGTAATACTTACTATTGCAGGTTGGTTGAGGGAAGAGAAAGTACAAGTTAACTGATGAAGGCTGCTGCTTCTTGCTGTGACACTAGAATGAGCAATGAGCTCCTAAAGGTTATCTTTGCTATTTATATTTTTCTTTCGCCTACGAATCCATAGGAAAATGATAACATGGAGCTGCACATGCATTCTTTTGTTGCAACAAACCACATTTCAAGCGGATATTGTTTCCTGTTGATTAATCTCACTTCCACTGAAAACCAACTTGTTTTTTCTGATAGCGATTTTTTAATTAGACTTATCATACAACGGCGGTTTTTTGCGGTTTGGGAAAATTGAACAAATCCATATCAATTCATTTTTATTTTCGATTTAAAATAAATACATAATAAGCATCATTAAATATATGGAAAAATTTATATATGATTTCATAGATGAATTGGTATGTAATTTTGGCGATTTTTCGGAATTCTCTTCGCTCCTGCTGCTCTCAAGCGGAGTTGAGGATTTCTCTTCGTCACCATCGTCGTAGATATTTCTTTTGGTGGTTTCTTCTGATGGTAGATGAAATATTCCAGTATCTCCCCATGTTCTATTTGGGTAGAACACGAGTCGAATTTTAAACTTGTTTTCTCGCTCTGGAATTTCGGTGGAGAATACATGCATCTGTCCATCGTTCACGGTTATTTTTCTCATTGCTATACATTCTTGATCGTTGAAACAAATGCCTGCTTCGATTACATTTGGTGGTATATCTACGTACAACATGTTTCCAATTATATTGTATAAAAGTACAAACGATGCCTTCAATTTAGCCATCTTCTACTGTGTTTCTTCTCTAATACGTAGACACAAAATGAAAGCCATTAGACATCGCATCATCTTATATTTATCTCTCGATTGGCAATCACACATGCAGTATCCGAAAGAGTTACATCGTTCACATGCTCGACCGTCAACTTGGCTTTCTGGTATTTGGAAACATTTCTTAATGCAACAAAATTGTTCTTCTTCTGAGGAATCTTGTTGTGATGATGCTGTTGACATTGTATCGAATAAGCATAATTTGCAATTCAACTCGTATATATTCGTACTCTATCTAAAAATTTTGTTTGATAAAATCATTTATTAAATAAAGCAAATTTTAAGTATAATGTTGTTTTTTTCAGAAAATCTCTTTTGATAGATACAATAACACATTTTATTTCACTGATTTCTTAAGCACGTTTAATGATGCTGTTGTGTCGAATAAGCATAATTTGCAATTCAACTCGTATATTCTTTACGAAAATCAAATCTTGACCGATTTAAATGAATCAAAAACTGAATCGCCATCAAATTTTCGGCAAAAGACGATTTTGGGAGTCGTTTGCTTGAAACGAGAAGGGTTTTCCGAGCGCGCAGACCCAAACGGCTTATCGCCCTCACGTCGAAGCGGTGTCGACATCGATGTTAACACAGCGACAACATTTCAATTTATGAGCTCGCCGCTTATCTGATGTAAGTGCGCACGCGCCGTCATCCAAAATATATACATTGCTTTCTCACATTCACATGGGTAACCGAGATAGCAGGCTTGGAAAACGCTTAGACTGTTAACGTGTTGGTGTGTGTGGTTGTGGGTTCGATCCCGCGCAATGGTGAACTTTTTTTCCTCAGTAATAAAATAATTAAATTAATAATCTCTAATGGCGGTCATGAAAATTAGGAATCTAAATGCAGTAACTTATCCCCTCTCCGCTAGATGGCGCTCATGAATTGTAGGAATTTAAATGCAGTAACTTATCCCCTCTCCGCTAGATGGCGCTCATGAAATGTAGGAATCTAACATTTACTAATGAAACCCCGTTGGAAAAATATCAAGCACGCCCACACACCATTATTCGGGACCCCTTTGGAAAATATAGCATGTTTACTGTGACTTCCGTTCCAGAACTCTCCTAGTATATCTACTCCTGTCGGATTCATAAGGTGACTAGCAATAATTGTTCACTAGATCTTTGAAGATCTGCAATTAAATTGTTTTTTTATTACGAGTCACTTGAGTAATGTTATGAAATTGTGTACAAAACTACAATCCCCACTCAAAATTTCAACCCGATTATTAGAACAGTGTTTTTTGAACTTATCTGTTAATAAAAATATTATTTTATGATAATTCAAACATAGGTACTTCAAATATACTCAATTTCTGTTTCAACCTGGTGTAAAGGCAATAAACATATTGAAGAGAAAGAAGGGTGTCTCAAAACCACATGCTATTACATTCAAATAAACAATCAATTATTAAAGAACATTTAGGCGATCGAGCTATGCTCGGGTAACACAGAATTTAGATTGGTTCTAAAAGAGTTACTAAGGAGGTTTAATCTTAGTTAAAAAATGTGCATATTTGTATTTAAAATGTATTGCGATCTTTAGATCGGTAATAAATAATGCTTTTATCGTTCACATAGCTCATAATTCACAGATTTCAAAATAAATATGAATGTGAAGCATAGCAGAACTACCAAACGCCTTCTCTACCCCTAAACACCCTACTGAAATTTTCTCTTAATCTGCGGAGCCAATCTCGAAATAGCTAGTGTAGACCTCGACCCATTAAAAATGCAAGTATCGCCAATCGATTTCTCGGTTCTTAAAACGCCATTTTGCAATTTTTTTTCTGAATCTGCCGAACCAATCAAGAAAAAGTTTATGGACCTCTAAGGTGACACCCTCGCGTTTTGTCAGGAGAGCTACTTATATAGATAATCTTAAAAATTGAATCATCGGTATACCAAATACAAATACCAAAAACGTTCAAGCCGTTTCCGAGAAAAAAAAAAATATATGTATATATATAATTTGATTCTGTTTTCACTGCCGAGAATGTATAACCAAGGAGTTAACAATCATAGAGTTGCGGCAATTTTGGGCTTAGGATAATGAAAACTCGTTTTCAATTACCAACGTTTCGACAGCGGTGGCTATCTTTTTCAAGGCTATATTTAAAAAATAAAATTGTACTTAGTAAAGGGAAAAAACATTAAGAAAAAGAAGAATTAAATCTTAAAATTGCCGCAACCCTATGATTGTTAACTCCTTGATTATGTATATACACTGTGTCCAATTAAGTAACCATCAGATATAGGTTTTTTTATTTCATATAGAAAGTGAGTCGAAAAATATGAATTTTGTTAGAGAGTAAAGTACTTTTATTTTTGAAAATATCGAAAGTTTTTGTTGAAAAAAGTTTATCATAATTGAAAAAAAATGTCAGATATCCAATATATCGGCTATAAGAATTAATTTTTGGTATAAATAAAATACTTATGCAGATTTTGTAAATAACACATCAGCTGTTTTATTGAAAAAATATTTATTAAAATTATTTTAAACAATTCCCAACATCTTGAATTTATTTAAAACTGCCGAAAGCTGAATATTTTTATTCGGATCTCTGTTGTTGATAGCTGCTGCTTCTCTATGAGTTTTATAATAATCTCTGACAATAAAGACTAGTTCAATTTTCTCCGTGCTAGTTACAAGAGCCACCATTTCTTGTATCTAGCAATTTGACGTTTGCAGTCAGTGTATCCTAGATTAAATGTTCATCGGTAGACGTGAATTATCAATGCTAATACATATAAGTTAATAAAAATACTGAAATATGCTTTTTTATCGCGGATAGATAATATTGGATATCTGACAATACTTTTCAATTTTTCATAAAAACTTTCGATATATTCAGAAATAAAGGTACATTACACTTGAGCAAAATTTATATTTTTCGACTCACCTCGTATACGGATTAAAAAATTGATATCTGTTGGATGCATTTTAAGTTTTGGACTATGGAGAACTTTTTATCAAGAATAACCTTTATTCATAAAACCAATAATAAAAAAGTTTTCCTTATGGTTCCGACTTGATTGGAAACAGTGTATATACATATATACAGGGTGTTTCATTATATATGCGCAGGACTTGAGGATGTGATAGCTCGTCCAAAAATATGGAAAATAGTTTATATTAACTTACCCTCTAAAATGCACCATTTTCGAAATACAGGGTGTAGAAATTAAAAAAAAAATGTTTTTTGTGAATATCTCCGGAACCGTTCATAGTACAGAAAACAATTTTTGTTAAGTTATAATTGGTGAAGATTTTGAAGAAGTAGTGGTTGTTTTTCTCCCCAATTTCTACGCCAATGGAAAAAGTACGGTTTTGAGGCGCCCCATTGAACCGCCAATGTCATTCTACACAAAAAATGTACAATTGATCGTGAGCTCTAAACTCGACAGTTTTCGAGAAAAATCAACTTTTATGTTGAGAAAACACGGTCAATTTTAGCTTTTTAGCTCTTTTTGTATTTCAAAAAATTTACCGTGTTCTTTCAACATAAAAGTTGATTTTTCTCGAAAACGGTCGATTTTAGAGCTCACGACCAATATTATCTTTTTTGTATAGAAAACATTGACGGTTCAAATGGGCGTCTTAAAACCGTACTTTTTCGATTGGCGTAGAAATTGGGGAGAAAACCAACCACTACTCCTTCAAAATCTTCACCAATTATGACTTAACAAAAATTTTCTTCTGACTCAAAACTTAGCTTCTTATGAGAGGAAAATGCTTACAAAAGCCGTTCTTTGTGCGATAAACGGTTCTGGAGATATCCACAAAAAACGATTTTTTGGTGCATTTTAGAGGGAAAGTTAATAAGAACTTTTTTGCATATTTTTGGACGAGCTAGCACATCCTCAAGTCCTGCGCATATATTATGAAACACCCTGTATATATATTATATACAAGAATTTTTCGTATTAATATATTAGAATATCTTTTTGTATTTCTAATTACAATATAAGTACTAAGTATTTTCATAGTGAGAATTTGTAGGTACATGTAGGTATCTAAAGCCGTATAACCAAAATGTGCTCAAGATTTGGTGCAAAAGTTCATGTAGGTACATGAATAAATAAGACTTTTGATATAACTCACATATTGGAATTTCATTAGATTTTTATAATAAATATTCAATTTTACTGCTAGTAAGTAGAGTGAGTTCATACACCTATCAGAATAATGAACACCCACAAAGCGGCGGAACCAAGTTTTAGATTATTTTTATTACTTATACAAATGTGAAATAGTTAATAATTCATGATGATAGAAATGAGATATATTGAGTTTCCAATAATGTCAGCACAGACAATTCTTTACACTTGAATAATGAATGATTATTCAAATGGAAGAGGAAAACTATTTTAACCAAAGCTCTTATCTCAAAATACTCCAAAGAAATACTACAAAACTTTTCAACTCCCCTTTTTTCTAGATCCAAGTATCCAAATCGTGTAAATCTTGAATCGAGTGAAGGGCGCCTTGAGGCTCGAACTCTTCCTCGACCTATTAAGGCTTCTTCACGAAAACAAAGACACTAATAAAACCATTATACTAACAATCCATGCCCCCAGTAAGTACTTACATTTCACGGTGATTACCATGTTGCAGGAGGGTGTTCTTGAGAATAATAATGATACTAAGGAAATATGGATGAATGGAAGCTATTTTTTTTGTGTAAGCAGAGATAAAGCGATCTGATGCCAAAGCAGAGCAACTCTATTACATGACTTTTGAAGCTTGAGATACGGCTTCCGAAATTCTTATCAAACAAATAAAATATCCGCTGGTAATTCGAAACACAACTGTTGAAGCTGTTGCTGCTGACTTGTCTTGAAACTTCTGTTATTTTTACTTCAGTAGGTACATACATAAAACCGACAATATCGTATCTCATTTCTGCTCCTTGTCACTCGTCCTCCTTAATCTTCTGAAATCCTTGTCATCGTATCAGATATCCAATTTAGTTTGTCTGACTGGAGCCGAATTGCATTGTTCGGTAGCGCGTTACGACAGCATAATAACGCCATTGGATTTTGAATATAAGTGCCAAGGACGCTAACGATCCACTGAGACGCATTTAATTGTGTAGGAGGATGATGTACAGGGTGTTCCAAAACTCATTTTCAAGCGAGTGCTGGGTGAGAGGCCGAGTTATAATATTTGTGATGTAATTAAGAAGAAAATTTCACGTAGTTTATAACGTAACCCAAATAACTATGTTATTAAAAGATGATGCTCGTTAAATTTTGAACTTTGATAATCAAGATATAATAATTTAATCTTATTGAATGATAGGAAAAAAATGCAAGCTTACATTGACAGGTCATTTCATTAAAATATATACCTATGTGCAGAAGCCTAGAAGCTACGCATTTGATTCGATGAAACGCATATGATCTAGCAACTACTTCTGGGATGTACAAATATTTCATCAAAACAGAATCTAAACAGTACACTCAAGTCAGTTACACTGTTACTTGAACATGAGTCACTTTCACGTCGATATGTACCTATTAAGATTTTGAGTTGGTCTGGCGGTTAGATGTTATTGGTCTGGAGGTTAGATGTTAGATCGAGTTCAATTCAAAATCAAGTACCTACGAACCAAAAATAGTATCAAAATCGAATCGACCGTGTGAGTATTAGGGTTAAATTATCAATTATCGTTATTTTAAAATGGTTAAAAATACTTAAGATGAACAAAAAGAAATATTCTAATACTGTTTATATTTTCTTGAAGCATACAACAAATGCTGTAGCGTACCTATTAAATATAGCGTAAATACGGGAAATGCTCAAATAATTTGTATATAACATTAATACGGACTATGTATTGTCTCAGAAGATATATCTTTACCAGTTGTGCCAGTCATTATTTTTTGTTCGGAAAGATGGGTTAGATAGGAAGTATTATTTCATTGAGTAAGACACAACATTTGGTTTTTCATAAAGTTTTCCGCTACCATAGCTCCCTCTTTGTGTGGAAAGTATTCAGTACAAAATAGATTCATATTTAATTTTTGTTCTTGGAGTGTCTTACTATTAAAAGAGTGTTGACGACCTCTCGTGTATATTTGTGAAAGGCGTTATACTGTTTATGGCCAGTTTCGAACGCCACTATTTGAGAGATATTACTTTCCAGGAGATGATGCGTGAAAAACTTTACATCACGGTTGGAATCATCTCGGTATCTGATGTATCTGATATATCTATCAATCTAATAATAAATGACTAATTTCAAAAATACACCTTTAAAATAAGATTTAAACTTGAAGAGCGCTGAAATAGGAGCATATTACCTAGAGAAAACTCTCGTCCTTAAACATTACTGCTGATTTCATAGATAATTCTACACACAAAATTTTCGGTTAATATTCTTTTCTCGTACCTATCCAGTGTGTCGTTGAATACAGTACTTGATGCAATTTCCTGAAATCAACAAACACTCCACCATACACTAACCACCCTTTTCCATCTTCTGTCCAAGCTACTTTATATTCCTAACCTCAAACCATCGAAATTATTGACGCGTCATCAAACAGAGAACGCGAGCGAGAGAGCTTTTGCACATTCTTCTCGGTGTGCGGCATTTCGGCATTGTAGAATAATAAATTCGGCGTTGAATCCGATGTGACAGGGAAGCAAAGAAATAGAGCAAAGGGCTTCTGTTTTATTCTTTCACGCGATGAGGTATTGAATTTGTTCAAGTCTTTGGACGTCAAAGTGTAGACGAGGGATTGTGCTTTCTTTCTTAAGGAACATGTGCAAAATATACGAATAAAGTCCATGTGATATGTTCGATGATCTAGTATATAAGGCACTTGTATCTGTGATTGTCTACTTTTTATTATAATCAGTTAATTGTTTCATGTCGAATCAAGCTTCCTAATATTCGAAAATAATCCAAACACTCCATGAATAAAGGGGCTATATGTTCAGTACAATGAACATGATTTAAATTGAGATGATATCTCAAATATAAAACAAAATATATCTAGCAAATAGTTTTTTTATTTCTATTTATTCTACCAAATAAAATACATAACTACAATAAAAGTACTGATACATTATTGCAGCCACTACGATGGTCTTGTTATCAGATCGTTTCTTAAACCATATAAAGAAACAAAGATAATGTAAAAATAATATATAATATAGCCGACAGAGAAAAAAAGTTAAAATACATAAGTGAGTCCTGAAATGTCAGGAAAAAAATGTTCCAAAACTTATTACATAAAAGTGCATTGTTTGTAACTGATCATTATATTAGGGAAGCTAGAAAAGACGCAGTCTATTTACTCTTAATATTTCTCATAACCACATAATATAACAAAAATAAAATAGTCCAGAGAAAATATAAATAATAAATTTGTCCTCACATATAAGCATAAAAAATCCAAACGTATCATAAAACCCCATAAATGGTCGTTGTTTCTATAATTATTTATATTTTATTTAGCAAATACTTTATAAGAACAAAAAAGTTATTGAGATAATATTATTTTAACATCTACAATGTTCTTTGTAATTATTATCTGAAAGAGAACTGAAAGCCTTTATATATATTATATTATAATATATTTACTGCTTCTTTTGAAAATACTTTTATTCACCATCGGAATAGAAAGTAATTATTTCCAGTGTTTTCTTTTGCTCATTACTAAATAAGTATCTCAATTTACAGTATTCCTGTAACAGAGAATTGGGAACGAAAGTCTGTTATACCTAGAGGTGTAAAGGTTGAACTGTTGAGTCTTTTATGATTTTCTTCCAAGGATTTACATAATGTCCTAATTGTTGTATCATAAGCCCCTTCCCAGGCTACTATACCATCAAAGCTGATGCTATGCACAAATGCATACTAAATACATTGCAATGTTTCTTTTGCCAGATGTCAAGTGATAAGTCGCTTGACTAGTCCTTGAATATGGAGATTTTATTTAAAATTGCTGTCAAATAATGCACCTAGATATTTATAATTATTTATACATAGTAAAGGTTCTTTACCTACTTTAATTGAAATTGATTTAGGATAAATTTCAGAATGGCATCCAAAAGTCATAAGCAATGTTTTCTCTTTATTAATTGTAAGCTTAATTAATAATAATATTTAATTTATTGCTCATGACCTTCACCGCTATATCCCAGTTACTTTTTATACCAAGTACAAGTGTGTATCAGTTACAGAAACTATGTAAATTATGAACAAAAATGGGCCTAATAGTGATCCTTGTGCAACTCCTGTATTAATCGTTCTGGAGTTACTCAGACTGTCACCAACCTTTACACATTGCTCTCTATCAGTAAGATAGTTTGAGAGTGGGTCCCATAATTTCACACATTATACAATTACCTTAATAATAAACTTTGATCGACATTATCAAAAGCCTTTTCGAGACCAATAAATGTACCAATTACAGCCTTATCAGTATTGAGACCCTCATAGATTGTAGGTATACGCTACTTGTGACAGTGCATCTTTTGTTCCAAATATTATTCCAGATATTAATAGTATTTCAGTCATTAGAGACGGTGACAGTTTAGATTGTCAAAGTGACAAGTGGGGAGAAAACGTATCTACTAATATGGAAGGTGGTGTACAGATTGTTCAAAATAAACTTTTGGAAGCAAAGTATGAACTTTGTAGTGAAGTACCCAAGTGAACTCCCTCATAACGTGTAGCACAGCGTTAAACGTTACATTTGGTGTCAGAAGTGTGATGTTCGCTTGGTAAACCAAACAAGATGTCAGATGGAAGTTTCAAATTTCAAGTACAATGCCAGTTGGGGATTCTTTGGTCCATTCATGAGTGGAAGATCTATAAGCCATTAGGAGGACTGGTATTCACTTATCCCAATTTGTTTGGAGTTAATACATTGCTGACCTCAAGTAATTTTTCAGTGCTCTTCTCTACCATTCCATCAGATTGTGGATGCAGTGGAGTTGTACGAGTTTTCTTGATCCCCATTAGGTTATACATACTCTGGCAAATTTTCGACTCAAAATTCCGGCCTTGGTACGAATGAATCTCCAACGGGACACTAAACCGACTTATCCAAAGTTCAATTAGGGCATCGGATAGGTACAGTTGCTTTGATCACAGGACACAGTCAGTCTATAAAAATCAGCTTATGAAAACAGTCATTCAGAGTCAGATGTTAATTTGAGTTCAGTCGGTAAACACGGTTATAGTTTAGGTTGTCAAAGTGACAAGTGATGCTAAAAAGTACTGCTACAGAAGATGGTGTCGAGGTTGTTGGAAGCAAATTGGAGTGAATTACCCGAGTGAACTCACACACAACCATTATTTTCAAGCTATCAATAAGTTTCAACCAATTTGTAATATTAAGTAAAATTAAAATGAGACATTGAAATCCAACTAAGGAAATTCGCTTGCTCAGCTCAACTAGCAGCTCCTTTTCGTATTAGCAATAGTAAAATTATTTCTGTAAAACATATCACACGGCAAAATATATCATAGCTGCTGCTTTTTTACACAGCTCCACTACATTTATTTTTACGCCCTGCATTTTGAATCCCAGCTGGTTCTATATTAAGTTGCAATTTGTTTATTCGAATTGTCGAGAATGAAGCTGAGCTGAACTCCATTAATCAATCATTCATGGAAATAATATTTCACTCTAGCAATACACTAAAATTATTTGTCAATATTTAGGTAACTATAATAAGCCAGAACTGTAAATGTTCATTTGTAACATTGATTATATCATTTGGAATATCGTAGAAAATACACACACACCATTTAAAATTAAAAAGCCGATAGGATTTGGAGCAGTTGGAACATGGATTATTATTTTTTTTAGTTTATTAAAACATTATTAACATTTATGAAATATTTCCTTAATGGATTATATAAATTCAGATGTAATTTATTTTTCTTAGTAGTCTCTATTATGGACAACTCTCTAATTAGATTATTAGAATAGATAGATAGATATAGTTAATTTGACGATTTTTTAAAAAGTTTATGGCAAGTCAGGCATATAGTGATAAAATATAAATATAAAAAAGTAACTTATTAGTGAAATACTAAAAAACAATTATTTATAGGTTTACAAGGACAACGCATAAGAAGTTAAAAAGATTATAATCATCATCAGAATTATATCAAAAGGAGAAGGTTTTTGGTAGTGAGTATATATCACAGATAACATCAGCCTAAATTTAACATTTAATCACAGTTTCAAAATATTCTTGTATTGAATAGAAGCTTTGTTCTTTAAAATATTGCTTCAGACGTCTTTTCAATTTAGTGACGCTCATAATTTTTGAATTGTAGTGTAGTTTGTTATAGATGTTAAGGTTTAGGTACATTGTTTTTTTGTGTCATTTTTAGACGATGTCCCGACGATTTCAACAGATCAGCGTATCTGGTATGATGATCATGCATATCAGATCCTGAAGAGAATTTATTAATATTATGGGGTATATACAATGTGGTATAAAATATGTACAAACTTGGAAGTGTCATCATTCTTAGGGTCTGAAAGAGCGGTTTACAATGTTCCCTATAACTAGCACCAGACATTATTCTAATAGCTTGCTTGTGCAAACGAAATATTTGTAAAGCAACCCCATAAAGTAAATACATATGTGATTTGTGCATGAATCTGTGCATAGTGCACTGATATCAAAATATATGGTCTGTCCAATTCAAAGCGCTGTCTATATACAGTCCTGGTATTTTTATGCTGTTGTCAGATCTTACGTTCCTGTTGCTGGAGATGCTTAAGTTCTGTGTCTTATTATCATTCAATCTTAGATAATTATCGCGGTACCAATTTTTGCTGTTGGCTACTACCGTTTGTAACGTATTTTTGAGATCTTGTAGGTTGGAGTCGGAATGGTAGATAGTGGTGTCATCAGCAAACATAACTGTTTTGTTCGACTGTAGGTAGAAAATGTAATCATTGACATAAATTAAGAAAAGAATAGGTCCCAAGATAGATCCTTGTACTGTAACTATGAATATTGGGATGTCTTGCAAAGTTATGAATATTTCGGTGCACATGAGTCTGCAGGATGTCAATGCAAGGGAGAGGTACAATAATGTGTTTTAGGAAGATATTACGACATGGCGAGTTAAAGGCTACTCAATCAATAATACGAAGTGCGCGCTTTCGTAGAGTAAATATTTCATTACATAAAGGGGAATTTCCCCAGAGTAGGATACCATTCGTTAAATTACAATGAATTGTTGAGTATCATACAGTTTTCAAAATGCTATTCTGTAACTGCTTCAAAGAAAATATCTGAGCAGACATTTTTTCCGATATAAATGACACACACGCATGCCAGTTTAACCTTGAATCGAATATCGTTCCCAGAAGCTTGGCTGGCTCTGATCTTTGATGACATTTTTCTGAACCAAAACAGATAAATTGACTTCTGTCAAGTCAAGTTTTAAACTTAAACTTGAGTAGAGAACCAATCTCTTATATCATTTAAGTACACTGGATTTACATTAGATGAAGATTTTGATAGCAGTGTAGTATCATCTGCAAATAATATACAAGTGAAGTTTTTGATCGCTGAAGGTAGGTAAGTAAGAAGAAAAAAGGGCCTAGTACTAAACCCTGTGGTAATTCTCTGTTTATAGGTAAAACACTTGACTTACAATACTATCTCAATCAGAGCTTGCAGAGCAGTTTCTGTAGAAATACCTTTTCTAAATGCATTCTGCGAAGAATAAAATATTTATTACCATAATCAGCTTTTCTTCAATGATGATTTCAATTCTTCTACTTAGTATTGGAGGTATAGCTGTTGACCTAAAGTTACTTGGGTTATTTTTGTCCCCTTTTTTATAAGATGGTATAACTTTCGGGATTTTCAATGGTTCTGGCCACATTTCTTCCTCCATAAGTCCATAATAGTTTAGAGAAGAGGGGTTCTTTCAGGAAAGGATAGCTCATAGCGTCACAGAACTGCACACGGCGATCAGAACCATTGAGCTGATATACCAAGACACTTTGTATGGCTGATTCCTATGAATTCTTAAGATTCTGCGGCAACTAGGTACAGAAATTCCAGAAGTAAGTAAGTACCTACTTGGTATGACCTAGGCCCTCTACCGAATTATCTTCATTACACACGATATTCTAACATTGAAGCTTTCTGCTTGCATACGACCCAGTTTCGGAAAATGTATGCATTAAATCGAAGACATAACGATGACAAGTACCTATTTTTATCAGGATGATGATTATTAAAAATTCCGGTGGCCTGTCCTACACAGTCGTTATTATTGTAAAATAAACTAATTATTTCTACTTTTTCAGCCATTGTATAAACTATTTTCACTAAATGAAATTCTATCAATGTTGTGATGATGTTACGGGATAAATTATAAAAAGTACAAATAATGAGATTTTATGTCCGTAGCCCATCGAAAATACAAAAAATCAGCTTTAAAAAGAGGTATCACTCAACATAGCGTGCCATTTAAATTGTATGGGTACTCTACGCCCCTTATAAAACCTATCCCGTTGCGAGATAATAGGGGTGCTAATTTCAATTGGAACACTCGGTATAATATATACCTAATATAGGCTTGTTAAGCGAAAAGTTATTGGAACATAGGACTTCTTATATTTGAATTTTTTTTGAAAAGATCAGCTGCGATACCCAAACTTGCTAATATTACAAATTGTAGAGTTTAGAGATATCATGAAAGTGAAGAGAGCCGTTATGAAAAATATCCATGAGTTTCATTAAGAGTTGTATCACTATATACAAAATATGTATGACCAAAGAATTCTCAAAGAGCTGTTGAACAGGAGACTTTCTGAAAATATAAAAGATTTGAAATAATGTGGAAACACGTCATAAAACAAGCCATGTCATGAAGGCAATTTAGGTTTAGGTGACTGGAATGACCACCGAGAATAAAGACTAGAAACCCGAACAATGTCCCAAGATAATTCTGTACAATCATTTATAGTAAATTCTGTCAATGGTACCCATAGAAGACAATTACCCAGTAGTTTTTTTGTCATCTGATTTCCATTACCAGTGTGAAGGTGCACTGAGAGAAAAAAACTGTAATGAACTTCCGTTCTACTTGCTCAAGGGAATTCCACTTAGCTAGATGGAAACTGGTGGAATGAGAAAACTAATTCAAATTTAGCGGGAAATTTTCCAGCAAGCGTTAACAAGTGCAATGTAGAATTAGGAAGACTTTCTACACATGGAGACAGAATGAAACTAGATTAGGACTGCAACTGGAAATTACTTCGACTAAGGTATATTTTTATAGAAAAAGTATTTGAAATATTTTGTTTGATTTTGTAAATTTACAAAATAAACTTGTTCTCAATAATGTCCATAAACTCAAACTAATTTATAAACTATTCCGTAAAATCTTGTAATATTTTGCAATTCTTTTATATCTACTTTAGAGTGCAGTCAATGTTCCTAATTAGTAATAGTAATTTATTATTTCTGTCTACCCACTCTTCCAGTAATTAATGCTGGTATGTTAGTCCTTCTGATCATCGAACTCAAGATTAACCTTGACCTTGTTCCAATATGGACTGGAAGCACTACTTGTGTTGTCAATAATGAGCAACTTCACCTCCGAAGTTATTCTATTATCAAACGATCGGAATCTCTCACATATACAGCTTACATCAATGGACCGCAAACTTAAGAAAGGGGCAGGGGGATGTTGCGAAGAAACTTCTTGATTAGCCCTGAAAGTTTGTCGCCGGATACTTCCTGAGGCTTTGCGTGGAAATCGTGAGGAATAGTTGAAGCGTATGACTGCGTTGGAAGGATTTGTATCATAGCTTGATCATATTGATAAAATAAATTCATGAATAATGATAATAATAATCTTCTTGTAAGGCCGGTGCTTTGTAAAGATTATGTTAATTTAGGTCAGGGTTAGTGGTGGACAAGGGTCGACATAAGAATGAAATGTGATTTAGTGTAAGAATATTTTTTAAGAATAAAAGTTTCTACCTCTTCTGTGATTACCTGAGTGAGCTTCAAACATCGAAAAGTACAAAAAAAAAGTTATAGTCAACCCATAAATCTTAAGGATCCAGAAGAAGTAGATCTTTTACGATTAATCCCCAGAATAGTGAACCATCATATTCTTCAGCCATCAGAATCAAAGGGATTGATTATGCACTGGCAAAAAGCCATCAATAAGCGCTGCGATAACTTAATCATTAGCATGGAATTAATTGATGTTAGAGGTGCAGATAGAGCATTATAATAGGCCAATTGATGGATTAGGACGATTTTACCCAAATCTATATATCATGAATGAAATTCAATTTACCAACATACCGATGTCGAGAAGGGAAATAATGAAATTGATACCATCATTGTAGGACACTCTCCCAAAATCCAAACGCCTATAATAATTCTATTTTTAACAGATACTAGAAAAAGCTTTCTCTCTACAAAGAAATCAACAAACTGTGCTTCCAAGTAGACACACGCACCAATTCAGACATAAGCCTGATATAAAGAAGGTCGGGGTCCCGTTTTCATTCCTTTTCAGAAAATCATTCCAAACTTTTCGTGTCACCTCTTTCTCGCTGCCTTCGTATTTTCAATCAGACTTGTTGGATAATAGAATAGACCTAGAATAAATTGATTCACTATTTTTTATTGGAATGGCATGTTGTCATCAAATCTCTAGATAAACATTCGATTTGTTGTCTCTTTTTTTAATATCTCTTCTATATGCATTATATTTTTTCTTGAATGCTGTCTCTTTTTTGGTATTCAATCAATTCAATTGATAACTGGAACCCTTGCAAGATCACTCTGGGATCTGGCTGTCCGTCCGTATATCACAGCTTATACTTTTGAATAAAAAAATTGTACAAAGTTAGATGACCGCAACTTAGACGTATGGCAGAAATAATATAAAATAATTTTGCGAAGCAATTAAAAAATTAAAAGAAGAAAATCTTCTAGTGCATTGTGCGACATAACAAATGAAAGTGTTCGTTATGAATAGCCTAACTATATTTTTCTATCAGAACTAGAAAATATATATGGCTTAGAAGATATTAAGGAAAATATAAGAACATTACCCGTCCTTCCCTTATCTCCGATAGTAGAGAGCGAAAAAAAATATGTTGTATTCCATCGAATATAAAAACTGTCTGATCAGGTCGTGTAGGTATTCATGATGAATATCTGGTTTATTGATAAGAATGTGATGATTTGAAAGGAAAAAAATAGTAACCCAGGTAAAGTGGAATGGAAAGTATTGTAATTGTATAAAACTTTCGTTGTCGGGTTTTCATCAGATGTTTACCATTCAGAGATCCCTGTGGTAAGGAAACATAATTTCAGTTATGAATGGATGAACTAATTCCCTTTTGTTTTGTGGGCTTGCCAAATTGCCATTCTGCTCGCTCCAGTTGCTAGGCAATAGATGAATAAGACTATAATGCAAAACCGGCTTTAACGATTTTGATAAATGTTCATGCACAAGCATTCTAGTAGAGGCAGTGATATAGGAAATTGAGGTGTCCTCTGCTGGGTCTTCTGTCTTTTTATTTTATTTTCTATTCTCTACAGAATTGGTATGCATAATTTTCTTATATTGTAGCGTTTTCAGTTTCCATTACGTTTTTATGTTATAGATAAGCTTAAATTAATTTAACATCAAATTAATGTTTCTTGGTATTCTCATTAGAAAATCTCTTATTTTTCAGCTAGCTAGGTACTCCTTGAGTGAATCTACCAATATTTTTTGAAATGTCTATAATTTTCTTTTCTCCTTTAAATAACTTATTCCTTTTCATCATTATCTTTAAACTTTGTCATTATTTATCCTATTTTTTCTACAATTTCCGGCACGTCTGTTCTAAATCTAAATCATTTTCTACTTTAACTGGGCCCCAAAACTATAATGTTAAGAGAAATGTAGTGCATATTTGAAAACATGGCGACAATTGATAATATAACGTTTAACCCTGTGCTAAACGTTGTGGGGTGAGTTCACTTGCGTAATACTCAAAGTTCGCAGATTGCTTCCAATGGTTTATTTCCAAATACGCTGTACACGAGCTTCTATTATGTTACAACTGTCACCACTTGTCACCTTGACAAACTACTATTATAAGACTTTATAAGACTGACTGCCTTCATAAGACTCACTCTGTCCCGTGATCGACACGGCTATATATACTTGAATCATGACATGACATTCATCGAGAATGTTCTATGATTATCTAGACGCACATAATTAATGTTCTAGATCCTTGTCAAACTGACAATACTATGACAAATTTGTACCTCACATATAGTTTCTCGAAGGATCGAGAATAACTCTACCATAATTCTAGAACTACATAAGGAAATATACATGCAATAACTACTGAAAGCAACGTAGTAACTTAAATAACTAATAAACGAATATCAACCGTAAGTACATGAATACCTATCCACGTTACACTGCCCCCTTCTTAGATTTGATCATGCCGATCAAACATCATCCCAATACATTCTTCAATCTCGTCTGGGGGAGCTCCTTGGATCCTCTTGTCCCAATCCTCGCTCTCGTCTCCCAAAGAAGACAGGTTACTTGGTGGTACTTGTGATCCTCTTCAACGATCATCAAAATGTTTCACCGGACTATGATTACCTCCAGGTGAACATACTCGAAAAGGTGATCTGCTTCTACACAAGCTAACATGATCCTTGGTGGCCATACAACCTTCACCACTACGTGATGTTGAATTACGATCACGCAATCCAGGTATGTGGCAAAAGGACCTCAATTTATGACGGAATATTTCATTACATTCAGTATTGCGTCGACGGCAGCGACTGTGCCTGCAGATTCGTCTGCGGCGATTACACTTGCTCCTTTCTCGCAGACTGCTGCGCCTCGTGCCTCGGTCGTTGCGTAGGCTCATGCGGCTTCTTCTATTGCGGCCATAGCACCTTCTACCTCCTGGACCTCTGAGTAGAGTACCGCAAGGTAAAATGTATTTCTTACGACCGCTGTTGCCTACACATTTTCTGATACTTCTTCGAGTTCTGGATGTACTGCACCTTTTGAAAAGGACTTTTTCCTCTACTGTTTGAACTCTCTCCACAGATATTTCTCTCCTTCGACTTGGGGACGGCATCTTCCCTCTTAACATCAGGCTCGCTATTTAAGCTGTCCTTGTTGGAGCAATAATAATGTTTCTGTTGGATGCTGTTTTCTGTCTTATATTGTTGTCCAGTTCTAGCCTGTTCTTCTTCATATTCTTGTCTAATTTTTGCCAGTTCCTCTTCAAATTCTTGTCTAATTCTTGCCTGTTCTTCATCATGTTCCTGTCTAATTCTTGCCTGTACTTCTTCATATTCTTGTCTAATTCCTTCCTGTCCTTTATCTTGCCTAATTTTGGTCCATCCTTTTTTATATTCTTGCATAATTATTGCATGTTGTTCCTTACTTTCGAGTCTAATTCTTGCCCATTCTTCTTTTTCTTGATATCTTTTTCTTACCCATTCTTCTTTTTCTTGATGTCTTTTTCTTGCCCATTCTTCTTTTTCTTGTTGTATTTTTCTTTCTTGCTCTGCTTCTTTCTTGATTTTCTAGAATTTGACTTATTTTTGTTTGATATTCCTTTCTAATTCTTTCTCGTTCTTCTTTTTCTTGTTGTCTACTTCTTTCTTGATTTTCTAGAATTTGTATTATTTTTGCTTCTTGTTCTTGTCTTCTTCTTTCTTGTTTTTCTAGGAACTTCATTATTTCTGCAAAATTTGCCATTTTGTCGTAATCTTTCGATCTGGTATTCACCATATATTCTCAGCAAAATGCGAAGATCCCTTTTTCTGGCACCAATTGTAACGTTTAACCCTGTGCTAAACGTTGTGGGGTGAGTTCACTTGCGTAATACTCAAAGTTCGCAGATTGCTTCCAATGGTTTATTTCCAAACACTCTGTACACGAGCTTCTATTATGGTACAACAGTCACCACTTATCACCTTGACAAACTATACTGTCACTGTCTTCACCGACAGAACTACTATTATAAGACTTTATAAGACTGACTGCCTTCATAAGACTCACTCTGTCCCGTGATCGACACGGCTTTATATACCTGAATCATGACATGGCATTCATCGAGAATGTTCTATGTTTATCTAGACGCACATAATTAATGTTCTAGATCCTTGTCAAACTGACAATACTATGACAAATTTGTACCTCACATATAGTTTCTCGAAGGATCGAGAATAACTCTACCATAATTCTAGAACTACATAAGGAAATATACATGCAATAACTACTGTAAGCAACGTAGTAACTTAAATAACTAATAAACGAATATTAACCGTAAGTACATGAATAACCATCCACGTTACAATAAGATTGTTCTTTCTACGGAGCTAAATAAACTTCGAAAAGATGAACTTGTCGATCTTTTAATTAAACAAACATTACCGGAACGTGTAACTAGTAGTAGGTACTTTAATCAGTTTTGCAAAAGAAATATGTGCTAAGAAAGCTAGTGAGTGCCAAACGTGCTTTGAAACCAATAGTGCATTGTTAAACCGAACCGATTCAGGTGATAGTGTTAGAACTACAATTAGAAATACCGAAAGGCTGGAAATGGAACTACAGTACTCGAAGGAGATTATTAAACGCAGTGAGTTGATAATAGAAAACCAAGCCATAGCTATAAAATCACTTCACTTAAACTTAAACGATTCACTTAATTTCAATTCAACAAATTTTCTAAACAAAACAAACCATTTTAAAAACAAAACGCCATCTAGAACTCAAACGAATAATATTAGCTCACAACATAAATCATCTTCAACACCACAGACATCTAGTGATGCCAATATAAACCAACCACTACATTCAGCAGAAGACTTTGTTAACGGACATCCATCTCCAAGTAAACTAGAAAACTACTGTAGTAAGCAGATGAAAATTTTAAAGGAATGGAAAACTAATCACGGAAAGTCTAGTAAACATGATGGCCCACGTACGCATAGAAGAAAACACCCAATTGTAGTCGGCAGAGCGACAGGAAACTCAAGCATGACGATACAAGCGGCTCCTAATCTTAGCTACTATCACGTATTTCGCCTACATCCATCTACAACAAAAGAAAATATGATGAGCTACATTAGTCCAAAATTTTTCGAAATAACATGTGAACAACCATTATCCAGGTATCCCAACGTATATGCATCATTTAAAATTGGAGTACTTGAAACAAACGTAAAAAAGCTCACAGATCCTAACATCTGGAACGAAGGAATAAAAATAAAGCCGTTTTTTCTCACGAAAAAGACAACAAAACAATTAGTTGAAGCCAATAATAACCTTAAGAAACTTGATAAAATTCAAAGCTGTTTGAATGTTTTTTATTTAAATGTACAAAATATTTCGAACAAAATAGATCTTATCTCATTATTAGTATGTAATAATTATGATATTCTCTGTTTAAGCGAACATCACATAACTTGTCCAAATATTTTAAATTCTATTAATATAACCGGATATAGTATTTTAAGTTATTTTTGTAGCAGCAACAAAAACAAGGGCGGAGTCTGCATTTTTGCTAGAACAACCCTAAGTTGTCGGAAAATCGATATATCAGAGTACTGTGAAGAATTGCACGCAGAATTTTGCGCTATTGAAATAGTATGAAAGCGCATTTTGGTTATTTGTTTGTACAGGTCATGTAAGTATAGTAGCTTAGATATTTTTTTTTTTTGAAAAATTTGAACACCTTTTTATTGACATGAATGAAATGTACTAAAAAATTGTCATACTGGGAGACTTTAATACAAAATTTAATCTAAACAACAATGATTTGGCCGAACTTTCTTGTATGCTGGATAGCTTTGATTTTAAAATCAATATCTCTGAACACACTAGGATAACGCCAAGTAGTTTGAACTGTCTTGATAATATACTTACGAATCCTAATGAACATCAACATGTAACAGGGATAATTAATCCGGGTTTCTCGGACCATTTAGCTCAGTATATAAAAATAGAGACTGCAGTTGAAACAACAGTTAACTGCAGCTACAGAAGAATTTTTAATAAATCGAGTATAGACAAAACTATAAACTCTTTATTGTCCTTAGATTGGTACACCTGCTATATCTCTGAAGACGTTGATTCTATGTCATCCTTCCTATTAAACAACCTCAAAAACTGTAACTGATTTACTCAAGATTTGAAACAGCTCAGAAATCTAGTCCAGGCTGCTCAAACTATAAGTATGGCTTCAAAGAAAGAAGAAGACATACGTAGATATAAAAACTTACAAAAACATTATAAAAACAACATAAAAAACAAGCCTATAATAAATACATCTTAAATTCAGACAATAAATCCAAAGACTTATGGAGGCTCATCAATTATGAAAGGAATTGTCAAAAAACGACAGGAATAAATTAAACGTCACCTATGGCAAATTTAATCATTATTTTTCGAATAACGCTGATAATATCCTATCGCTCCTTGATGTTGATATATAATATCAGCGCAATATAATCAGCCAAATACCTTTAAATGAAAATACCTTTACACTTAACTTTATTACCGAATTAGAGGTGAGAAGATCGATTCTCAGTTTAAGAAAATCTGGATGCACTGATGTATATCAAATTAACGTTAATATATTGAAAAATCTTATAGATGTTCTGGTTACTTAACTTACATTCTTTTTTAATAAATGTATTCAATAGGGTACTTTTCCCGATACTTTAAAAATAACTAGAGTTATCCAAATTTTTAAAAGCGGTGACATAATAACTCCAGTGATTATAGCCCGATATCCATAGTACCACACATTGGGAAGATATTTGAAAAAGTTATAAAACCAGAACGAGCAGTTTGGATGTAGAAAAGGGCGCTATACCATACAAGCAATAAGCAAGGTTTTGGGAGATATAATCGGGGGCTTTGAGGGTGGTAACTGAGTAGGATTGACAATGTGCGATCTGAGTAAGGCCTTTGACTGTATCTCACACAATCTGCTTAAACAGAAGCTATTTAGGTATGGATTTTGCAGCAACATTTATAAACTAATAGAATCTTATTTATTAGCAAGAAAGCCGTTTGTGGGTGATGACAAACAAAAATCTTCTCTGAATGAAGTTACTAGTGGGGAACCCCAGGGGTCTGTACTAGTGTATATTGCTGATCTGAGCCGTTTTTTGTGGTCTGTCAAAAGTACGCTTTTTGCGGATGATGCCAGTTTTACTGCCTATGTTTCAAATTGGGTCGATTTGCGTAATATCGTAAAGGAACTAGAAAAGAATGCCGTCAATTGGTTATTATTTAAAATTGAATACAGACAAAACTAAAAAGAAATTTTTTTTTCTTTAGATAAATATAATAACGGAGAGCGTCAATCGGCTAAGCTACTGGGCATTTCAATTGATAGTAGACTTGAGAAAAATATAGGACAGTCACAAATCACCGTGTGTTATGCTATATTTCATTCTCACATATCCTATGGCACAATCCTATGGGTAAATTCCGTCAACTCTGTACATATATTCAGAATGCAAAAGAGGACCCTGAGAATTCTTGCTGGAGCACTGCGCTCCTCTTTTTAACAAGTACAAAATACTGAACTACCTTGTATTTATATTTTTCACAATCTCCTTGAAATACACTAACAAAAAACACACTGGAAAGTGCATCACATAACTATCCAACACGTGTAAAAACCACATATGAACTCCAAAATATAGATTGTTACATCTGATAAAAATACATTAAATATCAGTTTGTATAACATACTGCCAGACTTGTACAAACAAATGACCTTCAAGATTTTTAAAAAAATATTGAAATGGTTCTTCCTGAAAATTGTTTCTATACTGTGAAGAAGAACCTTTAATAAAAAAAATATTTTATTTTTGTTGCCTAGGGTAGGGTATTAAAGAGTAATACTATCTCTTTATTTGTTTATTTATTTATTTTCTCTTTTTCTCTATACCCACTATATGTATGTTCGTGATATCTTATACTAATTTTCATATACCTTCTCTATATTTTAAATGTACTTACTTTACACTTTTTCAATCTTTTTTTGTATATAACTTATTTTTTAATAATTTCTGCCTCATACTGACTTGCTACAATTGTACTATTACAAAGAGTAGTTATTAAAAATATTGTATTGTATTGTAATGCGTCACAGATATCAAAGTGAAAATTGGTGCAGAAATACTTTTGATGATAATACAGAATTAATTTCATATTTGTCTTAGAGGGCGCAACATACGGATACCTACCTAGAGAAAAAAATCGCTATGCATTTTTTTTAAGAAAGATATTTTAACAATTCTGAATGTGAATAGTCTTTTTGTTTCAAGCCAACAGATATAGATACTTTAATAATCTTGCTATTTTCACTACATTTTGAAATATTGTTACTTTAATTCTTCTTGCATGTATAAAAACCATGAATAATTATGAAGTACCCACATATACTTTGCTTGTCATTAAGGTGTGAGAGATCACTTATTAAAGGAAAATTATAGTGATAATTTACATTCTCATTTGCCTGACTATTTGTATTCAAATCGACATTACATTATTATCTAAGCTTTCTTATCGGTATCTTCTAAATGTGTGGCATTTAGATAAGAAATTCTTGATTCGTTCCATAAATTCTGATATCCTCCAATCCAACTGTATCACTAGGGCTAAATGAATTTAATTATGAATAGAAGAATATATTTATATTGATATATCTTATTTCACTGCCAACTGAACTAAAAATTGAAAGAACATAAAAATAACATAATTAACCACAATAAAACAAATTGAACAGGAGGAGAGACGTATTCATTCGTAGATCTCTCAAGATCTTTTTAGAAAAAGCATGTATTTTTTGTCAGTAGATACATATGTTCTTTTGCCAAGTTAAAAAAATATATTAAACTTCCTATTTTTGTGCAGGTAATAGAATACCTTGACAAATATAAATAATATTTAGGGTACTTCATTCAAGCCTCAAATGTTACTTTGGCATCTTCAAAAATATGATACTTATCTAATTATACCTACAGCTGCACATTTGTCTTTAAATTAAACGTAACCAACATACATAGAAAATCCTTGATGTCTGAGAAACTGTAAGAAGATATCATTCAATCTATCTTTTGTTCTTACCACCTTACAATTTCAAGTGATAGTGTTTCCAATGTGAGATCTCTTTAGATATTGAAGACAATCTTTATTATGGATAAGACAAAACTCTCTAATTTTTGCTTTCCATCTCAGAAATCGGGCATTTTCCACTTCATCAAATGGCTGCTATTTGAATAAACGCCCGGTGGCGGGCAACTAACGACCCATTTCTTTGGCGAAAATCTGCAAGGCGAGCTAGAGAAAATTAATAATACGAATTTTCATCCTGGCAAATTGAACCGAGCACTTCAAAGGCTGCTTCACTCCCATCACCGACACCCCAAAAATAGTACTACGCACAAAGCTAACAGCCACTCTTGACCCGACAGTAGATGTTCATTTTTCCTCTTGAAGCTACAACAGTTGTGGAATGTCGACCCGAACGACTCGGTAATTTAAGAAAAGGTCCAAAATGGAAGCTGAAGATGGACTTTGGGTAAAGTTTCTCATTATATCAACGTAACAGTACATCACTGGACTCATTGCAATGCTAACGCAGCTTGTGAAGGTCGTTTCATGGTCAACTACTAAATCTTGGATGTTATACAGGGTTATTCTAAACTGTGATAAAAATATGGAACGATTGATTAACCACAAGACTTAGTGAAAAAAAAAGTTCATATGAATGTTATGACTGGATGGTAGCTCATTTTGTCACTTTATTCCAACTGTCCTACCTAAAATATTAGACAATTTTGATGTTATTGGATGTAGGTTATTCATGGGTTGTTCTGCATTTTTACTTTTTTTTATAATTGGATGGAACTATTCAACCACGCGCTATGCGGTATTCATGCATTCGCATGCTTTCAATTTATCTAGGAAGATAACTCAAGAATAGTTTTTTACTGAATCTTTAGTATGTTCTAACAAGTTTGTCACAGTAGATATTCGAGGCATGAACTTGTGCTGTTCTTCAATTGTAAATGTATTGAAGTAGTCAGAAAATTGGGATTCTATAAGTTTATGACAAAGAAACTAAGTTTACCAATAGGCCTGTAGTTGGAAATGTCTTCTCTAGATCCTTTCTATATATCCGTGTAATAAAGATTCTCTTCAGTTTTCCAGGAAAAATGCCTATGGAAAGTGATTCATAATAAAAGAACACCAGGGGACGGGCCAACAGATGCCATAGCTCCTTAATGAAAAATACCGGTATTTTATCAGGACCTGCACATAAAGTATTCTTTTAAGGATTTTATAAAAATCTCGCCATAAGTTAAATAAGATAGATCTTACCTTGTAAATATTACACTTGATATTATCTAAGAAGGGATTAGCAACATTAATGTTATATACTGATTTAAAATGCTCAGCAAGCAGGTTTATAATTTCATGGTCTGAAGCAGCTTTTCATCCATGGAGAATCATCGAAATAGGTAGGCCAGTGGATTTTTCTGATAAATCAGCAAATTGCCAAAACTTCTATTCCCTAGATATATTTGTAATTTATTGATATACTTAATTATGTTATAAAGATTTCTCTATACTATTATCTTATGGCAAAATAATTCATTGCCGATTTATATATAAAATTACTTAGGAATATCACTCATTCAAAACTAGATATACCTACTATGAAAACAGTTTTGATTATCTTGATCATGGAAAAATTTCATTATAGTATTGAAATTATCAGCAAATTTATAAACATTCAACACCACTTTTGCATTTGTACCTTGAAGCAGAAATACATATAAAAGAAAAATATTCTCTAACCCTAATTTATCAATCAACGTGACCAATTCCACCACAAATATATAACAAATTCCATTTCAAACGGCCTGCTACGTTGCCTGCCTACCGCTCCACGGTAATACCGGCCATAACTTTGGATCTCTTCACGGAATGGTTTTCCTTTATCCTTTGGATCTTCATGGCCCTGCTCGCCAGGGCAAGTGGAAATGTGCGTCGCATACATTATCAACCGACAACCCCAATCAATTCCAGAAGTGGTTCCATGCACCGAACGAATTTTTCACTCCTCATTATTTCTCACCAGTCGCTCCATACTCTCTGTACTGACAGCACACGATCCCTGGCCAAGAGCTATATGAGTACTTGAGCCGAAAAGTATGATGAGACTTACTTACTTTTTTTTATAATTGGATGGAACTATTCAACCACGCGCTATGCGGTATTCATGCATTCGCATGCTTTCAATTTATCTAGGAAGATAACTCAAGAATAGTTTTTTACTGAATCTTTAGTATGTTCTAACAAGTTTGTCACAGTAGATATTCGAGGCATGAACTTGTGCTGTTCTTCAATTGTAAATGTATTGAAGTAGTCAGAAAATTGGGATTCTATAAGTTTATGACAAAGAAACTAAGTTTACCAATAGGCCTGTAGTTGGAAATGTCTTCTCTAGATCCTTTCTATATATCCGTGTAATAAAGATTCTCTTCAGTTTTCCAGGAAAAATGCCTATGGAAAGTGATTCATAATAAAAGAACACCAGGGGACGGGCCAACAGATGCCATAGCTCCTTAATGAAAAATACCGGTATTTTATCAGGACCTGCACATAAAGTATTCTTTTAAGGATTTTATAAAAATCTCGCCATAAGTTAAATAAGATAGATCTTACCTTGTAAATATTACACTTGATATTATCTAAGAAGGGATTAGCAACATTAATGTTATATACTGATTTAAAATGCTCAGCAAGCAGGTTTATAATTTCATGGTCTGAAGCAGCTTTTCATCCATGGAGAATCATCGAAATAGGTAGGCCAGTGGATTTTTCTGATAAATCAGCAAATTGCCAAAACTTCTATTCCCTAGATATATTTGTAATTTATTGATATACTTAATTATGTTATAAAGATTTCTCTATACTATTATCTTATGGCAAAATAATTCATTGCCGATTTATATATAAAATTACTTAGGAATATCACTCATTCAAAACTAGATATACCTACTATGAAAACAGTTTTGATTATCTTGATCATGGAAAAATTTCATTATAGTATTGAAATTATCAGCAAATTTATAAACATTCAACACCACTTTTGCATTTGTACCTTGAAGCAGAAATACATATAAAAGAAAAATATTCTCTAACCCTAATTTATCAATCAACGTGACCAATTCCACCACAAATATATAACAAATTCCATTTCAAACGGCCTGCTACGTTGCCTGCCTACCGCTCCACGGTAATACCGGCCATAACTTTGGATCTCTTCACGGAATGGTTTTCCTTTATCCTTTGGATCTTCATGGCCCTGCTCGCCAGGGCAAGTGGAAATGTGCGTCGCATACATTATCAACCGACAACCCCAATCAATTCCAGAAGTGGTTCCATGCACCGAACGAATTTTTCACTCCTCATTATTTCTCACCAGTCGCTCCATACTCTCTGTACTGACAGCACACGATCCCTGGCCAAGAGCTATATGAGTACTTGAGCCGAAAAGTATGATGAATATGTATGAGGAGAGTGCAACAAGGATAAACCCATCCAACGTTTTGTGTTTGTTGTGCCAAATAATGAAAAAACACGAATGTATTGTGTATCACAAAATAAGGTTGGAAGTACCTATAGATTATATAAGCACCAATTACTTAGCAGTGCCAAATTAAAGTGCCACAATCTACCGTGATTTGAAAAGTTCGGTTTTTTATTTGAAAATTGATCAAATCATTTTCTCTAAGCTACCAGAAGAATAGCTTAAAAAGACACTAAAAAGATTTTGTTACTAACAAATACCTGCGAAGTCCCGGAATCGGGGGGCGAACCACCTGGCAAAATTTGTACAATGACATTCCTTTAGGTCAAGTCAAATCTCTGACTTCCTCTGAATTCCCTTGACTTCCTCTGATATCGCTGCCTACTGTGTTGTGGTTTTTTGTTATAATTAATATAATGTGAATTTTTTCAAGCAAATTATCCATAATTCCTTCTAGAGTAGAGTATGGATATATTTTATATGTAATTTAAAAATGTTATAAAAATAAATAATTTTATTACTATCAACATAGGAATTCCGTTTACAAAAAATAATCAATACACGAAAATATATTTTTATTTCATAAAAATAATATAAATAGTCCTTAAATGAATGAAAATAAATATTAGGCACTCTAAAATAGAATTAAAACAATTTATTTTTACATAGAACAAAATGGAACTATTAAATTTAAATGAATACCAATATCCAACAAATTGGAATCGTTTCCTAAATGAGTAAAATCATCGTCTCTAGCTTCCTGAATAAGTATAATTTTTGTCACTTATTTCTGAATTATATTTTTTTTCTATTGTTGAACTCCTTATTTTTCTTACAGCAGGAATCTTGGCTTAAAAAAAGTCTTAATCTATCGCTATTTACCCTTCCATTGTTTTCATCCAACTGCCAACATAGCGTAGATTCCTTAATCAACTTGCTGCTTCCATTTTTTGTTTTAATTTCAACATAATGTTTCTTAGAATCTCCTAAATATTGTTTTTCTTCATCGCTAAGTATTTGGAAATGACAAAGGGTAAAACTGATAAAAAAAACCGTAAGTACCTTACATTTTATCGTAAGTATACTCTTGTGTTTGATCTCACTATCTCACACTAATATTGGAGGTTAATTCACACAGAGAATCTGATCCTTGCAGCGTTGCCATGTTATATTTAACATTAGGCAACACTGCTAGCTTCCTCTGAATTTCGTTGTCTTCCCTTGACTTTCCTTGACTTCCTCGGACTACCCTTGATTTCTCTTGATTTTTTTCTATTGTGATAAAGTAACTTTTTAGGTATATTTGTAGTTATTCAATTATAATTTAAATAGTTAACTCGGGCGACTATTCTGGACATGGCGGAAACAGTTATTACTTAATCCAAAAGCTCGTTAGTTAAACAGATTCTCAACAACAAATTACGTTCTACTTTCCTATGCTTTAGAATAAATTTTCAAAATATGTCTTTCTGACGAAAACAAGATCTTTTGCACTTTTTTATATTTGGTTTGAAGTTTCAGAGGAGATATGGCTTACCAACCAAAAAAAAACACCGTTGAGAAATGATAATGGTAAGAATATTAAATTTTGCATGTAGGTAGCATTGATGACTTTATTATTGGAAGAACGAAATAACAATTTTCCTTGGAAGCACATAAAATTTGCTCATTCTCAAAATGCCCCCCTTAGCTTGACAAGACAATTATAATGGTTTTTCTTTCGAGAGACAAACAGAGCCTTGTTTGAATTAGTCTTTGAATGTGTAACTGAAGAGAATATGAAAACAACAGTTATTCAAATTGTAGTAAGTTGTTGGCTCTTCCACCTACTGCCAAGATTCGTCAAAATTCAATTATATCTGAGTGCGACTTGCAAATTGTTGTAAATCGGTTCCTGATTTACTGTTGGGACTGTCACTCTCAACCTAAACACTCAATAAATTCCAGAAATGGCTTCGGAAGAATTTTTCATTTCTCATTTCTTTCCGGTCTCCATCCACTACACAGTGTCTTGACAGCATCCGATCCCTGGACAAAGCTTATGTGAGTTATTGAGCCAAAAATTGAGATGAATATACATGAGAAGAATGGACAAACTACGCTCCTCTTCCATCCACCGATTTGCGGTTATTGTGTCAAAATAAAATGACAAGAAATATATTATGTATCACAAAACAAGAATAGAACGTATGGAATACAAGACGACCAATTATTGTTGAATTTAGATCGTCGTCCTCAAGAACTAAGAAGGCTAATTTAACCCAATTCAAAAGCACCTTAAATTGGGCACAATCAACTTGTCGGTGAACAATATAAATCGTATTTATAAATCTGATCTGATCTGTCCCCTCAAACGACTTTCTGGCAGCAGATTCTTACGACTAGTTGAGCCATTGCCATTATATGAAGCAACAAGTGAAAAGTATGAAATTTGAATTTTGGAATAAATATTTAGAGGAGAAGCTTCATAGATGTTGCTCGAAAACCTGCAGGAGAATACTTTAGATGAGATTCTTTAAAATATTACCATTTTTCACACGTCTTTTCCGCAGCAAATGCTTTTTGATTTACTAATTTATTGTCTAATGAATTTTCAAAAACAACTAATCGATTACTTCAACTATTCTTAGTGAACCCAAATAAAAAATAACGAACTTATTATTGTTTTAAAACATCTGATCTGAATATTACTAAACAGGTAGTAGATTTGAAATTTAATTTAGACGTAACTTTTAAGAGTATTAAATAGATCCGTTTTGGCTTCTTGAATAAAATAGATCTTTAGGGTTCCGTAGGTATATTCATTGAGATAACAGAACCGTTATCTGCAGAAAGAAACAGCTTCAAATTTGGTATGCGTATAGCGTTAATAAACTAGTTCTAAAACTTCAGTAAACTTGAATATTAAAAACAAATGATTATGTGACACTCTAATGAAAGGGCAGATTATGGGTTATATAAATATATTATTTTTATGATCCTAGATTAGCAAATATTGAAGAAAATTGTCAAAAATTCACCGTTTCCTTCCTTATCTACTACTACTGTTTTATGCAGGAAAGCCTGGGAGACAATCCTAATTATGAAAACCGGTCCATGCGAGCCCACTTTTTCATGGACAATTTTTTCTTGTTTTTGTGCAGCTGCAATTGCTAACATTGTGTCCGTCTTGCCAAATTTGCAGTTTGGAACTTAGCAACAAAATCTTCACTGACACCTTTGAAAATACTCCAGAATAAAATTATAAAGTGCATATTCAAACTGAATTACAGAAAACCCACAGTTAATTTAAATAAACCAGGACATTATTTGATATTTGCTCATTATATAAAATTCAAATTTATATATTCATTCATCTTGCCGTAAATTTTTAAAAACATTCAAATTTAGTTTTTAGATTTAACAGTGATCAACACAATCATTTATCTGAATGTTCCAATAATCTTTTATCAATAAAAATTATAACGACAATTGTCAAGGTATCAATTATTTATAAAATCATAAAAGAATATAATGATTTACCGATTTCTTTTCTTAAACTGGCAAAATAAGATTCAATAATAGTCTATTAAATATTTATTAATAATGTAACATCAAACATTGGACAGGAATAAAAACCACAGGAGAATTAATTCACAAGTCCAGAGATAGACAAAAATGGTCAGAAGTGATGGTAAACGTCCATGAATGGATAGCAGCGGAAAAAGAAGAAGAATGTAGAATAATAAATAATATTTATATAGATTTTTTAATTACATTTCTGATTTCATTGCTTATTCCAATACATATCTTTTATTATTATTATTATTATTATTATTATCATTAACATCACTGAGGAAAATAATGTGATGGGGCCGATTTTGTGAATCCCCAGCTTTTGCATATATCCTCGTTTCAAAAGTCTCCAGAATCTAAATTCAACGTTTTTATCGAGATATCTGTGTGTGTGTGTTTGTCTCCAGCCGAGTCACGTTAGCTCATTTTTAACAGCAATTAATAAAATCCCGATGACCTGTAGCCAGCGGAAAGGTAAATTTTTCAAAATTGATTGAATTGAAATTTGAACAACCTTTTCATTGGTATACCTACATGTTATTACATAAAATTGTCGTATGTGTCATAGCCTTGCGGTTAAAGGTTTTTGTTTTGGTTGTTGAATATAAAGCAGACAGGGTTCGCGTTCCACTTCAAGGAAGAATTTTTTTTTCGTCTATTTCTTTTCAATAAATATACTATATTTTTTTAATCAGGGTCTATATTAAGATCTCCAGAAAATGTACAATTACATCAAATTTATATTGAGTGTTCATGTTTTATCAATATTTGTTATTTTTCTTCATTAATTTTTATTTTTTTACCTGTGTATTTTATGATAAATTGCTTTGAACAAAAGTTGTACGTACTGATTATATCTATAACCTAAAATTGTTTTTGATGATATGTACACTACGGCTCTTTTTTGATAATTTTTTTAAATGTTTGAATGGTCGCCATTTTGAAACTACTAACCCGATATTGCCCAAGAACGAACTCGATCGAGATATTTGAGAGATTGATTTTTGTAGCAAATTTGAACTTGATACCTTCAAAACTGCGACCTCTATCGTGTTAACAAATTTCGTAATATCCCATATATATATATATATATATATATATATAAACTTTTGAACCAAATGTTTTTTTGGACTAACTTATAGACATATAACAACATGCCATTGAAATTTTTTCGAAATTCAAAAGTGTGAACGATCGCAATAGGTACATTTCTATAAGAAATATCACCTTGATTTTGTCCAAGAATGCGGAAGTAATAAAGCAGATATCTTTTTTTCGAATGAAACATCTTTCACTTAACCTAGACTGAGAAGTTTTAGAGGTGGAAATTTAAGTTTCCTAATCTTCAAAGTTGCCAGCTAACTATGTGAAAACTTTGTTGTTGGCTGGAGGTTAAACGTTCCGAGGGTTTTTAAATACAAGGAACACTATTTGAATTTTAATGGGTATGTGATTGGGATTCAACAACAGCGGAGCAATTATAATGCTGAAAGACAACTTTTTTCAAACGATGTGATTTGAATACAGTAGATACAAATAATTATTAGAATAGGCGTGCGCTCTTTAACGTTTAATTAAAAAAGGAATGTGTGGATCTATCTTTTTTTTTATAAGTTTCTATTTAACTTGCAATGTATGTATGTATGTATATGTGTTGTTTAGGTCAAAACTTACAACTGAATTTTGATCCTCAAATCGACTGTGCCGAAATTTCGAATACACGTTCAGTTTAGATAACAATGCTAAGTGATCTAATTCTAAATCCTATATGACGAACTTCCAGAGATAGTGAACTAGTTATTTCTCAGGAACCCCCATGATATGCGTATCAATTAAAAGGGTTTGAGGAGAATAATACGAAAAATAAAATGTAATAAGTAATATTGGAATTTTTTTTTTTTAAACAAGCTCTTAGTTAAAAGCTCTAAAAAGAAGGAAATAAACTTTAGACTAAATCAATTATTCTATGTACTTACCTACGTATCCTTATAAACAAGAATACAATAAGTAACTTGATCTTGACACAAGTAGGTTACTCTACGAAAACATGTATTTTAACGGGCATATAGAAATGACTAAGAATTATTTATCATCACTTTTATTTATTTACACACTAACATATCACAGACTATTAAGATACACTAATTATATATCCTCTACTACACTTTTGACTATTATGTACCATTTATATTCATTACTTACTCTATTAACAACCGTATTTGGAGCGAGCGTTATTTATTTATGTTGTTCATGGCCCCCTACTAGAGAGCCACCAAACTGCCGGACTGCTGATTTTACCGCATTACCGGTCTTCACCGTATGACGACTAACTCGACTGCACCGGGCTGACTGCCCTGGACTAACTCCCGTAGCAAATCCTCTGCAATATACAGGCTAGCCCCTCCTTCTCGAAACTTAAACAAACATCTCCCAGTGCTACGAACATTCCGACACTAGCGCGAACTCACTAGAACTAGATACTTCGGGATATGATCTTGTCTTTGGCATGTATCGGTGACCAATAGCAGTATGCCTTACATCATACCACCCAGGCTTCACGAAAGTTCTTTCCCGCCAAGATGCTCCGCCCTCTGACGAATCGCACAAGACTACTCGATAATGACGCCGAAGCTACATCCCAAGTTCCATACAGTATGTTTTTCATAAAATAATTTTAAACAGATAAATTTTGTGTCAAGCTTTTATATCAATTGAATAATGTGACAAATTGATGTTTGAATTACTTTGAATATTATTTTCTTCTTTTTTAGAACATTCAAATAAAAGTTGGATATTTACTGAAAGAAAGTTGAGCCACTTAGTAATTATCTGTTATTGATAAACATGAATCAAATATTAGTTGAAGTTATCTGATTCAATTACGACGTAATCCAATTTTAAATCTATTGATATATGGTAAGTAATATGTTAGTTTGTGGAAAAAGATTAACATCTCCAGAGTAACTTGATACTGGAATGATTTGTCGATGGTAAATATATTACTGGTAGATAATTGCATATTTAGTTCTTTTTGATTAGAGTTCCGTATATAATGAAAAAGCCATACCCTTGTAAGATCACTCTGGTGTCTGCTGGTTTATTTGTCCGTGACACCCTTTCTTCTCCCAATCTAATAAACGGAAGATAGAACTTGGTTCTTACAGAGTCATGTGATGAACGTATTTCATAAAACGACACATTCTATTTGAAGGGGTTGATTCTGTGAAATCTTTTAGAAAATTAAAGAAAAAAGCATTAAGCGGGTCATGTGACATATCTAATGTCAATGCTCGTTATGGGTAATTAAAATATATTTTTTCAATATCCTATTATTTAAGGATCCATTGAACGATTCAACCTGGATTTTGTTATAGATTTGGTATTTTATATATCTCTTATATATATAAGACATGTAGAGTTACATATAATATTTGAGAGAGGAAGAGTTGGTAGAATTTGTTGAAGACCAATGGGGCTTACTCCTGAAACTCAATTCAATTATCTATTATATTTTCTATTCGACTTAAAACTCGACACGCCAAAATACAAAAAAAATCATTCGATCGAGAGCACAATCAATTTATGTAAGATTGGCGTTCTTTGAAATAAATCTTCAAGTATCAAGCCAAATATTTCAGGCGGGGTGACAGTAGTCGATTTTTTTAATTAAAAATCAAAATATTCGAAGTCTTTATTAGTACGCGGTTTATAAGAAAGTTTGCATTTATCCTAATATTTTTTAGTAAACATGAGTAAGTACCTACAATTTTTGACCGACGAACCCCGCACGGAGGACGTATTCAATTTGACTCACTCCAATTTTGATGATTTTTAATTCATTTGAAAGAGGAGACTTGAGAAATGGTTCTATATTCGTAAAAACCCAAATTCAAAATCTCCTTCCCTCTGAAAACCCCCCGAGGGGGCAAATTTTCTCAAAAATCGAAAATTCGAGATGCCAGAATTAAAGACAGGGCAATATCGGGAAACGTTTGAATTGAATATTTGTTTAAGAGTTACATTCATGTTAAAATCTCACACACCTATGTGTATTTTCGCTAAGTGGAGGGGGCGACTTCTTTCGAAAACTGAAAATCTCTTGGTATCACATGAAAGACAATAACATTTGCAGTAACATTTGTAATGAACATATTTTCCTTACAGTTACGGGGTTTATTTAATCTTTGGTTACGGTTTCAGAGTTAGGGGTGGTAAAATGATTAAATCTAAAATACTTATGAGTATTTCCGCAGCGATGTTCTGGGATCTTCACATAATAACAAGTACAAGCAAAGAATATACGTGTGTGATAGGATAAGTACTATCTTCTTGGGTATTAGTGAACGTCCAACGATTTTCGTGACTAATATTTCACTCAAAAACGCGAAATAAATATTTCTTACAAAAAATTAAACCGTCGTTATTAGTTGGGCATCGAAAATATATTAATCCTATTGCTGCTAGTATTTGTGAAGTTTGTGACAAAAGTTATCAATCTAAATGCAATTGCATAACTTCAAAGGTAACAGCACCAATCGAATTAATATTATTTTGTAATTTTCGGTGCATCAACTAATAACGTCGGTCCAATTTTTGTAAAAAATATTTATTAATAGAAGTATTTTTTGAAATTAATGATTATAGTGTTGTCTACTTTTGAGTTTGTGAATGGGAAATACAATAATACATATTTTCAGTATTTCTATAATATTTTATCGGCACAACATAAAAATATTGTTGAAATTCTAAGAAGAATATCCCAAAATTTGGTCTTGCTGTCAGATGTAACTGAAATGAGCCCAAATTTCCAATTTTATTGAATTCCTTGAATGGCTCAAAAACCGGCAAATTATGAGCTAGTGTAAGAGCACTACCGCATGAAACTTTTGATTCAATAATTTATACTATCCAAATGATTGCTTGTATTATGTTGCCTTGTTTGGTTAAATGTATACCTACTTTTTTTAAAAATGTCAGCTTTTTTCCGATTTGTACTGATAAGAAATACTTATAATCTGTAAATAGTGAGGATGGCCAAGCTATGGGCTTTGAGTCACAGTTACTGAACAAATTTAAAAACTATCTGTTGATGCGTGTAAATTGCTCAAATAAAGTTTAATTCAGTCTTGTTAAGGTGAAGTTTATTCATAATGCATTGAATTTTATAATGTACACATATTCTGTTTTTTTTAGGTAAAATCTTCAGTCTTCATCAGTTATATTAGAGTGGTGTGTGCAGATTATATGTTGTGGAACAAGCCTTGATTGTGAAGCTTGAGTGACGCAGTAAACACCACCATCTAGCTTTACACATCTTAAAATGACTTCTATTTACCATCCGTTTACATCATTTCATTCTTTAGCATATATTTTTCAAATACATTTTAATGGTTTAATATGACTTCGTCTGATTGTTTTTTCCATATGCGTTGACTAATCTTCCACAAATGCATCAAAGTTTCCTTTTAGACATGGGATAATTTCTATGAAAATCTCCAGAATCCATCTCAGTAGCAGGGGATATAATATTCTTTGAATATCTATTCTCGCACGTTTGCACTTACGATTCGAATTGAAGTGAGTCCAGTGGAAAACAAAGAATAGAGACCACTTCTCGATCCTACTTAGTTCCTATTCGATCCACCATCGTGATGGGTACGGATTGTCATTTGTTTTGAGATCAAATCCGATTGATTCAGTACTCGATGCTGTCGAGAGTAGGTAAGCACCCTGGTGGTCTTAAGAAGCAACAGTAAAATTTTAGTCTAAGAGCCGGCGGTAGGAAAATTCGAAGAATAAGAAAAGCGGATTATAAACGCAGAGATATGAACCACCTTTAAAAGTGGTCAACTTTGCTCACATGAGAAAGTGGCGTTCAACGAATAGCGCGCAAAGCTGCTTATAGCCCCTAGGGTCACCATACGAGTAGCGCGCGAGCTACCTGAGGTGTACCTGCCATATTCCTGCACCAGTGTCCTTTTTTATGCGCTGAAAAAAGTACTTTTTTAAAAAAAAATTTTTTTTTTTTTTGATTAATCAAATAATAGAATAAAGAGGATCCCAGTGTTTTTCGATTTTTTTTTCTAGCTCGAACCAAACTCATAATATTGGTATATGAAAGTACTATAGGAAACTAGCAGCAAGCACAAGATCAGCATCCAAAAAACCATAGGTATATACACGGTGTTTACTTGATTACTTCCTCACAAAGAGAAACCACAGACCCAAAGAAGAAGATATTTGATTCCGAAGAAAATAATAATAATATACAGGTACATATAGGTATATGCTTTTTATAATATTTTGAGACATTATATATGCAATTGAATAAATATCTTGCACCTGATCTATAGTCTTCTTGATATTGTGCAATTCTTTCTTTTTATAATATATAATATAATAAACATCCATGGATTATTAATCCAGGCCAACGTGATTTCAGCGAATCTTGAGTTATATATTCAAAATCTACAACCATCTTATATGAAAAAAAAATCCTTCGATGTTCCCAACATTTATCAATTTTTGATTGAAATAAAATGTCATGTGTTATTTTTTCTTTGTTTGTTGCATCTGTAAAAAAATATCTTATTAAAAACTAGATACATACCATTCAATTTGCAATATACAGAAATCAAATATCTATTAAATACATACCTCCAACTCTGGCCTCTTTTTATTGCACTGTCTTTTCTAAATCTATAGTTATCGATCACACGTAACTCTTTTTCTTTCGCACTTAACATAGATAACATAGCTAAAAATTAGAATAATAGAATAATCAGATGAATAATAATATTATTATTATATCATATACCAATATTATGAGTTTGGTTCAAGCTAAAAAAATAAAAAACTCGAAAAAGGCTGGAGTCCTCTTTTTTTCTATTATTTGATTAATATAAAAAAAAAATTTTTTCAGCGCATAAAAAAGGACACTGGTGCAGGTATACGGCAGGTAGCTCGCGCGCTAGTCGTACATGGCCGAGAAAGTGTTACATCACATCCGGCGATGCCAATAGTTGAGGTAATAAAATAGGTAGGAGTATTTGGCAAATAACATTTTGAAATGCGAGACGTTTGCTCCTGTTCGTGTTGATGGGAGAATCTTTAATTTAAGAATTATTCAAATTCTATTTGCCGTGCAATATAAATTCGATGTTTTGATTAAAATTAAAGAAAGTTTGAAGCATTACTATTATTTGTTTACCATTTCTCTTATTTTATAACACAAGAGCAAACCAAATATTCGTTTTTCGAGTTTAACTCTATTTTAAGGGCCAGTATCATTAAATTATCCCTTCCACTTATTCGTTCACCGGAACATGTACCTACATACCTAAAGCAATCAATATTCGATTAGCATTCGAATTACCCGCGATACGCAGGAAACGTTTCCACTGCAATTACTCTACTATTTTTCCTCTTCAAAAGCAATTTATTCTTATTAAAACCTTGATTAACGATATTATCTTGCAAATCGCAGCACTTGAAAACCAGCGCAATTCAGTTGGCTATATTTTTCTTGGTCCTTAATCTGAACGGGGTTGCCCTTGCAGGCGCTTATGCTGGTATTTTGCTATAACTACGAATCTACGATTCAAAAATGAAAAACAAAAAGAATTTCTTTCACCAAAAGATCGTTATAGTTTTTCTACAATACAATTTATTTATATCTACTCCCCTGACCTCTCTCAAGGTTAACACTGCTGTTTTTCCGCGCTTCGATCTTCGCCGATATGTGACAGGCAGCGCGAAGTTTGAAATATGACGCGACCAACAATATTTGTCTTGATTTTGTTAAGAATCAAATGGCCTTGAACTAAAAGAAATGTGTTTCTTTCTACATAATTAGGAGATAGTTGAGGTTCAGTACCGCAATAATATATATTATATATAATGTTAAATGACCAAATGGAATAAATTCATGACTTCGTATAGTTTGGGTCCCGACGATTTCATAGGGTGATATTTCTTAAACGGTAAGAGAAGGATAGTTAGGTAAATTGGAGAAATTTTCCATAATTTAGACCTCTCCAATATTCCTGATGGTAAATAAGAAAAATCAAAGGTTCCTGAAAATTTAGAATAAAACTTTCATCGATTTTGTTTTTATTTATTTTCTCAATTGATATTTGGAGAGGAAAGCTAAAATCTTGCATATACAAGTAGTGTACCAGGATAAAGATGATGGAATTGTTAGCAATATTTTATTTTAATTTTTAAAGATATGCTAAGCGACTTTTGTTCTTCTTATGTTGTTCTTTATAGCATTAAAAGAAGCCAAAAGTTCAATTTGCAACAACGTATCACATATTGTCAAATGTGGTAGAGCATGATAATGAGGAAATAAAATATAAATTTTAGCATTGAAAAAATATTAACTAACCAAATAAATAAAGAACAATTAAATAAACATAATGGCTGAGTTGGCTAAGGCGCTGGAAATGACGCGACGAACACGACCATTTCAACAAAAATAAAAAACAATTCGAGCATAATATGCCGGAAATTTGCCGTGAAAACAGAAAAAATTGCCGTAAATTAGAGGTGAATTTGCCGTGGAAAGAGAAATTTTGCCGCTCTTGTATTTCTTTCAAAATTAATAATAATAATAATAATAATAATAATAATAATACTTTATTTTCTATTAGACAAACATAGTTCGTGTAGAATTGGTCAAAACAAAATCACTAATCTAGAACCTAAAAAATAAAAGCAGTACAGATAGTTACAGCAGTAGATAACACAACATTAAGACATCAGTTTTGTAAAAATACCTCCACTGTATAATATACTTCATTCAACAGATATTTCTTGAGTGCCTTTTTAAAGCACTGCACTGATTGAGAAGTTTTAATGCTTGTTGCTTATTAAAAAGTCTTTGGCCCATTACAGCGGGTGATTTAATCAAAGTATTTCCCTTTGAGAATGGAACATAGAGATCGTTGCGATGACGAGTATTAAAATTGTGTACATGACCACATGTTTTAAGCACATTTAAGTTACAATATATGAAAACACAAACTTCATAAACATATAAGCATGGTAATGTTAAAAGTTCTAATTTTTTGAAAATATCTCTACAACCAGTACTACCAGAGCCCCAGCAATGCAACGAATTTTTTTTGTGAAATAAACACATCATGAAAGTAAGTGGACATTCCCCAGAAACATTTACCGTATCTTAAACGCGATTCAGCGTGTGCATTATATAGCATGATGAATTGCCTATCAGTTAGAACTAATCTTAGATTTCTAAGTAAATAATTTATTGAGTTCATCTTCATAATCACCGTCTCACAGTGCTTCTTCCAGTCAAGACTCTCATCTATGTATAAGCCTAGGAACTTCACACATGGTATTTTATCTATAGATTCTTCTTTTAGGTTCAGCTTAATAGGCGACAGTTGTTTTTGCCGATTGTGAAAATGAATCGAATGGGTTTTTTCAACATTAAGATAAAGAGAGTTCAAGCAAAACCAATGATACAAACGAGATAAAATTTCATTGCAGTTTACTTCAAGGGAATAGGAGCTAGATTTTTCAGAAACAAGTATAGATGTATCATCCGCATATAATGTAAAATGTGCTGTTGAACCAGTTGATATAATATCATTCACTTAAACCAGAAATAGTACCGGCCCCAAGACTGAGCCCTTAGGGACTCCTCTGTTTGTGTAAACGCAGTCAGAACGATAAGTATTCATAGATTGTCCCGATATTTGAGTAAGACTAACATATTGCTGACGTGCATATAAAAATGACTGTAGTCATCTCAACGAATTTCCATTAACGCTGATATATCTTAATTTAATGAATAAGATATTATGATCGACGCAGTCGAATGCCCTGTTGAGATCGCAAAATACACCAACAGGGCATTCGCGAGAGTCAATTAAATTTGTTAAAGTTTCATAAAATGAGTATATAGCAGTATTAGTAGATTTAGATTTTTGGAAGCCGTGCTGATCCTCAATGATTATTTTATTTATTTCAAAGTATGTGTTCAGTCTAAATAGGTGTATTCAAATATTTTTGAAAATGTCGATGGTAATGTTATAGGACGAAAATTGTTAAGTTGTTTAGGGTCACCTTTCTTAAGAATTTGAACTACTTTTCCTGTTTTCAAGTAATCTAGAAACAGCTTGAAACAGCTTAGCAAGAAAAAGGGCTACTTGTTTAAAATTTAACATTAAATGTAGCTATACTTTTAAATTACATCTATGACTCTTCTGTACACGTGAAATACCAAATAAGTTTGCTGATATTATCATCTAAAATGAATCACTGAATGTTATAAGATCACAATGGAGTCTGTTAGTTCGTCTGTTTGAGGATCACAGCCTATTTTCTTAGAAACCGAATTGGTCGAATAAAATTCAAATTTATTGCTTTAACAGATCTAGGTAACCGCATCACCGTTTTAAGTGTACTTAATTCTGGTACCATACTAATGAATATCATCTCAGAATTTTCTGTGCATCTTCTAATAAGATTATCCCACTTTTTGTCAAAAACTATTTATTGCTAGTAGATTGAATACCAAGGGTAATACGATAATAATAATAATAAAAATAATAATTGCCTTTATTTCAAAAGAAATACCAAGGGGGAGTTTACCATATAGTGCTCTACCACTCAGCCCTTGGTAAAATTATAATAACTAGGATTTTCAAGAATTGGCCATACATGGCCTTCCAGGGTCCACACACCCAGGATCAAGGCTATAAGATTTTCTAATTGATTAGCTCCAAGAAAACATATTATCTGTGTTTATATTGTCAACCAATATGCTTAAAATCAACATGAACAATACTTACTATTTATACAAGAATTTGGTAAAAGGTACCTTGTAGAAAAGGGATAGTCTGGCGAAATAACTAAATCTCAATTTCGGAAAGAAAATCAACTAAGCCATGAATATGCAAACAAAACGGATGATTTTAGGGGATAAATTGTTTCGCTATTGAAATGGGGAGGATGGGATAAGGGCTAGGCGACGGGAGTGGAATTAATTGAAATATGCTTAAATGTTAATTTGGCTGCGTGAATAGCCCTTCTGACGTTAAATGATAATATTTTGATAATATCCTAGGGTGCAGCTTCTATTACAGACATGTTTGTGTATTTATATCTTATGATATAACATTTTTCCAGCCTTACAAAATCTTACTAATAGTAGTATTTTTGTTTCAGGTAAGGGTACTGCTGCTCCATCTAAGCAATAGACCTAAGAAGGTAAAAACTACAATAACCAATCTAGTAAATAGGAAATAATCATGAAATGCTCTGATCGTTGGGGTGATCTGCCACCCATTTATGACTATTTCTGAGATAAATACACCATTTTTTGACATACTGCGAATATCTCGTCATCCCATACCACGACAGAGTTTGTCATGTCTTCATCAACAGTTTCTCTAAAGATAGGCATTAACTTAATGAACACGGTATAGGTACTGTCAACTTCATTCTCCATATTCATTTAAATGCCCCTGTTCAAAATATCTTGGCAAACTCTGAAATTCTTGCGAATACCAGGTAAGTGTTTCCTGAACACAAAGACTGGACGACTATCCATCCACTATTCATAGATCTAAAGCGAATACGGTTTTGAAATTAGGTATATCACCGTACTGCCATCGGCACTTTTGCACATAAATATCTAATAAATTGTACTTATTTGACAACGTTGTGAAATATATATTCTATGCAAGAAAGAAAAAAAAGCACTCTATTCTTTAAAATACGTAAAAACCTATTTCAGAAATGGTACTCCTGGTGGTACTCACTTGTCTACGTTTCCAAAATGTATGCTTCATAATACATTCTCCACATGCTGTCTCGCCAACAGGAACAAAACACTAAAACACTGTTTTTCTCAGAAAAAGATTAATAGAGATCAGAGATATTCAGCAATTAAGATCCAATAACATTTTTTTAAATGAAAATTTAAATATATTCATATATTATCTATTTTAGATCACCTCAGAATACACCCGTAAAGCGTTTCCCATCCAATTGATGCAATTGGTTGAACTCATCATGTCACAGCGTGACGGATTATTTTAATCTATGCAAAATTTGTAAACAAGATTGCGTGCCTCTTGTAAAACCAGGAATGGTGGTAGTGATATAATTAATTTACCTCTTTCTGATATCATAAGACCGTATGTCTGTAGTATTAATTATTTAGTTGTTAAGACATCAATCAAAATGTCTATCAATAACAGAACTGTTAGTTGCATAACACTAGTTGCAAAATTAATGTAATTTACCCAAGGACGTTAGACAACAGCGTACATGTGTTCTACTAACCCCATTTGGCGTGTTAAGAAGAAAACTTCATCTGTATCAATCAACAAGTGACCTCACGCAGAGATTTCTGTAGGTATAAATTAAAAATAGATGAAGAAAATAGAAGATTTCTTCTCGTGGCAATATGAGGTTAGGAAGTAAACATGTGGTAAAAACATCAAAAGGAAAATAGGTTCACTTCTTATTTCCAACATCTCGAGAAAAGAGATCCTGTAGGTAATGTTTATAGTTGTATAATTTCCTTTTGAATTATTTGAGTTACACAACGGGAAGTGTTATTTGCAATAATGATGCAAAGATATTAACAACTACCATTAGCTAAGCTGATTGAATAATCTGGAACAGCCTTACAATGTACACTAATTCTTCCTCGTTTCCTATTTCTGGATAATTAGGTATCCATCAAATGAGTTTCCATTTTCATCGCTGGAATGATCGATGCGTGACTGCGAGCTGCCAGATTTCAACTGTTAATCTCAAAGGATGTAGGAATATTGTATACAGGAGCTAATTAACTTCGACAATCCGCTTACAGTCAGCTATAAACTTTTAATCTAGTAATAAACGGAACCAGCTAGCGTCTCGGTCGACTTGCATTGTTTATCTGTTGGCATTTCGGCTTATGTCATATAATCATATCCTCCTGAGTATGATAATAATGGTCTGCGGTGGTTAGCTACAACTTGGAGTTGAATAGAAATTGTGTTAGATTATATTAAACGAATGAAAAGGTGGAAACATAGCAAGATGAATAATTTATAAAATATGAAAGAATTCAAGTCAACAGTAGATATTAGGTAATACTATTATCGTGCCTATCGACGATGACAACAACTACTCGGTGAGCTTATATTCCATCCCGCATTGCATTACATCATCGTTGATAGGTGCAATATGATGCACTGAGTCGGTCATTATTATAGGATGTCTCTTGAAGGTCTGTACAAAATTTCACCACATAATTTGATTCGAGTAAATTTTCTTATTACAAAATTGGGTACCTTTTGCCCTATAAATACTGTCCTCGAGTTATTATTTGATTTATATTATACATATATTTTGCTATAAAATTCTTTTGGCTCATAATATTTTGCTATCTATAATTTAGTATAGTTACATCGTCTAAAAAGCCCCCTTGGTGGTCTGGGGTTTTTAAGATGCTCGACTTTCAACAGTGAGGTCGGAAGTTCGTGCCCAACTAGATCAAGGTTGTTTCATTTGACGAACATTTTCAGGAAAATTTCGGTAGTACAAAGATCACTAATAAATGAGAAAAGCCACTAATCACTAATCACTATCACTTTACCCTTACCAATCCGCATTAAGGCAGCCAGTGGCAGCACTGACATGGCAGTGAAGTGTAGGCTCAACCAGTACTGTGCCAAAAAAGGGATGACGAAGATGATGTTGATGACAATGTTTAATATTTTAATAAACCCAAAGCCATATTTTAAAAATAGTATAACAATTTCATTTACTCCTAGATTTTGCCCGTGACATCGCGTGAAAACTGCATTCAATTCCATGCCGTAGTTTTTGTGCGATTCCAGAACAAACATACAGATAGATGCTGTGAAATGGAACCTTAATTTCAAGTTTGACCAATACAACGGTGAAAATTGCATTTAATTCCATGTTGTAGTTTTTGCGTGACGCGTATACAAACATACAAAGAACAGACACGCGATAAAATGTAGCCTATATTTTAAGTTAGACCTCTAGTAAAATAAATATTTTTACAAAAAATTGGACCGACTTTATCAGTTGTTGCACTGAAAAATACAAAATAATATTAATTCTATTGGTGCTGGTAATTTTGAAGTTGTGCCGTTGTAGTTTGTTGTTGTAGGCACCAACTCCAAAAGAGCCAGCACCAATAGAATTAATATTATTTTGTATTTTTCAGTGCAACAACTGTCCAATTTTTTGTAAAAAATATTTATTTCACATTTTTGAGTGCAAAATTAGTCATGAAAATTGTTGAACGTTCACTAATACCCAAAAAGTTATAGGTAGGTTTAGCTTGTACTAGCGAAAATACGCATATCACATAGTTCAGACTTTCCCATTGCGAAACTCGGAAACCGTAACTTTTTTGAAAAAATGTTCAATTTTAATGTTTCCGGATATGGTCCCCTTTCTAATTTTCAAATCTCGAATTCTCGATTTTCGGAAAAATTTGCCCATTCCACATAGCTGAAACACATATTTCAGACTGTAGCGCGGAAACGTATGATTATTTTCAAAAATGTCCAAATTAAACATTTCCGGATATTGAATTTATGTTAATTCTGTCGTCTCGGATTTTCGATTTTCGAGAAAATTTGCCCCCTCCACCCCTTTGAGGGCCGTTTTTGGAGGGAAGGAGATTTTGGATTTGATTTTCCTCAATATGGGACCATTTCTCAACTTTCCTCTTTCAAATGAAACAAAAATCGTCTAAATCGGAGTACGTTTACTATGCGAAACGCGCGAACAGCCATAAAAAAAATAAAAAAGCAATCTTACAACCGAATTGTATACTTTCTCCTTTTTTTGAAGTCGGTCAACAACGGTGAAAACTGCATTCAATTCCATGCAGAAGTGTTTGTGTGATGCGCGCACAAAAATACAGACAGAAAAAAATTCTAAGAACTGTTGTTTTGGCTTCTGTTGCTCTAATAAAGAAGTTTTGCAGTTGCAGTTAGATTGATAACTTATGGCACCAACTTCACAAGTACCAGCACCAATAAAATTAATATTATTTTGTATTTTTCAGTGCATCAACTAATAACGTCGGTCCAATTTTTTGTAAAAAATATTTATTTCACACTTTTGAGTGTAACATTAGTCACGAAAATCGTTGAACGTTCACTAATACCAATGAAGATAGTACTTACCTATTATCCACGTATATTTTTTGTTTGTAGTTGTTATTATTGAGATTTCAATACATCGCTGTGGAAAACGCATATCACCATTTTACCACCGTCCTAACTCGAAAACCGTAACTCTAAGGAAAATAGTTCAATATATATGTTGCTACAAATAATTATTTGTCTTTCATGTAGTACCCACAAATATCCATTTTAGAAAGAAATCCCCCTCTCCACATAGCAAAAATATACATATTGGATAATTTAACATGCCTCTATCTCGAAAACCGTAACTTTTTTGAAAATGTGTTCAATTTAAATGTTTTATTGTCCTATCTTCAATTATACCACCTCGGATTTTCGATTTTCGAGAACATTTTCGGAGGGAAGGAGATTTTGGATTTGCGTTTTTATGAATATGGGACCATTTCTCGATCCTCCTCTTTAAAATGAATCAAAAATCATCAAAAACGGAGTACGTTTACTATATGAAAAGCGCGAACAAACAAATAAAAAAAGCAGACAGTCGAATTGCATACCTCCACCGTTCGGGGTTCGTCGGTCAAAAAGGTACCGTATGACTCAATTTCTCTTACAGATTTTTCAAAAATTCATAATAATCATAATTTTTTATGTTTTAGTGATTTTCAAATAATGTAATTGTAATTTAATTGACATCATATTTTTTGTTAACATAGTTAATGATTTGCTCTACAGACTGTTAAAAAAAAAATCAAAAGTTATTTTCTAATCTTCTTCGTCTTATTTATTATATATGGGTAAATAACTAAAATAAAAATTTAGCTTTCTGGATATAATGAGCGTAAAATTTTGAGATAAACAGGATATATGATCATAGTTAAGGTACAGGAGAATTTAGTATGCGAAATTCTTCTCTAGCGAGCCTGAGTCGCAATTTTTATTTCTTTAATTACCGCGGAAATGATTAATTGTCAAAAATAAAAGCTCAACATCCATGAATGATTTTTTAAAATTTTATTATGAATTAATTTGCCCTGTATTAAAAAATGTCAGCGTGCCAAATGCTGGAAAAATATAAATTCAATATCATTTAGAAAAAAAAATATTAAAATATGTTTGTTTAAATAGACTTATTAGTTTATATCAGAAATATGTGGTATCACATTGAAAATATCTATCTATCAGGTGCACCCTATACCTTTCTGATCAAATGCCAAGAGTTAAGAAACTTATATCTCAATTATATAATTGTCCCTTTTATGTATCATATCCCAAGTTCTCCATTTCAATCTGCTTTATTAGGTGTATACCTAACGAAAATTGTTTTTCGTTTTTCCTTTAAGTATAATGTATAAAAATAAAAGCTTGAAAGTACAATCATTTAGCATTATCTAGATTCTAGAGCCTGGTATTAGGCCTAAAACCTTTCAAACGACATTACCGGATATCTTGGTTACATCAGCTACGCACCTCGTTAAGAGCCATTGCAGATAAGATCATCTCATGGCAAAATCATTTGCGTAGTCATCAAGAGGGCTGGCTAGACTTTTGAGTACCTTTTATTTTTAAGACTTGAAGCGCTCTGAGATTGGATTAAGGCCTAATCTCCTAAAACTCGTCCCAGCTCTCGAAATTTACTTTCACAACCATAACCAGGTCCGACTGAATGCATTCGAAACCGTTGATGAGCTAAGAGAATTTTCTCAAGGAGAATAACTTTTCCACATAAAATTATTAAAATAACCAACAAACTAAAACAAACCTTCCATAGGTTTTTGCGTAAAAATTCATATAACAAACGAAAGCGCATCGCAGAGTTGAAAGCAATAATTGAAGAAGACATTATTTCAAAGGGATATACATATCTTATTGTTTTAAATATTGCAGATTGAAGTTTTGATAAATCTTTGAAAATCAGTTGACTAGTCGTTAGACATTATGTCTACCAATGTATTGCGTTTCACAATGAGAATGCAGTGTGACTGGGTATAAGCAGTCTATTTGAAATGTTAAAAAAACGATATAGAGTGATGCCATTCTTCAAATTTACCTGTAATAGTTTCTTCTATAATTTTTTAATTCATTGTTTATTACTAATATCTAGTTATTGAATATAAAAATGTTAAGTAGAAATTTAAACCTTAACGGGCAAATTTGCCAGAGACTATATAGGAATGTTACATACATTTAACATTTCGAATATGATCTGGTCTTATTTCTAATTCTAACAACGTTTTTGACTTAACCTCGGTTGAGTTCCTGGAGCTAATGTAAACTGAACTAAATGGATGGAGAATACGAATGATTGAATTTTCTCAATTAAAAATAGTAAGCACAGTTTCAAATTCAATCAGATTAATAATGGTAATGGTAAAAGTTAAGAATGACGTCTCTTGTCAAGTGAATGACAGTAGATATGAATAGAATAAATTACAAGGAACATTCTGTCCCCTATTACCCTTCTAGGAATTTATTTTTGAGAAAGCCAATAGGTATGTGTCTTCCCCAATCTTCAGGCTAGACAGAAAAAGTAACTTTCAAACAAGGATATACAATCTGCCAAGATCTTGAATAATTTCCGAATTTTTTTTTTCGATGTACAATTTCTTGAAAATTTTCTTTAAAAAATTCACATTTTTTTCCGAAAATTGAAAATCCAAAACGGTAGAATTAAGGAAAACTCCATATTCGGAAATTTAAAATGGACATTTCCAAAAATAATCATAAGTTTCCGAGTTACAGTTTGAAATATGTGTTTCAGCTATGGGGAAGGGGCAAATTTTTCCGAGAATCGAGAATTCGATATTGGAAAATTGGAAAGTGGACAATATCCGGAAACGTTTAAATTGAACACTTTTTCAAAACACAGTTTTAGAGTTAGAGCAATGGTAAAGTCGGAAATATGTTATATGTGTATTTCCGCTATGAGGAAGGGGCAATTTTTTTGAAAATAGAAAATATGAGAGAGCCTAATTAAAGAAGAGATTATATGTAGCAATATGTATATTGGACATTTTTTGAAAAGAGTTTCGATTTCCGAGTTACAGCAGTAAAGTCTGAAATAAGTTTAACTGCGCCGCGATGTTTTAAGATCTCTGCATAATAAGTATAAGCTAAACCTTGTACATTGTAATAGGATAAGTATCATCTTTTTAGTATTAGTAAACGTTCACCAATTTTCATGACTAATGTTACACTCAAAAGTGTGAAATAAATGTTTTTTTTACAAAAAATTGGACCGACTTTATTAGCTGGTGATCTAAAAACTACAAAACAATAATAATTCTATTGTCGTTCTAGTTTTTTGGTGTAGGCACCAACTCCAAATGTACCAAAACCAATAGAATATTATTTTGTATTGAAATTACTTATAAAGCATAGAAAATATCAGGTTTTCTCGAGAAATTATTATTATCCATTTGTAAATGTCAAAGGTGAAGGCGTTATTTTTTCATGAATTTCAACTTGTTCCAACGACTGATACTATCAAATAACTGAAAGCGAACATTAACCCTGTTTTCATTGACTTCCCGTTCCGTTTTCCTAATAAATTTCTAGTCTTGTGCACTTCGAACGACACTGAATTATAAATAGCTTTTCGGATAGAAAAATAAATTTGTTATTTCTGAAAACCCATATGCCACAGTCCCCCTAACTAATTAGATTTCGATTATGTTTTATTGAATATGTTATTGTGAAAGGACTTTCAACTTTAAGCATAATCAATATATATATAATTTTAAATAATTCTGGGCTCCAAACTTGAAAGCTCGTAAAGACATTTCCTTGAATTCTTCAGGAAGTCTGTTATGGAATTTGATGCTTAGATAGTTTCCGCCATCATCCTTCCAATTTGCGCATTGAGATGACGAGAGGGTGTCAAAGGCGTGTTTTTCGCAACTCAATCCCCCAATAATCCTGACACATTACTTCTACATTGAGAATACCCTGCGCCATTGTGGAACATGACTTTGGGTCACTCTGTCATGTGCTATGTTATATTGGCCAGGGGTCATGCTCAGATTCACTGCATTGGGCTAATATTTACATATTCTCTAAATATAATAATATAAATACTTGTACATTTATCACTGAAAATGAGATTAGGTACTGAGTTATTTAACAACAATCGCGCGATTTTTTTAATTACGCTCCATTGTTTTCGTTAGCTTATTCTCACATCAATTCTCATTTCCGCAACCAAACTTTCTGGAAGCCTTAATATAACGAGCTACCATGGAATATAATTTGCATTGAAGAACCGACATTAGGAAAGATTTAATTAAAACGTCTGAAATTGTTTCACAACTACATTACATCTACATATAAAATATGAAATGTTTTGAACTAGAAGCATTGCGGAAAATTTCCATTATCTATGTAATTGAGCAGACAAGATATGGGCGGAAAATATTTTGAGCTACCTATAGACCTGTAGAATCAATGGATTTTTTATTGGTCTCATTGTATTTTGCAGACTTTTATACATATAGGTAGGTACAGGGAAAATGTCTTTGTTCCTATCTAGAAATTGAGCTCATTGAAATATCGAATAAATGAGCAACACTCTTACGAGGGGACATTTTAGTGACTTTTCTTTCGAACTCCCAACTAAAATTATTTAGAAAAGGCTTAAATAATGTATAAAAAGTTTAAATACATTTCCAGAGTTCCCTATTTGATTTATCATTGAAGTCTGTTGCCTCTTGTCGTGTTTGTAGGTTATGTTTCGTATTTAATTTTGCGGTTATCTGTTATTATCAAATCAATTACGATACAAGTTCGTTTAAAGAATTAATATGATAAGTGATACAATCACCCACGACTGTTCATCAGCTAATCTAATCATGTAATCAATTGCAATTTTACAATCTGTTTCCTTATCAATGATTTCTGAATTTTGTAGATGTTGAAATCTAAGATATTATATAAATACATGCGGGTCTAACCTTAAAGTCTAATAGAAATCAACCTCTTCTTAAAAACAAACACTTTCACGGTCCACTCCACCATGGCTTCCCAATCAACCTCAGGAGCCCCTCATTCAAGTCTTCAAGGTACTTGGGTATCTAATATCAAGAAATGAAGACGTGCTACATGTAGTGCGGTGAGCATATAAATATTTTCCTCAGTATATTTCAAAAGAGTTTATTAAGTACCTACCTGATTATTTGATGTACGGCATACAATAAAACATTTCAGGTGCACCACGTTGTTGATTTTTCATGACAATGCGCACAACGAGTTTTATTTTCTTCAGACATAATGATCAATATGGTCAAAACGTACGTCTATGCCTTCATTTTGAGACTTATGTCCTCCTGACGAACAGTAATTTTTGTACTGGATCAGAAACGTAGAAGCCAACTTTCTTCTAAATTTAAGTTGGTCTCCTCCTGTTTGTCTATGTTGCTGCCAAGTTTTACAAAAACATTCTAACTGAATACTTCTATATCATCATCTATATCTCTTCACGGAATGTAAGTATAGGGTAAGCTATACTTACCGTTTTTTTCCTGAACTTTTCGGAAATCAAGACCATCTCTAGGTTCTTTCTTTGTTTTTTAGAGTCAAGAAGTGGGCTTCTATGTATTCGATTTTTACACATAGTAGCCTTAAAATTTATATCAGATAACATTTCCAATAATAGTGATGTTGAAAAAAATTTGTCAAAACATTATCTCTTCAGGTAACTTAAGTCGCGTTATATATTAATTATATATTATATTCTAACACCACTGATGGCCCAATACCGTACTGAATGAACTTTTCACTGATGTTTGAAGATTTTTCGTGGTACGATTCAAAGCAGTTCACATAACTCAATCATATTAAGCCTACACACAATTTAACGTCGAGGTAATCTTCAGCGCCAGAGTCTTGGTCAGTCTCGTTCATTGTAGCATCATCTGGCGGAAAGATGGTCAAGTCGGCGTTTGCCACTAGGTCAAAGTCATCTTCAAACATGGCTAGTGCTTGATTTAAAAAGAAAAGCCCCTGGAAGGGACAAAATATTGCCGTAAATGCTATGCTTGTCGATATCCCTAGACGCCACAGTAATACATGTGATAACTAGATACTTCACAAAAAAAGTATTCAAATACTATAACTTTAAATAGCTACCTATGTTTCCAGCGTCATAAATAAAGTCCAGGTAGAAAAAATGGTCCCCAAAATGGTACCTGATGATATTTATAAGCACTTTCTATGTTTACTTGTAAATCATATATATTGTGATGAATATGCAGCACTGTTAGATATTTCATACTCATTTTGGATAGTTGAATCTTTTTACCTTGCAAATCGAATGCCATATTCACTAATTTTCTGTCTTACACAAGCTACCACGAGGAGGTACAATTGCTGTACACCCACTGACCACCATTCACGATTTTTGTAACTTGTTGAAAAAAATAAACATCAACCGAACTTCAAACGCATGCGCGGAATAAAGATTTGGACTTAGTTTGGATGTACTAAATATAGTACGGAAGGCATATCTGAACCTGAAGTCCAAGTCAAGGAAGATCAATGTTTTTTGAATACTTTTCTTTTGTTGCATAGTAAAACAACGACAAATTTGAGATTCTGATAAATTTACACAACACAATGTATAGATAATCTGGGATGCTACATTTAGCACACAGTCTTGATCCTCAATTCGTCGATATGTTTTTACAAAAGTGTCGCCCTGTTAATCATCACTCATTTATCAATCTATCATTTCTACTGTTTATATGTCGTTTTTAAAAAAAAAAACACTGGCATGCGTAAGCATTCACATAATTTGTAAGTCGCTGTTTCTAAACACCATCGATATAGCATACACTGATACATCTTAAAGATTGCTAGTATTGGTAATTTATAATTACATATCTGTGTAAGATAAAAAGTAGGATCTTGAAAGATAATAGATGATTATATTATATTCTAGCTTCATTTACATTTTTGCTCTGCTTTAATCATTAGACCCCACAGTTGGATCGATTGCCTGCCAGCATAAATCAGCCATGATCTCCCACAGATTATATCTGAGATCTCAACCCATTCCCTTATTTTCCCTCACTTTGAAAACCACCCCCTCACCCGGCCAAATCACATTCTATTTAGCTATAAATCCGCTTTTGGGTGTTGTGGTCAAGCGGACGTCCTGTCGAAATTAGATTTGTGCGCCACGTCCAGCATGGTGGTGCAGAGATACAACAATAAACCTTTTACCTCCGTCAGTGCATATATATATATATAAATGTGTGTTGGGATTAATCTGAACAGAAACCATATACAGTTATCGGTCTGCTATCTGCTAGTAGAGATGCTGACAATGGTTGTTGTTGTTTCGTGTGGCCGAGCCGGTCAAGGTTTGCTGCATGTCTCCAAGGACAACTAGGTTAGTGCTGTTGCTGGGCTTTACATTGTGCTATCGCATCTTTGATTGCACAATCGAGAAAAACATTTGACATGACTTTGTTGAACAACAAAAATGCATCGAATATAACGGTAAATATGTCTTTATTGGTAGTTAAATACAAAAGCATATTGTTTTAATACAAAATAAAAGTGATTTTTTTACGCCGATCATAAGGGAACAGTTTCTGCTTGATTAATAAAACTTTCTCATAAGGTCCGATTTTACAAAATTTTGACATGCTTTAGGCTTTAGGAGTTTTCATTGCTGCGGAGACGAGCGGAGCACAGAGGAGACGTGTCTGTGGGAATCGACCAGTCACATTGGTTGTCAATCAAAACAATTTTAAACCAATGTAATTGATTCATGCACGCTCCTCTCCGTTTCGATTATCTCTGACTTAATGTAAACGCAGCCCTAAGGCCCAGAGAACACTAAGTATGAAGTGTGGTCGGGTACAGGCTATGTCAAGGATGTTATGTGTGGCCGGGTACAGGCCATGTCAAGGATGTTATAAGAAGGATAATCAACTAATGTTTGAGAAAGCATGCTCTATATTGTCGAAGTGGCGGGTGGGTTTAATTATGAATATGGCTGAATGATTTTCTCTAGTGTGAACAAATTTGATACTTAGTTCTTACTATTGAAGTGACTTTTGAGAATAGTCTTGATCGTCGATTTAATTCCAGAATAGCGGCCATCGAAAGTGTGAAAAAAAGTCTTAAAAAAATATTTTTTTATTGGTGTTTGCTGTCAGCTTTTAAAACAAAAGAGGAATTTTGGCGGAAGCTCGACGAGACTACGAAAAGCCATGATCCTATTTGATTATCTTCTTCTACAAAGTACCAGACCTATATTGAGGAATTTAGGTTTTGGAGTTCTCGGCATCTGATTCTTATATAGATAGAAATCAAAAATTTAAACGTATGATTGAATTTTCAATATAATTGAAGAATTGGCTCTTGTAATTAGTTTATTGCAGACAGTGTAGGTAATCATTCATAAATCTAGCCCCACTACTTTCTTCATTACGTCGACATGCAATAATTTCCCCAGAAGAAGATATATCCGCAGCCTCCGATACTGGCGATGCCACCTTTAATCGCATTGAAATAAGAAGCTTTGCGATAAGAGACTCGGCAGTTTCGGGATGTGCATTATTATAATGGAGTCTTATTCAATTTGGATCGCGCAGCCTTTGTTTGAAGTTCTTCGGTTCCCATTCATTCGTAGAAGCGAACTCCGGAAGCTCGCATTAAACGGAATAAGTGGTGAAAAAGAGGTGAACGCGCAGTGACAATCCGGAGATTAATATTTGTTCTTGACATCCCGTTTATATTTTATGACCCATTCGCGGCTGTAGCTGGGATAACATGGTTCGTACCCAGATTCGAACGAAACTCTTTTTATGGAAGATTATAGCACAAAACAATGGAACGTTCAGGATTATTATGTGCCACTTTTGGCTCAGCATTTGTTAGAAAATGGAAATAGTGCAGTGTTTTTACTAATATATACTGGGTGGCCCAAGATTGCTTCTGTATACATACAGGGTGTCTTAGAAAATCACTAGGTATAAAAGTTATCTTTTCGAATGGAAAACCCTTCATTTTATGGAAGATTTATTATACTTAAATTTAAGATGTTTTAAAAATGTAAATAACTCTTAGGCCAATTCGAGATTTCAATTTCCCGAACTTGATTTGGCTTACTTTGATTTATTGATTGCTCATAATAGAATTCAACGATAATGTACAGGGTGTTTTTGTTGATGAGCTTTAATATTCTTCATTTCACAATTATAACTTTTATATTTTGAATGGAACACCTTGTATATATCCCAACAAACTTGTAGCTTTTCCTATTCGCCATCGAACAATATTATCTTACCCTATACCTATCTAACTATCTCTTATAGTAACAGAGAAATGAGAACAATAATTGTAAAAAAATACCGAACTGAAATGTATTTTTTTTCAAAAAAAAACAATTTATCACGGAAGTGGTTATTATAGTTTTTGAAGGTAATAAATATTACAGACACTTCTGTGAAAAGTAATCAAGACATGGCCTTGCTTGTATGATACATTTGTTAATTTGAGTTTCATAAGCTAGTTTTATTATTTATTTGATTTCTAACTAATGCTACTATGACGGATTTCTCGATTGATAAAAGAGTGAATATGATTTTGACAGAAGGTGAATGTCAAAATAATTGTTTGTTGGCGTCTCGAGTTTATACCCCAAAATACATAGAGCGAAGACATCCCGACAAAAGAACTTTCGAGAGGCTCAAAAAGGTAACCTAACATATGCAGATATCTGTCTTTTTTAAAGTTAATTTAGAATCGGCTAATTAAACAAGAAATGTATGGAAGCGCAAAATTGTCTATATTGTTTTAACTATTAAGTAATTATTACAACTTCGGAGACTCTAATGAACCTAATAATTTCAATTAAGTCAGCTCCAACAAAGCAACTAATAACAACTTCAAAAGTACCAGCACCATCAAAATTTATATTATTTCTTATTTGCATGGTCTAATAAAGTCGGTTTTTTTCATGTTCATGTAACGTAATCAAGCAACCTAATGGTTATTAGCGAGTTGTACAGGTACTATAATTTTTTCCGGGACGGGATAAAGTTTGACATTTTATCTCTGTTGACAGGTGACAAAGTATCGCTTTTTCCCCATGGGAAAAAGTGAGTATTTTTCCTGGGTAGATATATATATATATATATATATATATATATATATATATATATATATATATATTTGATTCTGAATTCTTGACTGGTTTATTATTTAATAAAATAGATTTTTGTTGGGGATGCAGTCATTTAATAAATAAAATTCTTTGGATTATGCCAAGCTTTCGAGAATGTTTATTCTCTTCGTCGGGGCAAACTAAAAATCGTTACAAATTTTTTTTAACTACATAATAGATTATTAATTAAAGTACTTACATTCGTGAATTTATATTAAATTAACCACAAACAGGAAAGATTTCATAGTCAGCAATCAGAAATGTCAGTAGTTATTTATAAATGTCATGGTAACAGCATATCTAGAGTTGAAAGTGTCTAGATTCAAGTTTTCTTAGAAAAAATCCAAATAGGAGTTATCTTTGTGTTTGTAGCTCTTTTTTAACAAGTCACACATTAAACTTAAAAATATTGAGGCAGATATAAGTTTAGTAAAAAGAAAAAGTTATTATTCAATTATATATAAAAAAAATATATTCATAACAGACTTAGAAACACATAATATAAATAAATATATACCCGTACACAGACTAGACTATCTGAATTCGTAGGTATTGCAGTATAAATTCAAGTTTATTATGTCAATAATATTATTTACTATTTTGTTAGGCATTCAGATTATTTGGTAATTATATATAATCATATTCTCTCACAATACAACATACATAACTTTAAAATGAATAATGGAAAGCGTCAATTACATAAAAAAAAAAAAAAATAAAAAAAAAACAAGTCAATCTCTCTCACAAATTAACCTTTATTAAAATTTATTAAAATAAGATATATCTAATAGAGAAATATTAACATATATCATCTTTATCGTATTCTCTCACAATACGATAAATACACAATATAAAATATCCTGAAAAGCATTCATTCATTCAATGAAGCTAATAATAATGATAAGCTGATTTCTCTCACAAATCAACATGTAAGAATATTTTAAACATTTTCCATGTTATTTAATACATTTTAAATAGTGTTATCAAAAAAGCAAATGGCGAAACAAAAGGAAGGAAAAAATCATCGTATTATATTTCACTATAGGTTAAACATGAAATGAAAATCCTTTTGAATCAACTAAATTTCTCTCACCAATCAGTTGATCTAGAGATCTCGAAACTCTTAATATTTGTTGTTATAAACTTTTATCCTTCTTCAGTATAATCTGTATACGCATATATACCCATCTATTATAATATACTAAAACAAAAAAAATGACAAATATAACTAAATGATATGAGAATATAATTAGCCTATACCTACATATAGAGCTAGGTACATATTATATTCACACATATATTTCAATTTTGAGAAATATTTTGAGAAAAAATATTAAATTTATTATTATAGAGATTTAATATATAAGAATAAATAGAACTAAGTCCATTAATATCTGAACGTTTATTCATAGTATTATTATGTTTTTTAATATTTATCATTTCTAAGAAACCACGTTTAAAATAATTTTTCTCAGAACAAAGAGCAATAGTATTATCAAAATCAATACTATGTTTTTTATTGATGGCATGTTCAGCCAAGGCACAAGATTTCTTATTACATCTTATATCACTTTTATGGGATGTTATTCTTCCTAAAATACTTCTAGAAGTTTGACCAATATATGATAATTCACAATCAAGGCAATTTATTTTATATACTACCCCAGACATTTCTAAAGGTGTCTTTATTTTGGAAAATAAATTAGATACGGTTTTAATATTTTTTCTTGCAATAATAACATTATACCCTCTAAAAACATTAACTAACTTATTAGTAAGCTCATCTATATAAGGTAAAGATCTATAAATAGGGAGGATATTTGTAGTAGAGGCATTATTGTTATTATCATTTAAAGAGTTCTCATGATTTATTTCAGGGTTTTCTATTGACTTGAGGTTGCATTAAACATTTATTAATCAATTTCATAGGAAAAGAATTCTCAATTAATATTTTTTTCAATTTTGATAAACTTTCATTTCTATATATAGGATGCGAAAGTTTGATCACTCTGTTTTTTAATGCCATAATTAAGTTAATTTTTATTTTCTGTGGATGATATGAATGGAAGTTTATGTATCTATTACTACATATAGGTTTTCTATACCATTTTGTTCTTAATAAACCGGTGTTATCTCTACATACCATCATATCTAAGAAAGGAAGACATTGTTCATTTTCTTTCTCAACTGTAAATTGAAGATGCTCGTTATAGGCATTAAACATATTCAATGTTTCATCAACTCTATTAGTGGGTAGAGCTAAGATTAAATCATCTACATATCTTTTAATGAATGGTATTGGAAATGAAACTTTAGTTTTTGAAACTTGTATTAATTCATCTAAAACATAATTTACAAGAATAGGTGATATTGTTGAACCCATGGGAGTGCCAAATATTTGTTTATAATATTGGTCATTAAAAATCAAAAAATTAGAATCGAAAATAAATTGAAGAATTGATTCAAAAGTTTCGAGATTTAATGAACAAAACTGTTTAATATGATTCCATTTACGGGTTAGACAATCTAAAACAACTGGGAAAGGTAAATTTATAAAAAGGGAAACTACGTCAAAACTGACAATTACATAGTCATTTGGAATCTGGTATTCATTTATAAAATTACTAAATTGAAAAGAATCCTTTATATAGAAATCATTATTGGTATCATAAGCTTTCGTTAGAATATCTGTGATATAAGATGCCAAATTATTATTAGGTGAATCAATTGAAGATACAATAGGTCTCATTGATAGTGTTGGCTTATGTATTTTTGGTAACGTATAAAATCTCGGTGCTTTTGCGTGATAGCACTTCAATTTTTTACTTGTGACTTGATCAATAATACCATCATCTTTAAGTTTAGAAATAATTTGATTGGCTTTAAATTGTATTGTGTAAGTTGGATTATTTCTTAATCTCTTATAATATTTATTATCATTCAATAATTCCTGACTTTTATTAATATAATCCTCTTTAAACATTACAACTGTAACATTGCCTTTATCACTTCGTACAACGATAAGTTCCGGATGTTCTTTTAGAAAAGAACGACATTTACTGAATTTTTTTGACAATATGTGAGAGCTTTGATAATTCTTGTAAGTAAAATTTTTCAATATATTAGTGTATCTAGCTCTCACGCAATCTTTATCTTCTATATCAATACTTTTCAAAATAAATTCAAGATCAGACAAAATATAAGGAATATTAATATCTTTAAGACTTGGTGGTAAAGAAAATTTCGGACCTAATGCGAGGATTTGTTTCACTTCTAATGGAAGATCTACATTTGTCAAATTCTTAATCCATTTATCATGTATTTTAATTTGAGATGTCATCTTGTCTTTAAGATTCTCTAGTTTTCTTATATTTTTTTTTTATTCGAAAAATTTAATGTGTCTCGACAACATAATGGCCATTGACACAGGTACAGTTTATAACAAATAGATTATATAACAAAATCTATACAAAAATATGTAAAAACATGGACTTTACATTAAATTAGTTGGTATAATTGACAGTCTTTTAGGAATTTTATTAGGGCACTGTAATCACTGGTGGAATTAAGGATTTCCTTTAGCGTTCCTTTTAGGGCATTTTGTCTTCGGGCCTATGTGTATTTGGTACATTCCAATAAAATATGACTAATAGTGATCGGTTTGTCGCAGTCGTCACAGCGTGGGGGGTTTCCAGCACACATTAGATATCCATGTGTTAACCTTGTGTGTCCTATTCTCAATCGATGGATGATTGTTTTCCATCTTCTGTTCAGGCCAGGTATTCTAAATGAACGGATGTTAGGTTGGATACTGCTGAGTTTGGAACATGATCTTTTCCATTGATCAGACCATTTTGCTGATATGATATTTTTCATTCTCCTTCTGAGGTCATTTTCTACTTGTATGTTATGTATCGGTAGGTTTGATGAAGATGTTAATTTTGCAATTTGGTCTGCTTTTTTTAATTAATAATCTATTATGTAGTTAAAAAAAATTTGTAACGATTTTTAGTTTGCCCCGACGAAGAGAATAAACATTCTCGAAAGCTTGGCATAATCCAAAGAATTTTATTTATTAAATGACTGCATCCCCAACAAAAATCTATTTTATTATGTATATATATATATATATATATATATATATATATATATATATATATATATATACATAAATATCAATCAAAACACAGAATAACCAACAGATATTTGATTACTTTAAAGGTTTCCTTAGCAACGCATGTCTAATTGTCGCATACCACTTTAAAACATCAAATTTTACTTCGATAATCTTCCGAATTTAATATATTGTAATATTTTTTCAATATTAAATCATCATTTTTCCCGTCACAGAAAAAAATTAGATTTTAGCTCTCTGTTTTTTGTCTCCTTCCGCTTCGCGTCGGTCGACAACACAACCTCGAGCTAAAATCTAGCACTTTTTTCCCTTGTATAATAGATAACTATTTTTAAATAATATCATCATAATAATAACAGGTATTTCGTTGTACAGAGTATTTTGGGCATTCGGTAAGAATACCTATGTTCAATACTCAATAGTTTTATTTCACATGTGTCACACACTAGTTCTTCGTAAGAACTTTGAGTGTTGAGAAGCGGTAACAAACATTTACTGGTGTAGTAATTCGAAGGCCAAAATTGTCTTGAAAAATGTATTTTTTTCTCGAAAATATTCTATTTAAACAGTTTTTATTACTTTCGGTTCTTGTATCAATGGACTCCGCAGCGATTTCTCAGGCCCCATACGGTCTAGAGACTTGAAATTTTGAATTCGTACTTAGATCGCAGACATCTCGCCGCCTGTTAAGCTCCAAGTGTGATCCAATATTGGTAATTATAATTATCTCATTCAACCAAGATCATTATTTTGTCGACATGGAACGACAATGGGATCCGTCACTGGAATTACGCACGAGCATGGAGCATATATATACGTCTCGTTCTCTGGTATATAGGTACTTTCTGGAACATCGTCTATGGTTATGTCGCAATTGTCAGACGTCAGACGTTATTGTTAATTTAAAGTTTGATTTTGTGTTGTGGTAGACAAACATTATTTTCTTATGGAATTGCTGTTGCTGGCAAACACATATACATAAGTATAGTTAAAATCGAGAAAAGGATAGCAATAGTAGGTACTCATCGGTACGGTTTAAATCGTAAATGCCCAATAAAAACTATTTTTAATTTTTTTTCAATCTTGATAGATAAAATTTTCAATTTTTGATCAAATGCCTTTTGGAAAAAAATGCGTAAATTTATTTTATTCAGTACAGTTGATTGCACATGTTTCAAGACTTTTATATGATTACATAGGTATAGGTGCTTCTTATGTGGAATATAATAAAAAAAATCTGGTGTGTCCACTAAAACAACTTTCCTACCGCTCGCAGGCAAATTCCAGTGAATGAAAAATTTTACACTATTACAATACTCTCCTTACATTGCGACGATAATAGCAGTAGCAAAGTAAAAATCCTCCTGGTCAAATCGTGCTACCACTCATTTTTTTCAGTATGTTAAGACAAACAACAATGGTCATGTACATTTACACGTTTAGCCAGAATCTGAAGAAACATGTGGAAAATAAGGAATTTTATTCGAGCATAACTTTTTTTTGTGCTTTTTCACAGAGATGGTGCTATATGTGGGTGGTAAAGGCACTCTTAGAAGAATACTTTAGGCAAGTTTAATCAAAATCCTTAGAGCCGTTTACGCGCTACAGTCTTGAGCAAATCACGTTTTTTGACTATAGCCCAACAACCAGTGTATACAGGATTCTCATTTAGTGTCACTGCCACCGGCGAGTGATAATGGTACCAAACAAAATAAAAAAGAAAGCAACAAAATACACCGATCCGTTCCCGAGATAATGCTGTCACAGACAGACAGACGGACAGACAGACAGACCAATGGCTGAAAATATGTTTATTAGAATCAAAAAACTCTGAAACTTCAACATTTGTAAAAATCTCGATACCGAAAATTTCACACGATTACAATACTTTCCTTGTACAGCTACTAGTAGCGTAGAAAAGTAAAAATAGGTGCAAGATAAAGGCATCTCATATAAATTCAGGTGCCCTCGTTATACTCATATTATTGAAATGATTGACAGCTTTAATAATGGGTGAAATTTCCCCGAAGGGCTTACCAAATTGACTTTTGTTAGTGGTTACCATGGATATATTGGGGGATTTTTAATTTTGCAAGCAGTTCTTACCTGTCGCCTGACCCATATTTCTTAATAATTCGCATCCGAACGTGAGGAAGAGGAAGAATAAATAATTAAAAAGATATTTTTCTTCAATAATAATAAACATCCTTGCCTTATTAAAAAAGCTCTTGAGTAATTCAATAAGTTTTTATAGGAAGTGCCTTTTGTTTTGACAACCGTCCCTATAAAAATGGATTCAAATTTAATTTATTGTGTTACTGCTTACTCATTGTCAGAAAAAAACAAATAAAATGTATTTGTCCCTAAATAGGTCACCAGTTAATATTAGAAAGGAATCATAAAGGATTCTACAGTTAGGTACCTACTGCTGACAGACATTAGGAAAACATTGAACTTGTTTATTCAGAAAATAGACTCAATTCAGTCTAAGTGAATATAGAAATGGCACACCATTAAAAATTACAGTTTTTTTGCATCATTTATTTTTTCTCAAATTTTGAGTTTCAAATAAGACATTTGCAAATTTCCAGGATAAACTGAAACTCAGGTGTCATTAATATTGGCTGTCTTTGATTTATTAGCTGGGTTTGAGGCTCACAGATACCCCCTTCGCATCTCTGTCATACAACGTATTATTATATCATCTATTGGATAGGTTCTCCGTAACAAATCTTTGTGAACATTATTAGCGTTAGAAGAAACTGTTTCATAATATCACACTTCCAACAGATAAGAATATTTGTGTAATATTTCCAATCAATACTTATGTCACCTCGCAAATCTATTTTGTATTTGCTTTCTCAGTATATATTTTTTGTTGTTTGGTTATTGTGAATGAATGGCAATGAAAACATAGTTAGTTCAACTCCATTGTAATCAACTCACCAGCCTATATCATAAGTGCTTGAAGATTGTATAAATTTTTATAAAATGTTGTTTTTTTAATGAGATACACCATACACCCTAATGAATCAAGAACTTACATATTCGTTTGTAACTTAACCTTGTTACTGCCATAACACAATAATTTTTATGTAAGAAAATAACTTCGAAACATGTGAGGTGATGCTTTAACGATATGTCTATTATAAGTAGGTTTCCGCTGTTAGATTCATCTTTCAAATTATTCGTCATAAATAAAGATACATAATATAACGAACTGGTAATAGGACTGGTTTGGCTATGGATTATGGCAACTAATATCAATGTCAAATAATAACCTACAATAATTATGAAAATACGTTACAGATATCAATATTGATTCCTTGAGGAAACTCTGAAGGTATCATTTAAGTCTATAAATTTGAAAACAAGTCTTGTAACTTTAACAAAGTATGTCACTAATTACAAATTGCAACCGACATGTTGCACCAAGAGCAAATGTAGATGAGGTTCAATTGTACACGGAATAACCAATTTATGTCGGCATGCTAACAACCACTACTGTCCTAAAGCCACAAAATTTGCAATCCTTCTAGAAATAATTGCATGTCTATCGTATGCCAAGCTGGAATCCTGCCGAGACTGACCATTACTTCTAAACCGCAACACCAGAACGACCGCACGGATTTATCCGGTAAATTTTGAGGCTATTCAGCATTTATTTGTTATTCCGCAAGCGGAAATACTCAACGAACTAATGAAACCTACAATCTGAATCATCTAAATGAAGAGAATGTTGGGAGTTTATTTTGTAAAATTGTGTAGTTGTACAGGATGCTTTTAGAATTGATTGAAGGTATTTTTGTATTTTTCTATCGCGTGCAAGTAGGAGGAAAGACTATTAAATGTTTTTGGCAATACACGGCTTGGTTTCAATTGTCTTGTAAATTCTCTAACAAATGATAAGATAAACTCATACATTTTTATTTTCAAGTTTCGTGCAGGTATTGCTAGGAAAAACTTTTCCATTGGATTTTTGATAAATACCCGCTATAATTGTTTCAATTAATTAGTCACTCACATATTAAATCTGTAAATGTGGCGTATGCAATTCATAGTACTGAACAGTACAGAGGATGGTCATCAAATGAAGCAATATTGTTCCGATGTTGCAAGAACAACAACTGTCACCGTTTCAAAATCAGTCTCATATGCAGTATATTGGATTCCACTGGTTGAATCCAATGTTTTTTCTATAATTGGGAACCAGAGAAAGTAGTCCAGTTATCCTGATAACAGATAGCTCCGTTACTAATGGGAAAAATGGAATAGTCCATAAAATCTGATATTTGGAAAGTCTTTGTGATGCCCTTTGGGCTTTTTAATTTTCCTACTACATTTGAGAAATTTATAGAAGCTATTTAGAATAGATGGACGATCCAATATGAGTATATTAGGACGACCTATTTTAAAGATGAATTTGAAAGAAATATTGCCACGGTTTCATTTAGGCTACTTTAGATTAGCCTTCAAGAATTGCTACCTTTTCTGACAATAAGTTAGATATTTGACACCTAATGTATAAGGTGATGGTGTTACCACAGATCCAGAGACCATTACTGCGGTCAATGAATTGAATGTAAGTACAAATATAGAGTAACTTTTCTGGGCTTGCCTCTCAGACTTGTCATGAACATATGTATTGGCTGATACTTCATATAGTAAATTAAATTGAAACATTCTATTAAAATGTCTGCTATTATGTTGTTATAGTTTGAATACCCATCGAGTGGGGTTTTGTCACGATTCCTGACGTCATCTGCCATTCTACGCATGTCGTAAATAATTTAAATTAAATCTTAATGCCTAACCCCAAAACACTGACACTGACATATTTGTAAAGGGGCTAAATCACTTTCAAAAAAGAAATGTTTGACATTATAAACGTCAAAGAGAAAAAGAACAAACGTCAAAATAACAATTAACCTATCTGATCGAAGACATATGTTTATGACGTTAAAATTTTATTTCACCTAGTTTACAAACGAAAAAAAGAGATAGACAAGGTATGACGAAACCCCATTCGATGGGTATTCAAACTATAACTGATTTGCCAACATCGCTGAACCTTCAGCAAAGCTGACAAATAATATTTCTTGAACGAAAAAAATCAGAAAGCTTTTGAATAACAACCTATGACCTATGGTTTTTGACTGACTTCAAAAAAAGGAGAAGGTATACAGTTCGGTTGTATGTTTGCTTTTTTTATTTTTTTTGCATAGTAAACGTACTCCGATTTAGACGATTTTTGTTTCATTTGAAAGAGGAGAGTTGAGAAATGGTCCCATATTAAGAAAAACCAAATCCAAATTCTCCTTCTCTCAAAAAACCGCTCCCAAAAGGGGGTTAAGGGGACAATTTTCCTCGAAAATTGAAAATCCGAATTATTGAAAATTGGACATTTTTAAAAATAATCATACGTTTTCGCGCTAGAGTCTGAAATATGTGTTTCAGCTATGTGGAGTTGGCAAATTTTTCCGAAAATCAAAAATTTGAGATTTGAAAATTAGAATGGGGACCATATCCGGAAACTTTTAAATTAAACATTTTTCAAAAGAGTTACGGTTTCCGAGTTTCGCAATGGTAAAATCTGAAAAATGTGATATGCGTATTTCCGGTATATGGAAGAGCATTTTTTTTCGAAAATTGAAAATATGACACGGCCAAATTAAAGAATATAATATATGTAGCAACATTTAAATTTAGATACGGTTTTCGAGCTACAGCAGTAAAGTTTGAAATATGTATATTTGTACAAGCTAAGCCTATAACTTTTTGGGTATTACTGAACATTCAATTTTCATGACTAATGTTACACTAAAAAATGTGAAATAAATATTTTTTACAAAAAATTGGACCGACTCTATTAGTTGTTGCAATGAAAAATACAAAATAATATTAATTCTATTGGGGCTGATAATTTTGAAGTTGTGCCGTTGTAGTTTGTTGTTGTTGTTACTCAATAGAAAAAAGTTCTAACTTCAGCAGAGTTTGTAAGTAATGCCTCGCCTTCTTCCTGAAATCTAAAGTTTGCTGATATTCTTAAGAGACGGCTGTTTTTCTAAGCGACATTTTTGATTCCTATAACCTTAGATTTTATTACAGTCACTAATTAATGACTTTCAATTTTGGTATTTAGTTATTGACCCAAATCTGCTACAGCAAACTACAAAAATTTCGAGTTTATAATCTTAACTTATCCACACGCGACCATAGCTTGTTTCTACAGATTTCTCAATTATTACAACAATATCGCCATTACCACAGCATTGGACTTAGGCATAATAATTCCCCTATATGGCTACTGTCGCATCCAATTGTCGAAACCAATCAACATCCCTCCATGTCCACCTGTCTGTAGTAGGGGGTGGTGCCGCCATCTAATTGATCTTGATTCGGGGCCGCTTGGTAACCGACAGTTGCGCCATCTGTCAATGCCGACCCAAGTAGGTAATTTCAGTGACCACAATGGCCCACCAAATTAGATATACGGCCACATACTACATACGTGGCATGTGTGGTTTGTGTAATCGAAGGACGAGGACGGAAGCGGCATGTTCTGCAAGACGGAAGCACGCCACCGGATAACTACATCGCCAATCAAGGTGGGATTGGTTCCAGAGATTTCGATACACCGATAAGATGCGGACACTACTAGTAATCAGTAGAGAATTAGTCTGAAATAAATAAACCTACTTTATTAGATGATGAAATAAAAAAAAATAGAATGATATTTATTATTTTGTATGTAGCTTGAAAGCCGAATCAGATTATATACATTGAACCTTCGGATGATTTTTAAATTTTCTGTATGATTCATTATGAATAATGTATAAAACGGCAACTATACCTTGGTTGGTCATTTAAGTGAGAGCAGCCACAGGAATTATCTAGCGTTATGCTTCCTCCTTTTGACTTTCTCTCGATGGCTCTCTCTTTCTTTCTTTTTCTCTCTCATCCATATAAGCATAGTGCGCAGCCGGTTGTATAACCTTAATACTTGATCTCTAAATTCAAAATTACTTTCGTTTTTCTTTATGTCTGAACGTAGTATTCAATCCTTCCATATAAAATATTTCAACAGAAAATAGTTATGCAAATTTTAATTATAGAAATCTGATAAAAGAGTGGGAGCAAAAGTAGATAATACCTAGATATAGATATCTGCATAAAACATTATTTATTTAAAAAAAAGTTTAAATAATCTCACAGATCAATCAAAACATTTGCTATGCTGGAAGAGATAACACCCATAAAAAACATTCTGGCGATTTGTATATGTATTCCTTGTCCTTTGTATGAAGTCAGTAAATAAACAGTATTGATTCTGTCTAGGAAATTGTCAGACATAAACAAATGGCTCCTATCGCGATAAAAATGTTGCGTAACAGCATAAGCTCTAATGTATACGATTATGGATAATAATGTCATAAGCATTTCAATGAGATTTTTCATCAAAACAATTTTTAGGATATCATTTGTTTGTTATGAAGCCAATGGTAATCGAAATAAATCGTTATTTTCTTTTTTCTAGTTGATGTAGTGCAGTTAGGTTTTGATGTTGATCTATTGATAAAAATCAAAGTATTTGTGTAAATTTCTAGTTACAGCCTCACTAGGTCAATAATTGCATCTATCTTATCTATGTCGGTTCAATCTATCTATATATTAATACGTGATTGTAGACCTTTTTAGCTGTAAAATGTGCAAGGAGGAGTATGACATTTGGCACAGTGAACGTTTATATGGTGAAGTAGTGCACACAGTTATCATTATGATTATTATGCGTTCATAGTTGTATTAGATAAATTTAAAAAAAAATATGGTATAAGTATATCTATTGTGTATTGTGTGTTGCACAAATAACCCAATTTCAATGTGACGTCAACGAGTCAGGTTTGTCAGATTGTTTTATTCGTGAATGACAACCCTGATTAAACGCAAATTTAGAAAATGTGAATAGTGTAACAGAGTGATGTAACTCTTTTGAGGTATATATTTAAATGCGTGCTTAATGTCATTTCAAGAAATTTTAATTCTTTTGATAGTGGATTAATGCATTTACATCGCAGGTTTTGCAAAGCGAAACATATCGAATCTGAAGTCACTTTTGTGAAAAGACTGCATTCTCTTCATTTTCTCATAAGGGTAATGTAATATTACCGGCGTTAAGTCGAAAAATTACAATACAGGCTAATGCCGATTTTTACAACCTTGCAACTGATGTAATAGAGCAAAATTCTCATAAATTAAATGCAGTTATTATATCTTTGACAAAGAAATCAACAGCGTTTGAATTACAAAAATAATAAATTAAGGTCAAATTTCGACAACTGTGCGACCAATAATTAGAGTTACATTCTTATAAAATACGACTCAAATCTTCACCAAATAATATATAATTATATTACCTAAGCTTCAACGAAAATATTATCGATCTCATAATAGATTAGGCCAAGCCATTTTTAATGGTTGCTTCTTCTTCCTTATCCTTATAGATTTCATATAGAAATAGGAAATTTAATGTACGAAGCAAAAATTATATTATGTTATTTTTATCCTTGACCAAAAAGTCCCATGAGTTATTCTAGTTGTTTAATTTTTAATATTAGCTCTTATGCAAGAAAATGTTGTCTCCATGTGTGAACGACTTGTTAGATTTTCTATCTATCTCGTAATCTTTCATCTGGTACACATGTCAGTCATCTGTAAAACATTTGATATATACAAAATAGTTGTCATCCTGAGCGTACAAAATCACAATGAAACTCAGCCCCCAGCAAGTTGCCGCACGTAAGACTGGAGCCACAGATTCTATCACAAAGTATAAAAGTATTTTTTCTTCGACTCAGTTTTATCAGCAACACGCCTCAATACGACGATAACCCGAATGACGAGATGAACATGTTGCTTTATCCTGGAAGATCCTTTCTGCAAGATGTAGAGGAAGGAGGAAGATCGATACGCGTCCTGCCCGAGAGCGTGTTTATTCGCAGCTTTAATGGTTTTGTTTATACTCGTCCCCGTTTTCTGTGAGCATACCTACAGACATTACGCTGTGAGGTTATAACGATGTTATTCAGATGGATGTAAATCTGATTAAAATGAAGCGTCTCTTCTCAGTCAATAGTTGAACGTGTTAAGTTATTTGCATTGATAGAGTATAATAATTGCGTTTCATTGACAATATCATAATACATTTCGCATATTTTCATGAATATTCAGATATATAAAATCATAATGACTACTAAGACAGCATCCAGAAAGTCTGTGAATGAGTTTGTAATATTAAGAGATTATTTCGTTGCTCATCAAACATAAAAATAGTAATAGCGATCGTGACTTTTACTAGTACCAGCAATATTTTTTTAGTTAGAACGTGCTAACTGAATTATGAAGCAAGGCTGAAAACATATAGCCGTTTTCAACATTCTTTTCCTTTGAGTTTCATAAAGTCTTTTTTGAAGGCGATTTTGTGAATATTCAAGAGCGTCTGGTTGCAATAAGAGAGCTATTTATTTCAAAACGAAAGTGAAACTCAGTCGACATTATTGCTTTTAATTAGGTTCAATAAGAACCACTTTAACTAAAGCCTCGATGAGATTCAGCTAGTTTACTAGTTCTGCTAGTTCTCAAGCTTAGATGCCAGCGAGTCTGCTACACGCAACTTCCCACCTCGCCCAGTCAACTATCTAGCGAATTTAGGTTAGATTTGATTTGACCTGTTGTGAATACGTTATTGTGTTTGCGTAATTGGAGTTTCCTTGTCCTGTAATATATGTACCTATTCTTGAAGTCAGTATAGTAGCACATATTATGATGACAACGATGAGTTTACTAGCTAACAATCTCACTTGCTAGTTTCATTGCGAACATTATTACATTGGTGTAGCTTAAAAACTAGTAGCTTGAGAGTTAACCAGCTAGTTGCCATTAAATTCACTCGGTGATATCGAGCCTTAGAAGAGGATATTGAATATGACAGTTAGCCTAGGTCAGTTTCCGTCAATAAACATTTTCCGTTAAAAACACCCATCGATATTGGTCAAAACGATGATTTTCGACTTCGTTGTATTCATGCGAACACAGTGTATCCGAAACGTGAGCTTATTATATAATATCTTGATAAATATTTGAGGTACAGGTAGAATAGGTACTTGTATAGAATTGAAACAAATATTCCATAGATTTACTTCAAATATGGAAATTAATATTTTGGAAAGTGATTAAGAAGAAATACCATATGAATTATATCGGTTACAAGAATCATTAGTTTTAAGAAGGAATAATAAATAGTTGTCTACCAACGATAATGTTTGATACATTTATGGCAATATTTAAAGAGGTTGTTCTTGGGTCCTTTAAAAAAAAACTTGTTAAAGAGGCTTTTTTCTGATAACATTGGTATGGCATTGCAAATTGTATTTAGATTACTTTGATGAATATTTGTGTAAAATTAAAAATATGTATTTTTTACACGAAATTGGACCGACTTCATTTGTTAGTGAACTGAAAAATTCAAAATAATATAAATTCTATTGGTACTGGTAATTTTGAAGTTATGAAATTGTAGTTGAATAGAAGAATTTTGGCACCAACTTCACAAGTACCAATAGAATTAATATTTTTTTTGGGTAATTGTTCGTTATACAAGTTTCCGCTATTCATAGAGATTTTTTTATGGTCATATGAAAAGGTTATGAAACTTGGACCTTGAAAGAAGAAAAATATGTGCGGTTGCCAAAGAAACAGAAATTGCCAAAGAAATACTGCGCATATGGTAGTCTTCTATTCCATATTAAATTTGGCAGCGCTGCATTCTGCGTTCTGTTTGAAATATATCAGCTGATCAAAATTAGAAAATCACAAATCAAAATGATGGAGAACAACAGATTTGTGGAATTGTTTTTAAAAACTTTATTTCTCTGTTTTAATGAATTCAGGGTGCCGTATGTGAAGTGATTTTCTGTTTTTGTTTGTTTTATATTGGATTTTTGCTGCTTTATATCCACTCAGGTCCCCTAAGTATATTTTTGTTGATAAAAAAACATATAAATCGATTTTTACGAAGGCGCTCACAAATTAATGTTATATTCGACCTATATAAAGACCTTAAAAATAAATTTTCAAACATCTGGATAACGAGCTTTTACCTTATTTTGTATTTTTCATTGCACCAACAAATAAAGTCGGTCCAATTTTTTGTAAAAAAAAATATTTTAAACTTTTTAGTGTAACATTAATCATGATTACCTATTACCCACGTATATTCTTTACTCGTAGATACATGTTATTATTCAGAGATCTATAATATCCTCGTGAAAATACGCATATTTTAGACATTACCACTGCTCTAACTCGAAAACTCTATGGAAAAAATTGCCCCCTCCACATAGAGGAAATACACATACTTCAGATCGTAAGTCATTTGGAAAAATGTTCGATTTAAACGTTTCCGGATATTCTCTTATCTTGATTTCTGCCGCCTCAGATTTTCGATTTTCAAGATAAATTGCCCCATCCAATTCTTTCGGGGGCGTTTTTTTGGAGGGAAATACATTTCGGATTAGAATATGGGATCATTTCTGAAGGCTCCTCTTTCAAGTGAGTCAAAAATCATCAAAATCGAAGTACTTAAACTATATACAGCGCGCATACAAACCAAAAAAAAAAAGAAATGCATAAACCGAATTATATACCTCCTTCGTTTGTGGTCAGTCAAAAAGTATTATGGCATGAAGCGAACGATTGAATTTTATTTTCTTATGCTAAAACCGTACGTCACACAAAAAAAATCGAGATACCAGATTTGCTCAGAAAGGAATGAGGATTTCAAAAATTATTTTTACTTTAAGAAAAAGAAGTGTTTTATCACTTTTCAAATAATACAGTGTCATATGTTGTACATCCGAAAATGCCTTTTAATGCACAGAAAATGCGCTCTATTTATCACAAAATATCTAGCCTCATACCAAAGTTATCATAACAAATACCCTGTAGTTCAAAAATTCAGAAGTTTAGGCCACAATACTTAGTATCAAGTTCAACTATTTACAAGAATAACAATACAACCATTTCAGATATAATGCAAAATTGGATTTCGAAATATGAAGTCTTATATTCCAAAATCTAAAATAAAAGATACATTTGAGATATGCTATGTATTGTCACCATATACAAAGAAATTCTGTTCAAATGTAATGTAATGTTACTTTACCCAATAAATCTAACTGTGATGTCCTGAACATAAATAATACTATCTGCCAAATAATGTGATAATTTACTTTGTATCGTTACATTTATTTAATACTATTAGCTGACCACGTTCGAGAGGACGAACAACAGAAAATACTTTAATTAGTGGTTGGAAAACATGGTACGTGATTTCCTTGTTGATTGTGATCTGGATTGGGTTTCGAGTTCCTTCTAATAGAGTAATTATTTTATTTTAATTCAAAATTATCTTCTATCAGAAAAAGTTGCTTACAGTTTGTTTCTGTTTTTAGTTATTTACATCAAATATACTTTGAATGTCTTATAGCACATAATGATCTTTGTAACATAAAAAATCCCGATGGCCTGTAGTCAGCGGAAAGGTAAATTATTCAAAATTCATTGAATTGAAATTTTAACAACGTTTTCATTGGTATACCTACATGTTAATACATGTATGTGTCATAGCCTTGTGGTTAGAGGTTTTTGTTTTGGTTGTTGAATATAAAGCAGACAGGGTTCGAGTCCACTTCCAGACAGATTTTTTTTTCGCCTATTTCTTTTCAATAAATATACTATATATTTTTTAATCAGGGTCTATATTAAGATCTTCAGAAAATGTACAATTACATCAAATTTATATTGATTGTTCATGTTTTATCAGTATTTGTTATTTTTCTTTATTAATTTTTATTTTTTTACCTGTGTATTTTATGAAAAATTGCTTTGAACAAAAGTTGTAGGTACTGATTATATCTATAACCTAAAATTATTTTTAATAATATTTACACTACGGCTCTTTTTTGATAATTTTTTTAAATGTTTGAATGGTCGCCATCTTGAAACTACTTACCCGATATTGCCCAATAACGAACTCGACCGAGATATTTGAGAGATTGATTTTTGTAGCAAATTTGAACTTGATACATTCAAAACTGCGACCTCTATCGTGTTAACAAATTTCGTAATATCCCATATATATATATATATATATATATATATATATATATATATATATATATATATATATATATATATAAATAAATAATAATTTCATGCCTAGCTGGTAAATTGAACCTACATTTCGTAGGGTGCCGCAATAAGAACGAGGTTTGTCGTCTACATATTACGTTTGTATGCGTTTTTTCCACTATACTGCTCAATCAGATTGATTACCAAACATAGCATCAGTCTCCCAGACATATAACATGATTTCGAGGTTGTTGCCTCTCATCAGTATGTCGTAGGGCGAAGAGCCATATTTGATAATCAATCCTAATTTGGAACTCATACTTGTATCAATCTTCAGTATAGAACTGTCGGTGGAGACAAGTATGAGCGATATATTAAGCATGTATAAAGGTGGATAAGAACAATCGGCAAAGGTGAATAATTAATTAAATAAATGCGGCACCCTACGAAATGTAGGTTCAATTTACCAGCTAGGCATGAAATTATTATTCATATTCTAATGTGGTCATCTGGTACGGATAGCTCTTCATTTATTTAATTAATTATATATATATATATATATATATATATATATATATATATATATATATATAAACTTTTGAACCAAATGTTTTTTTGGACTAACTTATAGACATATAACAACATGCCGTTGAAATTTTTTCGAAATTCAAAAGTGTGAACGATCGCAATAGGTACATTTCTATAAGAAATTTACCTAAAAATGCGACACAATATCAATATAATCATTATCTATTTTTCCTGCAATACCTATCAAATGATATTTTCTCATGAGCCCGACTGAATCTACGACTGTTTTCTCAAAATAGAGGAAGTTAAAATGAAGGTAGCTTCACGTTGTTTTTATTTTCTTAGCTAGAATGATGTTTTTCTATTCCATACTTGATATTCATTTTAAGAGCCAACCGAGATATTGGAATAGGTACATGTTCTTATATAAACGTACATTATCCAAGGAACGTTCACTTGTTGATGATCTTGTTTTAATTGAAACTATATATTTAGGAAGCATTTGACATATTAGTGCGTTGATCGCATAAACTTCTATCTACTATTAATCCCTAAGTTTCATGGAAAATGGATATAACTCCGCTGTGTCTAAGAAGCCTTTGAATATTCTCTTCTGAAATTGAAACTGCTTACGTTTATTCCTTGTCAGGCTTAAGACATTTCGTTTTAATGTATTTTGGTCAGTAATTTTGGTTATCTGAACTGAAATACCTACACTTTATTTTAGTCAACCGTGGTTCCAATATATAATTATTGCAAATTGAATGGTGAATATAAATAATGATATTGTATTTATCTCCGAGTGCTATACATAAACCATTTGTAAATAATCCATAAGTGTGGGTTAATTATACATTTTTTTCTTTTTATTTTCAATTTGTAGATATTATAGATAGATATAGATATAAGTTACATTTTGTTGACGGATTATAGCGAGATATATCTTCAAGAGCTGCTATCTATGATTATTTTCCGTCATCTTTATATGGAAATTATAATAATATTCCGTACAGCTCTCCATTTTCCATTTACTTCAATATTATTCTTATACTCATGCACCCCTCGTGGTCCCAAATGAAAAGGTAGACGAGTTCCAAATTAAAATATCCCAGCAGAATGTAATCTACCCCTCATAAAAACATTACGGTTTCCAAGAGGGTAGCTCAGAAAAGTTTGACCGCATTGCAATTTTCCAAGAAGAGGGCGCAGTAGGTATACTTATTTCGGCATATCATCATTTCAGATGCAGAAATTTCAGGCATGCTCCATCTCATTGGAGTGTTCCATGAATTTTAACAAGTTAATTCTCAGGCTGTTCTTATGTCATCTGAAGGGTGCGTACTCAAGCCTTTCATAAAAGGAAATATACTTCTTCTGCCCCACTCCCACTGATTAAAATATGAGAATTTTTAGCATTTCGCCTCATATGCCTAATGAACACAGCCAGAGCAGCATGTAATTCTTTGTCTAGCTGTTTGAAGGATATGTTATTATGGTGTCGTTGCAACATTGGAGAGATGATACAAAAAGACTGAAAGAGCAAAAAAAGTGTATGGATATGTATGGATGCGCTTTGCACTAGGTGTATAAATTAATTATTATTTTTTTCTCCTTAATTGTATATTGTACTGGCGTTTGGCTAATAGTCATTAGTCGGATTACAACTATGTCTGATCATTCATTGCATTGCATTCAACACTGAGAATACAGTGTGGCCGGATACAGACAATTTATTTTTAATGGGAAAAACGGTACAGAATATTCTTATACAATTTAACTTTAATTGTAATATTTTATTTTGATTGAAATTACTTCATTATTATTATTTATTATTATTATTATTATTTATATATAATAAACAAAAGTACACCCGTTTAAATTTTCGATCTTCGAAATGCGCAAATGAAAATCAGGCCAAGCGCTAGTTGGACAAATGGTTTCGTACCATCGTACAAGAACTGCTGACCTATTACTGTTCAATAGCTACTGCCATAATTAAGATGGAGCAAAAAAATTGTTTATTGTAAGACGAGGTTCCCCTTCAATTTTTAACGTTATTTTATTCTCATTATTTTATATTACGGCAGCCATAGTATTAATTAATTTATAAAAATTTCAAATGTCTATCTATTACGGTTCAATTGATACAATTGATTAAGGGAGAGTTACGGCTCATGAGATTACAGCCCGCTGACAGACGGACGGACAGCGGAGGCTCAGTAAAAGGAACCCGTTGTCAACTTATAGATACGAAACCGTAAAAAGCCCTCAATCGAAATGGATACCTCCTCTGTTTGGGAAGTCGGTCAAGACTTTTATTACCTTTGAATAAAAGTTTAACACAAATCTTAATTCAGCTTTCTAACAATTCCCCGAAGAATACCAACCACAGTGCTTTAATTATAGCTCTGGTTAGGTAGCTAGGTAGGTCTGTTTACACCGAAGCACACGCTACAAGCGAACTAGACGGCTTTCGGAATTTACGGCATTTTTAATATCGGAAAAGTAATGAGAGAAATAAAAGATTTATGAACGTGGAAAACCGCCGTATGGACCCGTAAAGGGAGGAGGAGGAGGATGATGAATGAGTTGAATTATAGCGTGGAAAGTTTTCGCGACATAACATGGAGAGACATAGGTACACACAGTCAACGTTGTAGCCGACGGAGATTTTGGTGTTGAAAAAAAAAGGTGGGAATCATGCGGGAGTTTCTACACCATTATAATGAGAATAAAAGGTGTGTGCAAATGCATGAGTATTTTCAAGTTTGAAATTCAAATGAAGTAGTACATATATTATTCCATTTCTTTTTCGAGTGATATCTTAGATGTGTATCGACTATTTTATATCAAAATCATATCATCATCATCTCCTTTCAAGAAAAGTGATATAGTTGTATGTAGAGTTAACAATATCGGGCAATATTAGCATATAGTTACTATAAATAAGGAGAGGATAGAATCTACTCAGCGCTATTACAGGAGGGTAAAGAGGTATTAGTGCCACACCTGAACAACATCTTCAAAGGTGGCCTAGCTTGAAAACACACCTCGGCTGTATGGAGGAAGTTAAAGGTCATTTACCTACCAAAGGTGGGCAAAATGTTAGAGCATATACCCAAATCATACAGACCGATCAGCCTTACGTCATTTCTACTTAAGACTCTGGAACGACTAGCAGACAGGTTTATAACAGATAATGCTCTGAAAGCTTTTCCCCTATGTGAACGTCAGTATGCATATCAACAGGGTGAGGCCACAAAACTTGCCCTGGATGATCTAAATAGGTTGCTGTCTAGCAGTGGTCACCAGTTCTGGTAGACATTGATCTAGTCAGATTATCTGATGAAGGCATTTATTGCCTGGAGTACGCAGATGATCTAGACATAGTCATCAGAGTAAAAATTCCAAATACACTTTCAGAATGTACCCAAAAGGTATTAAGCGACTGGCGTAGGGAGGAAGAACTTTCAGTGAATCTTCACAAAACCACACTGATTGCGGAGCCTGCAAGAACCACAAAAGACTCAGATTGACGAAGTGGAGATTCCATTTAGTGATGTAGTTAAATACCTACGGGTAACCTTTGACCAGAAGCTAACATGAAATTCGCACATTGAGAATAGGAGACACAATTCCAGAATCATCCTAGGAAGGTGCAAACAGATGTGTGGTAAGAACTGGGGGCCTAAGCCCCCGGATGACCAAATGGTTTTATACATAGGTCGTGGGCCAATGATAACCTATGGGTCGATAGTGTAGTGGCCTAGGACACGGCAAAAAGGATCCCAGATGCATTTCAGTAGTATTCCTAAGTATTACAGAGGTTATGGGAACAACGCCAACTGCCGCCTTGGACGTAATACTAAACCTATCTCCACTGCATATTATAGTCCAAGGGAGCGCCATATATGTCAGTCACAGATTACAGCAAGAACCTACACCGATAAGTCAAAAACACGGTAAAGTCTGCGAAGAGATACATAGAGAAATAAAGGCCCATCCAATATTGGGAATGCCAACGGATAAAATGGCCCTCCAATATAACTTAAAAACTAATCCCAATATAACTTCAAAACAGAATAATCAGTAGTCGTACCAGATAGGAAAGACTGGATAGCAGGACCGCCGTCTCTGCTTGTATACTAACGGCTCTTAAACCAACTAAGGAACAGGAGCCATTATATACGGTGTACAAGGGAGGTATATGATCTCTCTGAGCCTAGGGACTTACGCCACGATCTTTCAGGCAGAGGTCACGGCGATACAATGGCGTGTGGAAGAACTGTAAGGCGGTAGGTGAATAGCCAAAGAATCGAAACTTATTCAGACAACCAAGCATCACAAAACGCGCTGAACCTATATCAAACAACTTCAAGATTGATATGGGAATGCTGCAAGGCCCTGAACAGCCAGTCACAATAGACTGACCCTAATCTGGGTATCAGGGCACCAGGGAATCGATAATAACCCAAAGGCCTGAGGAACCGGCCATGATTGAACCAGAGCACTCCTGCCGACTCGCTTTAATGGACATATCCATCAATGGATCAAGAGCCTGCGGCAGGAAACCACAGGACAGAAACAAGCTAATTTATTCATAAAAAGGAAGCACATGAACAGTATGGGCCTGGGTGAGGGCGACTTATGTAGCTTCTGCCAGGAAGAGGAGGAAACCGCAGTTCAAATACTCTGCGAATGTGAAGCCCTGGTAAGAGAGCGGTTTCAATTATTCTGGGAAGAAAAACCGAAGTCACAGAGCTACGTGAAGGACTTGGTATCTAGACTGCCGATTCTGCTAAAAAGTATAAATCTAGATACTGAACGATAAGACAATGGAGAACCACTATAGACCAAAATTGGTCGCGGTGGGTAAGGACGCCGAGCCACTCCAACAAATCAAAAAAAAAAATAAGATGTTGAAGAGAACACTACAAAAATCTATATTTCTGCAATAGAATTAATCAATTGAATAAAGAAACTCTATTGAAATCCTCGGTCGTTTGGTATAATAAGATTAAATGCTACACCTCTGTGTACTTGCCTGAATTAACAAAGAATATCAAAGTGGGCCAATAACTATTCTATTCCCTATTAAAACCAAAAGATTCGACTTATTGAAAATATTTCATTCATTCACGTCAATTTATATTTATCACAAATGTGCTTCCCAAAAAGAAAGAAGGTTCTTTACAAGTAATAGTTCATTTTGTGCTTGGTATAAGATTGTGAACACTTTCAACTTTTCTACCATACAACTTTCACAAGATATGATCCACAATAAATCCTTTGTAATTGTATCATTTGTCCAGAATTTCTTGGAAACTTTGTCAATTGTCCACTGAAGCTGCTCTTTTGTATTCAACTCATGATAGCGATCAAAATGTTTATTTGTGATTATGGAATACCCAAAACTTTTATCCATCATCGTTTTCCATTGAACATGTTTGTGATGATTCTGAAAGGAAATATTTATATTTTATTTTTTAGTTTGGTCCTGAATATCGATAGCTTAACATCTAGTTATGAGAACATTTGGAGTAGAATTTTCGCAAAATGGGATTTATTAGAAAGAGAAATGTTAGACCTTTACACTAATGGATTCCCGATAACCATTATTCAATTGAAATAGCTATATAATCATTCCGGTCTTTCGAGTGGTAGAGTCAAAAGACACCTGGCGCTACGCATTTTTGCAGGTCAAAACTTAATGTGAAAGTATCAACGACTATTTGTAGTTCAACTTCTGCTTACGTTGTTTCATTTCATCTAAGACATTTATCATAATAAATGCAACAAATATTGTCTATTTTGAAAAAAGTTCCACACTTGTTGAAGGGCCTTGAATATAAATTTAATTATATATATATATATATATATATATATATATATATATATATATATATATATTAAAAGTCATAAAGTAAAGTTCTAAAAAATAAAATAAAAACATTAAACGGTTGAAATAATAAACAAATTTAATTTGATTTCAATAAACAATTTTGTTGTGTATAATATCAAATAATATGCAATATTCTTATGAATCCAAGTGTGGATTTATGCAGCCCAAATTAATGAATATTAAGTAACAATTAACAATTAAAAATACAAACTAAAAGTTGAACTTGAACGGATTGGTCAGGTCGATGATGTAAATCTTATGAAAATAACCTCAATTTTTGGAATATTTGTCTATTTCTTTGGGTATCTGGAAAAATGATTCAGTATCTTCCATTTCCAAATCCAATCCATATCTGGAATTCTAAATACTTGTTTTCAGTTTTCCAGTAGGGACAGTGGTTATTTTGAAAAATGAATACTGCGGATGTCAGACTTGTGGGCATACTTACTTTTTACTACTTAATTCATAATTTGAGTGCATGAACGCTACATATTTATGATAATTCGTACTTAATGCTGCATGAATCAACACTGATCCACGCTGTATATATTTGACAGCACTTTGATAGCAACAATAACGAGTCCCCTAATAATAATGACTCTATGACATGACTGTTTCTGCAATAATTTCTAGTCAATGGAAGGGCTTGAACATAATTTCTTCCTTGATTGTGCAGAAGTACCCGAGGTTGTTAGTTTTATCAAACTCAGGTAGGACATGCGAAATTCCTTAGTGCCTGAAAGCCTGCTCAAACATCGACCGAATGATAAGGAAGCGAAATGATTATATAGTTGTTACAGTTGAATACATCCTCGTCAAATTTTTTTACTGTACTGCTATTTCGAAGAAATGTTATTGAATTTTAAACAACTTCTTTAAGCGCATCGTTTTTACATTTAGCATGGGTAGTGAACTGAAGTGTTCCGTCACGTGATCTATGCAGCTAAATGCAGCATTTGAATTTCTTGTTTATTGTACTGTATTGGGTTAAAGAATCACTTAGTATTTGCAAGCATTCCAGAGTTAGCCACGTTAATGTAGAGTAGGGCCATTTGAATATTGTGAAACTTTGAGCTTCTTTGAGAATCTGTTGAGGGATATATGACCAGGTGGTCTTGGGAAAGATCCTAAGAGATGGCAAATCGTTCTCAATATGTCTCTAACTCAGATATATGGCTGAAAGCTCGTATAGAGTTTAAGTGGTCACTTATCGTATCACCGTCATTTTGGTGGATTGATATCTCATTCATCAACAGGAGGCGGATCACTTAAAAGTTCCTAATTCAGTTAAGCTTGATAATTAGATATGTCTGTAGGATCCTAAGCACATATTGAAATTGGCTTATATTTTTTATACAAGACACAGTGATGCCAGTTTACACAAAATAGGATAAACTTGCAGAAGCTGTTGACTTAATTTCTCGCAAATATCAGAAACAATTTATTGCTGTTTTTCCAAATAGTATACAATATCTTATATTCAAACGAATTTAATATATTACCATTGGATTTATTATTTCGGTCGAGAGGTCTAAAGCAAACAACTTCTTTTAAATCTATATATATTACCACTATTCTAGAGAGAGACCTCATTATGGAAGTTATGTGGGTTATAATTCTAAGGAGTATCAACGTTTTATAATAACAAAGAAATTTCAAAAACATTTCGGTGAAGGAATGATCTTTTTTAATAAAACCCAGATGAAATACTTCTTATTAAATAGCGGAGAGCGAGCATATTTTCATCTCCAAAATAAACATTGGGATTTATACCGAGGAAAATCGAGACGTACACATACTACGCTTCTCATTCGAGCAATAGGCGGGATCATTCAGTAAACGGAAAAACGGGACACAAAGCTCGCGGCGTTTAAGGCATTTTAACGCGGCCAGGCTTTCCCGGTACACGCTGCCAAACCGCACGCCATGGAGCTTTGCCATTCTGTCTATGTGTTAGAGAGACAAAGAATAAGGATTACAGGAAAATGGATTTTAATATTTCAGAAAGGGGTCGTTTGTGGTGTGGGCGCAGGAATAGGTACGCAACGTTCAAGAAATCATTTATAAACGTCACCGTGTTTTGCGCGCGGATGTATAAATTTCAACAATGGGTGAGAGTGATTTTGAATATTACACTGCGACTGACAGGACAACATCTCTGTATATTGTTTGCAGGTAATGAGATTAAATAGCTTCCATGTTTAGGTATAGGGATTTTAGTGAAAACTACGAGGTCGGTGGAATTAAAATATGTTTCGCTGCGATATTTTCAATAAAATAGAGTGCCACATCTTCTATTCCAAATACTTGTAGATGACATTGTCTTCATTATTTATTCTTACAGCCGTTCCTACTGATATACTCAGTTGATGGATTTATTCTTAAAGAAATCCTTTTCAATATTGTGGAGATTTTAGAACCATAAGTCTTAAAATATCGCTGGTGGTTATTGACGCATACTAATTTTGCTAGTGGGTTAGACGCTCGATTTTCAACCTTGAGGACGCTGGTTCGAGCCCCAGCCTGGTAAGCTATGCCTTAAAAACTCCTTCCTCGATTAAATGGGATGTCCATAGAGACGTATTGGGGGATCGGAGTTCACTTTGAAGTGTGTTGAATTCCGGTTTTAATTTCTTAAAGGTGACTCAAATAAGAAGGTTCTTAGATAGTTTTCTGTCGGGAGTTTTCTAATTTGATAGTACTAACTTCTTTAGAAACAATGTAGGCATCAATTTAGAAGCATGTCCGTAAAAAAATCATAAGGATAAAGGATAGTTTGAATATCTAATATATTAATAGAAGCAATTTGTTACATAGATAAGGTCTTAATTTTCAAGTATATCTATATAATCGGCTTTCCTGACAAAACACGAGGATGCCCCCAAGAGGTCCATGATTTTTTTCTTCAATGCTTCGGTACATCATAAAAAAATGAAAAAGGGGTTTTCAGAGTCGGGAAATAGAGTATATGTATATATATAAGTTCTATCTTGGAAACGGCTCTAACGATTTTGATAAAATGTGGTATTTAGATAAGGTTTTATTTTTTAAGTTTATCTATATAGGTGGCTATCTTGAAGAAAAGCCAAGGTGCCACCCTCGAGCTTCATAAGCTTTTTCTAACATGGCTCGGCAGATGTCGATAAAAAATGCGGGAAGAGCTTTTCGAGGCCAAGAAATTGATTGGTGATACTTTCATATTTAATGGGTGCAACCCTCAAGGTCCTCGGTAGCTATGTCGAGAATGGCTCCACAGTATGCGATATAAATTTCATTCTGGAATTTGGGGATCGAGAAGTCGATTTGGACACAATTAAGTTCCGGTATGTTTCACATTCACATTGGAATTTCATATTTATTTCGTGATTTATAAATTATCAGCTATTTGCACGACAAACAAACGATATTTACCGATCTACCGATCACAACACATTTTAACAAAAATAAATATTTCTTTTGTGTTACTTTTGAAGTTGTGCAGTAGCAGTTAGATTGATAACACTTGCCACCAACTTCACAAGTACCAGCACCAATAGAATTAATACTATTTTGTATTTTTCAGAGTACCAACTAATTACGTTGGTCCATTTTTTTAAAAAATCTTTATTTCACACTTTTGAGTGAATCATTAGTCACGAAAATCATTGAAAGTTCACGAATACCAATGAAGATAGTACTTATCCTATTACCCACATCTATTCTTTGCTTGTAGTTGTTATTATTGAAATCTCAAAACATCGCTGCTGAAATACGCATAAGTATTTTAGATGTTACCATTTTACCACCGCTGTAACTCGAAAACCGTAACTAGGAAGTAAGGAAAAAATGTTCAATATAAATGTTACTACAAATAATTAGTTCTTTCATGTAGTACCCACAGATTTTCAATTTTCGGAAGAAATCGCCCTCTCCACATAACAAATTACACTTACAAATTTGAGAATTTAACATGCCTCCAAATCGAAAACCGTCACCTTAAAATAAAATGTTCAGCGGTTTTCAGTGGGAAGGAGATTTCGGGTTTGCGTTTTTATGAATATGGGACCATTTCTCTAGTCTCCTCTTTCAAATTAATCAATAATCATCAAAACTGGAGCACGTTTACTATATACAACGCGAGAACAAACAAAAAAAAGAAGCCGAGAGTCGAATTGGGTACCTCCTCCGTTCAATGTTCGTTGGTCAAAAATGCAATTGTTTTATATAAGTGACTCCTATAGACCCACCCTAAATTCTGATATTAATAACAAAATTGTATCATGACGATTGCCTTGGTTTGTTAGTAAAATATACTTATCGTAGTGAGTGTCCTTATGGTCGTTATTCTTTTTTAATCGAGAATATTACTTTTTATTATTTAGTTTGATTAAATTATAGTAATGAAGCCTACCACCATAGTAAGATGGAAAAGTATTTTTTTTTAATTTTTGATTTTATTTATGGTAGTAGTAGTTGTCAGTTTCTATTATTTCAGACTCACTGAATATTAAGACAGACTACCAATTAAAACCTGTTGAATAAAGATACTCTTTTTATTTTCTATAAATATTTTTCAGACAAGCCTAATTACACTCAGGTAACTTACTCTGTCTTATGGTTTCTTTATTAACCTTCCGTTAGTCGCGCCTGGTCTGTGAGACCGATCCTACAGTTTAGTCGCCGGTATTCAGAAAATCAGGGTAGGGGCCAACTCCCACTCCATGTATCTTCTCAAGTGAAGGCTACAGAACGGCAGTGCTAATGTGAGTGTTATAGAGAGAAGTTTTTCCGAAAATATTTGGTCCTACGGTGTGAGAGACCGACGCGACTAATTACGTTTCATTTTTAATTTTCGTGACATTTTGATTGTGAGGTGAGTTTTTTGTTTTTTTTTATGTTATATAAATATAACATCATTGTTTTATAGCCATGTGGTATTATGAAAAGGAGCAAGCTCGACTGCAAGAAATGTTAGAAATTTTGGAAGACGAACAGAAAGAAGGAATAGCATACGACGACCATTCAGATATAGATCAGTCTGACGACGAGGAGGTGGATCATGTAGAAGAGCAACACGGCAATAGTGACTCTCAGCAAGATATCTCTGATGAAGAGAAGGTGGTGGAAGAAAGTCACACCAATACTTTGTCGTTTATCGGAAACCTAGGACTACTAAAACAAGGCAAATGAATATAATCAAACGTTTGCCGGGCTCCTCATTACCAACAAAAAACTTGTCCACTGGACCACTGGAAATATGGGAGTACTTTTTCGATGACGAGATATTCAATATTATAGTAGAATGTACGAACGAATACATCGAAATTATCGCAAATAAATTTTCTGTAAGAATAGATGCAAGCCCAACAAATCGTATTGAGATTCGTGCATTCTTTGGACTTATTTACATGGCTGGTATTTATCATGCAAATCGTCTCAATGCTGAAGAATTATGGGGTGTAGATGGATCTGGTATAGAGATTTTTCGCCTCACCATGAGTCTGCAAAGATTTAGATTTCTCATTCGTTGTCTAAGATTTTACAGCAAAGAGGCTCGAGTAATACGAAGGGTAACAGATAAATTGGCTCCCATACGTGATGTTTTTGACCGTTTTGTTGCTAATTGTCAGAAGGGCTTCCATCACTCGAATTTGTAACCGTGGACGAGATGCTTGCAGGATTTCGAGGAAAGTGCAATTTTCGTCAATATATACCTTCGAAGCCGAATAAATACGGGTTGAAAATTCTAGCATTGTGTGATGCCAAAATGTTTTACACGAGCAAGATGGAAATTTATGTCGGAACACAACCAGAAGGGCCATACAGAGTTTCAAATAGTCCTTTTGATATTGTTCTTCGACTCTGTGAACACATTTTTGGTTCTGGTCGCAATGTCACGATGGACAATTGGTTCACCTCTCTATCTCTTGTACAGAAGCTACTTGACCATAACCTCACAGTTATTGGAACCATCCGAAAAAACAAGAAAGAATTGCCAGCTGCACGACCGGACCATACTAGCATGTTTGGCTTTTTGAAAGAATCCACTCTTGTGTCCTATATTCCCAAAAAAAATAAAAATGTACTGTTGCTTTCTAGTATGCATGATAGAGATGAAATAGATACAGGAAAAGATGCGAATAAACCAGTTATCATTATAGATTACAATAAAACTAAAGGAGGTGTAGATACGGTAGATAAACTGGCTGCAAGCTACAACTGTTCTAGAAAAACGCGAAGATGGCCCATGGTACTTTTCTACCAGTTCTTGAACATAGCTGGCATCAACTCACAAATTATCTATGCTTCAAATAACCCTGATAAAAACATGTTGAGAAGGTGTTTCCTGAAACAATTGGCCCATGGCTTAGTCAAGCCCCATTTGCAAGTGCGTGCTGCTATGAGCAATATTCCTCGAAGCCTGAGGTTTAGACTACAAGAACTTTCTGGGGCAAATATCGAACCGGATGTTCCACAAAATGCCTCCGTAGGATGATGTGCCTACTGTACTTCGAAAAAAAATCGCAAAACTCGATTCCAATGCCACAAATGCAATAAATACATGTGTTTAGAGCATATTATTGGTGTTTGTCAAGAGTGCCGAGAAAATGCCCTTCCAGAAGTTTGATTATATTTGTTTAGCATTTTTTTTATTGTAATGGAGTTGTGTTTTTGTTTTTACCCTGTTTAAACAGCTTCTGTCTTTTGTTTTTTGTATACCAATGATTAAAATGCATTATTGAGGAAAAAACAACTTTTTTAAACCCTGTACCCTATATTTGAAGAAATTTGCAAAATGTACTTTATTTATTCTTTTTCTGTTCATTTATTATGTTGTTGAAACATCTCCACAAGTATTTTTAGAAAGTACGATACGGACTTGATTTGAGGGTTAACTACCATATTCGGTCTGTGGGACCGGCGCGACTATTCATGTTCAAAGATTTGGCGCGACTATCGGAAGGTTAATGTTCTCATCAGCTCCACTGAAAGCTTTAAAATTATTAAATATGTTCATATACTGTTCACATTCATGCAACTTTTGCCTGAGCTGAAAGACTCAAAAGTTGAAAGTTGTATGAATTGTTCTGATAAATTGGAAAACGGTTTACCAACCTCTACATAAATAATTAAGGACACCAATCTCTCTACAATGTATGTAGACCTTTAATTATTCTGCCTAAATATTGGCCGTGTACCTACAATGTTTGATTTATTTACAATTTGTGACGGTAATTCTCTTTTGTGAACTAAAACAATCAAACTAGCCGAATATGGGGAGAACTTGATCCAATTAGTGTGTCTTTGTTATACAAAACTTCATTGTATAAGTTTAATTTTAGGAAAAAGGAGAAGGGGTTGAAACCATGTTAATTAATTAAGTACTTCTTTGGTTATTACTGGCTTATCAGACGAACTCATACAAGTTTATATCGGATAGGGCTCATAGAACTAAGTACTAAGCTTTATATATTCATCGATTTCCCAAAAGAAGGATGTTATACATTTCGAATGTATGTATGTATATTTTTGGTGTATGTAACCCAAGTTTTCATAGTAAACATGCACCAATTTTCATGATTCTTCTTTCATTTGAAAGACGACAAGCGAGAGATAGTCCCGTATTTTTATAGGGTTTCATAAATCTCGTCCATTCGAAAAATGATTTCATGTTTATCTTATAGATCACATTATAATTTCTTGAAATATTTGAACTTAATAATATCTTGATAAATCACACGATTTTGTTGTTAGGCGCTGATAATGTAAAAAAAACTGTTATACTTTTTTCGGAAGTACTTGATTATTATTCCGTCACACTTACAGACACAACCAGATCATACTACCTATCAACATTCTACATACATGGAAAAAAGACTATCAAAATCCAGCCATACAGTTCAGAAATATACAACAGAAAATAAATAGACTTTCAGGTACGGAACCAATCACATAGAGTCCCACTGGCACTGAAAGTATGACAAGTCTTTTATGTGAGAGTCAGTACAACTGGGACTTACAGACGGAAAATCCCAAAGATATATTTATAAGAAATTATCATACTGTTTGTTCTATCTTGGTCCATGTCTTTGGATGGATATGGGTTGTTGTTCGGAAGAGTTCCACGTGTGAACAGGACTCTGAGGTAGAAGGTTTCCGTACTCAAGATTTTTTATATATTTATGTTTTCGTACTATTATATACAATCTACTAAAATATTTGTATGGTAAGTGCCAGCTAAAACAGCAAGTATCCAATAAATCATAAATTGTGGTACTACATTATGTCAACAATGAAGCTTTACAAACTTGCGCGTGTTTTGCTAAGAAATTTGGCAATATAGTAACAGCAGATGATTTCAACATGGTTAGCTCCAGTTTAAATTATAAGTAGTGTCCCAGGGGTGCGTGATAGCGCCATATTTTTTGAACGACCAAACCCGAACTGTGGATATATACAATTCGAATTTCTGCTTTTTATATAGTAAACGTACTCCGATTTTGATGATTCTTGATTCATTTGAAAGAAGAGTCTTGAGAATTGGTTCCGTATTCATAAAAAACACAAATCTTTTTCTCGGTCAAAAACTGATTTTCCAAATATATATATATATATATAATATATATATATATATATATGTATAATATATATATATATATATATATATATATATATATATATTCACATCGTGAATCGGTGAGAATATGATCAGAATTAGAATCAATTGTTAATGATATATGTGCTTTGAACCCTGAATCAATAATTGATTCAATAATAGATGTGGGTACTTATTATACAAATGCTCAAATCCAGAATATCTGATTGAATTATGTTTGAATAACATTGTTACAACCATTTACTGAATAACTACCGAGAATGAAACACATAATTTAGCAATATCAGATTGCCGGAATCTATGGTAATTCAACAATGAAGTGTGAAATATCCATGTTATTAACAAAGTGATCCATAATTCATTCGATGGAATTTCAATTAAAAGTCGGTGGCTATTCTATATGTACCTATCTATTAGTTGGGTGTGCATATTATGGCCACAAACTGTTATTATTATTTTCAGTTATATTTTAGCAAGTTACCAATAAAGATGATTCCAAATGGCCAGAGGAAAGGTACTTCGTACTTATAGTAATTTCCCAATTTTCTGACGTTTCAAGTTTTTCCTCTATAGGTATATTTCAATTTAAAATTTTAGATGAAATACGAAAGATAGATTTCTAAAGAGCCCTAAATATTCATTGAATTTCTAAGAATACTTGTTGATCACGTTTATACCGACATACAGACGTTAAAGATACAATAATTATCTGAATTGTCTAAAGTTCCTCACGATGTTAGTTAGTTAGTATTAGCAGAGCCCATAGTACTTATTGAAATTATGTATGTAAAAGGGTATAGATATTCGACATGAGAAACTCTAGAATAGATATATGAGCTCCGATTTTGATGATTTTGGATTCATTTGAAAGAATAGGATTGAGAAATGGTCCCATATTCATTAAAACGCAAATCCGAAATCTCCTTCCCTCCGAAAACCGCCCCCGAAGGGGTGGTGTGGGCGAATTTTCTAATCGAAAATCTGAGTTGGTATAATTCAAAATAGGACAATATCCGGAAACGTTTAAATTGAACATCTTTTCAAAAGTGTTACGGTTTTTGAGTTAAATCGGTGTTAAAATGGTAACATAAAATACTCAAGCGTATTTCCGCAGTAATGCGTTGAGATCTCAATAATAATAACAACAAATACAAGCAAAGAATATATGGGTAATAGGATAAGTACTATCTTCATTGGTATTAGTGAACGTTCAATGATTTTGGTGACTAATGTAAGGTACACTCAAAAGTGTGAAATAAAAATTTTTTACAAAAAATTGGACCGACGTTATTAGTTGATGCACTGAAAAGTATAAAATAATATTAATTCTATTGGTGATGGTACTTGTGAAGTTGGTTCCAAAAGTCATCAATCTAACTGCAACTGCACAACTTCAAAAGTAACAGCACCAATAGAATTAATATTATTTTATACTTTTCAGTGCATCAACTAATAACGTCGGTCCAATTTTTTGTAAAAAATATTTAATGTTGTATCCTACACATCAAACTTTACCAACCCATTTTTTGACTGATGAACACGATTCGCCTATCTGCTTTTTTTTGGTTTGTGCGCGCGTTTTATGCATATAGTAAACGTGCTCCAATTTTGATATATTTTGATTAGTTTGAAAGAAGAGACTTGAGAAATGGTGAAGGTGTCAATTTTACTAGAAAATTGCAAATCTGAGGTGGAATAATTAAAGACAGGACAATATAATATGTCTATTTTCGCTATGTGGAGAGGACAATTTCTTCCAAAAATTGAAAATTTGAGGGAACTACATAAATGACCAGATTATTTTTAGCAACATTTATAATGAACATTTTTTCCTTAGGATTACGGTTTTCGAGTTATACAGCGATGGTAATAAGGTATAATCTAAAACAATTATACGTATTTCCGTCGCGATGTTTTCAGATCTCCAAATAATTACAAGTACAAGACATATACGTGGGTAATAGGATCCGTACTATCTTCTTTGGTATTAGTGAACGTTTAACAATTTTCGTAACTAATGTTACTTACATTCAAAAGTGTAATTTTTTTTATAAAAACTTGGACCAATGTTATTAGTTTTTACACTGAAAAATAGAAAATAATATTAATTCTATTGGTGCTGTTACTTGTGAAGTTATCAATGTAACTGCAACGTACAACAAATTGATATTATTTTGTATGTTTCAGTGTACCAACTAAAAATGTCCAACCCCAATTATATTCAAAGCTTTTACTTGTTTTTGAGAATAGGGGGTGAATATGGGATGTAAAAATGTTACACTATAAGGGTTCCTCATTTCATTTTCCACGGAACCCTAAAAATTCCAACTATTTCTGTTTAATCCTATGTTGGTACTGACCACTGCAAATGAATTAGGTACACCAATCAACGCCATTAAGCTGTAATATTTCTTAATGGAAGAACAACCATATGTATGAGCTCAGTTGCTGACGTCACACAGTGCTGTCCAGTATTAAGATCACGATGGCTGAGTGGGCTAAGGCACTGGAAGTGCGTTCGTAGCTTGCGACAGCTTATCGTGAGCGCGGGTTCGAACCCCGCCTGAGCCATGGTTGTTTGTAAACTGGACCCGTGCACAGGTATCCTGTATACCTCTTCGAGAGTGTATTCCATATACTAAAAATAATAATATATATATTTAAGTGTCCACTTCATATGTTACGACTCGTAACTGAATTTCTAACAACAGGTAGCCCCTAGTAACCATCTAAACTCATCGCCAATATTGAGTGATGTATTACCTGCATTTTGTAAATCAATCAGTTTCCTACTTATGACGTTTATTGACCAAAATACGTGACGTAACTCTATGTCAGTATGCTAGATTGAATTTAGAAACACAGGTATTCTCTACAAACATCACATGAGACAACATAAAAACAATGAGGCAACTCTTCATAACTGTATGTATTATTCATCCTATTAAACTATTAATTTCGGTAACAAAGTATTCATCAATAATAAATTATACTATTACATTTTACTTTGTGATAATGTATCCACATATATAAAATATTTATTGAAGGTTAATCGAAACCTATTGGGTGTGAGTTTCCCTAAATAATTCAGTTTCTCATTAATGAGCTCTAGCTCATTTTAGTTTGAATTATTTATCTGTACAAATATGTGATCAATAATCTTGTATTGATATAAAGATGCATAGATAGGTAAACACTGATGTTTGCTTTGATATTATCTTCAAGAGCTAATGCTAAGTTTATTGAATACATATATGTAGAATCGGTCATTATCATCGGATATTCATGATAACGCTTATAGATTTGTAACTGGATATATGTTGTTGACTCTGATCACATCTAAATATTTTGCTTTCATTGATATCAACCGAATTAATTGGTAATATTGTTCAAAGTAATATTGTATCAAGGGACATCAAGGAATTGAAGTAATTGATCGAGTTATCATATATGTTGGATCCTGAGAAAAAAGTTATTGATGAGTTTCTCTGACATTTTTTGAAAGCTTTAATTCTGAAATGATAGAATACGGTAATAATAGGTGGTTAGTTGATTTGCTTAAGTCTAGAATATTTTTGAGTGCTAAATTCAGAGTGGAAGTATTGCTTACGTTATTTGAATTAAACATCACAATTACTATATCATCTTCACCATAATGCAGCGTTTCTTGAAATATGTTTTCAGCAAGTTCATTGTTGTGTGTAATCAATTCATTCACTACGTAGCTTTTAGTGTATGTAATAGTTTTCAGTACTCTTGTGAATCCCATACCATATTTATCACCATAAACCAAAATTCTTTTCTTTCCAACTCGAGAAGCAGTCTGAAAGGTTTCATCTCTTGTTATGTCATATTCTAACAGCTCACATGTCCCATCATGGTTCATCAACATTTGACTTTCGTCATTTATGGAGATTGTCCTCAGCTCACATTCTAGATCGCTTAGATTTCTGCTTTCATTCAATACGATGATAGGACTCTCGTCAATTAGCTTCTGCATCTCAGCTCATGTCTTATCATGTTGGCTCAAGGATTCGTTGAACTCCATTTCTAACTGTAAGGCCTGATCCAGCATAATTTTATTTTCTTTATTCAGTCTTTCCATATGCTTGTCTTTCATCCTATTATTTGTTTCTAAGTCATTGATGGTTTGTTCCAGTAAACTCAGTTCACTCAGATATATAATATATATATATATATATATATATATATATAACATATTATATTTATTATATATTATCTTGCAAAAGTTTTACCTTACACTTGAACCTTTTATGAAGGCAACATCGATGGAATATACTGTTACATTTGCTACAAACATAATGAATGAAAGGTTTCGACTTACAGCATTTGAGGGATATGATAGATACTGGACGTTATTCTTTACTACGCTACTTCAGCGATTCTTGACCCTTGGTGCTAGAGTTCTCCGTACTTGTTATGTCGGTATATCGGAGCGACGTTAGTTATTTCGTGATTTGAAACGGAATTACGCGATTAAATTCACTAGTAACATTGTGCCTTTACTTGCAATGTTTGAATTCAAAACATTACACTTTTTACTGAATTTTTGAAAGGTTTTTCATACTTCTTCCACATAATTAATTGAATAATTGTTTATGAGACGTACTACTATTCCACCAGCTTTATAGGATAACTATGCGAAATAGAAAACCGGTAAAAAGGGGAAAGCTTGATACAATTCTCTAGGTACATCAATGCCCTTAACGGAGTAATTCAAACAACTGGGGTTTATTGAACATTTTGAAAAAACTAAATTCATACGTCTTAAAAAGTTCTAAATAATTGTTGACGATGTTATCTGCATTGTTTGATTTTGAATACAATCTTTAACATTACAGACACTTTTTTTTAAAAAAGCCTCACTCTATTTGAACCATTATTTATAGTCTTATATCCATGGCCTTCTATTGTTTGACGACTCCTCACTGTCAAATTTATACCAGAACATTTTTCTTACTCATTCACTCAATCAAAATATACTTATATATATATATATATATATATATATATATATATATATATATATATATATATATATATATATATATTCAGTTCAAAAAAAAGTAATATAATATCTGAATACTTCACAATATTATAGAAGAGAATATGTATTTATATATGTTTGTATATATGTATATCTATGTATATATGTATATATGAGTAATTTCCTATATTATTTATTAATGTTATATTTTATATATTTACTCACACTGTATGAAACTTTGATGACATCTCTAAGAGAAAGTAATCTAAGAAAACAAAAAAATTGAAAATTGACAATATGCTAACAAATTTACAAATTTACAAATTTACTTCTAAATTAACAACTAAATATCCGGAAATTATCTATATCACTAATATTGTGTTCCAGATTTTTTATCCTGTATCTGCATTACGTTATTTATATAATCACAATTCTTCAAGTATTTTATTAAATTTAAAAAAAAAAAATTACACTACCGTAGATTTTATTAATATTGTAGATTTCCTGATGAAGAAACAATAAAGTTTGGAAGGTCGAATAAAAGAAAAAGAGTTTTCTTTGTGCCCAGAGACTGCAAAACCCGTTATTATATAAAAAATTATATCTTAACTAGACAGTCGTTCTACCACCCTACTTATATATATATATATATATATATATAAATCTCATAAGCCGAAAAAATTAAAAGACATTACAGAAATACACTGATTGTTATACCTACATCAGAGAAAAGCTTTTAAAATCTCATTTTTATTTCCGTTCAATAACAACATGGAATCTAATGTTTCGTTAGAATCTAAAAACATAACAGAGGCATCATCAGCTTAGAGTGCACAGACAAAGTTCATTTCCAAATTCATTATTTAATCTTTCCTATATAGATTATCTATATAGGATAAAGGGCCCAATATGGAGCTCCGAGGGACTCCCATGTTAATATTATTTGTATTTGCAGCAGTCCTCTTAGAGTTACTAACCTGACTTATATATGCATAATGCTGTCTGTCTGTGAAATAAGTGGATATCCAATCAACCGCTGGATCTCGAACATATAATATCTATTTTTTTAAGAAGTATGTTATGATTTACACAGACGAATACATTGTTTAGATCACAAAAAATAACAGAACTTTTCGACTTCTCCAACTCTCTTCTGCAAATAAATGCTGCATTCGACGTTGACTTTCCGTTCAGATATCCAAACCGATTTTTAATAAGTATATTTTCCCCGATTCGACTTTTCCTAACAACTCAAAACGTTTTGAAAAGCTGAAGGGAGTTGCCAGCGGACGATAATTTTCTAAAACTGCTCATCACTCATTGTATGTTGGAACAACTTTATTTGTTTTCTTTTAATCCTTAGAAGATATTTACTAAATATAGACTCTAACATATTTAGAAATTCATGTTTTTTGTATTACAGTAAATAAATGCTATCTAGATTTGATTAAAATATGAAATTATAGAACATTATTGTGTATGAAACACCTTTCTGAATAGTCTTAGGGCCGGTTTTATAATGTGCAGTCAACCGTGACTTCCTGTATTATAAACCTTCAACCCATGGTAGAAATGACAGCAGCTGACAGTTTTCTCAAATATTTTAACCATAGATTTTGCTTCAACCAGCGGTTGATCAACCGACGTTTGAAAAGTCCTTTATAAAACTGGCCCTTATGTCCTGATTTATCAATAATAATACACAAATCCTGACAAGGACCTTGTACGATTTTCAAATTATTAATTTTATTAAATCTAATTACCCCTTTGCACTGACTAAATTTACAAACTTTTCCCTTAGGAGCTTCATAGCCAAACACACGCATCTAACGAAATGGACCATTTACTAGTCCATATAATGTACTGTACTGTAATGTAATGATCTACTCGCCATCTTGTTGTAAATCTGATTTCGTTAATATACCACACCCGCATGACTACCACTGCTCTTGTCGGGACCGACATAGGACAATACGATGGCCGTATTGTTATCCCGATATTGGAACACGTCTGCAACAGAATTGCAGAGAACTGTTATAGCTATATAGTTCATCGGGCAGAAGAGCTGCCTGCACATTTGCTGCTGAAAGTTTTGTGTTTGTCATTGTCCACTTCCCTCCCCCCCACATAGAAAGTTTGGCAGCACAACGTCTCTTGGCCGGCGATGGTCACTTTGCTCGGCTCTTAAGCCCCTCGAGATCTGGATAAGGCATGGACAAAAGAGCAGAGACATAGTCCCTACCTGCACACTGTAAGTGCATTGATTGAGTTTTGAACAGATGGTATTCCAGCAGATTAAGCCAATGCAATAGAGAAAAGTGTATTGCTAAGCATTCTAAAGGTGCATGAAATGTAATGCTCAGTTTTTTACCTTTTTAATGTCTTCTACAAATAAATGTTTACAGTGTTTATCTATTTGTCAAGGTATCAAAAGCTGATAGTTGAAGAATTTGGAGTGTGCACTAATCTGACTCTCCAAAAAATTCCAATGAATATATCAATCGTTTGAATTTCTCGTGCGTCTATTTTTTTCTGTGTACCTACCTATATAATAATTTATGCCTACACGAGAACCGTTGAGCCAGAATATGAATAAAAATTAGAAAATATAGAAGAATAAAAACTAGTTTGTAAGTTTTTTCCAGTTTTTTCTGACAGATACACTTTCAGAAGATCGTTAAGTGTTTCTAATAGCGTACTTCATTCGAATTCCGTTCTTAAAGCCGTTTTTATAGCCTTTCACGAGCCTTCAGAAAAACGCATTTTTTGGTGTTTGCACAAAAACTAATGCATGCGCGGTGTCCATTTGGTACCTCTGTTGAGCAAACTTAAGTACCCTGCAAACTAAAAAAGGAGCAAAGTCATTTTATCCAAACTCGAGGAAATCTTGTCAAAGATAATCAAACAGACTGACCCCAGGACTGACTAATTGCTGAAAATAGATCCTTTCCTTAAGTACTTTAGATTTAGATTTAGATTTAAGAGAGGGTTACATTGCACTGCGACCATAAGGTCTACCTAAGTTGCACTCGCCTATACGCGGTCTACAACTCGCCTTCCAGTTCCAGAGTTCTAATGAACTCCAGTATCTGGGTTGGCTTCAAGGAGGATACTTCCTCACTACTGCAGGTTGCTATTCCAAGGCACTGTTTGCGTTGGCTAGCAATGGCGAGGCATTCCGTCACCAGGTGATCCGGAGTTTCCTCCTCTTCCCCGCAGAATCTGCACTCGTCATCCTCTGCTAGACCTAATCTCATTAGATTCTTCTTGAGGGGACAGTGTCCTGTAAGAAATCCAGTGAGTAGGTGTAGCTTGTTCTTGCTGAGATCCAAATACCTTTTAGATCTTGCAGTATCAAAGTTTTTTAGAAACTTTTTGGAATGATCCAATCCAGGGGTATCCCGCAAGAGTGTTTCTCTTACGGTTTTTCCCTCTCCAGAAACTCCTTCTTGTAGGTGCTTTTATCTGTGCCACAGAAGGGTTCTGGGCCAGTAAATGGAGTTTGTGCTCCTTTCCTGGCAAGTGTGTTGGCCTCCTCGTTGCCTTTGATTCCCGAGTGGCCGGGGACCCAGACTAAGTAGACCCTGTTGTTCTTGCCTAGCTCATTGAGCTTCCTTCGGCACTCCCATACTATTTTAAGTACTTACGTGGTGTACGAAATCCTTGACCATAAGTTATACTCAAACTCAACGCTTGTTTTAAAGCAGTTGAGTAGATTGCTGCTCCTAAGAATTAAGCTCTATTATTTAGTTGACTCAAATGAATATATCTATATATCTTTCAATTTCATCGTCTCCAAATTTTTCTGCCGATTCAATATTATCTTCCAATGATAAGAACTGAAAATTGATTTGAAATCTGTTCAATTACTCTTTATTCCAGATGCTTACATGTTTCATTTACATATGTTAATAGTAAATATAAAGGGCATTATAATTCAGCTAATATGACTAGTACTTAACATATTTTATGATCTCTTCAATCTGAGACTCATAATTATAATGAGTTCATTCTTGAATATTGATTTCTTCCATCAACCCTCCAATTTTAAACTGAATTAATTTGACCATTGAACATAATTTACGCTGAAAATCTGATCTCGTCCAAAATACTTCGTTATTGATTGCCGCTACTATAGCCCTTCAATCGGATACCGCCACATTTTACGCCAATTCGAATTTTCTCTCATTCGATATAATCGATAAGGTAGATACGTACACGGGTAAGAAGTAACAAGTTTCCCAATTTCCATCAAAGCCCTATAAATTAGGCTATCATGGAAAAGAATGTAATTAGTTTCCAAATGGAACGTGAAGTAGATAGAAAGCGACAACTAATTTGAGTTAGTGTCGATCTCATTTTCTGACTGGCCGCTTTCTTGATATGCCGTCTCTGTCAGGTCGTATCGGTAATGACGAAATACCAAAGTCTGTGACAATCTCTACGGGAAGCCCGAACTGTAATTGTATGATAATTAAGTTGGCAATGATTCTAGTATTGCAAGTATTAGGTTACTTGTTGCGTTTATCTTATAATTGTGGATAAACCAAAACTAGGATTATTTTATCTTCATATATGAAACGACAGTTCTTGAACTTATTCTTTTTTCTTTTTTGGGATGTAAATTTTGTTGCTAATATTACTATATTCATGAGAAACTTCTATTTTTTTCCTTAAAATTTCAATTTATTCATAGAACCTGCTAGTAGCTGTCGACAGTCGGACCCAACGTTGTAGAGTCACTCCAAAAGTAATAAAATCTGTCATAAATTGATAAACATTATCATTATTTTCGATATAACCATTATTTATTGCTCTCTGAATCTGCCAGGATTTAGGATAAAAACTGATAGATGATGTAAATTACATGAATTCTATTAATAGTATGAAATTAAAAGCTTTCACATATAAGAAGTTCAATTGATTATCGATCTTATTCACATTTACAAAATTACTTAGTGAAAATAACGGTAAGTATCCGACTAGAGTAGGTACATCACGATTTTCTCAATTCTTCTTTCAAAAAGGTTTAGATATTTAAATATTATTTAATCAATCTCATATTTAAAAATAAAAAAATCTTGATATTAAGCGGCTTATTCAATAATTCATGCAAAAATTTATTAAAAAAGTTAAGTATTTGGCATCTAGTTTGTCAATTGGCAAGGTTTTCCCATTTGATCATTTGTATACGTGTATCACAATGGAATGGATATGATGCCAGAACATTGTTTTCGGTTTTATAAAGAAAATATTTGGCATAATCAGAACAAGATCAATGTGATAAATTATAGATATATAGATTTGAAGGAAACTGTAGGCACGAGATTTCTTTAATAGATAAATTATTCTCTCCTATATTATTATTTGCAACTTTATTAATTATTATCAGCCAGTCAGAGAAAAAGTCAGAAGAACCCTGAAAATTCACTATCATTTCTGAGAATATAGAGCCTTCAAATTCCGAACTGGATTTTACCAACTTGACAGCTAATAATTTATTGGTATAAAAATTAGAAGTTATAAAAAAATCAAAGTTATGGTTATCTTTGTTTTTGATTTTTGTTGAATTGGCGAATATGAGCAAAATCCTATGCGAGGTTATAAAAGTATAACCATAATACTTGACGAATTATGAAGGCTTCTCGTGTGAAATTAATCATAATCTTAGTTCGGTACTATAGCTAGTACCGTATTAAAATAAAAAAACAAAACACTATCCTACCATAACACTGACATGAGAGTCATAAACCTAATTTAAGGTTGGGTTAGTTAGACTGCAGCACAGTTCTCATTTACGGCAGTGGATTGAAGGTTCTGTCAGCTGTGTGTTCTGGTAGCCATAAACCACCGCACTTGATTTAGTAGCGTACTGTTTCGATTATGAATACGGCTGTATTTTTTTGATTGAAGATCTCAACCAAACCCAATAAACATTCAAGAAGAAACAGACTCAATTCACCCTGTCATATTCATACTCTTATTTTCTTCTAAGCAACCCGGATTATTGGATTCCCTATATTGATGTCTCTATCATCAAACAACATCTGATACATAATTAACTAGAAATCGATCTTATATGATTATTCAAAGATGTTCTTATCCTTCAAACCAATGATACGTCTTAGTTAAGTATAAATATATCTCTCTCCAAGACTTTGGAGGCTTTGATGTGATTCACGTTCATGTTTGATAAATTATCATGAAATTAAATGCTTCGTGTGTTCTCCCTGTCATAATTTGGAAACACATGCTTGAACTTACTTAGGTTGATGGAAGGAATATTATACCTCGCGAGAGATTTTGCTTCATTAAATTTATAGCATTTGCATAAATTCCTTGTAAACAGACTAATTTGATTATAAATAGGGAATCTGATTAGAACTGATTTGTTTTGATATATGGCTTCTATATTTAGATACAATGAGTAATATAAATAGCAGATCCAAGTAAATATATCATTATGTCCTTTCAGCAAAACACATTTGAGAGCTGCTATTAAACAGAAAGTAGGTTAATGATTTCTAGACCTACACTTTTATCATCAAAAACTATTATGCTAAGTTTAAAAGTTTTATATTGAAAAAGTATCAAAACTTTAATAATGATGAACGCAATAATTGAAGTGAATATATAAACTAACTTTTATCTTTCCCAAATCTTCTTATATCTAACAATTCTTTAACAGGTATTTTCTGCTCTAACATAAATTGAGTTATATCCAACTATCAAAAATTGAAATATCCTTCGAAGTAAGCTATTGCAAATGAAATAGATTTATCAGCATGACTTTACTAAAGTCAGATGACAATTGACATGCATCTTATGTTGGAAGATTGTTTAATTTCATTATAAATTATCGTAAAAATGATAACTACGCTATAAATGTGTACCTTTATTGACAATAGCTGTTATTATTTCATAACCTATTCTATCATGTCCATGTCATATGTCAGTCATTGCCGCATATAGCATATCTGTTGCTCTGCAGTATTCGAAAGATATTTTAAATTCAGTTTCAAGCTGAACTTATTCATTTTCGGAACGATTTTGTCAATATTTCAAAGAACATTCGTTAGATTACCTGCAATAATAATTGTGAGTGTTATACAATCAACTGAAAAATATTTAAATACACCAATTCAATTAAAATTCAAGTAAGATACTGATTTTATCTAGAGAAACATCTAAAGCAATTTATCTCTTTTTAGGTGCGTTTAAAAGAAGAATTAAGTACATACTGATCCAAACCAACTGAAACTGAGAATTGATCATTTAAATTATCAATTCACTTTAGTTATGTACAAATGAATTATGATCACAATACTAGTTCAGGTTTGTGAATTTATTTCATTGTTCAATACAAAATTTCTCCTTCTAAAACTGATAATTGATTTTTCGATTACGCAATTTCACATTATTGAACTGACGACATGCGAAGATATGTTCCCTTATTTACACAGCACACTTCGAATGAGTTTTTTTTGATCAGTCAATACAATTTCCTGAATATTGCATTTGCGAGATCCTGATTCTTTGTAACCGTCTACATGCAATCTGCTTAAATTAGATAAACTATTGCAATAACAGAGGGAACTTTTGATTCTTGCTTTCAAAACACTATATATAATGTTTCCCAGAGTTGTTAGTTCTACCGAATTAAACTTGTGGTACACATCCACAGCAACTGAAAAACATTGTAGCCCTGACCTCATCTATATTCAACATCATTCAAACCTTTTCCGTGTAACTTTGTGGCCTTTACTCTTCCACTCCTACACGTAATTTGCCGTCTTGAAGGACCGCCATAAGGTATCTTTCGCAGTACTCTCACGTTTGATCGTAAACTAATTTGTACATCATGCAGTTTTATGTCCACTATAAAATAGCTGGTTCTAAAATAACCATCAGTTCGCTTCTCAGCTTTTCTCCTACGAAAAGTATGTTATGAAGTTATATATCGATGAAGAGGAGGAGCACAAGGCCGAAAAATGTAATTTAAGATAACTTCAATGGCAAAAGGTAACTGAAACATATATTTTCTGGTTTTCTTGTAGTTGACTAATACTTTCTTTGATATTGGATTCCATCAAATAAGCAGTAGTTGTGGCTTAAAATCCAATCTGGGTCAGCTGTATGATAGTATTTTCAGGATCCTAGACATCAATAAATAATGGTAATTGTAAATTTACTTTATTTAATTTAATGTACCGGGTGATTCAATAAAGTTGACGAAGTACTGTATCTAAGGAACTAATAGTCGTAGAAGATTGGGAAAAAGAATCCTTCAGAAGAATTTGACCTAGGAAAATTGCTGTAAATATTTTTTAAATTCGTACGTCCACCCCTAGGGGTCGTAATAGCTTCGATTTTATAAAAATAGGATTTTTTCGAAAATTTTTGATAAAAGATTTTTTTTTATTGTAGGAAGTAAATCAATGGCGGGATGGGCTGCTAATTTTTTTGGACTATATAACATAAGTTTGACTTAACGGAATTTTCTAAGTGAGGTCTGGTTCAAGAAAGGAAGGTTTGGTGAATATAATATAAAACCATCCATGCCCTTCTGGTTCTGGCCGCCCCCGCTAAGTGGCGGGTTTTATAAAGTTAACCGTTTTTTTACTTTTCCTTCGAAATCGCAAACGAAACCGTTGGTATACATATTTTATTAGATTCGGAAAGTAGATCAAATTTGTGGCACAATATGTCTAACCCGCATGACCTTATCTTCAGTAGCTTAAAGATTATGACTTCAAAAGTATTTTATTATCCCGTTTTTTTTATTTTTGCTTCGAAATCGCAAACATAGTTTCATAGTCAAGCACGCCATGGACAAATAAAAAAACAGTTTAAGACTTCGTTCTCATTTTAATTTATTTAGAACAATAATAATAGCGCTTTTATCCTAAATAGGATTTGATATCTCGTTTTCATTTTATTTCTAAAATGACCTATTTATAATTCAGCCAAAAATCAAAAGCTCGTCTGTGTCGGATTTGAGTAGGTATTAAAATTGAAAAATATCCAATTTCTTAGAAGGCCATGAAAAAACTTGATATTTTGAGATTGGAATTTGTAAGATGCCAATTTCGTTTCGCTATTTTGTGACATGTTGAAATGGCTTACCCTCGCTTTAAAATGTTCACGTCAAAAATGGAAAACTCAGTTACCTGATTTGTTTCTTTAATAAACTTGTTATTTAAATATTTTGTAAGCTATAACTTTTAAACAAATAAAGATATCGACATGCAGTGTGGATAGATTTTAACGCAAATTTGATCTACTTTCCGAATCTAATAGAATATTCATACGTTTTCATTTGCGTTTTCGGAGCAGAATAAAAAAAAAAGAATAAATTTATAAACCATAAACCAGAATGGCATGGATGGTTTTATATTATATTCGGCAAACCTTCATTTCTTGAACCAGACCTCGTTTACAAAATTCCGTTAAGTCAAACTTAAGTTATAGACACTTATAGCCCAAAAAGTTTTGCAACCCCTACCGCCTTTATTTTACGCCCTACAATAAACAATCATGTATCAAAAAGATGGACCATTATGGTGGCATTAACCTGAGGATATTCATTTCTAAACCTATATTGGAAAATTTTCGATAACGTCGCATTTTTATACGATCGAAGCTCTTACGCCCCCTAGCGGTGGACGTATGAATTTTATTTTCAGCAATTCTCCTTGGTCGACCTACTCTGAAGTATTTTTTTTCCAAACTTCAACGAATATTAGTTCTTGAGATACAATACATAATTTTTTGTTACTATGAATTACCGGTCGTGTCATGTTTCCATACTTGAAGTACAAACTGTATATATATCTGAAGATTTCTCCTTCACAGGCTCAATATTTGAAGCATCTACGTACCTCGTTTCTATTCTATTCTATGGCGAGGCCGGGGAGCGGAACGGGCATCTAGGGTCGAGATGTTTTACAGATGGGGCAGTGTGGCAAGCCCGGAGAAATACCCATCAGCACGCTGATATTACTGCTCGACGGCCATCATTTTTCCTTGGTCAATAATGATCGCATACAACGGAGGTGATGCTCTAGAAGTGCGACGGATCCAATAGGCGCACATAGACTTTTCTAGAAACACACACCTGCATCTACTGATAGAGAAACCATTTTCTATAACTCTTATCAATCTCACTTGATTGGTCTGAAGAAGAAACAGAAAAAAACACTTGGCTGGAATTCAGTTTCCATTATTGGTAGCTAGACAACAGTGAGAAGTGAGCAATCCATTGTTGAAATTAAGCAATCTATTACGCACCAGTTATTTTGTCAATCTTTAATCGGTGTGTGGTCTTATTTAATCTGTTAAATAAATTATCAATAATTGATTGCTTCCCAATTGGCCGACCATAGTCATACTACAACTAAAATGAACCAGTAACAAAACCTTTGATTTTAAATGAGCACCCAGAATTGCGTTACCAATATTTGGAGTATCAAAGATAGTCTCATGTTTCCATACTTTACGCACGAACTGTAATTGTAGATTTGTTTCCATCACTTGTCCAATCTATGAATCAATTAGTCCTTCTTTCTCGTCCTCCTCTTCCGTTGTTATCTGTTTGTATGTGATATGGCCTTTATCACTGGGTGACCTCCATAAAGACGTTATTTTTTCAACCTAGGTCACACAGCCCGTTGTGAACATAAAATCGCATGAAGTAGAAATTAGTTTATGTGCGGACGTGACAAACCCCGTTAAGATGCGTGGATATCGTCTCGTTCTCGAAGGTGAATTACCATCAAGTTGCCGAGAGCCTTGTTTGAAGCAATGAGCGATGTGGTTGCCCGGGAAAGGTTAAGAAGTTTGGAGATGGATGAGGTCATAGCTGGAGAAGTGTGTATGTGTATCGTGTGTATGAAGCAGTGAAGGAGTTCAATTTTTATTTGGCAGATTTATGTGGAGATAGAAGAAAGAGTCTTTGAGGAAAGTTTACGAGGTGCTTCAAGAGAAAGAGAATGATCGAGATGAATTGATTATGCATAAGTTAAACAGGAGTAAGTAGGTGTTTCGAGACGGTCACTTGATTTCTGAAACGATTTCGTTAATATAGACAGATTGATAAACAATTCAATATCAGGCAGAGACAACTGTCATTACCCCAGAAGGTTAAGAAAGCAAAGCATCTGCCACAATTAAAAAAACTTGCAAAACATATTAGAAATACTGATATTTTTAGTTTACTTCATTTTATAGAATGCATTTTTTACTATTTGGAAATTATTTAACAAGACAGTTCAGTTAGTTAGGTATTTTTTTGTATACTTATAACTTTAGCCAATATGCTGTTAATAATAATAATAATAATAATAATAATAATAATAATAATAATAATAATAATAATAATAATAATAATCTTTATTCAGGTTAACATACAAATCTTGATTAAAAAATAGTATGCTAATAGATTGTCTGACTTATAAAGTCCAACAATCCCCTACCGAGATGCAAATAGCATCTGTGTGTAGACCTGAACTTAATAATGTATTAAAATCTACAAGCTCAACATAATCTAAATATATATATTAATATACAATAAATAAACAAATAATAAAATTAAAATGCAACAAAACTATAAATACAACTACAAATGTAAAGAAAGACACACGATATAGGAAGTATTAAATATTAAAACAGATTTCTTAAGTAATATAACAATATCTATGTATATTATAACTTCAAATTATTTAAAATCCAACTCTTAATATGAAATTTAATACGCCCTCTAGAGAAGTTTAATTTTTTTAGATTGTTATCCAATCTATTGTAGACAAGTTTGGATCGATATAAACTAGTTTTTTGACCAATATTTAATTTAGTTTTACTTACTGTAAGCGATTTGTGTCTAGAAAATAAACATGCTTCAGCAATAGTATACTCTTCCCGTAGATTACAGTAATTATTTATTAGTGCTTCCAAAATATATTTTTGATTGATGTTCAGCAATCGTGTCTCACTAAAAAGGTTGTGTTGTTTACCAAAAGTTAAAATTTTGATAGCACGCTTTTGTATTCTTACTATCGGCCCTAATGTATTTGAATAAGCTGAACCCCAATATAATAAAATAAAAATTAATATTATATTATTATTATGTAGCTCATTACCGAATTAACAAGCTTATTTCAGTTTAGTTGGTTAAAGCTAGTTAGTAAGCCAGCTAGTTTATTTTTTCATAAATAATGAGTTTTTAATATAAAATGATTTCATTCCATTTAATCTATTATGTTGTTCTTTTCACTTTATGTCGGTATCCTTTTTTAGAAGCAGAACAAACTGAAATACTACAAGATGAGGAAAATGAAATAACCATGGAAGAACCACAACATTCGTAAGAGAGGAGACGCAAAACACTGTAATAACTACAGAGGAATAATCCTCTCATGTACAGCAATGAAAATGTTTGAGAGAATAATAGATAAAAGACTAAGAGCAAAGATCTAAGGTATATAAGGAGAATCACAGAGCAGGTTTAGAAGAGAAAAAAGTACACAGGACCATGTTTATATGGCATTTCTACACCCAGTAAAAGCTATCAATTGGTACAAATACCGAGGAGTAAACGGAAAGATTATAAGACTATCGCAAAAATATATGTAGGCAACTTAAACTCAGGAGTTAGAAACAATAGTCCCAGAAAAAAAGAGATTTGCAGATAACATGGTAATACTGACTGAAAGTAAGAAAGACCTACAAATCAATCTAAACATTTGGACACGATATTAAAAGAAAATGGATAAAGAATAAATAATGATAAAATCAAAGTCATGGTGGTTGGAGAAAATATAGAAAAGCTAAAGATAGTAATAGATGTAGGCCATATAGAACAAGTGGATCATTTCCATTACCTAGGAGTAACTCTAGTTGAAAAATGGAAACAAGAAATAGATTGAATAAGAAAAACAAAAAAGACAAAGAGATACAAAAATCTGAGATTTTAAAACGATATATAGAAGTACTTACTTTTGGTTGCGACACATGGGTATTGATAGAGTAATTGAGAAGAGTTAGAGTGGTCACCAAAAGAGACAGAATTAAAAAATACGGATATAAGACAAGATCTAAAAATAAAGTCAGCCCTAGAATATGTTGAACAGAGACAGCTATCTTGGGGAGAACACCTGCAGTGGATGGATAAAAACAGACTGGCTAAGAAAGTATGGAGAGCTAGAGTACTGAAGAATCACAAAGGACCAAGGAACACCTGGGATAAAATAATCACACAAATGCTGGAGAAGAGACGGACGAACTGGAAAGAAGCAACTGGAGTGGCATACTATAGGAAGGAATGGAAAAAAAAATGTGTGCAAATATAAGAGATTGTAAGCCCTACACCAATATATATGGTATAAAGGGTATATGTATTATATATAATTTTCTATTTTATATTCAAAATAAGTTTTAGTCCATTTACTATTATTAGATTATAACCTCTCACGATCTTCTTTTCATTTTTGAAGGTTTATTTTCTGTGCGTCCACTTCTTGTGTCTTTAACGATATTTCTTACATTTTTCTGCATTGTTTTCAGATTTCTGTATTTTTCGTAATTGGTCCTCCTCACAACATTTATCATAGGTCGAAAAGTACGCGCTACGTTTTTCAATAACTTCGTTATAATATCGTACTTGCTACCTTTCTTTCTAGCTTATTGTAAAACTCATCAAATTTCATGTAAAAGTGTCAGTCGTATAATTTTTCCCGTGTGGCTGCCATTGCGCAATAAAGTACTTCGTTTAAAGAAATGTTTTAATTGGGCCTTGAAGTTTTTCTAGGAAAATATAACGAGACCTTTCATTAAAAGTTTATTGGGTTCTGGTCAAAATAGAAACTTGAAAATTGAGAGCTATATATAATCAATTAAGCTGTCTTCAAATAAAATATTTGTAGACTTCTGGTGCTTCTGGTTATACCGGAAATCGGCATCTACTTTGTTATTTTAAATAGATCATCCTGAATATTCTTATATATTTGGATTCAGCTAAACCTCTTCTGATGATTTCTCCCCAGATATGGTTATTATATCTGTTGAAAAGTCATACACACGAAATCATAGAATCGTCCGTCTAGATATTTTTTTCAAAAAATTCTCGTCTTCTTGACTTCGCAGGTATAATATCTCACACATGTTACGTATGTCGTCGGGATTTTCAGAATGAAGGTTTTGCACTAACAAGAACTTTAAATTGTGGAAGTGATGCTTTTTCAAAATTCTCTGTACTGAAGATCTACAGACTCCCAGATCTTCTTCGGCAGCTCGAATTGAGGCATAGGGATTTGCCTTAAAATAGGCCAGAGTATTCAATGCTCTCTCTTCATCAACAATGACACTTTTTTTGTCTATTTAATACATGATTAATTCTTCCAAAACACAGAAAATTTGCTTTAATTCTTCAAAATTTACTTTTGGTCATCGAAGGTAAATGTGAATAGCTCTCGTAAAACATTCTACATGTTTTACTGAGAATTTTGTCGTACTTTCTATGTATTGTTATCCATTTTAACTCTTAATAGATTAATTATTTTGTCGTTTGACTTTGACAATTATGACAATTATTCATTGAGTATGCTTGTTTATTTCTCTTAATTGTCTCCTAAGCTATCAATTAAAAGTCCTAGACGAATAAACAATAAAATATGGAAGTGCCATGTAAAAAGAATCAAGTTATGGTTCTTCAAAATTTAAGTTCTAGTAGTAGTAAAAATCTGGTCCTCTCTGATTTTTTGAATAATTGTCTGCTAGCGCAATTTTTCTAAAAAAAAATCCAAAACGGCTGAATCAAATTGAAAAAAGGAAAGCTTAAGAATACTTGAATCCAAATATATCAGAATATACAGGGTGTTCCTTTTAAAACAACAAAGTAGATGCCTACTTCCGGTATAACCTGAAGCACCAGAAAAATAAAAATATTTTAGTTGAAGAGAACACAATCGACAGATATAAATCTTAATTTTCTAATCTTTATACCTACTGACCAGATCCTAAAAACTTCTAATGAACGGTCTCTCTGAGACACCTTGTATTAATGAATCATTATGATTGCATGTCCCAATAAAGATCTCTCATATGGATAATGTTGATTAATCTTTATTGGATCAGTATTAAACTTGACGAGATGATTAGCCTATATAAGCACTGAGAAATCATTGCGTACCTACCTTTTTCACTTAACCGAAAGTAATAAAAATTATTCTATAATGAGTCACCAAAAAAAAATTTAGATTCTCTTATTTATATATCTACTAAGATTTTAATGTCCATAAGACTGTATAGAAGACAGATGGTAGATGTTTTATAATCCTAGATAAACCGTAATAACTTTGGTACATTGACACTGTTGCCATTGTGGCAAAAAATCACAGTTCAATGTAGATTTTGAACTCAAGATGATTTCTGGGAAGATACATTCTAGTTGCTTCCATATTACCTTGCGTAAGAATGGAATATAATATGCCATACCTAGAGATTTGAATGCGTAGGAAAGTTTGCTAGGTAAGCTAATTTAATACCTTAGTTGAGGTGGTAGTTTATGCGGCAGTGTATCATTTGCTCTGTTTACGGACGGAGTTATATGATACAAGTCTATACATGTACATTTAATAAATTAGTTGGGGGTTTGCTTCATGTTCAAGTACTACATTAAATATATATATATATATATATATATATATATATATATATATATATATATATATATATATATATATATATAACTGGTCATAGCTTATATTCTGAGTAAATATGGTATCCTTGAGAATCTAGGCGTCTCACAGAAGTAATTGAAGGTGAATCTCAAATATAACCTGAAATATTGTTTCCTGTTAATCAGTAGTTAACACACAATTTCCCAAAACCATAGGATAAAATTAAGTATGAGTTCGCAAATAGATTCTCAAATAAGTTTATGTACACTTCACATATATCAATGCAATATGACAAGATGTATTGCGTAAAGTAATATCTTATCTAATTATATTAAACGAGCAATGCTTGTATATATATAATATCAAAATGAGAATGCTATTCACCTTTATGCTTTTATTTCATCGGATACAGTCATCCACTAGAAGCGGATCACGTGATTTCAAACTTATTTGCTTTCGTCAGTGCCACATAAGTGGAAGCTGTATCCGACGAAACAAAAGCAAGTGAAAGATGTCATAGGTGCATGAGAACTACCTCTCAGTGGGACGCAATTCGCGCCACCTAGGTATTGATAGCTAATTACGTTTAACGTAAAGTATATAATAAATATAAAGAGAACTGTAATTCAGTATTACTGAGATAGATATAATAGCAAAATGAGAATGCTATTCACCTTTATGCTTTTATTCCATCGGTTACAGTCATCCATCAGAAGCGGATCATGTGATTTCAAGCTTATTTGCTTTCGCCAGCGCCACATAAGTGGAAGCTGTATCCGACGAAACAAAAGCAACTGAAATATGTCATAGGTGCATGAGAACTACCTCTCAGTGGGACGCAATTCGCGCCACCTAGGTATTGATAGCTAATTACGTTTAACGTAAACTATATAATAAATATAAAGAGAACTGTAATTCAGTATTACTGAGATAGATATAATATCAAAATGAGAATGCTATTCACCTTTATGCTTTTATTTCATCGGTTACAGTCATCCACCAGAAGCGGATCATGTGATTTCAAGCTTATTTGATTTCGTCAGCGCCACATAAGTGGCATTCTCATTTTGATATTATATCTATCTCAGTAATAGTGAATTATAGTTCTCAGTTATATACATATATATGCAAATTTTTTCTCGGAATCTGGTCTGCCGATTTCGATGAAAATGCAAATGTATGGGTTTTAGAGTGTATTGAATCGATTGGTTGTATTCACCTTCACATAAAAATTCGTTTCCAGCAATTCAAATTCTTATTCTACCGCCCATAAAGATTATAAATGATATGTGGATATGAGCCCTTCAATATTACAGAACATGTGTAGCTCATTGGTTAAGCTCATGCCCGATAATTTGGAGATCCTCGGTACGTGTCCTGATCAACTTACTTTTTTTTAACAAAACCTATTTTTTGTAAATTAAAGGTGTTAATATCAGTTTCAGATAATTTAATCGGAAATTTTCTATGAAAAAAAATTGTGCATATCTAATTTAATACATTAATACGAGCAATTCTTGTATATATACATAAAAAAACTCGGAAACGGCTCCAACGATTTTGATCATTTGAACATGATCTAAGTAGCTTTCCGGCCAAAACGCGAGGGTGTCACCTTCGGGGTCCATAAACTTTTTCTTCAATTATTCGCATATTTGGATAAAAATTTGCAAAAAGGGGTCTTAAGTGCCGAGAAATTGATTGGCGTTACATGCATTTTTAATGGATGTGACCCTTGAGGTCTACAATACGTACGGGGTTTGGGGGTCGATCAGACGATTTGTCATACAGCTGAGTTCTGGAATGTTTCACATTCATATTTATTTGGGAATCTGTAAATGATGAGCTATGCGAACGATCAAAATTTACCGATCTTCCGATCGCAATAAATTTTATCTAGAAATAGGTATGCACATATTTGAACGATTAAATTTCCTTAGACTCACTCTAAATCCTGTATTACCCGAGCAAAGCTCGGTCGCCCAGATATTATTAATTAACAGAGCATGTAGGTACGTAGATTTTACCATAAGGAGTACATTTTTTGACTTGGTATAGGTTGACTTAAACGTATTTAAAGTATTGCATCTTTTTAAAGAAAAGAAATATATAGAAGAAATTAAGCTTCTAGATTATTTCTAAATATATACTAGATGAGTTCCTTTTCCTTTACTTTAACGACTAGTTTCATAATCTTCGGTTGATTGAAAATTCAGTCAATGTTTTGTTGTTATTTTTCGTATTATAAACCCCCAATTGAATGTTGAGCATTCATTCGCTTAACTTTTCAACCGGCGGTTTGCTTTTGCCACCAAACTTAGGTAGGTATGTACTTTTTTGTAAATATCACAGTAGAACAAATAATAAGATCCGGATATTTTCACAACGTAAACTGTACTTTTTTCAGACTTTAAGTAAAGCCTCTTTATTTGCCGTGCACTTATTCGCGAATTCGCTTATAACCTATTCCCGTATCAAAACGTTAATCATTTTCTATACGCGGATTTAAAACTCAGGACACATATTTATTTATTGAATTTTAGAACAATTGGTGCTTATTGTTAAAATAAACAAGCACTTAGGAATCAGACAATTCTTATTGTGGTGAGTCCGAAAGCAGATAATGGAAAATTTACACTGTAGTCACAGTTTGTGGAATTAAAAGAGGATTTAACTCGTTCTACAACTTTGAAATCTTCATTACTTCCAGCTGAATGGGAAAGTACAGATTGCTAAGAAATACATATCAACTGTCATATCTAGATACCTGTCAAATTCTATTTCAATATCACTAAAATCTCGAGAGATATATACTTGGCTTCAAACACTTGACTAGCACTGAATAAAATATACATGAGTAAGTATATAAACATTTCTAGCATTATAAACCTATAAAGATTCACTTCTGTTATGTAGCTATACGTTCTTGCAGATCATCAAACTAATCTTTACAGTTTGAACGCAACTTAAAATTATGATAATACATTTCAGAAGAGCTTTCATACGCAATAAGACCAAAATTTTGGAATATAATAATAAGGCTCATGGCTTGGGTCACAAAATACTCTTTTGCTGATTGTGCGAGAACAATACAATACACAAAATATCTGCTGCAGCTGCTCAAGTTGCACGGACACTTTGGCCATCTTTTCTTTGTCATCCCTAACTGTATAATAATGCCATGGCAAAGGAGACAACAGAGGCATTAATTGCCGGAGTTGTTCTGCATGAAGTGATAAATAACAAGAGAGTTTCAACCTTTCAATTGCGACAAAGAATAACCACTGAGCGGCAGAAGCCCTCTCTTTATTTCCATCTTTGTATGGTATCGTTTGTACCTTGTCTTGTATAAATACGTGAGCCTCATAAAGGCCTTCAATTGGCACCGATTCTCAAACAAAAGCGGTTAACTTTGATCTCGCGATGATGGTGACAAATATTGCATTTAGTGCTACATTCGAAGATTTTCGTTGAGTTTCGTTCTGGGTTGCAATAAATGATGCTCTTTGTGTGTTTTAGTCTTAGCTGTTGTGCTCAAGTAAAACATACTAAAGGGCTTTTGATGCAGCAGGTCATAGTAATTGCTTAAATTCACATTCTGATATCTCTTTTCACCAAGAATATAAGAGCTCCTAAAAAGATAATCAACAAAACGATTATCTAAAGTAGTATATCGAAAGGATAGTAAGTAGGTACTTGTAAGAACATCTGTTATTGACTATTTAACTCACAGGTTAACACGCTCATCTTTCTGCTGCTTCGGCTTTATTAATTGATTATCTTATTTTAGAATTATTTTCTTTCAATTAGTATATTACAGAAAGTGATCAACTTATAATCCGAAATTTTAAATCTTTGTTGGCTGATAGAGACGAAATAAATATTGAATAGGAGTTATAGGTAAATCAAGCTTCACATTTCAATATTTCAATTTGTAAGATACAGGGTGCTTTATAAGGTTACATCAGATTTTTCTAATGTTACACATTATATTATATTATCTTGAACTTCAATTGCGCTCATCATTCCCCATCCGTTGGGTTTCATTAGGTTCTTCTGGGACCTTTTCAAAATATGACTATTTTCATAAGAGAATCTTAATAAGCTTATTACTCTGCAAAATCAAAAACAGTGGGTTATCGTTTCAAGTCCAAAGGAGTTTCTGAACGATTTTGTTTTGTTTTTGTTGCAACTTATCAATCTTTTGATAGATTTTATTTTGTATAAACTTTAACCCAAAGCTCACGTCTATTATTTTCGCGTTTATTTTATATGGAAAACCCTATATTATATTTCAGGTTCGAAGACCACTTTCAAAATAGTATTAATTTTATTATTATGTATTATTTATTACAACTGTGAGTTACTCGTCAGCTATGTTTCATTTGACAGTAAAAAAAAAATAATATAAATCACAGGGTAAATAAAACATAACAGAACTATAATAATCACAAACAAACTGTAATGAACCAAACAGAACATTCTAAATTTGTACTTATCTGGATTCCTTGTCATTGGAATACTTATTTTTTGGAAAGGAACCGTATTATTTTTGTTATATTCTATCTTGTAGTTATATACATTAAATCATGCGACCATTTTTTCAAGACAAACAATACCCAGAATATGCTGAAACAGATACAAAAGAGTAAATTTTGGGAGGATACTAAAGGGCTTGAAGAAGAATACTCAGAGCCGTTTTTGCGCTAATCTTGAGCAAAACACGTTTTTTGGCTGTTACTCAGCAACTAATTGTATGGTGAATCTCATTCAATGCCACGGTGGAGCGGATTGGTCACCAACAAAATAAAAAAGGAAGCAACAGAATCTGTCGATCCGTTCCTAAGATAATCGTATCCCAAACAGACAGACAGATCAATGGCTGTACATTTACTTTTTAGCCTCATGAAACTCTAAAACGTCAAAATTTGTTGAAATTTCGACAAAAAATTAACACGATTACAATACTTTCCTTACATAGCTACTGTAGTAGTGGTAGGAAAGTAAAAACCTACAAACTCTCGCTTGAATGGAAACAAATTTCACAGTGATTATGCAAATCTGTGTGCAATCGTAACTTCTCAAACTAGATGATTTTCAAATGTATTTAGATTTTATAGAAAACCATTTCTATATTTCATGAGTATGTTCCTGTTTATATACCTACCTATTTCAGAAAATATGTGACATTTGGTCTAGTTATACAATCTCCAACAATATTATCTAGTTTGAAAAGAAGTGTATACCTTTTGATTATTATCGCTTGAATAATTTGTACCACCCATTTTATTGGAAATTCCGGAAAAATACATTTGATGCAATAAATCTCACTTTGATCTTAATTTTACTTGGTACTTAATTAAAATAGAGTGAATGACGAAAAATAAAGACTGCTATTCAAAAACTTAATAATATACCAACAGCTTTAAATGATTGTATTTTGAATTCTCAATTTAGTTTATTACCTTAACAAGTGATTATTAGATTAGGTAGTATGGTTTTGTTAAACAACCTATATTTTTATTTGCATAGTGTTTAGTGTGTGTTTTCAAGCTGCCAATTGATAAAGAGCAGACAGACTTACTTACGGTATGTTGGGTAAGGTTAATTTAGAAATAACTCAATAACTCTAAGTAGGTATAGGGAATACTAAACTAAAGTAATAGAATTGTTCAAGTTGTTCTAAACCTATATGAAAAAATAGTGAGTTTAAAATAAAAAAATCATGGGCCTGAGGTTTGAGTGATGAGTTGCAACAAAACTAGATTATTAAGAAATTATTCTGGATCTGAGAAGATAACCTTTAGAAATTGAGTTTTGTAACTCAATGAGATTTTCTAATAGTGTGACCAAGTCTTGAAAAGTACCCTTATAATCTAGTGAAACCCTATATAGCCGGAATGAGGAAGGGTAGCAAAATTCAAATTCAAGATAACATATAGGGTATTCTGTTGAAAAAACCAACATTGGTCGGCTGTCACCTCATAAGACACCCTGTTTATTAAGAATCCATTTTAAAATGTGAAGCTCTACAATATCTATAACAGAGATATCAATGTTGATCACCTTGTATATTTGGTATTATATTTTAATTTTGTTAAGTTTTGTTGGTCTGTTCAACGAAACATGTAATTTTGTTAGTTGAATCAAACCAGTTAAAGGGGAAAAGTTTAAGTAAACATACATACCCCTCTGAAAACTCTCAAACGTGTTTGAGCAAGACCGCCCGAACAAATTGCAATGATTTCGAAAATGAAATGAAATTGAATTTTGATGCAGAATGGAAACTGTAATCATTTAATATCTTGTACACCTTTTGTTATTATTGTTGCGTTACGGGTTTTTCACAATTGGGAAGCAAATAGTCGGTGAATTTAACTAAACTTTATTATAGACAAATCAATAGATATTACACAGTAATCTACAAATAATAATCGTATAAACTATATGCTATACTTCACAGTTAGTTCTAATAGGTACATGATATGTTCGCAATTATAAGTAATATTATCGAATGAACTATCATCATCAAAAATATCATATCCAATTAATTTATAAAAAAATATAATCTCGGTCAAAAGAGAGTGAGGTAAGAAATTGTCAGAAATGAAATGAAACTTTCTTAAGCTCACATAATCACAATTAAAGTATTTTTGTTTGGTTTCTTTTGAGCCACGGTATTTGCCAAGCTTAAAACTTGCTTTTTTAATGTACTTATTTCAATAATAAACTAAATCAACCATCAAAATTGAGCAAATATTTATAATGGAGCAATGGAAATTGCTATGAACCAATAACTTATCAGTAAAGGAACTTCTTATATATCCGTCGATACAAAATTTCTTTGGAATAGTATTTTTCAATCTAAAAGATTCACTCAATAAACCTCTCTTGTGAACCAACTACCAACTTTCAATACTGTAATTCGTCCCTTTTGTGATATTTTCCTCGCAATTCCCAGGTCCAGGACTGTCGCATCATCCTCGTCGCCGATCGCACAGACAATGTGATCGACGATTTGCCAGGATGGGAGTTCTATCGACGTACATCGTCCTACTACCAAAGGTCTATGTCATAGCAAGAGGGCTGATTGAAAAATATCCACCACAACGATACACGAGTAGGCTAGAAATTTTCCTTAATAAAAAGTTATCATGAAAACTTATTTGACTAGAGTCCTTTGCTTGTGAAACAGCTGAATCAGTAGCCCACTATGCCATTATTATAAGTTTACAACTTTATTTATATCACAGCAATAAATATTGTATGAGCCCAAAAAAGTTATTCAAAACAAATCTCATGTCTCTTTAGGAGCAATCGTATTCTTGAACATAAGGTGGAAAAAATGTATTCTTAAGGAATTTCCTAAATTTATGTAAGCAACTATCATTGCCTATGTTTCGAAAATAATGATTTAGAGTTATTTTTACTTATTATGAATTTGCCAATTTTGATTTCCATTATTTCCCATAGTTCTAATACAATATAAAAACAAAGAGATACCACAACACACCATCAAATTTATTTTTGTCACCTGACAATTGTTTCGCCAACAAAGTTGGCATCTTCAGGGGTAGACCTGTAACTAACTGTAATCTACAATATTTACCTTAATATATAGTAGTAAAATATAACTACATCAATCATTACGCTAATAACAATATAATTATTATGATACAAGGTAATCATGAAAAACTCATTAAACTAATGACATATAATTTACCCTAATTGTAATACATTTGTTCCTTAAAGTAATTAACCTAATCCTGTTGCAAAAAAGGAAAAAGTGGACTATTTGGAATGGACCTCCATCTTTGTGTGAATATTTTTCCTCTTTGCAATCTCTACACTTTGGTATATATCTAGTAATCCACGCCTCGAGACTTGTTTAAGGAGACGTAGGGTCTCTATGCCTGTCTTGTGGTTGTTGTCGTGGATATGTGAAGCCACTGACAATTTCTCATAGCGGCCGAATTTTAAATGAGCCACATGTTCTTTGAATCTGGTTAAAATCTATCGCCATGTTTGACCTACATAGCCACGACCACAATCATTACAACGAATTTCATAAATCCCTGACATCAACTTTGTCTTTTGGGTTACCAAGAATCTCCTTGAATTTAAAACCTGATTGGTAGATAACTTTGAAGTTGAATCTCTCCAGCGATCTTCTCAATCCTTTAGTCAAAATTGGGGCGTAAGGTACGATGATTTTCTTTCACTGTTCTTCTATTTCCAAAGTCGAGGACTCTTTCAATAGTTTCTTATATCTATGTTTTATAATTATCTAAGCCCCCACTGAAACCCATAATTTCGGCTATATCATTGATTCTTTTCTTTTGAATATTGAATCTGACATTATTAATAGGAAAACTCTTTAGTCTATGAACTAGGAAATTTATGCTAGCCATCTTTTGTTGAACCGGATCGTCACAATCCTCAGGAATATACCTGTAAGTACTAGTACTAGTACTAGTACTAGTTTCTTTTCACGATTTCAAATTATCAGCACAACTAAAAATGGAATTCTTTCGTTTTCCTGTAATTCATGTGTAAACTTGATAGATGGGAATTGATTATATAATCTGCCATTTTGTAGCGGCGGCTATGTTGGATTCACAATGATACAGAATGTATTAAATTGTATTATCATGTGAACTAAAGGTGTATACTAGATTTCAGACAATCCGTCAACAGGAAGAGGGTCATAAAACAATTAATAGATTTGACCCAAATAAATAAATAAGAAGCAAGGCAAGCTAAATAAAATCGTTTAATAAAAATTTAGATCCAGAAAAACCTGAAGAAGAAACTCTAAAATTAAGATTTATACCATATTGTGAAAGTAGAACAAAATTCGGAAGAGAAGAATCAAATTGCTTTCAGTTTGAATAGAACAATTTAACAGAGTTATTTAATCGACTCATTATTGACCTGTATGTCTCTTGCCATCTTTGTAGGTGTTGTTTCTTATTCAATTTACAAGGATATAATACAAAACAAGTTCATTTATTCACGACAAATATTATAACGTCAAATGCCACAGAAGATTATCATTACGTATTAAACAAGTCATCCACTGATTTTAATCAGTTTCGATGTTAAGATTTAATAACGTTGGAATTATCCAAGGTTAAGGTTAGCCCTTGCGCTATATCAATCTACGTCATTCCTCCTTTCGCAAGCTTAGCTTTCTGAAGTAGCGCGGAGAGAGGCTGGGACTTTTCGCATTTCGGGTATTCGGTCACGTGTCTAATGGAACTCTGGACGAGCGAAGTAGTCGTCAGCTGTGAGCCAGAAATGTTTGAATTCGTGAGTGGAATTGATCACATACAATCCATAACTGCTTCTCTACATCTCGAATATTATTACATTTATTTTCTGCTGAATGAAAATATATCCAAAAGATTATCATCCAGATGATTCATGAGAAAAAGATACGTAGAAAGAATCCAATATTTAAATGGAAATCTAATGACATAAGAAGCATTATTAATTTATTTGAAGAATATTGGCTAAAATGTAAAGTTTTTAATATTAGTGCTGTTTATTGTGATCTTACTTTTGTCTATTCTATGATTCAGTTGTTTCTCAAGCTAAGTTAAACAACTGATGCTATATTTTTCAGCATTATTTGATATTTATCTATAATAATAATTTAAAAGATTTAAATAAAATGAATTTACAATTCTAGATTGGAGGAGTTGACGTACTAAAGATATTGAAAGGATTTGAGCGGTTCGTACTTTTTGACAGACTTGCAAAAATTTGATTGTATGTTTGCTTTTTTTATGGCTGTTCACACGTTCTGCATTTATAACGTACCTCGATTCAGACAATTTTTATTCAGTTTGAAAAAGGAGTGTTGAGAAATGGTCCCATATTTAGAAAAACTCAAATCTGAATTCATCTTCCCTCCAAAAACCGCCCTCTCTCGAAAATGGAAAATCTGAGATGGCAGAATTCAAGATGACCCATATCAGGAAACATTTAATATGAACATCTTTACAAGAGTTTTGCTTTTCGAGTTATCTACAGCAATGGTAAAGTCTAAATTATGTGATCTGTGTATTTCCACTATGTGGAAGGGGCAATTCTTTTTCAAAAATTGAAAACTGGAGACGGCAAAATAAAGAGATTATATGTAACAAGATTTTAATTGAACATTATTTCAAAAGAGTTGCGGTTTTCGAGTTATAGCAGTAAAGTTTGAAATATGTATATCTGCGCCGCGGCGTTTTGAGTTCTCCGAATAATAACAGATACCTACAAGCTAAGCCTATAGAAGCGTAATGGAATAAGTTCTTTGACATTAGTGAACGTTCAACAATTTTCATGTATAATGTTTCACTCAAAAGTGTGAAATAAATATTCAAAGAAATTGGACCGATTTTATTAGTTGGCGCACTGAAAAATACAATATATGTAATATTAATTCTATTGGTGCTGGTACTTTTAGAGTTGGTGCCTACAATAACGAACTAAAACGGCACAACTTCAAAATTACTGGTATCAATAGAATTAATATTATTTTGTATTTCTTAGTGCACCAACTAATAAAGTCGGTCCAATTTTTACTTTCCTACGGTACTATAGTATCTGTTTAAGGAAAGTATTGTAATCGTGTGAAATTTTCGGTATCGAGACTTTTAAAAGTGTTGACGTTTCAGAGTTTTCTAAGTCTAATAAACATATTTTCAGCCATTGGTCTGTCTGTCTATCCGTCCGTCTGTCTGTCTGTCTGTCTGTGATTATTTCGGGAACAGATCTGTGTATTTTGTTCCTTTCTTTTTTATTTTGTTTGGTACCAATATCACTCGCAGGTGGCAGTGAATTAAAATCATGTATACACTAGGTCTTGAGCTATAGCAAAAAAACGTGATTTACTCAAGACTACAGCGCGAAAACAGCTCTAAGGATTTTGATTAAACTTGCCTAAAGTATTCTTCTGAGATCCCTTTACCACCCCCATATCTAAGAAAAAGCTCAAAAAAGTTATGCTTGAATAAAATTCCATATTTTCCACATGTTTCTTCAGATTCTGGTTAAACGTTTCATCTTGCGAAAAAATGTGGCATGACCATTGTTGTTTGTCTTGACATGCTGAAAAAAATGAGTGGTAGCATGATTTGACCAGACGATTTTTACATTACTACCGCTATTATCGTCGTTATGTAAGGAGAGTATTGTAATAGTGTAAAATTTATCATTCAATGGAATTTGCCTGCGAGCTGTAGGAAAGTCGTGTGAGTGGACACACCAGATTTTTTTATATTTATTCGTACAAAGGCATTTTTTCATTGGGGCATTCTGGTCGTATTATTTTTGTTTATATCATGCCTATTCTTGGATTTTGCAGCCTTCATTTGATGATCCATTCGGCTGCATTTTCTATACAAAGAACGGCTTCTCTTCAGCGTTAATCCATCAGCATATGATAGAATCTGACTGTTTTATGATTTTTACATATCTATATGCTTAAAATTCCCTAGAGTCGCATACAGTAATTTTATTTGGGTAAATATATATTTGTTTGTGACGACGTAGGTAAGTTTCCAAGGACATTAACCTGTTTATATTTCAAGTATTCGTTTAAAATATCTCAAGATTATGCATCATCCAGCCGATTTTAGAATTGATAGGTATTCCAAACTATGGTACGATAACCATGCAAGTAGATTGCTTTTACGAGCATGTTCCATCAAGTAGTTTCAGAATGATGACCAGGGATAGTTATCAAAGTCAATATTATGAAAGCTCTACAGTTAGAGTAGAAATTTAGTACGTACTTGCTGCAGTTTTAGAATTTATAGGTATTCCAAATTATCGTGGCTAAAATTAGTACGAAGATCGGTCAAATATGTTTTGTTAAACCAAGTAGTTTCAGAATAATGATCGCCGATAGTAATGAAAGTCAATACAATGTAAGCTGTACAGTTAAAGTAGAAATTTATCATCTACTTGCTGCAATTTTATAATTCAAAGTTATTCCAAACTATCGTGACTAAAATGAGTTGGAAAATCAGTCAAATATGTTGTGTTAATTCAAGTAATTTCAGAAAGATAGTTAAGAAAGTTAACGTCATGTCAGTTCTACACTTACAGTACCTATCTACTTGCTGAAATTTTTCTTATGTATCACTCATTGGCCAACTCTATTTTATGTGACATTTTGTGGAACATTCATAGTCTGGACTTGGCAAATCTTACTCCTATACTTTATTTAAATTAATAATAATATATTAATGATTCTCTTATGGTTTCAGTTTCAGTTAATAAAATTTAATGACGAATTAAAAAAGAAATCGAAAGCCATAAATATCATGGAATTTATTGAAATAATTCAAATTTAGCATTATGACTCTGTAATTCACTTACCTTAAAATGTGTCAGTTTAGTGTTTCGACAGTGTTTTGTTTTTAATTTTGGTATAGGTACAGTCTCAAGTTGGAAACAATGTAGGTATTATTATATTAAACGAGAAATAGCAAAATAGTCCAGCTTCAAGTGTAACATTCAGATAAGACTAATAGAATGCTTGTTTTTATTTTATAAAGGGCACGGTTCCCAAGTGCATATTCATTTGTTCTCTTGCTTAACAATTACTTATATCTTTCATCTTCTTTGGGTGAGACGAAACAAATAAAATCAGATATTCAGGAATGTTTTCACACCAGATATTAGAATCAGTGAGAAGCATCTTCCTACCCCTTCTATTAATAAAGTTTTTTTACCTCCCAAAAACTTGCACATTAGGTAGATAAAAGAGCAAACTGCACTGCAAACGCCAAATAGAATTGTGACTATTATTAAGCCGGAAGTAATCAAATAATAGAAGAAACCGCATCAAAGACGTTGGGTAACATGGCACTTACCTGCAAGTTTTATAGATATTGAGGGGTAAACGGCCGGCAAAATTTTGTACACTAAATTCTAAAACGGCCCAAAATTATCAATAATTCCCAAAAATTCCTGGAAATTTCCAAAATTCCTAAAAATTATAAATAACTTGTCAATTTATACAATCAGCACATAATCTGTGGTAGATTACCAACGTTGCCAGATTAGTGAAATAGAAATAGGAATAGTGAAACACATAACACTAATTTATTAATACTACATGACGGGCAAATTTAACACTGTTAATTTTGTTTAAATTTATTTTCTAGCTCAAAGCCGCGACTTTATCCAAAATTACTTCATTTATGTATGTACTCCGGTATTCCATTCATATGGAAAATGTGAAATTGCTGTTGAAAACCTAACTAATTTAAAAGAAATTGGCCAAAACTTTCCTTACATCATCCAAAATTCCCACAAATTCTCAAAAAATCCCATAAATTCCCATAAATTTCCAAAAATTCACAAAAATTCACAGAAATTCACAGAAATTCACATAAATTCCCAATAAATTCTCAAAATTCCTGAAGGTTCTATACCAAAATTCCCCAGTGGCTTACCCCTCGATAGATATCGATCTTTCAGTTTTAAAGATATTAACTTATGGTTCCATACTTTATCCCAACCCTGTATATAGCAACATTGTCTCTATATTTTGATACATTTTTGCTTATGTATCATGTAAGACTCCTTTCTGTTATTTCTGTCAATCCATTACTCTGATATGATTTCATCAATAATTTATCTCTAATGGTAATTCAATCAAATAACAACGACGAACACCACCATTACTCAACATAGAAAATGCATAATATTAAATCAAATCAATCCATACACGATAGTATAATCTATCTCTCATAAATCATGAATAATAATTACATTCCGCGCGTTATTCTCAATTTCAATTTCAAGTTGGTAACACTCCTAGAACTATAATTATTATCCCTTCTCGGCAAATAACCCCTCTATAGCAACACCGCGAAGCCGCGCAGAAGAGTATGTAGGTACCCAAATTAATAGATGGGGCGGCAGCCCAGAAGCATCTCGTGAGACCTATTATTAATATATGTATGTAATTTAAATTTACAATCGACTATCAAGTAGCCCTGCTAGAGCTATTTGCATATTACACTAAGAGATATACATACAGGGTGACTTTATATTGAAGTAGAAAACAAATGTGGTGTATCCACTCGCAAATTTGCGAAAATGGTTTTTGGACTCGGGAAACTAACCTACTTAGTAACGAGTTTTTGATATAGAGTCACGGCCATTGTGAGGAGGCCGGAGTATAAGGCCTACTGCTATTGGTCTAGTGACTTTGCACTATTGGCGGATTGTTCGCGGCATAGGAAGATATCGGTCGAAGCTTCTAGATGGAGAGGATTTGCTAGGGATTTCAGTATGGTAAAGTATGGTGTATTCTAACTAGATTTATTGATCAGATTCGTGTGGGTAAGACTTAGAAATAGCTCAAAGATATGCAGGACGTGAAGATGCTGACAGTATGTTTCGGAAGCAGATAGATAGGTTAGCCATAACATTCATATCATGAACTTTTGTCTACAAATCTTATGGAGTATCAACCAACAAATATTTTTACATCAATTTCAAATCATCCTGTATATATGTAGACCGCACTAAGTGTGCAAATGAGGATATAAGTATGTGTGTGTGAATGGGAATCGACGTGGAGACAGGCGATTACCAAGTTGGATATTGGAATATAATAATTTCTAAGTAACGACCAGCGACAGCAGCAGCATTTGTTAATTCCTATTTGAATTGGCACATGCAATGGAGGCAAAGGGATAAACCGAGCGCGATGTGGGCAATTGGGAACTTATGCAGCATGCTACTACTGAGAATTAGGTTAATTTTATGCTGAAATGCAAAGCTCAACCAAGATTTCACAAATAATGTTGATTCGATCTATGAAGGGCCTTAAAATTTTATGGAAAAGTGACTTCACTGATCAGCTTTATATGAAATCGCGATGTTTAAAAGTTACACCATCATGTACCTTGGTGGTGAGTATCTATGGCGCATTCGCCAAATTTGAGATAAGAACATTAACGCGCTGGCCAGACTCTACCTATTTTACACTAAGTTTTGTCTGCACATTTCAACACTTGGCCGACGAAACGTTTCTTTTTGATTGGAAAACCGTGCAGTTTTCAAAACATCGTGGAGACGGTACAGCTGCTGCGATAACTGAGATTGGAGGGTATAGTTATCCATGAATAATTGCGTGGACAAGTCGCTAGGTAAGTTTTGCGATAAATTCAGAGAGAGTGGCATACCAAAAAATTCAAAGAAATTGATGCTATAGCCAATAGAGAGACAGTTGTTTTATTATGTTGGCAAAACCATAAAGATCCATCGATCTAGGGCTGGAGAATATTACATTTACAAGACATTGCTGTATGTTTTCTTTTATAAAATACGGTTTCACTAATTCCCATAATCAGTGTATGTGTCAATGTCTTCTTAGAAGCTTTTTCCTCGATTACTTTGAATGCTGGATATTTTGAATAGTTTCATTTCTATCTTTGATTTTACCAGACAACATGCAAAAATTGACCAGTGTATTCTGCTTTCATACCACCAAATCTGGGCAGAAATAAATGCAAAACTGCATCATGTGGTTCCTATATTTTTGAAACGTTTTTATTCCGTTTTAAAACTGCCCCATATAAACGTTCTTAGAAACATCATGACTGGGCTGCGCTCAAAACAGTTTAGAACAATACAAGTTTATGCTATAATTACCAATACAATTTGTTCATGCGTTTGTGGCTGCTTATTATAGAGGAGTTTAGCTCTTTGCGCTCTACCAAGGACGTTGTTAGCTTTCGTCTTTTTAAATTTCACATTTATTTATATGTGTAACTGATCGCATTTTAGTTTTATCGTAAGAATATTGACTTATAGGTAATTCATTCCAACTATACTGGATATAATCACCAATTTTCTCATTTCATTTGAAATAATATATACAGTAGGTAATTTTCCATCGCTACCAGAAGTAGCAATTTAACAAAATTATTTTAATGGAGTGAAATCGGTGTCCGTTTTTCAACCCGGTGCTCAGGTTTCCGAGTCTATATATTCTTAGATTGGTCTGACTGTGTTTATTAGATTACCTTGCGAATGGATAGGTAATTTTTTCATTTAATTTTGTGTTTTATGGTAGAGAGGCTAACGTCGGTGACAGAAAATGGTAGTTTTTCTTGCAAAAGCACCTACAGTAAGAAAAAATAACATATTCTGCTCATGACTTAATATTCTGCTCATGACTTAATTGACATAAGGATTTTGTTGGAACTTGTCTATAGCATTCTCCTTGAAGCCTTTGATCTTTATGTCAAGGGATAATGCAAATTTATGTGCGAATAAAATGTAATTTAATTTCACTTGATTATTCATATTATTGTTGTTTTTCATTGCGCTCTGTATAAAATATGACAGTACAAGTTAATGGATAGTCAAAAAATGCAAAATATTTTATTTTTATTTTATTTATTTATAGCCTCTTGACAAATCTTCATAATTTACGACTCACTTGACATCGCTTAGGCCTCTCCATCTGCCACTGTTGGTATGCTCTTCTTTACCTTCTTGGCCTATATTACAAAAGACAATTTCCTCTAGCGACCATTCAAATGCGGGCCAGTGTATTGTAAAACGTGTCGGGGCCTCTTGCACACAAACCTATCGATCGAACCTAAAAAGAAACTCAAATGACGAATTCCGTAAATTCAGATGGAGAGAAGGGAGAAAATTTTTCTAGCACAGTCGATTTAGTGGTTTCGTTTATTTACTGACTGACTTTGAAAAACGGAGAATCTATAATGGATGAACGTGCTTTTCGTATAGTAAGCGTGTTTCGATATTGATAACACCATTTTCTATTCTGACAAGGTATGCTAACAAATAGTTAGAATAATAGGTTAAGTACGAGACTGGCTCGCGTGAGAAGGGTTCCGTACTTAAACTTTGAGTGAAGGCTTATATCCTGTATTTTTGAAATTCCACAACCTTTCTAGTCTTCACGAATACATATAATTTTCTTAATACCTTTTAAGCAAGCAATTTCATGTGAAGAAAAATACAGAACAACTCCTTCTAATAAAGAGCTGTTATATTTCTATAATAAATGTTAGAAATTAGTATAATTTAATTCAATTACTTCAAACAATTAACCATTCTGTTGGGTTTATTTTTACTGTATTATTCAGTCAATCAACCGAAAGAAGCTAAATTTTAAGGGTCATCTAAGTAATAATATTCAAATCTACCATCGAAAAAAACCTACATAGATTAGATGAGATTGGTTGTTGGAGTGGCTGCACGACCTATTCCACCGCGACCAGTTTTGGTGTATTGTGGTTACTTACATAGACTATCATGAAAAAATACAGGGTGCTCTATTTAAAATAGGCGTGTTATTGGGTATGTCGACTTTAAATAGCCTATGCAATTGCCAGGAGTCTCTCATATTCCCAATATTTAGGTATATTTTGGACTATTTCCTCTAATCTTTCAATGATGTATTTGAAAAACTATGGGAGAAAGTCCGGGATAAATCTACTTATATACCCTGTATGTAAGAGCTTGAAATTACCTTTTTAATTTTGGAAATGTAATGAAAATGGAAATATTAAGGTTTTTTGGTTTAACATTGACGCTGCCCATCAAATCGGTATAAATTAATTTTGGTTGTGCTATATGTATCCTCTAATGTTTCAAAATTGCGTAGAAATTATCGCAATCGATTCAATTTTCAAATTTTATCCATGCTTAGATATCTATTTGTCAGATTCTGCGTGAAAAAAGCAGATACCATTATCTTTTGATTTATTTGATTTGCTATTGTTTATAAAGTATTAGGTCAATAAAATGAAATGTCAAAATTTTGTAACAACTGTCAGCAAAAAAGGTTTATTTGATAGTTTACGTCTTGTGTATTGTTTGCTATATTTATAATAATTTTTATATCGTTGAAAATAGGTTTGAGCACTATGAAAAAATGACATGATAAAATGTTATCATGATTCCAACGAAAATTCTAACTCTGTCGCTAATTTATACCTTGAAAAATATCCTGGACATATGCAGCCGGCTGCAGCTAGTTATAATCGATTAAAAGCAAACCTAATTCAATTTTGCTGCGTCAAAAAAAACATCAGCAAATCTGTTATGAATGATCAGAGAGAAGCGTTGGAATTAACAGTACTTGGAACCATAGTGCACAACCCTAAATGCTCGACAAGACGTCTAGAGGCTGAGAACAGAGCAGCCAGATCCACAGCGAGACAAATTTTGAAGGGAAATCACTACAAGGCTTACAGAACCAAGAAAATATATTATTTACTACCAGATCACCATAATAGAGGAATATAATATTGTGACTAGTATTTGCTAAAATGTAGAGAAGATCAAAACTTTGGCACAAAATGCATTTGGACCGATGAGGTGTCCATAAGTTGTTCTGGCATTTTCAACAGGTATAACTCATATAATTGGGCAGTTGAAAATCCTCACACAACTTTTGAGTAGAGGCAGCAGGGACGTTTCAGCGTCTGTCTTTGGGTTGGGATATTCCGGGCCAGATTAATTGGTCCTTATATTTATGATGATGTTTTGACTTCAGAACATTACTTGCGTATTTTAAGTTTAAGAGACCAAGTCGGGGAGCTGTCGGAAAATTTGCCTTTAAATCGAATTCGTCAAACATATTTTCGCACCACCACAAAATGCCAGTATTTTTACAAAATTCTTAAATAATGCATTTGAGAATAAATGGATTTTAGATCAGGGACCCATAAGATGGCTGGCAAGATCTCCAGACTTGACTCCCATAGATTTTCTCTTTGGTAAAAAATCAAAGTTCTCACATATAAGAAAGACATAACCACTAGAGAGTTACTGGAATGTATAATGCGAAGAGCTTTAGAAACTTCAACACCTCTAGAACTCTCTAATGCTGTCAACAATGTTTCGGTTGTGTTTGGGCCAGAACGGTAGGCAGTTTAGGTTCATAGTTTATATAGGTATAATAGTTTTCGTGATGTAATTGTTCTTTTGGATTCCGTTTTTATTGTTATTATAATATTTATGATTGATGTTATGAAATTATTGTTGAATTATTTTTTGTGTTCTTCCTAGACTTTTATTTAAATACAACCTTATACTGATACCTGATATTTGTCGACTGCTACTTATTTTTTTGCGAATATGCGATAAAAAGGCAATTTGTATGCAATTTTAAAACACATTAGAGTATATAACACAACCAAAATTGATTTATACTCAAGAGTTATGGAAACATTTGGGATTTAATGGTTCCGAGTTGACGCTGCGCATCAAATCGGAACCATAAAAACATAAATATTAGAAAAGGTAATTTCAAGCTCTTTTCAGATATGAAATATATAAAGGGTGTTTCAGGGGCAGATTTAAATTTTACATTAGTAATTCGTAAACGAAACACCCAGTATAAAAACATCTGACCTTTTCGTTTTCTGCATAAAAAACTTCTTGAGAAATGTTTTCTTCAAATTAAACTTATCTTTTAAAATAAAACAAGTTATGTTGTTTTGTTTAAATTGAGTTTTTACAAACGCCCTCTGCCGGCCAAACGGTTGCGGATAGCCAATTTTCATTTAAACCAGTGAGTTTCTCATAAAATTCGAAACGGGGGTAGAAAATGTTCTAACTCTTCAAATAAGCTGTCTTCCCGGACGAAAACAACGTGTTTGGCCCACCCTGTACATTGTTTTTAACGTCGAAGAAGCAATGTTCGTACATCAAACAATCAAGTCCAATCATGTAGATATACTGCCTAAATGTGAGTTTATCCAATTGAGGGAGTATAATATACGTCAACAGTAATTTCAACTTATATATTGACCCAAACGTCTGAACAAATAATGTAAATCTAGTGCTAATGGATCCGTACTATACAGACAGGAAAATGTCTTAAAGTGGAACGTGCCCAATTCCAGCTATTCTATATCCCTGATGCGAAACTAAAACTCATTCTCTGATGCTCATACTGGTCCCTTGGAGTTGAAGATAATTTAACCGATTCAAAGGAATATATAATAGTGCTTCTTTCTGAATCTCAAAAGCATTTATTCTCAAGGCAAATTATAAATAGTATAAGGTACCTGAATCTGCTTTATATATGTTCTCATGGAATAAGATATGCTTATTATTGAGTTGAATGGTATTAGTATATTTAAAAGTACAATTAAATTACGTCATCAGCTAGGTGCTTTTTCGTGACTTGTCTATTTCCAACATTGTCATTGAGAATGCATAGATAATGTATTACAAAGTTGTTTAGAAAATTTATAATTTTAAATAACACAGTTTTACAGAGCTGTCAAATCGATTAATTATTGACATCTTCAAAAAATCAGGGGGCAGTGTAATGTTTGACTTTAAGATGCATATGTAATTCTGATGACACTTCGTTTAATAATGTCAAATATTTTAAACGAGATTACAGCTGTGACTTGATTCAGAATCCGTCGTCAAATCACCGCACCCTAGTTATCGTACTCTTCCCCTTAATATTTTGAATGGTCAGACTATGCACCATTTACTTCTTGATAGAATCCTAGCTTGTTTCTGAATTCCTTTGTTAAATTGGTTAATACTTCTGGAGGAATTCTTTGAGTTTCTTTGGTTATTCTGTTAGCTATTTCTTACAAATTGTTTGGTGTGGGAACATGAATTTTAGACTTCAGATAACCCCAATGATAATTATCCAGAACATTCAGGTTTAGGGAGAGTGTTGCCATCTAGTGGTAACTTTTTTCTTTCAATCCGTCTGCGTGGTAATGTTCTGTCTTAGTGATTTCGTACGATACGAGCATAATAGGATGGTGCAGCATTCTGTTGATACCAGATATTATTTGGCAAATTTTTCCAACACTGGAATCATTTATGTGTTTAAAAGTACTAAATATCTTTCACTGGTCAAAGTTTGTTGTAAAATGAAAAACTTCAAAATTCTGTTATTGTAAGTATCAGACCAAACGTCTGATGTTGCTTATAAGCGTCTTCCAGCCCGTGAGGATTATTTTGCAACCAAAATTATTATTACAGCTGCAATTATCTTCCAATGATACATTTAACTCTAATCAACTATCGAAGTCGCCTCAGGAAAGTTCCTAAATAATGCAAATTTTGTATGAATGATATTTTTCACGTCTCAATATCCTTTCTACTGAACGACGGCTAATTTCGTACATATTGGCTAATTCATTACTTTGAGGACTTTCCTCTAAAGATATATCTAGCAATATTCTGAATTAAATCTTCATTTGTAGAAGTTCTTAACCATCTATTTTTGGTTAAGTTGGCTCTTGATCCACCTCTGTTATAACTTTAATAAATTCTGAAGGGTATCATTTAAAAGATAACAAATTTCTTGTTGCGACCTGTTTCTATCTCCATACTCAATCATCATTAGTATTTATGTCCTTTCTCTTTCACTTAATTCAGCCATCGGACATTTAAGTTTTAACATAAATTCATTATTTTGACAAATACTGTCACTGCTACATTAGCTTTCAGAGAGAACAGTATATTGAATAGCTCTTGACTCAAAAAGGTATTGTTTTGATTATATCTCGGATGGTCTTGGAAAAAAAGAGAACAAAGCCTATATTTTTGTACTCGTGATAAAGTGAGTTATTAAAATGTTAAATAATATACAGGAGTTTTAATTAAAAGATCTAAAATTGGCATCGCTTCCCGTAAAAACGTAAATACGAAACTTCAATCAAATGTTGTTTCAGTATCTATATGCAGAATTTCATTTTAGTATCTCTTAATACTCTAAAGATATTTAATGCGCTGCATACATTTGTTTATTTCAGTATAAAGATAATTGCTGAACATCTTTGAGCATTCATGTGTGGTTTCTAGTAATGTAATATTTGACATTGTGGCTACCATACCACCATACCAATTACTTGGAATTGGGGAAGGGGATATGTAGAGAAAGTGCCAACATAGCTTACATGAAAATATCTAAGAAATTTCACGGATCGACGTTATTTGGGACGTGTTTCCTTTGACTGGCCTTTCAACGTCGACTTGTTGAAAGCTTCGGATGATTCAACAGTTTTGTGGCGTTAGAATAAGCTTTGATGGAAATTGTGCTGAGCTTGCAAGACTATAAAGTTTGACTGATCAAACACAGCTACTGTATTTGTTCTTCCAACGAATATAATAGATATTTGAGAAATATGATTAACATTAGCTATTTTCATTGTTATTTCATTCTTTGCAGCCCAACATTTAAGGAAGTATTTCTCAGTTTTGATTTAAGTTATCTATTCTACAACTTTTACTGATCGTGGCTAGAGTAACTCAAAATTATCATTTTTAAGCCTCTCGTCAATAAAGTTACTCCTCAAATACCTAATTAATATTTTCATAATAACTCTGTTAGAAAGAATATTTCAAAAGTAATATTGGAAAACTAAAAAGTGATTTCGATGAAAAACCAGTAGGTACCCCCAATGGCGAATCGATTTACGAATCCTACTTCCTAGTTAGCCAGAACATTATCTCGACCGATCACGGGAACGAGTATTATTTATACAACATTATTATGACAATTTTTCAAATTATAGCTAGGAGTTTTTGAAATAAGTTTTCTCAGAAAACTAACTACAAAATCATCAGATTAATCGAGATATTTCTAGGTACAAAAAAATTGATCAGTGATCTATAAGATTGGCCATAAGAAATTCTCAATTTTTAAAAAAGATGCTCTAGCATTCGAAGGGCTTCTTCGAAAGGATAATCCTGTTTAAAATGATAAAAGAATCATCAACATCGGTGTACCTTTACTCTTTACTAACTAAAATCGACGGCTCGTAGCCAGCGGCTACCTAGGTTAATTTTCTAGTTGTTGAGGTAAAACTTCTTTGGTCTCATTAGTATAATAATTATTTAAGTTCGCGGCACCGCACCGTCACCATGTCTGAAACTTTTGCAATGCAAGAGAGATACATGTGATAAGGGTGAGAGAACGTTCTATTTTGAAAAATGCTATAAAGTAGGTATTGTAGAGTATCTAAATATAATTTAATGTCAATGTCAATATGTTAATAACAAATTAAAATGAACACAAATTATCAAAGGACACACTTAAATAACTCTCGAGATGCGCAAATAATTTACAAAAATTGTTACAGATGTAAACCACTGCTTACTGTTATACTATTACATAACTTTTTTAATTTATTGTAAATATATTGATATTGACATTTACGTTAAATTATGTTTTAATTTAAACGTACTTTTTTGGGGGATTACGAATCTGAAAAGAAAACTATATCTACCTTTAATTATTTAAAGTTACCCCCCACCCCTAAAAAGTGGTTGGAGTTGCAGAATCACTGTTGCCTCCAAATGGTGCCCCCCAACGAACCGTTGCATCACTCCAAATCTCATTTTCTTAAAATCAGCAGTTTTATAAATATTACATTTTAAAAGAACCACCCAGTACAACAGCGGAGCGATATAAGATGTATTTGACGATTTCATTATTATTAAACTTATAGCTAATTCCAAGTGCGGTATTGATCTTTAGAATAAAGTGGCAATATTAACAATACACAATAAAATGTAGGCAAGCATTTTATAATTTGCAGTATTTGAATAAAAAGAATACTAGACCTTGACTTGATTCCCGGAAAGGATGTAGAGTACTAAACTAATTTAATTCTAGAAATATTCTCCTTTCCTTCAATTTATTAGGTGCAATAGATTCAGGAGATGATACACAATTGAGCACGTTTTAAATCAGTATGAGTCTATATATACTCCTAATTAATAATAAATAGATTATTTGTCATAACTAATAAATGTTTCGAATAGTGTTTCGTCTAGAATTGAGTGATGTGTTTCTGTTTGCCATAATGACAGAAAATAAATGAAATTCTCCAAATTAAAGAATATAATGTCAGCTTCCGTTATTAAATAAGAAACTAAACTTTTAACTCTTGTACCATTAAAAATCTACAAACCTAATTAAATAAATGTTCAAATAAACCACAATGCCATATCAGTTATTCAAAGATTATCATCATGTATCGGAATAGATTTGGCGGAATTTTGTTGCAAAAAAGGACAATTTTCTCCATAGATTCCAGATATTTATAGCTAGTGTAATTATTGTCGGTAAGCAGTCTCTTGTGGAAATAGAATGTCCAAGAAATTAATTGAAATTCGCTAATCTCTCGCAATAATTTGATTTTGGAGTTGTACATATTTAATATCGTTTAGATTACCAACGACAAATAATGGACGTAGTTATCTATTTATTTCCTGTACTGTACAGGTCGATAAGCCCGTTGCCAGAGAACACTACCTTCAACAATCAATCAATCAATCAACTTGTTGTCCCTCATTCTAACTCATTCCTTATCCCATTTCAAGAAAATTTTGCTCCGAATATGTATACATTCATAAAGGTGCTGGTACTGTCCCTAGGATGATGACAAATGCATTTAATTCATGGTTGTGATAATAGAAGATAATTGACGAAATCAGTTAAAAGCTTACGTAAATTTGTATTCCACACCTTGTTATTATGAATTATTTGTGTTTTTCTCCCGTTCTTATGGAATTGGTAGAGTAGTTTCACTTCTTACACGCGCACTGAGTTACAGGGGATCTTTTTTTATATTTTTTTCCTATAGCTTCGTTGAAAAAATGTTTTGAGCAAGAGTTGCAATCAAAGATCACATCTATGGAACACAAATATTTCTAAAGACGTTTCAATGAAATTTTTGAGATTTTCTTAGACTTCGGATGATCGCTATCATGAAACTACTTCTCCGATCATGCCCTTTACCGAACTTGACTTCGTATGACTGATTTTTGTAGAAAATTTGAGCTTGATATATTAAAGGTATATACATATACATAAATTCATTTGGGAGAAAGAAAAAATTAAATAAACCTTAGGTATTCAATACAAATAGCTCAATAAAGTCCAAGCTTCTTCTGAAAATCATACTAGGATATTTTTCAGGTATTTACATACACATGCTTGCCATACTTTTCTATAAGGAGTCTAGCATAATGCCTGGATCTAGACTGATATTTTATTTTGAATCAAAACTCCAAGGAATATTTTAGTTGCACTAGAGTGCTAGAGGATGTCGCATTAAAACTATCTTAAACAATAATAAAACTATTAGCGAGCAACATGTTTGTATACCTGTCGGTGAAGATAAACAAGTTTGAGAACTTTGTGAGTTAACACATTTGTCAGCTATCAAGAGGACTTAATTTAACCAACCGAATTTGTTGTGAGATGGATGCATTGTGCCTCAAATTGGTGATGGATGTATACTTATCTCGAAATTGTAAAAGATAGAAGAATGGTACAGTTTTAGGTAACTATATTGGTACCTAAATAAATGCCCATTAAAGAAAATATAGATATACTGAAAACTATATCTCTAAATACAGGGTGTCAGGACTAACGGGATATAACATGTCAACGTCATCTTTTAATGGAATTTCATGAGGACTACTTCATGGAAATATTTCCTAATCCTAGGGTGCTCATCAAAAGTGTGGCATATCCTAGTTGCAATTTTTCTTATGGAACATTCTATATTTTATTGCATTTTTTGGTGCCTATATTTTAAATAATGCCAACCATGTATGTATGAAGAATAATATTTAGGGCGTAACATAATCAGATGAGTTTCCCTTGCCCTCAAATAGGCGACTAAATATCTCAAATTAGGACGAGAACCCTGCAACATTATTAGTTCTAATGGGTACCAAATATTACCGGCTTCTAATTTTAAGGAATCTTCTAATTCTTATATTAATAATTGGTCAAAGAACTGGTCTACAAATTTCAAGGCAGCAATGGAATTATTTGGAACTAACTGAGATTAAATTACCTGGCGCATCCAATCAGACAAACAGTTTTAAGTCATCGACCACCCATTTGACTGGACCGGGCCAATCAGTCAAATGACTAGGCAACCAGCCAAATGGCTGATTAAACCAGTGTCATCGCGTCTTTTGCCTGGAACCTGGATATTGAATTTGAACGAAAGTAGAAAGGAACTTTCAACGACATAAAAAAATCGTGAAAGAAATGTAGAATAAAATGGATTAACTTACTCAACTGCCAACTGTGATATCGATATACCATCACCAATTTTGGGCACAATTTGTGGAGTAAAGGCATTTAGACAAAATGACCTTTCGTTTGATAATAGTTTTGTGAAGAACAACAACAACAACAACAACAGTTGTTTTGCCAGATATCAGGAGTAACTAATAGATTCTTGACATTATTGATGATAATTAAGATCTATTAAATAAGATCTAGATCTTAATGCGACTGTTTTACTACTGTTTTGATCTCGATAATTGAGCATAAGAATAACAAGATTCTGTAATCCTTTTAATTTTAATCTATGTATAGACTTCTGGGAAGATTTTGATTTAAAGCTAGATTTAATTTTATTGTTATATAATTACTCTTCAAATCAAATCAGTTTTAGTTTAATATCATAGATTGTTTTCAAAATAAAAAACATAACTACAGATGTCTACAGATATTCACCTCGCACTAAGGATATGTGAGAATTTGAACTTTAGAAAATAGGAACCAACAAAAAAATCTCGTCTCCCATTTATATCGATCACTTATCCCATTTATATACATTGAAGATCCATTAGAATATTGTGTTCCAAAAGGTGAATACCACGAACTCCCCCCTTAACCGTCTATTTACGTCACAGAATCCTTTCAGGTTCTTATTAAGGATTATTATCAAAGCGCTCGCTTACCACATTCACGCGTTTCTGTCTGTTGACTACCGGCAATTCCATTTAAGCTACAATCTACTCGCAGAAGTGTGTGTGACAAGCTCATCAACTTAAACGTGTGCATTATCAGATTTACAATTTTCATAGATGAAAAATAAACGAGCTACTAACGGGTTGTTGTTATTAATATCCCACACTTTATGAGGATGTTTTCGTATTTATCCATGAAATGGTTATGAAAGTAATTTAATTTATGATTTCAAAACCATTAAAATAATTGTCTTGATTAGGTGCCCATTCATGGATGGATTTTTTTCTGGAGGATCACAGGACGAAATCCACTACTTTATATGTGTTTTTATGTCTCTGTGGTATCCTTAGAATCTTAGTCTTAGATCTTCATGCCTTGGTAACAAATAGCCATATGAAGATTTTTACACAGAAATTTGTAAAGTTTGTGATACAAGATTGGCTCGTTTGGAAGATTGGCATGTTTAGATTGGTTTAGTATGTTTTGAATCAGCATTAGTGTTCTAGATCATTGTTTTAGAAAACTTGAGTTTCGAAGTCTAATTGGCATCATAAGTGAGTTCCGCAAGCAGACTTGGTTTAAAATATAGATAAGTATCGACCTTTACCGACTAATTCAAGACACAGATTATGCAAACGAATATCAATAAGCGGATTGATATTCTCAACAAAAATATATCTAACATTTCTCTCTGGTTCTGGAATAATGAAATCCTCGCGACAGTCCAAAGTAGATACAAAACTTCCCGACTTTTTCCACTGACGATAGTATGCTTTATGCTAAGTCGAGTTGTTCCTAACTCTCCAAATAGCATTTCTGTTTTATTAAGTAGAAACTGCTGATCACTGACATTCACGTCTAGTTAACAAAATAATATTATTGGATTATCTACCAAAACAAAACTTTTAGTTATATATCTTTAATCTATAAAGGTTATCGATAAAATATTTATAATATTTATTAAATAGAATGACAATTTATAATACGTAGAGAACGAGAGACGAGACAAAACAGCTATATATTATATTATAAACTTTAATACTAAGTTCAAAATAGAGGAATTCTCCACTCATGACTTTCTTCACCACTCTTAAAAACACAAATTTCATCGAATATAGAATCGTTCGAATGGCTGGTGCATCCGATTAGCCAGAATATAAATTAACAGATAGAAAATCTGGAATTTCACTTTTCTCCTGCAATTTCAATAGTTACGCCTTGAGAGGATGGCCAAAGTCTCTTGGAAGAATATCTTGACCAAGTTTCATCATAATCCTTACAGCCCTCGAAGCGATACAGCCTTGAGCAAAATTAGTTTTTGGCTATTCCACAGCAATTGTTTCAAGCATGGAGCTCAGCTTGTGGCGAGCTATCCCGGTACCCTATAAAATAAAAGTAAAGCAATGGAATCAACCTATCCTTTCCTAAGATAATGGCTAAAAATATTTTAGTGGGACTCAGGGGTTTCTGAAACGTAAACATCTGTTGAAACCCGGACACCGACATTTTAACTCCAAGGTAAAAATGCAGTGACAAGAAATATTCACCTCGCTTTGTTTAGTTTTATCAAATAATACACTTTTAGAAATCAATGGCATGAACCGAGAATGTACTCAAACCATTTTTCTTATTCATCTCATGACATTTAACAAGAATGATTCACAGGTTTGCCTGTCAACATCCATTCAAAATTCAAGGCAATAAACAAGAAATATATTACGGAACCAAGTAAAAGTTGTGGGGAGTCTTCAGTAACGACTTTTCTTCCATCGTTACTTCCCCTTAACATGACATTTTTTACTGATATCATGTTGCTCATAATCATAATGTCACAGTTTTTTTCTTTCCCTGCATCTTCGTTCTTTAGGTAGCATATCTCACTAATTTTTGTACACATCACTAGGTCACGTGCAGGGTGTAGGTATCTACTGATAAGAAACTATTGTCTTTAAAGCAAAATATGTTTATTTAACGCTAATGTTATCTAATTATATTAAACGAGCAATGCTTGTATATATATATATATGCAAATTTTATCTCGGAATCTGGTCTACAAATTTCGATGAAAATTCATATGTATGGGTGTTAGAGTGTATATCGAATCGATTAGATGTATTCACATTCACATAAAAAATCGTTTTCAGCAATTAAAATTCTTATTTTATCTCCCATAAATGATATGTGGATATGAGACCAGTAACATTACGCAACACGAGTAGCTCATTGGTTGAGCTCACGCCTGGGAATCTGGAGATCCTCGGTTCGTATCCTGATCAACCTAGGATTTTTTTTGCAAATTAAAGATGTGAATAAGAGTTTCTGATAATTTAATCGGAAATTTTTAATGAAAAAAATCTGTACATATCTAATTTAATACATGAATACGAACAATTATTGTATATATAGATAAAAAATCTCAGAAACAGCACCAACGATTTTGATCAAATTTGGTATATAGATAATGTTCTACTTTTGAATGTTATCTAAGTGGCTTTTCTGACAAAATGCGAGGGTGTCACCTTCGGGGTCCATAAACTTTTTCTTGAATGATTCGCAGGTTTGGATAAAAATGTGCAAAAAGGGGTTCTAAGAGCCGAGAAATTGATTGGTGTTACTTGCATTTCTAATTAAATTTCCTTATAGACGCACTCTGAATCCTGTATTTCCCAAGCAAAGCTCAGTCGCCCAGATATTTTTTTTAAATAGAGTTATTCAAAAAAAATTATCTGTGTCACTGCCAACATTAATTGAAACTAAGTTGTGATAGAGATGGAGAAATGAAGAGGAACTTTTTCACGTGGCAAGTTATATACTTTAAGTTGTAATTTATTCTTTCAATCGGAAAATCTATTTGTGTGAGAATTGAAATATTATGTAGGTAGTTGAATGTGAGGATTGAATTTAGAACCGTTTTACGAAGAAATGAAAAGTAGCAGTATGATTACGCCACTTGAGAACTTCTATACTCCATTTGAGAAAGATGTAGAGTAATAAATTATGATAATGAAGGGATCTCTATTGTATTGTGGCGCTTATATGGTAGAATAAAATAGAGATCCCTTCATTATCATAATTTATTACTCTACACCTTTCTCAAACAAAGTATAATAAATGACCTCTTTTTACTGGATTTAGTTACAATAGTGAATGTTATGGTATCGTAAATATGGCCCTTGAAGCAAATGATAACTACTATTAAATCATATTATCTAGGTAAGAAACTATTTGACATTATATATACAGGGCTGGGATAATAAACGGAACCAAGTAAATATCTTTAAAGCGTATCTGGCTATATCTATGAGGCCGGCGAGTGCAATGACTCCCAATGCAACTGATGCATATTTTTAAATAGTTTTTATTACTTTCGGTTCTTGTATCAATGGACTCCGCAGCGATTTCTCAGGCTCCATACGGTCTAGAGACTTGAAATTTCGAATTCGTACTTAGATCGCAGACATCTCGCCGCCTGTTAAGCTCCAAGTGTGATCCAATATTGGTAAGTATAAATTATCTCATATAACCAAGATCATTATTTTTTCGACATGGAACGACAATGTCGGACAATGGGATCCGTCACAGGAATTACGCGCGAGCATGAAGCGTATATATACGTCTCTGTTCTCTGGTATATAGGTACTCTCTGGAAGATCGTCTATGTCTATGGTTATGTCGCAATTGTCAGACGTCAGACGTTGTTGTTAATTTAAAGTTTAATTTTGTGTTTTGGTAGATAAACAGTAATTTGTTATGGAATTGCTGTTGCTGGCAAACACATATTCATAAGTACAGTTCAAATCGAGAAAAGGATAGGAATAGTAGGTACTCATCGGTACGGTTATAATCTAAAATGCCTAATAAAAACAATTTTAATTTTTTTTCAAAAATGTCACTTGTTATAATTGTAAAAAAGTGTTTTCTGCGTTAATCTGAAATATTATCATCTCCATATATTTAAATTGGACACCCTGTATATTTCTGCAGATTTTGATAGATCTTGTTTTTGTGATTTCGTACATATTGGCTTATCGTAGATAATCTAAAAAAACATTAACTTTAATATTCGAATTCGATATTTTTCAGATAAATTCACCATTCTTATTCTATCAATTAATTCTCGTAAATTTCGATTTACTTTTGACGGTTGTTTGCACCAAGATTCTCTCGGAAACGGATAAACCGATTTCTTTCTTGTTTTATTGGGTATGGGTACCACTCACCGTTGACACAGATTGGACATCCTGCTGTCACTGCTGCTAGGCAAAAGCCACTGTAATGCGTTGACACGTTGAAGAAATGAATAGTGATTCGACCTAATCAGACGATTTTTATACTCCACCGAATTCATTTGAGAGCGTTAGGAAAGTCAAGTCGACATATCAGTAATAATAGTATAATTTTATCTTTTATTTTCAAATTCTAGACCACGAAATTCTATTAACAAACTCTGGACCACAAACTTCTAATATCAAACTAGAGATCATCAGCTCTTTGGTGACCAGTTATTGTTAGTAAAGACAATTAGGTATAAGATAGGAGAGTATACAAATCTACTGAACGAACATAATCAAATTCATTAGTCTAAATTGCATGGGAAAGTTCAAAAGATTAATTTAATTGGTGCTAGAGTAGAAATCTAAGGTAAGTTTGAGCAAGCGGCGCATAGAAGATCATTAATCTTTGTTCCGCCAAGTCTTCAACCAAGTTAACATTTGCAACATACAGCAGAGATATAAGGTTTTCGTGAATGAATATATACATACCCTAATGACACAGTTCGTATTATAACTGCCACTGTGACACTGTCACTCCTAAGGAAGTGAGTTATGCTTGGCAAGAAGTTGTATCTCTGTTCGCGAATATATTGTTGAACAAGGCTGTGTGTACTTGGCTTTCCAGTTTTGGGAATAATAAATTATTGCTTAACAAGACAATGTCAAAAAGTTGCACGCAAAGGAGGATTTATGCAAGAAGTTATTTAATGTGACTAATGCGCACATTTATTTAAAAAAATAGCTATAAATAGGTGACTTCATTGGGTATAACATAATTATTCCAAGCCTATTCCAATAACAAAAATATAAGGATATTTTAAGTTAATAAAAAAATATATTTAACTAGATCAAAGTTTTGAATTAGCTCAAGAGGCTCTTAGGAAACAGCCTAAAATGCTTTCTTATTTGTACATAAAAGTTTATTTGAGAATACATTTTATTATATCACTGCAATAATGTAAAAATAATGTAAAAAGTATGGATTTATATCAAGTAGGTATCTACCAGTTGGGATTTCTAAAATGGAAGGAGCTTTAAAAATTATGACTGGAATCAGCTGGTTGACGGCATTGTACATCCTTCAAGACTTTGACATATAAAAATAATATTAAGAATTCGTATTGTGATTGGCTTAAGTCACAACAGACTGGTGTAATTACTCACAAAACTGTACCAAGGTGCTACAGTTAATGAATCTTTGATTAAATTCTAGGAATTCAATTCAGATCGTGACCCTACTAGATCTGCAGTTCTGTCTTTAAATGTACTTAGAATAGTATCCAATAAACAAAAGAAAATTCTCACAACATGTTATACATCGATGCAACTGTTTGTTGCCGTCAAATGTTGATATCTTATCAGCTCATAGAAGTGCAATATTTGGTTCACTGATGGTATCAGAATGCATTGTGGATTATTTTGTTTCAGTTAAACTAACCTCAGAGATTAGAATGTTGTTGTCGCTCTCAATTATAAAACTTAACTACTATATAGGATAAAAAGGAATAATTAGGATTATGAGCACTTACATTAAAATTAAAAGCAGCTTCATTTGAGGTTTCGTCCTTTTCTTATTATTTCTTAAAGCAAGGCCCACGAAATGTGAGCGGTTGTTGATTTACCCTGAATGAGTTGAGGTGCCTGGTCGATAAAGTCCTTTCTAGTTGAGACGAACCAGTTGTGGGTAACTTTGCAATAAAATACAACAAAACTGTACTTGGGAAATATACCCTCGCTGCTTGCCCGTTGCCTTGCTAGAGAAGGAAAATGCAATGCAACAGTCAGAGATTCGAACGCGAGCCCGCGATTAAGACATAGAAACACAACAAGCGTTTTATTCACCAAATGTCAAATTTCTGATATATGATTGGTGCGTTTCTAAGTTCAGCTAATTTCAATTGGTTTCCTTAAACATAAAGACTGTTGTGTTTTTTATCTCGAGATTATCGAGAAAAATAATGTAATCGGTAATTTATGTACCTACATTAAATAACATTAAATAACAATAAATTTTCGAATCACACAATTTAATTTATAATTTAAATAGTTTAAAAAATTAATTTAATAAAGCTGTTGTGATAAGCTGTTTGGATTTTGAAATTGTCAAAGAGGATTTGCTAAAAGATAAAATTGAGGTTGATTGTGATATAAAATCTGAAGAGCTACAGAACTCAAAGATAAAAATAATCGGAATTGATAACTGTCTGAATATGAATCAAAACGCTATAGAGGAGGACATAAATACAAGAAACTTCTCCAACTACACCTATAAAGGTAAAGTACTACATATGTATAAAAACAATCAGGCAAAAAGTACCACAGTTTATATGGAAGTTCCAGCTGATATCTATAAATATATCAGACAGAATAAAAATAGAATCTTTGTTGGTTATCGAAATTGCAAAGTTTACGACTCAATAAACATTAGACTCTGCTCAACTTGCTGCAGATATGGTCATAGCAAAGAATGTCGTAACACAACTTTCTGCACAAAATGCGCTGGTAAACATAAGAGCAGTGACTGCAACAGTAATTTCATTAAACGCCACAATTGTAAATTCAGTAATACAAAGTACAAAATGAACTACGATACCAATCATATGGCAAATGATGCGGCATATTGGGAGATTCTGAAGAACAAAATCAAGAAGTTGACTAAGTCGACTATCCAGTAGACCCTGTGTTACCTATATGGAAACCCTTGCCTCGAAGAAACAGAGACAGGAATAACACTCTAGGGGAACAGCTGGGAAACAGAGAAGAGAGGCAGATCACTGAGGACCAGCGTCAAAGGCTCAGCAGCAAAAAGGAAACTAGCAGTAAAAAGAGACTTAGGGTGACGAACAAAGCTCTTCTAATAAATAAGAAAGTGTTATCAAATAATGAATTTTGAACTCTTAGATACCATAAATAGGGACTTTCTCAATAAAGAAATAACATGTGAAAATGAAATCTTGAACAGTAAGATAAGTATCTCATATCAACATTAGAAGTGTATCTGAAAATCTTGACAAGCTCAAAATACTATTACGATTGTTAATGAAAAAACCTAAAGTCATTATTTGTACTGAAATCTTTGTCCAAGCAAATTAAAAAATACATCAAATTGACGGATATGAAATCTATTATAACAAAAGTTGCTTAAATCGAAACGATGGTGTTATAGTATTGATTGTTGAAAATATCGACTACACATCAGAAATTGTTTCAGTCGGTAAAATCATAAATATTTTTTACAAAAAATTGGACCGACGTTATTAGTTGATGCACTGAAAAGTATAAAATAATATTACTTCTATTGGTGATGGTACTTTTGAAGTTGTGCAGTTGCGGTTAGATTGATAACTTTTGGCACCAACTTCACAAGTACCATCACCAGTAGAAGTAATATTATTTTATAATTTTCAGTGCATCAACTAATAACGTCTGTCCAATTTTTTGTAAAAAATATTTATTTCACACTTTCGAGTGTAACATTAGTCCCGAAAATCGTTGAACGTTCACTATACCATATCAATGAAGATAGTACTTATCCTATTACCCACGTATATTCCTTGCTTGTAGTTGTTATTATTGAGATCTGAGAACATCGCTGCGGAAATACGCTTGAATATTTTAGTTGTTACCATTTTAACACCGATTTAACTCGAAAACCGTAACTCTAAGGAAAAAATGTTCATTATAAATGTTGCTACAAATAAATATATCTTTCATGTAGTATCGAAAAATTTTCAATTTTCGAAAGAAATTTTCCTCTCCACATAGCAAAAATACATATTTAACATGCGTCTATCTCGAAAACCGTAACACTTTTGAAAAAATGTTCAATATAAACGTTTCCGGATATTGTCCTATCTTTAATTATACCAACTCAGATTTTTGATTTTTGAGAAAATTCGCCCCCACCACCCCTTCGGGGGCGGTTTTCAGAGGGAACGAGATTTCGGATTTGCGTTTTTATGAATATGGGACCATTTCTCAATCCCCTTCTTTCAAATGAATCCAAAATCATCAAAATCGGAGCTCGTTTACAAAGTAAAAGGCGCGCACGAAACAAAAAAAAATAAAGCAGACAGTCGAATTGTAAACCTCCTCCGTTCGGGGTTCGTCGGTCAAAAACATTCAAACAGCCTTGGAAGACAACAGCACTATTGAAATATCGACCGTATATAGGTAGCACTGCATAACAGAAACGGATTTTATCACCGGTATAACAGCATATTTAAATAGTAAGAGCAATGCTAAAAATTATTTCTTTTTTGGAGATTTTAATATTGACATTCTCAAATGAAATCCAATTAGCCATCTGTTTCTATCAAATTTTCTCGAACAAGGTTTCCTGCCTGTTATTCAAGGAATAACTCGGCCTCCTGTCGGGAACATTATAAAAGGGTCATGTAGAGACAATGTTTTTGTTGAAACAAACAAGTTAAACACTAGGTCATATAAATTAACAGATCATTATCCTATACTATTAACCCTTACCAGGATAGAAGAAGAAGCAAAAGAACAAAAAGAGACTATAGACAATTCAAAACTGATAAATAATGCAAAGTTAATCAATTGGAGAGAGAAGTTGTCCATGCAAGACCCTAGCATGATTATGAATAGCATATTGGAAAAAATAATAGCGTGCATTACAGTAGCTAAAAGAAGAAAGCCAAATAAACGCAATACTGAGAATCCCGATGGCCTGTAGTCAGCGGAAAGGTAAATTTTTCAAAATTCATTGAAGTGAAATTTGAACAACCTTTTCATTGGTATACATACATGTTATTACATAAAATTGTCGTATGTGTAATAGCCTTGCGGTTAGAGGTTTTTGTTTTGGCTGTTGAATATAAAGCAGACAGGGTTCGAGTTCCACTTCAAGGCAGAATTTTTTTTTCGCCTACTCCTTTTCAATAAATATACTATATATTTTTTTAATCAGGGTCTATATTAAGATCTCCAGAAAATGTACAATTATATCAAATTTATATTGAGTGTTCATGTTTTATCAATATTTGTTATTTTTCTTTATACATTTTTATTTTTTTAGCTGTGTATTTTATGAAAAAGTGCTTTGAACAAAAGTTGTAGGTACTGATTATATCTATGATCTAAAATTATTTTTGATGATATAAACACTACGGCTCTTTTTTGATATTTTTTAAACGGTCGTCATTTTGAAACTACTTACCCGATATTGCCCAATAACGAACTCGGCCGAGATATTTGAGAGATTGATTTTTGTAGCAAATTTGAAATTGATACCTTCAAAACTGCGACCTCTATCGTGTTAACAAATTTCGTAATATCCCATATATATATATATATATATATATATATATATATATATATATATATATATATATATAATATATAGTAGGTGGAAGGACGACAGTGCTTGTTAATCACAACAATTACAAAAATGGATTGGGGATACTGTCGGAGGACTGGGACTTAAAAAAGCATACTCTGTTTGCTCACCGAGCTTTCGAGAAAATTTATTCTCTTCATCAGTACGGTAAATACTATAAGAAACTAACCAGAGATCCATCTATCACGTTACAAGGCAAAGCAAATAAGATTCTCGCTGTGCTGTTCAATAACAATTTAATAGATAAAATAACAAAAAAACAATACACCACATATGATTCCGTCCCTGCCAGATTCTACGCCTTACCGAAGATCCACAAGGAGCCTCTGTGTCTTCGACCTATCATCGCGTCCATCGGCACCCCCAATTCTGGCTTATGCAAATTTGCAACCAAAATCCTAACCAATGCCTATAACAAAAATAACAACTATTTTATTCAAGATTCATTCCAGTTTGCAACTTTTATCAATAATTTTCAATTACCTCCGGACTATATGCTGATCAGTCATGATGTTTCTTCGTTATTTACCAACATTTCTTTTGAACTGGCTGAATCGAGCATTAGGAAACATTGGAATGAAATTAGCTCACACAGTCAATTAGATTTGGATTCTTTCCTCTCAGTCCTTAAGTTTATTTTCGAAAGCACAATTTTCACATTCCAAGGAGAAATATACTTGCAAATTTTCGGTACTCCGATGGGTTCCACACTCTCACCCATCATATCTGCTTTTGTTATGGATGATTTGTTGGATGACAGTTTGCCAAAATTGCCGTTTCAAGTTCCCTTTCTCAAGAGATACGTTGATGACATTATTTGCTCAATTCCTACGGATACATCTGATATAATTCTTGAAATTTTCAACTCATATAACATCAACTTGAAATTCACAATTGAACAAGAATCCAATAATTCCTTACCCTTTCTGGATACCAGATGCATACGTACTGAGAACCAAACCATAGTCTTAGATTGGTATCAGAAACCTTCCAACAGTGGAAGATACCTCAATTATCACTCTTACCATGATGCAAGAGTCAAGATTAATTTGGTTTTGGGCTTGAAGAATAGGATTTAAAAGATTTGCCATCCATCACTAATTAATCAGAACATTGACAAATTATACCACATCCTATTGGATAACTCTTACCCCAACAAACTTCTACGTAAGCTTCTATACAGCAATCCTTCCATTGACAACAACCAGAACATCTTAAACAATCCCGTATCTCAGCAGCATCAGGGTTTTTTCACAATTCCTTGGATAAGGGATCTCACACCTAAATTGGTCAGTATCATAAGGGAAGTGGTGGTTACCAAGAAGGTTGCCAAAAGGAATGTAAACTTACTTGGTTATCATTTCTCTACCATAAAAGACAAGATTCCCACAAGAAAAATGAGAAATGTGGTCTATAAGATCCCATGCAATGATTGCGATTCTGTATATATTGGAGAAACCAAACGACAACTTGGAAACCGTATCACCTCACACAAAAGTGACTGTAAGAATAAAAAACTATATTGTGCCCTAGCCCAACATTCCAATATAAAACAGCACACTCCTAACTATGATGGGGCCTGCATCTTAAAAACCGAGTCCTGTTACAAAAAAAGACTGATACACGAAATGATAGAGATTAGCAAGGAACCCCAAGCAATGAACAAATGCTCTGACTTACGCGGGCTCAGCTCGATTTACGCATATCTAATTGCAAAATATTGCGTTCAAAATTAAAAGGAAAATTTTGTGGTTAAGCAACCTTGTGTTTATTTTGTTTTTGTTTCGTCTTATAACAATTTTCTCGTCCTGTGATGTCTCAAGATAGTTTGAATGAAAGGTGACAGGTATAAAATCAACTGTCATAATTGTCACATTTTACCCGCAAAATACAATTTGCAAATTCAAAACAATTACTTTTTTCTTCATATTTCTTCCCTCTACTATACATAGGTTAAAAAAAAGAAATATTTCAATTCCCTCTCATTCTGTAATGACAATTCTTAGTTTTATCAATGTGTTTATTACCTTAGAGTGTATTATTAATTTCTCTCGCTTTTATTTCACTATTTTATTAGATGTTTCAATACCAATATTGTAATTATATGTAATGAGGATGCTCTTTCCATACTGTAGTTTAACTAACATATTTTAAACCTCAAGTTGCACAGTAAGTCTAATATATATTTATCGAATTTTTTTGAATTTATACATCGTTTTGTATTAATTTTAGCCCTGATGAAGAGAATAAATTTTCTCGAAAGCTCGGTGAGCAAACAGAGTATGCTTTTTTAAGTCCCAGTCCTCCGACAGTATCCCCAATCCATTTTTGTAATTGTTATATATATATATATATATATATATATATATATATATATATATATATATATATAAAGATTTTCTTGGGGATGCTGTCATATATTCAATAAAATTCTTTGACTGGAAAGATTTCGTAGCCATCAATTACCGCTATGGCGGTGTTAACTTTATATAAACTTAGCACGACCATGAATTTTCCAAGAAATACAAGAGCGTTGAATTTTCTTTTCCACGGCAAACTGACGGCAAATTTTGGTACAATGGTTTTTTATTTTTTATTTTTCATAGCGAAGCTGGCGAACCACCTCTTAACCTAAGAAGACAGTTTCTTAGTCTTTCTAACGCTGCTTCAACCGCTGCAAAAAGGACGAAATCATCATTCGATTCTACATTCACCTCTAGATATACTAGCCACTTCAATAATAAACCGGAATCTAAGGTACCATTTTATCCACGGATTCGAAAGTTCCCAACAGATTTGAATATTACATTCCCAAACGTCCTTTCCGATGACATCAAGCACCCACCACCATGAACTATTAGCATTCCAAAATGCAATGACACCCTCACTCAGTATAACAAATCCAACACCAATATAGAAATGATCAAAAACTCACTACTGGAAATTCTTTCCAACGATTATTCAGACTTTCAAACAATTTTCACTGATGCCTCCAAATCTTCAGAAGGAACGGGATGTGCAGTAGTTATAGGTCAAACTGTTGAAAAATATGAACTCTCACCCCTCAGTAGCATCCACACAGCTGAACTATATGCAATATACCGAGCATTAGTATACTTGAACAACTACAACTATGAGAAATCAGTCATTCTGACGGATTCATTAAGTTCTATTTTATCACTGCGGAGACTATATCCAAAACATCCTATTGAAAAATTAATTAACTCATCCGCCTCGAAAATTTTTCTAAGATTGTTCACTTCATCTGGATACCATCACACATTGGAATTCATGGTAATGAAGAAGCTGATCGAAACGCGAGAAATGCCGTGACTTGTGGTAGAATTAGTGAGTTTTCGGAGTGTGTAGCCTCGGATCTGAAAGCCTGGTTTAAGAACAAATTATCGACAAAATGGCATACTGAATGGTGCAACTCAAGATCCAAACTGCGTGAAGTGAAAGGTGACATCCATCCTTGGAGATCATTACCAAAAGACCGCCATTCTCAAGTAATTCTGACTAGACTTCGACTTGGCCACACCAGAATAACCCATGAATATCTGCTGAAACGAACCGAAGCTCCCAGATGTGATGTCTGTGATGTGACTCTAACAGTGAAACATTTTCTCATTGATTGTAAAAAATATACATTATCTAGAAATAAGTATAACTTGCCACAAGACCTTAAGACATTATTAGGAGAAACATGTAATCTACTTAATCTTAAAAATTACATGAAGGATATAGACTTATATCATGAGATATAAAATTGTTAAATTTTGATGTACTTTGTATTTTTTTTGTGAATCTAAGTTAAATATTGTAATGTCGCTAATAACCGGAAGGTGGATGCGACTTTTTTTTTTTTCTTAAATAAAAAAAAAATGTTGTTGAAATGGTCCTGCTAAGTTAACACGCGTATGAAATCTATATATATATATATATATATATATATATATATATATATATATATATATATATATTATAAGAAATGGGCAAATATGTTTAACTATTTATTTGTAGCTAAGCTAACTTTTATATTAAAAAGAACTCTCTCACAAAAGTCTTTGAAGAAGATAAACATTTTACACTGATTTACTTTGATTTTCAACAGCTACTCTAATTTTCGAGATATGATGTCATCCGTTTTTTTTTACATAAAACACTATATAATATATATTCTTCCATTTTCAAAAATGTATATGATATAGGATTTGGTGGATATGTGACTTGTGGTTTTTAAAATAATAAACAAAATAATAATATTATAGGACTCTAGTAGTCCTCTAATATATATACAGTGTAGCCAATCGAAAACGGAAAGGAGCCATTTTCAGGAAGTGTGTCATTATTTTAGGAAAAAGCTTTTTGATTCGGTATTTTTGACTCCGACACTTTTACCCTCAAGTAAGGGTAAGAATCACCCCAAAATATCTAAATAACATTGGGGGTCGAGTAAGATGGATCTTAACAGCTCTTTTAATTCCCTTTAAAGTAGTCTTTAAATTCCGCCTACTACTTTGAAGACTTCACATTTTAAATTTTAAATGATGGTTGGCTGCTTACTTACTTAGTTGATTAAATGTTCAAAATGATGACTATCTACCTCCATATAATAATAAAGATTTTTGTTCGAAACGTTCGCGCATATTTTGAAGCATTTCCGGAGTGATCCTAGCATTGAAAATATTTTAACGCTTCCTACTTTGTTGTCACTCACCGCTAAAAGACGGTACAGTGCACCAACTTCAAAACCGTTTCACCGATCGCTTTGAAAAGTTTCCAGGCAAAGCATGATTGAAAATTTGAGCAAATTTTCATAGTAACATTTTTGCCTCTTGGTGGTTGAGAATGCCTATTTTGAAGATCCCAGTATCATAAATATTATTTTGTAATTTTCAATGCATTGAAAATATTCAATCACTTACAAATAAATTAAAAAATTCCCCTACACGATGTAGCGATTCAAACATTTCCGAAAATGTATTCTTATATTTTCATATCAAGTCCTCCATTCCAAATAGAAATTCTATTTCTTCTAGAATGTATTTTCTGAAACAATAAACTATTTCTCTATATTCCTCTTTCCTCTTTTCGCAGCCAATACTAATTTCGAAGTATTTTAGTTATGTTACATAATGCTGTAAATTAGTTTGGTATATAAAATACTGAGAAAATAGTATCTTCATATCAAGATGGTTCAAAAGATATTATGATTTATATATTCGGGAGATGTTGTTGTTTGCTTTGCAATAAAGTGAGTACAGGAAAAGTTGTGAGAAGGAAAACTTAATTCTCCATTTCACTGTTTGTCAACTTAGGTCCCGACAACCTTTCATCGAATAAAGCCCTCAATAATAGATCCGGTCTTAGTCTACGAGCTCTCATTCAACTTTATATAGGTAAGCACGGCCATAAAAGACGTGGATAAACTAGCGTTGCTGGTAAGCTCACCTTCTACCGGTCAGTTTGAAAATTCGATCTCTCTCGCATTCTGTCTAGGTAGTGTAGGTACTTCATATGTACTTATCTTGGACGAAAATAAGATTTTAGACTGAGTGCTCGATCCGGTCCCTTTCTAATTTTCTGTTGAAGAACATCATCATCATCTAAGTAATGGAGCGTCTGGTGCGTCACTGAAAAACAATGGGAATGAGTGCGCTGTTGGCATTTGATGAGTAACTGAGTTTTGCTGTTTTTATTAAAAGTGAGCATTTTTTTCTTGTCTGCATGTAGGTAATGGTTTTGTAATGATTCTGAAGGAATTCTAAGAACAAACTCTTCCTAGAAGTTTGGACTGCAATTTCATATTGTAGGTACTAGAGTCAGAAAATAACTACTTGTTATTTCATAAACGAGTCTAATCTAATACATCTCAGATTTCACTCAATTTACTGAAACTCTTCTTATTTGATACTTAATAAACCTGATCTATTCCCCCATGTTTTGTAGTGTTTAATTCGCAATCTCTGAGAAATCGGAATAAAGAAAATTCTCTTGCGTCATCCTCCAGAATACAAGTAGGCATTTGCATTTATTTTGTAACGATTTATTTATATTCTAGACAAGACTATACAAAGGTATATAAATGAGTTGGACTTTGGTATTGAAAAAAGAAATAACAACTCACCTCAGTTATAAGTCTTTGAAGGTATATGACGAGCTTATATAGCCAGCTCGTGTGGAAAGACGTAACAAAACTCGTCCCCAGAAATAAATTGAGGTAATTAGTTAATCTCTTACTGAGTAAAGTATCCCCAAGCTCGTCCCCAAGAAGAGTAGGTCCTTAAAATAGATCCTTGAATTTGTCCCCGACGTTATCGCATTATGATTCACCAATATAGCTACTTATTCAAATCTATAGATTAACTCTTTTCATAAAATATTTTTTCATATATTTACAACAAATAAAAAACTCAGTAAGCACACAAAATACATTTTATTTAAGAATCGGTATACATTTATTTCTTTAAGAATCTGTAAAGTAACAGAAATGTCTGCTTGTGTTTTATACAAGTACATTCAACTTTTATTAAAATAAGCTTTCAAAATCAAATCTTTAAGCAGATCCATTTTTGTACTCATCGATTTTCCTAGCAACTGCTTAAATCTACTGGATCGCGTATTCTTGCAAATTCACCACATTTCAAGAATTTGTATTTATATTTCCAAGAAAGTAAAAATCTATTAATCGTTCAGCCGGGAACAAATTCTGGTAGAAGATTAAAGAACCGTAGTTAGTATGAGGACGAATTATGGTTGTAGAAATTAGGTACTACCCGCTCGGGGACGAATTCAGTGCCGCCCATGTGGAAATCCCTATGTTCAAAAAACCCTCAATAACGACCACCAAATCGTTTCTCATATTTATAATTTATGAACTTGAAAATAAATGTCATTTTCGCAACCAAAGTCCGCAAAACCTCAATAACGACAGCATATCGTTTTTTTGTGTTATTTACCACTTGCCAACCCCTCAAAGGGGTGTTTATCAGAAAATCTCGAAATATGTGTTTATGTATTTGTTTTTTGAGAGTCGTACGTAGTTCCAAGTCGAAATTTCTATTAAATATTAGTCCTACTTTAACCTTTTCAATATCGTGACTTCTGGATGTTAGGTAACCTATGTCCATTGCTGTATCCCCAACAACATGTATACAGAATTTTATGATGATCGGTAAGTTGAAGCGCAAAAGCGTAACAAACGTACTTATAACTTTTTTTATGCATTCGCATTTATAGTATTAGTTAGGATACAGAAAGAAGGTAAGTACTTCCCGTATTTATTAACTTTTTATTGAGAAATCTCTTATGGTATCTAGGTAACTTGTTTTGAATAAGAGAATAAGTATTTTTCGGTATTGATTGGTTTAATGACAAATGATAATTACAATAGTTTCTTAATCTTTTTTGCCTAATAATAATGTATCAGTTAATCTCACAGGTGCTTCAGGTAGCTAGTTCTTCCTAAACATGCTTCACTTCCCCGCACTCTATGCCCGTACTCACCTATGAGAAAATTAATGGACACTAGGCATACACCGACTTAGGGCCAGTTTCATAATCAACTTAAAGGAGCCTTTAATTTTAAAGTTTCCTTTAAATTGAATAGCTCGTTTCATAAACACCTTTTAGGCTAAATGACCCTTTAAATCGGTCTTTAAACTAAAGTGACGATTTCAGGACTTTAAATCTGTAAAGAAGCATTTTAGAAACTACAAATATCAAATCTGACATTCAAATAATTTGATGTTTGCAGGTTAAGGTGAATTTATTTGTATTCAATTCAAAGTGCAACGGTTTTCTTGTTTGTATCTAGCATACATTGAACATTTGGAAATAATGCTCATTATTTCCATATAAAGTAAACTGCTAAACTTTGAGACTGCCAGGATTATAATTGTGGCTACAGAAGTCTTCCATAACATGGCGATCGATATGAAAGAAGCTGTTCCGGAAGAATGGATAATTAGAAATAATTATATGGATGATGAGAATGAAAACCATAATGAAATTAATAGAAATGTAAGAGGTCAGTTCTGGCAATTATTGATTAATGTACATTTCGCTATTTTATAAATGATATAAATAAACAATTACTAATATTTTGTCTTGCTATCTGACAAACGGCTGGTCACATTGGTTCACAGACCTTTTGCTCACCGGTGATCTCAACTTTTGAGGTGTATATCGACTCAACTGATCAAAATGATTATGTTTACACTGTTCAGCTAGAGTAAATTGAACATTATTTAATTTCGGAATCCAAATTTTGGGTGGTTTGTGGTTTTATTGAACGACTCCATAAAAGGACGTGGTACACACTTCGGTTATAGGTTTACTTTACTTGTATTTAACACAAATAACAATTTAAAAGACATTCCTTGTATCTGATAACAAGCAGAATATTTATTTGTATGTTATATGCAAAGCAACGGGAAAAACAGGACAAACAAGATTCGAAATTCGAATTTTCACATTCAACATACGTCAATGTGAAATTCTGGAAATTCATAGAATACGAACAATTTTATAATCCTGTGCTCAGACACGTATGAAGATAGGCGCCGACTACGTTAGATTCTTATCTCAAGATTGCCAATACAAGAAAAAAATTATTAAAGGAGTTTTTACGTACGAAGACCTTGAGAAGTGTTTATGAAACGAGTCATTTTTAAAGGAGTATTTAAATGGAGCTTTAAACTAAAGGTGGCTTTAAGTAAAGGAGCATTTAAGCTTTTATTATGAAACCGGCTCTTAGACTTTAATTAGACATATAAACAAAACAACGCACGCTCTCGAACAAAATGTTTCATCCTTTTTTATTTGAATATACTTTCATGTGGCTTACGTTTGAGTACATATATTAATGGTTACATATTGACCATTGTGAACCCTCGATAAATTTCATCAGATGCTTTCCAAATATGCCCTATATTAAGTAATGTAGCAATTTTAATGATAGCAGTCACTTAATTTAATATACTGGCTGTTTGACCAGGCCCTTCCCAGGCAAATACTTTGGTAGGTCGTGATACGAAAAAATCACAAAAAGTCTTGGGTATGGAACTCTTCTACCACAGATTCTTACTCGCATCTAGAATCAGTACGAACACTAACCCTGGTTAATCCACATACATGCACCAAGAGAGAACAGCATGATAATTTCTGTTACATATGTCTTAGGACTTTTTCGGTATGTCCCAGTCGCACTGACACTGACTTCATAAAACAGTCCATTGACATACTACACACAAATATAGCGAAAAATCCATGAATATTCAGCCATAGAGCTGAGATATACTTCTTTGGGTATTACAGATATATGGAACCCTCCACCTAGGAGGCACATTCACACTTGAAGCCACTACCAGATCATTCTAATTACATTCTACATACATACATAGCAGAAAGTGCATCAAAATCTAGCCATAGAGTTCAGAAATATACAATAAACTTTCAGGTACGGATCCCACCACATAGAGTCCCACAGGCACTAAAAATTCGACAGTAATATTACTTAAGGTATGATAAATACTTTTGCAAAATTTGGTTAGGATATCTTGAATATTGTAAGACCCAATATGGCTCATACAAACAGACGTTAAGATTTATATATAGGGTGTTTACTAAACATGCGGAAAAAACTTAAAGAGCGCCATTCTTTGAACTATTTTAAGAATATTTTATTCATTGCTGATTGTTGAAAAACCGCTTCATTTCAAAAAATACCGGGTGAAAAATAAATTGCGAGAGCTACAACATTTTATTATCAAGAAGCACACAATTTACAATAAATGATCAAAATGACTTCCATCAGCTTGGATACAAGCATGCAATCCTCTTATCAGTGATTGCCAAACTGATTTCGCAAGTCGCAATTGTTTTTGTACTTAAATTTTTTTTGTACTTCCTAAACCCATTGCCGTACGCCATACTTTTACTTACATTAATGATTTTAAGAAATATCGTAAATAGAACTCGCAATTTCTTTCATCCTGAATCCTTAAAATGAAGCGGTTTTTCATCAAAGAACAAAATACTTTTAAAATAGTTCAAAGAATCACCCTTTAAATTTTTGGCACATGTTTATTTAACACCCTGTACCTATATAGATTAGATGAATATTACTTGTCACAACTCATATCCAAAAGATTGTTTTCATATTCGCAATTAATTCACAATACATAAGATTATATAGACTGATCATGATGCATATAATCGAATAATTGTTGGCTCATACTAGAATAATAATCTCATTTTGTTGACTTGGAACATTAAACATGTTCTCTATACTTTTATATCTCAAATAGAACTTCTGAAATAGCTTATAAAGAATAATTATATATTTATACTAGCAGTAGCCGGCGCGTTGCTGCCGTAGCAGTAACAATTGTTATGGATATATGGATATATGGATATATGAAATCTGAAATAAATAGTTAAGTTGGTTATTGGCCATGTGCAGTCCAATAGAAAAAAATAATAAATAAAACGAATTTCAGAGTAATCACTTTAATTATTAATTTATTGTCTCAATTTTAAATGACGATTACTTACAAAAATAACTACGTCCTTTGGACACTTCAATAATAATATAATATTGATATTGTAATGCTTTAAGGTACACGATATTTTTTAACTTGCTTGATTATTTTAAATAATTTAATTTTATCACCTTATATTTCCACAGTGGTAGATGGAGTAGTTTTAATATTTGTCACTGTACCTCAGGAAAAAGGCTCATTGTTCCAGATAATATAGGTGTTCTTTGGATAATGGTTCTTGACGTGCATGGCATATCTGACATCACACTTAGAAAGCGTTTGGGAAAAGTGGTGTTTTCACTATTTTCCTCGCATTTTTATGATTTTTCTCTCCATAAAAACCTCCCTTATGCATTCACAAAAATATTAAAACAAAAATTATCCGAATTGGTCGAGCCTTTTTTGAGTTTTGCGCTTAGCAACGCATTTGGCGATTCATTTTTATTTATATGGATAAAGATAATATACGCTACAATTGACTGAAGAGGCGAATCTAACAATTTGATATAAAATACTCGCATTCAGATTCATATTAAAATATTACAAATAACTCAGATATTCGCTATTTTACTCAATAGTAGCATAAACATCTATTACCAAGTAGGTATATCGCTTATAGACATTAGATATAACCCATCTTCTCTCACATTTATTGCCATTCATACCTTAGTGACCCTTTTAGTAGATATACATATGATTCAACCTTTGCATAGGTAATTCGAATTTTTATTCAAAGTATTCAACAAAGGCGCTGCAAATTGTAAACATTTCGAACCCCTGTTAGCTAGAACTACGTTTGGAGAGTTCTATTTAACTCTCTAGGTTATCCAACTCTGGCTATAAATACGCATTTCCCAACATACACAAGTAACTAACTCTATGACTATATCCCTTTTACATCCATCGATCTCCCCAGGTATTGCGATGTATTTTGCGGTCCAGTAAAGTCCTTGTGGAATTCGATGTTCATGATGATGATGATGATGATGTAATACCAGCTTCATGCCATCTCCTAAGTACCTAAATGGAATAAATTTGCATATATAACACTCAGACGGCTAATTTTCGGACATATCACGAATTTTCCATTAGCAAAGGCTTAAGTGTCTAAGTGACATCCTATATGCTTAGACCTCCGCCTTGTTGGTTTGGATAGTATGTATTAAATAATTTGCATAGAAGGAGCACAGCCTCATCCATATATTACTTTGGATTCTTGGCAAAGTGAACATATGTTCGTTCTTAAGTCGGTTTGCTTCATCTTTTGTATTCTTTTGTTTTAGTCTCAAATAACGTACAGTTTCAATCATAATTGAATTGAAATTCTTACGTCAAAGTTACATATCTTGGTAGTTCCTACGAAAGCATTTTTCGACAAAGTCTTGTATTTCACAAAATTATATGATATCTTTTTCATTTTGACGACATCTTGAATTCTCAGAATATTGTTTTTCTGATAAAAATTAAATAAATATTTGATAGAAATCTGATTAGGACAGATCATTGATTTTTTCAAAGTTGATCGCAGGTTTCTATGATTCATGTTATAACCATACTAATTTTACCTAGACACAATTTACTGGACTTGTGGAGATCTGAGATAGCCTGAACCTACTGGTAGATGGGATGCTATTCTCATTTTCAACAATAATCTCCTAAAAGGATTTAGAGTATAAAATGTCGTAGTTTTAGTTATACGGGATGAATCTTAAAACATAATAATAGATGGGCGATGAAACTTGGGATCTAATGACAGCCGCAACACAGTGGTAACAGATATCAAAGCTTCAACTATTCACTATATACGCCATTTATTTATTTTCATCACCATTATTGATCTTATTGTATTTGAATCAATATAAAAATTACCTTCTAACATTTATTTTTTTATCTTGGTCAAATCAATATCAAAATAGAAAGTTTTATTATTTCGTTACATTTACATGAATGATTTTTTATAAATAGATATCTCTTGATTCATATTCTCAGCAGTTTATTATTTGCTCTCTTAAAGTTCAATTGAATTGAGAGGAAATTCCATATTATGAGATATAATTATTTTTTGCAACAAAATGGACTGACGTTATTAGTTGCTGTACTGAAAAATACAAAATAATATTAATTCTATTGGTGCTGGTACTTGTGAAGTTGTGCAGTTGCAGTTATAGATTAAAAACTTTTGGCAAGAACTTTACAAGTACCAGCACCAATAGAATTAATATTATTATTATTTTCAGTGCAGCAACTAATTACGACGGTCCAATTTTTCATTTTTAACATTAGTCACGAAAATAGTTGAACATTCTCTAATACCATCACCCATGTATTTCCTTTGCTTTTACTTGTAATTATTCAGAAATCTAAAAATCTTATCACCGCTGTAACTGGGAAACCGTAATTCTATAGAGAAAATATTCAAGTAAATTTTGCTACAAATAATCAGGTCTTTAATTTGGTTGTCTCAGATTTTCAATTTTCGATAGAAATTCTCCCCTTCACATATTTCACTCTTTTTTAAAAAATGTTCAATATAAACGTTTCCAGGTATTCTTCTATTTTTAATTCTGTCATCTCAGATTTTCGATTTTCGAGAAAATGGCCCTGGCCCCTCTCCTCCCCCCCTGTTTTTTTGGAGGGAAGAAAAATTCGGATTTGAGTTTCTACGAATATGGGAACATTTCTCAAGTCTCCACTTTCAAATTATTCAAAGAAATAAAAATTCACACAAGAAAAGGCGTTATATAATTACAGTGTTACTATGATAAAGTACAAACTAATTACACGAGTACATTTTCATGTGAACAGTATTTAACTCTGGATTAATATCAAGTTCCAGTTTCCAGGCTGTCACAACGGGCAGACTGACACACAACAGAGAGATTTGAAAATGGTTCCCATTCTACATCTGATGTAAAGAGCCCGAAAAATTAAGATTCTTGGCAATGAAATGCGCAGAACTGCGATCTGTCCTATAGAGGAGCATTTTCATTGACGCTTGTAACTTAGTGTTTTATGACAAATTTAACAGTCTTGATATTTCTGATATGTTGAACAGTACTTAAGAAGTCAAACTTGACAAAATATCATAGAATGCTATGGGGAGAGTATGATAACTAGGGCGCCGACGGATTCCGGTAATACACTCAGATATAATTGGCCCTTCTTTGAAATTCAACTTTCAGCTTTGTTAAGGTGGTACAGAAGATACTACTATCTTTAGAAAATATGCTCGCCATATTTATTATTATGTTGTATCTCTCACATCACCACTACCTATAGGTACTACATTTCATTCGTGCAATATGCCAAAATTAACTAGGACCGCACAAAAATCAGGATTATAATATATCTTACCCATGTCATTTTATGTCACTCGATTGTTTTTTTAAGCAAAATGTACCTACCTTCCTCAGCAATCGAATACAAATTGTGTTACATACAGACTTCCATCTCCAAAACAACAACACATACATGTACTGCTTTCTCTAAAGCCAAAAGGATAATAATATGCATTTTGGTAAATAATTTGCAAATGAGACTTCTCCTCCGGCATACCTTTGCCAGAGATGGAAGTGGCAGATTTATGAAGAGGAATTCAACAGATGTACCACAGCAGATATCTTTCACCAAGTAATACCTACTCTACTCGTTTGTGTGATAAGTCTTTGTATTCTTATTCTAGACTTCAAGGGATCCTTGTAACGTGTTTTGAATAAGACTTGGAAAAGGAATTCAATAGATGTTTTGTTCTGTTAGAGGTTCTTTGTTAATATTTTCTATTGTGAATGATATCAACCGCACCATAAAGCGATTATCATACAAATCTCAAGAAAATAAATTTTATTTATACCACGAGAATTACATAATTGAAAACTTATTAGATACAAGATAAATACAACAAATTATATAAGGAGATATCAGAACCAAATCTTTTAATGTGACAGTTGAACGGTGCGCCATGTTTTCTCATGAGTGAAGTACTTATATTTATGAAATGTATTTTGGAACAAATAAAATATCCTTTATCTATCTCCTTAATCCAAGGAATTGTTAAATGTTCCTTTTTTAAAAAATATTGAAAGGTTGATGTGTTTACATATAATTTATCCTACACGTACTGCAGTGGCGGCTCCTCAGAGGAGGCAGGGGAGGCCGGGCCTCCTCTACAATTTAAGGCAAATTCATATTTCTGATGTAGGAGCGTATCTAATCTAAAACATTTTATGAAAGGTATATTATATATAATTTATAAAATAAAAAATCAGAATCGTTATATTTCTAACGAAAATCGCATGTCTGCATATTAAGTTATAATGGACATAGCTAAACGAGCGCCACCGCGCCATCGCATTTCTAAGTACACAGCGAAAAATTAAAGACGTCCAATGTCCAATCGACAACATTTCGAGCAGAGGAGTCTGAAAATTATTTGCCTCCGTTCAACATGTACAAATCTTATTGCAGTGTGACCTTGAATTTGGTGGTTGTCGATATTAGCGTTTGAATTTTTACGGACACGGATACGGGTGGAGTCTGGCCTCCACCCGACACGCCCACTTTGCATCGTCCGTCGATCATTGTCGGACTGATTCGCATATCACACGGTTAACAGTAAACTAGTCATAGTATTTCAAATTTCGGGTACCCCGTGTTTTATTTAAGATTACGGCCGTGCTTTAAGAGTGAGTGAGGGTGAGAGTATCTTAATTTATTATTACTAGAAAGTATTTATCTATATCTATACTAATAAATAGAATTGAAGTGTCTGTTTGTAATATCAAAATATTAGCTTCTAACTAATAGCATATTTGTACATATATAAGTACCTAGGTACTAGGAATGTCACTAACAACAAACCAACAATTTTTATAATTTTTTTCTGTCTGTCTGGTTGCTTCGAGTAATCTCCGTAATGGCTGAACCGACGGGATTCTCACTGACAGGTAGCTGCTATATTTTAACAATCTATGCGTCTAGATTCTATGAATTATCCCGATATTATTATTTGCAATCTACAGATCCTTCATCAGTTTATGTCCAATTGTAGATACAGCGTTTGAAAAATCCGCTTGAATATTTATTCCATTGAATATGCTACGCTCAGTGATTCATTTAAATACGTGACTTGTATTTCTAAATCCGATGTGGACCAGTTTCTCTGAATGTTTTGATATACTGTATTCGAATCAGTTCGTCAATTTGTTATGCCATTCAATATTATTTATATTCTACACTGATCTCATGAAACAAGGCTTTGGTTTTGTTCACATTTTATTCAATCACAAGCCGTTCACGTATTACCAATATTACCAGATCTATCGAGAGTTTTCGTTTGCAGCTGCATAATGGTTATTCTCATGTGCAGCTTGCAATCGACGAGTCCACAATCCACAATGATGGGAATTATTAGTTGGTAAAAATCAGCCGATATGGAGTCACCGGAGCGATTACGATATCTACGTGCTGTTCTGATATTGTACATTATTTATGTTCACGTAGATATACGTATAATAATAATAATAATAATAATAATAATAATAATAATAATAATAATAATATCAGTCAATTTTCAGAGAAACGCTCGAGTTTACCTACCTTCGTTGTAATCTAGAGACAGCATCCAGAGTTTATAGCTCAGGGTCTTAAAATATTTCGCAATTTGGTCATTGCACATATCTTTTTTATTGATGATTCTGAAACCTTATTAAAAAGATTAACCCGTGTTTTTTGTTTTTTCCAAACTTTAATTATATAAAAGAAGAAAAAAAAGGTCAAAAATACTCAAAATTAAATTAGTTCAAAATGTGTGCGTTTTAGCGCCCTGTGACGTCACAACTCCCACTCATGTTGTATTGGCTGATTTTATGTATTAATCATTGTGACAGTGACAATTAGTTGTTAATATGTTGTGAAATCAAATTTTCGTTTTATATTTGGTTTCGTCAACACCAAGCGGGTTTGTAAATTTTATATCAGGTAGTTATGGTGGAAGCATATCATGCAAAGAAATTTGCAAAGCAATTGACTATTATAAAGTGTTAAGTAGTGGTATATGCGTGATGACTGATCGGGGCTTTAAGCACAAAGATGCTTCTTTAGTTCAAATAGAATGTAAATTGCTCAGGCTACCCAGTGTAAGTGAAGGTGAAAAACTTACAGAAGCATAAGTTAGGATGAACAGAAAAATTGCATCTCTTCGAATACATATTCAGAGAGTTATACGAAGAATTAGAGAATTTAATATTTGTCAACCGTACCCGTATTTTATGGACCATAAAATTATTAGATTTTCTGCAATTATTAATTTACATGAACCTTTATTAAAATAGTAACTACCAATGTAAAGTCACTATTTTACAACAGCTACATTTTTATTGTTTCATAAATGTATATGTATATACATATTGTAAAAGATGAAATACAAAACAATAAAGTATAATAAAAAGCAAACAGATTTTTACTAGTACTAAGATGAACATAATGATTTATATAGTTCTAAAAGATCAGCGCAATTTTCTTTATTAAAAACTACTTCATATACAGACAATTCTCTCTTCCTTTCAAAACAGCCCTTGGTCTTATTCGCAAAAAACTTTTGAATCTGTGCATTATATTTTTCTTCTATATCACCTTTGCCCACAAAACGATTAACAGTTTCTTTTTTGCTTGGGCATTTCACTTCTATCACATAATCTTTTGAGATGCCATCTGGAGAAGCTTTATATATTGGATACTCCCTTTTTAATATCAATTCAGACGGCACGATCTTCAATGATTTATTTTCCTCAATTTCTTTTAAAACTTCTGATTCTAGATTGATAGATAATCTATCTTACCTTTTCAGTTTATTCCAGTTTTAAAAACACAATAGCGTTTTCTACTAAGAACTTCGAATAGCTAAACCCTTTATGATTAACAGTTTCTTTTTTGCTTGGGCATTTCACTTCTATCACATAATCTTTTGAGATGCCATCTGGAGAAGCTTTAAATATTGGATACTCCCTTTTTAATATCAATTCAGACGGCACGATCTTCAATGATTTATTTTCCTCAATTTCTTTTAAAACTTCTGATTCTAGATTGATAGATAATCTATCTTACCTTTTCAGTTTATTCCAGTTTTACTTTAAAACTCTAAAGTCAATGAATAAAAACAAATCATTGAACGCTGCATTTTTTGTGAGTCACCCTGTATTGACGTCAAAAGTCCCATTCTACCCCGCATAAGCGCTTCAGCTCTATAAAGCGTACAGATTATCCCTCATCCGGTGTGACCATCTCGACGTCACGAGGTTGTCCAGATGCCGTGCAAGACGACGTCCACTTCCGACCAGTTCATAATAATATCTTTTGGAAAATGGTTGGACCCTCGTTACGTAAGCTTCATGGGATCTTTGAAATTATCCCAAATGTCTACGAGACCGAGCGACGTTGCTCCTTTGATGCATGGAAAATGTCAGACGCCTTGAAAATTTAGTGTGACCTGATTTTTGACATCTATTTACTTCACCATGAATGCGACCTAAGTTTACAAACTGCATCTCTTAACACTGTGTTCATGAAGTGAAACAAATATGTATTTTCTAGGGTAGCTGGGGAAATCTACAGCAGCTTGTTAAGATTCAAATAATGTTGCGCAAACATCACTTCTGTAAAGCCATAATAGAATTACTTGGCTATCCGGCCACTCAATAATAACTAATAAAATATTAAAAGCTCTACCTTAGCTTTCTCATATTTATTCATAGTGAAAATGTTAAATGAATTGAACTTTGAAACAAACAACATACAATTCAACTAGAGAAATATCACAGATGTCCAGTGATTGTAGCGATCTATCATGCCGAGTGTCTTGACCGTAAATTGGACAAGATGGAGCATCTTGGCTGACATGATTGGCGAAAGCTCATTTGCAGTAGACACCGTCCTGACAGCCGGGCATGACATTCTGAGCATTGGCCAGAGGTCAAGGTCAATTCTCTTCTCCATCAACGGAGGCGTTTGCTGTAACCTGATAAATCTTGGTACAACAGCAAGACAGAATGTAATAGAGGGAATGAAATTTGAAATATCTATTCTGAAAGATGGTTGATATTATTATATAATATAAAGGGGCCTCCATGCTAATATCAATTATATTATTTTTACTTAACAGACTATAGATCGCATCTCCATTATAATCTGTGAGTAGTTATTTTTTATGTTTGAGATACATTGAAACTTGAAATACATTTACAATTTAGGAAAACAAATTAGTATTAAAGTCATTTTCAAATTCTAATTCTAATTTTCTATACTATTCAATATTTTAATTATTATTCAACGTTAGTGCTACTTATAAGATGGATCGTATATACTGTTTAGGTAGCATTAGGATTGGGGTCTTCTGTTCATAGAATTCGATATCTCTGATATCTGATCTTCACAATTTTCCCCCTTTTTTGCTGAAAAGTTAGCATAAAAAAGAAAGTACTCTGGCAAATATTTTAGCTCTACAAAATAGCATTGAAAATATTATGAAGCGACGTTCTGTTTTCTACAAACTATCATTAACTTTATTGTTTATACAGGGCTATTCAAATTCGTTTCTGTGCATGGGGATCTCGTAGACGATAAGAGATAGAGTGTCGGTTAAATTGTGGCAAAGTTGCGTATTTTAGAGACCTTTTCAGTGATGTAAAAAAAATCGAATTTAGATCGTTTGGTTCTGGAGATATACAGGAAAACCCAAAAAATCCCAAATTATTTTTTTGCCTGTATCTTTTTTATTCGCAGACATATTGAAAATCTGTCCCCTTTTTGTATTGGCACTTGATGTGGGCTATCAGAATATGTCCATGAATCTTTTATACAGGGTGTCATCTGACTTGGGCGACCCCCATCTTTGAATTTTTAAATACGGACCTGTATTTTTTTAAGTATTTGGATCGTCAATGTTCACTTCATAATGAGAAATTTAATTTAATTTTATATTTCTGGATGTTTCGGTAATATTTTATTATAATTGGGTGAATTATTTCCTTTTAAATTACAGCCCTGGAAATGGGTTGACTGAGATAAATAAAAACACAATAGCGTTTTCTACAATGAACTTCGAATAGCAAAACCTTTTATGATTATAAGCTGAAAAAGAAATTATAGAAATAATTACATCCGAAACAAACACTATAGTTGTGATGAAAATTGAAATGAAGTAATTTATATAAACTAATAAATTTATGGCACAATAAATGCTCAAATTGGAGTACTTCCATTTCGAGACATTTTTGAACTAGTTTTTCCATATTATTTATTGCCCTTTATACCCTTAATACACTTTGCTGCATTGTTGCGAAAGCATTCAAAATCCTCAATCTCAAGTCTTCCACATTTTCTATCTCTCCGCCAGCGTAAATCCTATTTTTCAATGCCCCCATAGAAAATAGTCCAAAATATTAAGATCTGGTGATCTTTGATATTGCAGACCATCTTATTTATCAATTTTCACTACAATTATAGTGTTCGTTTCGGATGTAATTATTGATATCATTTCTTTTTCAGCTTATCAAAATACATATGTATAATCTATTTTTATTGTAAATATGTTTCAGATAATCATAAAAAAATTTGCTATTCGAAGTTCTTAGTAGAAAACGCTATTGTGTTTTTATTTAACTCAGTCAACCCATTTCCAGGGCCGTAATTTAAAAGGAAATAATTCACCCAATTATAATAAAATATTACCGAAACATCCAGAAATATAAAATTAAGTTTAATTTCTCAGTATTAAGTGAACGTTGGCGATCCAAAAACTACAACAAAAAATACAGGTCCGTATTTAAAAATTCAAAGATGGGGGTGGCCCAAGTCAGATAACAACCTGTATAAAAGATTCATATTCTGATAGCCCACATCAAGTGCCAATAGCAAAATGTGGACAGATTTTGAATGTCTGCGAATAAAAAGATGCAGGCAAAAAAATAATTTGGGATTTTTTGTTTTTTTCTGTATATCTCCAGAGCCAAAAGATCTAAATTCGATTTTTTTACATCATTGAAGAGGTCTCTAAAATACGCAAGTTTGCCACAATTTAACCGACACTCTATCTCTTATCGTTTACGGATCCCCATGTACAGAAACGAATTTGAATAGCCCTGTATATAGATATAAACAAATGTGCTGTTTCCATTATAAAATCAATTAATCCCCTTTCTGTGATTATATCTGATAGTAGTTCTAAGAACCTATTAATAAGACCATAAAAAAATTATAATTTTTTCACTTTACATTTCAAGATCTTATAATATAATTTGTTACAGAACTTTCAACATTTTGATTGAAAATGAGATTGTACAATCTCGAAGCATGTCTCATCAGTAATTAATCTTTGATAATAAACTGTGGAGAAGACTTTGTATTTTTTTTTTGGTCTTACCATTTCACTCCACTTCGAGAATGGACTTCTACAACCATTACCTATTAATAAGTTTGTAGCTCATATTAACTGAAAGTTGCATGATAATCTTATCATGCGCACCTTCATATTCATATATAATATGTTCATATTCATATGTATATTTTTTCTTGTTAGTATTGGAGGTTTCCCGTGAGATAGATCAATAAATAAATGATTAAATCAATATTATTTTATGTTTGTTCACGCCGACTTTGAAGATTCCTTTTTTTATTTAGAAGAGGAGTTTTAAGAGATGGTCCTATATTTTTTAAAAATGTCTTTCTCTACCAAAAATACCTCCAGGGTTAGTGCAGGGGAGTTTTTTAAATATTAGAGAATGTTTTCTGATATAATAAGAAGAATATAATTTTGAACATAAAATCTAGGTTTAACAAGTTACAGCATTAGAAAAGTGCAAGACTGTTGACGTCGTTTTTTAAATCACTGAATATAAGTGAACGTTCAACAATTTTCATGACCAATGTAACACTTAATACAATAAATATTTTTACAAAAAATGGACCGACGTTACCAGTTGATGCACTGAAAATTACAAAATAATATTAATTCAATTGGTGCTGGTACCTTTGAAGTTGTGCAGTTGCTGTTAGATTGTAAAACTTTTGGCACCAACTTCACACGACATGTACCAGCACCAACAGAATTAATATTATTTTGTACTTTTCAGTGCACCAACATGATATTTTCAGTAAGAAATATTTATTTCACACTTTTGAGTGTTACATTTGTCAAAAAAATCATTGACCATTATCCATGTATGATTTGCTTGTATTTGCTATTATTCAGAAATCTAAGAACATCGTGGCGGAAATACGCATATTGTAAACATTACCACTGTTGTAACAGTATGGAAGAAATGTTGCCTTTTCCACATAGCGAAATTACACATATTTCTAATTTTAACATCGCAGAAATTCTAAGACTGTAGCTCTTTTGAAAAAACAATCAATTTAAACGTTTCCGGAAATTTTGTTATCTTTAAATTTTCGGATTTGTGCTTTTATGAATATGAATTCAAGTCTGCTCTTAATCAAAAATTATCAAAATCGGAGTACGTTTAGGTACTATATAAAACGCGCGTATAAACCATAAACTAAAAAAAGGTGACAGTCGAATGGCCTCCTCTGTTTGGATTCGTGGGTCTAAAAATATACAGAGATATACAGGAAAACCCAAAAAATCCCAAATTATTTTTTTGCCTGTATCTTTTTTATTCGCAGACATATTGAAAATCTGTCCACATTTTGCTATTGGCACTTGATGTGGGCTATCAGAATATGTCCATGAATCTTTTATACAGGGTGTCATCTGACTTGGGCGACCCCCATCTTTGAATTTTTAAATACGGACCTGTATTTTTTTAAGTATTTGGATCGTCAATGTTCACTTCATAATGAGAAATTTAATTTAATTTTATATTTCTGGATGTTTCGGTAATATTTTATTATAATTGGGTGAATTATTTCCTTTTAAATTACAGCCCTGGAAATGGGTTGACTGAGATAAATAAAAACACAATAGCGTTTTCTACAATGAACTTCGAATAGCAAAACCTTTTATGATTATAAGCTGAAAAAGAAATTATAGAAATAATTACATCCGAAACAAACACTATAGTTGTGATGAAAATTGAAATGAAGTAATTTATATAAACTAATAAATTTATGGCACAATAAATGCTCAAATTGGAGTACTTCCATTTCGAGACATTTTTGAACTAGTTTTTCCATATTATTTATTGCCCTTTATACCCTTAATACACTTTGCTGCATTGTTGCGAAAGCATTCAAAATCCTCAATCTCAAGTCTTCCACATTTTCTATCTCTCCGCCAGCGTAAATCCTATTTTTCAATGCCCCCATAGAAAATAGTCCAAAATATTAAGATCTGGTGATCTTTGATATTGCAGACCATCTTATTTATCAATTTTCACTACAATTATAGTGTTCGTTTCGGATGTAATTATTGATATCATTTCTTTTTCAGCTTATCAAAATACATATGTATAATCTATTTTTATTGTAAATATGTTTCAGATAATCATAAAAAAATTTGCTATTCGAAGTTCTTAGTAGAAAACGCTATTGTGTTTTTATTTAACTCAGTCAACCCATTTCCAGGGCCGTAATTTAAAAGGAAATAATTCACCCAATTATAATAAAATATTACCGAAACATCCAGAAATATAAAATTAAGTTTAATTTCTCAGTATTAAGTGAACGTTGGCGATCCAAAAACTACAACAAAAAATACAGGTCCGTATTTAAAAATTCAAAGATGGGGGTGGCCCAAGTCAGATAACAACCTGTATAAAAGATTCATATTCTGATAGCCCACATCAAGTGCCAATAGCAAAATGTGGACAGATTTTGAATGTCTGCGAATAAAAAGATGCAGGCAAAAAAATAATTTGGGATTTTTTGTTTTTTTCTGTATATCTCCAGAGCCAAAAGATCTAAATTCGATTTTTTTACATCATTGAAGAGGTCTCTAAAATACGCAAGTTTGCCACAATTTAACCGACACTCTATCTCTTATCGTTTACGGATCCCCATGTACAGAAACGAATTTGAATAGCCCTGTATATAGATATAAACAAATGTGCTGTTTCCATTATAAAATCAATTAATCCCCTTTCTGTGATTATATCTGATAGTAGTTCTAAGAACCTATTAATAAGACCATAAAAAAATTATAATTTTTTCACTTTACATTTCAAGATCTTATAATATAATTTGTTACAGAACTTTCAACATTTTGATTGAAAATGAGATTGTACAATCTCGAAGCATGTCTCATCAGTAATTAATCTTTGATAATAAACTGTGGAGAAGACTTTGTATTTTTTTTTTGGTCTTACCATTTCACTCCACTTCGAGAATGGACTTCTACAACCATTACCTATTAATAAGTTTGTAGCTCATATTAACTGAAAGTTGCATGATAATCTTATCATGCGCACCTTCATATTCATATATAATATGTTCATATTAATATGTATATTTTTTCTTGTTAGTATTGGAGGTTTCCCGTGAGATAGATCAATAAATAAATGATTAAATCAATATTATTTTATGTTTGTTCACGCCGACTTTGAAGATTCCTTTTTTTATTTAGAAGAGGAGTTTTAAGAGATGGTCCTATATTTTTTAAAAATGTCTTTCTCTACCAAAAATACCTCCAGGGTTAGTGCAGGGGAGTTTTTTAAATATTAGAGAATGTTTTCTGATATAATAAGAAGAATATAATTTTGAACATAAAATCTAGGTTTAACAAGTTACAGCATTAGAAAAGTGCAAGACTGTTGACGTCGTTTTTTAAATCACTGAATATAAGTGAACGTTCAACAATTTTCATGACCAATGTAACACTTAATACAATAAATATTTTTACAAAAAATGGACCGACGTTACCAGTTGATGCACTGAAAATTACAAAATAATATTAATTCAATTGGTGCTGGTACCTTTGAAGTTGTGCAGTTGCTGTTAGATTGTAAAACTTTTGGCACCAACTTCACACGACATGTACCAGCACCAACAGAATTAATATTATTTTGTACTTTTCAGTGCACCAACATGATATTTTCAGTAAGAAATATTTATTTCACACTTTTGAGTGTTACATTTGTCAAAAAAATCATTGACCATTATCCATGTATGATTTGCTTGTATTTGCTATTATTCAGAAATCTAAGAACATCGTGGCGGAAATACGCATATTGTAAACATTACCACTGTTGTAACAGTATGGAAGAAATGTTGCCTTTTCCACATAGCGAAATTACACATATTTCTAATTTTAACATCGCAGAAATTCTAAGACTGTAGCTCTTTTGAAAAAACAATCAATTTAAACGTTTCCGGAAATTTTGTTATCTTTAAATTTTCGGATTTGTGCTTTTATGAATATGAATTCAAGTCTGCTCTTAATCAAAAATTATCAAAATCGGAGTACGTTTAGGTACTATATAAAACGCGCGTATAAACCATAAACTAAAAAAAGGTGACAGTCGAATGGCCTCCTCTGTTTGGATTCGTGGGTCTAAAAATAGGACCGACTTTATGAGTTGGTGCGGTAAAATGTTCAGAATAAGGCTAATTTTGTTGGCGCTGATACTTTTGAATTTAGAGGCAAAAATGTTCTAGGTATCTGATTTTAACTTCAAAATTACCAGTTTCACAATTACTGATTAACTAATTGGTATTTCTCAGTACACCAAATAATAAAGTCGGTACTATTATGTCTAGCAAAATATCTATTTCAGAGAGAAAATATTTTTATTTTTCTATGAAGAAAAACTGAATCACGTGTCCTCAAAGAAACAGACAGATACACACATTAAACTCAATCAAAGGATAAAAAAGCTAAGAACGATCTCGATTAAATCAGTTTTGATACCAAAAAAAAGCAAACATACAACCGAATTGTATACCTCCTCCTTTTTTTGAAGTCTGTAAAAATGGGTGCATTCGTAGGGGAGCTAGGGTGCCGCGGACCCATAAACGGATAGGTACACACGATAAACTCAACCAGCTAGAAAATTTTTTCGATAAAGTAACCTTTTGAGCAAACAAAAAAATTAAATCAAAATCAATACATCCATTTGGGAGCTATCTCACAGAGACACATTAAACTAGAGCGCTGTATAGCAAACTTAATTCATCCCTCTTTTAAAAAAATAGTACTGACTCCAATAGATCATCCGCCAATAAGTACCTACGCAGAAATAAAGATGTCTTATACTGGGTATTCGATCTAAGAACATAGATAATATTTATGGGTGAAGTAGAAACTTATTTTTGACACTAACTTCGAAGTTTCCGTCGACTCTTAGATTTCGTTAGTAATTGTAAGTAGTTTCTTTGATTTACACAATATATCTATATTTGTAATGTGACACTAAATATTATTTTCTACTTTTCAGAGCATCATCTAATAAAAACAGGCTTTTGAGAAAAGATGATTATAAGTAATTTTTCAGAGTTTGTTATTGAATTTTTTTGTACATTTCCCAAATATTTTGTTGAGAAAGCTAAAATGTTTGAAAATACCGAGTTTTAACGCGCTTTCAAATGCGTAATCTTTTGAAAAAAACTATGTTTAAATCAAAACATAATGTAATGTCAATGTCGATGTCAATATGTTAATAACAAATTAAAATGAATACTAAATTATCAAAAGATACACTAGAATAACTCTAGAAATGTGGGAACAATTTACGAAAATTGTTACAGATGTCAAAATATGTAAGTAGAGCATTACCATGACAACGGCCCGTATACCACTGCTTACTGTTATGCTATTACGTAACTTTTTTTAATTTATTATTAACATATTGACATTGACATTAGATTATGTTTAGATTTAAACGTTGTTTGTTCAGAAGATTACGAAAAAAACTACACCCCTAAAGAGTGGTGAGCAGTTTTCCAGATATTACCTTGTAACACTTTATATAATAATATATATATATATAATAAAATTATAACAGGCCGATGTCTGTACAATAAAGAATTTTGAGGAAAAATAATATGGGGGTCTTTATTAGAGCAACAGAAACCAAAACGCGCATCATGCAAAAACCACCACATGAAATTTAATACAATGTTCACAGCTTTAGATATTACTAGAGGTCTAACATAAAATATAGGCTAAATTTTATCGCGTCTGTCTGTCTTTCTATATGTTTGTACACGTATCACGCAAAGACTACTACATATAATTGATTGCAATTTTCACCAATGTATTGCTAGGAGTCTAAATTAGAATATCGGTTCTATTTTACCAAGTCAGTCTGTCTATCTGCATGTTTGTACGCAAAAGCTACCGCATGGAATTGAATGCAGTTTTCCACGCGCACGAAGTAGCGGACAAAAGCTAGTGATTAATATATGTAATATAAAATAGGGGATGTCAAAATAAGGTTCCTGATGAATTAGGGGAGCGATAATACTCTTATTTCACTAGAACAATATGGTTGAGCAGTATTTTTTAATGCTTTTCTTAATACTGCTTTACCTTATAAATCGCGTTTGCCATAACTCTCTATTAACCTACAAATCGTGAGTCAGAACAATACGGCTACTGAGTGGCAAATGCTGAGAGCAGGCGCTGGTAATTTAAAAAAAATGAGGGTGAAAATATAGCATTTCAACTGCATTATTATTTCAAGTGAGTAATTTTTGTTCTAAATGTGGTTTTACACTGTATAAAAATGTTATGTCTCAGCCGTTCTACATACTAGACAATATATCTACATATTCATCTTGAAATGTCATCAATATTTTATTATTAAATATAATTAGGTTTTGTAATTCCATCCTTAATACAAACTCTCTACTAATTTGATTTAACAATGGCACTTTTTTCTGTACTGAATTACATTTTTTGTTTCAGGTAAGTCAAAGGTCCTTAATATAATATTATGCAGGGTAGGTATAAGGTAAGTGAATAGCATAGCATAATGGAGATGCCTTCGAAGTCCAGCTTTAAACAAAGCTAATTGGAAAGAAAGGAGAGGGTAACTCGATATGGTTTTGAGTCCGCATGTTGTCATCTTTTTAACTTATAATGAGCTTTTTTGTTGTGTTCTAGAAAATATCTGAGTATCTACTGGTGATAATAGATGACTACCATTAAAATTAAGTACTTAGTAAATTATTTTTCAATCAAGATATCATTTCATCGACAAACATGAAGTTTAATCTTCTGGGAGGTAGCGTAGAGTTTATTCGTAATAATTTACAAAACTCATTTATTTTATGAAAGAATTTAGTGGGTATCAGCTGATGCACAAGTAGGCCTATTGATGGTGAGAGTCTGGATGACTCGTAGATTTTTTTTATAACTCACTGTTAGAAAACACAATTTGCGTCATTAGAGGGTCAAAAATATGTTCTAACAAAAATTGGAACGACTTTATTATTGGTGCACTAGAAAATACAAATTGATATTTTTCTTCACTGCTGAGCATAGATTTTAAACCGTTTTATTTAGCTTGCCTTGCTTCTTATTTATTTATTTGGGTCAAATCTATTAATTGATATTTGACCCCCTTCCTGTTAACAGGTTGATCTGAAATTTAGTACACACCCTAAGTTCTGACGAAAATACAATTTACCACATTCAATATCATTGTAAATCCAAGATGGCCGCCGCTACAATATGACGGATTATACAATGTGTCCCAGATTGGTGCTGCATGTATTGCTTTCTCGGTTATTATAATACCTACAAAATCGGTTAAATGGGCAAAGTTTCTCAGGACCCTATTGCCATTTCAGAACTGATATTACATTTTGTCAATTCTTTTTTTTTTTTGAAAAAATCGCGAAAAACCAAAATGCTTAGTTTTTGGCAGTACCCCGTATCTCCATTATTTGAGATTAAAGAGTATTGTGGTTTAGACATTCTATTGTCACTTTTTTAAGGTCTTTACTGTAAAAAATAAAACAGAAGAATATCTCTATCCGTTTTTGAGATAACCACTATAGCTTTGTTCTTTCTTATGGATACCATATTGGATTTTTATTGCATTGAATACCATTTTTAATTCCCTTTCCAAAAATGTGTCAGAACATGATATTTTCTTTCAACATAATTAATTTTGCTGCTTTGTTCAATTTGGTCTAGTAGGTGAGTCAACAATATGTATTAGAACTGTCAAAACACAGTTTGTTTAATTTCAACTGTCTCCTGTGTTGTTTTCATTAGATTTCATTAATTAATTTAATTAACTTTCCGTTAAATTGTTATTATTTTCAAATATGGTTGTTAATTATACCATTATTTGTTCTTGTATGCGCTGAAGATATCGTGCTGCATTTAAATTGAATCTAAAAATTATTGGTTCAACTAATTTATTTCCTAAAAATAGAAATTTCAATAATTTCATATTTAAATGTAAATCCCGTTTTAGACTTACCTATTATACCGCACCAAACATTAAATCCAAATTTTGTTTGGAATCTTTATTGTGTGTTGAGTTTTGGATTTTCTGTAACCTGTAACCTAGTGATGGGGATAATGCCTGTTAAAAACTCGGCAATTCGTAAATCGAGTTTCGTCAGTCCATAAATGTTCATGGAAAATTGGAATTTTTTCGCTTGTATGGATGTTAACTGGGCCAGTATTCGATGAACGGATGACTTATATGACGTTTATTGAAACACAGCATCAATTCTCTCCTCATTTTCAACAGCATAATTAGGATTTCTAGGTTTTGCAAAACTTTCAGAATTCAGCAAATTTAGTACCCTAAAATGTCTTGCGTTTGGTTGATGTGGTTCTGGAAATGTGTTTTCATAAATTTCCGCAGCCGCCTGAGAGTTTCTGTGGGCTACTACGAAGTAAGTTACTATCATGTCTAATTTTTCTTCATTGGTATAATTAAAAGCAAATTTGAAAATAATAACAACGTAACGGAAATTAAATTAAACAAACAGAAGGCAATTAACGAAATGAAAGTGAATGAAAAAAATCTAATGAAAACAACTCAGAAGACAATTCAAATGAAACAAACTTTAATTTGACAGTTCTAATACATATTGTTGGCTCGCCTACTAGACCAAACTGAACAGAGCAGCAAAATTAATTATATTTTTTTTTGATTTCATTATTTCGGCCATATTTTGAAAGAAACTACCATGTTGTGATACAATTTTGGAAGGGAAATTGATAGTTCTATTTAAAGCGATGAAAATCCAATATGGCGTCTATAAGAAAAAATAAAGTTTTTGTTCTTTAAAGTAAAGGCCCTAAAAAAGTGCCCATAGAATGTCTAACTCAAAATACCCTATGTTCTCAAATAATGGAGATACGGGGACTGTCAAAAATTCACCATTCTGGTTTTTTGCGATTTTCTCAAAAACCAAAAAAAATTGACAAAATATAATAGCAGTTCTATAATGACCGAGATAGTAATACATGCAGCACCAATCTGTGTGATCTATTATTTAAGCAATAGAACTTATAGTAGGTACATACTAAACTAAACAAGGCAATAATCAACTTTAATAACTAAGTTTGCGATCTAATTATATTACTATTATATGGATAACTATATTAACTATTACTAAGAGAAGAGTTTTAGCAAAAAAAAATTAACTGAAATGAAAAATCTTGATACTAATTTTTTCAGTGCATACATGGTGGCTAAATTGGATCAATAACTTGCGAACAATAATTTATCTCACTAGATAATATCCATATTTTCAGTTTAGTATTGATAAGACGAGCTGACTGAAGTTGTTTTAAGTCATCTGGTAATTTATTGAATAATATTGAACCTATATACCGGAAATGTCTTTGGCCAACCGATATTTTGTCTGGTGGCATAGGTATGTGATAGACTGGTACTGATTTTTCTATTCAAATATAAGAATGAAAGAGCTCTGAAACAAAAGAGTTGTCTAGTATCTATCACATTAGCATCAAGGAATATCTGATCTGAGGGATACTTGCGGGGTATTTTAAGTATAATTTTAAGAATCCATTTCTGTATAACATTGATTAGATGCAAATATTTATCTCTAATACCACCCCACACTATAATACCATATTGTAATATGGATTCCACAAATGCATAATATATAGTTTTCAATTGGTGTAGTGTTAGGAATCCAACTAATTGTTTGAATCAATAAGTCATACCTCTTAATTTATTTGCGATAATAAAAGCCTGTAAATCCCACCTCAAGAAAGAATCAATATAGATATCTAAGTATTTGACTGAATTAACAACTTCAAGTGTGTGATTTTTCAAATTAATTGTATTGTAATAAGGTAAGGAAAGGATCTGTAAGAGGTGAAAGGAACTATTTTTGTTTTCGCAGCGTTCATTGTTAGTTTGTTTTCTTTGAACCAATCAAAAATCAATTGTATATATACTTTAGCGTATTCTTCAATTTCTTCCCAAGAGTTACCCTCAATTATAATAGCAGTGTCGTCTACAAGTGTTAGAATAACGACTTTAGAATCCAACTGAAGTAGACCATTTAGGTATATGATAAATATAGCAGGACTGGATTTTCTTGACTGTAAGTATCATCAATTTTCACTGGTTGACTTCTGTCTTTCAGGTAACTAGAAAATAGGTCTAATACTATACCCGTATACCTTGGCATTCAAGTTTATCAGGCAGAAGCTCATGGCTGACCAAATATGATTTCTTATTATCAACAGCTGAATAGACAATTGACATTAGCTCTGCAATAGCATCTTGCGTTGATTTGGCATCTTGAAACCCATATTGATGGTGAGATATTAATTTATTGTTTTTAAGGAAACTGGTTAATCGATTATTAACTGTCTTTTCAAAAATGTTTGCTACTGAAGAAATCGATGAGATTGGTCGGTAGTTTCTCCCGATTTATAGATAGCCTTCATGAAATGTCTTGGGACAAATTATTAATGAATGAAATGGGTTGAGAAATGTATTTACTGATTAATTTGAGAATTTCGTTAGAGATACCATCAATTCCAGTGGCTTTTTTATTTTTCATGTCGCCAATGAGTAATTCAATCTCCTTATGATCAGTAAGTTTCAAAAAAATAGTCGCATTTGACCTTGCATAACTTTTTGTATCACGGTTTTGTGGAATAGCGTTAGCCATTTTTGCACCTATACTTGAGTAATGTTTATTGAACCGATTTGCAATTTGTAGTTTGTTGGTTATGTCGGATCCGTTTTCTAATTTAATTTTTGTTGTTGATCTATTTGCATTTGGTTTTCCACAAAATTCTTTTAGAACATTCTAGTGGTTTTGGGGGATAATTTGTTTTGGTCAATTATGATTTTGAAATATTCGTGTTTAGTTTTTTTTTAGCAATAGCGTTAGTTTGTTTTTGTAACTGAAATATAACGTTTTTTATTACTATTAAGAGGATCTTCCAATAACTTTTTATGTAATTTATCTCTCTTGTTAATTGATGTTGATAAATCTCTATTTATCTATGGTTTATATTTCTTGGATGGTTTAATTGTTCTTGTTTTAGTAGCTTTTTGAATAGCTCCTCTCAGGGTCGTTATAAAGTTATCTGTAGCTAAATTAACATCATTCGCGCTATAAACATTTTACCAAGATATAGTCTGGATTATATTCGAATATTTTCATCGAAGTAACTATAGGTAAGTACGGAATCGTGAACCTGTTCATTTTTAAGATTTACAGAAATGTTGAAAAATGATCAGTTACGTTTGTTTTAATAATGGCTGGGAACATATTTTCAGTTTTATCTTTGCGGCTTTTAAAAAATATGTGATCAAAACATGAGCTCGACATCGAAGTTACCCGAGTTGGTTTGTTAATCAGAGATCTGAAACCCGCAGATGACATAATATTTAGGTTTTCTCTTTATTTTCGTGATCCAAAATATTGATGTTGATGTCGCCCAAGAAAAGGGTATATTTATTGGATTTAGCTATTTTACTCTCAATGAATTCATGGAGGTTTGTATTGAAATCATCGACGTTTGTGTTGGGTATATATAACAACGGCACAAAATTTTGATCCATTGCCATTGACATCCCCAATTTTTATAAATTCATGGTTCATATAGTGACTTCCACGGACGTACACAATGGTTCTATCATTTTGATTAAGTCGCTCACAATCACACAAATCATTTTGTAGCCATTTAAATTGAATGACTCGGGATCGTTAACTTTCTAGGTTTCAGATACGGCGATAAGACTAAATGCGTTTTTAATTTAAGATAGGTAAAGTTGTAGTTCATCAAAATGTTTGGAGATATTTCTTATGTTGCTATGAAATATTGTAAAACAAGCAGAATTATTGCCAAAGAGTTGAATGAAGGATTGAATGCTAGTAATTTCGTTCGTATTTATCGGTTGATTATCGTATTCAAGCATGAATTGATCTATTACAGATTATTTTTTCTTATTCTAATACTAATAATAGCTAATACAAATAATTGATAGTGAAGAGTTTCTGAAAGAGAATATGACGGAAAAAAAATATTTATATATAAGGAAAAGATAAACTATTCTGATACTTATGCAATGGGTAATTTTGTTCCCTTACTAAATATTTCGGGTGAATCCTTTTGAAGTTCCTTCCTGAGGGCTCAGTGCATTTTTCCTTTTTGAGGCGGATTCAGATGAGTTTTCTGGATATTCAATGATTTTTCCAGCATTTGTATCCTTTAAAAAATCCTTAGTTATATTTATAAGGCACACCATTAATGATAAGCTTGTTTTTCAACAGGGTCGTCTCAGAGTTTTTCCATTGCTTCCTTATACAAGACTTTTTTTCTTTCCTTTCTGATTCAGTTAGATAGTGACACACTGATATGTCGGTTCCTTTGAGTTTAGGGCAATTGCTTAGATTTTCCTGTTTCTTAATGTTCCGCAACAACTCCATAATCACTGGCCTTTTTCCAGTTGAGTTCTCGTTTAAAATTCTGAACGATTTATTTATGTCTGCATTTTCTAGCTTCATATCTAGCTTGTCTCGATTTCATCAGATTCTTCAATCCCAAAAATAACTGAATTGTTATCTTTTTATTTTCTTTTCGATTTCATCTTTTAATTCTTTATTTTCAGTTTCCAAGAATTCAACTTTGCTTTCCAATTCATAAACTAATTCTGATACTACTTGTAGATCGTTCTTGATAATTTTGATATCTCGTATTATTTCGTTCTTTTGGAGATAGATCGATAGAACAATTTCGTTTCCTCATCCATACCGTATTAATCTAACCGGTACATCTGCGGATAATCTCAAAGTCTGTCTACGTTTCTCATTCAGTCTGAGTCGCTGTTGAGAATTTCAGGTCCAAATGTCAGTCTTTTCTCGTTGATCGTGTAAATTCCTTCAGCGAAAAATTACAATAATAATGATAGTAATGATGCAGTTAACTACTATCCTCAGTAGCAACATTTAAATTTGATATTTTTCAAAAACCTTTACAGTTTTCGACTTACAGCAGAGGCAAAGTCTGAAATATGTGTATTTCCGCGATGTTTTGAAATCACAAAATAAGTATAACAACGGATTATCTTGGAACGTTGGATGATTTTGATGGAAAACGTTACACTCTAAAGTGTGAAATACATATTTTTTACAACTTTATTAGTTGCACTAAAAAATACACAATACTATTAATTCTATTGGTTCTGGTAGGTACAATAGAAGTCGGTGTCAAAACTTTTCAATGTAAAACTGGACAACTTCAAATACCAATAGAATAAACATTATTTTGTATGTTTCAGTACACCAACTAGGTGACAAACTCGGTCCAATTTTTTCATATTTATCTCATCTTTGGTTTACCTACATATATGAAATTAAACAATTAATTAGTTCCGTTGCCTCTCAATACACACGTCACAGAGTTCAGTGAGCTGACATTTATTTTATTTGTTTATCATACGGAAACTATCATTTAATATAAAGAATAATTATGGTTACAGCATACATAACAATTTGACAATACGATTTGGTCAATAATGAATTTGAATCTATATTTTTTTGCTTCATTAGCACAAAGTTGCCCTAATTCAGATCGTAAAGTCGATAAGTTGTCAATTAATAATTCATAATTTTCACTCATACCCACATGATACATTCTCTTTTTCAATAATTTCTATTTTCAGTAGCTTCCGACGCATTTTGTTTGATAGGAGTTGGAGTTATAGAGGCTTTATCTGTACGGAACGATGCATTTGAATCTACCTATGCTTGGTTTATTTCAAATTACGCTGCCAAAACAATCGAACTGCAAGAGAGATAAAGTTTTTCATAGAGAATTGAATTTTTGCGGTTAAATAAACATAGAAAGTTGTAGTTGTAGCACTATTTCTGCAAAAAAAAATGTTTATCAATTGTTTTACGCGAAATCGAAGATATGCAGTGCGTTTTATTGACAATCTTTAATTATATCGAAAATTGATGTGAAGAGTCTTTCTAACTCTTAGGTGCTTAGGCGCTATTAGTGGCACCCCGTTGTGCTTATGTTGGCATATGTCGACTTCTCAACGGCGCTTTGACTTCTTCGGGCACATCTCAGAGTCATATGTTTATCTGATTAGTTCTAATGAGAACGAAATCGGCGATCATATGCTTGACTCAACTGTGATGTGTTCCGAATGAAATTAAAGCAAAAGGGTTAGATGTATGCAATATAAGTATTGGTCTGTAATCAATCATATCAACGATGACGTAATGCAATGCGGGCTGGAGCCTTAGCTCACCGAGTAGTTGTTGTCATCGTTGTTAGGCACGGTAATTGTATTACCTTATGTCTACTGTTGACTTAAATAAAGTCTTTCTTACTTTAATTATATCATGTTTTTTCTAAATTATTGTTTTGTTTAGACTCTGGTCCCGATTAAACAAATTTTATATGTAGGTATGTATGTACTCGTATTTATATGCAAAGTTGATCCCCGACTAAAGGCCTATTCTCATCTAAGGGACAACAAGCGAAGCGCGCGGGGCTGCACGGCGCGTCAAAATGACGCTAACAATAGTTTACGTCTAAGCGGGAAATTTTAATTCTCTTTTCAAGAGCTCTTGGCGTCAATTTTTGTTAATTATTATTGTTAGGTATTTAGAGAATTATTTTTTTGGTTTTGGACGTTTCTTTAGTAAGTGAAATTCTGACAATCAGATATTGTTTTAACTTCTAACTTCTTTTAATTTCTTACTAAAAATTGACATATTGAGAAAAAATGTATTTGATATGAAAGTACGAAATACTCCATGTTTTACCAGTGGCGCAGCTAGCATGAGCATGGCACTCGATATGGATAGGGCCTCAAGCATAAAGCCATAGATTATGAAAGTTAGTCTTTTTCTGTGCTCCTACCTAGTAAATATTTTGATGAAAGATTTTATCAGACCATTTGATTTCCTGCGAACGGCATTCAAAACACAATAATACAAACAAGTACAAGTAAGATACCTATAATACAATACAATTTTTAAACAATAATTTTTATTTTGAAGACACATAAATATAATTGCGACATAAAACATTATTTATGAACAAAAAATATCTTATAATACCAAAAAGGGTTGATATTATGATGTAAAAAATCTGGTGTGTCCACTCACACGACTTTCCTACCGCTCGCAGGCAATTTCCAGTGAATGAAAAATTTTACGACGATAATAGCTGTAGTAAATTCAAAATCCTCTGGTCAAATAATGCTATCGCTCATTTTTTTTAGCATGTCAAGACAAACAAAAATGGTCATGTAACATTTTTTCGCAAGATGGAACGTTTAGCCAGAATATGAAGAAACATGTGGAAAATATGAAATTTTATTCATGCATAACTTTTTTTCTGCTTTTTCTCAGAGATGGCGCTGTGTGTAGGTGGTATATGGCTCTCAAAAGAATACTTTAGGCAAGTTTAATCAAAATCCTTAGAGCCGTTTTTGCGCTACAGTCTTGAGCCACTCTCTCGTTTTTTGGCTATAGCTCAAAACCCAGTGTATACAGGATTCTCAATCAGTGCCACCAGCGAGTGATATTGGTTCCAAACAAAATAAAAAAGAAAGCAACAAAATACTTCGTTCCGTTGCCCAAATAATGCTGTCACAGACAGACAGACGGACAAGCAGACAGACAGTCGGACAGACCATAGGCTGAAAATATGTTTATTATAAGTACTTAGAAAACTGAATCGTCAACATTTGTAAAAATCTCGAAAGGTACCGAAAATTTCGCACGATTACAATACTTTCCTTATACAGCTACTATAGTAGCGTAGGAAAGTAGAATCAAAGTTTAGTTAAAAAACAAATTATAATTATCGAAAAATAGTTTAAAATTATACCTACATATTAGGAAAAATTGAAAATCCGAAATATTTATTTATTAGCAAATATATTTTTTAAGGCTACACGAATACCAAGAATTTAAACAGACGAGAGAAGGCCTTCTCTCCTCTCGTCTCGCGGCAACACTAAAACACATCTATAAATCACATTAAAGACTTGTTTTTAAATAAATTGGTAGGGAAACATTTTAATTTTCACTCCAATGCACAAAAAGGAATCTTGATAACTTTCGATTACTCTCTTATGGCGTTTGCAATATGTCGACTGTACTTTTTACAAAATAAATATAGAAACTTATAATTTGTTTTGCTGTATTCGTAATTATGATTCAACGCAGACTTATGTTTCAACACATAGGGACCCCTATAATGCAAAATTTTTAATACAAAATTTTACAGCAACAGAACGCTAACCAATAATTTCGAATCTAAAAGAGATAGAAAAAAATGTAATCAAGAACATCAATTTGTAGATGAAAGTGTATATTACAAAGAGCAAAGCTTTTAAGTTGGACAAGGAATCCTGTTGCTATACAAACAGGTATTTTTAAGATAGTATTGGGTATTGATCATAAACAGATTTGCCTTTGATATTATAAATATAGAGGTGAGTTCTAGTTTAAATTTTCTTCAAGTAAACGGTAGATACTCACTAATAACATATACAGCTATAAGTTAACAATTCTTACCGAGACTATATTTCTTATAGTTTTTACTCTACTACTTAACTAGAAACCCTTCCTTTCATTGGCGTAGATATATACCTACGTATGGAAAGACATTCCTAAATTTTTGATGGGGTGTGTTTGATTTCTTAACGATGTATGTTAATTGCGAGGTTAATCGCGTCAAAATAATTGAAATATTTGTGCAGTCCTCAAAACAAAGAAACATTAGGATTTCAATTCAAGTTCAAAAATCATCCGATTGACTCAAGCGACCATATTCTTTATTGTATCCATTGGAGCAAATATGGCAATATTTAATAACTACGTAAGATGAACCTTTTATCTCAATTTTCAATGAACGAGTAGAAAATATGAGATTCCGTGAAATATGACCTTTTTCCTGCATTTTCCCAGTGATTTTCGAAGAGAGGAGGGTCAAGAGCTTCGAGCAGATTAATTGGGTGCAGTATGGCGAAATATTTGCAGCAAGAGAAAAAAATGGTATTACTGCGGATCACGTTTCCAGACCGTGTCATCTCTCAGTTGGACAATCAAAATTTCCCACCGATAGATTATTTTCTTTGGGGCAACGTGAAGGAAAATGAGTATGTCAACAAGTCACATACAGTTGAATGCTCTATAGAAGACATTATTCCCGAAATATAGCAACATTTATTAAACGTTATCTCTAATTGTCTGTAGGTAAATAATGACAGTGTGCCAGGCATTTTGTGGGTGGGCCGTTTGCTGGATAACGAATTCCATGTTTGATCGCAATTATTCCTTTTCAGGTTGAGTCATCCTTTATAGAATGTACTTATTGACATTATCATTAGCCGCCACCTTATACGCCTGAAGAGGTACTCATTGATATATTATATATTCCTCATGCATCAATGATAAAGGCTGAATAATATGCTAATCAATTGATTGCTAAGCACATGATCGCAAACCTGTGTGTTATTTATTCAAGTATATAATAAGTAGAGGCACAAGTATCTATATAGACAGGAATATGGTGTTTGTTGTTCTAATGAGGATTGCTGATTAAGGACAAATACTGCTCGGGGTGCTTGTTATTACACCATCGGTGATGATCGCGTTGGAGTAATAGTGGCAAATTATTATCCATCAGTATTTAGTGGTGTGTAGATAGTAAATAGTGGGAGTAGATGATTTGCTCAGTCCTTATAAAGACAAATAGAGCATATACGTCTGAAAACAAAAACAAGTACTGGCAATAAAAATAACCTTCTCAGATTACTAATTTAACAGTCAAAAGTATGGGCTAAAATAATTCTTTTAGACAAGTGATATTCCACACTAAGACTCTTGAAGTTTCCACGCGAGTCCTGTAATAAACTTCATTCAGTCAAAACCAATAGTAAGAGTGCGACCCTCGGAGTCTCCACATTGAACTTCCCAATAGATATACCAAAACATCAAATAAAATTAAAAAAAATCTATCATACATAAGTCTTTCTATATTGAATCAAATGATAAAAGTGATTATTATGAGTAGAGCCCATACCCCGAGGGTTTCGTAATTTAGGAGGTATTAAGATAAAGCAGTTTAAACTCAAACAGCCGTATTCATAGTGGTAAGTAGGTGATAGGAGAAAATATTAAGAATAGAAACAATCAACTGTTTCTTAACAAAACCAATGAAAACACAACAAATAAGACCTTGAGATTCCAATGATAAAATTATTAAAAATATATTTTTCATAATGAAATTAAATCTGCTATTGAAGCGCATCTATAGCCAAACTTTTATTAAAAATAGAAGAACTCGACCATAGAGTGAATAACATTGAATGTGAGAATATAATCATCCACAATAATATCGAAGCCTTAGAAATAACTGCCAAGAAAAATAATATTGTCATATTTGGGCTAGGAGACTCCCGCCATTTGCAGGGAACTTATTGGGCGAGAAGTATCTGATTCAAATAATTTATATAGATTCGGAAATAAAGATACAACCTCGTTAAAGTTGAATTCATACCATACTTAAGAAAACATCACATTGTTAAAGAGTGTAAACAAGTTAAAAGAAACGAGTGTTGGAAACTACGTCGATCTAACATATAAGCAAAGGTGCGTAAATTAAACTTTGAGACACCCATTACATAAAGCATAACTCGGTGGTATGTAAAAGGAAATAGATTGTTTAACAACAACAAAGCTTACACTATCGAGAAACTTGAGGATCACGAGAATACCGTCTATCTACAAGAAGACAAACAAACAGTGATCCATCGACCCCAAAGAAACCCCCCATCCTCTTATTCAGTCAAAAGTACGCAATATTCCAGCAGAAAGAAGTTAAAATCAGCCTTTCGGAATCTGAAAGTGATAAGACGATAACAAAGATATCTGTCTCTCCACAACATAAGGAAGGAATACGAAGTTTAAGGTCAGGTTCAACGAGCTCTCGCTCTTAGTATAGACAGGAATAGAAAATTATTTGATACAACTCTCTTTCTTTGAAGCGAGCCTATTGTGTACATGGTACATTGTGATTGATCGATACTACTTACGTGAATTTGAAACGCAACATATAGAAAATTTTGGGCTAGACACAATAAATGAAGGCTCTAAAATATTACAGGCCAATAAAAATAACTACAACTTCAAAATATTTTATATGAACATCCAAAGCATCAACAAAAACTTCATATTCTGTTCCAAGATCTTGAATGTGACAGTTCCATACTTAGTGAACCACTCGAAATACATGATGTAGATCTATTCAACATTAATCGATACAATATATTTAATAACTAGAGCCCTCATTATTTTAATTATAAAAATGGGGTCACCGCCTACATCAATACTTGCATAAAACTCGAACATTGTATTGAAGGAATATACATTGGAGAATGAAGTCCCTCAGTAAGAAATTGTATCTAAATAACAATAGAAAATTAGTATCGATGCATTTTAAAGATCACCAAAATCAAATAAGCAAGAATTTGTTGACGTATTACAACGATTACTAAATAAATAACGAACCAATCCAGAAGATACCTATATAATAAAATCAATCTAGTAAAGCCCACTAGTTACACATCAAGTATAAATAATAAAAATACCTGAGTTCCTCGGCAATCTAACTCATGCATAGACCACAAATTTCGTTAAACAAATGTTGACATAAGCAATAACATTATTCCAATTCTCCTTAGAAAATTTAACGATACATTTTTTGCAATTAATTGGGATCCGGTACTTGCTATCCAGATATAGCAATGAGTAAACTCACTGATATAATTTTGAAAATTTTTGAAACAAGTACGAAATATCGTGAACTAAGAAGAAAGTACGACAAAATAGCTCCATGAATGACGAAAAGTCGTTTAAAATTAATAACGGAAAAAAACAAAATAAGTGCCAAACTACAAGAGAACCCAAATAATTTGAAACTATATAACAAATACAAAAGATATAGAACAAAACGAATACGTTAAAACAAAAATGCAGATTTAAGTTTTAAAACACTCAAGTAGAAGCTAACAAAAATAACACAAAAGAACTTTGGAACATAATGACAATAATAGTAATATTTGAGTATTTAAGTAAGTACAACAAAAACGACCAAAAAGGTATACAAAAATAAAAATGACTTAGGTGAAGCATGTAGGTACTGATAGGATTTTATTGTAGGTACTTGATGTATTTAGCTTCCTTTCTGTATTTTTATATTAGCAGACACCGATATTAATTTGCAACAACGCTTTGTTTTAGTCGACACACACGGAACACTTTATTTCAAATCATTTTGTTCTACAAATAAATCATAGAACAAAGTTACACAAAATGTGATAATATGCATATAATATAAACATAAAACACTTTGAAAATGTTATAAAACTAATGGAGTTAACAGGTACTTATGGATAAAATAGCTAATGAACTCAATAATATTTTCAAAATTTGGGAGAAAATCTAAAAACTATATTCTGCCCAGAAAAGCTATAACAGACTCGTTGGTGTTGATGTTTGAACCAATTGATTTCTTAAAGAAACAAAAACTGTAATTGACAATCTCAAAATAAAAAATCGTGTTGGTATGGATAACTTGAAGGCTGAAACTATTTTAGTCTAGAACCACTAACATACCTACTAAACAACTACGTGAGTAAAGGTGTTTACCCTTCAGCCTTCAAGCAGTCTATTATAACACCCTTGTATGAAAATGGAGATGCCACTTAGCTACCAACGACAGAACGATATCATTAGATCGACATATCTCTAAAATATTCGGAATAATTGTCAAATTACGACTCGATTCATATCTACAAAAATATAAAAAAATGTTGAATTATCAGTTTGTATTTAGAGCAAATACCTACATTTACGGAAGATGCAATCTAGCCCTCACACAAAAACACTAATTCCTTAAAATAGTCGAATCCATGCATCTATATATTTATAGATTTGTGTAATGGGGGTATAATCAGTTTTGCTGAGGATATAGCCATTTTCTAGGAGATTGATAACTGGCTTCCAGTGAAAAAGATCATCGAAAACTACTTTAAAATAATAATAAACTGGCTGAAACACAGGTTATTAAGTCTTAGGGCCGGTTTCATAATGAATCCTTAATGGGAGATTAGTTAATTCTCCAATTTGATTAAGTCATATCTCGATAACGGAATAAAAATTTTGCATTTTTCAATAACTTCTACAACGTTAGTTACCATCTCTTTCGTTTTTCTAAAGTAACTTTGAATTACATGTCCAACCAAAAAAATTATGAAATATTTAATCTAGGATTAAAACTAATAAGAGATTAAATTTTATTATGAAATCGGCCCTTAATATAGAAAAAAGCAAATATGTATTTACCTTTCAGTTGCTCGCACTCCTCACTTTTATAGGATCGGCGTCTTTGTTTGAGCAAAAGTTGTCAGCATATTATCTGAAACATAAATTAAATACTTAGTAGTAATGGATCTACATTTGAGATGGGACCTACTTACTACATATTGAGATATAATGAATAGACTAAGAACAATTTTGTATAAATTCAAGGTTATGGAAAGTATACTTACTATTTAGCTAGTTGAAAGCCATCTCCGCTACTCAACAACTCAACAGTTTGGGGAGGGACATCAAGAAAACATATTCACCCCTTGGATTTTACACAATGCAGGTTCCTTGAATTTATAAGTGTTTGGAAAAAGGTACCTATGGAAATTCTTGATCTGACAGCCGTCAAAAAGACTTGTATTATATGGCTGCATTGATGTTGAAAACCACCACAAAAAAAATACGTATTTACTTGGCCTCAAAACTTACAGTAAAACTCCTGATTCAATTAAAGTTATGCAGCCAATAAACCATTTCAAGAAATCTCTAAGTACAAAAGTTCAGAAATCTGACGATTCAAAGTAGCCTTTAAAGTGAAATAAAACTGTACATCTTGTACTTGTTTCATATTTCTCCTCTTTTTTATTCTATTATCCTTTATATTTATATAATAAAGTCTTAGGACCGAATTCATAATGAATCCCTAATGGGAGATTAGTTAATTCTTCAATTTGTGTAACTAATATCTTGCCGGAATAAAAATAGTGCATTATTTGATAACTTTTACGTCAGCCACCTTATCTTTCTTTCTTTTAAAATAACTTTGAATTATATGTCCAATCAAAAAAATTATGAACTTCTTAATGTTGGATTAAAATTAATAGGAGGTTAAATTTGATTATCAGCCCTTACTCAATTATTTTTAATTCGGTGTTTTATATATATATATATATATACATAAAATGTTAAAACTGCTATTGTAAATGTGCTAGTATGCGTTTCTCTGAATGAGTGTACTAAATCATCTCTCGTTCATTTATTAACAATCAACTTTTACCTTATATCCAATCTATTTTATTCTTATTTTGTCACCTTTATTTACTATTGTTCTGTTCTCCTTTATGTATATATTTCTAGTGAACAAGTATATTATTATTATAATATTATTCATAATCAATCTTAGTTCAGTACTAGTTTAGTTTGTTTGTTAGTTACTATGATAACGATAACAACAAATGTGACAGATTTAGTATCTAATTAAACTAGTACAGAACTAGGATTGGTTATAAATGCAGCTGAAAGTCTTTATTGAAGAATTTTTAATGTAGATATTTTTTCTTATGAGTATTAATAATGAAAATTCATTAAAAAAGTTAGTACGGGAGTAACTGAACTCACGATCCAATGATTTCAATGATCCGCCTTCCGGTTGCATTGATATGATTATGTTAGAAAATCAGTACAACCATTTCACTTAGGAAATTTTATAATATTATGAATCTATGCATGTATGATTTTTTTTATTGATGCTAATGATAATATGATTAGACTAGAATAGCTAGTAAGCATTAATGATTCTAAATAATATTGGAATAGTTTTTTAATCTTCCTTATCAAATTATCAACTTTTTCTTTATCTGTCTTCCTTCAACAGATCTCTTAATTCATCTCAATCTTCCTATAACGGTGTTCATTCTCCTTCTTCGACCGTTCTAGCGCAACCATACTATTTTTTTACTTGACAATGTGCTCAAGTAACTGTGGTAACGCGTAAAGTTAAATTGTATCAATTATTCAGTTTTCATTTATTTCAAATTTTTCAAATTGTTTATCAGAGATTGAAGACTAAATTAGCTTAAAAATATTCTATATACCTATTTGGAAAATTTCATGCACTTATTCCCCTAAGTTCCTGGTATTATCTTTAACTGAGAATACGATATGCAAATAGTTTCTGTAAAATCATTAGACAGCTTAACATACATGGAACAGCTGAATCGAAGCACTACGTTCAATGTTCATCGTTTGAAATATGGGGAAAGTCTTTTGGAAAATCACAATCATTATTACAAATTAACGGCTCAGCTTGCCGAGCTGCTAATGTTTCTTCGGCATGCATCTTGCTTAAAACTTTTAATTGGTACGACCGATAACGAGCCGTTGTCGCCAAAGTTTCCTCACCACGACGTATCCCCCTTCTTCGTTCTAATCGTCCAACGGCAGTCGCGAATATGTGTCCAGCTTAGCGAATACCGGCTCCAATAATTGCATTCAGCAATTCGGTGGCAAGTCACATTCCAGTAGTTGTAAGCTTTAGATGATGGGCAAATTTCTGACCTAATCATCAATTATATAAATCAATTTTTACTTGAAGCATAATATCGAGTGATCCAAAAAAATAATAGTTTTCGCAGTGTGCCACGGAATTTTAAATTGAATGATCTGAAATTGCACAGTATAGAAATAGGAGCAGAAATATTCTATTGAGCTATACTGAAAGAAATACACCACCCGCGGTACTAATGTAATGATTATAACAAATATTGAAAATGTCTTTAATATGTTCATCCAAATATTTGTTTCTTTTCATACCAAAATCACTATGTAATTAGTAATCGACGTGGATAATCAATGTCCTTACTGTTGTTCAATTGTAAATTTCAGTTCCTTTTAATTATTTGGGTATTGGATACTCTTGTTCTGAAGACTTATAAAATGAAAAAGATCGATACAAATGTGAGCAAAACTTGTCTAAATATTTTGTACTTTACATACATTTTAACTGAATTGTTGAAGGTATTTGAATCGTCTTCTGATTATTATCTGACAGTGCAATGTTCTTTGAAATGCTTACAAAATTATTGTAAATATTAATGAATTTCTTTAGTGCAGAGCCATCAGAACGAATCAGAATATACATGACAGGGCAGATATCTACAAAATTTAAAAATGATCACAATGATATGCATTTATCTTTTTTACGATGAATTTGTAAGAAAGTAAAAAATCTTTCAGCATGCCAATTTATTTATTATGTGTGTTCACCGTTATTGCGTTGACCGTACGCTCATTTGAATAATCATCTAAACACACCCAATAATTATAACATGGCAACTAATTACTATCTGACTCTAGATACGAAGAGATTCCATTCTTTTTATATTAAGTCCTACCGCGTTCTTCAAAAGCACATTATATCAAACAAAGCTGAAACATGCCAGCCCAATCAGACTATCTTTCCTTTCAGATTTTCCTTTGATCACCTCCACGGGACAGACAACCGTACATTTTAATTTTTATGAATTATGAGACCTTGAGTATAATACATATTATAATATTGTTCATCAAACAATTTCTAATGAAGAAAACGCCCTTAACATTTGAAAAAACAAATGCCAACATGAATATTAATAAATTCACGAATATGTAGCAAATACTCCATTCTCTAAGAAGTCTTCAAGTTATGCACTTTTATAACACTCCCGCTCCCAAATAGTCTATGAAAGTCAAACAATTTCTCATTTCCGAGTAAAAGAATAGTGAAGAAGGTCCAGCCAGAGGATAAGATTGCCAATGTTCTCTGTTAAGAAACATTTCTTACCCTATTATATTTCCATTATGTAACAAACAAAGTGAACACCAAGTCATTTAACGATCGCAGGCCAGCATCAGATACTCATTAAAACAACAACATGCGTTGATGATTACACTCTACGGGTCAGAGAAGTAATAACGGAAAGTGATAAGACCTTACTTACGTCTGCAGCTTATGGTTACAGTAGCTGCCTTTCCAAGTTTTATTCTTCTAGGTACATGCAGCTGGACTCAAAACAGCCCAATAGTTATAAGGATAGGTATCTTCTCTAAGTTAATTGCTATGTTTACCCGAAGGGATCAGTTCTTCTTCTACGTCGGTGTCGGACCAACTTTTCTAATATTTATACAGAATAAAACAGAATCTTATTCATTTATGCATTTTAAATGTTCTACATCGAAATTAAGTTTCCATAAAATAAAAGATAACATTGGCGAGACGGATGAGAAGAATGAGACGAAAATGTTTTCATCTAAAGGTGATATTGTAGCTGGATTCATGATGAATGACCGTGTATGTAAAATATAAAATATTGGATATAAAAAGGAGATTAACAATTTCATTGAGAACATGTTAGAAGTAATTTATTATTCAGATACATGCAATAAACCTAACTTTGATAATTTTAACTCGAGTATCAGTTTAGGCTCAAGACTGACAGAGCGACAACACTGTACCAAATTGACGTTTTGACAGCGACGATTGTGCGATAATCGCGTTACAGTTGCTATTTACGTGATAATCCACCGGAGTCACGATGGCTGTGGGTTAAGGTTAAGGAAATGCGTTCCTAGCCGGCGAGAGGACATCGTGAGCGCGGGTTCGAGTCCCGACAAAGCCATTGTTATTGTTCGTGCACAGGTATCTTCTATACTTCTTTCGGGAATATGTATTCTAGTAGTAAAAAAAGTAAAGTATCGTAATTGAGCTTGCAAGGAAAGTAATTTCATTTTACCATAACGTTTTCAGGTAAATTTCTTATAGAAATATACCTATTGCGATCGTTCACACTTTTGAATTTCGAAAAAATTTCAACGGCATGTTGTTATATGTCTATAAGTTAGTCCAAAAAAACATTTGGTTCAAAATATATATATATATATGGGATATTACGAAGTTTGTTAACACGATAGAGGTCGCAGTTTTGAAGGTATCAAGTTCAAATTTGCTACAAAAATCAATCTCTCAAATATCTCGGTCGAGTTCGTTATTGGGCAATATCGGGTAAGTAGTTTCAAAATGGCGACCATTCAAACATTTAAAAAATTATCAAAAAAGAGCAGTAGTGTAATTATTATTAAAAATAATTAAAGGTTATAGATATAATCAGTACCTACAACTTTTGTTCAAAGCAATTTTTCATAAAATACACAGGTAAAAAAAGAAAAATTAATAATTAAAAATAACAAATATTGATAAAACATGAACACTCAATATAAATTTGATGTAATTGTACATTTTCTGGAGATCTTCATATAGACCCTGATTAAAAAAAAATATAGTATATTTATTGAAAAGAAATAGACGAAAAAAAATCGGCCTTGAAGTGGACTCGAACCCTGTCTGCTTTTCCGCTGACTACAGGCCATCGGGATTTTTGATTTTCTGCGTTACAAAGTATATTTTGATGATCTGAGCTCCAGGCATAGTTAATTGTAACTTGGCACAATGATATGGAATATGGAAAATAAATTCTTAATCTGCATTCTTCTCACTGTAGTAGGTAATATTACACCTTTATGTGTGTTTGATTCTTTTTTTACTTAGAAACCTAGACATTGAATAAAACCAATTATTAATTTACTTATAATGTATAATATCATTCATCAATAATGCAATAATCATATTCAACATATACAACATTTATATATTTTTTGCCACACATAGGTACCTACATTGAAAGCTCAGTCGTGATGCATAAGTGCTTTATATTCACATCTTGAATATTGCTTCTCATTTTTTCAGGTAGTTTCGGTCAAAAAACACACGTGTCAAATATATCGAATTATTATTAACGCCAATTTGGTATATTCTACGATTTTTCAAAGCGACTGTGAACTTTGACTGGGTCAGCTCAAGCGCCAATCAAATGAAAATAATAATTCACAGGAAATTAATTTCCTATTATTAACATAGAACAGGTATTACGAACAGTTCCATATTTGTTTCAAATTGAACTTTCAAAGCACGAGTTGTACAAAATAATCTATGTATATATCTACACGTGAACATGGAGCGAAACTAAAAATCGCTATACAACTAGTAATATGTCAAATTAGTGTTGCCAGATCCGAGATATGTGATTACCAGAATATTACTCCGAAATTACCAGAATTTAGGAAAAATTACCAGATCCATTTTTATATACAAAAAATGCATATAAACCTGCATAGAGCAACTTTCCCCTAATCTGTGTTATAGAAATGATAAAAGACTAAAGAATCGTATACTCTTAAAATATTGTACTACTAATTATCAGAGAAAACAATTAAAATATAATAATCAATAACAACAATAAAAAAGCATAACTTCAATGAATTAAAACAGGCATTCAAATAAGTATTTTCATAAATATTTGAAATTATTATTGTCTAATCAATTTTCACTTCAGAATCATCATCATAATCCTCGTTTTTACCTTGCACATTCGACATCTCCTAAAAAATCGTCTTTCATGTCGTCATTTTTTATATATTATCTATAAACGGTTAAATTACCGTAGATTATCCAATTACCAGGAGCCTATTACCAATTACCAAATAAGTTTCAAAAATACCATAGATTCTGGTAATTACCAGGCGTCTGGCAACACTGTGAATTCACTCTAGGACTGGTTTTTGACCGACTCCACAACGGAGGAGGTATACAGTTCGACTGTGTTTTTTTAATGTTTGTACGCGCGTCTCGTACCTATAGTATACATAATACTTCCAAGAGAGCTGAGAAATGATTCAATGTTAAATAAATTAAACATCCAGCACCACTTGCTCCAAAAAACTGTCCTCGAAGGGGCTTTTTTTTTCAAAAGTTCGAAGAAAATTTCTGACGGCAAAATTAAAGAAGAGACCATTTCCAGCAACATTTGTATTGGACATTTTTCAAACAAGATTTCGTTAGTTACAGCTGTGGTAAATTCTGAAATATGTGTATATCCTCTATGTTTTGAGAACTCTGAATAATAATAAGTATATATAACGATTTTGATGACTAGTGATAGATACTCTCAGAATTGTGAAACAAAACGCTTTGACAAAAGCTAGAACCGCATTTATTACACTGCACTGAAAGATACAAACAAAATCATAAGGCTGTTCGAGCAGTAGTTTGGAACGGTTTGATAACAGTTTCCAAGTGGTTTGGGATTTTGTTGCTCGAACACCAAACTGCAGTCTGCAAACTACCCCTTCCACTTTCTTACATTTTCGTCGTCATAGACCAAATGACTATGCCGATAGATATGTTTTATGACCAAAGATAAGAGAAAACATCAATGAAAGACTGATGGACAAAACACAAACCAGGGTTTATTTTTGGACTGTGGTAGTGTTCTCTGAAAAAGATTTCTCCAACAACAGAGAACACTATACCCTAAGAAGAAGAAGATGCTTCAACTGCGCCTGTCTCAAACTGAGTCCGGACTAGTTTGGAAATCGTCAAACTACTGCTCGAACATCTTACTAGTAGTTGGAAATAAATTATTTATCGTAAATTGAAGTAAGCAGGCGTCTGACGGTTTGGGACTGGTTTGAACCGCTGCTCGAACACCCTTAATATTAACTTTGTGTCAAATGTCTTCTGTCTACCTATAAGTGCGCAAGTCCAAAAGTATCAGCACCAGTAGAATTAAAATTATTCTGTATTTTTCAGTGCACCAACTACTAAAGTCGGTTCTCTTTTCTGTTTATTACCTACTAATAGTCTTCAGTGAATATAAATAACATTTACTTATACCGATATAAAACATATTTACACATTTTTGTGTCTTAAATTATTTCACATATCTAAAGTAAAATGTTGGTACGGTTGATAAGAAAAACTCTTCTTATTAATTTTGTCAAGTTCCATCTATCTGAGTTTTTCTTTGTAAACATTATGTTATCATTTATTGCTAGTTTTCTTATCCAGACCCTATAAAATTGTCAGTTGATATAGCTTCAAGCACATGCAAAATGGCCATTACATTTACAAATATATCTTCTCCATAAGTATCTTTCAACGATATTGCAGAACTGATATACCATGTATACTCAATTCCGTACACATAACTCGAGCATACAACATATCTATCTACAATGATGATGTTCCTCTTCCGGCCATTATAAGAATGGAGGCGAACATAAAAATAAGATTAGCCATCGATCGAGAATGCTGGCCCCGTTCCAATATGTGCAGCGTATGAAATGCAAAAATTGGACATCATTTATATTTATGACTAGAATGGAAGTTTCATAAGGGAATCTGCATTTAAAGCGATATTCCTGTCAATATTTGTATGAAAATGTTGTGTTTGCGAAGCAGGCATATAGCTGCACAGTAGGAGCCCATGCGTGTGTCAGAAAGAGATGTATTTGTCGAATTTTATGATATTATGTTGCAATGAACATTCATTTGTCCAAGAGATGATTCTAGAATACCTTAACGTTCGAGTCACAAGATGAAATGCTTATATGACCTCTCTACAGAACATTCTTACCAATAGAGAATCAGCCTAAAGATACTATTAAAATTTGGTATTTGCTGAGCAGTAAAGAAATATATTTGGATGCTCTGTAAAATCTCGTTCGAATAACTTGGTGCCTTACTTTTTATAATGGTTTGGTTCACTGCTGTACAGAATCAAACTATGACTAAAGTAAACTTAGATATTTTTAGATTACAAAAAAAGTATGCCATGTATAAATATATGTATTTACAAAACTTTTTCTGTACATTGAGATGGCGTATATCCTTGCGATGCCCTTATTGACCGAGTTCTATTCACCCACCTTTTCAGTTCTTTATTTTTTTGCGTCCGTTGAATCATATATTTTTTCAACACTAAGGTACTTATTCGAAGAAAATATTTTCTGCCATCTTTACCTACTCCAAAAATTTTGGGATTGAATACATTAACCTCAAAATAGTCAAAACACAAACACAACGATCCTTTTCAGAATGAAATAAGATAGTCTCTACCTTCATTGAAAAACTTCACAAGTCCCTTTCGCTCTCATTTATCTCTCTGATATGTAAATAGAACGAATCAACGTGCTGTTCACCCATGTACGTTGAACTTTATGTCTGTATATAGCAGCGATTTGAAAACACTTTGGTGACATCACTCAAAAGCTTATATTTTCAATAAAAATGGAGCACAATTTATTTTTTGCATCCTGTTTTTGTTGTTGTTTTACTCTCATAATATTCAAACGTTTTGCGTGATGTTTGATGTCAAATGGGAGAAAAAAAAGTTCAAAGTAATAGATGTGTTGTCATAATGTTTGCGTGTTTGAGAAAATAAATAGACATTTGTATGTATATACACATTGGCAATGTTTGTGTTTGCTAAATGATTTAGAGATCTCAGTTGCGTATTTCATTTCATAATTTGATTAAATATGTATAGCATGTTTATTCATTCTAGAGTAATCTCAATGGAGAGCATCAAACTAATAAGCAAATTATTACTCAGAAATAAACAGCCAAAATAAACAGACGAATCGGATTAAAAGTTTTGTTTGGTTTACATGAAGTAAGTCAACTAATATTTCATTGTAAATTTACCTGGTTTTATAACATGCGAGAAATTATTTCATGTAATAAATGTAACAAATAAAGAGCATATATGCCGTCTTCCTGTTAACTTTACCTTCTAAGAAATATAATAAGAGAATTCAGCTCTTAAGAACAGAGATATTCTGATGCTTTTGAGTTCATGGCGTGGTATTTTGATACACAACCGGATAATTTTCTGTCTTAATCTGTAAAAATATTTGTAGGTCTTTCAAGTTATTGTCTCGAAACCAAAAGGCCACACAGAATTAAATGTTAGGAGCAGCTGATCGGTAAATGGACCTAATGATAAAGTCGTCCAACATTCTTGTATAAACTTACATTTTCCACATGCAATTACAATTCTTATTCTACGGCCCATAAAGATTATAACTGATATGTGGATATGAGTCCTTCAATATTACAGAACATGTGTAGCCCATTGGTTAAGCTCACGCCTGATAATCTGGAGATCCTCGGTTCGAACTATGCGAACTATAAAATCAATATTTACCGATCTACCGATCGCAATACATTTTAACTAGCACATATTTGAACTAAGATTAAATTTATTTAGACTCACTCTAAATCCTGTATTACACGAGCAAAGCTCGGTCGCCCAGATATTAATATATAATATATGAACATAAAGTTTTAAAGAATGCTCAAAAATCACTAAAACATTGAATTTTAAAAGTGGGCTCTGGTTTCTTCATAGAAAATTCACAAGTAATATTCCGTCATTTAGAACCTTTTTTGTATGAAGAAACCATAGCCTACAATTAAAATTCTATGCTTTAGTGATTTTTGAGCATTTTTAAAAACTTTGTGTCCATATGTTATATATTATTTTGAAGGAAAACAATTGAGGAATTTAATGAGATAATAAAACACAGGGTGTTTGAGTCGTATATCCATTACCATACACCGAAAAAAAAATCGTGCACCACTGGATTCTACATAAAATTCTCTATGGGTTAAGTTTTCAATTAGACATTATCGCTGAGAAACTTTGTAGATCTGTGGGGAATCCAAAAAGTGTGAATTTTCAAAAATGCCCTTTAACTTATGAACAAAAGAAGTTAGGCAAAATCTGTTCACAAAAAACGACACAAGAACGCGAAAACCGCAAGGTTCTATCTTCAACAACACCCGAGATACCTGGCAGTCACAACCAAAATGGGATGCACTGTACTCTATTGCTGACTGGCCGGACTATCGCTGTTTCAACTCACTATGAAACTCACTTTGCGAAATGTATTTCCTAATCTTTTTACAAACAGAAACGCGCATAAGATGCACCTCTAGAATCGAGATTAAAAATGAGACTTGGTAATGTATTAAGGTGCATATGTTCCATGTACGTGAAATCCAGTACGCAAAAGAACTATGCAAAATATCACACACAGGGCAGATCCTTTTCATAGCTTAATATTGCATAAAATTCTCTTCCCAAAAGCCTTTTATATGCAAATTCTGCCACCAAAATATGACACTCTCTGTGGCCGACTAATTTCAGATGAGAATGACTTTGTGTGTCACAGCAGCGACCACTCGACCCTGTTGAGCACTGAAAAGGTATGTGTGGGTGGTATGCAATAAGAGAGCAGTCGCTCTGGTGGTTGCGGGGCTTGTTTAACGTAAACAACGCATGCCGCCGACGCGATTCTTCCATGTAAACTGCGGTAATTTTATTTAGTGGAGCTTGAGCTTGCCACACCGGGAAGATAAATACGTGATTTCTGCTGCTGCTGCTGCTGCTGAGCCGAGCGAAGAATTCTCATTTTAAGTCGTCGAGAATTCGAAAGCTACTAGGTACTAGGGATAAACTTATTAGCGTTTTATATTACTCCGTGGTTTGAAAATGAGTCTGTATCCGTACGGGTCGGATTCTCGGATGGCATGGTGGCATTTTCCGTCAGAATTATTCGTGGGAGTTGAAATTATTTTATAATTTGATTTGCAAATAATAATTTGATGAAATCACACACCTCGATTGTTTTAGGATAATATACAAGTAATGGTTACGAAGGAAGGGGGATGAAATGAATGTATTGTAAACCAGATAGAATAGAGAAATATCACAGGGTTGCCTTTATTAGACTAATCACTGAAATAAAAAAAAAAATGATATTAATTTCATTGATTGTCTTTGATCTAGTATGAATTGAATGAATTTTATCTCGTAGTTTCAATGGATTTTCTAATTAAATTGACCTCAGATTCTCAAAAACTTACCAGTTTCTCCTTTCTGAGTGATTCAGTGGCTCTGATGAATAAATCATAATGCTTTAAGCATTTAAAGCATGTTTGTATTTCTGGTCGAATTCGGAATAAGGAGGCTTACCACAGTAAACGTACTTCAATTCTGATGACTATAACACAATGTTTTAATAATAGTTAATATCGTTTTCTAAGAATAAAAAATCAAAACTAACCTTCAAACTGAATATTAACTTGTCATGGTCATTAAGAAACTAGATCATTTTTTTTTCTTCAAACTCTTCTGAGAGATATTCGAGCCCCACAAAGTGAATGGTCGTAAATTTTGAAAGCTGTTTTTTCATCAGCATTATCTACTTGCAGATTCAGTACCTATTGATAAGCTTCACATTTTATATCTTATCATAGCAAAGCAAAGAAAACTGGCCTTGTATACATACCATAATTAACCAGCCTTAGTTTTGCATTTAAAAGGCCTTCCGACGCCAATTGTATGCAAGACGGATATGCGGAAGCGGAGAAAAAAAGCAAGAGGCAGCATAGAGCATCAAGCAAAGCTCAAAGGTTTGTTATGCTTATTGGCCGTGTGCGTTGCGGCAAACGTTTTGATAAACAGTGCAGCCGACTTTTCATTAAGTGGATCAGAAGCTTTTTACCCTTTATCCATCAACGTTTCTCGCCGACTGTATACCTACTCTGATTCTTGCTGAACAGCCCTCAAAACTGCGAATATTTATTCTCGCATTTGAAGTAGGTACTTGGAATTGTAAATACATATTAATGAGAAATTGCATGCTTTACATATTTTATAGAATATAAATATACTAGAAATTATTTTTATTCGCAACGGCCACAAAAGTTTTTTCGAATGCATATTTGAAACAAAAATAGTAAAAATCATGACAGCTGAATTCAAATTTACTTCAGTACTTTAAGTTTGGGTATAATGAATTTAATATCAATCCCCATCAAAGGAGAATAAGAAAGAATAAGAACAAATATTATATAGTAAATGACCTGCTTAGAATAATAAATAAGAACATAATTCTCTCAATATCTTGTAAATTTGATAAAATTTCAATATGGCCTAAGCATGAGACTTATAATACCTGGTATTCTCGTAAAAAATTATCACCTGAAATCACAATGGAAGTGGGTGCACGAAATTTTGTTAAAGAACTTCTTATAATAAGTAAAATAAAAATCGGATATAGACAATATATTTAAGTTCTCAAAGAAAATTTTCAAAAATTAGGACATTAGAGGTATTCACTGACTATCAATTAATCACAAGCTTAAATTGTCCATTAAAAATATATTTTTTCTACATGCATAAAATGAATTTCATACGTAAATAGTCTGTTAGGCTCCGCCTCAACCATTTGGAACCCCCACTACATAATTTTCACAACTCAAATAGAAAGTGTCCAGAAAAAAAATAATTTTATCAACAAAAATATTGTGAAAACACGTCCCAAAACCAATTCTTAAATCGAAAGCTCAATTTTATTATTCTTGCTGATCGAAGAGGGCCGACATCAAATTTTCTTTTAAAATTTTAAATTGTATTATTCATTCCTCGTCTATTAACAACTTAATTTATTACAATATTCCACAATATCCCCCTCGCCATTTTAATCTGTTTCATACATCTATACCAAACACAAATTACTATTTGAATTCCCCTTTACATCGATGCTTGAAAAGTTTTGACTCCATTTTTGACCGACGAACCCCGAACGGAGGAGGTATACAATTCGATTGTCTGCTTTATTTGACCGACGAACCCCAAACGGAGGAGGTATACAATTCGACTGTCTGCTTTATTTTTTGATTCTTGCGCGTCTTTTATATAGTAAACGAGCTCCGATTTTGATGATTTTGGATTCATTTGAAAGGGGAGGCTTGAGAAATGGTCCCATATTTATAAAAACGCAAATTCGAAATCTCCTTCCGTCCGAAAACCGCCCCCGAATGGGTGGTGGGGGCGAATTTTCTCGAAAATCCAAAATTTGAGTTGGTATAATTAAAGATAGGACAATATCCGGAAACGTTTAAATTGAACATTTTTTCAAAAGTGTTACGGTTTTCGAGATAGACGCATATTAAATATGTATTTTTGCTATGTGGAGAGGGCAAGGCAAGAGATTGATATTTTTTCTGGCTCTTCAACTACCTTTGTGAACAAACTTAACATTTTGTCCCGCCGTCTAATTGATATTGATATATGTAATATTCTCTTTTTTATAAAATATTTTGTAATTTAGTTATGATATAGTTATTATAAATATGACTGCTAATTCTGGGTTCGTCCTGTTTGCATTCCAGTTTGTGAAAATAAAAAAGCCAAAGCCACTGAGCTCATATTGAGCAAAGAACTCTTTCCAAAATTGCAACTATATCGGCTTAATAGCTCGCACTATAACATATTTTATCTAATAATTAAATAATGTTTATACTATGTAAATATTTTGTACAATGTTAATCATTTCGACTCGATTCAACATTGTATGGATGAATTGTGATTAAATCACAAATGGGGTAACTCTTTCAGTAAACAACAACAGCAGCACATATCCTAAAATTAAAATATCTGCGATTCTATATTTATATGTAAGTATTCCAAATCAAATCGAAACAAATTTAAACTGATGCAGAATGCAATAAAACATGTTATATAATAATTATTGTTTATAACATAGGTGGTAGTCATTGTAAGGAATTTTATAAACAAAAAATATTTCTTGTAATAACGATTGGATAAATGATTACTTTGTTAAATTCAAATTATGGTTAGAGAACTTAATTTTATATTTCATTAACAGCAATAGATAAAATAATTGCATTGTATTGTATCAATGGTAGATATTAAATATACATATATTGATTTCCCATAAACGTGGACATGTTATTTATTTACCAACAGTCGTTACATATTTACATTTATACCGATAACTGAAGTTGATTACAGTCATTCGTAGAAAAAATAATCTATACTATTTTGATTTGTTGGTTCCATCAATGTTAATTGGATTTCTGCCATGTTACCATATAATTGAAATGATATAGGAAAGGGGGAATAAAATAAATCTCGTTTGCTTGCATAAGTTTTTGAATTAGTTTTGTTGTAGAGAGCTCTATCCTGAAATTAGTTGACCAAATTCAACAGAGAAGCAGTATAAATTTATATTTTTTGTTTGCTTTTTTTATGTTCTGTATGTTTACTCATTTTGCCTGGTAAATGAACTCATTTCAATGATTCTATCATCCCAAAAAGCAATGATTATAAATGGCCCCATAAAAAATTGATCACTTTTCAATTAAACATTATCTAGAAGACTTTCTACAATTCGACCAAAAATATTCTACTTGTTTTTTGCTTATATGTCCCTCAATTAATTTGAGGTGTAGGTGAACAGCAAAGTTGTATCTAATACAATTCTCATACGATTATCAACTGTATATACCGTTCTTGAATTATTTTTCCTGCAATTGAAATACTCCAATCCAGATAGGAATAGGCTTCGTTTCACTATTACTGTTGATTAGACGACTCAGTACGATATTGATGACGGCAATGCAAGTTCCTTTTAACAGGGATAATTTGGGTATCTCTAAGCCGACTTGACCCATAAGCTCTCAATAGTATTGGTAAGAGCAGTAAAGAGTATCCCCCAAATCAGTTCGGATTAACGGTGGTGTTTTGTTACTTTGTTGATTATGTCTCAGGTTCTATTAACAACAACGGGGATAGTGAGAATGGATATTTTGTGTGATTTTTATATCACATCTTCGAAAAATGTATAAAGACTCACTTAATAGATAAAAACGAAAAATGTATTGCAGTGTTTCTAGACCTAGCAAAAACATTTGATACTGTTGATCATGTAATGCTTCTTAACGTACTGGAGCGGTTAGATGTCTTTCAAAGTTATTTGACTGATCGGGAACAATGTGTTAAAATAAATAAGCGAAACCATGGCTATTAAAATGAGAGTCCTACAAGGAACTGTTTTTGGACCAATACTTTTCCAAGTTCATATAAATTCATTGCTCTTCTTAAAAGTGAAAGCAAAAATAATATCATATGCTAATGATACCGTTGTAATTGTTAACATAGTTAATCAGTGGTTAAATAAAAATAACCTCTCATAAATGCTAGGAAGACTCACTATCTTGCCTTTTCTATAGCTGATACGAATAGACCAAATTTTTCTAGTCTTCAAGTTCCAGGTGTGAATCATGAAATTAAAGAAATAAACGAAGTCAAATATAAAAATCTGTAATGGAACAACCATATTGATTTTTTAACAAAAAAAATGTGAGAAAGCTAATATATAAATTTTACCTGCTACGACAATTTTTATCGAGAAAGCTACTCATAATGACTTACAACAGGTCTTTAGCTGAATCACTTTTTCGATAAGGCATATTGGTGTGCGGAGCAATGTATAGGAGTTCTTTACAAAAACTAAACATACCTAATACAAAACTTCATTCTGAGAATAATATTGAGAAAACAAAGATCTTTTCATATTAACCTTTTATACACAGATGTTGGTAATATCCAAGCACTATACTTTAATATTTTACGTATGTATGCATTTGATAAGAAACTTTTGCATAATTATGTGCCCACAGTCTACACAATTAGAAGCACTACAAATCAACTGCTACCCACTCCAAAATTGAATACGAATGCCTGTCAATAATTTCTAAATCATATGTTGCCAAAAATTTGTAATATTGTGCCTTTAAGAATAAGACATAAATGCAATCCTAAAATATTTTCGAGGGAAATTAATATAATCATCTTTCAAAATTATCATAAAATATTCATTTTTTTTCTATTCTTTTGCTTTCTACTATTTAACTTTAGGTACGTCTAAAAATATTGTAATAGCACAACACAAGTGTTAAGTCACTTAGGTGCTCTTTTGTACACAATAAATTTACTTGCCTAATGAAATTCATTTGTAATAATAATAATAATAATAAATAAAAAATACTAATAATAATCGTAATAAGTAATTATCTGAATACCGATATTGATAAGGTGAACAAACCCAAATGTTTAAAAATTAGTTCAGAAAATTTATTACTGATTACACTTCTGAACTTACCCTCTCCAGTCTTTTCGTAAATGTAAATAAGAATCATAATCATTAACACTAATAATTGAAGGTAACTATAAATTATTCAACTGTTTTCAAGAGTAAACCTTTCACTTACTCAAAAGTGTTGGTGACAAGTTTACCCATAAAATTGCAAACTTTGTTGGCTTAACAATAGTCGGGTGAGAGAAATTAAGTTTTTATCTTTCATTGGAATTTTGTCTTTGCTATCTACTTTCTACGCCAACAGATCCTAAACATTATTGATAAAATGTTTCATTTTAAAAATAAAAGTTCCTCTTCCTCTTTTGAAGGCTGCATCTCTTACATATAGCTGACACCTGCATTTAATTTTTGAATATCCAGTTTTCGATTATTGAATAAGAAATATCATTCCTCTAGCCAATTTTGTAGATGTTTATGGTTTAAGCTATCTACGTATTTGTTTTTTTTTAATTTTTCATTTGAAGGATTTCAAAGCAGTCCTCTAGCATTAAATAAAAAAAGTATCGTGCATCGGAGCAAGTTTATTATGAAAAGTGAGCAAACATAAATTCATTAAATATACTCATTAAACTCAACGCAAATTTTTATACTAACGGTACTGCAATAATTAGAGTTGAAAACAGCATATTATCAGGACAATATGAGCCTCAGAAAGGTGTGAGACAGGGATGCATTCTTTCCCCTACCCTATATAATATGTCTAGGGAACATGTGATTAGAATAGTAATACGAAACTGGCAGGAAGCTGTTTCAATATTGTTCCAATTATTGGTGGTACTAAGATGACAAATCTGCGATTTGCGAAAGAAACATTACTAGCTACTAGGTAATGTGCAGGGAATTGAAACGATTATGGACACAGTGTCAGGCTCCGATCAGAAAGACGGACTTGAAATTGGCTTTTAGAAATCTAAGATTATGATCTTTGACACTCGTAACTCGACAGCCAATAAAACTACATATATAGATAGCACTGTGAAGTACTGATACAATCGCTTGCCTACTTGGGCGCACTCTTCCATGAAAGTGACTGAACCAATCCAGAAACTAGACATTAACACAAGATCTCAAAAGATAGCACAATACGATTAAGAATATACCTGGATGGGAAATATGACTACTTTATTGGTTACTACACGTGGAAAACAACTTTAGCTGTAGAAGAAGACAATCTCTCATTACTTGTCATTTGCCAAAAAATAGATAAGTAATCTCCCAAAATTCCACAATAATGACCAAATAATATAGAAGAAGATATATTAGTTTACTTTGGATTCCGAATTTAAGAATCCATTAATAAATAACCTTACTTTTTACAAAAAACAGGACAGGTTCTGTTTGCTTCTATAATATTTTTTTTTTCGATTTGCTTCAACAAATTCTTACGGATATTTTTTGGTAGAAAAACATGTTGGATCACTATTTTTCAGTAATGCATACCGCGCATACATACATTACGATAAATCGTACCTATATATATATATATATATATATATATATACCTCCTCCTCGAACTCGAGGTCGTTTAAAAACGTGTGTTGTTTCTAATCACGTCATTATTTGCAGACACGTTTTTCATACCTTGATCTCAGTCATCGTGGGCATATCAAGGTGATTAAAATTTTGCTGGCTACATGGTTTTTATTCAAAATTCACACACAACTGGCTTTGCAAAATGATATTACTCCCCCACAATTCACATTGTAAGTCTCGTACCTCTATCCACCAGAATCACCCTGATTTATCGTTACAAACTCTCACTCCAGAATTTACTCCAAGTGTTGTTTGTGTGTGAGTACAAGCTGTATATTTGCGGCAGATGTTCCATAACCAGAACACTACCTAATCTGTATGTATTCCGGGACCAAATAAAGGATGAATGTGCTGCTCTCCTCCTAGGTGCCTACTACAAAATAAGGGCTGCGTGTTTGCAATATTTGAACTTTCATTTTATTTGGCTCGCGAAATATACACACACATATTATGCATAGCTATGGCGGGTTCGGTTGAGAGGAAATATGCGATTTAGTAGAGAGCTGACTCTGTCAGATACATGACGAACAAAAATAAAAAGGAAATATTGGGAATATTTACAGGAGCTAGAGCATACATGAAGCACCAACGTGGGGTGAATTATTAAATGTATTGTTCTAGATTGTATTATCGAGGGTATATAGACATTTTTAATACGTTAAACTTGACAGGAGTGAACTCGAGGTCTCTTGGGGAAAGCTGGTATATCTGTTTTACACAAAATTGTTATGGCAGTGTTTCAGAAGATATTCTTCTTATTTTCGTTATTAAAGTGAAATAAGGTTCATAGATATTTTTTCAATTCCATTTGGGCTGTATCGACACAGCGGGTTATTCAAGATGCATAATTATCCGTATCTGGCGCTTGTTTTGTTGTAGTTTTTCGGCAGACTTTTTGAATAAGCTCCAGTAATTCTAGTATCGAGTGATCCCAAAAAAACCTAATTGGAAGTATGCCAATCAAATACGGGAATATATCTTCGCATGTCTCTTCTCAAATCATCTAAAATTGCATAATTATGAAAAATCACTCATCATTTTTTCAATGATAAGGTAACATTGCAAAAAATTCACAAACCTGAACTAGTACTGGTTATTTCAAATATTACAAATGTGTATATGTCCATACAAATATTTTTGAACTTTACTCTGGATACCTACCTTATAACATTTAGACATATCATATAAGTGAACTGACAATTTTCGGACTATTAATCAATATTCAGTTTCAGTTCCTTAAGTTCACTATACAATTAATTTTTGATTTAAACGCGCCTAAAAAGAGATAGGTAAACTGCAGCGTTTTTTATCAAAGCTTGTCTAAATATTATCGAACTTACGTAAATTTTAATTGAATTGGTATATGTATTCGAATCATTTTCAATTAATCATCTAACAGTTTCAATTGAAGCAGGTAATTTATTATTTTACCTTTCAGATTTGTGTTTGAAATATTCACTAAAGAGCTTTAAAAATGAATAGGTACATTTAGCTTGTAGTTGAATCTAACGAAACAGATTATGAAAAAATCATAATTATTGCCAATATACACATTTCCATAGTGCAGTTATTATTTTGTTGGACGAATTTTCATGAAATTAAACAATCATCCATCATAAGTCATATAAACTGGTGGACAATTGCTTTGCAACATGGACATTTTGACCCAAACTCAAATCTCGATATTTTCAGAACGGAAAGACATGTCGAGCTGCGGTATTCGGATGGTTCTTGACCAACTCTTTGAGAACACGTGCTATGTTCGACCAGTATATTCTTTTATTTATCTAATTATACAGGGTTACCAAGGAAAATCATGTTTCTTGTCAAAGTTTGGGACTATATCAGATTATCAATTTTTGATTTTGGTATTTTTTCTATGCATCTTTCTGATCTTTGGAACACCTTAAAATAGTAATTTCTCATTTTTTTTTAAAGTTGGCTATAACTCAAATTATGGAATTTTTAGAAAAGGGTTACATTTATCCCTTAGAAAGTGTCTTTTTCTCTTGAGAATGGGAATTTTGCTGATACTCTTGTATAAAGTGGAATCTCTTACGTCCGAGAAAAGACTGTATGCCCGAGAAAAGATTGGAGTATTCATTGAACGTTATTATCTCCAGCTTAAATTAAGAGCATAGCTTTGAAGCGGCGTGCAGTAAAAGTTGCTACTTTGACATTATAAAATTGAAACCAAATTTATAAATTATACTGTGCAATTAAACTGGCTTATGACCAAATCCAAGTTACCATTCTTAATATAGGGATGTATTCCAGTGGCGTATCACCAAAAGCATTTTTGATTTGGTAAGAAGTGCTAATAAGATAAAAAAAATATTTTTAAAAATTTTATTATGCTGGACAACACTGCTATTCATCTATTACTTGGTATTTCTTATTTGGAGATGTTTTCCAATAGGTAATAAACTCTATTAATTTTTAAACAACATCAAAGAATTAATTGATTAGCATTAACAATATGTATAACATTTTAGAAAACAAACAATTTAAACCTTTTATAATACCTGAATGACAATGACAAATACGAACGTTTTACAGCCTGAAATCTTCGTAGCATACTTTGCGGAAGGTTATTAATAAATGCTTGGGATTTTGGGAAACGTTTTCTCACTCTTCCTGAATGGCCTCAGAAAGCTCTTCCATTGTTTGAGGAGCATTTTGTTTTGACCGCAATGCAAATTTTAGCCGAGACCACACATGCTCAATTATGTTTAGGTCTGGAGACTTTGATGGCAGAGGCAATAATGTAACATTATTTTTTGGCAAAAAGCTTATAACCGCGCTTCTGTGCGGCCTGGTATTATCATCGATGAAGGCAAAATCCTTCCTAAAATCTTGGGCAAAAGGTACAACAATTTTGTTTAAAATGTTGACATTATTAATAAGGTATTTAAGTGGTTTTCATTTTTTTTTTCTAAAATGTTATACATATTGTAAATGTTAATCAATAAATTCTTTGATGCTGTTTAAAAATTTAATAAAGTCTATTGGAAAACATATCCTCCAATGAAGACGCGTACGCCAATGTGAATAATAATGATAAGAAATTCCAAATAAAAGATGAATAGCAGTGTTGGCCAGCATAATAGAATTTTGGAAAATAACAATTTTAAGTCATAAGCAATTCTTAGCAAAACAAAAAATTTTTTTGGTGTTAAACCACTGTAACACACCCTTTTATTAGGAGTAGTAACTTGAATTTGTTCATTATGTTTTTTAAGTGCATAGTATAATTTATAAATTTAAATTACGAAATGTCAAAGTATCAAATCTTTACTGCACGCCACTGGAGACAATTATGTCCAATGAGTGCTTCAATCTTTTCACTGGCGCAAAAAATTACTTTATGCAACAGTATGAAAAAATACCCGTTCTCAAGAGAAACCCCGAAAAATACCCTTTTTTAGGGTTAAATGTTTTAAAAATTCCATAATTTGAGTTATAGCCAACTTTAGAAGAATTTGAGAAATTACTTGTTTTAGGATAGTCTGAAGTTCAAAAAAATGCATAAAAATGTCCAAGATCAAAAATAGAGAATCTGTCATAGCCCCAAACTTTGATGAAAAATATGACTTCCTTTGCTCACCTTGTATAAGTGGATAAGAAAAATATACCGATCGAACACTGCGCGTATTCTCCAAGAGTTGTTCAAGAACCTGCCGAGTACCGCAACTCGATATCTCTTTCTATTCCAAAAATATCGAGATTTGAATTTGGTTAAAAATGTCCATGTTGCAGTTGCAAAGCAACTGTCCACCAGTTTAGTTTTATTCATTATGTGTGATTATTATTACTGTCGTTAAACGTTCGCTGATTTAACCCGAACATACTCATTATAACATGACAATAATTGATGACATCTAATTGTTATTCGACTCAAGCACAGAGATGCTGGGAAATCTATTTCACCTACTTCGAATGAATCATCGTTGGATCGCTTTATATTGTATATTCAAAGGCGTGTACTTTGAAATAAGATTGTAGCTTAAATTTTTGCTAGTTTTAAGAATCGTATATAGGAAAAAAAACCCTTGGAACCGTACATGATGTACTTACCATATTTTGAAATATACCGAGGCTGAGATTTTATATATAAAAGAATACATTTCCCCACTCTATCTCCCTTGATATGAGAGATCTTCTAAAAAAAGTACTGTATCTTTTTCTAATAATCTATTTTACGTTCTAGAGGGTAGCCCTTTTCGTCATCAGACACGTGTAAAATTACATATATATCGTGGACTCTGTGGTAGGTACGAATAGAATTTGTTTTGATTTAATTTTGACAATTCATATATTATACATTACCTTGTACAAAATAAAGATAGATATATTGATGCAGATAGATAAGGAAATTTGATCAGTGTGACCCTCGAGGCCAACACTAGTTTTTTCATGATCGGTAACGCAGATTTCGATAAAAAATGCAGCAAAGGGTTTTCGGTGTCGTGAAAGCCATTGGTGATGCATATTTTATAGGTGCGACACTTTTATAATTCTATATTTTCCAGTGCACCAACTATAAAATTGGTCATTATTAGTAAGATATATTTACACAAAAGGTTCACTCCTATATAGTGTCCGACGACACTTCTCATCTTTTTGACCGACCAACCATACGGTGGAGTTCTACAATTACACTATTTGCATGTTCTTTTATTGACCGACGAACCCCGAACGGGGGAGGTATACAATTCGACTGTCTGTTTTTTTTGGTTCGTTCGCGCTTTCTATATAATAAACGTACTCCGATTTTGATGATTTTTGGTTCATTTGAAAGTGTAGACTTGAGAAATGGTCCCATATTCATAAAAACGCAAATCCGTCTGATAACCGCTCCCGACGGGGTTGGTGGGTGCAAATTTTCTCAAAAATCGAAAATCCGGGAAGGCAGAAGTAAAAATAACAAAATATCCGGAAACGTTTAAATTGTTTTTTTTTTTAATGAGCTACGGTTTTATAGTTTCTGTGATCTTAAAGTTTGAAATATGTGTTTTTTCGCCATGTGGAAGAGGCAATTTCGAAAATTGAAAATCTGAGAATGGTAAACTATTTGCCAGATTATTTGTAGCAATATTTATATTAAATTTTTAGGTAAATTTCTTATAGAAATATACCTATTGCGATCGTTCACACTTTTGAATTTCGAAAAAATTTCAACGGCATGATGCTATATGTCTATAAGTTAGTCCAAAAAAACATTTGGTTCAAAAGTTTATATATATATATATATACATATATATATATATATATATATATATATATATATATACCTTTATATATATATATATATATATATATATATATATATATATATATATATATATATATATATATATTATTATATATTACGAAATTTGTTAACACGATAGAGGTCGCAGTTTTGAAGGTATCAAGTTCAAATTTGCTCCAAAAATCAATCTCTCAAATATCTCGGTCGAGTTCGTTATTGGGCAATATCGGGTAAGTAGTTTCAAAATGGCGACCGTTCAAACATTTAAAAAAATTATCAATAAAGAGCCGTAGTGTGAATATCATCAAAAATAATTTTAGGTTTTAGATATAATCAGTACCTACAACTTTTGTTCAAAGCAATTTTTCATAAAATACACAGGTAAAAAAATAAAAATTAATAAAGAAAAATAACAAATATCGATAAAACATGAACACTCAATATAAATTTGATGTAATTGTATATTTTCTGGAGATCTTAATATAGACCCTGATTAAAAAAATATATAGTATGTAATAACATGTAGGTATACCAATGTAAAGGTTGTCCAAAAAAACATTTGGTTCAAAAGTTTATATATATATATATATATATATATATATATATATATATATATATATATATATATGGGATATTACGAAATTTGTTAACACGATAGAGGTCGCAGTTTTAAAGGTATCAAGTTCAAATTTGCTACAAAAATCAATCTCTCAAATATCTCGGTCGAGTTCGTTAGTGGGCAATATCGAGTAAGTAGTTTCAAAATGGCGACCATTCAAACATTTAAAAAAATTATCAAAAAAGAGCAGTAGTGTAAATATTATTAAAAATAATTTTAGGTTATAAATATAATCAGTACCTACAACTTTTGTTCAAAGCAATTTTTCATAAAATACACAGGTAAAAAAAAAAAATTATTAAAGAAAAATAACAAATATTGATAAAACATGAACACTCAATATAAATTTAATGTAATTGTACATTTTCTGGAGATCTTAATATAGACCATGATTAAAAAAATATATAGTATATTTATTGAAAAGAAATAGATGAAAAAAAAATCTGCCATGAAGTGGACTCGAACCCTGTCTGCTTTATATTCAACAGCCAAAACAAAAACCTCTAACCGCAAGGCTATAACAATTTTATTTAATAACATGTAGGTATACCAATGAAAAGGTTGTTAAAATTTCAATTCAATGAATTTTGAAAAATTTACTTTACTTAATTGGACCGACGTTATCAGTTGGTGCACTGAAAAGAACAAAATAATATTAATTCTATTGGTACTAGTACTTGTGAAGTTGTTGTCAAAAGTTTTCAAAACTGCAACTGTGCAACTTCAAAAGTAGCAGCACCAATAGAATTAATATTACCTATGTACTTTTCAGTGCACCAAATGATAACGTCGGTCCAATTTTTTGTACAAAATATTAATGGATATTCGCGCCTTATAAAGAATAATCGTGCTACGAATTTCATGATTCTTTTTTCATTTGATAGAGGATTATTAGGATTTGGTCCTATTGAAAACAGCTCGACATTCAACGTGTACTTTCACTCAAAGCCTTCTACCAAAGGGGGTGGAGGGAGCAAATTTTTTGTTCGAAAACAGAAAATTTGAGACGCAGTAATTGAAGAAGCGAACATATCCAGCAACGTTTAAATAGGACATTTAAAAAAATCATAGATTGCCAAGTTACAGCTGTGGTAAAGTCTGAAATATGAGTATTTCCTCTATGTGGTGGGGGCAACTTTCTCCGAAAATTATGAGACGATGAAATTAGAGAAGAGATTGAGTGTAGTAAGTAATATTTATTTTGGAGAAAAAAAATGTACGGTTTCCGAGTTACAAGAGTGAGAAAGTCTGAAATAAATGTAGTTATGAATACATAATTGATTAATTCAATATAAATGATTGAGTTGAGGATGCAAATTTTACCAAAATTTCTTGTTCCAAGATTGCTGCTTTATAATAATCGAGTTGAGCCTAGTGAGAATTCTACTGGAAAAACATCAGTTGCAAGTGCTACTAAGACTTATTGATCGCCATTGATAGACGTCGATTTACGTAGATACTGGCATCTAAATCAAATTACCCATTTCCCTCCTGAGTAAGCTCTTAGGCAGAAGTCTTACCTGAACATGACGGTGGAATTGTTATTTAATTTACTGCTGAAGATACTAACCTTGTTGGTGAAATAGTGGTATACTAATGAAACTCATGTATTAATTCACTATCAATGAAATCTTCATTAAACGATGAAAATATTAGTGTTCTGGATGATACTACTCAATTTATAACGTAACTTCTACTGATGCGCAAGTAGGTGTTTTTCTTCTAGGTCTTTTGACTATTAGAAGCTCGAAGATTATCGTGACTTTCAGCGTTGTTAACGAACCACTTTATTGATTGTTTCTATTAATCAAAAGGCTTCCTTCACCTCGAAACCACAAATTTATCATTTAGGTACCTCAAAGTATGTCTACATAAGCAAATAATTTTCAAAGACAGCACATGTTTCCTACTTTAAAAGTCTCTCTCCGGCATGAAAAGATTCAATAAAACAACTTTTACCTAATGTTTCCTCTCAACGGGTTCCGGAACTTCAATCGTCACATGCTTCTTAAACTTTTCTCTAAACTAAAAGATTGATATACAAAAAAGTAAACATCTTTCGCCAAGTTTAGAAATGAAATAGAGATTCAATAAGATGGAAACGACTCAGAAACTACATACACACAAAGATAGATATATTGCTTGATCTATAATATGGATCAATCTTGTATTTTACTCAAAAGCAACAGAAAATGAATTTATTACCGCCAATATATTATTCTCGTTTCTCACTTTTTCTATAAATATATATATATATATATATATATATATATATATATCAAAATGAGAATGCTATTCACCTTTATGCTTTTATTTAATCGGATACAGTCATCCACTAGAAGCGGATCACGTGATTTCAAGCTTATTTGCTATAAAAGCATAAAGGTGAATAGCATTCTCATTTTGATATTAAATCTTCAATTTCAGTAATACTGAATTATAGTTTTCTTTATATATATATATTTATGCTAATTTTATCTGGGAAACTGGTCGATCGACTTCGATGAAAAGTAATATGTATGGGTTTTAGGGTGTATTGAATCGATTGGTTGTATAACATTCACAGAAAATAGTTTTCTACAAATAATATTCTTATTTTAAGAGTTCTACAGATTATATATAATAACTCAGTATGTGCCTGATATCATCATAGGGCATAAGTAGCTCAATGGTAAGTTCCCAGCTAATAACCTGGAGATCCACGGTTCGTATGCTGATCAACTTTGAATTTTTTTTCAACAAAATCCATTTTTTGTAAATAAAAGGCTCCTATAATTTTATCGGAAATTTTCATTGAAAATTTGTACATATCTAATATTCTAATACAAGCATTTCTTGAATGTATCTATATATAAATTTTATCTCGAAAGCTGCTCCAACGATTTTGATCAAATTTGGTTTCTCATTTTTATGAATAGGTATCTATATAAGTGACTTGCCTGACAAAATCGAGGGTGTCACCCTCGAGGCCCATAAAGTTTTTCTTGAATAGTTCGGCAGATTTGGATGGATTTGCAAAAAGGGTCTTAGAGCCCAGAAATCGATTGGCAATACTTTAATTTTTTTATGGGTGTGACACTCGAGGTCCACACTATCTATTTCGGGAATGGCTTCGCAGATTGCGAGACAAATTTCAATATGGGATTTGGGGGATTGAAAAGACACCAATCGTCTGCTGAGTTCTGGTATGTTTTACATTCATATTTATTTTGAAATCTGTAAATTCTGAGCTATGTGAATGATAAAAGCAATATTTACCGATCCACCGATCGCAATACAGTTTAACTAGAAATATGCACATGTTTGAACTAAGATTAAACAGCCTTAGTACCTAGCTCTTATAGACCCCCTCTAAGTTTTTAGTCCCCAGATATTATAGAGATAATATATTTAACAAAACTGTCTACATTTTAATAATAATTTTAAAAATACATTTGATCCGATGGCATAATAGGTAAAAGTCGTGTACCTAATGTCTAGAAAAATTACACGGTCACAGTATTTTCCATTTCATTTTATCCGTGTATCATAGCCACTTATTTTGCAGCGTAGGACTTACCTACTCCATCTAATAAAGCAGCTAGCATTTTGTATCCAGCAGTTTTTAGCTTTGTGTCGGCAAAATAAATTAGGTATTAGGTTCTATAAGTGAGCTTATAGTTTTCTTTTCCGCAATTACTTTCATTTATTCTCTCTTAACTTATTTGTAATAAATCTTTAATTGTTTTGAGAAAACCCTTCAATATACGTTTTAAAACTGATTCACTGCTATTTTTTCCGGTTGATAGGTTTAGAATTCATAAGAAATTAATTTGAATTTTCGATAATTGAAGGGCTTTAATCCTGATTAATTAAAATTGAATCGATTAAGAATGTTGATTGATTTTTAATTCAGGAAATAGTTTACGGGTCTCTACACTCTCGTACAATTATTAAAGTAAACTGAAAAGTAACGGTCAAATATTTGCATCGTCTACTAGAGCGTGGCATTTCCAGATACAGGAACATTGAATGGAAGATTGTGGAGCATTTGAACGCTAGCCAAGAACCTTATTAGAAATTCAAATTCCCATCGAGCGCACTTTGGCTTAACAATTGAATAAATTATTTCGTCGGTACGGAATAAGATCATCGAAAACAGAATTGGAATTGTTATCTTAGATTAAATGCTGTGAATAACTCAGTGATTTCTTCTGCAAGACAGCAAGATTTATTTCTTTGATTGTATTCCTCAACTCTAGCACATACATCTATCAGTCGACTATAAATTAGAGGCATTTAATTTAGCAGAACATCACCTTTTGCACGCCTAATCTTCATTTGAATGCGAAAGTCTATTTGTGCATTTTTCGAATTTCTATGTGTTGAAGCTAATTATGTAGACTGCATTGTGTTTGAATATTAATTATATCATTCAAAGAAATATAGTGTCTTGTGCTTTGCGACGCTGTGGCATCGGAGGGAGAAATTTTTTGGACATCTCTCAAAAGTCCTCTTTAAAATGAAAAACGAATCATGAAAATCGGAACACGTTTACAATATTTATAAGGCGCGAAAATATATTAAATAAATATTTTTTACAAAAAAATGGACCGACTTTATCAGTTGTTGCACTGAAAAATACAAAATAATATTAATTCTATTGGTGCTGGTAATTTTGAAGTTGTGCCGTTGTAGTTTGTTGTTGTAGGCACCCACTCCAAAAGAACCAGCACCAATAGAATTAATATTATTTTGTATTTTTCATTGCAACAACTGATAAAGTCGGTCCAATTTTGTGTAAAAAATATTTATTTCACATTTTTGAGTGTAAAATTAGTCATGAAAATTGTTGAACTTTCACTGATACCCAAAACGTTATAGGTAGGTTTAGCTTGTACTAGCGAAAATAAGCATATCACATATTTCAGACTTTACCATTGCGAAACTCGGAAACCGTAACTCTTTTGAAAAAATATTCGATTTAAACTTTTCGGGATACTGTACTATCTTTAGTCGTCGGTCGGTAAAAGGCTGTAATATTTATATTATCAATGCAAACTGGATTTACTCAGAAGAAACCATGGTCGTCTCAGAGATATAACGAGGTACTAGAAATATTATTTCAAGCAAGAATGACCATCCAAAATTCTCGAAGAAGAAAAAACGATCAGCATTATTTTGGAAAACAATATGATTACTGAAAAGCAAACAAGCGGAAGAAGTAGCTAATGAGCTTCTTAATTTTTTTTTGTTTTTACTCAAGAAGTTAACCACATGAAATAATTGAAAAATTGTTTTGACAGAAGAGAATTTGGAGGATTTACTGAAAGATACTTCTGTAAACAACGGCATCGAGAAAAATCAATTTGTAAACAAAATGAAACCGAAGGGCTTTATAACTACAGGAAATTATTGATGAATTACATAGTCATCATCAGGTTATTATCGAAAAATTACCAATGGAACAGGAAAGTGTCAAATTTAATGATAATCCTAGGGAATATGTATAAATCAACTGATAAAGAACAAACTACATGCACAATGTGTTATTCCACAGTAAGTGATCAAACTGAAAGGAATTGTAATTTCGCTGTAAAGAAAAAGCAATAAATACTCAGAAAACGCACTGCAGAATTGTCCTATTGTACAGCTGACCAAATGGTCCAAATCATAAGAAAATTAAAGCTTTGCAGCTGGGGGAGCATATTTCTGTAGCCGTTCTAAAATTTGATAGGGGTCCGCTTGACCCAAAAGCTGTATTAGGGTCTATTGTCGACATACGAAATGGAGTGAGTATACCAGATAGGAACTGAACATCGGCGCCTCAACCGATGGTTTTCTAGAGACGAAGTTAACTCAATGGGTATTTCAAACTTAAATTCACTCGTCACACCAGAAATTTCTATTCTATTTCTAAGGTTTCTCAGTTTGGGGGACAAGGGTTTAAAAAATGCCAGTGCCAACCCAGTAAAATTCAATGCTGTACTAACAATTGTCTTTGTTTCCAGGCGCGTGAAAAATGCCACAGTAAGTAAGGAAGTAAATAAAATATGCTTATTAAGACTTGTAGGCTAAGCGAATCTGTTTATTTAAGTATTTTCTTAAATACCTTATGTTTATTTGTTATTATGTTCTAATTCACCTGTAATAAACCTAAATCCATTAAAAAAAACTTGAACGATGAAGATCAAAATGCGTTAATATTGCGAATCATCATAAATGCAGGCTGGTGAGGAAATGGATATGCTCAAGTCCAAATTTAATGTAAATATGGGTTATGAATATAATACATCAGATTGTAATTTCATGTAAGGAGTTTTGGGGGCGGTGAATCACTTGATGAAAATAAACCATTAAAGCAAAATTCTTAAACAAATCACCATACCAAAAATTGTATCGGTGTGTTTCAGCTCTTTCTGAGCCCATGCGAAAAATTTGAGATTTTTTTGTTGAGTATTGCAGAATATAGCTCTCACCTCCAAAAGTTTTACATTGGGAATGTTTTTTGGGGATATCATATTTTAAAAAAAGGATTCGTCCGGCAACCCTTTTTCCACTAATCCTTCCGCATATTAAAGCACCAATGAGAAATTCAAAACTTCTTTCTCTCTGTTGACTTTTTTTCTAATCCTACACAGAGACCAGGCCAGAATTTATGACCTGTATCGGTGTACGACACACAAGAAAGAATTCAAAGCCTGCGATTTCGTCGGTCGCGTTTTTCGAACGTTCTTGTATCACATTATTTGTTGTTGGCGTGGTCCGGTGATTTTGGGTCACCTTTTTTTGTATTCAAGTGTTTTCGCTGTTTATTCAGCGCCCCTGGGTGTTTTTACATTTAATCCCCTGTCAACGGTGAGTTACATGACTGAAAACATGCGAGCATAAGCTACGCAGACCTATGCATTTCAGGTAGAACTAAAGTCCTGTGACAAAGTGAAGTACAGAGTGAAAATTTATATTGCGGTGGGTATCCAGGTTTTTTCGTATATCTGCAAGTTTCATCGAATGAAAAATGTGGTATTTCCACTCACACGAATTTCCTACCGCTCTTGAAAGAATTTCAACGAATATAAAAATCGTCCGATCAGGTCGTGAAATTTATAATCTTCAGTGAACTATAGTCGTATTTAATTTTCACATAAGAGTGGGCTGTTTATCAACATTATGAATAAACAGAACATTGTACGGTTATTTGAGCGTAACAGTTTTTGCTGCCTTGTCTAAGAGATACGCGATATAGCTTATGGTAAAGGGCCTGAAGCAGAATGTTCTCAATCAGAATCATTGAAGCCGCTTCGAGCCGCTTCCGTGCCACACCAGCGACTGGTAAAAATTCCCTACAAAACAAATCATAAATCAACAAGTAAGATGATAAGTTCCTATAAAGTTTTTCCCTACAGATCCTCCCTACCGAGATATGCGTCTCTGAAAAGGTAAAATTTTGTGGGCTTACAGAGAAGAGTATGTAGAGTAGCGGTTTACATGGGAAAAATAACAACAAATAAGTTTTAATCTGAAAACTTTGTTATTATATTTTCATTGAAAATAAAAATATGATCCGCGATTGTACAGGGAATTCCAGGCATATTTGTTCTTTTAGAAAAATCTCTTTCTAAAATCAAAAGTGTTATACGGGTATTAAACTTTTCAGCTAATTCGCTGTACCTGCTACAGATCATTAACACTACCTGTAATACAATTACTAAGGGTTGTCGGGTATTATATCACATAGATCAACCATCATACTTCACCTCGGGGACGTTAAACAGAAAAATTCATAAAATTTACACCTAGGTAGCGAGGCCCCTTTGAAGTACTTGACATAATTTAATAAAAATCTAATGTGATGATTTCCAGCGGCGTTTTTCAGGGACGCATACCTTCGTAGGGAAGGCATGTAGGGAAAAACTTTGTAGGAACTTGTCATCAATGAATGTATAATGTAAAATCTTCAAAAATATTAAAGGTACAAATTTATCACAAATATTTGAAAAAAATCAATTAACACTAGAATGAAAACATAACATTCCAAATATTTTTCAATCTGAATGTGTGAAATGTAGACTAGGTACTAGAATAATTTCGACATACCTAATAGTTTAAAGCTACTCGGAACGTGTACCAAATTCATACTCTTCCTTCCGTTGATATTGATTAATGGTTGTTATTGTAGATATTTTTGTTAGGGCAATATTTCTACCGGAAATCCTACGACGATGCCAAGAGCAAAATTTCTGTTTGTTAGCACTTGGACCGAGAAAAGTAAACATCAAAAGAGATAGAAATGCCCAATAAATCCATCACATGTGTAACAAAATGATGTGCTTTTGTTTGAAAAACAAGAACAATGGCCTTTATTTGAAGTATGACAGCTGCTTAGTCTCTCAAGTATTCAATTACATCCTTTAGTGAGTAGATATTGTTTCTAGCAATGAAATAATATTTGAACTCAAAACTACGACATTTTAACGTTTCGTTAGAAGTGAAGCAGAATTGATCAAGTGCGTCTCAACTATGAGTGATGCCCGATATTTTGTATTGTTTTCAAGGTTCCACGCAAAATTTTATTATTTTTCCTTTTGTATTTTCTTAATCGTTTATTTATTTTAAAACTGAAGTTTAGAATAATATCTAGCGAAATTATATTTTTACAGTTTTGTATGTAGTTTCAAGTGTTTTACAGTGAGCTAGAAAGAGAGTAGTCGACCAGTACGGGTACGGTATTAGACCAAGGTTTTTGAAATACGGAGACGCATAAAAATCATGCATCTCTACTTGACCAACTGTAAAAACCACGTTTTTTTCCTTTTTTACAATTGCCAAATCCCAGCTCTCCCTCGCTTCTGTCATTCAAGACTCAGTGCTCTCTCCATTCAGTATAGGAATAGCTGAGCTAGGATGTACCTAGGTAGGGTACAATTGTAACGCGGTACGATTGTAACATGACGTATATATAGTTAAGATATCTTCCTAGAAAGCTGGCAGCACAGGTACATCTGCGTGAAATTGGCTCACACAACCTGTGAAAAGTTGGCCAATGTGATGTGAGTCGGTTTGTGGCTATGGTAGTGTTTGTGCATTCCAGGTCTGTAAGTAAAATTATTATTTTTGATTTGTTTTCGGATTGCATTCACACACAGTTATTATAGACGATCTTTTGTTCGGCTATGTATAGCGTGAATATTGGTTTCTCATCTACCGTTTACATTTTGAGGTTAAACCTTATCGTATTTTGTAGAAAAATTGAAATATGAAAAGTAGAGAAGTGGATACAAATGTAACAAATCAAACGGGGACGATTGTAACATGTTACAATTTAGGGTACAATTGTAATTGGCATTCAGAGTTGTACCTAAGTATTATTTTATCTAGGAAGGTATTTCAATATGCCACGCCACAGGATCAGAACAACCAACCGAGGACCTTCAGAGGAGGTTATAAAAAGGGCTGCTCAGTTAGTTTTAGAAGAGAAACAATCTCAAAGAGAGGTGGCAAGGGGTCTCAAAATTTGTCACGTAACTTTAAGTCGCTATATAAAAAAATCAATCCGGAGAAACACCGACATTTCACATACCAGAGTGCTTTCCAAAGATTAAGAAAGTTCTTTCCTGGAGTACATACGGTATTCTTCCATGCTTTATTTTGGTTTGACACCAAAAGGAATTCGTAAATTGGTAATAATTTCCTACTTATCATCCTTTGGTGTACCTACTACCTAAGTATCTGATCTGAAAATTTCAGGCTTGTCAGTTTTGTACGGAACAAGATATAAAAATACCCGATACTTGGAAAACAGATGGACAAGCTGGAAAAGACTGGTTCACCAACTTTATGTATAGAAACCCCACACTATCTATCAGAATTCCAGAAGCAACTAGCCACGCCCGTGCCGTGAATTTCAATAAAGTTAATGTCAATAAGTTCTACGACAATCTTTCAAATATATTGGACAGATACAAATTTGGAACTTCGGAAACATACAACGTCGATGAAACTGGGGTTACAACCGGTCGGAAACCCAAAAAAGTTGTTGCTTTTAAAGGTACTAAACAGGTCGGTGCTATAACTTCAGCGGAACGAGGCACACTTGTAACTCTATGCACGGCTATTAATGCAATAGGAAATTCTATACAGCCCCTGTTTGTATTTCCACGGAAGAAATTTCAACCTCATTTTATTCGGGATGGGCCACCGGGGTGTATTGGAGATGCAAATGGTTCAGGATGGATAAATGAGGAAATTTTCTTCAATTTTATTAAACATTTTGTCAAGTGCGTAAAGCCTACCCCAGTAAACAAAGTGCTGTTATTAGATAACCACGATTCCCATTTGTATGTGCCGATGATTAACTATTACAAAGAAAATGGCATTGTCCTTTTATCATTTCCGCCACATACTTCGCATAAATTGCAACCTCTGGACCGAAGTATATATGGACCTTTTAAAAGTTACGACAATAGTTGTATGGATAGCTGGATGAGAAATCATCCCGGACAAACGATGACTATCTATGAATTGTTGCCGAGGCTTTTCCAAGAGCAACAACTCCAGTGAACATAATTTCGGGATTTAGAGTAAGCGGGATCTGGCCATTCAATAGGCATATTTTTAGCGATGATGAATTTGCGCCATCTACTGCGACGGACAGACCGTTTACAGAGCCTGCAGCAGAACCTCTTGGTGAACAACCTGAGGATGAACCTCCTAGGGAAGAACCTGCTGAGAAAGAACGTCCTAGGGAAGAACCTGGAGAAGAGCCTATTAACGAGCAGCACCTAATTTTAGATATTGTTAATGCAGGGACTGTAGCCAATTATGCCGCTGCAGGAATGTCCGATCCTGCTGCTAACATCAGTGTCCATGATAGAAGCTTAGAATTGTTGAAATTCATTCGGCCATTCCCAAAGTGTGCACAGACTTAGAAAAAAGTGGTAAGAAGGAGAAAAAAACACAGCGCTGTGTTAACAGACACACCGGAAAAAGATTTGTTAGAAGAAGAGCAAAACGACAGAAAAAGAAGAGCTGAAAGTGTCAAGAAAAAAATATCTTCGAACGTTTCAAAGGTTAAAAGGAAAAGAAAGACCAAACAAAATTACTCAGATGATGATGACGAGGATGCAAACACAATCTGCATATATTATATGGAAAAATATTCCAAGACCATCAACAAAGACTGGATTCAGTGCCACGATTGCAAACGGTGGGCTCATGAAACATGTGTCCATAATTTGGGGGACTTATATTTCTTTTGTATAAATTGCGAGGACTCAGAATAGGCCAGTGGTGACTATTGCTCGTTATTTAATCAAAATGTTAATTATTTTTCGAAGTTTATATTATTTTTATGCGTTAAGTGAAAATAGAAGTTTATTTCTTGGTTCCATTCACATACCAGATTTGTTTAAATTATTTCAGGTACTGTTTACAAACGTCCCCCTTGCCCGTTACAATTGTACCTGTGACTGGTACGGTTGTAACAATGATTCAGTATCCTCTTGGATTTTTTATCTCTATTTGTACCAAATTTCATTGCTGTTGCATAGTAAAATCTTGTTGCTTAAAAAAACATCTTACCGCTAGGCATTTTTCTAATGCAAATATTGGCAATAATACACTTATAAAAAAATCTCGATTGAAAATTGTTACAATTGTACCCGATCTCCCCTACTAAGCAGTTGGTGCCAAAAGCTATCAATCTAACTGCAACTGCACAACTTCAAAAGTACCATCACCAATAGAAGTAATATTATTTTATACTTTTCAGTGCATCAACTATAACGTCGGTCCAATTTTTTGTAAAAAATATTTATTCAATCTTAAAAATTGGAATTCAGCTAACCTTCAATTTATAGATTACTTAGCACCTAAACATTAAAGTATTTTACCAACTTATGTGTGTAAGATAAATACTTTTGAAATGTTTAGAAAAAAATGTGAACCCTTGTCAGTGACAAGATAGAAGCACAGAATATATTATATTTTCTGTGATAGAAGCCTTCGAGAGTGTTATATTAGTATTGTTATTTTCAGAATAAATGATTGACTGCGTTTTTTTACCAGGGACGTTTTGCCTAAGGTCGGTCATAAAAATGCAATAATGCAATAAACTGTCGGTTAGGATCGGATCATAATATAGCAGTATAATAAAATTCAAGTATCTATCTTTCTACTAAATAATTAACATGTATCATCTCATTAAATATATTATATAAAGATACAATGTGTGTAAGATTACTTTTTTCCTAAATACATCCATAATTTTAATTGCAATTAAATTACCTACCTATATTATATACCGACTTAAATATATCCGATTCTGTAGTGTATTTGCTTGTGGATTTTGTACATAATGAGAATACAGGTACTACTAGATAGTATTCAATTCTAGAAAATAGGATAGAAATGAATTTTGTACATGGCAAATTAAGTGAACGCAAACGTTTGTAACATGTACATATATATATATATATATATATATATATATATATATATATATATATATATATATATATATATATATATAACTAAATAATAATTATTATTAATTACCTGAATGAACTGGCGTTTTCTTGATAGTCTACTACAGCTTTAATAAAAAAGCTCAGTTCAATTCTATAATTTGACAATTCAATTCTGAAATCACGCAAAGATTAGTAATAGAGATGAGATAAATACAACTTTACAACATTTATAAACTTCTTAATATCACATATTTGAAACTGCGCCTATTTAATGAATAAAACTAAAGTCTCGAAGGATGTGTAAGACACATATCATGCCTTGCATGATTTGAACTACAAGAAAGACATTGATTGGCATTTGAGAGTAAAATATCCCCACAGCGCCACTTTGTCTCGAAATCAGAACAGCAAAACAAACCATCTCCACTTTTATTCCAGACCAAGCGCATTCCCCCGTCATTTTCCCAATGTTTTTCCGTGAGTTTTCCCCAAGCCTCTGTCACGACCGTTTATCATGTCACGTCATGGAACTTTTTAATGACTTCTTTGGACGCGAGTTTGTCTCGTTTAAACAGGCTAAATCCTTTCGAACTTCTTCCTTGTCGATCGAATAAATCGCAAAGTGAGGAAAAAAAGGGGAGTATGGTGGATTATAGATATTAATGGTCTTTTTTTCAGGGTAATGGTTGGAATCTATTGAGGCGATAATGGATGATGTTATAGCTCTTACTTTCCCAAAATTTCTCGCTAAGGGATCTTATATGGGGTTGATTGATTGCTGCGTGTTTTGAAGAACTTTGTTATTATGGAGGATAATTATCTACTAATGTGATTGACCTTGCTGATATTTCATTGTCGAGTTAAAACAGCACCCACAAGCCCATCAGCAGAAATGGTAGAGTATGGTACGATCGATCATTCCCCGCCATCTCATGATGATTGAAAATCACAGAAAAATAATTATATTTCTATGTTGACAATCCACATATAATAATACTAATTTGAATATTTGAAACTACTGCACGGAAAATCTCCACAACAATTCCAACATCGTCCTAGTTGATCTCTTTCAGCTAATTTAACCTTCAAGTATTACTTATATGTGAAAGGTTTTCTTGTTTTTTTTTATAGGTGGTATATTGATGCACTTTCATCTGTAGAGTATTTAGTTTTTTTATATTTTACTTTACTTTAGTTACTGAACATATGGAGTGAGTTCGTTTTATCTAATAAGAATAAGCTTATGTGAAATAAATAGAAAAAAGTTGTCCACTGGTGCAACATAGATGAAACGATAAGAATATTGACAGCTTCTCGTGGATTTTATATCTTCAGTTTCCTTGTCTATATTCGAGTTGAGAGTATGTTAAACACCAAAAATGCACATGAACGCTAACATTTTCAAACATTTTATTCATATTCTGGTTAAACGGTTTCCCCTACGTCAAAATTGTTTGTGGTCAATGTTACCTATTTGTCTTGGCACGCTGAAAATAGTAGTCTCCTCACGACCTGATCAGAGGATATTTTATATTCGACAGAATACTTTTGAGTGTGATAGGAAAACCGTGAGTGGGTACATACAATTTTTATTTCAGTCAGAAGCTAAATCGATGCTGGTGAAAAAGTCGTTTTGGTGTCGTTAATTTCTTTCAGACAAGTTGGTAATGTATCAAGACATTAAAATATAAAATAGTAGTGTGAGCCATTATTACTGAGGCAGCTTGATTTTACCGTAAGTTTATTTTTGAATTGGCGTTAAGTTCATAATTTGCGTCTACCAGTTACTCACCCTATTAAAAAGTATAAACGAACAGAGTATCCACTCCTGTTCATCTATACTAATCCATACTTCTCTACATGGTATACAAATACAAATACAAATATTTTTATTTCTGTAGACTTTACAGTATGGATAATGTACCTACCTTAATTAATCAAAATTAAAGAACTTCAACGAAGTTGATAAACAGTAAAAACATATATAATAAGTAGAAAACAAATTACGAAAAATTATACACACAAACAAAAAAGTAGGTAAAGACATCATAAAAAAGTATTAGATGCGAGGTCAAAGACGTTGCAATTAAAAAAAAAACATTAATTGAATAAAAGGAATTTTTAATTAAAATAACTTTGAGGGTATTTTTGAATTTATGATCATAAGATATTTTTTTCAAGTCAATTGACAGTTTATTATATAATTTAATAGGTAGCACAATAGGACTAGTCAGTCTGTGCTTGGGTAAGGCCGAATCCAGATTTACTCTAATACTGATTGTCTCTAGAGACAGTATAACCAGATAGGTTATTTTTGACGTACATTATTGACGCAAGAATAAACATTGAGGGGAATGTTAGTAGATTTAATTCGGAGAATAATGTTTTACAAGAATACGTATACGGCTTAAACGATATAATTCTAATTATTCTCTTTTGAGCTCTGAAGACGTCAACAGCCCTGGCACAATTGCCCCACCACTTGATGCCATAAGAAAGACAAATTAGTAAAGTAATAAGAGATTAGCGTCCACTCTACCCCTAAGTTGTCAAAGAACGTAAGTGTAGATTGGTATTTTTTTTAAATATTGCAGACATACAGACAGACCGACGGACTTGAGATACCATAATTTTCGTGATCTAGGAACCCCAAAACGTAAATATCAGCAAAAATCTCGAGGTCGATTTCTTACGTGAATACAATCGTTCCCTTATTGAGGGCAGTAAGAACACTAGTATAACAAACTAAAAATAAAGTTCGAGTATAACTTACGAATATACTTGTGTAAGTAATTTATCTACTCCAAGGTATCAATGGACGGTTATAGGGACGACCATATTGCATGTTACTTGTTGTAACAAGACAATGAACCATGACATTTAGAATTGCACAGTTTTCTTGTTTTTTCGGCACAAACTTCGATGGGCTTGGCATTTTGTCTTGTAAGAGTATTTTCAAACCTTGTCCAGTTCCTGTAGACTGTATGGTTGCCACGGATCGTAGGGAAACTTCTCTGTTTTGGGGAACTTCTTCTACTCGGGCAATATTTTGTAGACAGCAACTGAATTGAGACCAGAAAATGGATAATTAAAATTTTATTCCTGATATACGATATACGGATTGAACTATTCTTACCGGGCGTAAAGTTGTTTTAAGATATCGTCTTTGGTACACAACTTGTAAAAACCGTCTTCAATTATTTTTAAAACAATGTCAAAAAATGATTTTGCATCAGCTCTGTCTCTGTCAACTTCCGGTACAGGAATGCGAACTTTTATATCAATAACAGCCTTTGGATGCAATTTGTCAGATCTGCGCTTCATATTTTTGGTTTACTGCTTCAAACCGTCGAATGACGCATCTTTTTCTTTATCGATTGCTTGTGTTCTACTAGATATACTGCAGATATCATTTCCACAATCTCCATGCAAGTAAAATCCAGATACAATACATCGATATATTTTTTAACAGGTCAAATAATTGATGCTTTGATTGTAGCTATAAAAAATATTTCAATAGTGCAAATTTCGTTCGATGTAAGTAGGTACTTAATTCAAATTTACCTTGCATTTGATTCTCCTCATTATCTTTTTGAGTCCGTAACAAAATGTAATTTATATTGTTTTTGGTTTCTTGTGTTGTGATGGTGATTCTGTGAAGTTTTGTTTGATTTAATAAATCTTTGAAGCCTCTCTTATCCTCCAACGTTTACCAAAAATTCTTGAGGTATGCAAGATGTAGTTAAACTACCATGGACTATTAAAAGATCAGGCCAGATAACTCTTAAATTATTGATAATTTGGTTAACGAAATTCCTCCTATTATCTTATTGAAGTACACCAAAGAATGTAAGAATTTCGATTAAGTTAGTGGCAATTTCCGCAATTTTCTTTGACGTCAGAAAACTTAAAATACAAAATTTCGTCAGGCAATCTTGATAGACCATGATAAATTTGTAATTTCCCTCTGGATAGGATTGAAAATCTATCAGGCCAACTTGATACCTTCAGTTTAATTCGTCAAACAGCAGAGGTGTGACAACAATACATTTTCTTTCCTTCTTTTGTTTCTGTTGGCATGCTTTGCAAACGTTTAAGAACAACATGACGACTTTATAGGTAACATTTTTGTATCTCTATTTAATTTCTATCATCATTCTGTTAAATAGTAAAGTAAAATTTCATTAAGTTAATTGTCGTACACATAATATTTAATATCAGATCCCTCTTTTACAGGCACAATTAGTTCTGTTACGCCATCCACTTCCAAGACATCATAATATGTTTACAGCACTTTGTAATCACTAGGTTCCTTCTTCACGCTCAGTTTTTGCAGATTCCCAAATATTTATCTTTCTATTTTTTGATACAACCTTTGCTTTCATTTATATCTATGTTTTTTGTTGGGGTTTAATTTTTTTTCTTCAAGTATCTCTCTTGTGTTATGATATTACATAAATTGTTTATTTTCACTGCCATTTGACTGCGCTTACATATTTTTTCCACTGTCATTTTTTATCTTTTCTTATACATTTGAAACGTTCAAAATCGATTGCCCACTCACAATCGGGGAATTTTCTCACGTTTGCTATTTATTATAAACATCATCTTAATAGAACGCATTCTCTGCTATTCATTCATTAGTAACAATACAATCTAATTCACAAGCTCCGTACATATTGTTTGACAGTAGGTAGCCACAATGACAACTTTGTCTTCTATATCAATGACCAACCCTCAATCTGATAATTCGAAATTATATGGCCAACACCCACACCAACTGTTAACTTCCTATGTTACCTGAAGGTCATCTAAACTTTCAGTCAGACACTGATAAGAATAGTGATTTTTGGACGTCATCATCTTGTGAATGCTTTCTACTGGAGATTGAGATTTGAATTTTAAAAGAGGGTTTTTGTAGATACACATGCTCGTAAGTTTGTCGGTCAAATGTTAAAATGATTCGTGTACCCATATAAACTACTGTTGTTATGCAAACTAGGCCGACACACTGCCATTTATAAAGATTTTGATTCAAGCAGGTAATTTTGTGTAACAAATTAAAATAATAGAAGAAAAAATTCCTTTAATGTGACGGATCAGATGAAAGGGCTCGTGAGGAGTAATTCAACAGCGATAAGTCATTTTCCTGTAATGGCCAGATAAGAAAATATTATGAGAAATATTTGAAAACTGACTCTACGGAATATAGGCCTACCTTCAAAGTTTACAGGAAATTCTATGCAAGAATCATAACTATAGAAGCCTCTCCACGCGAGCCCGATTTGCACTTGACCAATTGTTTTCCTAGAGAATCATTTTAAACATTATCAATAGTTACATAAGATGTAAGTACACTTATTGTTTTAGCTACAATATCTCATACCTATATCCATCTAAATAATTCAATCAATAATTTGTTAGGTAAGTATGAAGCTATCCAACGTGAGTGTTGCTGATAGAGTAAATTTCTCACATGGTGAACATAACAATGGTACAACCAAGCTAACTGCATCAAAACCGCGCCGGCCCTCTTGGATACCTACAGCTCGATTGACAGAATTAGGATGTCTATCGTTAAACTGACACCGCAACCATTAGACATTCCACAAACCAACAATTAGACCGTGTTTCACTATTCTCTGTTGCTTCTAAGTCTAATTGGTAAATGGAATTTGAATCACATGTGAATCATTAATTATGATGTCGATCATTATATTTACTCTAGGTGGTTTATGCTTCGATTGAGAGTTCCAGAATTGCTTGGTGCAGTGTTTTGTTTAATCTTATCTCTGAAGACAGCGAATAAAACTGGTGAAATAAATTGAAGTGCTACAGTTTGATGTCTATGTTGCAGAAGAAATAAGATTAAAACCCTAATAAATGTAGTTGAAAAGAATTTGAATTCAGGAAATCCAATTTTTTAAATCATCGTAGCAATAACGATTATTATCATCTCATCACCAAAACTAAAACAAAATCATATGAAGCATACAAAATTATATTATAATGTTTCATATGATTATTGACGACGATTTTCGTGATTCGTTTTCTTTTAAGAGATGAGTTGAGAGTTGGTCCCACGGAAAAAGTTGACATTCAAGATGTCCTTCCCCCCAAAAACTTGAGTGTTGGGGGCAATTATTTTCGAAAATTGAGAATATCTCTTGTATTTTTTGGATAATTCATGGTTATGCTAAGTTTTATATTGTATAAAGTGAGCACCGCCATCGCCGTATCTTCCTCAAACAACAACCGATTCTGTAGGTAGTAACATCAAAAACTGCTGTAGATCAGCCGTAAATTTGCCCTAGAAAAAGAAAATTTGCAGCTCTTGTATTTATTGAAAAATTCATGGTCGTGCTAAGCTTAGGTGTATAAAGTTATTTCCGCCATGACCGTATCTTCATCAAATAGTAACTATTTTTTGGCAGTACCACCAAAAGTTGTAATATAGATGTAAATTTGCCGTAAGAAAATAAATAGAATTTGCTGCTCTTGTTTTTTTGGAGAATTCATGGTCGTCCTAAATTACCGTAATTATCACCAAAGTCAACCAACACTCGACTAGAACAATAACATCTACCCCTCTATTATAAACACTGCAGCTGCTCCCTCAATCAATTTCCGATTTTGGTCAGAAAGGCAACCACCATGAATCAATTAGCATGCTTCTTACAAAAACCAGTCACAGACAATTCAAGTCAAATCGTTTGATGTTATCGCAAACGTGCAGCTTTGATTGTTCAGATATCTGGAATCGAATAATGCGATAGTTGCTGAGACTTTGCTATAAATGGATTAAGTGTGTGATTATTGCAAATCACTTTGGTGGTCGACATTATTTGGCATAAGTTTAGACTGTGGAATTTCTGTAGGTAAACTCGAAAGATATTGTTTCAATAGATTCAAGAAACATTATTACCATTAAATTTGTATTCGTTAGTACAAGGTAATAATAAATTACATTTAGTAAGAGATACATTTATGTTGACGGCAGTCCTTTGTAATAAATAGAGAGTCAGCAATTTAGTAATCCGCTGAGTTAAGATAAGGCAAGATAAGGAAACAAACCATAAATAACACAGGGAATTGAAAAGTCCTCAAAGAATATACGATCCTTAGTTATATACAGAAATTCACTAACAACCCTTATTTTCATGAATACTTTAATAAATATCACAGAATCTATAGAGCAGTACTTAAACTTGCAAAAGAAAATCACTTTAAGAACAGAATAGGCAAATAAAATGACAAAATGAGGGAAACATGGTCCATTATAAACGATTTGAGTGGTAAACCTAGGAAAATAATCGATTCAGAAATACCATTCAACGAATTCAATGATTTAATGTTCAATTGCCAAAAAAAGGAAAACACTATAGTACCTTATAATCCACTAATACATCTCACCGACTATGGAAATGATAATGATTTGATATTACATGATACGAATAGTGATGAATTGTGGGATGTACTGAAAGAATTAAGAAATAAAAATTTGGTGTCTCCACTCACACGACTTTCCTACCGCTCGCAGGCAAATTCCATTGAATAATAATAGCGGTAATAAAGTAAAAATCCTCCGGTCAAATCGTGCTGGCACTCATTTTGTTCAGCATGTCGAGACAAAGAAAAATGGTCTTGTAATATTTTTTCGCAAGTTGAAACGTTTAGACAGAATCTGAAGAAACATTTGGAAAATATGGAATTTTATTCAAGCATAACTTTATGTGTATGTGGGTGGTAAAGGGCTCTCAGAGGAATACTTTAGGCAAGTTTAATGGAAATCCTTAGAGCCGTTTTTGCGCTACAGTCTTGAACAAATCATGTTTTTAGCTCAGCTCATCACCCAGTGTATACCGGATTAGCATTCAGTGCCATCGGCGGCTGGTATTGGTACCAAACAAAATAAAAAAGAAAGCAACAAAATCCACCGATCCGTTCCCGAGATAATGCTGTTACAGACAGACAGACAGACGGACAGACAGACAGACCAATGGCTGAAAATATTTTTATTAGACTTAAAAAATTCTGAAACGTCAACATTTGTCAAAATCTCGATACCGAAAATGTCACACGATTAAAATACTTTCCTTATACAGCTACTATAGTAGCGTAGGAAAGTAAAAAGCTGGCTACGATTACATCTCAATCGACATTTTCGAAAACCTTCCAAGAGTTACCCTCTATACTTTAATCACACTAGTAAATCTGTCTTTTTGTGAGAGTACATTTCCATGTTTTCTGAAAATGACCATAGTAATTCCATTACACAAAGACGAGAACTCATACCGATCCTAGCAAAAATCATTGAAGAACTCGTGAAACAAAGACTCAGTGAATTCATTATCACACACGACACCATTCACTCAACTCAATTTGGATTTCAAAATAGAAAGAATGCAAAAGATGCAAATTTTTCCTTTCTGCATGAGCTTGACTCTAATATTAATACCGGAGATATCGCCGCGGCAGTGTTCTGTGACCTTACGAAGGCTTTTGACTGCGTGGATCACAGAATACTTCTGCGGAAGCTTTACCTTTATGGGTGTAGAGGAGTAACTTTGAATCGGTTTGAGTCTTACCTCTCTGGGCGTAGTCAAATAGTAAAGACTAATGAAATTTGAAGAACTGCTAGGATAGATTCGGGAGTGCCCCAAGGATCAGTTCTGGGTCCAATTCTGTTTTTATTATACCTACGTTAATGATCTTTCTTATCTTAACATTTTGGGTGAACTGACACTATTTGCAGATGATACTACCATTTTATGACCGTTGAAGATCTAAACGAAAAAACATCTCGAGATATGAAAATTCTGAAGTCTTGGAGTGATTCAAACCTTCTACCATTCAATATTACAAAAACGAACACAGTCTCTTTCAGATGTATTCTTCAAGAAGTAACCTTGGATAATGTGATCGTTGAGAATAAAGAATGTATCAGATTTATGGGTTTGAATTTAGATTATAAATTGAAGTTTGACATGCACAAAAGACAACTTAAACGAAAAATTTCCGCCGGATGTTATGCAGTTAGGGTAGTTGCTAAAGAACTTGGAGTATCTACTGCCAAAACAGCATACCTATTATGCTTCGACAGAATCTCATTTGAGGTATGCTATACCCTTTTGGGGAGTGTGTAGCTCAAATTTGCTTAACTAGGTTTTCAAAATTCTGAAAAGAGCAATCAAAAATTTAAGTAAAATTGGACCACGAGATTCATGCACGCAAGTATTTGCAGATAATAATATTCTGACCGTAGTAGCTCTCTTTATTCTGGAAACTGTTTGTTGTAAGAAAACATATTCTGAAGTTCGAAATCGTTTCTTCTATGTACTCCACACGACAAAGTTCTAGAAATAACTTGAAATTACCACTTTGATCAAAGACTCATTTATTTTTACCGCACTCAAGATGTATAATCATTTGTCAACCGAACTCAAAGATTCTAATATAAATATAGAGATTTAAAAATATATATAAGAAATCTACTGTTTAAGAGGCCCTATTATATTTTAGCAGAACTTTTTGGTGATGATCTGACTTTGGATTATTTGTATATTTAATTTATTTATTTTAGTTTACAAACATGTACTTCTGGGCTTTCTGTCAAATATTCAATAAATTTTATTTATACATATATGTAATTTGAAGCTTTGTCAACAAGATATTCATCTTTGGACGATAAAGTTTATTTTTTCTTGTTATATTATTATTAAAGCGACTTTGGAGGACGTAAATTTACAAAAGATCACAAACATCTTGAGAAACCTCAGTTGACAATTTTTTTACTCAATTAATAAGCATAGTTTTCAATTCCTTTTCGGTTGTTTTGTAGGTATCCCTAGATTGGCATAATCTCGTAACAATTGCAAATTCTTGCGTTTTATCCAGTATCGACTCACTGCAAAAAACGGTCCCTTCCTTGCCATAAATTTTCTGAATTAGTTTTTATGGACTATCTATGGACCGTATTCAACTGTTTTCTGTACTGACTCTATTATTTAGATAGAAATAAAATTTTGATTAACTTTCCTACTCTATATTACAATTATTTCAACGATTTTATCTCACTTTACATAATGAAGAATTGTTACAATTACAATTTGAAAAAACGGACATATTCGAATTTCTACTGAGAAGGTAAAAATTAATGATTATGAAGTTGATCATATAAATTTTGAATTTAGACAGATACAACAAGTTTTCTATATAAAATTGTATTTAATTACACCAACAGATTTTCCTAGGTCATGTGATTAGACCCAGCTTCATCGTTTCTGAAGAACACCTATTTATTCTATTTAAATAGACAGCATATACAAATACATCAAAGGCACCTATGGCTCCGTAGGCGTTCTATTAAACTTTTCTCAGAGTCTCAATGGTCTATGAACCAAAAAACTGCTTCTGAGAAACAAATGTAAATAATGTTGGCACTCCAGTTGCTAAGTTATTTTGTTAATATAATTTTTCATTGACTAATTGTGGTAATCAAAATTTATTAAATACATTACTATATTTCCCTGAATTCTTGAAAGCAGATAATCTATTTAGTGAAATATTGGTTTTCATTTTATTTACTTTAAATTCTTAATTTTTTTTACTAACTGGACCTACCTGCCTTAGATTCCCTCGAAAGTTGAGAGTTCCCAATGTATTTTTTTTATCAACACAACTAAAAGTACCTGTGTAATATTAATTTCAAAAAGCTGAATTATTCATTCTATCCAATGATGACTGATCTTCTGTTGATTTAATTTCCTTGAACGTTAATATAGCTTGGCTTAACTTTTATGTGTCGTGTATCCATCACATATAAGAATAATTAAGTTTTATTGCCACACTTTCCGTGGTGGGTGATATGGTTTATGTAGCTGAAAATTTTATAGTAGCTATAAAATGTGGAATAAAGCACATTTTATAGTTTGTAAAAGGAGGCAGTTTGACTGGTGGATTCGTAATTAAACATTATTAACTGAACTAAGTACAATTCAAGACAACCGAATGTTGGCCAAGAATTTCATGGCTAATAAAATCAGGATGAGATTTGATACCTATGTTCCATTTACTATCAATGCCTTTTTTTCCTAGACGCTTTTGCAGATGCTTCATAGAATTTCATTATGAAGAAATTTGAGGTTTCGGCAATAGAAACATAATCCACAATCAGTCTTAATAAAAGATTTAATGGTTTTTGTTTCCGGAGAATGGCATATTTGCAGGTGACGTTTATCATTAGCAGGTCAGATACGACCGCCTCATTCTGTATCTTCACAAAAAGTATGGTTCAATATAAATATTTCTTACAAAAAATTGGAACGACTTTATAACATTATAACATTACTCACGAAAATCGTTGAACGTTCACTAATACCAATGAAGATATTACTTATCCTATTACCCACGTATATTCTTTGCTTGTTGTTATTATAATTGAGATCTCAAAACATCGCTGCGGAAATACGTTTAAGCATTTTAGTTGTTACCATTTTAACTCCGATTTAACTCGAAAACCGTAACTCTAAGGATAACATGTTCATTATAAATGTTGCTACAAATAATTATGTCTATCATGTACTGCAAACAGATTTTGAATTTTCGACAGAAATCGCCCTCACCACATAGCAAAAATAGGTATATTTGAGAATTTAACATGCCTCTATCTCGAAGACCGTTACTCTTTGCAAAAAATGTTCAATTTAAACGTTTCCGGATATTGTCCTATCTTTAATTATACCACCTCTGACTTTCAATTTTCGAGAAAATTTGCCCCATCCACCCCCTTCGGGGGCAGTTTTTGGAGAGAATGAGATGTCGGATTCCTGTTTTTATGAATATGGAACCATTTCTCAAACCTCCTCTTTCAAATGAATCAAAAATCATCAAAATCGGAATACTATTACTATATAAAAAGTGCACACAAACCAAAAAAAGCACACAGTCGAATTGTATACCTCCTCCAATCCATGTTACTTAAGTCTTAATTGATTTAGTGTACCTACGTTTACGTGAGTCTTATTTCAAGAACATTTCCATAAATCGCTAAGTTTGGCATTTATATTAGCAGCTGACATAACGCTTTTGTTTTCTATAGTTACAGTGAAATCTTATTATTAAAGAAACTAGATTTCATTTACTTCTCACTTTCTAACCTTTAGCTATATTTTCTGACATTATATAAGACGTTAAATCATATCCGTTAAATTATGCTCACCCTTTATATTAAATAGTAGAGATATATCTTACAAATAATTCAAAATAATTATTTTCTTTATAGGAAGATAAGGGACAATGATGGCTACAATTTCAAATTATATTAATTTAAACAGGGTGTCCTAGAAAATCACTAGGTATTAAAGTTATCTTTTTTGAATGGAACACCATGTATTTTATCGGAGATTTGAGTTCCTTTCAAAATTTAAAGGTCATTTTACTAAAGGATTTCGAAAATTTTAAGATGTTTGAAAGATTGATATCAATCTTAAGCCAATTCGAGATTTCAATTTCTGTTTTCTAAACTTGATTTGGCTTACTTTTTTCTATTGAATGCTCATAAAATTCAACGAGAATATGCAAGTTGTTTCTGTGAATGAGCTCTAATATTCTTCATTTCACTATACTATAACTTTGATATATGTAATGGAACACCCTGTATACTTTTCCTGTTCTCCATCGAATAGTATTAAGTTTCCCTATACCTATCTCTTATAGTACCAGAGAAACGTGAACCATTGTGAAAAAACTACCAAACTGAAATATTTTATCAAAAGTAAAAACAATTTATCAAGGATGCGGTTGTCATAGTTTTTGAAAACAATAGATATTAGAGACACTTCCGTCAAAAGTAATCAAGACATAGCCTTGTATGAATGATGCATTAATTTGTAAATTGGAGTTTTGTTAGCTAGTTTTATTATTTATTTGAATGTGAACTAATACTGTAATGACGGATTTATCGATTGAACAAAGAGTGGATATGATTTTGATCGCAGGGCAATGTTATAATACTTAATTGTTTGTTGGCATCTCGAGTTTGTGCCCAAAAATATCCAGAGCGAAGACATGCTGATAAACAATGTTTCGAGAGGTTTTCAACATGGTTTTAAGAGACAGGTAATACTTGCTACTCCAAACTGAGCCGATCAAAGACAATAATTGACAAAGAGAAAAATGCTTTGGTATTGTTAAGATTCCTAGTACGTATAATTTCAAGGAAAATTTGTCAACACACCACCATAAGTAAAAGTAACATAAAGAGGATTCTCAAAAATCATAAATACCATCCATATCGGGACCAAATTCATCAATAAATATTGATGGTACATACCTAATATGTACGAGCAAGATTTTCAGCAACGACTGGAATTTTACATGAGGGCAGTGGATTGTGTAGGCGAAAATAATGACTTTTTTGAATTCCTTCTATTCACTGATGAATATACCTTGTATAATACCTAATGGAATCGTGAATAGAAATACCTAATTTCCATTATTACATTACTGAAGACTCGCCAAAACCGATGGAGTATAAATGTATATGCCGGTACTATCGGAGATAGTATCATTGGATCATTTTTTAATAAAAATTAACTGGGAACAACTATTTACAAACTGATTTCTGGACTCTTATTTAGAATGTTATTGTATTTATAAGAAGCAAAATAAAATGTGGCTGCAATTAGATGGGGATTCTGCACTTTTTCAAAAATAAAATATTTAAAAAGGAAGTTTCCAAATAAATGGATTGTAAGACAGGGTCCGTGTCTTTGGCCCCCCAGATCACCCGAATTTTCGATTCTCGGAAAAATTTGCCCCTTCCACATCGCTGAAACCCATATTTCTGACGCGGAAACCTATGATTATTTTTATAAATGTCCAACTTAACGTTCCCGGATACGGAATATTCTTTAAATTCTGCCTTATCGGATTTTTTTGGGAAAAATTGCCCTTACCTCCCCCTTTGATTGAAGTTTTTGAGGAGATGGGCATATCTTATATTGATTTTTATTTCAATGGGACCAATTCTGAATACTTCTCTCTCAAATGAATAAAAAATCATCAAAATCGTAGCACGTTTACTATGCAAAAGGTGCGAACATCCATAAAAAAAAACATGCAGACATACAGTCGAATTGTATACATCCATTCGGGATTCGTCGGGATTCGGACGCGGAAACCTATGATTATTTTTATAAATGTCCAACTTAAACGTTCCCTAATACGGAATATTCTTTAAATTCTTCCTTATCGAATTTTTTTGGGAAAAATTGCCCTTACCTCCCCCTTTGGTTGAAGTTTTTGAGGAGAAGGGCATATCTTATATTGATTTTTATTTCAATGGGACCAATTCTGAATACTTCTCTCTCAAATGAATAAAAAATCATCAAAATCGTAGCACGTTCACTATGCAAAAGGTGCGAACATCCATAAAAAAACATGCAGACATACAGTCGAATTGTATACATCCATTCGGGATTCGTCGGTCAAGAAAACAATACCGAACCGAAATTAATCAGCGAAATTTATGTTAAAATTCTATCTATATAAATAATTGATAATTGTGAACCAATTGACATAAAATAATAATTACTCCATGCTGGAGCTCGGCAGTTTTAGATATTACATTAATAATAAAATATATCAGTTTAAATTAATTATTGTAGATATGCCTGTAACTGCAAAACTAATAATTAAATATATTTGGAAAGCTCTCTTATTTCAATCAAAATAACATCATATTCCATAACCATCATTAACAAGAATACGTCCACTATTATCCATCGTCCCTATGAACCATAACACAAAATTAAATTCAATTATGCATTTGTTAAACATATTAATTTCAACAACGTAATAACAAACTGTCTGTACACACACACTGTCATTCTACTGAAATTAATGTTAAAACAAATATTTTACTCGTGGCTTGAAATTAAACTTGTCTATTAATTATAAATATATGTAACACCCAGTAGTTTACTATTTCCCTCTTCCTAGCTTGTAATGAGGAGATATTAGCATTTTCAGGCCGTATTTTAACATACAAAATACAATATAATCATGAAATTCAACTGCGCTCATTTTCCCCATTCCGAAAATAGATGATTTTATTAGGTTTTAATGGAAACTTTTCAGAATATATGGTCACTGTTGATAGAAAATCATCATTGTATCGTATTGTATTAATCAAAATCAGCAGGGCTATTCTCTCTTTGATATCGTCATAATTATTTAGTTTGTACAAAAGGTGTCCTTTGGGTTACTTTGTATCAAAAAGTGAGCATTGATAAGCCCATTCGATGGCGGACTGCTGATTTTGATCAGTTTATGAACAGCTTTTGATTAGCTTTGCTTTGCTTGCGACACTTCAGGTTTCTCTGTACCTAATACATAATTAATCTATGATGTTTTAGACTTGTCGACCAAGATTTAGTGAAATATAGAGTTAATTTGCCTGAATCTGTTGTTGTTTATGTTCGAATTCCCAAATTTGTCACGGACTGCCGACAGGTGCGCAGTTGTCTAAAACGCGTTAACCAGTTGAACATATCTTGTTTATCCTAGTATCATGAATAATAATTGTATCAGAATTTTTGAGGCAGTGAAAATTCGTTGGATTAATAGTTGGGAAATATCCCTAACCAAAAGATAACAAGAAAAACATTTACAGTCTCGCTTTTCTTTCTTCCGATCTAACTCCCCGTATCCCAATCATAACTTCGTGTTGATATACCTATGCTTTTCTATTTAGATCTCCTAGAATAGATATAATGATTAGAACAAAAGAGACTCCTCACTTTTTTATTAACCAGAATATATATATTTAGGTACATGCTATTAATCAATGATTTATCCTAAAAAAATCTTGAGGTTACTATGCTTTAGCACCTTGCAAGAGAAAAAAACAAAACGAAAATTCTATCGACTAATTGAAAATGCTATCAAATATTTTAATTAATCAAGAGTATCTAATGAAAGCATATGAACTAGATAGATCTAACTAAATGAGTAAAGTTTAAGCTTTTCCATATAATATAAAGTACTTCAAATGAAGGCAATCTCTAGCAATGCAAGTTTTCATTCACAGTGAATCAAACAGGCGTGCATAGCACAACTAATAGTCAATATACAACTACCGAGAACAGGTCTAATTTTGCAAACTTTTCGGCAACATGGGCATACTAGACACAACTTTGCATAATTTAAAGCGGCCATAATTGAATATTGCGGATGTACGTATGTGTATACGGGCAACGCCGACGATGATTGGTAGTTATGTTTTTGGTTGTTTGCGGTGCAATTGATCGTTGTTTTGCATCCGATATTTTCCTAGGGTGCATTTTGTTTTTTTTTTTCGTTTTGGATGATTGTTTACTTTCTAGATTATTTTCGATATCCTGCTGGAAAGTTGCTGGATATCATGATGGATGGCCCTTCAGTTGTATGAGCGCTGTTTTGTTTGATATAGAAAATGCTTCAATTAACATCCAAACCTTGAAATCATTGTCATTCAATTAACAGAATATATTCCTCCCCATCGATCTTCTAGTAGGTATGGTTGTTAATTTGTTATTTATCTTTTAATAATTTTAGCAGTCCTATCTTCACAAACTATCAGGTAGTAGGAGGAGGAGTAGGAGTAGGAAATCGTCCAAGATATATCATAATATCGGTAAGGTGACAGGACAAGTCGCTTCATATAATTCTGAAAGAATAGTAGTAGTTTGAGAGAGAGTGTCCCTGGACTCGTCTTCACGAATTTTGAGAAAAAATAGAAATGATTGTTTATAGAAGAATAAAATAGCCCCCTTGCTTAAAAAGCAAATCCTGAACACACCTACCTTAACTAAATACCAAATAATTAGTTCAAAATTAGCATGATCGCAGATTAAAGAAAATAATACATCACGTGATTGCATGCATCGTTAGGAACTATATGTCTGCCAGCCCTTAAGCGGTGCTCAACCCCTTTTGACCGGGCGCTATATTTTATACATATATCCCAGATGGGGCAGGAGACAGAACTTTATTTAAACAAGAGGTCTTAATATTCACTTTTTTATTCAAATCAATCATCAATAGTCTACCTAAAATGTCTCGTTTCATCTTTATGACAGCAGTTTTGTCGGAATTCGGACATTTTTGTACCGGCGATATACTTTGGGAGGCCTAATTGAGGATTTTGATAACATTTATAGTTTTTTTTCAGATCGCTTAAGATTCTTGGATGATTTCTTTGATTATTTTGGTAGCTTTATGTACGGCTGCTCTGTTTTTTTATCATCGACTTTTGTAAACCGTAATCTTCGAGCAATTCCGAAATAATTATGTTCCTCAGACTGTAAATCAATAAAACTTGATTAAGATAGGACCGGGTGCAAAAATTTCCAAGGCACATTTATTCGTATTGTAGGAACTCAGGTCTACATTAGGAAAAGAACTACGAATATTCCATACATTTTCTCGATTTGATTACATTGCTGATTTTATCGAAAGGGGAAAGTGCGCCCTTTTAAATAAATTGATGTATATAGTCGAAGCTTTCACAAATGCATTTGGTTCATTAGTAGATCGTGACGTTTTAGAAAATAAAAATATTATAACCAAGAATCAGGAATTCACTTCTTTCATGAATAACATCAAATAACTCAATGACGTCGACAAAGCTAGATTGCAAATGTTCAAGAAAATGTATGCTTCGAAATGCGACAACGTGTAAGTAATTAACTTGTAGAACGACCTTCCTTTCATCGATGTGGCATAATGCGACCACGAGCAAATGCACTTTTTTCAATTCAAATAAAAATTGTCCATGGTGCTTTGAAGGAGATCTCACGTCTTGAAGACATAGTCGATAATGAAGATGATGAGAAGAGTTGTAATTTGGATAACGAGCATGAATAAAATAGACTAAATTTTCTTATATCGGAATACGCAATGATGCAGAGTCAAGTATAATTGGTCAACGTGTCAGCGGGGGGGCTCCTCGTCTTCTTCATAGACTTATTGTTTACAACATGACAAAATATGAACAAGCACACATAAGTGGTTGAGCTAATATCAATATAATAATAATGAATTGAGATAAGTTATTGATATTCATATGTTTTATAGCTCAACCACTTATGTGTGTTTGTTCATACCCGAAACGTTGACCAATAAAAAACCAAAACAAGAAGTGTTCTAAAACTTGTTTCAACTTTAACCTAAGCGAACCTTAATCCCAAGAAACTTACGAGCCAAGTTCTCCAAGAGATTTGATCAAATGAAGCTCTTAAATTTAACTGCAATGTTAGGTGCCCCAATAGAAGAAATACAACAAGTATTTGTTGGCAAAATACCCCTCAAAGGGGAGAAGGATGTTTTTCCTCATAATACTCGATATCCAGATATGGACAAATTTTATCATATGTTATTAATAACCTTTTTATATATGTTTCTACCACCAATTTATTATCTCAAGCAAACTCAGTAGTGGAACTAATATTTGATTCTGTTTGTTCTCTTCTATAATATAATTATTCAACGGGTGAAGAGCAAGAAATTTGAACGAAAATTCGTTACGAATAAACAGCCTGCTCGATTATTACTTGGCAAACTTTTCAATGGCTTCTTAAAACTTCCGCAAACTACAACTTTACATAATTTAGGTCTGGAATAATTAGTTTTATCTAAGGCTTAATAGCGGAACAGTGTTTGGCTTTTGTTTATGTACAAAAAGGTTGGTGGTATTTGGCGTTCAATACTCTCAAGAAGATAAATATTCTCCAGAAAAACAGAAGAATAATAAAGCTGTAATTTGGTTTTGGAAGAGTAATTTGTTTGAATTTTTGAAGGTAATAGCTCGTCGGCTCTTAAATTAATGAACATATCCCATCGCCATATTCCGTTTGGATTTAAAAATAAAATAGAAGTAGGCTCAATAGTGACCGAAATAATACGGAATTTGCTGTAGGCTTGGTTCATGGACACTACATTAGTATTCGTGGTATGGATAAAAACTAATTATTACTCTTCTAACAGTCCAAAAGCCAAGAACCCGCTGTAGGTATTTCCTTTGAATAAGCTACATACATGAGTTTGTGGGATTCATAGTACTGCACAGTATAAAGAACTATACTTTTTACTGTGGTACTAGGTCATCATCTTGGCGAGTAAACTAAGAGTAAGAGGGTAAACATGTTTCCCTATGATAGGGTATGACGTCACTTGCGGTTATTGTCATATGGTTATTTACAATAAGAGATCGGAAACCTTATTTATGGTAGGAAAACTCAAACGTTGAATCAAATTATATTGAGCAATATCTGAGACTTAGGTATTAAGATAACATATAAAAATAAAAAAATCCCGATGGCCTGTAGTTAGCGGAAAGGTAAATTTTTCAAAATGCATTGAATTGAAATTTGAACAACCTTTTCATTGGTATACGTACATGTTATTACACAAATTTGTTGTATGTGTTATAGCCTAGCGGATAGAGGTTTTTGTTTTGGCTGTTGAATATAAAGCAGACAGGGTTCGAGTCCACTTCAAGGCAGAATTTTTTTTTGCCTATTTCTTTTCAATAAATATACTATATATTTTTAGGTAAATTTCTTATAGAAATATACCTATTGCGATCGTTCACACTTTTGAATTTCGAAAAAATTTCAACGGTATGTTGTTATATGTCTATAAGTTAGTCCAAAAAAACATTTGGTTCAAAAGTTTATATATATATATATATATATATATATGGGATATTACGAAATTTGTTAACACGATAGAGGTCGCAGTTTTGAAGGTATCAAGTTCAAATATGCTACAAAAATCAGTCTCTCAAATATCTCGGTCGAGTTCGTTATTGGGCAATATCGGGTAAGTAGTTTCAAAATGGCGACCTTTCAAACATTTAAAAAAATTATCAAAAAAAAAAACCGCAGTGTAAATATTATTAAAAATAATTTTAGATTATAGATATAATCAGTACCTACAACTTTTGTTCAAAGAAATTTTTCATAAAATACACAGAAAAAAAATTAAAAATTAATAAAGAAAAATAACAAATATTGATAAAAGATGAACACTCAATATAAATTTGATGTAATTGTACATTTTCTGGAGATCTTAATATAGACCCTGATTAAAAAAATATATAGCATATTTATTGAAAAGAAATAGGCGAAAAAAAAAAATCTGCCTTGAAGTGGACTCGAACCCTGTCTGCTTTATATTCAACAGCCAAAAGAAAAACCTCTAACCGCAAGGCTATGACACATACTACAATTTTTTGTAATAACATGTACGTATACCAATGAAAAGGTTGTTAAAATTTCAATTCAATGAATTTTGAAAAATTTACCTTTCCGCTGACTACAGGCCATCGGGATTTTTTTTAATCAGGATCTATATTAAGATCTCCAGAAAATGTACAATAACATCAAATTTATATTGAGTGTTCATGTTTTATCAATATCTGTTATTTTTATTTATTAATTTTTATTTTTTCACCTGTGTATTTTATGAAAATTTACTTTGAACAAAAGTTGTAGGTACTGATTATATCAATAATCTAAAATTATTTTTGATGATATTTACACTACGGCTCTTTTTTGATAATTAATATATATATATATATATAAACTTTTGAACCAAATGTTTTTTTGGACTAACTTATAGACATATAACAACATGCCGTTGAAATTTTTTCGTAATTCAAAAGTGTGAACGATCGCAATAGGTACATTTCTATAAGAAATTTACCTAAAAAATCTGATTGAGATATCTTTGGAATTTCGCATCAATAAAACCTGGCCATAGTCTTATTCAGTACTTGGTGTCCTTTGTTTTGTTTTAAATATTTTTATGAGTCTCATGCCATGAAACGTATATGACGTCGTTTTCAAAGGTGTCGCCCTGAACGTCTACGATAGAACTACAATGAACATATATATATATATATATATATATATATATATATATATATATATATATATATATATATATATATATATATATATAATCGTTGATAGTATCCAAAGGTCTATAAACAGAGTTATAGGCTATGGATAGTACCTACTACTCACTTCCACAAAGTCATGCATGTCATCATAGTAGTCACCTAAAGCAGCATATTGAAGAAGAACATAAATCTCTGCGCCGAAGATATAAATTCTCCAAATCTTTGGGTGAAATAAATTTTCTCCGAAACTATTTTATGTCCATGTCATCTTTTCTGTTGGCAAATCAATCTTACCAAGCAATCTAACGTTGATGTCTTTTATATTATTTGTCACGAGATATCCTTCAAATTTTGTTATCGTTCAACGCAAATCATATCATCTAACAATCAGTCGACATGGTCAAGGGTCTAAACAAACAAAATATTCTTATAATTTTCTGATCATTCAGTTGGAGCAGTGCGCAACTCAACAAGTTTAAATAAACTACCGCAACGCAAGCTCAGCATAAATAACTTGTGACAGAAAACACAGTTACCTACTATTGAAAAACTCGAAAGTCACATTATAAAACACGGAAGCCGGCTGTGCTTCTTTTTGGCGTCTGCTAAATTTACGCCGGCGATGATAAAAAGCGCAGGCCATTAACAAAAGATCTAGAATTTATGGCCAGTGCACTTTTGTCTTGTTTTTTTCTGTTGGGCTCTCTCGGCTCTTTGTGAACGGCTACATTAGAGCGTTAGATGTGCGAAAAACGTTGTGTCGCTTGATAAAAACAGGATAAACTTCTCCATTGGGAGGACTTTGTGCCAGGATAATTAGGAATTTCACGGATGGCTTAGAGGCCAATGAACGGATGCAGGCGTTGCGACCTCTTTGCGGCTCTCGATTCAGCAATGCACTTTATTAGCCAGGGTCATGCCAATCAATTATTCCAGTGGGACGTAATCAAGTGAAATTAGTAGAGAAGGCTTCGGAACGTGTTAAATATTCTCTTGCTATGCTTTGTACAGAACCAAATTCCTAGCAATATAATATGAGCTTTCCGAATTAGAGTTTAAACTCATTTAATTTAAGGACTATTCAGAATAAATAGGTCTTCTTGAGACCTAGGACTAAGTTTATTAAATGACGATCAAAATTTTACTTATTCATATATTAATAGAATAAAAAAATGTGATTATACAAAATACAAAATGTATTTGCAAACAACATATAATCATGAAATTTCCAATTTGTGCCTGACACGAAGTTTGAGTTATAAATAGTGTTACCAGGATTCCTAGATGTATTGTTCCGACGCTCTATCTCAGTTGTGTAGAAAAAACTGAAATAAAAATTTAAAGCTTTTCATATAGGCTTAATGTTCTTCGAAGTAATCTTCATAGAAATAAATATTCCGTATCTAACTTTTTAAATCTGATAGAAAATTTGGCTCATGAAGTTATAATACCTACCATACATATCAAATTGAAAAAAAAATTGTCAAAATAATAATCATAAGATCTCCTACAAGAAAAAAAATAAATGATGATTGAAAAAGATAAAATCTGCTTTGGAACAAACTAGTGAGGCACTTGGTAGGTATATACCTAAGTTTATTTGTAAACCGGTCATAATTCCGAGAACCCTTGAAATATTTTAATAATCTTCATCTTGACTCCTGCTGGAAGAGATGTCTAGTCTAATATTACTGTATAACATTTTTAACGTAAAAAACAATATCCCCCCTACCCAATGGGTTACATTTTTGCAGAAAATCTGTTGTTTTTTTCTCGTAAGGATTTCTCGGCATTCTTATTTCTAATTTGGAGAGAATCATCAGTATCCTCATATTTTTTTATAATTTCATTTTAGGAATAAATACATTTTTGTAGTTTTAATGCTGGTAACAATAGTCATGACTTAAGCTAGAGCACGAACTCCTACTCAAGCTTGATCCCGACTAAGTCCATTTTATGATTTTCTCATACAATAGTCGCGATTCAGAAAAGTGAAAATGAAGACTGAGATCGCGTTTTTCTTGTGATACTCTGATTATATGGTATGTGTCTCGAAATTTATTCCTTGCTTGAGTAATGACAATTTATACTAGCATATATTAACTAATAACACCAAAGGAGACTGTATCTATCTACATCGTCAAACACGTCAATTTTTGACCGACGAACCCCAAACGGAAGTGGTATACAATTCGACTGTGTGCTTTATTTTTGTGCGCGCCTTTCATATAGTAATAGTCCTCCGATTTTGATAATTTTTGATTCATTTGAAAGAGGAGTCTTGAGACATGGTCCCATATTTATAAAAACGGGAATCCGACAGATCCTTCCCTCCGAAAACCGCCAACGAAGGGGGTGGAGGGGGCAAATTTTCTTGAAAATTGATAATCTGAGGTGGTATAATTAAAGATAAGACAATATCCGGAAACGTTTGAATTGAACATTTTTTCAAAAGATTAACGGTTTTCGAGATAGACGCATGTTAAATTCACAAATGTATAATGTGGAGAGGGCGATTTCTGTCGAAAATTGAAAATCTGTCGGCAGTACATGAAGGACATAATTATTTGTAGCAACATTTATAATAAACATTTTTTCCCTTAGAGTTACGCTTTTCGAGTAAGTAGTGTTAAAGTGGTAGCAACTAAAATATTCAAGCGTATTTCCGCAGCGATGTTTTGAGATCTCAATAGTAATAACTATAAGCAAGGAATATACGTGGGTAATAGGATAAGTACTATCTTCATTGATATAAGTGCAGAAAAGTGTGAAATAAATATTTTTTACATAAAATTGGACCGACGTTATTAGTTGATGCACTGAAAAGTATAAAATAATATTAATTCTATTGGGGCTGGTACTTGTGAAGTTGGTGCCAAAAGTTGTCAATCTACCTGCAACTGCAAAAACTTCAAAAGTAACAGCACCAATAGAACTTTGTAAAAAATATTTTTATTATTTAATTTACATCTTTCCAGAACTAATTGAAAGAGCAAATTATGTCTGCTTCTTTTCAGGCAATCCTTTTTGCCAATGATAGCATAAAAAATTCACCAAGCAAGCTTTGTTTACTTAGACCAGTTGAACTGTTCTTTACCCTCTTCTATACCAAACCCACTAATTGAGTGAATATTATTTGATGTTTTATATCCTATGGGTCTTTTGTAATGTTTAATCATCTGTCACACGAAATTAAATATATAACGGCTTTTCCCAGATTTTCCCGAACTTTCAATTGAATACCTACTAGATAATGCCTTTTATGCAGTTAACGACTTTTCGTTTCTGCTCAGCTCACTGGTTTATTGTTTGTACATAATTTGTTTTTGTTTTTTTGTGATTTCGTTAGTGTTTACCTTCTAACTGAATATACAGCTGTATATTAACTTACTTTCTAACCGAATTTACAGCTGTAGGTTACATTCTTATTCTTATTATCTTATATTTTTACATCTTTATATTTTTATATTTTTTAGTTTGACTTTGCTTTGTTAGTGTATTGTTTTATTTTGATATTTTAATTTTGCTTTGTCTACAATATTTTTTATTTTTTCGACAATAAAGCATTTCTCTTCTTTTCCTTCTTCTTCTTCTTCTTTGTCACGTTCTTCAAGTTTATGATATTTTTGAACACGAAACACATTTAACATTCAAATTATTTTAAATTCGATCAACACAGTACAAACGATAAACGTATGAACGAAGGATTCTAGTAGCAGATTCACTTAAAAATGTATCCATTACAAATTGTCTGCGATATTGGGACAACACTCGATTGGAGCAGATGCCTCCATTATCTCCAACAGAGAATACCAGATGGGAATTCCATCGTAACATTAGTTGTACGCTTTCTTTGTTTTCTGGCAAGAGCCTGTGTTGTCGGCATCACCCTCAATTGAACTTCAATCGGAATCCTCCCTGGATAAGTGCTTAATTTAAAATACTAAAACGTCAAAGTGATCCAGAATTAACTTGAGTGGCAAATCAGTCTCAAGAGGCAAATTAGGGAGCTTACATTATGGAGAATTTAATCACCATTTTCCTAAATTCACATCTGTATTGGTTCAATTCGAGAAAAATACAATATGATACCACCATTCTCAAATATAACAGAAGAAACTTTGGTGTTTTATGAATGTGCTTCATTAAATCTTTGTTTCGTCGATCTAAATTACTTTCAGATTCAAATGCAATCATGAGACAAATGATATTATCTCACTGAAGAAAATATAATCGTATTTCTAATTACGGAAATAATTTTATCTAAGATCTGCTAGAATAAGAGAGCGTTATGATCAACATAATTAATATAAGTTAACTCTATTAGACAGCTGCAATTATATCCGCCGAGAACGGAGCGTTTAATTAGTAACATTTTTGGCTGACATAAAGCGGACTCGTATTAATTTTGTCCTCCTTTGATATCGGTATCCTTTGGTCTTTTTGAATATTAATATCGTGTGTTTCGCCTTCAAAAGTTTGACTGTGAAACAGCCAGTCTGTCTTTTTGTATATACTGTCTCCCAGGATACAGGATTATAAATATGTTGTTATCGGGAAAATATTGTATTACCTATCAAGCCGTTATGGGATAGAATACCACTCGTTTCTTTAAAACGTTTGCTTTGTAAGGGATCAATGACATAAAGCTTGTTCACCGGCAACAAGCTGGTGAATTCACTATTATACTCTTCCAGTGTTGTTACTAGCAAACTAGTTGGTAGATTGTAAAGTATCTATGAGAAATATTACAACTGGATTAATATACTCGCTACCTGCTGGCGAGTGGGACTGTTAGCTTCGAGCTAGACGTGACATAACTAGGCACTAATGAAGTAGGTACTAGCTAGTAGAAATAATTCTGATAGATATTAAGAAATTCCATTATATCATGATGTTCCACTTACAGAAACACATTAACATATTGACATGACGTCAAATCAAACCTAAGGATCAATACAGGCGGACGGATACACCCACAACACCCTTCTTTCCCTCCGAAATTGCATTTCTGTAGATATAGTAGACTGCGACGGCCTTTAACTGCAGCAAACTTATACGTCCTCTTTGAAAGTCTCTTGCCAAATGAATTCTCGTAGCCGACCAAAGAGTATATTGTAGCCGACCAAGCTATTCGATCCGCATCGCTATGAATGTGTACTCAACTACCATAGAGTAAATAGGTTTGTAACTAAGATCTGCTCTCATATCACAGACCGCCGGTCATCCGCCTTGCTGTCGTATCAGCGACAAAGCACATCGTACAAGCTGACTCACCGGCTTTGGTCAACAAGCAGGTAGTAAACTCGTTATCGAATCTTAAGGTAGTGTCAGGTATCTCTCGCATATAACCGGAAACAACAACTTTATTTCTAATAGAAAACTATATATTCTTAATTCAAATATGGCGCACCTCATTGGGGACTTAGAACAAGGGTAGTAGAGAATCAACAAATCAGGCGATAACATAAGAATGGTACGGTATTTATCGATTTTATCGACCGTTTTTTAAGATAAATAAATAAAACATCTTTATAATCAGAAAGAAAAGATCTTCTAAAATATCTAATAATACATAGGATGCTCTATTTAAAATTTATTTATATTGAATGTCTTTTTTATAATGAATTACTGACATGATAATTTGTTATAAAGCTATGATACTGTTGTTGGTATCATTTGTCTAGTTTTATGTTTACATATTTTTTTAGAAATCTCTTATACCATAGAATAACCTAGATACCTACTGTAACGATAGCTATATCATTCTTTGCTTATACCAAGTATACTCTAATTATATGTTTAGTCTTGAATAAAAAAATATAGTTAACTAGCATAGCAGTATTATTTCATCTAAGGGACTAATTCAGCTTATAAATATATCTGTAATTGGCAATAAGCTGTTTATATCTTTAGTCAATCAATTATTTTTCGATGTTTTATAAACTACAAATAATGAACCAGGATTAAAACAAATACCTATATTTATGTACATTGTGGGAAATGAACTTTAAAAAAAGGAAATTTGGCTTTTAACAGCATTATTATTACAATACATTTTTAAAATAAATGCAAAAAAACAATCACTCTTTCACCCTAGGTTGTGTGGGCTTCACCTATAACCCCAGTAATGTGGAAACATTTCAGTTACATATTTTTTTTGCAAAACGCCTTTTTACCGAGGGCTTTTTATTGCGAAAATAAATCTGTTCATGAAACAATATTTCTTAAGCACCTAAGGATTACGTAAATTATATAAATATTTAAAACAGCTTTCCCCTTTAATAATATAACAATTTATTTATTTTTGTTGCCTAAAAGAACGTTTTTTATGGAACAATAAGAAATTAAAATAATAATATAGAATTCTTAATTTTCCAACAAATATTTTTATAATACAATTTTATTAATAATAATAATCTTTATTCAGGTTAACATACCAATCTTGATTAAAAAATAGTATGCTAATAGATTGTCTGATTTAATAAAGTCCAACAATCCCCTACTGAGATGCAAATAGCATCTGTGTGTAGACCTGAACTTAATAATGTATTAAAATCTACAAGCTTAACATAATCTAAATATACATATTAATATACAATAAATAAACAAATAATAAAATTAAAATGCAACAAAACTATAAATACAACTACAAATGTAAAGAAAGACACATGATATAGGAAGTATTAAATATTAAAACAGATTTTTTAAGTAATATAACAATATCTATGTATATTATAACTTCAAATTATTCAAAATCCAACTCTTAATATGAAATTTAATACGCCCTCTAGAGAAGTTTAATTTTTTTAGATTGTTATCTAATCTATTGTAGACAAGTTTGGATCGATATAAACTAGTTTTTTGACCAATATTTAATTTAGTTTTACTTACTGTAAGCGATTTGTGTCTAGAAAATAAACATGCTTCAGCAATAGTATACTCTTCCCGTAGATTACAATAATTATTTATTAGTGCTTCCAAAATATATTTTTGATTGATGTTCAGCAATCGTGTCTCACTAAAAAGGTTGTGTTGTTTACCAAAAGTTAAAATTTTGATAGCACGCTTTTGTATTCTTACTATCGGCCCTAATGTATTTGAATAAGCTGAACCCCAACAAATAATTCCATAAAATAGGACGCTACAGAACAAAGCATGGTATAATTTTAATAAATCATTTTTTTCAAGAATATATCTCATTTTATAGAAAACAAAAAGAAGGTATCTTACTTTTTAACAATACTAAAAATATTTTTCTTCCAATTCCAATTTTCATCTAGTATAACACCAAGGTATTTATCTTCATTTACCCTTTTTATTTTCTCACATCCACAGTTTAAGTTATTATAACAAAATAATTAATAAAATTGATTTAATTTTTGTGAAAGTTTAGAAATTAAAATTTATATGTTCAAGTAAAAGTTATAAATGTTATTCCCTGATATATAGACATATAAATTTTAATTTTTAAACTTCCTAAAAATATGATTAATTTTTAAAAAAGTGAATAAATCAAGCAATGAAATTTAAAGAAAGAATAAAATATATTATTCAAATTATCATAACACCTGCTACGTTTAAAGGTTAATGCTTTTTGTTTCTGTTCTTGATTTAAATATTTTATTCTGAAAAAAATCTATTGCCTTACAAATCCTCTAATCAATTCAAGAAGAACATCCGCAGTTTTTTTGGAGATATATGTTACAGTATTTTTAATAATATTTCTTTTTTCTCCTTAAATGCATCTTTATGATATTTCACAAAATATGTATCCTTCATAAATACATTATTCTTCCATGACTCTGAAGGTTTAGTTAATCCTCCAAATGATAAACTCTGTTTATTGGAACGTTTATTGAAAACATGTAAAAGCACTATTCAAGAGAGTAAAAAATCAATCAAAACACCAGATACAAAGCAAAAATAAACACAAATCAAACGTAAATACTGCTTAACCTTCCGCTCGTTTTAGACAAATGACGTAACGGGTTCTTCCTTCCGGTTGTCACAGCCAAGTTATCGGATAACCTATTCTCTACTAACCTTGGACTTAGAATGCCTATCACAGGTTGATTGTATGCCTATGGTCATATTAATTTAAATCCAGGGAAATTGGAATCGAACAAGAATAGTAGAATATGTTGAATTAAAGTAGGTACTTTTTTCAATAGTTATTATGGAAAAAATATGCAGAGCTATCCCAAAAATAAACTAACCTTAATGGTGCCAAAGTACTTGAAGACCTTCCATTATAATTTATGTTGGGTACCAATCGGCTGTCAATTGTCAATAGAGAAGACACATTTTATTACTCTGCCTATATACCCCTAGAAGCTATCATCCCGCTTGTTAACAATTCACAGGGCTTTGGTATAATTTTGTTATTTGATTATTCTAATTTCTAGCTTTTATTAGGTTTATAGTGATGGTTAAATTGCTACGATTTCATCAACTTTCATTAGGAAACACGTTGTCATATACCTAATGATTCACTTTTATTGGTATAATATCGATATTCTTCTATGACCGTAGAACTTCTTCTAATAAGGTCAACATTTTTTAATTGATCGCAGGAAATTGTTTTTAACAGGAAATATTCTCTTCATCGTTTAGCTTGTACGTTGTTAATAGATAAGATTATCCGATTCTACTGCAAAGTAAAAAGTTTTAGCAAGAACAAAACTCGTATAAGAAAATTCATTTTGATCAAATTTTTCCAATTATCGACAAGATATCGGAGAGTATATCCACGAAAGTGCCAGACCTCCTCATAAAATTCTGATTTTCTCTTACATAAGTTTAATTGAACCAATAGGGCAAAATCGGCCAGCAGCAATCCACTACCCGGAGCGGTAAGGCTAATTGAAACATAAAAAGACCGAGTGTGAATTCCCCATAGAAATGTTTTCTTGAACTTGATGTTTTTTTTATTTTTTATCATTCATCTTATAATGGCTTTTCATTGCCAGTGTCCACTAGGGAAACCCTTTAGGATGATAGGCTAGAAATGGATACCTATAACCTCATGGTATTTCCATGAAAAAGGCCAATGTTGACATTCTTTTTTTAAACACATATTTTATTTTATTCATTCCAAACATCAGCATCGTCGAGAAAAACATGGACCAGAACCTGATCTAGACTATAAAAGTTTACTCTTGCACTGTACGAGGATCATTTCTAAGATGTATTCAGTTTATGATGACTTTTCCTTCTATACAAGACGAATGATTCCTCATATTTTCATTTTTACGGTGTAACAATATGATGTTTTTTTGCTACCGTAATGCTAGAAGCACATCTCGGCTTGTGTCGTTATCAGTTCTGCTAAGATAATAAACAAAAACGACTTTATTATTTAGTACCTATATTAATTCTATTTTTTAACCTGTAACATTCAAATGGAGCATTTATAGGTAGACAGAAGACGTTTGGCACTACGGTCAAAATGAGGTAGGTACCTACATAAATAAGAACGATCATGCAGTAAAATAATGATATTTTAACGTCTCATCTATTTATGTCGTAAAATGGTGTTCTGTGGTAAACATGTCACTTGAGAACTGCTGAACCATAGGCAACTAATGAATGAATGATATGTGTACAAAGGAAAGTCGGAAAATTCAGACAAACTTCTGAATTAGACCTTGCTTTTTTTCGATATGTTACCAAGATGAATTTAACTCATTTGGTTTCAATCAAAGTGAAGGTATAGAGATCTAAAATCTGCCAGAACCCATTCCAGACAAGATAAAAATAAATTTGATCACATTCGCCCTCTGTCCAGGAATAAGCGATTTTTTCTCATTTCTTGCTTACACATTCACAATCCTTTTCACAAATTCACATGACGACACAAACTTATTGAAATTTTTACATATCAACCATATAGCAACGTCCGTCAGGTCAACTGGGTTTTGAGTATAATCCTAGGAATATTTTCATTCGCTATAGATAAACGAGACGAAGAACCAACAGAATGACTTAGCCAGTTAATTAATGCTAGTACTTGAAATTCTAGTTAACCAAAAATTCGACACTCAACAATGATTTCTACAATGTTCTTCTGCTTTTGTTACAGTACAACCTGAAAGCAAAACAACAATCCTTTTGTATGAATTTTGCCGGCGTTACAAGAAAATAAATAATTAATTTTCTATTAGTAGGAACGAGAAGCTAAAATTAAGCATTCATTTGTATACACTTTGAAGTCTGATATGACTAGCACTGGATTATTCAGTAGTATGGGAGCCAGCCCTTCATTATATATATGAATATCTCCTTTGTTAATTGAATCATTTTTGTATAATGTTGTCCTTTCTCATTTAAATTTCGAGATAGTTGTTAACTTACTTTTCGCCATCCAAGATTCTATCAACATCACATTATTTATTTTCTGTATAATTTTTTTTACAGAATGAACCATATTTTACTCTTGCTAAAATATGTTGAGAAAATGTTCCTGTAATAACAGGACAGGCCTGCTTAAATACTCTGATAAGTTTTCAAAAGTGTACATGTAGAATACGAGAGTGTGCACATGTCATGTTTAAACTGAACAGTTCGAAAAGTGATAAGGTAGAGTTTTTTGTCTCAATTTCAACACCCTGTATCTTGAAAATGGTACATCTTGGAGGGTAAGTTAATATAAACTTTTTCCATATTCTTATACGAACTATCAAGTCCTGCGCATATATTATGAAACACCCTGTATAAATATACTGCATGAACCAATTTACAAATATTTACTGTTTACTTAATACCTACTCTTGCACTTCGACTTAAATTTGAATCTGGATATTCTAGAAAATAACCCAGCAACACGGAAGGTAATCCCCTCCCCTTTCCACTGCTCACTCAAGGTTAGACTAACTATAATAGTAGTTTGATTCCAGGGCTCCGAGCATTCAATGGAAAAACGGAAACATTATAAGATAACTCTAACGTTTGTCTATCTGTCTGCCTGTCTGTCCAACCGTCACATCCTCCCCGTCCCCTTCAGTTGCAAAACCGGAGAAGGTAGTGAAGGGGAGGCCTGCTCAGTAGTGGGCTTACAAAAAGGCTGACGACAGAGGTGACCGGCAAACTGAAGTACAGGATTAATGAATATTGATTTGATATAAGTAAAACTCAGAATAATTATTGAAACGTTTATTATTTATCACAAAAGTAATTATTTATAACATATAACAAGAGAGAAAATCCCGATGGCCTGTAGCCAGCGGAAAAGTAAATTTCTCAAAATTCATTGAATTGAAATTTGAACAACCTTTTCATTGGTATACCTATATGTCATTACATATATATTGCCGTATGTGTCATAGCCTTGCGGTTAGAGGTTTTTGTTTTGGCTGTTGAATATAAAGCAGACTGGGTTCGCGTTCCACTTCAAGGCTGATTGTTTTTTTCGTCTATTTCTTATCAAAAAATATACTATATATTTTTTGAATCTGAGTCTCAGTATTAAGATCTCCAGAAAAGGTACAATTACATCAAATTTATATCATATCTTATCAATATTTGTTATTTTTTCTTTATTAATTTTTTTTTCTGTGCATTTTATGGAAAATTGCTTCGAACCAAAGTTGTAGGTACTGATTATATCTATAACCCAATATTATTTTGGATGATATTTACACTACGGCTTTTTTTTGATATTTTTTTAATTGTTTGATCGGTCGCCAATTTGGAACTACCGACCCGATATTGCCCAATAATGAATTAAGCCGAGATATTTAAGAGATTGATTTTTGTAGCGAATTTGAACTTGATACCTCCAAAACTGCGACCTCAATCATGTTAACAAATTTCGTAATATCCTATATATATATATATTAAATAACTGCATCCCCAACAAAAATCTATTTTATATATATATATATATATATATATATATATATATATATATATATATATATATATATATATGATAAAATAATTTTTTTGTTGGAGATGCAGTCATTGACCGACTTCCCAAAAGGAGGAGGTATACAATTCGATTGTGTGCTTTTTTTTTTTTTTTTTTGGTTTGTGCGCGCCTTTCATATAGTAAACGTACTCCGATTTTGATGATTTTTGATTCATTTGAAAGAGGAGGCTTGAGAAATGGTCCCATATTCATAAAAACGGGAGTCCGACATCTCGTTCCCTCCGAAAACCGCCCCCGAAGGGGGTGGAGGGGGCAAATTTTGTCGAAAATTGAAAATCTGCGTTGATATAATTACAGATAGGACAATATCCGGAAACGTTTAAATGGAACATTTTTTCAAAAGAGTAACGGTTTTCGACATAGAGACATTTTAAATTCTCAAATATACCTATTTTCGCTATGTGGAGAGGGCGATTTCTGTCGAAAATTGAAAATCTGTTTGCAGTACATGAAAGACATAATTATTTGTAGCAACATTTATACTGAACATTTTTCCCTTAGAGTTACGGTTTTCGAGTAAAATCGGTGTTAAAATGATAACAAGTAAAATATTCAAGCGTATTTCCGCAGCGATGTTCTGAGATCTCAATAATAACAACTACAAGCAAGGAATATACGTGGGTAATAGGATAAGTACTATCTTCATTGATATGGTATAGTGAACGTTCAACGATTTTCGTGACTAATGTTACACTCAAAAGTGTGAAATAAATATTTTTTACAAAAAATTGGACCGACTTTATTAGTTGGTGCACTGAAAAGTATAAAATAATATTAATTCTATTGGGGCTGGTACTTGTGAAGTTGGTGCCAAAAGTTACCAATCTACCTGCAACTGCACAACTTCAAAAGTAACAGCACCAATAGAATTAATATTATTTTATACTTTTCAGTGCACCAACTAATAAAGTCGGTCCAATTTTTTGTAAAAAATATTTATTTAATAAATAAAATTCATTGGATTATGCCAAGCTTTCGAGAATGTTTATTCTCTTCATAAGGGCAAACTAAAAATCCTCACAATTATCTTATTAACCACATAATAAATTAATAGTTAAAGTACTCACATTCGTGAATTGGGATAAAATTAACTACAAAAAGGAAAGATCTCGAACCCATCTATTAGAAATGTCATTAGTTATTTATAAATGTCATGGTAACGGCATATCTAGAGTTGAAATTGTCTAGATTCAAGTTTTCTTAGAAAAGATCTTATAGGAATTATCTTTGTGTTTATAGTTTTTTTTGAACAAGTCACACATTAAACTTGAAAATATTGAGGCAGATATAGGTTCAACAAAAGGAAAAAAGTTATTATTCAATTAACAAAAAAAAACATCTATAACAGACTTAGAAACACATAAGTAATATAAATAAATATACACCCGTACACAGACTAGACTGGATCTGGAATCATAGGCTTGCAGTATAAATTGAAGTTTATTATGTCAATACTATTATTAACTATTTTGTTAGGTATTCAGATTATTTTTAATTATATATAATCATATTCTCTCACAATACGACATACATAACTTTAAAATTTAATAATGGAAACCATCAATTACTTTAGAAGCAAGTCAATTTATCTTACAAATTAACCAGAGAAATTTATTAAAATAGCAGATGTATTTAATAGAGAAATATCAACATATATCATCTTCATCGTATTCTGCCACAATACGATAGATACACAATATGAAATATCCTAAAAAGCATCAATTCATTCAAATCAAGCCAATAACAATAATAAAATATGATAAGCTGATTTCTCTCACAAATCAACATGTAAGAATATTGTAAACATTGTCCATATTATTTAATATATTATAAATACTGATATTAAAATAGCAAATGGCGAAATACAAGGAAGGAAAAAAATCATCGTATTATATCTCACTATAGGTTAAACATGAAAGAAAATCCTTTTGAATCAACTAAATTTCTCACCAATCAGTTAATCTAGAGATCTCAAAATTCTAAATATTAGTTGTTATAAAATTATTTGCATTATCCTTCATCAGTATAATCTGTATACGCATATATACCCATCTATTATAATATACTAAAATAGAAAAAAAGCATATGGACAAATATAACTAAATGATAAGAGAATATAATAGCCTATATCTACATATAGAGATAGGTACATATTATATTCACACATATATTTAAATTTTGAGAAAAATTATTAAATTTATTATTATTTTATTATTATTATTAGCTTCATTAGAATGAATTGATGTTTTTAGGATATTTCATATTGTGTATCTATCGTATTGTGGGAGAATACGATGAAGATGATATATGTTAATATTTCTCTATTAGATACATCTGCTATTTTAATAAATTTCTCTGGTTAATTTGAGAGAAATTGACTTTCTTCTAAAATAATTGATGCTTTCCATTATTACATTTTAAAGTTATGTATGTCGTATCGGGAGAGAATATGATTATACAAAATTAAAAAATAATCTGAGTGCCTAACAAAATAGCAAATAATAGTATATTGACATAATAAACTTCAATTTATACTGCAAGCCTATGATTCCTGATAGTCTAGGTTGTGTACGGGTATATATTTATTTATATTACTTATGTGTTTCTAAGTCTGTTATAGATGTTTTTTTTATTAATTGAATAATAACTTTTTTTATTTTTGTTGAACCTATATCTGCCTCAATATTTTCAAGTTTAATGTGTGACTTGTTAAAAAAAAAAGTATAAACACAAAGATACTAGAATCTAGATACTTCCAGCTCTAGATATGCCGTTACCATGACATTTATAAAAAAAAGTACTTTAATTATCAATTTAATATCTGGTTAAGATAATTGTAACTATTTTTAGTTTGCCCTGACGAATAGATTAAACATTCTCGAAAGCTTGGCATAATCCAAATAATTTTATTTATTAAATGACTGCATCCCCTACAAAAATATATTTTATCAAATATTAAACCAGTCAAGAATTCTTAATCAGTTATATATATATATATATATATATTTAAACTTTTGAACCAAATGTTCTTTGGACTAACTTATAAACATATAACAACATGCCGTTGAAATTTTTTCGAAATTCAAAAGTGTGAACGATCGCAATAGGTACATTTCTATAAGAAATTTACGTAAATATCAAAAACTTTAAACAGGAAAACAGTTTGGACATACATATTCCTAATACATAAGTAAAAAGTTGAAACCTGAACAAAAAAGTTCAACTTACTTTTTTACTTTTAATAACAATCGAATTATCATGAATTGGTAGACAACTGAGTTTTTCCAGAAAAAAAGTTTCTTTAAAATGTATGTAGTATTTTGAATCTTAAACTTTTAATTCAAAATCTATATGCGTATTCAGAGAGGAAAACTTTGATATTGAACTCTGAATCTGAATCTGCAAAGTCGGTTTCTGGTCGACATGGGCACCATTGATAGACTTGGTTGATAACATATTATGCTATATGTGTGAATAACAGCATGTTGATTTTTAAACTAAATATTTCTATAGAACCAGTATCGTAGATAATATATTTATAGATTGGAAATATCTCTAGCCAACACTACCAATAAGATGATTTATTCAGCATTTTTAACCAACTTCCCAAACAGATGAGGCAGGTATTCAAAGCAACTATGTCCTATATATAAAGGGTGATGTTTAGTACAGTCAATGACAAAATAGATTGTCTGTGGTACAGGGATGTCGGATACTATGGCAGATACGAAAAAGTTTGAATTGGCAAAGAATTGCAGTTTTGTAAGCTTTACTCAAAGCCAATTTTAGTTTTGCAAAATTTTACAACTCTCAACAGAAATTTCAAAATACTGGTTTTTGGCGATTTCTCAAAACGTCCCTAGCTCCCCAAATACCAACATAAAAAAATGTTTTATAAAAAAGTTTTATTCCAAACAAAATGATGTAAAATTTTTTTTATCAAATTTTATTCTCATTAAATAGAGAATTTTATAGCGATTCTAGTTATATAGTATATGATATGATTATTTTTTGAGATAAAGTGTTCATGGACATTTATGAATATTTTTCTGATTCATGTATTATGTAACACAAGGTGGCTACTCTAGTTATCTATGGAAAAATCTAATCGAATAAGCCTTTGTTAGATTGGATACCGTAGTAACAAATAATAATATTGTATTATTTTGACAATTTATTTAGTTTTTACAAAATATCTATGAAAATTTCACCGTTGTTATTAATACAAACGTTGCATCTTTTTAAAAGTGAACTAGTTGCCTTTCGCAACGATCGTCTATAAATATAATTGAAAGCTTCATTTACAGCAGCTCGAAGTTAATTAATTGTAGCATACATTTGTTTGTAAACATTGTCTTTTACAGCTCCCCACAAATAAAAATCTAAAACCGAAAGAAGAGGGGCATTTCTTCCCATCCAAGAATTAGGAAATATATCATTTAGATAATTTCAAACTAATAGAAAATTATGTGGTGGAGCGCCATCATATTGACACCATTGTAGGTACATTTCTTCGAGTGTCTTGTTTTAAATTGTCCAACATTTCTTCTAAATCATTTTGAAGAAACTGAAGTTAGCGGTCGCCTGTTAAAGTTTCCTCAAAAATAAATGGTACAATAAGTGTTAGGTCCATCATACCACACCAAACGTTAAACCCGAACTTAATTTGTGGTCTTCTTTGAACAACATGATATGGATTTTCTTGCATCCATAAAATTTATGTTTATGTTTTATGTTCATTATGGCGATTGAACATGCCACAATAATTATTAAATCTCGTTTCATCTTTCCATAATATTGTGAAAGGAAAATCCTGCACGTTCTGATACATATTCCTAAACCAAATACAAAATTCCAGAAGGCGCTCAGGATTCCCAGGATGAAGATTTTGGGACACTGACAACTTGTATCGGTGGAATTTAGGTTTCTTTAGCATCCTCTCCAAAGTGAACTGCGAAGTACCAGCTCCTTCAGCAATCTCTCTGTTGGGCAGTCTGGGATTTTGATTCACATTTGCCAAAACATTTACCGCAGCTTCATTTATATTAATATTGTTTTAATTTTTGGCTTGGTAAAACTACCATAGATTCTCAAATTATAATACAGCCTTTTAAAAGTTGGTAATGTTGGCTGACTACGGTCAAAATGTCTGTCAGAATAATCCTCAGCACATCTTAAAGTATTTTTATTGCATCATATGTAACACCCTACAATATCACGTTTTTCTAAATTGGTAAACTCCACTTAAGCTGAAAAAATGTTAAAAGTAAATAGAGTGTCAAAATAATACAATATTATTATTTGTTACTACGGTAACCAAACTAAGAAAGGCTTATTGAGTTAATACCTGAATCAGAAAAAACAAAAAAATGCCCATAAGACTTTATTTCTAAATATATATATATATATATATATATATAAATATAATAATCCTATCATATGCTAAAACACTAGAATTACAATAAAATTCTCTATAATGAGAGTAAAATGTAATATGGTCCACATTTTTAAGAAATACAGTTTATATCATATGTCAAAAATGACAGGGGTAACAGAAAAAAAACCCGATGGCCTGTAGTCAGCGGAAAGGTAAATTTTTCAAAATTCATTGAATTGAAATTTGAACAACCTTTTCATTGGTATACCTACATGTTATTACATAAAATTGTCGTATGTGTCATAGCCTTGCGGTTAGAGGTTTCTATTTTGGCTGTGGAATATAAAGCAGACAGGGTTCGAGTTCCACTTCAAGGCAGAATTTTTTTTCGTCTATTTCTTTTCAATAAATATACTATATATTTTTTTAAATCAAGGTCTATATTAAGATCTCCAGAAAATGTACAATTACATGAAATTTATATTGAGTGTTCATGTTTTATCAATATTTGTTATTTTTCTTATTTTATTACTGATTATATTTATAACCTAAAATTGTTTTTGATGCTATTTACACTACGGCTCTTTTTTGAAAGTTTTTTTAAATGTTTGAATGGACGCCATTTTGAAACTACTTACCCGATATTGCCCAATAACAAACTCGAACGAGATATTTGAGAGGTTGATTTTTGTAGCAAATTTGAACTTGATACCTTCAAAACTGCGACCTCTATCGTGTTAACAATTTCGTAATATCCCATATATATATAAACTTTTGAACCAAATGTTTTTTTGGACTAACTTATAGACATATAACAACATGCCGTTGACATTTTTTCGAAATTCAAAAGTGTGAACGATCGCAATAGGTACATTTCTATAAGAAATTTACCTAATATCATTTAATCGGAAATAGAATTCCCCATAACTTTTGTATTCAGTTTTTTCTAAAGTTAGTATTTGCGGAGCTAGGGACGTTTTAAAAAATTGCCAAGAATCAGTCTTTTAAAATTTCTGTTGATAGCTGTCAAATTTTGTAAAACTAAATTTGGTTTTGGGTATAGCTTACAAACCTGTAATTATTTGCCATCTTAAATATATATATTGGATATTACGAAATTTGTTAACACGATAGAGGTTGCGGTTTTGGAATTATCAAGCTGATATTTGCTACAAAAACGGGTAAGCAGTTTGAAAATGGCGACCGTCCAAACATTTAAAATAATTATGAAAAAAGGACCGCAGTGTAAATATCATCAAAAATAATTTTGTGATATAGATGTAATCAGTATCTAAAATTTTTGTTTGAAGAAATTATCCATAAAAGGCACAGAAAAAAAAATCCCGATGGCCTGTAGTCAGCGGAAAGGTAATTTTTTTAAAATTCATTGAATTGAAATTTTAACAACCTTTTCATTGGTATACCTACATGTTATTAAATAAAATTGTCATAGCCTTGCGGTTAGAGATTTATTGTTTTGGCTGTTGAATATAAAGCAGACAGGGTTCGAGTCCACTTCAAGGCAGATTTTTTTTTTCGTCTATTTCTTTTCAATAAATATACTATATATTTGTAGGTAAATTTCTTATAGAAATATAAATATTGCGATCGTTCACACTTTTGAATTTCGAAAAAATTTCAACGGCATGTTGTTATATGTCTATAAGTTAGTCCAAAAAACATTTGGTTCAAAAGTTTATATATATATATATATATATATATATATATATATATATATATATATATATATATATGGGATATTACGAAATTTGTTAACACGATAGAGGTCGCAGTTTTGAAGGTATCAAGTTCAAATTTGCTACAAAAATCAATCTCTCAAATATCTCGGTCGAGTTCATTATTGGGCAATATCGGGTAAGTAGTTTCAAAATGGCGACCATTCAAACATTTAAAAAAATTATCAAAAAAGAGCCGTAGTGTAAATATTATTAAAAATAATTTTAGGTTATAGATATAATCAGTACCTACAACTTTTGTTCATAGCAATTTTTCATAAAATACACAGGTAAAAAAATAAAAATTAATAAAGAAAAATAAAAAATATTGATAAAACATGAACACTCAATATAAATTTGATGTAATTGTACATATTCTGGAGATCTTAATATAGACCCTGATTAAAAAAATATATAGTATATTTATTGAAAAAAAATAGGCGAAAAAAAAATCTGCCTTGAAGTGGACTCGAACCCTGTCTGCTTTATATTCAACAGCCAAAACAAAAACCTCTAACCGCAAGGCTATGACAGTTTTATGTAATAACATGTAGGTATACCAATGAAAAGGTTGTTCAAATTTCAATTCAATAAATTTTGAAAAATTTACCTTTCCGCTGACTACAGGCCATCGGGATTTTTTTAAATCAGGGTCTATATTAAGATCTCCAGAAAATGTACAATTACATCAAATTTATATTGAGTGTTCATGTTTTATCAATATTTGTTATTTTTCTTTATTAATTTTTATTTTTTTACCTGTGTATTTTATGAAAAATTGCTTTGAAAAAAAGTTGTAGGTACTGATTATATCTATAACCTAAAATTATTTTTAATAATATTTACACTACTGCTCTTTTTGATTATTCTTTTAAATGTTTGAATGGTCGCCATTTTGAAACTACTTACCCGATATTGCCCAATAACAAACTCGACCGAGATATTTGAGAGATTGATTTTTGTAGCAAATTTGAACTTGATACCTTCAAAACTGCGACCTCTATCGTGTTAACAAATTTCGTAATATCCCATATATATATATATATATATATATATATATATATATATATATATATATATATATATATATATATATATTGATTTTGTATTCTTGACAGGATTTATAATAAATAAAAAGATGTTCTTGGGGATGCAGTCATATATTCAATAAAATTCTTTGACTGAAGCCGAGCTTTCGAGAATGTTTATTCTCTTCTTCAGGGCAAACTACAAATCGTTACAAAATTATTTCAACAACAAATTAATAGTATTATAAAAATACTTACAATCGTGAATTTAGAATAAATTAACCAAAAACAGGAAAGATTTCATATCCATCAATTACAAATGTCATTATTTATATTTGTCATGGTAACACAATAAGTAAAAAAGTATCTAGATTTTGTTGATACAAATGAATATTACTGAATGATCTTTATATGTTTGTGGCTATTTGAACAAGGAGCACAATTAAATTAAAATTATTATTAAGGCAGATACAGGTTCAGTTTAAAAAAAAAAATGTAATTTAAGAATATTGCATAAATACTTATATATATATACCCATACATAGACTAAATTACGTTTAATCTAGGCTTGAACTGACAGTTAAAAGAAAAAGATACATAATATTATTTAAAACTTCTATATAAGTGTAATAATAATAATAATCATGTTTATATGTTTCGTAATGTGAGAGAATATGATTACACTTATATAGAAGTTTTAAATAATATTATGTATCTTTTTCTTTTAACTGTCAGTTCAAGCCTAGATTAAACGTAATTTAGTCTATGTATGGGTATATATATATAAGTATTTATGCAATATTCTTAAATTACATTTTTTTTTTAAACTGAACCTGTATCTGCCTTAATAATAATTTTAATTTAATTGTGCTCCTTGTTCAAATAGCCACAAACATAATATAAAGATCATTCAGTAATATTCATTTGTATCAACAAAATCTAGATACTTTTTTACTTATTGTGTTACCATGACAAATATAAATAATGACATTTGTAATTGATGGATATGAAATCTTTCCTGTTTTTGGTTAATTTATTCTAAATTCACGATTGTAAGTATTTTTATAATACTATTAATTTGTTGTTGAAATAATTTTGTAACGATTTGTAGTTTGCGCTGAAGAAGAGAATAAACATTCTCGAAAGCTCGGCTTCAGTCAAAGAATTTTATTGAATATATGACTGCATCCCCAAGAACATCTTTTTATTTATATATATATATATATATATATATATATATATATATATATATATATATATATATATATATATATATAAACTTTTGAACCAAATGTTTTTTTGGACTAAGTTATAGACATATAACAACATGTCGTTGAAATTTTTTCGAAATTCAAAAGTGTGAACGATCGCAATAGGTATATTTCTATAAGAAATTTTACCTAAAAATAAAAAAGGAAAAAATACAGGCCTTCGAGATTCTCTTTTTAATTTTCATTTAATTATTATTATTATTATTATTTACGCGTTTCGCATAGTAAAAGTGCTCCGATTATTTTTTTTATTTCATTTGGAAGAGGATATCAAACTATTAGTTGCTAGTAATTCCCATTGATTGAGCCATACAATAGCAAATTTTTATTTATTTATCTTCACTCAGACTTAGCTATTTATTTGTATTATAGAAGCATTTGATGTTATAAACTTTCATCATACCAACTACTCTTCTACCTATATTAATCGTACTCAATAGAGATATACCTATTAGCTATGAAATTGTATTGATCCATATTATAAGTATGCTTCACTGCCTGATAGTCCAATATGTTTAACTTACATTACTGATATTCAATCAAAAATGAGATTCACAGGAGGTATCAGATGTTTTTATTCAAAATGTAAATATCTAGCTAAGGTCGATATATTTTCTCCAAGAGTTACGTTGTTTCCCTCTTGCTATAACAGCATCTAAAAGCAATGATAATTAAAAAATTAAATTGGAGCATACATCGCAAAGGCAAACTTGTTTTGAATTAATGAGCATTCAGAATTTTACAACTTCTAAATATACCTAGAGAAAAATATTGTGAAGAAAGTCTTACCAATAACGTTCCGTGGAATCTTTTGATCGCGGATAAAATTTGCAGAGCTGTTTACTTGGTATTTGGTGTCGATACAACTTCTTCTTTCGAAAAATATTCTTAAAGTATCTGGCAGATACTTGATTTCCAGCGAAGATAACACCTTCTCGAGCTGACAAATGAATTCGATCTGTTTTTCCAAATTTTTGGATCGACCTAAGGTATGCAATTCTTGGATATCAGTAACAATCAGGCCTACCTGGAATTAGTTAAATATAAATAACAAGCATATTTCACATTTGCCTGCTTTCTCAGCTCACCATTAGATTCATTACAATGATACTCGCAAGTAGTATAAAAAAGAGAAAAGTAGTTCTTGCAATAACATCACCATCAGCAGTAAATTGGTCTGAATAATCATATTCTCCTGTCATCATCACAATAGTCTTAACTAGGGTTGTCCATAGATTGGAGAAGGAATTATTAGTATCATTGGAGGAGGACTTACGAGCATCTTGCCGATGCTGAATCGAGAAAGTGAGCACAAAGCCGATAATGAGACACGAGAATGCCAAAAGTACCTTGAATTAAGAAAGAAAACAGTTTTATTTATAAATATTCTGCCTCACTTAAAGTTTATTTATTTAGTGACGGCAAATGTTGTCGTACATTGCCATCTAGCAGCGATTACCAACAAAGTGGATAAATTGCTCTAAAGTAATTGCTCGAAAGCAATTACTCGAAAAATAATTTCTCAAGATGAAAATTGCTCGAAATACAAAATTAAAGAACTACAATATCTAAATATTTATTGCTGTAAAAATTATATATTATATTTAAATATTTTTGACAAATAATTGGGTCGACGTTATTAGTTGATGCACTGAATAATACAAAATAATATTAATTCTATTGGTGCTGGTACTTTTGAAGTTGTGCAATTTTATTGTAAGAAAAAAATATTTCACACTTTTGAGTGTAACATTAGTCATTAGTCCATCGTTCAACGTTTACTTATACCACTACCCATGTATATTCTCTGCTTGTACTTGTTATTCAGAAATCTGAAATACGCATATTTTAGACTTTACCACCGCTCCAACTCGAAAAGAACGTAACTCTATGGAAAAATTGTTCAATATAAATGTTGCTACAAATTATCCGGTCATTAATTTGGGTACCTCAGATTTTAAATTTTTGCCCCTTCACATAGCGAAAATAAACATATATAAGAATTTAACATCATTGTAACTCAAACACCGTAAAAAAAAATTCAATCGAGGCGTTATCGCTTTTCGAGAAAAATTGCCCTCTCCACTTCCTTCGAGGGCGTTGTTTGAAGGGAAGGAGATTTCGGATTTGGGTTTTTACGAATATGGGACTATTTTTTAAATCTCCTCTTTCAGATGATTAAAAAATCATCAAAATCGGAGTACCTATGTTTATATTTATTTTTTTAGTATACAGCGTGCGCACAAACGAAAAAAAAAGCACACAGTCGAATTGTATACCTCCTCCGTTTGAGTTCGTCGGTCAATAATGTGTACATAAATTGTTGTTGGTTATAGGCCACCAGAATGAAGCTTTTTTGAATTCCTGTAGAAATGCTATCTATATATGCTTCTTCTGTCGTATTTGGTAATAGAGCGATGACTAAAGGTATGGATCAAAATGTGAGTTAGGGGCCGAAAAAAATTCGGTGAGCATAAATATGTATAATATAATACAAATGTGAAAGTTTGTATGTTTGGATCTTTGTTGCTCAATCACACACACTTGTAGGAAATTGTTATATCCCGGAAAAATGTTAGTTGCCAGTGTCGCAAGTGAAGTTTTTTTGAAACGTAAAATAACAAAAATGTCGAAATTTCTATTAAAACACCCTCGTATGCATCAAAATTTCAAAGTAATCGGTGTTGAACTTTTGGAAATTTTCATCAAACAAACATTTACATTTGAATTTATCTAGGTAACGTACAAATAAGTAATCAAAAAGTTTCCATCACATTGTATCAGCAAGAAATCAATGTGTTTTTATATAATTTCTAATGCAATCCCTCAACTTTTCTAACAAATTTACAAAGTACGTGACAGTTGGAGCAAGTTTGCAAACATAACTTTTTACTCTCTAGTGAAATATGTATTCTGAAACGTTTCAAGCAAAAAGGTAAAAACATCTTCAACCATTAGATTAATTCAAGTGCACATACAAATTTAAAACAGCTTGAACTGGCTGTTAAATTTTTTAGGGTAAATATAGGGAGGCTCGTATTTCTAAATAATTGAGTGCGATGCTCGTTTTTCAATTTCATAGGAAAAATGTTACGTAGATCGTCTTGATATTTAATTGAATATTTCAAGAGCCATTAATCAGTGTCAGCAGTCAATACAGATTTTTGAAATCTCTTAAACTGTAGAATGAGAATGAATTACAGCAGTGCCGGGTATGCGGCGATGCATTGTCACTTTATTTCCAAAGAACTTATAGATATATTGAACAAACACATGAATGAAAAATTTTAATTTTTTTGGCAACAATTATCAAATCTTCAGAAGCTTCGCAAGCATGAGCACTAGTCACTCGAGATTTATCGAAATCAGATGAATGTCATAATAATGCATTGATAACGAACAGACAAAAGGCAAACATACTCAGAAAGCTTCATGGTCTATTAACTATAGCACACGTAAAAGATTGGGCGGGCGCAGAATATTTCATCAAAGTTTAATCGTATAATGGGAGGTATGTTAAAGGAATACATAGCAAACAAATAGAAGCACATTTTTTTCATCAGAAATAATAGTGGGAGTACACAAAAAATTACTAATTTCTTATCTTAATAGGTTGTAATAATATGAGAAGGCATACAAGACAAACGAAGAAATTATTTGTATTTGTATACAATGTATCCACGAGCCGCCCCTAAGCAATTCAAAGGTTTGAAAAAAAACCTGTCAACATGGGTTCCAGAATTCTTATTAATTCTATAGTGCTCACAAAACTGATACTAGAGCACTTAGTCTTGAACGATGTTGAATTTGCAATTCAAATTTGGTACAAGATTTAGAAATAGTTTCTAATTACTGTCTTTATTGGCCCTTAGCCTTACTTTTACTTTGTGATTAATTCTATTTCTAATCAAATTTTTGGGATATTCAAATTCTGTTATACGTAGAAGAGATACGTTTGCTAATTATCGGAGAAAAATCGACCGTTTAATGACACCAATGTACTCATTTTTCACATGCCCCTAATTTGTGTATTTTTTAAAAATCAGTTGAAAATAAATTCAAAATATTATATAACAATAAAAAAGTTATGAATATTAATTGACTCAAAACCATCTTGAAGGAGCTAGAGCTCCTTTTATGAAGAATCACCACTTTCACTCTTTGAGGGTTGCTCGTGGACACCTTGTATATTAGATAATTTAGACAGCCTCGAATCCTAATAATTGTATTTAGTGGTTACCTTAAGAACATTTTGGACCACAGCAGAAAACATAAGAGCATAGTAACCGAGGCTGGGAAGGCGACCCACCAGAAGCATCAGCTCAATCCATGCCAATAAGACGGCGATACTGCTAGTCTGCATAATCCATTCAGGCGTTCCTGTAAAATGTTCAATAATGGAATTTGAGTGCATGTACATTGAGAGAGGAAATGGAAATATTTCGAGTATGGGGTGAACGAATAAGCGTGCCAAGTGCTGGATCTCAGCAGCTACTCATTCTAATGACTTGCGGTAAAAAGCTTGATTATCAAAGTTGCCAAGAGAGAATGTTGGAAATTATTGTCAAGTGTTGAAGATGGCCACTAGGGGGCGTTATTGCTATCACGAATAAAGGAAGTCTTGTTTCTCAGAATTTCATAAAATAATTTATTTTTGACAAAAATTGGTATACTGAGGAATACAAATTAATATTAATTCTATTGGTACTGTTAACTTTGAAGTAGTGCAACTGTAGTTACATAGTTTGGCACCAACTTTAAAAGTCAATATTATTTTGAATTTTTCATTGCATCCATTTATAAAGTCGGTCCTATTTTTTTGTAAAAAAGATATTCCTAATTTTTGAGTGTTTCACCTGAAACCTATTCAGAGATTTCGAAACTTTACCACTGCGGAAACCGTACATTTCTTTGACCATTTTCAATGTTGCTATATATGATATATTCTCTAATTTTTCTGTCTCAAATTTTCAATTATCGGAAAAAGTTGCCCGCCATCATTTGTGAAAAAAAAACGTCATTATAGATGAGAGCTACCGCTGCTGATGGTGTATCCTCATCAAACATGTCTCTCTCAGCATTCCATTCTTCTATAATACACAACAGACCGAAATGCATTCTGTCACGTGGAATAGTCGGACAGCGTGAAAATGAGAACATTCAGACACGAAATATAATATTCCTGGCTTACCTTCTCCTTCAGTGCTCATCGGTGTGGCTTCAGGCACTTTGGAAGCTACAGCCACAATCAGCGAAAGACTGGTGCATATCACATTTATAAATAACTCATAGCGCTCCAGGAAATTGCGGACGAGCAATGCACACTACAACATTATTGAAAATCTATTTGTTTGTTACAATAACGTTGAAAGTATGTATAGTAAAAGGCGTCTGTCATCATATATTTCTGTGTGCTTTTCTCTCAATTAAATTAATTTGGTCATACTTTGTAGAATTGTAGATAAGTTCAAAGCACTTTTAATCGGATATCTAGAGCCTTACAGCTATTGCAGAACCAATTTCTCCTATTTCTCTCTTTCTCTATTTGGAATGTACTAATGTACCTATTCTTCATACAAAGTATATTATCTCGGTAGGAACACACATGAACAGGCTATCTATATTTTTTGTTTATTTTTAGAGAAAAGCCTTCCAGCAATAATGACAACATTTAAATAGTATACATGTACAAAGATTCTTTGAATTTTTACAGCTACATTATTAGGCAGGTATGTAATCAACTCTTCACTGAAATATATACCTTTTCCATTTTTGTAGGTTATGTAGAAAAGGTAATTAGCGGTGCTAATCAACTCCGATTAGAAGATTTGGCAACCTTTGAAATTTATGCGGAAACCTACCAGTCGATCTGTGAAGTACTGCAACTGGTTAAATGAATATACAATAGTATTGTAAACAACAGGTCATATGGTAATGATTAGGTTTCAATAATGAATCAACGGTACTACTGAACCAATTAGATTAAAAATATATTTATGCGTTCTCAGGGTCACATTGGTTTCACCTCTACTCAATTACCTATTTATCAACCTGTTTTTCTTTTGTTCCAGGTAAGAAGAAGAACATTATCACTTACTTGTAATAGCGCATGTCCTAACAGTCCTCCTGATGTGAGTACAACCGTATATTTAAATATGTAGAATACAGCATGTTGCCTTGATTCTCGTGCTATTAGAGTTACATGTATACCTAGAGAAACAGCAAAGAGGAAGTATATGAAAATCCATAAGTAGAAGAGGCAACTAATCTTCTTCCATTTAAGGATGAGGAATAATTCTGAAAAATAAACATAGGTTAGGTTAGGTTGTTTGGATATCTGAAGTCTGTGTATGTTAGAAACCGCCAAGCTAGCACATATTAATTTCGTGGGATTATTGATTTATAATATAATATGTAGAAACGGTTGTGAGGGAGTAATAAACGAAGTCACAAATTGTTACAATAATTAAAATAAATTCGTAGGACTTTCTATAGCACACATGATCCTATGAATCAGAAAATACTCATTCATTTCAACGTTCGCATAAATATTATAGCGTCTTAGGAATAAGATAACATATTTATTAGAGTATGAGAAACTGCTTACGTTAGAATTAGAAAAAATTCCTCGATTGCAATTACATTTTGATTTTAGAGGAAATATCTTATGTTTTGAGTAAAAAGTAGATATCAATTCTTTTGATAAAAATATTAACTGGCTTATAAATAAGTATTCATGTATGATGACGACCAGATTATTTATATCAACATTTATACTGAACATTTTTTCCTTAGAGTTAGGGTTTTCGACTTACAGCGCTGGAAAAATGGTAAAATATAAAATACTTATGCGTATTTCTGCCGCGATGTCTTCAGATCTCTAAATAATAACAAGTACAAGTAAAGAATATTCGTGGGTAACATTATTGGTATTATCTTCTTTGGTATTAGTGATTTCAATTTCAACGATTTTCGTAACTAATGTTACATTCAAAAGTGTGAAATAAATATTATTTACAAAAAATTGGACCATGCATTAAAAAATACAAAATAGTATTAATTCTATTGGTGCTGGTACTTGTGAAGTTTGTGCCAAAAGTTATCAATCTAACTGCAACTGCACAACTTCAAAAGTAACAGCACCAATAGATTTAATATTATTTTGTATTTTTCAGTGCTACAACTAATAACGCCGGCACAAAATTTTTTTTAAAAAATATTTATCTTTCAAATAATATTTGGTCATTGTTTTAGATAATGTTATTCAACATTAACCAGTAATACTAGTCTTATTATTATTAAAAAAATGTCCAATACAGCTTGGTGAATAATACTTTCACAAAAATAAAACTTCTATACGTAAATTATTTTACGGACTTTAACCGTTTTAGGCTTGATTTATGGTTGCGCTGGAAAGCAATATATGTGTGTGTTCTGCACAAACAATCCGCAGGTGAGATGAATGACTCCCGATGCGACATTACCTATAACAGGATGTTGCAGGACTTTCATTTTTGCCTCATCTCCTCTAGACACAACCATGTTTGAGATAATTTCCATCTGTTTTTGATCTTGCGTTCCTGCCAGGACACTGAAATCTGAAAAATACCCAAAGCTAGATAGATGACAGTTTTGAAAGAGCATAGAATATGCAACTCACTATATTTTTCTTAGGTGAAACAAAATACGCCGTTTTCTAAAAGCAATGTTTAGGAAATTTTAATAAGAATTAAATTAAATTAAGTTTTAAACAGAAATGAGAATTAGTGCCCTATTCTAACCGACTTCCAAATGGAGGAGATTAAAGTTCGACTGTTTGTCCGCTTTTTGATATATTATATGTTCGCGCGTTTCGATCCAATTTTTATGATTCACTTTTATTTGTCAGAGTTGGTCCCACAGAATAATAAATTAGAAATACAACATTTCATTCCTCCAAAAATTCGCGTCCATTGTAGCATTGGCCAGCAAACTGATTTATTTTTTGGAGAACGCCCTCTATATAGAGGGTGTTCTTGAAATTACTGTACAACGCTTTATTACAAATACCCTAATCAAAAATACGGCATTCTGGCACACTTACCTATATATGATGTTCCTTCGTTTCCCTTTCAAATTACTATCATTTTGACGGACAAGCGAATGTTTTTTAATGCTTTGAAATATTAAAAGTGAGGCGTGATTCCAAAATAAACTTTTGTATTTTTGTTATCCCCTGTACAAATGAAATTGACTATTTTTCAGACAATAGCTGACCTCATTTTGAATTTATTTTAATGTTCACTAGACACAGGTACAGCTTTTTTACAACAAAATATTTACAATACCTTATAATACATCAATGTTATTTATTTGGAACGAAAAATACATGAAAAAAGTCTTATGATAAATGTTCGAAATGTTAACTGTTTTCCTGAACACATAAACTAGTTATCTTCAAAAAATTCAAATATACATTGGGCATCGTATCTGGCTTACTTTTTAAAAAGCTGCAGCATTGGTAGTTCTTTGGAAAAACTTAGATTTCATAGCGATAGGGAAAGCATTCACTTTTGATTGAAAGTCTAGAGGCGTTAAGTCGGGTGATCTGGCTGGCCAATTTAAGCATCAGCGTCTCTCTCGATCCGTCTATTTTTTATTTGAAAACCTACAAACGTTCATAAAAAAACCGTCTGGCGCCCCGTCGTGCATAAACAACATTTTGGTGTGAAGTTGTATTGAAAGATCCTCCAATAAATCGGATGAAATATTTTGCAGGAAGAGTAGATAGCCTAGCCCCATTTATCCGATTTGCCATTACAACAGTTCCAATGACAAAGTTGTCAATTATATCTGTCTAAACCTTCATCTTAAACTCAAACTGGAAATGTTTTTTGCTTTTTTTCACTAAGTCTTGTATTCGGTATTCCCATTGTTTCGATGAAAAGGTAAAACTTCCGAAGATCAGAATCCATAGGCAAAGGATTTTGCAAGTGTAGCAGCGGATGGAGTAACTGCTCCTGTACAATATTAGGTATTTATTGCATTTCAATAGTGGCGAAAGTTTGAATTAGAACTTCCTTCACGCTCTTTCGTCCCAAATAAACAAAAATTGTGAAATACAAGGTATCGTAAATAATTGTTCTGTAGAGAAACTGTAGGTATGTCTGGGAAAAAAATTACAATAGAAAAAAAAGTTTCATAATGAGGTCATCTAGACTCAGAAAATAATCAAACCCATTTTTACAGGGGGTAACAACAATACAAACGTTTATTTAGGTACAATGCACCACTTTTTTTATCAACCTGCTGTTACACGAGCTATGACGGAACGGCTCAACATATTTGTTTCTAATCAATAAAATTGTTGAAGCTAATAAGATAATATTGAGCGTCAAGGAATACCTTCAGTTTTTGTAAATTTGTACGATTTGAAACGTCTTTGTTGAATAGTTGAGTAAGCAAATTTTGGAAAGCTAATTTGAAAAAAAACCTCACAATAAATATTTTTGTAGTCACTATACTAAGAACGTGTAAAATTTTCTTTGTCCGGTTTTCTACAAATGTTTACGGTTCAGAGGCCGCAGAGTTAAAAAATTGTTCTGCCTGTCTGTATGTATGTGGTTCTTCTTTGTTCTGTTTAAGATATTGGTGCGAAAACTGCACTAACGATTCTGTTGAAACTAATCTAAGACATTTTGCTGAAAGCCCTTTAAACCTGCTGTAAAGCGTATCTCTTAGAAGGAGGGAAAAATGTAGGTAGGCTCAAATGAACTGACAAATTTATTTGCTAACACGATCTGATCAGACGGATTCGTTGAAATTCATTTGAAACTAGCAGGAAATTCGTGTGAATGGAACATCTAATTTTTTTAGTATAATATAAAAGCTAGCTGATATTCATTTGTCAGTGCTATCTGTAAAAGTGAAAGAGCGGTATGCATATACGTTAACTACGTTAGAATGATTGGCGCGTGTAACGGCGGACCGTTTACTGATTTACAGTATTTAGTTGACTATTTTAGAGCTTGATTAATAGCTGAATTCTTTCCTACTGTTACTTAAGTGAAACACCTATTATGCTTGTTACTTACCGATAATATAATCACACTTGTATCGCGTAATATTCTGCGCCGAGATACAATCGTCAAGTATTTCTCCGAACAATTCCTCAGGTTTGAACATGTGCTCATATACAACATCTATAACAGTATCACCATTATTGTTTTTCGCAAGCAAATTGCCACCGTGTTTGATGAGTAGCTTAAGACAATTTACGCGCGAATGTTGAGCAGCAATATGTAGGGCAGAACGGCCGTCAAAATCCTTCTTGTTCAAGTCGTCTCGAGTACAGCGAGCATCATTGAGGAAAATTCTAAGTATATTACTGCCACCTGGAAAGCACTAGATTAATATGAGAAATGGAATATGTATTTCTTGGAAAATGTACACGGGCGTGTAAAAATATCCCATGAAAAAAAATTAACAAATCCAATCTAACACTTCTGCATCCATTTTTTCATGCTGTAAGTACTGTTAGGGTTATCATTTTTTGGGAAGAGATCTTCTATGGTAATGATCTACCTGTTTATAGTTCTGGACATCGATCTCAACTAGTGATGCGCAAAGCAAGACCAAGACCAAGACCGATATGGTCTTGGTATTGGTCTTGGTCTTGCACCCTTGGTATTGGTCTTGGTCTTGCATCAAATCTTTAGTCTTGGTCTTGGGTCTTGGTCTTGCATATACGGTCTTGGTATTGGTTTTGGTCTTGCTGCAAGACTTGCAAGACTTTGCAAGACTCTTGCAAAAATTTTGATCTTTTTATAAGTGTGAAAAGTTGTTGCGATTCTAAACCGTAATTACTTAATCCAAATGAAGAAGAACCCTGCATATGTATGGGAAGTATGTAATTCATAATCTTATAAGATTGCCTATAATTATATTATCATTCGAAATGGATAAATATCCACCGTATAAAAAATTGTCATTGTCCAGAACAAACACGCCTGGTAATGTAAAATAAGTAATGAGAATAAAACTAGGTGCCTAGAATTAAGTTAGGGCAAGTGAGATGCGTAAAAGTTTATAAATTAATAATCACCATTCACAAATGAGAATCGTATCTTACTAGCGCGACTTATTCTGCTTGTGTTTTCTTGGTATCATCCGTCCCAACTGAGCACTCATTTTACTACATACTTCTACTTCATACTTCTATTTCATAACTCATTCTCTTGCTCATTCTACAATGGTTTTGTACCATTTTCTTTAATAAAATAGAAAGAATCTCTGAAAGCGATCAAAAGTATTTCTATTTTTTTAGAAAGCTTTTTCCAAAAAATGAAAATTAAAAACAGAGATTTAATACGCGCATTTATAAAACTAGGTACCTATTTAAAAAGTCAGTCGTGTGAATATCTCAGTTGAGTTAGTTAATGAGCATGATCGAAAAAATAGTTTCAAAATAAGGGCAATATAAAATTTCAAATATCTCCAAAAGTGGCCACTGGATAAATGTCATCAAAAAAAATCAGATTTATAGATGATTTTTAACGTTTGCTTAAAACATTCTACGCGATAGAAAAAATAATAAAAATAAAAAACCGTGTAGTTTACCTTCCCCTGGCTACGAACTGTCGGGATTCTTTGAAAACAGCTCCGTAAGTAAAATCCTAGAAGGGTTGAAATTACGGTATAGGTAAAGGGTATTTAAGAATTTTTTGAAATCGGGAAATCCTAGAAGGGTAAAATGAACTCGCTTTTCACCCAACAACTTTTAATTCAATATTTTTAGAATCTGTAAAATAAAGATCAATCATAAGGGAGTTCAAAGATTGAATTAATTAGGTTATTTATTAGCGTTTCTTATCTAATCATTGAGTAAAATAATATGTTTCCTACAAATTTGGTGTTTGATTACGGAAATGCAAGAGTCTTGCAAGTCTCGCAAGTCTTGCAGCAAGACCAAGACCAAGACCAGGTTAGTCTTGGTATTGGTCTTGCATCCCAGTATTGGTCTTGGTATTGGGTCTTGGTCTTGCATAGACGGTCTTGGTCTCGGTCTTGGTCTTGCAAAATTGCAAGACCAAGACCAAGACTGCAAGACCAAGACCAGTCTCGCAGCATCACTAATCTCAACGTCTTCTTATACACTAGTATATCATTAAGAAGCAATATTTATTAGATGAAAAAGCAAACATGGTAGCTGTTAGAAATAACAAAGTTACATGATGGAGTTAGAGCCTATAAATCTTGCCTGAATGCATTTTTGAACTCTTCTTGAAAAGTGCATCAAGAACGTATTATTCTTAAGTGTTAGAACAGAAGATATATCAAATTAAACTGAAATCTTGATGCAGATTTCCATTATGGAATAAAAAAATACTATACTATATGTACTACCTAATGATTTCTGAATTGAAAATTATATTATTATTGTATCTTCCACCACCAATACTCAAAGGTATATACGTTGACATCAAATTTTTAATTCAGATTCCTTGTTAAAAAATCTGGCTTGCTTGATTAATTTTATAACTCTGTTAAGGTAAAAGAAGTAAATGAATCATTATCGGTTGGCAGTTTCTTGACTCTTGACTATAACTGAAAAATATAGATCTTTGCTCTTGGGATATTAATATTGTCGTTTCCTGTACAAAATTACATTTCGATAACACTGAATCTACATATTAACTGCAAGATAAACATTTTCGACTGCATATAATTTAATCATATCTCAGGTGTTACTTCAATATATAAATTCAGTTCAGATTCTGTACTGGTTTTAATTCCGGGTTTTTACCCACGAATAAAAAAATACTTCAATACTAGGTACAGTGTGATCTACTTGGAGATATCAATACCGGTTGTTAATCTATGAAACAAACTCATTAGTGATAACTTAACACGTCTATTCAAAATATCATACAAAAATATCGACCTTAATCCGCACGTAATATGAATGAATGCACTAAAAAAAACAATCATCATGTGTTGAATGTGAAGATATCACACGATTCTTTCCGCAAACAGAAAACTCAATTCTATATTTACTTTCCCATTTTATCTGACATCTAACACGTCTCGAATCTATTTGGGACTGAATCGAGAGCCAATCGTCCTGGGAACCAGGACGTGGTCGATTTTTTTTCTCAAAAGATCCTGCAACCCCAGTTATACAATGAAATTGTACAGTCACTAAATAATGCCTTTCTATTAGCTACTGTTATTTTAATTGATTTGACATTCTTCAATATAATCATAATTTAACTTTTCTTTTCTCGAATATATTCGCTTTAAGCAGTATTGTTTGAATTTTGATAGGTAAGGGAAACTTTCTAACTGAAGCTGCAAAACTGAATATCTATAGATTTAGGTCATTCAATGTTTTATTCCTTTAAAATATTAATTTTGTAATGGTTTTTCTTGCAGTTAATATTTAATTACAAAAAGCGTAGTTTTTTTCTCGTGAAAGAAGATTTAAATAAAAGATTAACAGCCGTATTCATAATCCAATCTTAGCGTACTAGCTAGTAACGTATTAAAATAAAAAAACACTATCCTACCATAACACTAACATAAATATAATTTAAGGATCAGTTAGTTAGATTTCAGCACAGTCCTCATTTACAACCATGGATTGAAGTTTCTGTCAGTTGTGTCTTCTGGTAGCCATAAACCTTCGCACTTAATTTAGTAGCGTACTAAGTTTCGATTATGAATAAGGCTATAAGAATTTATATCGCATATTCTGAGCATTTTGACAATATTCCGTTGTGGAATAGTTTATCCATTTACATAGTGTGAAGGTATTACCTAAGAATTACTTACGAAAGTTTACCGATACGTCATTAAATCAGCTAATATAAAACAAATGCTTTTAATATTCCATCATTCCTTCATTCCTCGTATACAAAGAGCTAAAAATTAGTACGGTTATGTCTTTTAAGCAAACGAAAGTCTTGTGATAACCATTAGCATCTGAAGGAGATAACTGTCGCATTATTTCTGGTGTAAATGTCGTATCGACAAACGTCTTTCGTCTTATTTTCAAAATAAAATATTTGTTATTATATAAGTTTTTTTGATAAAACCGTTTCTGCAACGATAAAACTGGATCATCTTAGAAGAGATCCTGTGTTTTTTTCGCTAGACTCAGTTATCATTATATTTAAAAAAATATATCGGTACCATTGAGTGTGACTAGATTGAAAAACTTAATCGTATTATGTTTGAAGAATGAATGTTAAAGGAACGAATAAATGGCTTGTTTTCTAAGAAAGCTAAGAGCTTAAATTCCAATTAGGTCATTCACATGGCATTATTTTACTAGACTATAATGACAAGCTGTCGTTTTGTGGTGATCACAAATCGGCTCTCTTAAACATACAAATCATTATAGAAACATTACCAATTTCCGCCAGCAGATGGATCTCATGTTGAGTTTGCGGTCTCAGCCAAGCACCCGCCTCCAGCAAATATCTGACCGCTTCCACTCGTCTGTAGAAGGTGGCGTTATATAGAGGCGTGAATCCTACAAGAAATCGAGAGTTGGGTCACTGGGGTGACGGTTCAAGGAATTCCTAATATCCTCTCTGTCCCGTGTGAGGAAAAAAGATAAAAGCGTCAAATGATTTCTCTCGAATCTAGAAGATTGGAATGCACCTATACATATACTGTTTCTCTTAGCTGTCGATACAAAATTCTATTTGGTTCATTAAATGGTATCGAATTGTAGATAATGTAAAGCTATTTCAAAAATAGATTCTATAACCTCCATCTGACGATATTACTTTCATAAAGATTGTTAATAACATAGAATGCCTGATGGATGAGCATACATTTCTCATATGAATCATTCACATACTTATATAAGGAGCCTTTTACTGCAGAATAATTTAAAAGTATAGAGAATAACACACCCTGTATATTTTCTGGGACTCTCGTACTAAACTAAATAAAATATACCTATATGTGTTACAACATGCACATATACAGGATGTGTTTTCTATAAAAATATATCGTTGAATTATTCCGAAATAATGGTGCACCTGGTATATTCTTAATTATTCATGCTGATAATTTGATTTGTTTAGTAAAACTTTTTTATTTTTTTTATAAATCTACCAGGGGTATAAGCAAGATATGTTATTGAAACGATGAATTTGTCAAAAAATTAGTATCGTAAAGAGGAAAACATTTATTAAAATTGTTCAGTTATAATATAATTCAATAATTGATTCATTCCATTTCTAGTTTAGGTCTTCTCTTCCCATCAAATACAATATCATAGATTTGAGCAAAATTACTAACAAAATGGACTTCCAAACCTTCAGTTATAAAGCTCGATAGGTCATTGAAATCTTTTTTATTTTCTTCCGGCAATATAACACACTTTATGCCGGACCGTTTTGCTGCTATAGTCTTTTCCTTGATTCCTCCTACAGGTAGTACCTTTCCCATAAGAGATATTTCTCCAGTCATGGCAACGTCTTGCCTAATTGGTACTCCTTTAGCCAGCGACAGTAATGCAGTCACAATGGTACACCCGGCACTGGGTCCATCCTTTGGAGTTGCCCCCTCAGGAACATGCAGATGTAAACTATTGTGATATAGAAAATCGTTGTCTGGATCATTCTTGTGCAAGAAATTCCTCGCTACAGTCAATGCTATCTTTGCAGACTCTTTCATGACTTCACCTAAATGGCCAGTTAGCTCTAATGTACCTTCCTTGTCTTTTCCAACAGGCTGACGTGTGGTTGTTTCAATGTACAATGTTGATCCACCCATTGCAGTCCAAGCTAGTCCCATAACTACTCCTGGTGGCGTTACAGGATACATTCTGTCATGAGTAAACATGGGCTTGCCAACAAATTCTTGCAAGTTAACTGGACTAACTTGTACAAAGGATACATCTTCCTTCACTACCTTGTAGGCCACTTTCCTGACAACCTTTTCGATATGCTTTTGCAAATTTCTCACTCCACTCTCTCTGCAATAGCTCTTTATCAAAACGTTCAAGGCATCGTCTTCGACTTTAATAGTATCTTCCTTCAAACCGCTGTCCTTCATTGCTTGTGGTAGTAAATACTGCTTAGCTATAGCAAGTTTCTCTTCAGCAACATATCCAGACATATCAATCATCTCCATTCTATCTCGTAAAGGCTCTGGTATAGTATCAACAACATTAGCTGTGCAAATAAAAAGTACTTTCGATAAATCAACTGGGACATCTAGATAATGATCAAGGAAATTGGAATTTTGTTCTGGATCAAGTAACTCAAGAAGTGCTGAGCTAGGATCGCCTGTATAACCCTTGCCGATCTTATCAACTTCGTCTATTAATACTAGAGGATTTTCGGTTCTGGTTTTCTTCAAGCACTGAATTACTTTTCCCGGCATAGCACCAACGTAAGTTCTTCTATGTCCTTTTATTTCTGCAACATCTGTCATACCTCCGACAGAGAATCGGAAGTACTCTCTATTCAATGCTCTGGCAATGGATCTGGCAATGCTGGTTTTTCCCACACCAGGAGGTCCATGAAAGCACAAAATTTTACCTTGTGTACTACCTTTCAGTTGGCTGACTGCTATAAATTCGAGTATTCGTCTCTTTATATCATCCATTCCATAATGATCTTGATCCAATATCTCTGATGCTCTTTGCAAATTCAAATTCTCCTCACTCTGTATACCCCATGGCAGAGATGTCAACCAATCTAAGTAGTTTCTTGTCACATTAAACTCTGAGCTATGACTCTCCAAGAAACCGAGCTTATTGAGCTCTTCCTCGATAACTGCTGACACAGATTGTGGTAGTATCTTGTCTTTTATTCTCTCTCTAAATTTGTCTCTTATAGCATCTTTATCTTCTTTTTCCAAGCCCAGTTCTTTCTTGATCACTCTCAACTGTTCTTGTAATATGTACTTTCGGTGATGTTGTTTTACTTTCTCCTCGACCTCTCTTCCGATCTTCTGCTGAAGCTTTGACAGCTCATATTCTTTCTTTAGTAATGACAACGACAACATCAAACGCTTTGGTATGTCCATTTCTTCCAATACTTCTTGCAACTCTTTACTTTCAGCAGCTGTAAGAGCTGCACCCAAATCAGACAAATAAACTGGATTATCAACAACTCTTTGACCTTGGTGCATCATCTGCTGCAAACTGTCCCTGTACAAAGGATTTAAGCTAATTATATCTCTTATTGTCTTAATAACTTCTTGTGTAAGCGCTTTAACTTCTTCAGTTTGACGAAATTTATTATGAATTGCATTTTCAACTTCAGCTATGAGCAAGCCCTCTTTTGAAGAGGTGTTGATTATAGGTTTTTCCTTAGATTTGTCAATCGTAATTTTCTTTAGTTTATCCTTGAACTTTCGTCGACGTTTCTCTATTTCAGTCTCTGATTTGGCAAGCTCCTCTTCAGTGTTATCTATAATTTGGCCAGTAATCTTGATTCTACGATGTGCCATCACAACTAATCTTAATTTATCACCAAGGTCTTGCATCTCATGAATTTGAGCAAAAACGCCAATCTTGTGCACTTCATCGATGTTATTCACAACCTCAGCTTCATTATCTTCACGTTTCTTCAAAAATATGCCACAATATGGTTGATTGAGCTTAACCTTCCTTCTAACCAACTCAATGAGTTGCATGTTGTTGATTTCTAATAACTTAATGAATCTAGGGAATACTATATTTTTGCTAATAGCAATTACAGGAACGTGGGGCCATACTTCGGGAACAGCTACCGTCGCAGGTAACTGTGGAGGACTGTATGGCTCATCTTCTTGATGGGTATGATCATCATCACTTCCATCTGCGTTTTTACTTGAAAAATTTCTATCGCTATACCAAACCGAATAGTTCTTGATAAGATGGTTGTGACTCACTATACGATCATTTCGATAACCAGAATTGCTCTTACGCAAGTGAAAAGATTTAAACTCTCTATGGATGATCTTGCCATTTCCTCTTCTATTGAATAGTGGTCTGAACAATCTGGTGGTAACTAAACGCATAATGGAGACTTATATTCTCTTTTGTTGAAGAAACTGCAGATTCATAATGGAAATGAGAAATAATATAATCCACAATAAATTCTATTGATATGAAACTATAACGAAATGTCAAAGAACATGTCACTCATATTGACAACTATATATCCCAGAAATAAATATGTAATAATGAATATATTTGGATGAAAACCTTACATTTTGTCAGATCTGAGGATAACAAGAAAGTTCCACTACAGCTATTAATTTTCTCCTAATCTCTTAAATGATGCAGAAAAAGTGACATTTTCTATCCTGGCGTTGATTATTTTGAAACAGGTATATTTTTCAAGAAACTTTTATCATTGCAAAATTTAATATTGTAAAATAAATAAATATTAAACGCCGAGACAAACAACAATGGTCCTATTCATTTTTGTTATGTAAAAATAATAATAATTGTCTTCTAGGATAATACTTTAGAATTTTAACATCAAATTCGTTACAGCCGTTCTCATGTTTACTGAGAATTTTAAATAGCTTTATTATCCATCGTAAAGTGCAAAAGCTACGAAGAAAACTGATAGAGTTTTACCTTTTGAATGTAATTATTTTGTTAAATCTGTTGTTAAGAGCTATGGTATCTGAAGAAATATATCAAATTGAAACATCTTATTGACAATCAATTGCTATCGCTTACTCTAAGCAACTGTTCGAAGATTAATTGCTTTGTAAATTCCAGGACCAATTCGACTAAAGACCGAAGAAGACCAGCCGTTCTAGAAACGTGATTTTTCTATTATCTGTAGATTAGCACTTCCTCCGAGAAGTCAGAAAGAGTCGTGGACTCTTCAATTACTGCAGAATTATTATCGGAGGTAGGACTTTTTGTTTATGTCCTATCATCAATCTGCGACTGTTCAAGTCGGCGGTCGATGGTAAACACATTTGTCAGTCTTGTGAACAACTTCAAAGAAAGCTGGATCAGATATTCTAAAGAGGACTTTTTACAGTTTCTGAAGCGATGATAAAAAAAATTATTAATGGTCTTATAAGTATCAATAGTTCTTAGCAACACAATTTCAATGTATCAATGCTAAATTGAATTGTAAAGTTCATAAAGAAGACAATGCTCTGAAAAGAATATGCTCTAAAAAAAGGAATAATTGGCTCATGTCAGTTTGTAGAACAATATAAAACTGCAAAGACGACATTCCAAACAAGGATATATCTGTTTAGCAATAGTCGGAGAGAGCAGAGATGTTTCCATCGATTTGTTTTTAATATTTTCTCTTTTAAAGCTTTTATATCAGTTACCTTTGTTGTAAGCATTAACATCAGCACCTCTCTCGATCAGCTTTTTTATGATGGCGTTATAGATATTCTCATCTTTGACACAGGTGGCTAGCAAAAGAGCCGTGTTTCCTGCGAGATCCTTTTCATTAACGTCACATTCTGGATCCTTCAAGAATTCATCGACAGCTTCAAGATCTCCGTGAATAATAGCGCATCGTAAGGATATGTATTTCTGAAGAAAAAAAATGAAAGTTTGTTTCAGTTAAAATGGAGCCACTGAATTTGTTTTGGAAAATTTCAATAAATAACAGCAGTATTTTAAATGAAGGCAGTTAATCTTCCATGCAGAGAAACCATGCCTTCGAGATTCCTTCCCAATAAAGATATCTATTATGTTTTCGTAAAGAAACAGCTTGATTTAATAGGTATATGGTGGTCCACTATCATAGCTCACTAAGAGTTTTCATGGAAATTTAATTAGAAATATTATATTTCTACTTGTATTTTTCTTGAAAAAACTGATCACCTGATTCAGAGTTAAAATTTGACAGGGCATTGTTAACGCATGGAACAAATAACATATGAAGGTACATTTCTTTATGTGTCTTTTTGATTTTGATTAGCTATCAGCATTTTTGTACTCCCTCCATCTTCCAATCCATCTATCTATCATTGACCTTTTCAAATAGAAAGTCTGTAATTTTACATGATAAATAGAACTCTGATGATTTTTTGAGATTAAAAATACTATATATGTATATGTGAATTCATATTTGAAAAATTAGTATCAGGTGGTAAAAAAGTAAATTATTCATCCACTTCTTGAAAGACACTCAAAGGTTACAAACGATCTTACTTGCCTTAAATGAAACTGTTAGACGATGAACTGAAGAGGACTCAAATGCTTACATCAGTTCAATTAAATTTTACGTAAGAATATAGACAAGCTTTTCGTAAGTACATCTATTTCAGTTTACTGAACTGAGAATGGATCTTTCACTTCAGTTCCTTATGACTTCTATTTTTTTGACATCGTTGAGAAGAAAATTAAGAAATGACTCAATTTGCATAGATATTCTTTGTCTTTTCAAGTTGCCTGAGTTGATTCAACAGAATTAGAAGTCCATTCAAACCATGTAAGAAAAATGTAGCTATCTATTAGAAATAAGAAAGTTGGTACCGAATATTGGCACACTTTGTATTGTATAGCTGTAGAGTTGAAACATTCTCCGCTCTCTAAATTTCATATCATTAATCCGACTGCAAGTTGAAAAAGCTCCAATGCTTTGTCTACGTAAATCAGCGTGTATATTAGCAGTTCTCTGTTCATATTCATGCGAATCAGAAATATACTACTCTGTAACATGATTTGGTACATTTTATCGATATTGGTATAAAACGTCTATAAAATCGGTTCGTTTTAAAAACAAGTCCAAATTAATTATGTAGGTAAATTGAAATGGAGTAACGTACGTCATCGAGAATATTAAAAAACTGTCGAACCTTTAATTTTCGGATATACCTACATGATATGTTTTGGTAGAACTCCTAAACATAATCTGTAATGAGTCTAGAGCGTGCAGAGTCAATTTTCAGCATGAAATTGAATATTTTTTTTATAAAGGTATACACACTGGTGCTCAAAGTGTCATAATTACGTGTCATTTCAAATTGATACGTTGCAGTTCAGTAGGCTTATGCCGCGTAGTCGCATATAGAATTATTTAATACATGAATGCCATAATTTTCGGAATTGGAAACCGATTTATAAACAGCTGCAATCTGTGAAATAGAACCGTAGAAAAAAACGTTTCTATCTAAGTCAAATATTGTGAATTCAAAATATAACAAAGCATCAAAAATGTTTCTAATTATTGTTCTTCCAAATAATAATATTATTGAATTGGTCAAAACTATCGAGTAGAAAATTATCATTGTAACTGAGATAAACCCTGAAAGGGTCTTTCCACATCACTAAAAATTTTGAACGATTACAAATATTATTTAACTTAGAAAAACCAAATCGATGAAATCATGTATTAAGTAAAATTTAGTTTATTTGTTTGAACTGTTGGTTTGGAAGTGTGCAAGAAATTGTTAACTAAGAAAAAAAATATCCGAGTCGGACTCGCAGACGAAGGGTTCGGTTTCATCGTATAAAAACTGTCCCACTGACAGACGGACGGACAGATAGCGGAGGCTTAGTGATAGGGTCTCGTTGGAACCATTTAGGTACGAAACCCTCAAAAGTTAATTATTCTCATTTCTGAGTTGCTAAGGTTCACGTAAAGCTTTCAACAATAAATATAACAATGTTTTTTTGTCTTCTGCCATAAGATATAACTCTTAAATATTTATTTCACTCTTTTGAATGTAATATAAATTACCAAAATGTTTCTACATTCACCAGTGAATAATACCTTACTTATACATATCTAGAGATTGTAAAACATCGCGGAAATACACCAGACTTTCCCACTGCTGTAACTCGTAAATCGTATTTTCTGAAAGATGACCACATTAAATGTTGCTACATATAATCTCTTCCTTGATTAATCCGTCTAATACTTTGAATTTTCGAAGAAAAAAATGCTTCTACCATATAGCGGAGAAACAATTTACCTCTGCTGTAAATAGGAAACATATAATTTTTTTAAAAAAATTTCAATTTAAACGTTGGATTCTTCATTAATTTTGTCGTCTAAAATTTTTAATTTTCGAAAAAAATTGCCCCATTCACCCTCTTTAGGGGATGTTTTTGAGGAAAAGGACATGTTGAATGTCGAATTTTTATTCTTCAGTGGGACGGTTTGTCAGGGTGCTGCTCTATCTCATGAAACGTAATAGGTTGAGAGTTGAAATTTTCAGGGAATGTGAATTTCTATTACCACTTTAACAGCAAAATCTATCCTTTGAATTCCGTCAAAAAACACTACAAATACGAAATGCCAGTTGTTTGAATGTGAAATAAATTATCTTGAGATAATGAAATAAAGGCTGTGATCGTTGCTGATCTTTTGACTCAAAGTGAGTCATTCGCACAATTGCAAATGCAAAAGATTCCATGAATATTCACCCATACACTTATTGCATACAGATCACAGTGTGTCAAAAAGATCGGCCACGAACACAGCCAGTTTTCAATAATTCCAGTTTCTCATTAATACACTCTAACGTACGTTTCACCTTATGAAGCAGAATTTTTACTACAAAATTCCACTCCAACAGAACTGTTATATCTTCTAGACTAAAAGTGATAGAAATAACGTACATTATGGAGATGAAAGTGCACAATATTTAATTTTTGTTAATTGTAAGTACCTTTTGTTCGCTGGTCATGATTTAACACACTAGCCGTTTTATTGAAGAAAGATTTATATATCACAGTCAGGTCTATTCTGTAAGAAAACCGGCGGACGTTAATATTGTATGCTTTTAACATAAACTGCTATTCTGTAAGCGCAACATTTAATGCATCCGATAAATCTTCTACGAGATGCCACAGATCCCGCTTTTCTGTATGAAAAGTGATTTCAAGGTTATGTTGAAATTATTTGTGGTTAAGATCTATACTTTTCCTATCATATTTTTGATGAAAATTAGAAGATATAGGTAGATAATGAAACTTGAGAAACATAGAAGACTGAATTGATTCTTCCAAGAATGTATTTCTCTGTTACTGTTTCATTAAATGAGAAATCCGAGAAGATAATAGAAAGCCGTATTTTGGAGACTGATCTGAGACTGGTATTGTAATGGGTAAGACTTGAACGTAGAATATTTTAAAAGCTTCTTTTGAAATTTGGTTGCTGCTGGTTAATAAAATAAATTATCAAAAGCGATTCTAGAAATGAATAGGTAGGTATAATTATTGTTTCTCAATGTGACAGTGAATTTGAGCATCAAAAAATAACAATTATATCTACGGCTTAGTTGTCGATCCGCTCTATTATTTTTTATTTATAATGACTAGGTGCCTACCCTATACATTGAGGTCGCTAGCTTTGAGAATATGTTGAGCAATATTTTAGGACACTTTTGAAATATATACATGCTAATAAGAGAGATACAAAGCTGTTGTCAAAACTTTTTGATAAATGAGTAATTTCGATAATTTTTCAACCATTTGTCAACTTCCAAACGAAAGTTTCATATATAAAAACCAATTTTATTCTAGTGTGCAGAAAACAATCTTTAAATGCCACTAGAAAATACGCGAGCCTTAAAAATATTTCTCAATATGTTAAGTTTAACGGCTGACGTTAAATCTAACGCCTGGATTTGGCTTACAGAATTGCAATTAACGATATGGATTTGATTAAACTTTAAAATTATCAGATGCAGGTTTCAAAATAGGTATTTAGATTTAAGGTACGTTATTTTATTTAAAAAAAAATAACGTTTTGCTTACAGAATAGCCCAAACTGACACCTTTTTCACACAACAATGTTTAAATAATAACTAACATATTCTTTTAGGTCCCAAATTAAAAACACAGTTACCGGAAGATGATAAGTTCTAATTAATCTATTGGGGTTTATAGATAATGAGTGTTTTTTGATAATCAATTCCAAGACGTTCCTATTAAGTTGGAATTTATTCACATGTGGTTAATGAAATATAATATTCAGTTTAACATAAACAGTGCGTAGCTGCGGGTTAAGGCTGACCGACTTCGATCATCGAAGTTAAGCAGCGCCATACGATGGAAACGGCTTGGACGAGTGACAGTTGATGCGAGCGCGCGGTCGAGTCTCTGTCGCATTGCATTCTCCTCCTCTCGCAAGGCAACGGGAAACCAGTGAGAGTATATATTCCCTAGTACAGCTCTCTGGAAGGGTGTGCCTTTAAGATTTATCTTGGGACACATCGGTGGTTCGGAATCCACGTTAAACTGTAGGTCCCCTTGTTTGTGGTAACACTTTCAAGGCAGAGAAGCCGCCAACGCTCAAATACGAGTACGGCACTCAAAGAAGAAGAAGTGCGTCTGCGTCATCATCAAGGGATTTGTTAGTAACTTTCTTATGTATGTTTTCAGATCATTTATATTTTATCTTTGTAACGAAACTAGTCCGTCTTGTTTCCTCTTTTTTTCTGTATCAGTGAGAATTCATTTAAGAAGTTTCCCTTCTGTCGGTCGGTCGGTAACACACACACATAAGTATTTCGTATTTTTGACCGACTTCCCAAACGGAGGTGGTATACAAGTCAACTGCATGTAAACGTTTACCGATTTAGATGATTCTTTTTTTGTTGGAAAGAGTAGTGATGCGTAATGGTCATAAATACTCAATCCCAAAATATCTTTCCCTTCAAAAGCCGCCCCCGAAAGAAGTGGAGATGGCACCTTTTCTCGAAAATCGGAAATTTGAGATGTCACAATTAAAGATAGGACAATATCCGCAAACGTTTGAATTGAACATATTTTCAAAAGAGTCACGGTCTTCGAGTTACAGGTATGTTAAAATCAGGAATGTGTATTTCCGCTATGTTGAGGACACAATTTGTTTCGAAAATTGAAAATCTGAGACGGCAAAATCAAAGACCAGATTATTTGCAGTAACATTTAAATTAAACATTTTTTCCATACTGTTACGGCTTTTGACTCAGACCGGTTTAAAATAGGCGTTTTTCCGAGAAAATGTTTTTAGATCTCTAGATAATAATAAGTATATTCAAGGAATGTACATAGGTAATGGTATAATTGAATGTTCGTCACTACTGTTACACCAAAAAATATTTGTTGGTGCTCTAAAAAATATAAAATAATTTTAATTCTATTGGTGCTGGTACTTGTGAATTTGGTGCAAGACTCTTATATTTAACTACAATTGCACAACTTCAGAGTTACCAATACCAATAAAATTAATATTAGTTTGTATGTTGAGTACACCAACCAATAAAGTTGGTCCAATTTTTTGTAAAGAATATGTATTAGAATACCAACCAATAAAGTCGCTCCTAGGTTTCTGTAAAAAAAATATTATGTTTGTATGTTATGTTTTCTATTCAATTTTGATGTTACTTGCCAATACATAACTGTGACATAATTTTTATTTACGACAAATCTGAATGTAAACAGGTAACCAACTGATTCCACTCAGTTCTGATTTTAAGATATGATAAAGCAAACTGATTACTTCATATTTATATATTCATATCTTGTGTTTCGATAAGAATACTAGTTGCTTTTTTTCCTGATAAGATGTTCGTAAGAAATAAATGTATTTTACCAGAAATTGGACATCTAGAATTTAGTAGCTAACTGTATTGTTGACTGACTAAGTACTAATTCCTCATGTTATCATAAAAACTGCAAATATTTATAATGCAGACTGATTTCAAGCAATTTTATATCAATATCTACTTGTGCTAGCGGAACCCCGAATACCTGCCTGCCTCAAAAACCTACGTATACCTACCATTTTTCATGGCAATCTTTTAAACTTTGTAGAATATGAAACTTTGTAGCCCCATCTTTCTGCAAGTTACAACAAAGTGGATAGTGCTAAAAATATGTTAATGTTTAAACACCTATACAGATATTCAAGACGATCGATAAAATGGTGTCGAAATTCGTGCACTGTCGCGCCATCTAGTGATGAGCGACAATACAGTATATCATTTTTTATGTCAATCGGGTAAAGGGTGTAGAAGTTGGCACTCTTCAACGCCCTCCCGTGTTGAGCTGTAATCAAGTAATTAGCTTATAAACCTTCTCCAAGATACACTTCCTATATGTACTGATTTTTATGGTAACCGGTCTTACGGTGTAGAAGAACACAGCACAAATATGCCAACATCTATTTTTGTATAGAGGAGCGGACAACAGACAATAGTGCTTCATTTCGAAAACGCATGAAGATGTGTCAACCGTAATGTGCGACATTTAGTTTTTTCATGTTTTTATTTCACTATTTTTTTTTTTCATTTGCAAGAATTTCAGGTAAAAGTCTAGTTTAGCGGCTTTTCTTATAAAAGCCCTAGAGGCAGCAGCATTGATATTGACAGCACTTGAACCTTGAATGTACTGCACATGTCAATCATCGATTCGTTTTACCTTACTTTTTCGCGAACTTATCTTCACGCAAATTTTGAAGGATGTGTCTAATAAAATACACAGATGACTCCACACTATTTAGCCGCATAGAGCCGAAAAATATATAGTGTGCTCCATTTAAAACACACGAGAGAATTCAATTCGGAATATTACGAACTGAAGAGCTATTTTTTCTTGCGGCGTCTTCTCTGATTCCAGATTTTAGGACTTCTGGATAGTATCGATCTCACCCACGTTATTCCACGGACACAATCAGTTGAGTTTCGTTACCATTTTATTTCACCACAAATATGGAATCAAAGAATTCACCTGTACATGGCATGGGTGATATATTTTCGCGATCTCCTGCAATGGTAAACAGACGATTGTCTTCTTTGGTTTCTATCTTCTCCCAAAGCAAAGGCGAGGAGAGGTATAGGATAGAAAAGGATAGTGGAAGATATACTTTAAGAATATAAATATTGATATTTAAATAAATAATAAACAAATTAAATTATAGCTATGCCCAATTAAATGTGGACGAAACAATCACCCTTTATAATTTTGGGGCGTAAAAATGGATCATAAATATCACATGGCTGTCTATTAAATGGAATTCCTATTATTTCTCCTTGAATCTCATATCGGCGATGAACGAGATTACTTCAGTAGGTATGGATAGATGCTGGTCACTATACAGCATGAAATTAATTAATATACAAGGCCCAATGGGACAATGGGATAACCAATTTCCCGATGCTATTATACGGCGTAGAGACATGGACACTACACTAACAGAGGCATCATGTAAGAAACTCAAGGCATTTGAGATGTGGCTGTATCGACGGATGCTGAGGATACCATGGGCAGCACATACCACGAATTAGGAAGTGCTGGAACGAATGGAGAAAGAAGTGGAAATCATGAAACAAGTCAAGAGAATGAAACTTGAATACTCGCGCTACATCATGAGAAACGACCAACGGTATAGGATGCTTTACCTGATACTTCAGGGAAAGGTCTATGGAAAAAGAGGACCAGAAAGATGACAACGACTATTCCGTCGTCATGATAGTCATGATAGCCAACATGATCGCTACCATCCGGTAACGGATAAGCAAGATAAGAAAAGAAGATACTAGGCATTCCATTTAAAAAAAAACATACACCCGACCATGTAAATTCTCCGCGGTTTACCCTGTATATTCGCCAAGATTTTTTTGCAATTAACTCTGTTAACTAGTTTACACTATTTTTTCGATTATCTTTCTCTATGTCGTAGAAACCGAGCAGCTGACGACTTTGACGTCCATCCTGTATATATAAGCTAAAGGAAAGTCTTAACTCACTCACTGAACCATCAGCGCCCAGCTTAAACCCTTGGATCTAGAAAGCTGAAAATTTAAATTGGTTTTTTAGCAACATTTCTACTAATTTAAGTGACTCCGTGAATTTGGTTTATAAAAAAAACATGTTGACTATTTATTCTTCTAAATAGTTTTATAAAATACCAAAACCATTAGTAATTAATAAAATAACTTTGATGCTTTTTGTGATTCAAAATTATTAATTCAGTATAAAATTAAAGAAAAATTATCTCTATTGGCAGTACTCATTGGTTGTGAGTTCAATCCTTTGTTGTATGTCCATTCGAGAAACGTTAGCAATCGCTTTGAAGAATATTCTTAAATTGATGTTCATCATATAAATATTGGACCACAAATAGAAATAACTGGTCATCAATTATATTTTGGCATTGTTAGATCGCCGCTACGTCTTTATTCTGTATTTATTACGTTCCCAACTGAATAGAACATATTATATTTTCCACGTACACATAGATGACGGCCTCTTTCGTTTCATTTCGATTTTCCGAACTATTGAAGCTTGAAATCATCTCAATTTTTTCTCCCATTTCGTATTGAAAGCTTGGCATCGAACGTAACTGTATTAATATTACTGGGAAACTCTTTTATTGGACATTCACGATCAGTGAGTTCGTTTATCTTTACTGGTTAGAGTGAAAAATGAACGTGGTTAGTGAATTATTATCTATGCGATCAAATTTATATGAGCACAAAAGCAAATCAATGTATTGAAGGGGAATATCGAATCTGATGAATTTTTAGAATGAACCAATTTGCTCGTCCAGCAGCCTTACAAATCTTCTCATACATTTAAATTAGTTCATTAGGCAGCTTTGAATATAATTGCTTAAAAAACTGAGGAGCTTATATAAAGCTGTGATATTGCCATTTGAGAATGGCATAATATCAATACAAGCGAGATTAATTTAAAACTCAAAATTGTGAGATTCCCTTGAACCTATATAACTTTGAATGATTTGAAAGCTTTTTCACCGGAAAGAACTGAATTGATACATGTAATGGATTTATTGTGTTTTATTTGTCCTTTTAAATGTCATCACATTTTTTTAGATATATGTAGCTACAAGTGACTGAGGTAGATTGAAATGTTTTGAATGTTTATTGTGAGATGCAGGATTCATTGCTGTTTCAATGCAAAGAACTTTTGACGCCAACTTCAAAATTACTAAAACTAATAGAATATTTTTTTTTTCATTGCACCAACTAATAAAGCTGTTCCAATTTTTTGCTAAAACTATTTAACTTTTTTTGAGTGTAAAATTAGTCATCAAAATCATTCAACGTTCACCAAAGAAGATAATACATTGGTTATACTTATTCAGAGATTTCAAAGCATCGCGGAAATACACATTTTCCAGACTTTATCACTTCTGTAACTGGGTTGAAAAATATCCAATTTATATGTTGCTAAATACTCTTCTTTAATTTGACCATCTAATATTTTAAGTCTTCGAAAAAAAATTGCCCCACCACTTAACGCAGCCACACATATTTCAGACTTTTCTACTGCTGCAACTCTGACATTTGAAAAAATGGGTTTCCGAGTTACAGCAGTGATAAAGTCGGAAATATGTGTATGAGTATGAGCAAGGTATTAACTACTTTAGTGAACGTTGAATGATTTTGATGATTAATATCACACTCAAGAGGGTGAAAAGACATTTTTTACAAAAAAAAATGGACCGACTTTTTAAGATGGTACACTAAAAAATACAAAAAAGGTGCTGGTAGTTTTGAATATGGTGCCAAAATATAACTACAACTGCACATATTTGAAATTACCAGTACTAGTAGAATAAATATTAGTTTGTTATTACTACATAAAAATTGCATTCATTTTGAGATGGTGGCTATCGAGGAATAAGACTGTACCTACCTATACATAATATCAAACCTGAATCAGCCCTATTTTGACTAACAATGGCACTTGTCTAATTTAGCATTTATGAGAAAAATAAAAAAACCTTTATTTTATTGTTATGATCCTAATTCAAATTCATTCAAATTCATCAAATGTAGCTATAGCTCCTTAGACATTTAATTTTGCAACTCAATACATCTTCTCTAACATTTTTTTAAATCTTTATTTGGATTCGGCCCCCATTATCAGAATCTAGGCGTTGACGGTATTTCACATTTACACAAAGAATTCGTATCAGACAATGACCGAATGTCAATATGTCAGGATCATTTTGGTATTTCCCCTGACCATCTTCGGTGATTAAGCCTACACATAACCGTAGTTCAAAAGGCTGCTTTCCATGTAACGTCTTCAATATTTACGCAACTCCCTAGCAACACTGTTGGGAGATGCCAACAAATTTCCGGACGCTCTCTTGCTCTGGCTTAGGCACTCGTCATCATAATGGAGTGACTACTGGCTTTCAGTTATCGGCATTTCCATATACCGCCCAGCATAAGCCCCAAACTACTCCTTTGGGGTATCTATTAGATGGGAGATTTCAACCTTCATTGAGTATTCATAGGTAATATTACCGGTAAAAAAATCCGGAACCTGCTAAATACTGTGATATCCACCGAAATTGCGAGGGTCGAATCAGATGAGTATTTAAGTTAGGTGTAGGATCAAAGCATGAGTGTTCATCTCTATGGAATACGCTACAAAAATAACATGAGAGCAGCAGAATATTGATGACTTCCTGAGATCAGGAAGCAAGCTTGTATATTGCGGAAATGAATGTTAGCCTATTCGTAGTGAAGATCTTATATTATTATTAGAGAAAAGCATATTAAAATGTATACCTTCTTTGGAGGCTTTTGAAGCGCTCTCCAATATGTTGATTATCATGATTCTTACATTTTTTGCCGCAATGTTTCTGGATTTTCTTAGAATGTTAGCACCTATAGTTTGTTGTCCTTCCAGATTAACTAAATACATCTACAGAATAGTTGATGTATTTAGTTAGATAGATAGATAGATAGTAGATAAAAATTTAGTCATCCATTTCTGGGATTATTTCAATCACCATATGAGTTAATCCGATGCATTCTCCTGCCATCAGCTTCCCCAATTGCTACCGTACCAACCCAGCGCTATGCAGGCTATCATCATGCACCGTTTGAAGTATCCGCTGATCATCCCACATCATATCATACTTGAAATGCCGCCCTCTAAAATCGTGTTTATACCTCTAGCTTCGTTATCAAACAGCAGCCGCTACCCATAGAGTGCTACGGGTCGAGTGGGAGGCCCAGAGCTTGGCATGCCCACCTCCAACTAGCCCTCTACCCGCCACCGACCTTAGAATTCCGGGAATCGTGTTTCCTACCAATTCATTGATACGGCCCTGATAGATGTCATTGTGGTATCCGATTACCCTTGGGCTTCGATTGTTGACGGACGCCATTGTTGCCCCGGAATAAGATGTCATAGTCTACTTTGATAGGTAGGGCACACAAAAGCCCCAGGCTGCTATACAAAAGTGGGATTAATTGGATGAGTATTTTTTTCTAGAGGAGGACAGAGATTTCCATTACAAGATGGGAGCAGATTCAATTTCGGCTTGAAATGATTTATTATCTCGTATTATACGTCCCGTACACTTGTTTTTTCTCAAAAAGACGACGGAGATTTTATCACAATAACGTAGAACATAAATGGTGGTCTTATTCTTCTCTTCATATAAATTATATTATTTTTTGTTACACTGGATATATAAGAGGTTATAACCAGTTGAATGTGAGATATGGATATTGCTGATGCTTTCTATTCTCCGACCTCAATAAAATCTTGATTAGTAATATCTACCTAATGTAGCAATTCATATGTAGGTATCTATGTGAGCAAGTATGCTGACTCGACACAATCCTCATGAAATGTTATCACTCTTCAGATATAAAAAAAGCGTATTTTGTACCCCTACCAATTGAAACCTACTTCAGTTTATTATGTATTGATCAATTCTGTTCCACATTAGACAACTAGTTCCTAGTCTCAATGTATATCATACTGTTCACTTTTCATTCATATTGTACCTTAAACTATTTTTTTGCTCATAACTCAATGCCTGAACCACCGTATAAACTTCAAATGATATTTATTCAGTAAATATGTTCATGAAGAAACTCGGAAGAAAATTTCAGAATCGCCTGTGGGGAATACTCGTTAAGATCAACATCTATCATCCTAAATATACATAGATCTCTACTCCGGAGATCAAAATAAGGTTGCTTTCCTGAGCACAAATGCAAACGTTATTCCTTATTTTCGCATAATTAACGAGAAATCCATAAGAGAATGGTTTGGGAACTAAAATATTGGAGTCAGTAGTGTTTTCCCTCCCGATTTGATGGTCAAATTTTAAGCTTAGTATTCTACTGTTTCATAATAAAATTCCCTTGGACCAAGTACTTTTTAAAAATGGAGGCTATTGAAAATGTCTGAAAAATGTCATTGATTCTTCCATTGATTGAAATAATTATCAAAATCTTCGAAAAAATGACAAGGGCGGTTTTTGAATAGTTTCTGATGCAAATAACGAAAAATGCTGTCAAAATCAGATAACGTATTTCAACCCTAGCTATACCTTCTTTAATATACTCCATAAACAGAACATAAACTGTGGAGCTGTGAGGTTCTCAAGTGCTATGCAATTATAATATTTACCTATGGATACTACGCAAACAAAGTAAAACGGCAGTTTCAGTTTCTCCCTTGAAAGCGTCTATAAACCTTTTGGAATAGTGAACTTTTAATAAACGTACTTCGGAATATTATGGTATTCAGTAACTTTTCAGAATAAAACTCACAAAAATAATTAAGGATGACATTTGTGTATACTTCGCCGGACTTGAGCCTGGTATTTGTTGGCAATAAGGTATACTGGTCTCTGGCATAATTTATATTCTAATCCCGGAGGAGCGTAGCAAAGATACCTACCTGGACGAGTTTTAATTAAAATCGCAAATGCTGATTAAAAATTACAAAATAAAAAGTTGCATTGGCCTTTCACTTTACTGTGGCAGATTGTTGAGAACAAGAACTCATTAAGGACGTGGTAATAAAATACGCAGGGTGTGAATGCAAAAAGTGTTCTATTATTTTTAGTATTTCTGTATGCTCGAAACTTACAGAAAGGTTATGAATTACTCCAAGGATCTCGTTAGTGTGCTTACGAGTGAAAATAATTTTCAGATATTCTCGCCTTAAAAACATTTTCTGCTAATATGGAATTATTTTCCACTGTACTGGAGAGACTCACTTGGTATTTTATAGTACAGATAAATAATAATAAATAATAATAAATTGTCTTTGTTCTGCTTGTCCTAAACTACAAAATTATAGGTACGTTTCTTCATTAAAAGAAACATAATACATGAACTCGTGAGCTGCTAGAAATAGTTCAAATTAAACTGCTCCTTCAATAACCAGAATACATGTGTTACGAAAATACCGACCCGTCCAAAAGTCCTGCGGCTTTATCCTTCCTGGTAGACCTTAATTAAAGACCAACACTGCCTCTCACTCTACGTGTATGTACAATTTTATTGCTACGTTGCCGTAATCATGCTGCTTTTCAAGTTACCTACATGAATATTAACATATTTGAAATGACAGTTTTTCAAATTATGCAAAAGTAAAAGTTTGCCAAATAAGCTCATTGTTTGCTTGCATGTTTTGTGATACGAGTCAACCAGCACAATTTATCCATATATATATATGCCATACATTCTAGATTTTGCGAGTATTCTTTCTTATGATCGCCATTGCGAATTGAGCTATCGCTAACGCGGATTTTGCCGTTGGTTAAATTAGAAAACTTGAAAATTTATTTAATATATTATAAATAATACATTATAAGCTTAAATATACATTCAAAATTAGAGATGTAAAGATTTCTATATGAGAATATAAATGACTTCTAAGTCAACAGTAGAGAATAGGTAATACTATTACCGTGCCTACCAACGATGACAACAACTACTCGGTGTGCTAATACTCCATCCCGCATTGGAGTACATCATCTTTGATAGGTGCAATATGATTGAATACTATTCAATGCAATATATTGCAAACTTTTAACGTTAGAACACACCACCTTGTGTGAGTCCTGCATTGATTGTGAATTCCTCTGACCTCGTGTTAGCTGTTCTGACGTACATTCTATTTGTCTTGTGTAAGCTCATTATTGCTTGAATTAGTAAAAATGTTAAATAGAATACTTACCTACGTAAGAGTGATTCATCCGGCGATTTTTGTATCTAAAACTATAGCTGCTACGATAACAAATAATGAAAATAAAATAATGCCAAAAATCGAAGGGGCTCCCCATTAAATAAAATTTTGTTTTTAGTCGATATCAATAATAAACGATTCTTTGGAACCGGAATAGGTAGATGGTTCTTGTAGAATGGTACGGAACCGTTCATGTGCCGGTTCGACTCTCATGTGGCCAGTTCTTCTATATTCTTGAACTTTCAAGGTTGAGAGGTAGCGGAAACATTATATAGAATCAGAGTTTGAAGGTTCTGATTCACGTTTTGGGTAGGTACTTACGGATTTAAAAAAGTTCTGTAATTCTTTATAGATCAAAAAATTTTAAACCCAAATTTCTTCTGTGCTATGTCTATGAACATTTTAAGCTAGGTTAGTTAATATTGCCAGCAAACGAAAATTTGTATTTCTGCTGGGTAATTTTAATAAAATTTCTAAAATCGCTCGAAACAAAATCATCAGTCATACTATTACGCTACATCGCTTCGATCCACAGATATTTACACAAATGCACAATAATAATATAGTATACATTCGCCATGAATTCAATTTCTTGTAACTGAACGTTAACTCGTTACGGCGCTGCATTTCCAAAATGTTACGTGCAATTCCTGGGTCCCGTTTAGCTCCATATAAATTGCCTGGAATGACGTTATCTGGCCAGTGGAACATACGTCGACACAAACATAAATATCTATATGCTTCAAACATATTAGGGCCGCATATACGCGTATAATGGAGATATCAAGTTCGTTGGACTAATTTAGCTGGAGGCACCCGCCACTAGTGGCTGAACATGGCAAGCGTGAGTTTCATAATACAGTGAATAATATGTGTACAAGTATGGTAGGTATACTGCTACTGGAAATTAGGAATTTGATTAGCAAATTACAGAATGTTACCCAGCTTCATATTTCATTCACTTTGAAAGACGAGGACGCAATAGAAATTGGACCATCTTTATGAAGAAATATAAGATAATTATTATTTTATTCATTTAAAATATTGAGAGTTTTATTCATTATTAATTTTAGGTATTATATTCATATAAAAACAATTTCAGGTTTCTATCGAGCCAAATGTAATCCCTAGTTTCAGTAAAAAAAATCATACTATGCCCACGAAATAAGAAGAAGAAGATAACACTCACCATAAAAATTGTGCGAATATCCGTACTCATATCATACCAAAAATTGCCATTTTGACAACGTTGAAAATCATAACCCCCCTGGTATATCTATCTTAAGATAAAATTTCTCAAAGGAAAAAAGAAATTGACTAGCATCAAACTGAAGTATTCGCATTTGTCAAGGGACAGGGAATCAAAAGGAAAATTATTTCTTCATCGAATTAAGCTGAAGCTCCCATAATCACCACCAAAATCGTTATTAAAGGCCTTGGATTACAGCCCAAGGCAAGGCTTGTCCTAAAGATTAGGATATAAAATTTCATAGGAAATTACGGTTGAAGTGCATTTGAGTTCCTCGATACCAAATCAAATACTGTATCAGTGCCACTCTACTAGTCAGATTTGGGAATTTTGTAACCAATAAAACTATTAATAGTATGGATAATTAAGTTAACACTTTTAATACATTTAAAACAAAATAAGCTACTTTTCATGAAGCCCGCCACTTTTCAATTTCCGACTATTTTTGCAACATTGAATCTTATTAAGAGGCTTATTCAAAAAGTTTGCAGTCATTGCAAATATTTGGACTATTAGCAAGAATTTGCCTTTATTGGAATTGCAGTTAAAAAATAACTGGTCTTCGATAATTCAAGTATTTCTACATAATATATTTCAATGATTTATAGATTCATAACAATTTTTATAATCTGTGTTCATTTTGCATAATACTGTAATGTTTAACCCTGTGCTAAACGTTGAGTTCACACTTTGCTTCCAATGGTTTATTTTCAACACTCTGTCACTACTACTTGTCACTTTGACAATTTAAACTGCCACGGACTTCACCGTCTGTACTGTCTGAACTAATTTCATAGACTGACTGTTACAATCTGACCGTGATACGTGATCGGCACGGCTTTATATATCTGAATCTTGACATGGCATTCATTGAGAATAATATTGCTATAGAAGCTTGTCAAACTGACAATACTGTGACAAAGTGTACCTCACATAGTTAGTTTTTGTAAGTTTCGTGAATAAATCTACTAATTCTAGAACTAATTAATGAATTACACATGAATAAATTGTAGTAAACAAGGTAGTGAAACAAATAGAGACTAAAACGAATAGATCTTATTGAAATTCACGATAATTTGCCATATATACTCACAATATTATTAGGGGTAACTCAATTATGAAGTAATACGTATTATAACTGCTCCAGATTAATGTTTACATAGTTGAGGAGCTATAGGTAGGTAATTGCTATAAACTTCAGTTATGCCTGGTTTAAATAAACTTATCGCTGTCTACCTCTCAGAGTGTTTGAAGTAGAATATGGATACTAGAGAAAAGCTTCTTTTACCCTTTTGTTCAAATATTACGTTGCTTGCGATAACTCCAAAATGATATGGATTATAAAATATCAGTTGTATAATTAGTTGGCAGCAGGGAATCTTGATTTAAGAGAGGAATATTTTTTAAGACCTAAATAAATAATAAATTGATAAAGCCTTGAAATTATATATAAATCAGATCTGACGCCCCTCTATAATCTCTTTTTGAGCACATCGAATCCTTCGTTTCAATATTGAATCTCATGGCATGAAGCGGAAGTGCTTCTATATTCCATCCTACGGGCAAAATTGGCTATCTTCAAATATGTTTTTCTATAGGTCAGTGATAAGAGTATTATCTATTAGGTATTCACTCCCATAAATACGACCATCATATTTTGAAAACTTTCATGCCTCCGGCTCATTGATAATGACATTATTTAGACTAAAGACCAACTCAATTTTAAATATCTACATAAATGATATCACATCTGAGAAAGAGACTCATTAGCAATACCATTTATTTCACAATGCCAAGCTGTGCTTTCTCCATTTACAGAAAATTTAATTTGATTTAAAATAAATTTGGCATGATAAATTATTTTGTGGTCGTTTGAAACTAATCTTTAGCTACGACAGTAGTCGAATATTCTGTTCCCTGTGGACGTTACATTGCGACAGAAGTTGACTGATAGTAACATATGCCCTTCTGGCCACTACCACTGATTTATCATTCCTTCTTCCGCTTTCGAATCTATAAAGCGGGATTGATGATTTCTCCAGAGATGAGCAACATTTTGCTGGATGGGTATTTTCCCTTTGAATTAATAGCATTTTGAAAGTTTGCTCCAGCCTTCAACATCAAATAATAATTCATAAATTGAGTCCTATTAATTACAATCAGATGATACGTTTTCTACTCAGAAATAATATTTGCTAAATTATTTCAATAATATTCTTAGAAATAAAAAAAGATTTGGTATAAGATATAATGTACGAGGGAAAGGAAGCCAACAACTTCGTCAATGAAAAACTCTAGAAACTTTCTATAAAACCCAATATTTATAGAAAATCAAAACTTATGTCAATCATGGGGCTTTACAAACAGACATATATTTTGCTGAGGAACTTGTGAAATGCTCTCAAAAGATGATGTCAACCTGAAATATGTCACATGAAATAATATATTTAATTTTAGAAATGCTACTTTCCGTTTTAATAAAATGCAAATGATGAAATCTAAAATAAACATCTATTTCAAAATCATAGACTAAAATTTTCTAATTGGTATTATTGAAATAGTAGTTTCAAAATGGCAACCATACAGAGTCCATCGGCGTATTTTCCAGATAAAATATTATTTATTAAAAACTGTGAAATTTACGTCCATTGGCTACGAGCAGTCGGATATTTCAGAATGAGTTTCAGAAGCTACAAAGAAGATTGTGACAGACAGGCAGACAAGCTCACCAGAATTATCATAGAAGGATGCCGTTGTTTCATTGAATCTACGATAAAAAATGATAGGTAAGTGGATATGGAACACCCAGAAGAAAGATATTCGGGGACATTTCTTTAAAAAATAGTAGAGATTTGATTGCAAAGATAAATGTACTTGTATGTCAATAACAAACAATAATCTAATAACTAAGCGTAAACTCAATTTCTTAATCGCCCAGCATATTTTATATAGCTGAAGGAAAAAGACTACACTTTTATATTCATTTTATATGCTCTCGCCAGCTGCAATTTGATTTTTCTATTTGCTCAATAGCGCATAAAAATTTAATCCCAGCCCCAAATAACCCACATTAGCTGCAATAATTTATCGTCATAATCCCGGCACGAAGATTACTTTCAACTTTATGTCGGTACTTTGTGAGTGCATCTATTATTAAGAGAGCTCCAGTTCCGGTGGCGACCTTTTCTTTTCTTTCACAGATTCCGTATCCTTGGAGACCTGTGAGAAAAGAGCATCCGAAAGAGAAGCAATGATCGCCTTCGGTAGAAGATATTTTTATTTTACTGTGCAAACGGGCCGATTGACTTAGATGAAACGCTTGATCGTGAATATTGCGAAATACACGAGCATCAGTTGAATAAAAATTTAACCTAAGTACTTCTATAAAAGATAATAAGTTTTTCATAAATAAAATTTAAAACGAATCTATTTCAACTATAGTTTATTTCAAAGAAATATTGAATTTTCAATTAAAATAATCATATATAAAAGTCGTCTGATAAGATCTCATAACCATTATTTTTTTCTAGAGTGCCAAGACAAACAACAATTGGCATTTTTCATTTTGACGTAAACCGTTTAGCCAGAATATGAGTAAACAAAGTTTGTCCCCGTCAGTTTTTTGGGGGAAGGAGATACTGGATTTAGAATTTCTTTTACATAGGACTATTTCTCAGCTCTCTTCTCTCAAATAAAAAATAACATCAAAATCGGAATACGTTTACTTATACGAAGGGCACGTAAGAACATAAAGAAAAACGTACAGTCGAATTGTATACCTCCTCCATTCGGGAAGTCAGTCAAAAATGATGGTATCACTTCTAGTCAATACATACTTAGCAAAAAGTTCATTAGTTTTTGAACAGAATCTCTATAAAAATTATATTTTGTACTATCGTGACCAAACTAAGTACAAAAATCATTCGTTGACTGACAAAGAAAAATTGAAAATATTTTTGATTGGTTCATACGATATCCAGCTACATGTTTTATGGAAGAATGAAAAAAAAACACTGAAAAAATTAAATTAAAATAAATGAGCTCGATATAATATCTAATAGGTAACACCTCCACCGCCAGGGGCACTAGTTAATATATAAATTCATTAAGTCTCAATTATATAATTTTATATTACTCCAAGCCACATCATTTTATGGCGGTTAAATAAACCAGAATTTCATAACTACAATTATATGAGAAGCATATTTAGACATAATAATGTATACCAACTGGTTATATTATATTGTATCCAACTTTTTGAGCATATAGAGCTAATGAAATTTGTTCTCACGTGAAAGTCGGAAAGCTTTTAGTTTTCCATTTACAAAATAACACGTTTATGAGGGAGTTTAAAATAGAGGAAACGCAATTTCTCTAATTAAATTATGCGTCGTATTTTTCAAACAGTATGAATAGTGCGTGATTTGATTATCATTTGATTCTTGAAGGTACTTGCATTATATCTAAAATTTGCATACTATTTATATAAATATACTTTTTTCAATATGTAAATCTACTGTAAACTAGCTGTTACTCGCGGCTTCGTTCGCACTTCCTGCCAGTGATACCCTGTTTAGACAAACAGACAGACAAAAATTATGAAAATTGCTTTTTGGTTATTAGACACATATGCAATTAGTTAAAGCCTGGTATTATGAATTTGCAAACGTACACTACGATTTTATTTATTTGTATAGAGTTTTTTGCAAAGTAAATACAGCCATTAAGATATTCCTTATAATATTCTACATGCCAGTGAAAGTTCCGTCGGAATCGGTTCAGTTGATACGGAGATTAGCCAGAACAAAGAAAAAGACTGATAGACAAACTAAAATTAATAAAATTGTTGTTTTGTTATTAGTGACGAATAAAGTGTGTCCCACATTGGTGCTGCATGTATCACTATCTCGGTTATTATAACAGCTACAAAATCGGTTAATTGGCAATGTTTCTCAGAATCCTATTACCATTTCAAAACTATTATTACATGTTGTCAATTGTTTCTGGTTTTTGAATAAATCGCGAAAAAACAAAATAGTGAGTTTTCGATAGTCCCCCGTATCTCCATTATTTGAGAATATAGGGTATTTTGGTTTAGACATGAGCCCTTTTTTTAAGGTCTTTACTATAAAAAATAAAACAAAAGAATATCTCTTAGCGGTTTTGAGATAATCACTATAACTTTGCTTTTTCTTTCCAAAAATGTATCACAACATGGTACTTTTAAAAGGCCGGAATAATTAAATAAGAACAAATTAATAAACTTAGCTGCTTTGCCCAATTTGGTGGTTGGCGAGCCAACAATATGTATTAGAAATGTCAAATTACAGTTTGTTTAATTTGAACTGTCTTCTGTGTTATTATTATTGGATTCTATTCATTGATTTTCATTTTGTTAATTGCTTTTCTGTTCAATTTAATTTCCGTTACGTTGTTATTATTTTCAAATATGGCTGTTAATTATACCAATGAAGAAAAAATAGAGATGAGAGAAACTCTCTTCGTAGCTCACGGCAGCAGCGGAAATTTAAGAAAATAAATCAACCAAACGCAAGACATTTTAGGGACCTGGTACTAAATTTGCTAAATTATGGAACTTTTGCAAAACCCAGAAATCCTAAATAAAAATACTGGCCGTTAAAAAATATCATCCATACAAGCCTACCATATAGTGCAAGGATTATCGGCAAATGATTTTTCCCAAAGATTTTGTGTATGGTACATTCAAAATATGCGAGAAAATACCATTTTTTCCATGAACATACTATGGACTGACGAAACTGGATTTATCAATTGCGCACACTTCAACAGGCATAATACCCATCACTGGGCTACTGAAAACCCAAAACTCAATACAAAAAGAAGGTTCCAAACCAGATTTTGATTTTGACACAGAAGATAGTTCAACTTAAACAGACTGTAATTTGACAGTTCTAATACATATTGTTGGCTCGCCTACTAGACCAAATTGAGCAGAGCAGCAAAATTATTTTTTTGTGATACATTTTTTGAAAGCGAATTAATATTGATATCTGATGCAATAAGAATCCAATATGGCGTCTATAAGAGAAAACAAAGTTGTATTGATTATCTCAAAAATGCAAAGAGATATTCTTCTGTTCAATTTTTTGTAGTAAAGACCTTAAAAAAGTGCCCATAGAATGTCAAAGCCAAAATAACCTATGTTTTCAAATAATGGAGATACGGGGGACTGTCGAAAACTCACCATTTTGGTTTTTCGCGCTTTATTCAAAAACCAACAACAATTGAAAAAATGTAATAGCAGTTCTAGAATGGTAATAGCATCCTGGGAAACATTGCCTATTTAACCGATTCTGTAGCTCTTATAATAGCCGAGTTAGTACCTACTTAACAACACATGCAGCACCAATCTGGGACACAGTGTATACTTCCATATGCATTTAGTTAGAACCTGTTATTTTGATATTACAAACAGACATTTCGATTTTATTTATTGGTATAGATATTAATGCATTTACTTTAAGTGGCTATGGATTGCAGTTTTATTAAAACTTATTTTCCGATAAACTTTCTATGTGCAATAACGATATACATATCCACATCTTATTAACTAATTCACAATAATAGGTAAATAATGCAGCATGTATATTAAGTTAATTAAATGGTCGGTAAAATACCAACAGTCAGAAGATCTGAAGACTAAATGAAATATGAAAGAATTATTTCAACTAATAGGACTATCCTCTATCCCCTTATCTCGAAAAATATTCTATTTAAAGTTAAATAAAAAATGTTATTGTTTTTAAGGGAACTTTTATATTATAGGTATACATTTCACGAATGCAGGGTGCTCCTGAACTGAAAATTAAATGAAACACACTGTATATTATTTTGGATATGGAGTCCTCATGAAAAATAAGAGAGACTTTCAATAAGATATTATATACTTAGCTATTTCGATAAAACGTATTTATTCAAGGTAGTAGGAAACAAAATAATTATATCATATTTGGTGAATCTGCAATTTTTATGTTAAAGACAATACCGCAATATATAACTCTAGTTGTTTCCTTTGGCAATAAATTTTACAGGGTGTTTTCAGAAATTGATCCTATCGGGATATATCAGATCACCTACAAGTCGATAATTTTAAATGGATTACCCTGTAGGTCATTGCAATTTCGATTAATCACAAACACTTAAGGTAACTTTATATAAAATAGCCTATACACATCTCTAGCCGCTTAGAAAATATTCGCTATTAATAAATGTATTCAATAAAAAATACATTTCGTTTAAATTTAATGAGGAGAAACAAGAATTGTCAAATAATAATTTTGGTTTGTTGTGCTTTAAGGTTATCTTCAGCTTATAATGTCTCATACTATCCGGAAAGAAGAATACCTCAAAGATCCATATTTGTGCGAATTGAACGAGATCTCGAACAGCATGGTGTTTTAAAATATGGAAAAGAAATAAACTTAAAAATATCTTGAATGATGAAACGCTATAATAGGTATACCTATGTTTGTTTTTCAAAGAATTTACAGAAAATTCTATCAGAGATGCAGAAAAAGACTAAATAGAATACCTATCTTTCGAGATAAGGGGACAAAGGGGACACAAACTTTTTTATGATTTGAGATAACCAAGATAAGCTAACAAAATATTGAAAAGATTCAATTCCTTTGAAAGCTGATCACTAAATAAATCAAAATTTAAGTATATTTTCATCTAGAAGTAAGTAATATCAAATTATTTGTATTTCGAATATAAACAGATCATGTTCGATTACATCAAACAAAACATCTTATAAATGAAAAAATTACAAGATTTTTCCATGTGTAAAATAATCACTGTTTTAAAGATTACAACAAAAAATTAATATTGAACTAATATATTTAATATTGATTTAAAAAAAGAAGAACAAAGGGTCCGACGATCAGATAAATTTTACCTGTCTGCGAAATGTAATATACTTATTAGGAATTAGCTGATAGTAAATAATATAATAATAAAATATAAAAATAAACATTTTTTTTTCATTTATTATTTTATTTACCTAATCATTATTTAATTAAAAAATTGATCAGTATTTTTTTTAATTATTGTTTTAAAAAAATGAATTAGTGGCGTTTTAGAATTATTCATTTTTTAAATTAAACATTAGGTAGTTTCTTAAGTTAATAATATTATTTAGAAAAAACATAAAATTCTTAAGTCACTAATTAAAAAAAGGTTTATTAATTGTTTTTTGAGAAAAGGGCAATAACTATTTTTTTAAATTATTAAATTTATATTAAATTTAAAAAGTGTATTGAATAAATTTGTTAGATTGTTATTTTTTTTATAAATGCAGTACCTAATTTATTTTTATAAAAATAAGAAATAAAAAAAATCATTTTTAATCCAAAAAACCTCAAAGTGAGCACTGCGTCATTTATATTTTAACTATAACCTATATTATTTTCAAGTTCAATTAAAATTTTACTTACTGTTTGTGTGTTACAAAAATCTTCAAATTCTTTTTAATCTTTTTGCTTTAGAACTACATCTATTTTTAGACACATTGTATGATATCTGAAATCATTAGTAGATTCAATTGTTAATAAAGTGTCATGATATTTTTTTACGACGAAACAACAACATTAGCGAGCACTTTTTGGATGATGCATTACCAAAGTCGTGTACATTGTTTTGTTCGTTATACACAAAACACGCCTTCATCTTTATCAATTCTATTTTACGTTAATTACCTTAATAATTCTTAGATGCACAAATTAAACAACAATGTTAATATAAAACTTAGTGTATTACGAACTCCAAAACGGCGTGGTTAGGTTTTTGGATAGTCGGACCTTTTTTTTCTTTTTTGAATCAATAGTAAATATATTGGTTCAATATTAATTTTTTGTTGTAATTTTAAATCTGTCATTTTTAAAAGGCAGGCATTTCTATGCATTCGACGCATGCGCAATGGCTTAAAAGCGTCGCACAGCTGGCAATCGCTATCCTCGTCTGACAAATGATATTACGCGCTAATTCTCTTTCACTGTACCTTAAATAGTTATCATCTTTAATAGCTAGCCACCCTTATTTGAAGCCAGATTTAATTAGGCAACCATATATGATAATACGTAAATAGAAGAAAATATCTTTAATTTGAAATATAATTAATAAATGTACGTTATGAACGTATAAATGTATCGGAATCATACATGTTTACACCTGACTGCGAAGAGGTGTGGCCAGGTGCGCAACGGCAACCGTGATTTTTTAGAATCTTTATATAAATTGCCGTGATGTAGGCAAGATTTTATTGAAAAAACAAGTGAACGAGATCTCCTCCCAAAAATAAATTAAAAATAATTTAATTATAAATACTAACGGCCAAATTTTGATAGGCAACCTGATAAATATATATTCTCCTAATTATAAATATGCATAAAAACCTGGGTTTTAACAAAAAACAGATGAGCGCACTAATCCTGCAGCCGGATCTCACACTATCAGATCGATCTTAGTGATAAAAGTGTCCTTTGACACCCAGGAAAAGATATTTTAATTTGTTTAACTGTCCTTGTAAGACAAATTATTATTTTTCATTGAAGAGGACAACCTTCGAATTATACTGATTATTTTTATCACTGAACTCTATAGTTACAAGATAATTTGTTATAGCTTAGGTACTGTATACCAATTTCATAATATTATTTTTTTTGATGAAAGTAACATTAGGTAATTAATGAAATCGAATAAAATCATTTACATTTTCTTCTAATGAATAATTAATTCTGTATCGATCACAAACATGAATGATTCAAAAGGCTAACCTTATTTTCAGGATTTAGCGAAAAAAGCCTTTTAAAATGCTAATTGAAATAATGTCACCGAAGCTTTCGATAGCACGCCTCCATTTAAATATCCCCTTTTCAGGTTATACAGGGTGAATAGCCTATTATGAATTCTCTATCTAACCAAGATAATAGCGACTCACTGTCATTTCAAAATATACCAGAAATAGGTATCTAATATTTTTCACATTTCAAATAGAATACTTTATTTGATTAATAATAATAATTTGTATTAGATATATTTTAGAATATATTTAAAAATTTATTCTTTTCGATATATTTTGATTTCATTCAAAAATTGTGTAAGGTCTTGATTAACTGCCACTTCCATGAATTCCAGAAAATACGTTCTTAAAAAAATATCTTAAAACTGGAGCAAGAGTATACAAGGTGTTCGAATGTCAAAAAGCCTAGCTGCAGCACCTAACATGAAAAAAGTTGTTTATCTATATGATTTTAAAGAAAAAAATTCAAATCAAATTACTACGAAATAAGACAATTGACCTGCATGACTAGCTTAGAATTACACCGAGAGCACCATAACTGCATAACATCTAAATAACTATAACAGACAACCCCTCATAGTGCAACGTTCAACATTTCAACCGTTATAATATTATAGGTGAACAAGGTAAATTCTAGAGACATTTCTATGATCACAATCATCTAAATTATCATATATTGACAGCATACTCAAAATATGCTCCCTGTTATATTTGACGATATCCAAGTCTATTATTATAAAAAGTTGATATTGGATTTCGCCATGGGTTTTTCGTTATTTTATTGGTGGTTTTGGAGTTTTCTTTGTCAAACATCATCCGAATCATCTAGTTTGTGAAATGATATATTCGAGATATCCCCATACCTAAATCATCTACCTAATGGTTAAAAATCAGCGGATCTCAACTTCCTAAGTTTTCATAAAGTTCATTTGAATAATTTCGTAATCATCTTTTTAATTTTATTAGAAAGATATCTGAAGAAGCCGCTGTGTCGGTGAAACACCTGTCATTTTGGCAATATATTTGTGAAAATCTAAACCAATGTGTTTTATTTCTAATTTAATATGGATTTGCATCTTGTAATAGCCGAAACCATAAAAAAAAATTTCAATTCAATTTCAAAATAAACGAGGTCCACAATAATACGAACTTCCCAGCAGTCCTGCATGGAATAAATGTAGGTTAAAGTCGTATGAAACAATCAAAACTATTTTCAATATCATTTAAGTTCTGGGATATTTTTTATTTTTTAGTTTTCTAAGGGCGCCATTTGAAACTACGAAGTCAATCATCCTTTCTATTCGGTCACCCGTTTCGGGTATCATGCCATCATGATCTGTGAACTGTGAGTTCTTTCCATATCTGCCTATCTTCCGCGGCTTTAAAACATTCGTTGAGTGGTACTCCGGCTTCCCCAACGATGTGGTCCACATATCTGATTGGTGATTTACCTTGGCTTCTCGTTCCTTGTACCTTCCCCTGGACGGTGAGTTTCTCCAATCCGTTTCTTCGGACCATATGTCAAAAAAAGGATGTTATTCGCTCGGAGATGATGGTGCGTAGTCTTTTTTTGATTTTTAGTTGGTTAAGAATCGACTCGTTTGTTATACTTTGTGTCCATGATATGCGTAGCATCTTTCGCCAACAGCACATTTCTAAAGCATCGAGAGCGCGTTTATCCGTTTCCCTGAGTGCCCAGCACTCTGATGCATATGAGAAGACAGAATACCAGAGTTTTACCTAGTCTAATCTTGGTGGACAGGGTTATGTCATGACTCTTCCAGCTCATAGTAAGCTTTGCCATGGCTTCTTTTGCAACTGCTGACCGCCTCTTGCATGTGCATCCCCTTGAATTCGTTATAAGCGATCCCAGATACACGAATTGGTTAACCACAGCTATACCATTTATTTCCTTGGTTTCTGTCCTGTTGTTTCTTAGTCGGTTGATAATCATTATTTTTGTCTTTGATCTGTTAATAGTTAGCCCTGCCTCCTGACTAGCCATCTCGACTCGCTGTAACAGTTCTGTTAGTTCTTGTTCGTTGCTGGTAAATAAAGTAGTATCGTCAGCATACCTTATTGATTATTCTTCCGCCGACAGGCATAGCTCCCTCCCAGCCTTCTGTCGCTTTACGGATTATACACTCGCCATAAATGTTGAACAGAAGCCATTTTTTTTAAATTCGGACATTTTTCATGTCAACAAAAAACTGCTCCAGAGATTTTGGCCCAAAACTGAAATGCACATTGCTATGTAAGTATATATGGATTATCTAAAGTATTACCATGTCGCTATCATCTTTCATTCTAGAGATAATGTAGTAAAAAAATAGCAAACATACAACCGAATTGTATACCTTCTCCTCTTTTTGAAGTCGGTCAAAAATCACTGAATCCACTGTACATACCTACGTACACACAAAAGCGTTTACACATACATTTTGGTAAAAACCATTTTATATAAATTTGGGTAATTTAAAATTTCGAGATTTCTCATAATTACAATTTCGGAAAATCTATAAGATTGTAACAAACTTGCGATACAGAGTTGGCGCGGATGCCATTATCAGGAAGCATGTGCGATACGTGATTCATCAGAGGGCGGAGCATCTTGAAAAGTAGGACCTTGGTGGGGCCTGAGTGGTATGAGTGTAAGACTGGTGCAGTCGAGTCAGTCAGTATAGTGCAGTCGCGTTAGTCCGGTGCAGTAGTTGAGTGAGTAAGGTGATTGAGTGAAGACCTGTAGCGCAGTGAAGGCCAGCGGTACAGTGGAGACCAGCAGTATGGTGCAGTCCAACGAGACCGGCAGTACGGTGGAGACCGAAGTACGGTGCAGTCCCTAGTAGGGGGTCATCAACAATATAAATAAATAATGCTCGTTCCAAATACGGTTGTAAATAATGAATATAAATTGTACATAGTAGCCAATGGTGTAGTGTAAGATATTTGAATAATGTAAATAAATAATCTGTGATATTTTAGCTCAGAAATAAATAAACATGAAAAATAAATAGTTCCCAGTCATTTTTATAGGGTAGAGTCACCAATATTGTACCACCTCCTAAATCGCACCATGTCTTTATTTCTTAAATTTGAAAGCGTGAGTGCCCTCTATGTACCTCTGTAGGTTCTTCTAACACCATCTAGTTTACAGACCAAAATTGACATTTGCCCCAGCGCGCGTGTTGTAAGTAGGCGCCGGAAACCAGTTTGCCCATTTTTCATGTAGTTTTAGAGAGTTACAAAAGACTTTTTGATTTGACTACTTATTTGCTCTTAATCTGCATTAATAACAGTGAATTTTCATGGCATAAGCTTACCAGAACCTCAACCCGTGAATAACCTACCGCCATAAATTTAAAAACATGAGTGGTCTCTCAATTCGTACCATGTATTGGTTGCCGATTTTGTACTAGTATAATTTAGGAATCTCTTCGTTTTTTACACAATGAGTTCAAACGTTCAAAGGAAAAAGAGATATGGGCAGTGGATCGAAGAAAATATGAAACAAGTAATAACAAAATATAAAACAGGCAGATATGGTTTAAATGAGATATGCAAAATGTACTAAATTCTGAATCCAACATTCGTTAGACACTTAAATTTGATTAATGTTAGAGCAAATGAAGGCTATAAGGCTTTAGGTTTATGCAGTAGGTATTTTCAGTGTGAAACAGGAAAGAGAGTTAAAAGACCACATATTGGCACTAGAAAGCATGTTCTATGGAACAACCACCTATAAAAGATTCGTTGAGCTGCATTTCAATTAGCTGAGAGAAAAAAATAAAACACATTTTCAATTTTAAGAATATTTTGGCGGGGAGATAATGTTATCACGACATCCAACTATAACTATTATACGTTTTGTGACGTATTCTATGATATATTGATACTGATACCAATGGTAGTACTACTGCTTACATTTATTATCCAACTAGGTTTTATTACCTACATAGCCTTGATACTGAAAAAGGTACCCGGTACAATTTAAGACACTTTGTAGTATAATATAAGAAATCCGTTTCCGAAATTGTACCACTTGCGGGGGTTCTTAAAAATAATTATATACAAAAGATGGTTGTTTGTAGAAAAATAAGAAAAAAACGGAATATCACAAACAAATAATTAAGAATATTTGGCCAAATTTCTCGAGGTTTTTGATAGTTATGAACGAAAATTTGGAAACTGGTCCAAAATAGGCGACCTTACCCTATATCTACCCCTTGCAATATTTCAATTGGGACTATTTTTCAGCATTTATCTCTCCAATTAGAAAATAGCCAACCAAAGCTAATAGCCCTACTATTTCTGTATTAAATATTCAGTTACATAATGAAAAATAATGTTTCTTTGTATTTTCTATCAATTTTTGAACGTCATATCCATATCAGCCTTCTAAGTCATCTTATTATTAATCAAGAATTATTTTGATTCAGAAATTATAATGTTTTCTTTGTTATTTGAATACTTAAATTAATGGAATATCCTGTGTTAACTGGCCCAAACTGTAGCTTTCAAAATAATGCATTTAAAGATACATTAAATTAAAGTTTCTAAATTCTGCAAAAAAAGTCGACGCACTTGATAATTAATAACTAACATGATTGCAACGTTAAATAAACTTGGTAATGTAGTAAAAGAAAATTAGTTCATCTTGATGGTAAATAGGCTCGAAAATTTCCTTTAATGACTCTGAACTTGAATTATGCAGATTGTTCTTTTACTTTTCCAGAGCTTGCGCTAATTGCAGCTCGTCATTTACATAATACCGTTATCCTATTTAAATTTTTCACGACTGCTTCACTGAATAACATTCACAGTCGATTCCTTTCTTTAATTCGCATTGGAAATGGAGAGTTTGCCGACTGTACTAAGAATGTAATTTATTCGGGACAGATTTGAATGATTCATTTATGCTGAAGGCTTTTTGAAAAAGTGGTAAATATAATCCTCCATTTGACTTAAAACAAAGTGATGTAAAAAAAATGTTTTCTCGCCTTACAATATTTTAAATATTAGCTAATAAAGTTGAAGTGAAATTAATGATTGGTTTAACCGCCCTGTTTTTCTTTTTATTTCTAAGAAAAATAACTTCACATTTCGAGATTTTGGAATCATCTTATTCTTTCTTAAGTGCCGTACTCGTATTCGAGCGTAGGTGATTTATCTATCTCGGCAGTGTTGCACTGTGGGTTCAGAAGAACCCGCGTGCCCGGCTCATCACCGAAAACTCGCTGAAACTTTCCGTTATACTCTTGCACATTTGAAAAAGAGCTCTAGGGATCATAATTCTTCTTATGTTTAACTATTATGAAAAATTAAATTAGATTAGGTTTTCTTTCAAAGAAATTATGTGTTTATCGCTTAATTGAAATTATGACAAGAAATCCATTTATCTTTTCCTGTACCAAGAATTAAACTTCCGGTTACATACTTTTGATTTCATAACACCCAACTTTCAAGATTATTCTTCAAGGACAACTGAACATTTTTGTACCAAGATATAGAGATATACGTTTGTTGTTCCATTAAGGTTTTCATAAGAGCCTATAGGAGATAGATTATTTTCAGGTCTATATAGTAACTTTTTAAGAAACATTCTATAGAGCTTCAACAACAACCTACTATTTTATACAACTTAGGGATGCTGTTTCCCTATCTCTGGAATTTCATAAGGCCAAATATGCCATCTATACATATTTTTTTAAAAATAGACTGATTTTATTAGGTGATGTACTGGAAAATAAAAAATAGTATTTATTCTATTTGTAATTAATATTATTTTGTATTTTTTAGTACACCACTCAATAAAGTCGGTTCAGTTTTGTGTAAAGAATATTTATCTCACAATTTTGCTGTAATATTAGTCAAGAGAATTGTTAAACTTTCAATACCAAAGAAGATAGTACTTATCCTCTTACCCATATATAGGCTTACCTTTTTCGAGAAAAATTGCTCAATCCACCCAATTCTGGGGCGGTTTTGGAGGGGAGGAGATTTTGGATATGTGTTTTTCTAAATATGGCACCATTTCTAAATTCTTCTCTTTCAAATGAAATAAAAATTGTCTGATTCGGAGTAAGCAAACATACAATCATATTGTATATCTAATGCTTCTTTAAAGTCGGTCAAAAAGATCAGAGATGACAATAAGATATTCAAAAATCTTTTCAAATATCAATAAAATACATATTGCTGAACAATTAAGGCAGTGACTGATCTTTCATGATCATTATCTAACCTTTCCGATGGTATAAATGGATTTTCAAAATTCTTGGTACGGGCTGCTAATATCATCAATTTTACTTGGAATACTTTTAACATGAATAATTCATTTTATTATGCTGACCAATTAATAAGAATAGCTGATGTCCACTCTCTGACCTATTAGATGACAAAGTTTTTTAATTCTCTGTACAAGATTATGGTATCTCGGAATATGACCTTGAAAAACATCCCGGAGCCAGAAAATCAACCGAAGCTCAGCCTAAGCTCACTGCCGCTTCGGAAACGATGTCATCGATCTTAAAATTTCGTTATAAGAATCATACTTATGTTACACATATGCCCTATTTACAACAAGGGTAGAACGCAAAAATGTAGCCGTAGTTATAACTCTTTTAATTTCTGTAGCTCCAGAACTATGAGAACATGTGCGACGGCCTTATTTCAAGAAATAATAACCCAATGTATGTGATTATGTGAGTATAATCTGAGTTTGCACCGAAAGTCTTCTATCTACCTATAACTGCACAACTTCAAAAGTAACAGCACCAATAGAATTAATATTATTTTGTGTTTTATAGTGCCCCAACTAATAGAGTCGGTACTAGTTAAAAAACATTTAGGATGGCATACAAATTTCATACAAAAATTTCTTAGCAGTTAAATCTTGGCCAAATAAATTTCTAGAAAAACTGTGTGTACCTCAATTGATTTTTTTATTGGTTCATATAATTCCCTTCTAAACTTTCTGACAAAATGTTGTTTATTAATTACAAAAATTGTTAAAAGATACTGAAGATATATAAATTGTACGTAGGTACTTCGTTGAAATTATTCTTCTGCAGGCCGGGTCTAATATTTAATAATACTCAAATACTAAATGTGATTTATATGCCTTTGAGAATAAGGGAGGAATTTGAATAAAATTAGTGAACATGCTATACTGCGTTTCACACTAAGAATGCAGTGTGTGCCTATAGGCAATGTATTGTAAATTGAAAACCATTACACGGAGCTGCCTTTATTTAAACTTATCTGTAATATTTTCTTCTGAGGTTTTAAAAGTCACTATTTATAATTAATAACTATTGAACATAAACATGTTGATATAAAATTTCAATAAAACAGATTTGCCTGAAACTGACGGATGGTCGGGCCCGACATAACAACACGCTGGCAACGATGGGCTCCATAAGTCGCTACAATGAATTCTCAGTTTCGAATGCACTATAGAGGTTGCATTTTTAGAAGTTTACTATAAAAGATGTTGGTTAAATTCGATTGTTATATACCTAGCATGACCGACCTAGTAGTTTCAAAATGGTGATCTGTCAAATATTGCCATTTATTAAATATTTCTTTCAAAATTATTGTTTCTTATAAGTTTTTTGAATGTAAAACTTCTGCAATCCACATTTTTTAAGATCGAAATAAAGAAACGTAGTGGGGATTGTGGCTACAGTTATTTATATCCCAGAAGGAAATTATTGTATCTTGTATCTAATGGAATTTTATAAAATTGTACTTTTAACATATCTTAACGTTTCACAGTCCCTAGACTGTAATTTTGTAGTAAACATGCAATATTATCGATGTTTCTTAATCATTCGAAAATGGAGTGGAATTCAATAAAAAGTATCCTCAAAGGGGGATGAGAGGCTGAATATAAGTTAACGTTCCATAATCTTGATTAGTAAAGAAACTCCACAAAATAAGAAATTGATTACGTCTTACAAACATAGAACTGATTTTATTAAATAGTGCACTGAAAAGTACAAAATAACATTAATTTTAATGGTGCTGGTACTTTTCAAGTTGGTGACAAAACTTTTCTTCCTACATATTTATAACTGCAAAAATTCAAAATTACCTCTACCATAAGAATTTAATATTATTTTATATTTCTAAGTGCCCCAGATGAATCGATTCTATATTTATAAACAAAAATTCAGGAAAATGAGTCCAAATGGAAGTTTAAAGTGTGGTTCCGTGATAATCTTTGCAATTTCAGCTTGGAAAAACCATCTACTGGTAGATTAAAGTATCTCTGTCTCTACTGTGACATTTATAAATATTCCAGAAGAGCTGGTGAGTCTTAATTAGCATGTGAGTTACTCAAAATAAGTCAAAGAGAAACCGTACACGGTTATTCACTACGCGTGATAGATCTTCGAAAGAGGGTCGCTTCTGTTAATGCACCTCGTCTACGTGGAGACAATATTAACAACTAGATAGAGGATGTTTGAGAAAGTACACAAATAGCACATATTTGTGCTCTCAGATATGAATGTTACAGAAGATACAGTTGAAGCTCTCTGGTAGAAGGTCGTTCTTTATTCTAGATATATGTATATTGTGTATGGGTACCGACAATTTCATTGGGACAGTATTGCAATATCTTAAACGGTAAGATAGATATAAAAGGAAGGGTAAATTGGAGAGACTTGCGTAATTTAGACCACGACAATATACCGGTATGCAAATTAAAAAAACAAGGTTCCTGAAATATTTTGAAAAAACTGAAACTCAACTTTTTACCGTTTCTTTATGTCATTCTGGCTTTAAATGAGAAAATTTGATACATTGTCGCAAAGAAAATTTTAGGCTTTATTTAATGGTATAAAAACAAATATGGTGCCCATGAGAAAAACAAAAGTTATATAGTGTACCTTTACAAATAAAAATGATAAAATATTTCTGCAAATACTTAGGTAGGTAGGTACATATGCAAAATATCTGCTTTCCTCTCCGAGAATCAAATGAGAAAATTATTTATTTATTTATTTATTAGAATTAACGTATCTCGGCAACCAGAATATTGAAGAGGTATACACTATTGCACTTTCCATCAATTTAACCATCCTTCTATATCTTACCGTTCAAGAAATATCAAGCAGGTACTATCCCTATGAAATCTTCGGCACCCTCTTTAATAAGTGCGTATGTAGTAGATCAAATATTATAGCAAAAATAACCTTTACCTAAATATCTTTAATAAATGTACCTATTGCTACCCTATGGAGTTTCGTGGCTACAACGTGGATATGGAAACTCCATCTTTTTTGTCCCTTCCTCTTATGATCGGTTATTGACTATAATACCCTCGTAGCAATATCTATGATATTGTGCAATTCCTCTCTATTTTGAGCCACATTGATTGTTTGATGCAGACCATTACTGAAGAAGTCTCTAGTTTGGTTTACCCGTCATATGACACTTTATATTACACTTATTTATAGACAATTGTAGTGAATCTGTACTTTTTGCAATATAGTCAGTGCATGTAAACAAATGGCGGCTTATCTTCTTTGATAGATTGAGATCAATATTAAAGCCCATATGAACAGATTTATCTGTTCGATGGGCCATCCAATGTTTCCGTAGTAAGCGTCTGTAAGCTCCAGTTCTGAATACCTATGAAAAATATTTTCATTCAAAATCTTTGTAACTCTTATAAGAATGTAAAACTTACCTCTAAATAGTATTTTTTGTTATTTCATAACTATGATTCAATCGATATCCTAAAGTATACCACCAAGTTTTCCATAGATTTTTTTACTTTGCTAACTTCGGAAAATAAAGGACACCATGAAAATTCCTGTTTCACGGCTTAGGTTACGGAATTCTAAACATATCTAGAACGCAAGTACTTGTGGAGGGCCTTTTGGAAATCTATCTTTCGAAGAGGTTGGAAAGTAGCTGGTACAACACTTACAGAGTATATCTTAGAACCATAGAATGATTTTCAGCTGAAAAGCATTAATCCTCATTTTTAGGTAAATTTCTTATAGAAATGTAGGAACTATTGCGATCATTCACACTTTTGAATTTCGAAAAACTTTCAACGGCATTTTGTTATATATCTATAAGTTAGTCCAAAAAAACATTTGGTTCAAAAGCCGAGTTCGTTATTGGGCAATATCGGGTAAGTAGTTTCAAAATGGCGACCGTTCAAACTTTTTAAAAAATTATCAAAAAAGAGCCGTCATGTAAATATAATCAAAAATAATTTTAGGTTATAGATATAATCAGTACCTACAACTTTTGTTCGAAGCAATTTTCCATAAAATGCACAGAAAAAAATTGAAATTAATAATGAAAAAATAAGAAATATTGATAAAATATGAACACTCAATATAAATTTGATGTAATTGTACATTTTCTGGAGATCTTAATAGAGACGCTGATTGAAAAAATATATAGTATATTTATTGATAAGAAATAGACGGAAAAGAAAATTCTGCCTTGAAGTGGAACGCGTACCCTGTCTCCTTTATATTCAACAGCCAAAACAAAAACCTCTAACCGCAAGGCTATGATACATACGGCAACTTATATGTAATGACGTGTAGGTATACCAATAAAAAGATTGTTCAAATCTCTACTACTACTACAGGCCATCGGGATTTTTTAATTGTTATACTAGAAATGGAAAATAAAAGCAACATAGCTTCATAACAACAAATGTGTTAGTCGAAGCCTCAGGCAACATACTCAAACTAAACTTTTGACTCATTGAAAAGATTTTATTGCAGACAAAACATTTTCCTACCTCACAACAAAGAGAGAACATTACGTTGTTACTTTAGGTACCAGAATTACCATTTATCTTACAGCTACTTATACCAAACACTCCTACTCATTAATTGAGCTGCCTTCTAGCATGTCCCATTGTTCCCTTATGCGAGCGACAATAACATATTCTCTAGCAAGAAAGACCCTACGACAAACTGCTTGAGCTCACACACACACACATATATATATATATATATATATATATATATATATATATATATATATATATATATATATATATATATATACATACCTACATATTATCTACATATGCATGTACCTATATAACGTATGCCCTTAAATTTCGAGGAACAACAGGCGACAGGGGGCGTTACGCCTCTTTCCTTCCAAGGCCATCGCGATCTGAATAATTAAGTTGGGTTTGCATTTGTTCACAGAACGTGTAGAAGATTTGTGACACCAGCGCGACTATCACTGCGAGTGCAAATTTGAATGAGATGAACAAATGATGACAACGTAAATTGTAATTGTGTTCATCATAACCTTGACTGAATCTATATATAGACATTTATGAATATGCTAGAGAATATATTTTTCCATACCCCAGACCATATGAGTTTTTCAATAATAAAAATAATTTTGCTTATTATTTGATGTAATGCTATTTCGAAAACCATAACAATTACGATGCCAAAGATAACTGACTTCCATTATCTTTGACGATGTTATGTCGTTCGACGTAAGTGCTGCACCAAGGATAGTTACTCAAGACGCTTGATTTTTTGAGTATTGTTGAGAGCAATCACTTCCTAAATCATAGGTAACGGTGCTTATTGACCGACTGCCAAAAAAAGAGGAGTCATATTCGGTTGTATGTTTGCATTTTTTTAATGTATGGCTGTTCGCACGTTTTGAAGAGTAAACGTGCTCCGATTTTGATGGTTTTTGTTTGATTCATTTGAAAAAATCTGGTGTGTCCACTCACACGACTTTCCTACCGCTCGCAGGCAAATTCCAGTGAATGAAAAATTGTACATTATTACAATACTTTCCTTACATAACAACGATAATAGTGGTAGTAAAGTAAAAATCCTCTGGTCAAATCGTGCTGCCACTCATTTTTTTGAGCATGTCAAGACAAACAACAATGATCATGTAACATTTTTTATCAAGATGAAACGTTTAGCCATAATCTGAAGAAACATGTGGAAAATATGGAATTTTATTCAAGCATAACTTTTTTGTGCTTTTTCTCAGAGATGGCGCTATATGTGGGTGGTAAAGGGCTCTCAGAAGAATACTTTAGGCAAGTTTAATCAAAATCCCTAGAGCCGTTTTGGCGCTATAGTCTTAAGCAAATCACGCATTTTGGCTATAGCTCAACACCCAGTGTATACAGGATTCTCATTCAAGGCCACCGGCGAGTGATATTGGTACCAAACAAAATAAAAAAGTAAGCAACAAAATACACCGATCCGTTCCCGAGATAATGCTGTTACAGAGGACAGACAGACGGACAGACAGACAGACAGATAGACCAATGGCTGAAATTATGTTTATTAGACTTAGAAAACTCTGAAACGTCAAAATTTGTAAAAATTTCGATACCGAAATTTTCACACGATTACAATACTTTCCTTATACAGCTACTATAGTAGCGTAGGGAAGTGAAAAGAGAATTCAAAATAAATGGTCCTATATTTAAAAAAACTCAAATCCGAAATCCCTCTTAAAACCATCTCCGAAGAGGGTGGAATGGGCAATTTTTCTCGAAAATCGAAAATCTATGAGGGAAAATTAAAGGTTTTCGACTTAAAGCAGTGATGAAATTTGGAATATGTGTATCTCTGCCGCCATGTTTTGAGACCTCTGAATAATAAAAAGTAGAAACAAAGAATATAAATGGGTAATAGGATAAGAACTATCTTCTTTGGTATTAGTGAACGTTCAATGATTTTCATGACTAATGCTAAACTCATAAATGACAAATATATATTTCTTTAACAACACTGGACCGACTTTATTAGTTGGTGCACTGAAAAAAGATAATAATTCTATTGGAGCTGGTACCTGTGAAGTTGGTGCCAAAGGTCTTAATCTAACGGCCAGGACCAATCCTAGCAGGTGTGCAGGGCCTGCACCGAACGCGGGCGGCCAAAGCAATGTGGCGACCGCAAGCCGCATCTATTTTTATCTGTCAGGCAACATTTTTTACGTATTTCTTAAAATAAATCTACTTATCATAAGTCGAATAAATATGCTGAATTTTAAATAGTTGAAATGTATTTAGTTCTCAATTTTAAGAGATCATAGTGAATAAACTCAAACATATCGTAGACAGTGTCTATTCGACATTAAATTATACGGGAAAACGCAAAAGTTAATTTTTTGTCCATCCAGATAACAATAGTAACAAAATACATTATCAAGATACTAAGAAAACAAAAATGAAACCTTTCAAATAAAAATAGACATTAATTTGAATATAAAGTTAAAATTTTTGAAGGGGACCGCCAGAATAAAGATTTAAATTTTTGATATTCTTTGACCTTTGATCAAGCATAAACTTGAAGAAATGAGTGCTAGAATCAAATAAGGTCAAATTACCGAAAAACTATAAGAGAGAAGCATAGAGTACCATATTACCACTTGACAGATAATTGAAATTATAATCGAAAGATGATGAAATATAAAGGGTGTTCAATTTGAATTAAGAAAGACATTTGGCCTCAAAGTTCGTGATGATAAAAATATAAATATTACTCACCCTGTATAATATTAATGAAAAATCCTTCCTCAGGCTATAAGTCTCAAGCTTTTGCTACAAAATGATAATGATTTGGAGCGCCCAAAGCAATCGTGTGTAATATGACCGCTGCTCAATTTTTTTCAACATTTCTACCAATATGCAAATAACTCTTTAGAGTTAGGTTAAGGGAACCAAACAGTAACTTGTCTTTATTTATTAGACGCTATCGAAATAAGCAATAATATACAAGGTATCCCATTTTAAATTTCATTACTTTGATATGAAGTTTATTTTTGAGCCACCCTGTATATTCAAAAATAAATTTAGATTATGCTCCTAGTGGATCTAGATAATCTCCAGTAAATATATTTCCAAAATGACTTACCGTTTTCCATCCATAGACCGACGCGTATGACGTGCCCCACCCTGTATAGTTATCTACTTTAAGATAGTATCTTTACCAGATTTACTTAAAAAATTAGAGGCATCCATTGAATTGATTGTTAGATAAGATTATTATTTTTTATTAACTTTTAGATTTACAGAAACTAAATCCCAGCAGGATTAGAATTGTTTTTATTTTGAGCGCAAATCGATCATTTTCTAATAAAAGTAAAAGCACTCAAGCTTTGTTTGTCATCATAACACTTTTCTTATTATTTTGTTGAATAGTTTGTTTCTGTTTTATTATTGTGCGAGCACTTCGAGGAAACGTTCATCAAGTATTGAGTGGCTTCTCAAGTGGGGGAGGTATACAATTCGACTGATGTTTGTTTTCGGTACCAAATTGGTGAAAATGGGAATCTATTAACCTATTATCAAGATTCTGCTGTAATCGGTAGAGAATTGAAATTTTTTATTTTTCTTTTACGATGGTACGCTACCCTTCGTGTGCGAGTTCAACTCGCAGTTGGTCACATTATTTTGTATGTACCTACTTGCATATAACCCCTCGGTAGAAACTTGAGCCGATTTTGTTGGGGCGGAAATATCAAGAAAGTGAGGACAGATGCAAAAACGCAGTAATACTTATATAAGCGGCAACGCTGCATCGCTGAAAATATATTAAATAGATTATTATTATCATATTATTATATAAAATAGATTAAGAGCAATTACTTAACCAAACTTTCAGAACGATCTTATGTCCCGTTCTCCGTAAACGTCTAAGGTACCATCGACCATATATATATATATATATATATATATATATATATATATATATGACAGCCACAGTATATATATGCTGTAGTCCAACTCAACGGCGGCCGCCTTCGATGATAGTTTCGGAGCATCAGCTTAAGGTACGGGCACAGTATAGGTAAACACAGACCCGCCTTTGCCACCGTGTCTCCCTTAATTACAAACGGGAGACACGAAATCGCGGTGTCCTTTGACGAAATCGCGGTGGCCTTTGCCAAACAGACGACCGCAAAAAATGATGCTCCGAAACTATCATTTAAGGCGGCCGCCGTTGATTTGGACTACTGGGTATATTTATACTGTGGGTACGGGAGACACGGCGGCAAAGGCGGGCCACATCAAGGAATGGCTTGCGTTGGACTACTGTGTTTATCTACACTGTGGTGACAGCTAACCGACTTCCAAAAAAAAATCATATCCCCAAAAAACATTCCCAATGTAAGACTTTTGCAGGTGAGAGCTATATTCTGCAAAACTCGACAAAAAAATCTCAAATCTTTCGCATACGCTCAGTAAGAGCTCCACACCCATACCATTTCTTATGTTTCTTTGTATACGCATTTTGCTTTAATGGTACATTTTCATCAAGTAATTCTATCGCTTCTCACCGCCCCCAAAATTCCTTCCATGACGTTGAAACATAAGTTGTTCAATTTCTTTTTCAACTCATAATAGGTTTTATAGATACTTCACGCCTTTCTAAGTCTCCTTAATACGGTGTTAGCAGTTATATGTTTTATAATATATGCGCAGGACTTGAGGATGTGATAGCTCGTCCAAAAAAATGAAAAAAAAATATATTAACTTATCCTCAGAATATACCATTTTCGAGATACAGGGTGTTGAAATTGAAAGAAAAAAAATGTTTTTTGTGAATATCTTGGAATCGTTTATCTTGCAGTAAACAGCTTTTGTAAGCATTTTCCACTCATAATAGGCTAAGTTTTGTGTCAGATTGTGTAGAAAACATTGGCGCTTCAAATGGGCGTTCCAAAACCGTACTTTTCCCATTAGCGTAGAAATTGTGGAGAAAAACCCCCATTACTCCTTCAAAATCTTCACCAATCATGACTTAACAACAATGTTTTTCTGACTCAAAACTTGTACGATGAACGGTTCAGGAGATCGTCGCAAAAACGTTTTTTTTTTATGCCCTGTATCTCTAAAATGGCGCATTTTAGAGGGTAAGTTAATGTAAACTTTTTTTCATATTTTTGGACGAGCTAGCACATCCTCAAGTCCTGCGAATATATTTGAAACACCCTGTATATTAAGAAATAGATCTTATTGCACTTTTGTATGTTTGATGTGTGTAAAAATATTGCAGATCACTAACATTGATTTTTTCTCCCATATAGAACCCTTAAAACTTGACCATATAGTTAAATATACACATGTAGTTCGTAAAAACGAATAAAAGTTCAAATGAAATTTTATTTCTATTTTATTTCATCTTCTTTTCCAAGACGGAATATAGTGCATTCATTTCAAGTATGTATGTAAGGTGGTAAGGTAGTGACAATTTTATCACTTAAAGTGAGCAGGTGAGTGACTGGAAATGCTAGTCCATATTTAGTGGAACTATGGGTTATGAATATAATACGTAATTTCATGGACGGAATTTTGGGGGCGGTGAGAAGCGATAGAATTACTTGATGAAAATGTACCATTAAAGCAAAATGCTTATACAAAGAAACATAAGAAATGGTATGGGTGTGGAGCTCTTACTGAGCGTATGCGAAAGATTTGAGATTTTTTTGTCGAGTTTTGCAGAATTTAGCTCTCACCTGCAAAAGTCTTACATTGGGAATGTTTTTTGGGGATATCTATATCATTAATACAATGCCTCGATAATTCACTCTTCTTAAAAATTAAATTTAAGTGGGTGTCTACAATGAATTAAAACAAAAATTCCCTTGAACTATTACAACTTTTTCTCATCAGATCAGATTTGTAATAAACTGTTTTGTTGTTGTGATGCTGAATAAATATATGTAGGTACTATTTCCAGGGCTCGATGTTATAGCTTGTTTGTCATATTTTATCGTCGTGTATATTATAAGGGAACCGTAACTCTAAAAAAACTTGATCGAAAACCCTCTTAAACAACAACGTCACTAGGAGAAAAATGATGATTTCCCTTCAAACGAGATTTTCAGCTAGTTAGACATACTCGTATTCTCTCAATCAACTTGGAAAAATTATAATTCAATAGAAATTACCAACACAACAGCCAGCTCATTTATAAAGTAATTTACGTTCTATATAAGCACATGCTAATAAATCACTTCTTTCGAAACAACAAACAAGACCCGCATGGTGGTGGTACAACCCATTGTACCTCGACATTGCCGACACCTCTTATATGCCCCTCGTGTTAACTCCCTGTAAACATTCGCTCGGATGTGCCGCAGCTCTGAAACGATTCTCGGTGTTTGCAATTTTGCGAGCCATTAATTCTAATTTACATGGATTATCGCAGACATTACAACTTCAGTTGCAGCCCTGCAATTTTGTCCATGCCATGAAAGTTGCTTACGGCGAGATATTGATGGATTGTGGAAATGGGAATGCAATAATTACTCTCTATATGAAATTTTAATATTGGTACAGCTGTTGCTAATACATTTTTCATACCCAGTTGATCCAGGGAGCGCTTGGCTGCGAGATAGTCTTAACTGATTTCGATGACTGAATTAAAGCAGTGCAGAGTGTTATTAAAAGGTTTGAGAAGTGAGAAGTGAAAATATGATAGTTCTATGCGTCAACATTTTTGAAAAATATTTCAATATTTATATATTTATTTAATAGAAATATGTTCAATAGAGAGTACGACAATATTTTGAATGTTTTATTTATTGTACTTACTTACTTTTTATGTTTTCAAGGACAACATCTGTCAGAAACTTTTGAATATTTGCAGGTAATTTTTTACACTAAGTATATTTTTCATTTAGGACGGAATGTAACAACGTATAATTTTCAAGTTTTTGACACAAGCAAGGTTAGGTTAGGTACTGCGCTGTCATTAGTGTGTTTCAATTGTAAATTTGAATAATACCATAGACTAACATAAATATACGATAATACAATCTCTAGTCAATTGCTGAAACTGTATTTTGATCAACTTTCTAAATATGGAGGTATGCAAATCCACTAAGTATCTGATTGTATGGTTTTTATGGATGTAACATCGATTGTCATTGTAAACGTAAGTAAGTACACCATGTTTTATTATTCATCAATATACCTATGATCCAGAAGGAGACCTCCGGTTTATGGTCACTGAATCAAATCGTAAGCATGATTAGGTACGCTTCTTGTGGGGAAACTCCGTCATGTCAGTACCTTTATTCAGAATGCAAAAGAGAGCTATAAGAACTCTTGCTGGAGCTTAGTTTAATGATCACTGGGCTCCCCCTTTTGAAAAATATACAATACTGACAAAAGTACACTAGAAAGAGCACCTCACAGCTATCCATCAAGTAAGTGTAAGAAACCATATAAAAACTCCAAAATATAGACCTATTACTTCTGATAAAAATTCATTAAATATCAAATTGTATAACATACTGCCAGACATGTAGCGAATGACTTTCATGGCCTTTGAAAGCAATATTAAAATGTTACTTATTGAAAACTGTTTTTAATTATCTGAACGAGTATTTGAACACAATGAAGAATCTCAATTAAAATTTTATTTTATCTCTGCTGCGTAGGATGCGAGCAATTTCATAGAACTTGCTACTTTGCTCATTTTTATATACTGTTTGTAATATCTCTTACACTTTTTCAACGTTTTTTTGTTGTGATATGGATAATATTTTGTTTTTTATTAAACATTTAACGTCGCATCGCATGGTAAGTACAGATTAAAATATGTCTTGAACAAATAGAATTTATGCAATACAATTAATTACAGCTTATAGAATAACTCGATGTCTTCAAGATAGTCGGTTAGGTTTTGAACTTCACAAGTTTGGCACAATATTGTTGAGATGTTCTGTGGGATGTTGTGTGTTCGTCTCGAGCAACCAAATAATGGACAGTCCACTAAAAGATGTTTCACACTAAGTAGTGTTTTGCAGTGTTCGCACATTGGGTTGGTATTATTATTATTGAGATGTTCATGGGTGAGCCTAGTATGACCAAGTCGAAGGCGAGTAATAATCACTTGGGTACGTCTATTATTTGATTTTGGTATAATTTGTTTAATATCTGGTTTGATTATTCTTAATTTTGATGAAGATCTGTGCCATTCATTCTGCCATTTATCCATGCGAATCCGTTTAAAGTAAGCTTTCACATCCGATGATGTACACTGCATGAATGATTCGACGTTCTCGTTAGTTGCTACTTCACATGCACTTTTGTCAGCCTCTTCGTTTCCCTTGATACCAATATGTGAAGGTATCCAAATCAATTCTACCGTTTTTTTTTTATTCTTTTTTAAGCGGTCCAGTTGATTTTTTATCATTTGTCCAATCGGATGATTTGTGTATATTTTTTGGATGGTTTGGATGGAACTTAGCGAGTCAGTTAAGATGACGAATTTATCTTTTCCTGTACGATTATTGACCAAATGTTTGGTATATCGCAAATAATTCAGCTGTATATGTACTAAAGAGAGAGGAGAGTTTGTACTGACATATATTTGTGGACACAAGAGCCGATCTGACTCCTTCGCTGGTTTTGGAGGCATCTGTGAACATTTTCTCTGCATCACTGTAAGAAGTGGTCAGTATATCTTCGAGTGCGTTATATATTATATTTGGGTTGGTGTCGAGCTTATTATATTTTGTTAGATCAGTATTACAAAAAGGTACCTCTATTGTCCATGGAAGTGGGTGATCAATAATATCTGGCAGGATATCTGGGAAGATTATGTTAAGGTTCTCTGTTATCATTCTTATTCTATCGTAAAAGGGTCTATTGTATTGTGGCTTAGACCTGATGTGTGACTGGTATTTCGTTGTGAATGTATTATCATATAAAGGTTTTTTATTATTTGCTGCTATTGAAGAGGCATATGACAAGCTTAATAATGTTCGTCTAGTGTGTAATGAGGCTTCTCCAGCTTCACTGTAAAGGCTTTCGACGGGGGTTGTTATATATGCACCTAGAGCTAGTCTGATTGCTTGGTTGTGAATGGTGTCGAGAGGTTTGAGAGTCGTTGCAGATGCTGAAGCATAAGCGACAGCACCCTAATCAATCTTCGATCTGATGAGAGTTCTGTATAGAAGCAGAAGCATAGTCTGATTGGATCCCCAGTTTTTGTTCGCTAGTGTTTTGATTATATTAAGTTGTTTGTGGCAGTAGTGTACTAGATTGGATATGTGTTTTTTCCAGTTCAATTTTTCATCAAATATTCCTAGAAATTTTGCTGAAAACTTGAGTTCAATTCTTTGCTGATATAGATGGAGCTGTGAGTAATAGTGCGTGCCAATAGTACTGAATATAACAGCATGTGTTTTTGGTACGGAAACTGAAATCCTGTTGTTTCAGATCAATTTTCCAAGGTTTCTAGGAATTCCTGTAGCATATTTTCCATCATGTTCAAATGTTTTCCTTTCGTAAACACTACATATGGATAATTGTTTTTCACATTTTTCGCCTATTACTGACTTGCTGCAATGGTACTATTACTAAGAGTGGTTAACAAAAATATTGTATTGTATTGTATTTTTTGGAAAATGCTCTTCTTATGTAAAGTTAGGGCCAATATAAATTCGAAAACAGTAGTACGTAATTCGACATAGCTACATCTCTAAGAATGAAGTTTTATATAAGCTATATTTGTTTTATCAACTATAAAAACACAAGAGCTTTTTTTATCGGATATATTTCTTTTTGTCACAAAATAAATTAGCAAATCAGTAATTTCACGAGAAAAACTGATATGGCCCAATTTATCAGTTTCTCTAGCAAAGTTTATCCTTGAAAGAAAAGCTCGAGTGTTTCTTGGCAGGATAGATTAACCACCAAATATGTGAATAAACAACAATAATAATTATCTTCATTGAAACAATTAAATTATTTGAATAGTCCGTTATTAAATAGACATTTTTTATAAATTGTTTGGTTTGGTTATGAGGAAAAGCGGTTTTTATCGGTGATAATCGATGATCATTTAATGACACATTTTATATAGCAGTTGATTTATCGGTAGTCATAAGGTAGGTACTTATTTGTGCCTTTCTTTCTAGCTAATTCATTTTGGGCGGTTGTGATTGCAAAGATATAGCTGTTGATTGGTAGTCACAAGGGATGAGGATTTGAGTCTTCCTGGATGCTTGTTTTCTCCCCTAGCTTATCCACTTGAATCTTTTTTTCTTAACGAGTTGTACTTGTTGCCAGATCTCTAAAAGAAGTAAATTTCAAATTACTACATTCAATCAAGATACCTCATTGTGAGATATTAACCATAATAAAATAAAATTAGAAAATAAGGATTCACTTCATTAGATAATGAATGTAGTAATAATAGTATCAAAATCCTAAATATTCGGGACTCTTCTATCTACATATACCTGATACATACCTAATCTGTATCAAATTTACACATTATTTATTATTCTTACATTACATGCTCTTCGTTTATACTTTTCATTGAAGTCGGCCCAGTTTTTTGACCAACTTTCTAACGGAGGAGGTATTATAATTCGACTGTTTGCTTTTATATATTTTTATAGCGGTTCGTGCGTTTAAAAAAATAGTAAACGTACTCCAATTTTGAATATCTTTTTTTGGTTTGAATGGAGGCTGTTGAGAGTTGGCCCCATTGAAAGAAAATTTGTAATCTGTCCTCCAAAAAACTTGCTGCCGCTTAACGCTCAACAATTTTTATAACAAATGAAATAATAAATAATTTAGACATATATTTTGAGAAAAAAAATAGACCCGACTTTATTATTTGGCGCACTGAAATATTCAAAATATTGTAAAATCTATTGGTGTCGGAACTTTTGAAGAGGTGCCAAATTTTTTTTTTATTTTCTCATAACTGCACCACTGATATCGTGCCTCAAAAAATGTTAAAGTCCTCGCACGAGACTGTTTTCACGATCGAAATTCTGTTTTTTATTGCAGTTTTTCAATTATATAGTAAAATTAAAATGCACCAATAGACGAGCAGGTGGTTTGACTATCTATCATAATGTCAACGATACCTCAAATAATGTTGACGATTAATTGGATTAAATTTTGATATATTAAGTGTTGGTGAACTTTGCTTAGCTCATTGTCAAATGGAAGAGGGCCATACTTGGGACACTCGGTAAAAACTACGCAACTTGCTTCTAGGCTTGGCTGGTGATTTTAATATCAATTTTGATGAAGAAAGTGTGAAACCACTATTACAATTATTAAACTTTAAAAAAAAAATTATCGATGTAATTAAAGTATGACTAATGTCATATTTCTTTTTTTAATTTCAGGGCAGATTCATTTCAATTCAATCGTGCGTTCAATAAAACTCTTTTTCAAGCCATTTTTTCTAAATGGAGAGTAACTCCACTAACTTGAAAGATCCCAATACACCTCGAATACTAATCATTGAAAACTCCAACTCAATATTTCAGTCTGTAAATTACATCAAGTTACTATATTTATTTATCCGTAGTAATTTAAGACGTGATGAAATCTTTGAATCAGAGAACATTATTTCCATCTTTGAATAAACAAACGCAACTTAGAATTTTCCATAGAGTTCCATTTTCGCTTTGATGTCAATATACTTTCCTATATTTGTTATATATTGAATTGCCTTTTGCCATAATTCGGGGTAAAGAAATGTACCTACCCTTCTCTCATCATAATAAATGTACGTCTTGGGGTCTTGATACTTCTTACATTAACTGTGTCACCATGTAACCATAAAAAAAGTCATCTAAGCATATACATTTTTATAGTGAAGGTCTACTCATTTTGATAATACTTTTCTTCGTTTGAAAGATGTCTGCTGACATCATCGCTATAAAATATATCCTGTTTTACAGAAAGACTCTTTTTAAGGGGCAGATTTATCTCTCACTTTATTGACTATAGGATAGTGACTCAGATACTGTTCCAATTTATTTTTCAATTTCTGGAAATTTGGAGTTACAGCCTACTGAAATCCTTCATAAATTGTCAAATTATATGAGAGTAAATCTCACATTATATGTATAAAAAATATATCTGAGTTTGTAATTATCCTTTACCATTTTAGAGTAGGTATACCATCTTGAAAGGTTTCATGGACAATATGAGTTTAGAACGAACAAAATGATAGTTATGCAATGTGTTCATTTTGACATTTCTTGCCGTTTTTTATATTATACCTTCACTTAGATTCAGGTGTGCTCGTCTAAGTCCTATTATATGGTGATCAGCCTTCGTCTTAGACGAAGGCCGTATTTGCTAAATTTTTATTGTTTATCTTAATAGCATGATCTAAAAGTAGACTATTCCTAATCATGCTTTTTTCCAGGTGAACGGAACGTGGGCGCTACCAGCTTTTGTCTGTGACTTCTACATCGCTATGGATGTGACCTGTTCGACGTCATCAATTTTCAATCTAGTTGCTATTTCAATAGATAGGTAAGCTGATCTTGATACTTATCTTCAACAACTTGTCTCATAAAGCATCAGACATTATTTAAAAATCCCTCTGATAAGTTGTCTAAAGAATCAGGGTTCAAAACATATTTGATAAATAGGTACGAATATTGTAAATTAATGACCTACAGGACATAAATAGTCCACAAAAATACTCTCCATCTGGCCTTTTTTTGTTTGCGCGAGTTGGAGGAAATCCTTATGGATATCGAGTGGACCCTCCCCATTCGATAGTGTGAGGCTCTCCAGTCCATAGCCTGGTATACTCACTAAAACTTCCACCCCGTCTAGGTTCGTGTGACCATTACTGGTATCCAGCGACACTTAGGCCAGTTGGCCCTTTGTATCTAACCATCTTCTTCGCAGTGCAGATTCTGACCGAGTCAAGTACCCAATCCAAAATAACTTTATCTTGTACAAGCCTGTACAATTTCATCTGGCCTTAGTCCAATGTGTTATGTTTGTTTCATTACTTTATATTTGTCTCGATTAGTCTTCTTTCGATCATGAGTGGCAGAAATGGACTCGAAAGCTTGCTTTTGTCCTAGAGCTTCGGCTGTTTTTCTTGAGGCAGCAGTTCCTTGCTCTTTGCTAAGCCCTCAATTCGTTTATTTCAGTAGTTAATGTATCTGGCATCTATTTAGTTCAATTTAATATCGTTTAAATTGGAAGTTTGTTTAAAACTTAAGGCAAATCAAGGAAATTCTAATTAATTTTAGGTATATATTCATCAAAGGTTAAATATTGCCTTTCAAAAGTGTGAAATAATTTATGTTGACAAAAACAAAAAAAAATCCCGACGGCCTGTTAGCCTTGCGGTTAGAGGTTTTTGTTTTGGCTGTTGAATATAAAGCAGACAGGGTTTGCGTTCCACTTCAAGGCTGAATTTTTTTTCACCTATTTCTTATCAAAAAATATACTAAATTTTTTTTAAATCAGGGTCTATATTAAGATTTCCAGAAAATGTACAATTACATCAAATTTATATTGAGTGTTCATATTTTATCAATATTTCTTATTTTTTCTTTATTAATTTTAATTTTTTTTCTGTGCATTTTATGGAAAATTGCTTCGAACAAAAGTTGTAGGTACTGATTATATCTATAAGCCAAAATTATTTTTGATGATATTTACACTACGGCTCTTTTTTGATGATTTTTTAAATGTTTGAACGGTTGCCATTTTGAAACTACTTACCCGATACTGCCCAATATCGAACTTGGCCGAGATATTTAAGAGATTGATTTTGGTAGCAAATTTGAACTTGATACCTCCAAAACAGCGACCTCTATCGTGTTGACAAATTTCGTAATATCCCTTATGTATAATAATAATTATTTCGAAAGTGTGAACGATCGCAATAGGTACATTTCTATAAGAAATTTACCTAAAAACAAATTAATTGTTATTATGTTGGTACTGGTATTTTCGAACTAGATGCCAAGAGTCTTCTAGTTACCTATCTATACTAATAAATAAAATCAAAGTGTATGTTTGTTATATCAAAAGAACAGGTTTCAACTGCATATTGAAGCATATGTGTCACTAATAACAAAACAACAATAATTATTATAAATTTTGTCTGCCTGTCTATTTGTTCCGGATAATCTCCGTAACAGCTAAACTGATTCCGACGGGATTTTCACTGGCAGATAGCTAATGTTATAAGGAATAACTTAGTCTGTTTTTATTTTAGAAAGAAATCTATACAAATATATACAATCGGCGTGTATGTTTGTAGGTTTATATGTGTCACAAATAACAAAAAACAATTCTTATAATTTGTCTCTGTCTGTTCCGCCGAATTTCCGTAATGGCTATGCCGATTGCGACAGGATTTTCACTGGCAGGTAGCGCAGCCCGGACGAAGCCACGGGTAACAGCTAGTAAATAATAATTCTTATTTTGCACTTGCACAACTTCAAAAGTATCAGCACCAATAGAATAAATATTATGTTGCACTTTTCAGTGTCTTATAAAGTCTATCAGTTTATGTAAGAAAGTGACTTCGCCAGAATGGGGTATATAATTCCACTGTAGATATATATGTTTGCTTCATGGATGAACACGCATTTCATATAGTAGGTAAACTAATTTTGATGAAATGGTCCCAATCAATTTTTTTTCTGTGCAAAAGTTTTGAAGTTGGTGCCTACAACAGCAAACTACAACGGCACAATTTCAAAATTACCAGCACCAAGTCGGTCCAATTTTTTCAAAAAAAAATTATTTCACATTTTTGAGTGTAACATTAGTCATGAAAATTGTTGAATGTTTAATAGTACCCAAAAATTTATAGGCTTAGCTTGTACTTGTTATATATTATTCAGAGGTTTCAAAACATCGCGGCGCAAATATACATATTTCAGACTTTATTGCTGTAGCTCGAAAGCCTTAATTCAATTTAAATGTTGCTACATATAATCTTTTCTTTAATTTGGCCGTGTCATATTTTCAATTTTCAAAAAAATGCTCTTCCACATAGCGGAAATACGCATATCATATTTCAGACTTTACCATTGCGAAACTCGGAAACCGTAACTCTTTTAACAAAATGTTCAATTTAAACGTTTCCGGATATGGTCACCTTTTTCATTTTCAAATCTAGAATTTTCGATTCTCGACAAAATTTTCCCCTTCCACATAGCTGAAACACATATTTCAAACTGAAAACATGATTATTTTTTAAATGTCCAATTTAAACATCTCCGGAAATGGAATTTTCAATAATTCTATCATCTCGGATTTTCAATTTTCGGAAAAAATGCCCGTCTACCCCCATTGGGGCGGTTTTTGGAGGGAAGGTGATTTTGGATTTGATTTTTCTCAATATGGGACCATTTCTCAACTCTCCTCTTTCAAATGAAACAAAAATCGTCTAAATCGGAGTACGTTTACTATGCAAAACGCGCGAACAGCCATAAAAAAAAGCAAACATACAACCGAATTGTATACCTACCTTCTCCTTTTTTTGAAGTCGGTCAAAAATAATATTATTTCTTCTGATGCTAGAAGTGAGTGACAATTGTTTTGAGAAATCGAGAACTTGAGATGGCAAAATGAAAAAGAAGTTCAAGTTAACCATTTTTCAGAAACTTTAGAGTTATAAAACACTAATAATCATTGTACATACTGTTTGAAAATGTATTAATCTAAAATAAACTTTATTCGTAACTAAGGCAGACTTTATTAGATACTGCTTTGAAAAATAGGTACCTAATAATATTAATTTTCTTTATAGCTGGTAATTTGAATCTTGCTCCAAATGTCTTCTATTTAGTACCACATCAATTCTGAATTACCAGTAGCAATAATAAAGTTATTATTATTTCGTAGTTTTCATTGCACCAACTAGTAAATTCGATCCTAGTCAAAATATTTATTGAAAATAACTTATCTAATAATATTCAAGACATCAGTCAGAATTGAAGTTTTCCCGTTTTATTGAACACATTTTGTATTCTATTTTCAAATCCCAAACTCAGACGGATCAGTCCTATAAAAACACTATCGTATAGCCATACCCGCTCGTTCTATATTTCTTTAGAGAATTTGAGAGGCAGCTTAGATGGGGGTTTACCTTCTTTGACTTCTCGAGAACTCCTATAAATGGGTATTATACCGAAAGCAGGAGATCCCCATCCTAGTGAATATTTTCGCACGTAAAATTTCTGCTTGATAGCGGTATAGTCGTGAAAAGGTTAACACTTATCGACGGTGGAACTTTAAAACGAGAATAGATTGTATATTTGGGTTTGAAATGGATTCTCTTAGTTTATAGGTATTGATGCAAATCAATGAAAATGGTTTAAGACATATATTTTTATATCATATAGATACCTACATTTATTCGTATCTAGTATTTATCTTTTGAACCGTTGAGTTTAAAATATACCTATCTAAATTACTCATAACAATTTTTTGCCAGATGCTGTACTTCGTGACAAAGCCCCAAACGCAAAAAAACAGCTAAGAACAATCTCAATTATGGTAGCTTTCAAACAAAAAAACTGAATCTAAATCGCTTAGACAGTTGCACACGTTAGACTTAATAAAAAAAAACTAGTTAAGAACATAAATACTATATATATATATATATATATATATATATATATATATATATATATATATATATATATATATCATATCTCTTGTCCAATATAAAAATCTAAATCAAACTTGTTTCATCCTTTTGAGAGCTAAGTTGCCTCAAACAGACAGACAGAGACATACGTAAAACTTAAAACGAAAAACTAGCTGGAAACAGTTTTCACCAACTCTCTCAACTCATACAAAAAAATTTGAAATCAATATTGACTCATCTGTTTGGGACAGTCACTCTCAATTATAAACATATCAAACTTATAACACCCCACCGTTTGCGTCAGAGGTTAAAAATAATCCTCACTATCGGAATTCAGTTATTTACGCTAATCATACATAATTTGGTCGCCTAAAGGTGAGTTTATACAGTAAATAAAATAAAATAGGAAACAAATTAAGATAAAATAAGAAAGTTGAACATGCTCATTTCCATAGGAGCGTTTATACATGAAATAAGCTAAATTAAGAAATAAGAAAAAGAACTAAAGATGGCCAACTTTTATCTTTATTTATTAGTTTATTTATTTTGTTTGGAAACTGACAATGCGCATGATCAACCACCAGAGAAAACTTAACTTGCATACAACACAAAAGTTTTTGTCAAAAAAGCAGTGATTTGATTGGTTCATTCTTATTTCTTATTTTATTTTCGTCATCTGTATAAACCAATCTTTTTTGAGGTTATTCTTATTTCAATTTTAATTTGTTTCTTATTTCATTTTATTTACTTATAAGCTCACGTTTACCAATAAAAATATTAAATTTTACCTTTTATTCTTCAGCAAGACTAGGCACTAGACACTCTGTTGCAGACGGACATATCTACTGACGGGCAGATGGACAGATGGACAATGATCTTATGAGGGTCTCATTTTTTTTATAGGGTGTAGGTTCTCAAACCTAAAAATATATTTTGAATAGCAATTTTGAATCATTAGAATTTTGGAAATATTTTTTATAATTTTACTAGAATAAATATAATTGAGATTTGTTTTTCCGGCTCTGACACCGTTCTTGGACTTTCAAATGCATCCTATCCAATACATAATTGTATTGTGTTTATCTTCTTGTTTATTCGCATATTTTAAATGGTTACCGATTATGATGATATTTTTCCCCAAGAGGAGCGCTGAGAGATGGCCCGACATTTCGAAAATTAATGACCTCCCTTAAAACTTCACCCAAATGAGTGAAGGGGAAAAAATTGTCAAATATTGAAAATTTTATATGGCAGAATTAAGAAGAACTTTATTTCCGGGAATATTTCTTCAGATATTTTCTCAAAAAGTCATTGTTTTCCCAAATATAACAATATAATGCAAGATTGTATCCGCTATATTTTAAAATCACTGCATAAAAGTAAGCATTCAACGATTTCGATAACCAATGAAACACTTAAAAGGATTTATTCTATTTGAAAATTATTAATATTCATATTATTATATATTTGTCAGAGCATCATCTAATACTAATATATTAAAATAGCTTTTTAGCCTTTATGAAAAAACCTCTGTGTATCACAAGTAATTTTCCATATTAATCTGCATTCTTTATAAAGAAATGAATTTATTACACACTGTACATTTAGTCATCAAACTGTAACCTATATTTCATCATAATATGCCATATCTGCATATAGGGGCGATGGACGCGGGTTTATTGAACCCCGACTGCATTGCACGGGGCAATAAATATACGTACTCATAATAATATTATGTATATCGTCTGCAGAGAGGGGGTGATCGGTGCATAATATAATGTGCTTTCTCATTAATTACTATCCCGTGCAGCGTTTAATCAATATGGGACCGATAGATAGATGAAGCCGACTGCTTCCGTGTCATTAGCATGATTCCGCGGTCGACGCACCGCTGACCTATCTGTCTGTTTGTCTGCCGCAGTGTTATGTATATTATATGTGCACTCGGTCGTGCCAACGTGCTTTTGCAGTAATTAGTTTGAGCTGCATAAAATCTGTGGTGGGTCGATTGAAAACAATTCTAGGTTAAGGTAGGAGGAAGGATAGAACTGATCTATGATGATGAGTCTCTGCTATGAGAAGCTATTGAACTGAGCAAAAGTTTCATGAGTTTTGGAGCTATAACCTGTATTCAGAATATGCATACGTGACTTCTTCAGTACCTAGGTACTCGATTGCCAGGAGGCTCTGTATTAATGAATTTCGTACTGGTTATTAAACCCTTGTTTCAAAAATCTATTTCCGAATCTTTAAATGCTTTATACCTTGACGATTAGCTTCAAAGCCCCCTAATAGTTAAATTCGTTCCTTGTTCAAACTTAACATACGTGGTAACTCTCGTATTACTGGTAATATGATCTATATGGATAAGAAATATGAAGATTCTCAAGACATTCTTGAAGGATTCTCCAAATTTTTTTCCAGTGTCTTCACAACTTCCATTCCTAATCATGTTAGGAAACTTCTGCATAATCTATACTCAAATAATATTTCCTTTTCACTTCCCAGTATAACGGAACAAAATATAATTAGAGCATCCAAAAAACTCAGTAATAAGCTCACTACTGGCGTTGACAACATAGCTGGTTTGTAAGTAAAAGACTGTATCTATGCCTTATCGAAACCACTTGCTGTCGTCTTTTATATTATCTTAAAAACAAATAATTTTGCTCATTTGTGGAATGTTACAAAAATTTGCCCCGTACTAAAGTCTTTTCGATTCTACATTAAATCTAATTATCGATCTATTGCTAATGTATATATAGTGCGGTAAAAAATACAATTTCTCCCAATCAGCATGGTTTCATGGTTCAACGTTCTACAGTTTCCAATTCGTCCTGTATATCACAAGTGCTTGCTGAAGTACTTGACAGTCAAGGTCAAGTTGATGTTATTTATACAAATCTTCAATAGTCATTCGACCAACTCTATCATTATGTGGTATTGTTGAAACTTCTAGCCATTAGTTTTTCTGAGCAAATGCTGATATAAATGCAATCTTATTTGTCTCATAGGTTACAAGTTGTTGAATACGGAGGTTGCAGATCCTCTCCATATGTTGCTACTTCAGGTGTCTGCCAGGGCTCCAACTTGGGGTCACTGCTCTTTATTATTTATATTGATGATCTCTCTCTCTACAGCTTGAATGTATGCATCGACTTTTTGCAGATGATTTGAAAATTTTCTCGCTGATCAATAACTATCGGGATTGTGTTGAGTTGCAAAAAAGCTTGGATGTCATAAATGTATGGTGTCTCCAGAACAGAATGACATTAAATATAAATAAATATAAAATGATGTCTCGGAAAATTAACATGATATGCTTTGACTACAATATAAATGAAACACTGTTGCAAAGGTGTTCAGAATTCAAAGACCTTGGTGTTACCTACATTTGATACTAAGTTAACTTTCACTAAACATATATGTTTTATTACAGCCTCAGCCTCTAGAACTTTAGGATATTGCGTTAGAAACTCGGTTTGCAAATATTAATACATTCAAAAATTTACATTTCTCTCTCATTCGTAGCAAACTTGAGTATGCTTGTATAATTTGGTCACCAGGTTACTTGAACGCTTGCAACAAATTAGAATCTATTCAGCGAAAATGTTTGAAATATATGTTCTTTAAAGGTAATGGTTCATATCCAACGAGAGGTTTTGATCACTCTGTCTTAACAACAAGTTTTGGGATCAATCTTTTGAAATGTAGACGTGAGTGTGCAGCCATTTCCTTTTTGTTCAAACTGCTACATAATACAAATTGCCTATTTCTCCTTGGTAAAATAAATTTTCATCTTCCAGAAATTGGTATAAGACAGACTTACCCGTCTTATACCAAATACAGCAGATCAAATGGTATGACATGTTCTCCAATTAATAATATATTTAATTGTTTCAACCACTTAAGTTATAAGGATCTAATATAGCAATAGTTAAGATTTCTCTTTGGTTTCTTCAATTATTTCTTACAACTTAGATTAGATATTATATTATATAGAGTCTATAATATTCATTTTTCTCTGTAATTGGGTATAAGCCTGTTTAGAATAAATGCATTATTATTATTATTATTAACAAAATGTTGACGGATATCACTTCGAGTATATTACGCTAAATATATGGAATACCTTTTGATGGGTTGGATACGCTATCTAGGAAATTTCTGTGAAAGATTATTTCCTCTATATTAAGTAGTATAGATTCGCATACTAATTCAAATGAATTTCATATCCAAACTTTCATATTTTGATTCCGGAAAAATGAAAAACATACAAATATAAGTAGCCTTCTTGAAAACAAAAACATGTGATGGTTAACCCTAATAATTGAAATGAGCTGGAGAAGTTTTGAATCTGAATCTTAAAGGGAAAAAAATAGTTGTTTGCTAAAAGCTTGAAAAGAACAAACTTCTTAAATATTTTTAGAATGAGATCGAGATGAATGTATTCAAGAGTATTCAAGGAATTGTTAAAAAACATTTGGCTCATGGAAAAATAAAATCATATTGTTACTCGAACTCGTATGATTGTGGATACACGCCTGCTGCTGTCATCACACCACACTTGATATTCTATGAATTTAACTTATACCTAGGCTCCAGTTTCAATAGCATGGAATGACAGATTAATTGAACTCCTTACTCACCTGTAGCATAACCTACTAAAACGAACAAAGACACTCCATAACCAGAGAGATTTGCGAATGCTAAGAATATCCCAACAATATAAATAGCTCGACCCCTCCTACCCTTTCCAGAGAGAATTCGACAAGCCATTAAAAGCCGATGGTCGAGGCGTCCCCGATGGGCTGGCTCTACGTGAGACGCTGAATAATTTTCACACTTTCGCCGACGTTAATGAGTTCATTAGTACAAGTGATAGACAGGAGAGCCCTTGCTCCTTCCTCAAAACCCTCGCTTAACCTTAAACGTGAAGCTGGAAGCAAAATCGAACCAACTTTATTCGAAGTCGATATATATGTAACGGTTGGCACAAATAATAATTGATGGGGTGGGAGGCGAGACGACATTGAGGGAACAGGTGTCTATTTGAAGAGCTTTTTAATAAGATTATCCGCTTTTTGATCGGCTTCATAGAGATAAAATTGGTAAAGTGCGATTCGGGCTCTTGTGAAAATAGGTCCCTACCTACTCAGGATATTCGCATAGGTTCTCCAGTTGATTATATTTTATATTTTTTTCAAGATTTTATGCTGAGTACATTCTCACTCCTGTGACTCTGTGACCACGATCATCTTTCCACTACCGAACAAAGAATGTGTGCTTTCGTTCGCCATTGTTCATATTTCTGACTGCGGGATAGATTTAAAGCAATGGCACTGTTGGTATTTCCTCTATAGAAACTGATACCGGAAGAGGCTAATGTATTTTTTGGCTTTATGTATTTTAAATTTGATTTCTTTAACAAACCCTAGAAATTTATCGTTTTTTATTTCTTCTGTTGCAGATATATAGCTGTAACGCAGCCCATCAAATATGCCAAGCACAAGAACACAAGGCGCGTATGGCTGACCATAGGCCTTGTATGGGTCATATCGGCGGCCATTGGATCTCCAATTGTGTTAGGGCTGAACAATACTCCAGATCGCGTTGCGGACGCTTGCCTCTTCTACAACAGCGACTTTCTCATTTATTCCAGTTTATCTTCCTTCTATATACCCTGTACAATAATGGTTTATCTTTACTATAGTATATTTAAGGTAAGGATCCTATTTTAAAAATATGTTAATAAATAAAATAGTTTCATGAGTCCCATAATTCACTTTACTGCTCTAAAATGTAAGATAGACTTTACACCAAACTCAGCTTTGAGTCAGGCCTGAAGCCAATATAAAGCAAGAATATTAAAAAAAATATTTCGCATAAATACCCAAATCAATTATACAGATTGGGAATAAAATTCTCGTGAAATTTGTATTATCTATATTGAGTTAGAAAAAGAGGTATTAAGCCCAGTTGACAGTACAGTACACGAACCAATTTCCGGCAAGGATGTCAAGTATTCAACTGAAGATTTGTAGCAAAGTGCACGCTTCACTTTCAACCAAGCAAATTTAGTACAAAAATATAAACGCTTGTGTGAACTTCTTTCTAGCTGATCTGAAAAAAAAACAGACATAGTTATTCCTAAACAAAACTATTGTGTATTTAAATAAACAATGTGATGAATTTATTGACCTTCCAACATCATTTTGATCATTTGACATTAATTGATTCATAGATAATCAGCGTTCTCCTAAATACAAACCATTAGCCTTGTCATGCTAAAATTATGTCATCAGTCAATGTCATATTTATATATTGCGTCCGTATATCTGTCAATTTTCCACTGCCATTTTAACCCTAGCCAGGCTAATGGTTTGTATTTAAGAACACGCTGAGAATATACCGAGATTGTTTTGAAATTGATCAATTTGAGTAATACAGTTTTACAGAATTATCGAATTTATTACTGACGCCTGTATACATGTCAAGGGGCATTCGTTACTTGCCAATATCAAACCAGTCACAAGTTCGTTTATTTATTTCAAATATTTTAAACGTCAAATGTGACAAATTATTAAATTAACCTATCAGTTGATTCTAATAAGTGTTTACGATTTATTAACGTTGGAAATTTCAGGCGTACCAACAGTAATAAAACAATCAAACTAGTATTGAACCGGATCGAACTTAGATTTGTTTATGAATACGGTTACTTATGTTCACATCGTTTCATTGCATACGAAAAATTATTTGCTGCAATAAATAATGTATCTTCTGAGAATAAGTGTTGTATTTCTTTTTGGCATAATGGTCTTGGAATTAAAATAAATGTTACAAATTTAAGAACAATAACGTTAACTTCTAAGGTACAATATATGAGAATAAAAAAACTGAAAAAGTATTGACTCTACAATTCTAAGGTAATAAAGGTTCAATAACATGTCAATCAACTGCTAACTCAGTAATTCAGGGATATTGTCATGTACCAATCTTAATAGATTTTGCGGAATTTCATAATACAATGGGATAATTTTCTCCCCTAATTCATCGAGATATTTGAAGCTCTCTCAAATTTTTATTGTCGATACGTAGGCTACTGTCGAAACTTAATAACGACAGAATTAAGAGAAAATTGCTGACATGTGGGGATAATTTGGTTTCAGAGAAGCTGCAGACAGTTCTTAAGTTAGCAACGATAAGAATGGACCACTGATAAAGTCTCTTAACTTTATTATTCAAACAACAATTTTTCGCATGCTATAAAACTGTAGTCACCGTGGCGTAGAGGTCCGAATGGCATACATTAGATCCCAGTCCGATTTCGGCTAGATTTTTTCGAAGCTATTCTAGACCTAGTACCTAGTATCCCACTATGAGTAATAATACCTGAAGGTCCCACAAATATACGCAACAGGTCGCCAAACTGGTTAAGCTTTAGAGAGTACGGCACATTTAGAGCCGATTTCATCATTCACTTTCAAAATTGAATTTAACTAAACTAACTAGTTTAGCTTAATCGAGTTCCAAAGTCAATGTTGATCTCAGTTACGGTCAAACCGATTTCACCAGCTACATTTTGATCATGATTACGAAAACGAAGATACTGTCAAGAGTCATGATTGTCTCTCTCATCTCATAGATGGTGCTTGCCAATCATACAATGTAGAAGTGCATTTAATGTTCGTTTTGTGGTAGTTTTTGTCGTCTAGTTTTACTTTCCATGGTTATAATTTGTTCACTGATCCATGATTAGTGATCACGTGATGTTTAATGTTACTGTTACTGTGTTACTACATAGAAAAAATGCGTTTATTGTTTGTCTTCTAAAAGAGCATCCCAAGAAACTGCCAGTTACCAATGAGACAACTGAAAACCCTTGATCGGCCGTCCAGAAAGTGAATTGAGATCAACTCTGAGTTCGATTTTGACTGGTGAAACGCTAAGTGGAGCCTTAAACGCAGTTTAACGTTTTAAAGAGAAAGAAAGCGAAGGGGGAGAATTCTACAGTTCCCCGGTTGAATACTTGACATCCTCTTCGGTAATATGTTGCTATAATGTGAAAGAAAGCTTTATCCCGAATATGTAGGTGTAGTGTAATATTCGTCAAATTATCTTCTTAATTTTATAGTTTTGTGCGATCAGCAAAATTTGGGTAACGATTGTTATTATAATAACAGATTTATAATTATTAGTTATTCATCTTTGTGTTATTTCAGAAATCATTTTATTCTGATACGACTGAAATCTATATACATTTGATATACGAACTCCAAACGATAGGCACGATAAGATCTTCAACTATTTTACAACATTCATGTCAAATTTACACTCGGACTCGTTTGGTTTTCGGTAGTCTCCAATAAGTCAACTGAAATTTATTCTAGACTCGTTCTACTGTGAGTTTGAACGAAACTGATAAGTCTCTGTTCTCTACTATTACATACAATATGAATTTTGTCATCTACTTATAAGTATGATGAACTAGTATTAACAAAGTATACTTTCATTTTTGCTAGGCGCTAAGGCATCGAGCGATGCAACTTAAAATGAGCAAAAAACCCATGCCCTGCGAAATCAAGCCAGGCTCTGTAATAGAAAATATTTCGAACACTCGTCGATTAGCTGAAACTTCGCTTGGTCCGATAGCGACAGTGGAGGAGCAGGCGACGAACACAGGGTCGGGCTCTGGAGATGAAGACGATGATGCCGCAGATGTCGCAGATTGCCACGTCATCTCCAACGACAAAAGTACAGAGTTCATATTGGCCACGGTAGTGGAAGAAGCAGCGTAAGTAATAGTAATAAATTTTCATCTTTATAAATTATATTTATTATGCGAAAGCTTGTATCAACCTTATCTAAAGATTAAAACTAAACCTCATGTTTTGACACAAATATTCACGGTAGTTCACAGAAACATCTTATATATACATATAGATTATTACTAATGAAGTTCTTGGATATTGCCATAATTTTTTAAGTGGAAATATAGAAAGCGATCTCTGTAATCCCCAATTCTTTTTCCAAGACCCTACTGTCAAGTGCATTGTTTGGACGATTCAGGTCAATGAGGCGATCTCAGTTTTCCATAACAAATTCTTTGTATTTTGGATTACCTGAAACAAAAGTAAGCTGCTTTCTCTCAAACGTTTGAGAGTGATGTGAAGTATTATAAAATTTCATTAATCACACGATACAAAATAACAAACTCTAATCTCTTCGTTTAAATAATCAATATTCTCAAAAAAGAACTTGTTGACTCATGTTCAAAGCATTGTATTTATATTGACGTATTTTTAGTCTTTACTAGCTGTCCCAGCAGACGTCGTCGTGCCCGGAAAAGCTATAAGCGATATGCTGACAGCAGCGCCACCTATCGGGTTCAATTGTGTTTTTTAATCATCCAGGGACCCATTGAAATGTAAATAGAAAATTTCATCCCGATCGGTCCAGCCGTTTGACATACCGACAACGGCGCCATCTATCAGATCCAATTGTAAATCTTAACACCCTTAAACTTCTCTATTCGACTGTATATATTGGGCCATTTTTTTCTACAGCACAATCGTAAAGCTCCAAAGATGGTTAATCTAATGAGTTTTTCATGATACATTTTTTCTGCAATCAAAATCAGGTCAACCAGAAATAAATATATTTTACAAAAAATTGGACCAACGTTATTAGTTGGTGCACTAAGAAATACAAAATAATATTAATTCTATTGGTGTTCATATTGTGCAGTTGCAGTTAGATGGATAACTTTTGGCAACAACTTAAAAAAATTGCCCCCTCCACATAGCGAAAATATATTTGAGATTTAAACATTGCTGTAACTCGAAAATCTTAGCTCTTCTGAAAAAAATCTCAATTTAAACGTTTTTGAATATTTTCCTATCTTTAATTCTACCACCTGAGATTTTAGATTTTCCGGATAAATTGCTCCCTTCACAGGAAGGGAAGGAGATTTTGGATTTGAGTTTTTCACAAGTCTCGTCTTTCAAATGAATCAAAATCTGAGTATGTTTACTATATAAAACGCACGCACAAACCAAAAAAAAGCAGCAGGCAATCGAATTGTATACCTCATCCGTCTGGGTTCGTCGGTCAAACAGCTTCTGTTCAACTTTGAGATTGTACTGAATACATCTTGCTATCCTATTGGTATATTAAATAAACATCAACAGATGCTATTCAATTTCGAAGTCTTCAAATTGGAAAATAAGATTAGTTAATATTTTTTTGCTCCTAAAGCCTTCTTGAATGTATGTTTTCTGACAACATTATTCTGATTATGACGTCCCTGGGAAACTTCTATGACGTCATTGCAATCTACAGGACTATGGTCTTAAAATTGATAGGTTCCGAAATAAACTGATTTAAAGTTCAACATAAAAGCAGATTCTTCAACTGATGGATCTTATCTAGCTAGCCATGCACGAAGACAGTAGTTCCATAAATTATTTTCAAAGTGTTGAGTAATTTTTCAACATCTTTTGTGATTTGAAAACGGTACGAAATTTAACGGTAAAAGAATGAGATGAGATGAAATGATTCTCAGAGTTTGTACCGAAATGAAAAGATCACTTGTGGCCGTACGCAATATTTTTAGTATCTTATTTTAATGGTTATTTTATTTATTATGCCATTTTTATACTTATATTTAATGGAATAAATGCATGTTCCCATTTCAGAAAATGTCATGATGAGGAAGAGATTTCCTAGTTACATAATTAAAGAAAAGCTTGCAAAAAACGTAATCAAAGTTAAAATCGATTTGTTTGAGCGTTTTTGCGTAAATTGTACAGGGTGTATCTTAATATGAGGATTCCATTGTACACGTTTATGCTGTAAGTATATTATAATATGGGATCTATTTAGGAAAAGAAAAACTGAAAAACTGTAGCTAGAAATAGAAGTTACCTATATGAATCAATAAAATATAATTTTAATGATGTAAATATAAAGTGCAAACATTTAAATTTCTTTATAAATTTGTTGGGCCTCCATTTAAGGAATATTTTGTCAATCGCGCACAGTAAAGAAATTTACCTTTATTCTTATTAATTCTGGTAATAGACAGTGGCAATAGATGCCGTAATGTGAAAAATGTTTATAATTAGTAAATGTATTTTAGCAATTTTGGTATTTTATACTAAATACCAAAAGAATATATCTATCTAAATACAAGATACAAAATGGAAATACGTGTTTGATGTATCATATCTGTATTTCATATATTTGTATCTCAAATCACCTCTGATGACAAATATAACTACTCGATAAACTCAGTAACTAAGAATATACTCGATCAAATCACCTTTCAAAGAAAAACAAACTAAATAAAAATTGCTTCATCCGTTTAGGATCTAAATGGCCACAGAGAGATAGACAGATGCACACGTTAGACTCAACTTGCTAAGAAGATTTTGGATCAAATCAACTTTCAAACAAAATAAAACTATGTAATCAAAATCGGTTCATCTGGTTGGGAGCTACGAGGCCACAAAGAGACTGACAAATTAGCAAAAAAAAATCCCCTACCCCGCAGCTCTGTTATTTTGATTTCAGATTCATTGTATAATGTTACTAGAATGAAAAATGTGTATCTATATCTCAACTTACCAGCAATGAGTTTGTCAAGTATTATTACCTTTGTTTCTCTTCTCTATATATCACAAATTGTGATCATCCTTTTTTTAATTTCAAAACCAAATATTTCCATCCATTAGTAAATACATAACGTATTACTTATACAATCGTTGAAAAATGTTGTCGCTCAAATTCCATGCTGAAAATGATGCATAGATATAACCGCACCAACAATTTCTATATGGTTCAAACACACGTATACAGAGAACCACATCCATCATAACAAATTCTTCTGGAATTCACAAAAGACCTGTGTCCACAAAGCACTCAGAATTCGAATTTCACTCTCTATTGAAAAGGTCCGCCAACAATGGCTATAACACGTTAATTGATCAAAGCGTACCGATTCATTTTTTTGATTGTTTTAGCATGTACCTACCCATGCCAATGTCATTTTTTCGACAAACATTCTATTGGAGTATTTGTCGGAAGCGAATGGAACACATTTTGAAAGTATTCCGGTCATAGTCATCATATATAGTCGATCGATTTGTCAGCGATAACTTGTCATCCCAATGGTTTTGATTTGTGATAAAGCAGGGGCAAAAAGTATTGACGATTTTAATTGGGTACATTGTTCGAATGTTAGGTATCATTTAACCATTTTTTACAAATAATGAATGTTGGAAGATATGGAACATGTATGAAATCGTGACTTTGTAAGGCGCTTGAATATATTCTACTCTTGAAATGGAAGTCCAGCCATATCTCAGAGAAGTTCATAGAACAAGTTTTAAAAAATGGCTACAAGAAATTGCATAAAATAAATTTCGAGCATCTATCTTCAAGACTAGAAGAAAAATCGGAAATCTATTTATTGTATGCCCAGTTATAATAAGGCTTACATAAGTTAACTAGAATAATGCAAAATTCTGAAGAAGAATTTTGTTCAATACTTTTTTTCAAACAGTAAATCAGCTATTCAGATATTTTATATTGGTTCTATGAACATGTCCTGAGATACAAGTCAGAAGATGGGCGTATTAGACCACTTGGTAGTGAGTTGATTCTGATATTTAGGTTGATAGAGTTCGACCAAGTGACATTCTCCAAATAATTTTGAGAAAGAAATAATAGATATTAAAATTAATGGTAGATATAGAAGAGTATTATCATATATATATATAATTGGAATCAAAAATCAAGCAACAAAAAGACGAAATCGATATTTTTTCAAACCACGTTTGTCAATGTCAGGAATGTGACAAAATAAAGAATGAGAATCAAGATCTCAAAGATGATGTTAAACGATTCTACACAGAAAATAAAAAACTATTGGATGAACTAGATATACTTAAACTTTAAAATACAAACCGACAATTAAAAATAGACAGCGACAGCACTACAATTATTAATGACAATAAACTAAAAGAGGACTATAATGAACTTAAAGAAATAAACCATCAAATGTTAAATTCAATAAGAATCCTTGAAATAGAGAACAAGTTATATTCAAAAGAGGCGGAGCAACTAAAAAGGAAACTAAATGTGCCTATCGAGGAAAAAAATCCGTTTGTCGAGACACTGAACAAGTCTGCAGCCTGGAAAGAAACCATACCAAGGAGAAAGCTAACATGGTTATATTAACAGATGAATATGGAAAAAGGCTATACTTTCCTCTTAAGAGTACAATAGGAGATCAATATAACGTTTTGTTAATATGTAAACCGAATGCTAAGTTTTTGGATGTTGTTAGCAATATGGATAGTACTATTAGGACTTTAACTAAAAGAGATTTTGTCTTTGTATTGGCTGGAAAAAATAATAAAAATCTATCTGCCCGTGATCTGAATAAAGTAGCTGATAAATGTTTCTTTACAAATTTAATTCAGTGTAGCATCCCGACAAAGCCGGTCTGGGCTAACAGGTTTGAAAACATCCAGCGAATAAATGACAAAATTAGCAGTATAGTTGGAAATTTAGAATATTTCAATAATAGTATTAGGCATCTTAACCTAACTGATATATTTTCAAGTTATAATTTTATTAATAAATCGATCTATTTAAATAATCGTGGACTTAGAAACTTGGCATATTTGATAAAACAAAAGATAAATAACTTTTTCAACGTTAAAGTGACAAACTTGCTTGAGATAAGTACAGCTCCAATAAATTCGATCCCAGAAACATTAAATTTTCCAATAATGAGTGGATTTCAAGTAAACCCTTGAAATCTACTTCTGTCAAAGGATGTAAGACTAGCAGTAAATCCTCTCAGGTGAAGAATAGTCTTTCAGTTTTCCACATTAATATACAGGGACTCTCAAATAAGACTGACGAACTAACAGCCTTTGCAACAGATTATAGTTATGACATAATATGTCTTAGTGAGCACTGGTGCACTGAAGATATTTTGAAATATGTAAATATTGATAATTTTAACTCCATTTATAGCAGAAATATAAGTATTCATGGTGGTGTCTATATTTATTTACGAAAAGGAATTATCTGTTAGGAGGTGAATGTAAAGGCATATTCTACAGAAATCGATGCAGAGTATTGTGCCATTGATGTTTGTAATGGTAAGATTCTAATAATTACTTTGTATGGTTGATGGTTTGCTGCACAATTTCCATGATATATACGAAAAAATTATTATTCTTGGTGATTTCAATATTAATTTCCTAAGAAACACACCTAGTCTCTCGGATTTACAATCCAAGTTTACTAGAGTTTCTGCAAAAGCTTCTACTTGCATAGACAACATCATCACAAATATTTCTGACACTTATTTTTCCGCTGATGTTCATGACCCCTGTCTGTCGGACCATTTCGGACAATTTATATCATTAAATTTTAATATTTGTACTAGAAATGAAGATTTTAAAGTTAGAAGAATGCCGGACAAGTCTATTAGGCAATTTAAAAGAGATCTGCTGTCTCTGAATTGGTCAGACTTCTATGATTGTAATGACGTCGTAACCTTAAATATCTCATTCAAAGACGATTCCTATTAAAAACTGTTAGATCCGATCGACCCCCAGTTAGTTTTTGGAACGAAAAACTTAGAGAAAAAAGAGAAACTCTCTTCTCGATAAGGATTTTAAGAGATGCAACAAAAACAACCAACTATAAGGCGCTCTAAAAATGGTTACACAAGGATTATAGAAATTCAATAGCACAGGCAAAAGTAGAGGCATTTGGTAACTATATAGAAAATGCTACTAACAGATCTAAAAGTGCCTGGATATTAATAAATTTTGAACGTAATAAATCTCATGCGACTAGTACGGCCCCTAATTTAACACCAGACGATTTTAACAACTATTTCTTATCGATTGCTTCGGAATTCATTAAACATCTATCGATAAATTCTGACCTGCAAAATGATCTTGTGCCAAACATTCCGATGGCTTCCAAATCTTTCGCCTTTTTGCCTATTCATGAATTAGACGTTAGGAAGGCTATGGATGCTCTTAAAAAATCCGCTGCAAAGGATGTGCATAATGTAAATAGTATACTCTTAAAACACGTAACAGATGATATGGTTTAGCTGACATTTCTTGTCAATAACTGTTATGAGAAGGGCATTTTTCCACATTCTTTCAAAGTATCTAAAGTGGTGCCAAGCTTTAGAAAGGAGATAGGGACTTAGTCGAAAACTACCGGCGTATATCTGTTGTTCCTATTTTTGGTAAAATATTTAAAGTTATAATTAAAGACAAACTATTGATTCAAATAATCTCCTAAACGACTCTCAGTTTGGCTTTCGAAAGGGACGATCCACAATTCAAGCGCTAGTTTCTATTGTACAGAATATAGTCGACGGCCTTGAGAAAGGAAATTATGTTGGTCTGATGTTATGTGACTTGAGTAAAGCCTTCGACTGTATTTCACATAAAGTTCTTTTAGAGAAGCTGTATCGGTATGGTGTGTAGGGTAACGCATTACAATTAATCAAGTCTTACTTATCTCTTAGAGAGCAGTGTGTCTCGATGAACGGGAAAAGCTCTGTTTTTCATTTATTAGAAAGTGGCGTTCCTCAAGGCTCCGTCTTAGGACCACTACTATTTATAATTTATATTAATGATCTGTTTTCATTTTTGTCGCCAGGTCAGTGTGTCTGTTTTGCAGATGATACGTCCATTCTTTTTAGTGATCAGGATATTGATGGTCTTAGAAATACTTGTAATCTGATGGCTCAAAGGATGGAGCTCTGGTTCTCCCAAAACTGTTTAAATCTGAATACAGACAAAACACAGAAATTGTTGTTTTCAACTGATAGGGAAATTATAGAAGGAAAGAGCGCTAAAGTTCTAGGTCTAATACTATATGAAAATCTCAGCTGGACTCCACATATTGGAATCCTAAAAAAATAGTTATCTTCTTCACTTTTCCTCATAAGGCGATTAAAACCCTTATTACACCATACATCAGTACTTAATGCCTATCACTCCTTGTTTCACGCACATCTATCCTATGGTATTTTTCTCTGGGGAAACTGTTCGAACGCCATTACAATTTTTCGATTGCAGAAAAAAGCTTTTCGAACAATCGCCGGTATTGGTCATCGCGATCATTGCAGGCCTTATCAATTTTAAAATTCTAACAGTTCCAGCGATGTATATTTGGCATCAGCTGATAGAAATTCATGGAAGTAAAAACAGTCTAAAGCTAAGCTCAGACCGCCATCGGTATGGCACCAGATCGGTAATCCTAATTAGAACAAAAAGGTTTAAATATAAAGTGTGCTCAAAAAACTCACTGGATATCGAGCTGTTTAATGTTCTTCCTCAGACTGTTAAAGACCTTGAACATAAAAATTTTGAAAATGTTTGTAAGAAATTATTGCTTAAATATGCCTTTTATTCACGTTCCGAGTACTTAGAAACTGTAAGTCCTAGTTTGTTAGTTCATAAGTAGTCTACACACCATTCTAGTATTCAGTTTTAATTGTCTAGTCTATTAGTTATTTCAATCTGTTGACTTGCTACAATTATAATTTTACAAAACGTACTTAGATCAAGATTATTATTATTATTATTATTATTATTATTATTATTATTATTATTATTATTACTATTATTATTATTATTATTATTATTATTATTATTATTATTATTATTATTATTATTATTATTATTATTATTATTATTATTATTATTATTATTATTATTATTATTATTATTATTATTATTATTATTATTATTATTATTATTATAATGTTCATTTGTATCAGCTCATTATCATATCCATGTCATTTAGTATAACTGGAAAAAAATTATCGCCTCATCTCGTCAGCTCAGAATAAGAGCAATATGCATTAACATATTCGAAGTAGTGATTCTTTGGTTCCATACATTCGATAAGAAACATAATCCTTATAAGAGCACTTTGTCTATCTACCTGTATGTCTATCTGTCTCAACGAATTTTATTGAAAACTAATACAAAAAAGCAAATTGTATCAACTCTTTATTGTTTCGAATATAACATAAATGTCATATACAGATAATATTTCAGATATCAATATGAACCCGATGTCATAGGAAAACATAGTCCTATAGTTCCTCGGTACGAATTCTGATCACCTTCTATTTTTTTAACAAAACCCATTTTTTAAATAAAAGATGTTAATATGAGATTCTGAAAATTTAATCGGAAATTTTCAATGAAAATTGGTACATATCTAATATGTTGCGACCCTTAAGGTAAGCTATTTCAAGGAAGGGTTAGCAGATTTTGGTAAAAAATAGCAAAAAGGTGTTTTCGGAGTCGAGAAATCGATTGACGATACTTTCATATTCAATCGGTGTGATCCTCGAGGGTCACACTAGCTATTTCAAGAATGGCTCCGCAGATAAAAGTTTCAGTATGTATAGTGTTTGGGGGTTGAGAAGTCGATTGGTGATACAGCTGAGTTCTGGATGTTTCCCATTTATATTTATTTTAAAATCTTTAAATTCTGAGCCATGTGAATGATAAAAGCAATATTTACCGATCGCAATACGATGGAAATTAATAAGTATGGTTTAGAGTGTATTGTATCGATTGGATGTATTCACATTCACAAAAAATCGTTTTTCAGCAATTAATATTCTTATTTTAAGACTTTTTCAGATTACATGTGATAACCTTGTAACAATATAGGACATAACTAGCTCAATGGTAAGTTTCCAGCTATCAATCTGGAGTTCCAATGTTCGTATCCACATCGGCTGTAATTCTTTTTTTTAACAAAACATATTTTTTGTAAAAGATATGTCTTAATATAAGATAAGATAAGATTCGTATAATTTAATCGGAAATTTCTAATATATTAATAAGAACAATTTTTGTAAATATATAAATTTTATCTCGGAAACTGCTCTAACGATTTTGATCAAACTTGGTTTGTAGACAAGGATCTGCTTTTTATAAATTATTATATAAGTGGCTTTCCTGACAAAAGCGAGGGTGTCACACTCGAGGTCCATAAACTTTTTCTGAATAGTTTGGCAGATTTGGATAAAAATTTGCAAAAAGGCGTTTTAACAACCGAAAAATCGATTGGCGGCACTTTCATCTCTTAATGGGTGTGACCTTTGAGGTTCACACTAACTATTTCGGGAATGGCTACGCAGATTGCGATACAAATTTCAATATGGGATTTGGGGGATCCAGAAGGCGATCGGTGATACAGCTGAGTTTTGGTATGTTTCACATTCATATTTATTTTGACATCTGTAAATTCTGAGCTATGTCAAAAAAACAATATTTACCGATCGCAATACATTTTAACTATAAATATGCACAATTTGAGCTAAGATTAAACATCCTTAGTACCAAACTCTTATAGACCCACTCTAAATTCTTAGTTATCCCCAGATATTAACTACTATTTAGAAGTAGAAATTTTAAGTATTCTTCATTTTCAACTAGAAATATTGGGGATGTAATCACGAACAGAGTCTATTTGATAGATTAAACCAATTCGTTTTTAATCCAATCCTCTATGCCAACCTTCAAAGCTATTATTAATCTTAGGTGACTTCTGTAAGACGGTGTTATGTTAATTCCACATTTCGTGCGAGGATTGTGGTAGACAGATTACAATAAAATTAGGATCTATTAGGCGAAGTGAAAAATTACTCTGACTGTGATTGTGATTGATGAAAGGACGTGCTGCATTTCAAGCTGTATAAATATTTTTGAAAAATACAAAATAATATTAATTCTTTTGATACTGTTACTTTTGAAGTTGTGCAGTTGCAGTTAGATTGATAGCTTTTGACACCAACTTCACAAGTACCAACACCAATAGAATTAATATTATTTTGCATTTTTAAGTACATCAACTAATAACGTCGGTCCAATGTTTTGTACAAAAATATTTATCTCACACTTTTGAGTGTAACATTAGTCACGAGAATCTTTGAACGTTCACTAATACCAAAGAATATAGTACTTATCCTATTACCCATGTATATTCTTTGCTTGTACTAGAGATCTCAAAACATCGCAGCGGAAATACGCATAGTAGGTATTTCGATTTTACCATTTTACCATAGCTGTAACTCGAAAACCGTAACTCTAAGGATAAAGTGTTCAATATAAATGTTGCTACAAATAATCCGGTCTTTCAGATTTTCAGAAACAAATTGCCCCCACCTTATAGCGTAATTGTGTTTTTTTAAGGGATCGATATTTAAGATTTGAGTTTCTATGAATATGGGACCATTTCTCCAGTTTCCTCTTTCAAATTAATCAAAAATCATCGAAATCGTTGTACGTTTACTATATACAAAGTACGCACGAACCAACAAAAAAATCAGACAGTCGAATTGTGTACCTCCTCCGTTTGGGTTCGTCGGTCAAAAATTTAAACGAAAGGTTACAGATTCGTTGATTTCCTTTAAATAATTTAATATATGTGGGTAGTAGGCATGTTCAGAAGGTTATTGTGGGTACCATGACAATAAACGGCTTTGATTTTTGAGAATCGCAGCACTAAGTGGTAGAGGGAAGAGGCCTCTTTTGCATTTTTTTAATGTTGCGGTTCCAATTTTTGGCAGCAAACCTCAGATTCTGAATGAAATGATGAAAAATAGATCAGAGCTACCCAAAAACTTTCCTAGTAGAAACACATTTTAACTGGATTAAATGTTTTGTTAAGAACACTGACATCAGAACATAATTAGTCTATTTGGTGTCTAATGATATTGAGTTAGCTAACAGCACCCTGATCATATAGTATAAATAAAAACATACAGATGTTGGATTGTGTGAAAGCTAATTATAAATTGGGAAGAAGTGGATTATGTAGTTAGATCTGTGCCTTCAAATTGAAGGGATATGTATAAGTAAGTACATATGTTAGATATATTGTTCCACGTAGCTAAGGTATTAGATTCAGGAGTTAAACACCAAGGCCAACTAACAAGAACCCTCATCCGTTTCAATAGTTGAGAGAAACTTATCGAATCCAGGAAATCTGCACAATATAACGATAAATTTGACATTTTAATAGATAAGCTTTCCCAAAAATTAACGTTGCTTGTTTTATAGTTTAAGTCTGTGTATATTATGATAACAACAAACAAAAACGGCAATGGCTCTTGTATCACTGGAAATTAAAAATACAGGTGAACAATTATTTCTGTTTTAATATCCGATATGGAACCAGCCATTCGGATTTTTTTCAATTATTAAAAACGACCATTCACAAAATTTTTGATTACAATTCATCATACGGAATGACGTATCAGCAATGAAAATATTGAATATAGATTGGGCCAAACAGCTGGTCAACCATTGATCCACCCTAAAAATCATTGTGGTGTTGCCTTGGGGATTAGCAGCAATTATTTTTTTAATTTAAAAATGTACGCATGATTGATTCCTTATATCTCTAATGAATGCATATGGAAATCAATTTATGAATTAAGTACCTACTGATTGTGGTGGTGGTGAAAAGAATATATTTCTGAAACGCGAGTAAGAATAGATTTGTCCTTTGAATCTTTTTAGTGATTTCAGTCCAATGATACAAATATGTGTTTGTTATTTTTGACCGACGAACCCCGAACGGAGGAGGTATACAATTCGACTGTCTGCTTTATTTTTTTTTTTGGTTCGTGCGCGCCTTTTATATAGTAAACGTGCTCCGATTTTGATGATTTTGGATTCATTTGAAAGAAGGGGATTGAGAAATGGTCCCATATTCATAAAAACGCAAATCCGAAATCTCCTTCCCTCCGAAAACCGCCCCCGAAGGGGTGGTTGGGGCGAATTTTCTCGAAAATCGAAAATCTGAGTTGGTATAATTACAGATAGGACAATATCTGGAAACGTTTAAATTGAACATTTTTTCAAAAGTGCTACGGTTTTCGAGATAGACGCATGTTAAATATGTATTTTTGCTATGTGGAGAGGACAATTTTTTCGAAAATTGAAAATTTTTCGATACAAGATGAAAGATATAATTATTTGTAGCAACATTTATAATGAACATTTTTTCCTTAGAGTTACGGTTTTCGAGTTAAATCGGTGTTAAAATGGTAACAACTAAAATATTCAAGCGTATTTCCGCAGCGATGTTCTGAGATCTCTATAATAACAACTACAAGCAAGGAATATACGTGGGTAATAGGATAAGTACTATCTTCATTGATATGGTATAGTGAACATTCAACGATTTTCGGGACTAATGTTACACTCAAAAGTGTGAAATAAATATTTTTTACAAAAAATTGGACTGACGTTATTAGTTGGTGCACTGAAAAGTATAAAATAATATTAATTCTGTTGGTGGTGGTACTTGTGAAGTTGGTGCCAAAAGTTATCAATCTACCTGCAACTGCACAACTTCAAAAGTACCACCACCAACAGAATTAATATTATTTTATACTTTTCAGTGCACCAACTAATAACGTCGGTCCAATTTTTTGTAAAAAATATTTATTATAAAATAATAGAATATATAAAAGTTTTCCTAATAGCATAAAAATAAGAATAGATTCAGTAATCCTAAAATAATAATTATAGTTACCTATTACTAAATTTTATTAGATTTTAATAAATGAAGCTATCAGTGAAAAGTCAATGGAATTTGGCTACTTAGCCAGACGAAATCATATTAATAAAGCAAAGGAGTAAATTCCATATTTCCTATTATTAACTCAATTTGTGAGAATGATCATATTCAGCTGAAATATACAGTGTATCCCATATTGCTGCTGCATGTATTATACTATCTCGGTTATTATGAGAGCTACAAAATCAGTTAAATGGGCAATGTTTCTCAGGATCCTGTTACCATTTCAGAACTGCTATAAGACTTTGTCAATTGTTTTTGGTTTCTAAATAAATCTTGAAAACTAAAAGGGTGAGTCTCTGACAGTACCCCGTATCTCCATTATTTGAGAACATAGGGTATTTTGGCTTAGACATTCCATGGGCACTTTTTTAAGGCCTATACTATAAAAAATAAAACAAAGGAATATCTCTTTTCGTATTTCAGATAATCACTATATTTTTTTCTTGTAGACGCAATATTGGATTTCTATTGTATTAAATAGCATTGTTAATTCCCTGTCCAAAAATGGTATTTTCTTTCAAAATAAGGCCTAAATAATTAGATCAAAAATTTTTCTAATTAATTTTACTGCTCTGCTCAATTTGATCTAGTAGGCGATCTATTAGAACTGTCAAATTACAGTTTGTTTAATTTGAACTGCCTTCTATATTGTTTTCATTAGATCTTATTCATTAATTTTCATTTCGTTAATTGTTTTTTTTTGTTTAATTTAATTTCCGTTACGTTGCTATTATTTTCAAATATGGCTGTTAATTATACCAATGAAGAAAAATTAGACATGACAGAAACAGACTTTGTAGCCTACAGAAAATCTACGGTGGCTACGGAAACTTATGAAAATAGATCTCCTGAACGGCATCAACTAAACCCAACACATTTTAGAGATCTGGTACTAAATCTGCTAAATTAGGGAAGTTTTGCAAAACCCAGAAATCCTAAATATGCTGTTGAAAATGAGGAGAGAATTGATGCTGTATTACAGTACACTAATAATAATCCCACAGTATCAAATTGGTAATGAAACGCATATACCTAAGTCACCCTTTCATCGAATACTGGCCGTTGATAAAAATCATCCATCCAAAGAGTAAGATTTTGTAAATGGTACACTCAAAATATGCGAGAAAATTTCAATTTTTTCATGAAAATATTAAGAACTGACGAAACTGGATTTACCAATTGCGGAGTTTTCAACAGGCATAATACCCATCACTGGGCTACAGAAAACTCAATACACAAAGAACGTTCCAACTAAAATTTGAATTTAATCTTTGGTGGGGTATCATAGGTACCTAAATCTAAAATTAAATTCAGGTACATTTAAATATGAAATTATTGATATTTTTACTTTTAGGAAATCAATTAAATGGAACAATAATTTAAATGCTGCACCATATCTTCAGCTCTTACAAGAGCAAATAATGACACGGTCGTAGAAAAATATTTGGAAGAAAACTTTCCTAATAGATTAATTGCAAATAACGATCATATTTCGTAGCCTGCTAGATTCCCTGACATAAAATACGAAGCTTATTCATTAGAAGCTTCGAAAAAAGTTGCAGATCTAGAAGAAAGGTTCCAAAACACTATGGGTGCAGTGATTAATAAGGGTAATAAACACTTTGCAAAATCGTTGTCAAATGTGTTGTGATCAAAACGGTGGCCACATAGAACAATTTCCCTAAAATAGACAGTTCATATATGATTAAGTTAGAAAGTGTTCTGTTTTGATTATTTTGGCCTTATTTTGAAAGAAAATACCATGTTTGATACATTTTTTGAAAGAGAATAAACAAAACTATTTGATACAATAAAAATTCCATAAATATGGTGCCCATAAGAAAAAACAAAGTTATAGTGATTATCTCAAAAATGGAATGGCATATTATTTTATTTTATTTTTTATAGTAAAGATCTTAGGAATATGCTCATAGAATGTCTAAACCAAAATACCCTCACCATTTTGGTTTTTCGCGATTTATTGAAAAAACAAAAACAATTGAGAATATGTAATAGCAGATTTGAAATGGTAATAGGATCCTGAGAAACAATGCCTATTTAACTGATTTTAGATCGATGAACTCCGAACGGAGGAGGTTTACAAATCGACTGTCTGCGTTTTTTTGATTCGTTTGCGCGTTTTATATAGTAATCATATTCCGATTTTGATGACATTTGATTCATTTGAAAGAGGGGGCTTCAAAAATGGTCCCATATTCATAAAAACACAAATCCCTAATCCCTTTCCCTCGGAAAACCGCCCCCGAAGGGGATGAATGGTACACGTATTTTCGAAAATAGAAAATCTAAGGTGGTATAATTAAAGATAGGACAATACAATAGAATAGAATAGAACAGAACTTCATTTGACTCCATTACGTAAATATATAGGTACATTTGTAGTGAGTCACTTAAAAATGCAATAGGTAAATATACAATACTTTAAAATACAATCCTCACAAAATACAAGTATGACAAGTAAACATAACTTTCGGCCGAACATTGTATAAGCCTACATTTACCCGCGGATACAGCAGAAATGTAAGAGCAGAATTGGAGATTCCCTCTGTGTACCGTGAGCATATATTCACTGACAGCGTAAAAAGCATTTTTAGAAAGATAAGATTTTATTACTTTTTTAAATGTTCTTAATGGAAGATTTTTTATATGATTTGGCAAAACATTACATGAATGAAAATTTAATGAATTATTGATAACTTTCTGTAAGCGATGTTTTGGGGGCCTAATCAGCGTTGCATACCTAGTATTGTGTGAGTGATAAAAACCGTTCAAGAGAAACTCATCCTTATTATTATGTATTTCCAGCAATTGTGCAAAAATTTACAACGATGTTAATGACATAATATTAAGGTGAATGAAAATAGGTTTGCAATGGTCCCTATAACCAGCACCAACCATTACACGTAGAACTTTCTTCTGTAGTATAAATATACATAGGGCAGCAGAGAAATTTCCCCATAAATGAATTCTATAGCAAATATGCGACTGAAATAAAGATTAGTAGACTGTCGGAACAGAACTAGTGTCTAAAAGTGATTTTAATCTTCTGAAAACGAAAATTGCTGAAGATAATGTACTCTTTAGAGAATCAGTATGAGCTTTCCAATTTAGTTTATTATCTATTGTCACACCATAGTGTATTGGGGGCATCGCAGATTTATTTTCACCCAAACAGACACACTGTGTTCTATTTTGCATGTAAGATGTCAGCAAGTCTACAGGATGACCCCGTATACCATATATAAACAACTTTCTAAGCAAGAGTTCATGAGAAACACAAACAAAAACTTTGCTGAGGTCATAGAGCGTTAGCCCAGCATTTCTACCCTTCTCAAGGCTCCCGACTATGTTCTGAACAACTCTCGCCACAGCCTGTATAGTACAATGTTTTTCACGGCAACCATATTGTGACGGATGTACTATATTATATTTATCCAGATATCTGTTTAGAATCCCTTTAATAATTACCTCGAATATTTTGCCAAAGATTGGTATTATGGAGATAGGTCGATAGTTCTCTAATAAGTCTATATTACCACTCTGGATACCTTAAAAGCATCTGGGAATTTACCATGATCAATATATAAATTGAATAGATGTGTAAGCGGAATATCCGGAAACGTTCAAATTGAAAATTGTTTCAAAATAGTTACGGCTTTCGAGATAGAGGCATGTTAAATTCTCAAATATGTATATTTTTGCTATGTGGAGACGGCGATTTCTTTCGAAAATTGAAGATCTTTGGGTGCTACATGAAAGACCTAATTATTTTTAGAAACATTTATAATGAACATATTTTCCTTAGCATTACGGTTTTCGAGTTAAGCGGTGGTAAAATGGTTAAATTTTAAATTCTTATGCGTATTTCCGCAGCGATGTTTTGAGATGTCAATAATAACAACTACAAGTAAAGAAAATACGTGATAAGTACTATGTTCATAGGTATTAGTGATCGTTCAACGATTTTCGTGACTAATGTGACACTCAAAAGTGTAAAATAAATATTTTTTACAAAAAAAATTGGACCGACGTTATTAGTTGGTGCACTGAAAAATACAGAGTTTAGTGCCAAAAGTTATTAATCTAACTGCAACTGCACAACTTCAAAAGTAACATGACATTATTTTGTATTTTTCAGTGCACCAACTAATAACGTCACAGTGTACCTATATCTATTGTCAATTTTATAGTACCTACACTGGTAATACGTCTCAGAGAAACGTATATGTTGACTTGAATCATTATATTTTTAATATTGTACATTCAATGTCAGCCATGAAAAAAAAGATAAATAGCATTCCATTCAGCATGGAATCTCGATCAAACTCAGGCTTCCACGAAGCAGACGCCACGGCCAAGGGCTTTTTTTATTACCTTCAGACATTCAATAAAAATAACTAAGCAGCTGAACCATGCGGATCGACATACTCAAGCAGTTTTTTTGAACATACGAAAACGCAACTGTTTTAGAATGTGCCGTTCCAGATAAAGTAAATCTCAGATAACCTAACCTAACCTAACCTAACCAAGCGATAGCAGGAAATGTTTTAAATTCAAACATAAATTCATTTTTTGAAATATGCTCTACATAAAAAAGAAACTATTAAACTGGGAAAAACGTTTGCATGTATTCTGCTATTTAAAGAATCTAATTTTTAAGAAGTATATGTTTTTTTTTATAATCTTTATTGTTAATAGATGTGCTTGATTAAGGGCTTGAAGTGGTGTTATTAATTTCTTTTAGTGGTGGATTTCCCGGTTCGTCATTTGTGTTGAAATGGTTGTAGTCCTGCAGATTAAGTATTATAATAAATCATTAGCAGCTTCTATCTTCTATACCAGTTATAGGTACTTACATTTTCTGGAACTTGATTTTTTGATATTTCTTCCCTTTAATTGATAATTGTCGTGAAAGTTCTGGATATGGATATATATATATATATATATATATATATATATATATATATATTTATTTATTTATTTATTTACCAGTCATCAATTTTATATTTATTTTCTGTATAAAATAGGTTAATTACAGACGAATCAGATGACATCTTTAACTTTCTTGTCAGAACTAACATAATTTTTTATGACATAGAGCATTATTCTAAAAATAGAATACATGGCCATGTGCATCTCCAACACATAATTCTATATACCTATAATATGATCCTTGAATTTTTTTGTGAAGCCCACTATGGGGATTGCGAGTTTAGTACGCATGCGCGAAGGGGAAAGTTGGGGGAGGTGGCTTGGAGTCAGATATATATTCCACATATGGTATCCATGGTAACAAAATAGGGACATGTCCCTTCTCTTACCAAAAAAGTTCATGACGTATGCGCATATCGCCAGCTATGTCTTTGGCTTCATTTTTGCCTAATTTTTTCCACAATGTTAGCGGTATAGAAGTTTATGTTTATGATCTCCAATAACGTCAGTCTGACAAAACGTAATCGACAACCATAGAGCGCATGTTTCAAATGACCTTCCCATATTTTGAGCTCGCTTGCAATCCGGGTTTCAGTAATTTGCAACTTAATGCTATAGATGAAAAGGGAACAAGGAATCAAGATCTACTGAAATATCATTTTCATTTACCAGGATATTTAGGTTCGATTCTCCCGTTTTGACACGGACTGACAACATGCGCGCAACGGTCTTAAGGCGTGTACCAACTGAGCATATCTTGTTTGTCCTAGTATCATGGGCATAGAGCAAACAAATATTAAGAAATTATGCTAGCCAATTATTAGCAGCCATCTACTGGAATAAATTTTCTCTATAACATCTACTTCATTTATATTTTTCTAGACAAACGTAATAGATTCTTTTTAATTGTAATGAACATTGAGTTATCTCCATATTTCAGAGATACCATGGTAAATATTTGTATGTGTATAAAAGCGTGTACGTATGTATTAAAGTTTGTAATAAAAGTCTGTCTAAATCATCTCGAGAAATAAGAGAAATATTATCGAAATTTGATTGTTTCATTCGATACATAGGTATTTTTATTATACGAATTAACTGGTTGCCCTCAAAATCTGCAAAAAAATACCTATGCAAATCCATTTATTCAATTAATTTCTAGCAGTAATTTTTGCCAAGATTTTTTCTATGTTAACCGAAAAAAGACTTGCTACAAAAAATTCATCCAACTAACATTGATCTATTGGGAAGTTCACTAGTGTTTATCTCGACGATTACATCCAGACAGTTGTTTAATTGAAGACATTAAACTTTTATGTATATATAAGCTCTTTGACTTCAACCTAACCTAACGATTATACCATCTGCCTTCTAGTAGGAACTAGGAGCTAATCATAGAATTGAATGAACATCTCCATACTAATTTCTTGTTATTATCTTATCTCCAGAAAAAGAAATATTATCATTTTCTTGTTACACTATACTGTTATTTTTTCAGAAAGCACCGCGTGGAGCCCAATTACAATGAAGTGTAAGTCTATTTGGATAGATCCCAAAAACCCTGGCATGTTGAATAAAAAATTAGTCAGTTTGAAAAATGTTCATATATATTTTGCCTCCCTAAAGTGTTGTTTATCGTGAAGCCCACAGCACTGTATAAATCTCTTGCCAAGTTCATTAAACTTTACTCCATTACTCTTGAGCATGAAACTGCACCAGACCTTGCATATTGATAGAGAGTAGAGGGTAGGTAGTAGGTAGGTACACTGCAGGATGGTTTAATTTTCAAAACTTTATAGGTCTATGAATAATGAGTAGAGGATTACATGTAGTCCATGAGGAAGGATCAAAATATTTCAACACTTTAGAGTGTCTTTAAGAATAGACAAGAGATAAAAATCATTTATTAAAGACACAATAGAATAAATAATGTGCGACATATAAAGCTGGCTGACTACATTTGGTAATTGTTAATTATGTGATGTATTTCAAAATTATAGGCTTCTATATTTTTGCTGCTAATTTGAAATGTCTGTATTTGTAATTATAAATTAATTGTACTAATAAAATACCCAAATCATATTGTATTGAATGGAGGTATTCGTATGCGATTCGTCAAAAGGCGGAGTACATTTGCAAGTACGGACGTAGGTGGGGCCCGGGTGGTGTGAGTGTGGGACCAGGGTCAAGATGATATCGCGAAGCCTCTAGTAAATTCGCGCTAGTGGTGGAATGTACGCGTAGCGTTGGAAGATTCGAGGAGGGCTTGCGTATATGTTGGAGAGGAGAGAGGAGTAGAGGAGTTGCGGAGTGCGGAGTTAGTCAGTCCGGGGCAGTGGCCAGGTGCAGTCGAGAAAGTCCGGAGCAGTCAGCCCGGTACAGCGAATACGCTACAGACCGGACTATGGAGACCGGGAGTACGGCGCATTCCGGCAATTTGCTGGGTCCTTAGTAAAGGTCTATCAGTAAATAACGGTCGGTTGTAAATAGTAAATATAAATTGTACATAGTAGTCAATAGTTAATGTAGGATACATAGTGTAGTGTGTGTATATAAACTGTGATATAAATAGTGTGTAGATAAATTAACTTGAAAATAGATAATTCCCAGTCATTTTTTATATGCCTTTTATAATATCATATCATAGCACTTTCCAGCATTGAATGGAAACAGTCCCAAGATCATGTATTACGAACAACTTATATTCTTACAATTTTGAAGGCACATTGAGTGCGGTATTCCAAAAATAATAAGTAATTGTTGATATATACAGCTGCTCTTTAAGACTTAGATAAAATAAGCTGATCAATATTGAAAAATTGCTGTCAAGTTCGAGTCAAACTCTCACACCAAGGGTTCTGTATCATTGTTAAAGCAAATTCCACTGTCTAGCTGTTACTATTCATGAGATACAGATGTCTGACAGACGCACGGACGTTGGAGAGCGGAGTCTCAGTAATGGTGCTCTTTTCATCAAATTGATCCGTCGGTCAACGGGCTCTATCTCATGAACCAAAATAAGTAGAGAGCTGACATTGTTAGAGAATGTGTATTTGTTGCCGCTACAACAATTAATAATAAGTCCGTCGCTCCTTCCTCCGTTCGTCTGGGTTCAGCGGATTGAATCCAGGCGAACCCTAGTAGGAAATTTTAATTGAATATGTATCTCTGTTTTCAGTATAACAACGAATACTAAGTCATCATCCATCCGCCCTTCCGTCTGTAGATATCTCATGAACTGTATAATAGACGGACAGTGGAATTTGGTTTTTACAATGGTATGAAACCCTTCGTGTGAGAGTTTGACTCACTCTTGGCTATTTTTCTATTTATAAGGCATCTTTATGCAGGATTATTTAGTGTTTTACTCCGACATTATTTGTTATTATATTTTATTTAACGACAACTCTGCCATCTTCAGATAACGTTAACAGAACAACCCTAAAAAACATATACTCAAACTTCTATACCGCTAGCATTGTGAAAAAATTACTCAAAAATGAAGCCAAAGATAGCTGGCGATATGCGCATGCGTCATGAATTTTTTTGGCTAAGAGGAGGGACATGTCATTATGTTACCACACTTACCATTGGCACAGCTTATTTGGTAAGCTGTGCCATTGGTAATCTGTGGATACCATATGATGTGACTTCCCCTTTCGCGCATGCGAACTAAACTCGCAATCCCCATACTGAGCTTCACATAAAAATTCAAAGATCAAATTATAGGTACATAGAATTATGTGCTTAAAAAGCACTGTCTTATGCGCTTTGAGCGGTATCTCAAAAATAATTTATTTCATACTTTCTCATATAATGGTTTTCTTGCCCAGCAAACTTAAAAAAAAAACAGTGTTAATCTAAAGACCTGTTTTATGCTTCTCCAGCTTATCTTCAGAACAAGGTTAGGGTAGAGAACAAACTTTAAACAGATTTATTTCTGAATACCTAACTTGCACTAAATGTGCTTTAAAAGCACGAGATATTTTGGTTTGAATTACGTGTTTCGAAGCTTGACCTGCTGGCTTTAGATACCTAAATATGGTAGTTTTCAAGAAAAATATTAGAGAAATTAATTTCGGACCACAACAATACTTTTATTTTTCGAAGTTTGAAAAAATATAGAAGCAGTTAACTTCGGAATGAAGCACTAAATTAGCCATAGGTACCTACATAAAATAAGACAAAGCAGATATTTGTCTGAAAAAGATTGTTCTGAATACCGGACTCGATAGGTTAGTGTCATAGAAGCACCAATTTTTTTTTTTCAATAAATTGCCTTCTAACTGCAACCTATGTTGCTTGTGATGCATATGTTTACTACAATTTCAATACAATACTGGAAAGTAAAAGAAATTATTATTTACTTTATTAGTCAGACATTTTGCCTGAATTAAATAATTAGGTACATACCCCTTAACCCGTAATCTACCATGAAGATCTTTTGGAGTTGCTCAATTAATAGAAAATTTTTGGCACCAACTTCATCATTCATTGTTGTCAGTAAACACATAATAATCGATTAACGAAATATTGAGTAGAATAAGAATTTGCAAGTCTTTTGAAATTTTACAAATAAATACCTTTAAAACACACAAACAGTTGAGAATACTATCCAATTCCTTCGTACTAACCAAGTATAAAAGTTCATTAACATAAAATTCTAAACAATCAGCTGAAACCATCAACTTCATTCAATTGCAAGTGGCAATTCCAATTATACAAAATGAAAACACCAACAACGATAGCTATTTGTATGCCGAATACAGGCAACATTTACACTTGCAGACTATTTTGAAGTCTATTGAAATGCATCCGCCTTGCAGATATTATCAGAAAGCTCGGAACGTGTAGGTACTCAATTTACTTCAACAAGGTAATATATTATGTTGGAATGCTGAAGACGAAGTAATTCAAGTGCAATTGGAGGAGCCTATTTATGCAATCTTGCAGTATCTACTCATCTCTATACTGGGCGAGTTTGAAATTAATTGAAGAATGTTTCATCAAAATGGTCCTTATGATTCAAATCAATAATAATTTAAAATAGAACACAAAGAATTTACTACAAATTAGCTTTAAAAACTCCACCATTGCTGCTATTTTATCAGATTATGAGAACAAGTAGTTTAAACTGCGCATGTTTTTATTGCCTGATGAGATCAAATAGCGATGAGAACTTTTGTGCTTATTATTCTTAAAATCAATTGTTATAGGTATATATTTATCTTTTAGCGAATTATGCGGTATTATATTTATTTATGGTGAATGAAAAGGAAATACCCATAGGGCGAGACAACTTAACTCTGAAAGATTTCCGTATGCCGATATGATACATGTTGCTGCGGTTCAATGGTTCGTATATACTGTATATTCAAAACAAAAACAAAGAAATCCCCCAATATGAGACGAATGGTTCTCCACAGTAAAAAACATTTTAATAAGAAACTCAACAAGTGTACAGTCGCTGAGTAGGTCGTACTTTCTCAGAAAGCTCGAGCCCTTATCCCTAATAATATAATTAATTGTGAGGACTTATTAAGCGATGAGGAACATCATAATCGTCTATGACTGTCATATATTGCTGAAAAACTCATTTTCATATGTGATTTTTTCACAAGGCGTTAACTACATATATCCAATATATTTCATTTAGTATGGACTTCGACCAATTTAATTTCTCACTTCTATACCACTATCACAAGTATTGTAAGCTTGTGCTGTAACAGAGCACCCTGAGTCCAACTTTTTTTTTTATTTATCGATTTGTCTCTGTCTGTGTAACAAGATTAACGTCCCGCTCTTCGGTGGCTGAAGATGGACTCCTTGCTCGCTTTTGTTGTTGAGCATAAGCCGAAGAACATGTTTTGGTGGTGGTTGTGGCAGAAAAATAATTCTGAGGATTTGGTGAATTCTGGAAGCCCTTGATCTTCAAAGCACATCTCGAGGAAAAGCTGTTAAAATGTACACAAATGAAACTTACTTTTTTCTATCCGTTTATTCATATTCAGAACAAATGGTTCGTCCAGAAATAGATGTGATAGTGATATAAGCATTAGTGTTATTCAAGTCAATAAAATAATTTCTGTTTCAGTGAATTTTCCTAAAGAGTGGTAGAAAAGACTTGGACAAATCAGATTTTTTTACTCGGAAAACCGAAAATAAAGAAATGTTGATAACACGTGTTATATTTTCTCATGTATTTATAAGGATATCGTTGTAATCTGGAGAATTCTGTTATTTTCTTAATTAGGTATTGTGAAATGCAGACTAAACAGATGGCACAAATACTTATTATCGCAAGTTTCTCAAGTTGATCCCACAGAGTATGTAAGTACAAAGAAAATGAAGCCGTGAGAAAAATCTGGCTTCCCGAGCATATCATAGAAATCAGTCTTCATTACATACCTAAGTTCTTTCTATCATTTATTTTCAAAGATTTCTTATACGACCTTCAGATTCGCGAATTTATAAAAATGGCAATTGAAATAATGTTCTTTTAGGTTCATTAAAGACGGTCGACTTTAAAATCTGGAATTCTCTTAATGAACTGAAGCTGGAATTTATAAATAGAAATGTCTCATTTCGGTTCCTGTTCTTTTTTAAATAAAAGGTCACCGTATAATTTTATTATATCAACAGAGGGACGTTATGGGGTGCTATGTTTTTTTTTTACTAGAAGTTCAGCTGTTTCCATATTTATTAATTGTTCGTGAATGAAAAAAGGTCTGCGAAAATTAACCAGTAAATCAGGAGATGGTTGAGAAATACGTGAAACAATTCTGTTTTAATTAAACAGGTAATTTGGATAGCGCATGACACGCTGTAGTAACAGATTGGTTTGGTAATATTGCTTGAGCAATACTTCAAAAATATTATTCTAAATTTCTAAATTGTGGATATCACAATTCTATTTATGGAAAGGTAGGTAGGTACTTCTTTTCTTCTATTCATGTTTGTCCATTCCAACAGGAAAACTGTTCATTTCACATTCATGAAACCAATAAATACAAAAAATCAATATGAAAATAATTTTAACATATTCTGATGGGATATAAGTCAGATATTTTGTTTTATAACACATAGTCACACTATATTTTATTTATTTCAAATATTAAGCATCACATTCAGTTGATTAGTAGTTCTCCATCAAAATATTTCATGTATCAACCAAATATATATTTTCAATTACCTTTTCCTATTGACGGCTTTTGAATTTTAACATCACACATTTTTAAATAAATATTTTATAAATATACATGCATTATTTTCAAATGTACAGAAAATTAACAACTTTCGGTGTATGTTATCACAAAAACTGTTTAACCATTAGATGAAAATATTTGTAAATATAAAAAACATTTTACTCAATAAAAAAACAACCACTGAATCTAGAAAAGTTTCATAAAATGAAAAAGTATTTGTTAGATTATTTTTGGCTTTTATGATGAGGTCTGAGTTACTACTGGTACTCATATCTTGGTTATCTCTTGTTCTTACTAGCAGCTCGGTTTTAGCCCTACAGGTTTTCGGTTGCATGTAAATACAAAGCATAGAAAATAAATAAATGGTTTGAAGTTTGCTAATACTGCAGTTTCATAGTTGGATAAGTATATGTCAGCTTTTAATGTAATATTACTTATCTTTACTAATATATATATACGAGTAGCGACTTTTAAAATAAAATAAATTCATTGATTTTTTTCTTATTTGCGCGGGTCACTTAGGCTATTGTGAGATCACTGGATTGTATTGTGAGAGTCTGTCAGAGCGACTGGAATTTAAAGGCGGAGGGTTCCATAACGGAACATCTTTAAGACATTACGAGTAACGACTTTTCGTATGACCACAAAAATCTCGAAAACTACTTATCCGATTTCAATTAAAAAAAAAAATTTTGAATCTCTTCTGTTCACGGTGACATAGGCTATATTTTCTGTGTGTCTGGGCCTCCTAGGTTGAGGGTTCCATATCTGTAATTCCCATATCTCTGAAATCTATGGCTGAATTATCGTGGATTTTTCGGTATATATTTGTGTGTAGTATGTCACTGGACTGTTCTGTGAGAGTCTGTCAGTGCGACTGGAATTTAAATGTGGAGGGTTCCATATCGGAAAATCCTAATGACATATGTAAGAAAAAATATCATGCTGTTCTCTCTTGGTGCATATCTGTGGATTGATCTGGGTTGGTGTTTGGACTTGTTCTACGTGCGACTAGGTCTCTTAGAAGGGTACACAAGACTTTTAATGACTTTTCGCAGCACCATCTACGAAAGTGTTTGCCTAGGCAGTGCCGGGTAAAACAGCTAGTTGTAATATAAAGTAAGTAAGTAATAAAAAGTATATTTAACTTATTACTAAATCCCTATAGCTGCTTACAAATTGTATAATTTAAACCAAATTTTGTTTTTGATTTGAAACATGATGAATAAAAAGTAGGTAAACAAATTCCCAGTTTGATGATATTTTAATTCCTACATTATGTAATCTTATTTTATACTTTATAGTCCAACACCAAATGAAGTCCGTCCTAGTTTTTTTAATTTATTATTCGTGTGGTTAACAGCTCAATTTCTGATACAAGAAATATTTTATGAGTTATATTGTTATTAGATACTGAAGAACATTAATAACAAATAAAAAGTGATTTCGAAGAAGTAGGTATCCTCGATAGGGATTCGATCCCCGGATCATGCTCAAATTACAGCCAGATCACTATCGCGACCAGCCACGGCAACGTTAAAAATTTACAAAATACTTTCCGACTTAAACAGAATATTAAAAAAAAGCAAACGTACATTTGAATTGTAGGTACTTATAGCTTCCTTTTTTTGGGAGCTTGGGCAACAGACACCTATGGTTATGAAATTGAAATGTTAAACACTTATATTTGGTAATCACCAAGATGTAGGTAGGGTTTCTGGTCAAGACTTCTCGAAGCATTTAACTAATTATTTAATATATTTCTTTAAATTCACATATTTCTCAAAAATTCTTGATTTCCAGGAATTCCAAGTCAAGAGAATTCTCGAGCTCCGATAAAAAATAAGTCAAGAAATCAGAAAACCTAATTTTATTTATCGACTAGTTATTTTGGACACGATATTAATAATAAAATTATTGTTGTTGGGTTAATTCTTTACATATATTTAATGCAGTTTGTAAAAATTCCTAGAAAAGTCAATTTTAGTATTGGTTACGTATATGTCCGTCCATTCTTCCATCTGAAACTTTGGCATGAATATGGTAGTATGTTTGCCCCAACATGTTAATTATTTTCTTAGAGAAATATTGATAAACCTATATTTGTTTTTGCTATGAGATATAGCACTATGCTGAACATTTACAGCATAAGTAATTAAATATATATTCTCTCAAAATGATAAATCCTGAGCAACTTCTGGTTGTCACGTCATCAAAAATGTATTTAAACTTCAAAAGTTTTTTTTATAAATGAATATAGTAAAAGTATGAACCTCTGTGAATACTGAATGCATATTAAGCTCTAAATAGACAGACATGTTTATTTCCAAATTGCTCTGCGCCTATTTTTAACTCTATATCCAAGCCGAAGAAATAATCTTCTCTACGAGCACTGTATTGAATTATTATTGTGATTGAGTCCAGAGATTATCTGAAAATATAATGAAGGTGATTTTCAGCGTATCCACGGTCGATAACCGTTTCGAATAATGTAGGTAGGTACTGTTAACCTTCATATTTATTATAAAAATTTTCTTAAAAAAAATTGGACCATTTTTATTATTTGGTGCCCTGAAAAATACCAAATAATGTTAATTCTATTGGTGCTGGTACTTTTGGAGTTGGTGCCTTTAACAACAAACTACAACGACACAACTTCAAAATTACTAGCACTAATAGAAATAATATAATTTTGTATTTTTCAGTGGACCAACTAATAAAGTCGGTTGAATTTTTTTATTAAAAATATTTATTTCCCAGTTTTGAGTGAAACATAGTCATGAAAATTGTTGAATGTTCACTAATACCAAAGAAGATAGTACTTATCTTATTTTCCATGTATAGGCTTAGCTTGTACTTGTTATTCATTATTCAGAGATCTCAAAACATCGTTGTGCAGATATACATATTCCGGACTTTACTGCTGTCTGTCTGTCTGAGATTTTCGAGAAAAATTGCCCCCTCCACCACTTCGGGGACGGTTTATGGACGGAACAAGACTTCGGATTTGAGTTTTTCTAAATATGGGTCCATTTCTCAGCTCACTTCTTTTAAATGAAACCGAAATCGTCTAAATCGGAGTACGATTACTATGCAAAACGTTAACATACAACCGAATTGTATAAAGTATATCAAAATTGAACAGGATATAACAGATCATTCATAAGTTCATTTAAATGCAATGCTGGGTACCTAAATTAAGAATTTACACTTCTTCATAATCCCAACAATGTAAACTTAAAGTGTATCTAATGATTTCATCTTCTAGTATCTAGGTATACAGCTTAAGTAATAATATTACGTCCGTTTTTGCTTTTATAGCTTTTGTTTAGCAATGTAGTGTTTTAGTAATGATCTAATTTAAATTATTGCTTAAATTATGTACAAGGAAATCGAAAGCTAATACTGTTATTACCTCGATTTTTTTCAAACGGATCACCCTATATTTTATATCGTAGAAGCAAAGAACCAACAATGATTAGTTTCGGATATATTTTAAGATTTCTAAAAACTTTAGGTATACCTTTTATTTGTCAAAATAAAAATAAGACACTGTATAAAAAACACTTGACAATCAATAAAAAACAATCAATAACTTATCAACTAACTAATATCAAGATAAAATAAACAAAATTAATAAAAATGATGAAAATGGTCGAAGATGATGCAAGTAGGAAACTTTTTTAGACACTCTTCTAACACCCATATCACATATATTGTTTTTTTAAATGAAAATAATTCTGAAAGCTACACAATATTTACCTACAAAAAACTCGCACACACTTTTCTAAATGCCACAATTGATACTATAGTTTGTTTCACGAATGATGGCTAGTGTGTGTAATTATTCACGAGCTACCTACATCACGCTATATGTCTCATGGCATTTCATTATCCAATTCTCTACTACGTTTATCGATCTAAGCTACGACATCAGTATTTCAAGCTTATCTCCTTCTAAGTCAAAGTGATATTAATTTGTATCCTATGTTTCTGCATTATTGTTAATAATAAATCTTTTGTATTAGTACTTATTTATTCAATCTATATTTTCTTCTCCCTATTTATATGAACTTTCTTGAAGCGTATAAAAAAAATGTATATACCTTATTTTATCTCGAATTTTATCTCGTTACGTCACTGATTTACTACCGTCAGTTGAATTGATCCGTTTCTCGTATTTTCAAAAAAGACGCCATCATTCGTGAAACAAACTATACTTGGTTATCTAACCAGTAAATTGTATCTATCTGTCAGGACTTTTAGTCGTCAGGTTGCGGAATATCCAGCAAATTTCAAGATAATTTCAAAATATCAAGGTTAACATTGCTCACAGTTTTATTACATATTTTTTTATATCCATCCAAAAAAGGGAGTCATAAAACTTGGAAACACTAAAAACACACACTGTATGTTTCATCCAGATAGTATTTTCTTTGTTGGAATTGGTTTTTGTTCCCTTTGGTCAAACAAGATATTTGGCGTAGTTTTGATTCTGATAACATATCATACAGACATACAGATAAATGTGATAAATTCTTTAATTTGAAAAGAATGATTCGATAATAACAGAAATCTGATTTGCTAGCCAGATTTGTACATATTTCTTCTTTTGTTTTGTGTACGGGTCTTCTTTTATTGCCGACGATAAGATAGAAACTTCAAAAGAACTGAGCATAGTTGCTAAAATGTTAGGAGTGTTATCACATATAAGGAAAATAAAATCCGATTCCAAACCAGTAATATTTATATATCGATCTGATACCGGAAATATTACGGATCTGTCCAATATTTTCCATTTGTAGAGAATGTATTTATATCAATTCTTTGGCTATAAAGCGGCACTGTAGAATATGAGCCATCATCTACATGCTGTATTCTCTTTAAAGAATTCCGATATACTTACAAAGTTCCTTTGCGAACTTTGAGTAAAACCCTTCACTCTTCGACCGATCTCTATGAAATCCACAAATTCTCATACAGGCACGTATGGAAAGCACTATATATCCTCATGAAGATTTAGTGCTTTCCCGACTGGATGGCAGATGGATCCACTGTGTCGAGCCTCTCCCTTATATGTCATCCTCCAGAAGCTCGCCTCAGGGACTTCGACTTTGATGCTGCTCTATCCGTGTGGCTCTCAAGGATTTGCGCTGTATGCCACATGAATATATGAGAAGAGAAATGCGTCATCCAAACGAGCGTCAAATTCTCAGTTTGACCGAATGTTTAAATATTCAAGGATAAAAACTTATTTCATCCACTTTATCATAGTTCCAGATTGTAAAGTTTGAACTAAAACTATATGACAGAAATTCATTGTATAAATATAGTTTGGAAGTTAATTCAACGCTGCTCAACAAAAGTCTGAAACTATTAGAATTTCTTTATTAGGAAATTGAAAATTATTTGATGCAATAAATGAAAGCGGCCTAATCTAGTTACAGACGATTTTTTGTGAAATTTTCAACAATTCATGTTTCTCTTATAGACCTTCGTAAAGCATTCGACACCGTCCCTTTGCAGAAATAATGGATCGCAATGATAGAATCAGGCATAAATACTGTATATATAAACGCCGAAAAAGTATTGTATACAGAAAACCAAGCGGTTCTTAAGATCAGAAATCAAACCTCTGGGGCTATTACACAAACAAAAGGAGTTAAACAGGGCTCCAACCATGTTTAAAATTCCGCAGTGATGTACAGGAGAAGATATTCCTGTTTAACTTTTCTTGATCATGTAAGAAATAAGACGATCAGAGAAAAAAATGGAAGTTAAAAATACGATAATTCACGATATAGCTGGAGAACAGTCAAACGGTATGGACACCTGCATCGAATAAACGAAGAAAGGATACCATTAAATGTTTGGACACCAACACAAAGAAATAAACGAGGAAGGCTACGAAAAAAAAGCATACGATCATCTGCACTGATATGGAAAGTAGAGAGTTCCATGAAGAAGACTTGAACGATAAAAAATGATGGCGGCTGGGATGCGAGCAGCAACATTAAGTTGCAAAAACTCGCCATACATACATGTATCTCTCCCATAATCGATTATTCTTCTAATTCTCAAATCCACAAACTTGCAATTATTATTGATTCGGTCGTGAATGCCGAACGAAAAACGAACTGCAAGTATCCATCTGTGAGGATGTTTTGGGGCATCTTAGCTCCCGAATGGATGAATCGACTTTAACTTAATTTTTGTTTTTTATGAAAAGTAACTTGAACGAGAATTTTCTCTAGCTAGCTGAGTTTATCATAGGCATCTTTTTTTTGTTTATATCATCCTTGTCCCAACGGGAAAAACAATTTTAATTCAGTTTTTTTTTGTTTGAATGGTGAGTCGATAGTGTTCTTAACTAGTTTTTGTGTAATTGAGTGTAACGTTTGTATCTGTCTATCTGTCTGAGGTAACGTAGCTCTCAAAAGGATGAACCGATTTTGATTCAGGTTTTGTTGTTTGAAAGGTGTTTCAGGGTATTCAAAATATCATAACGATTATAAGACCATGTCTGAAAGTTTAGCTCCCAAAAAACCAATTAGTTCAATGTTAGAACTAGTTTCTTTTCGAAAATATGTTGATAGCACCGTCATAAAAAAATCCTTGTAAATCCGATCCAATCCAAAATATTTCTATGTCAGTCTAGATGCCATTTGAAAGTCAATTGCGTAGTTGTGACAATTAGAAAATTATAAGTGATTGAAACGTGTGAAACTCTTTATTGTTCCACAGTGTTCTTAACTGTATATGTTATCTAGATTGTATATGTTATTTTAATGGGTATGGGTGTACATATTTGCTCAACACCCCTAACTATTGATTGAACGGACTAGTCAATTATGTCTCTTTGAATAATTGGAGACTGCTATGTGAGATATTCTTATTTCAGTATATCATCAGTGGTTGCAAGTCTGGCAACACCTGCACCACACCGTCACCCGCTATCTTCCGATCCAAATGGAAACAACGACTCTGGATATGCACACAGTCAGCAGGATAGTCCGAGAAGGCCGCGAGGACAAGCCCAATTAAAAAAGAACGGAGCTGCTTTAGATACAGAGCTTAGGTGAGATGATATTTAGTTATATTATATGGCTTTTAGAGGCAATAATGAACATATTATCAAAACTGTAAGCTATCCAATATAAGTAAGTTTTCGAAATTACCTCTAAATGTAGAATACGACAACAACGATATATAGGATGTTCCAAGTAACAAATAAACCGATAAAGTCATCTGTCAAACGGGGATGACATATGATGCCAAAAACTTGGATTATATGCGATACGATGAGCAACTGGAAATCGAAGTGTCTCAAATGTGAATTTTCAACAATTCTCTTATTCAAAGAAACCAAAAATCCTAGATAACCAACGGACCAAAATCATCTTTCTAAATAGCTTGTATTTAATGTTCATTTCTTTCGAAATAATATATTCTGAGTTAATGAATAACAAATAATACAGAGCGAGGGTCAGATCATATATTTATACAGATTGGGAATAAAATATAGGGGAATGGATTATAAATTGAGCTACAGAGATGTAGGATGATTTAACTTCCTACTATACCGCCTTGAGCTATAGTATTTCCACACATTGTCCGATCAGCAATTAGTAATCATCAAAGACATTAACATGCATGAGCATTTTGATTATTGATGGTTTCTGACTTCTCTTTGAATAATATATGAACCTACAATTAGTGGAGACAAAAAAGTAACAATGTATGGGTAGTATAAAACGAGGATATCAAAAGTACTGTGACCGGAAAAATGCATACTTATACCTCCCTAATAATGTACATAACATCTAAAACAAATTAAGATCACCAACCATGTAGCGTTGAGGATGTTCTGCTCTCAAAATGTGATCTCTTGACCTTAAATAACATTGAGCCATATAGATACAATTTTGACGTTATTGGGTAGCATTCCAGTGTTAAATCAGAACCCATTTAGTCCCTACAATGTTCGCTTGAGTATCACTTATCGGATTGGAAATATATATTGAATGTGCGTAGACGCACAATAAGCCTATATTCAAAGGATACATTTTTTGTGTGAGCAGTTTATAACTTGATTACACACTGAGAACGTGGGTTAGATTGATTTTATTGCTTTGTGTTTTCAAGGAATCTTTGTATCGATTTTACCAATCTTATATCTATACATGGTGAGCTTTTAGTGTGTCCACGGTAGATAATTCCATTTTAATAGAGGATGTCAGAGAAAGTTGAATCTATAAAAAAATTGAAGGCAGATGCTCTTAACCTTCATATTTTGAAATTAACTAGAAATCTACAGGATGGTGACACATCATTTTTATATTTTTCTCAATCTAACATTCTGAATTTTGATTTCAATTTTACATTTCTTCGCGATACCAACATTGTAAAATTATACTGTATTATACAGGGGCTTTCAAGAGATTTGATCGATCTTATCAGAAAATAGTAGTGATTTCAACTTCCTGTATATTACTTGAACAATAATATGAAATAGAAAACCTCTCTCGTGAAAAATAGCAGCACCAAAACGGTTGCCACAAAATATCTGATAACAATTTCTTGACATAAATGACTTAGTTTCAAATGTAATTTTTGTAGTTTTATAATCAAAATTAATTAGGATTAATTCACAAAAACGTTCCGAATTAATCCAAATTATTTTTATTATACAACATTAAATAACTGAAAACAAGATAGGTATACAAGCAAAAAAAATCGTTATATTTTTATTTAAGCCAGATCATTTTGGGATTGTGAGAAAGTGTAGATTCTGATTTTACATTAAAATACCGGGCGTTCCATTGAAAAAACATAAGAATGAACTGTTACCATGTTGGGGAACATCCTGTACAGGTCTTGTTAATTTAAATACTTACAGGCGTATTCATTATCCACTCTTAGTTCGGTACTAGCTAGAATCGTATTAAAATAAAAAACAAAACACTATCCTACCTGACATAAGAGTCATAAACCTAATATAATGTTAGACCACCGCACTTAATTTAGGACAGTACAAAGTTTCGATTATGAATACGCCTGATGACTTTCAACCGTACCTACCTATGATTTTAAATACAGGGTGGCCCATCGAAAACAGTCTAGCAAGGTTTACGGGTTTGTATTTGAAAATAAAAAAAGGGAATATTGAAAATACGGTGAGAAATGAGGCAGCACAAGTCAAATTAGTATTAGCACTAAACTTTTTGATGTAATGGGAGTTAAGCGGACCACTGGACAGTGAATTCTAAATGATAATTAAATTCAGCTTCTTCGCGAATTGAATGAAGATGATAATGAACGTCATTTACAATTTTGTGAAGTAATGATCGAACAAATTAGAAATAATTCCAACTACCTTTTTAATGTTTGTTTCTCAGACGTGTGTAAATGTTTTCTTAATGACACTTTCAATCGACATAATTGTCGTTACTGGTCCAACACGAATTCAAGGATCTACCATGGGGTCCATACTCAAAATCCTGTAAAATTGAACGTGTGGACTGGTATTCATCTTCTTGGGTATCTTCCTATTTTGTACACTTTCCGTTTTAGACTTGAACTTTCACAAGACTTTCTCTTTGTTGTGTTTCTCATGCCTTGAATCTCAAGAATTGACATTCTTGTAGTGTAACCGAAAAAGATGATTTTATTTGTTCATCCAGTCTTTAGCTAGGTTCATGCTCTGGATTCTTGAACTTGTTGCGTTAGGATCCGTTTCCGCATTATTGGTTAAGTCTGTCGATAAATCAGCTACGTTACATGGAATGGATCTGGGAAACATATTTTCAGAGTCGTCAAGGTTAATTGGTAGTTCGGCGGTTAGGTACATCACATGCTAAGATATATAGATCTGAGAAAACTTCTGGATAAAATTGGAAATATTTCAGTTTTGCGGAACCCGTTTATTCCATTTGTAGGTATACAAGCCTTTAATTAGCACTCACAAAATATTTTGCTTATTTGAAACACTGTCAGAGCTCGAACAGGATAACAATTTAACAATTTTTCTAATGCCTGGAATTATTTTTCGGTTGGTTTTCCTCTGTAATGTACATTAATGCATTAAGTCACATACTTGGCATTCTAGAATAGCAAAAAATAAGAATGATTTCAAAACACCTTAGTATGATTTGAGAGTTGCTAAGAACTATTTGGCAAAATGATCCCCTCCTCAAAGCAGGATCATTTTGCCCCGCTTCTGGATGATGCTCTTACCCCAATACTGACATCACATCAATCACTTCTTGTTCATTATAAATTTAGTTGCAAACATTAATGGAAAACGAATATTACATACTCACATGGCAGATCTTGCTTAACGAAACATGGCAAAATTATTTTTTATTCTATTTACGTCGTTCGGAAACAGTACACAGCAAACCAAATTCCTTAATACATAAATGTAAGAAACACAACTTCAATCATCACATGTTATTTTGGAACTGAATCATGATTTCCATTGTTCCCTATCAACGTATCTTCTGATGCAGTACCTACTGCCAAAATTAGAATTATTTCACACCAAAATGGACGTTACAAATCGAGGGATCATTAAAACCCGACGTTATTATTTTGCCCCACTTTCTCCTACATTTATTATTTTAGATTTTTAGATATCCACTTATTTTTCGTAGACACACTAAGAACTCATCCTGTATATAAGCATTAATTTATTATTAATTGTAGCAATGATATTTATCAGTTAAATAATTCAAAACACATAAGGTATATGAAATGACAAGTTTGACATTAATCTAATTAAATACACGTAGGTATGCTCTTTTCTACAGAAACATGTCTTGTTCTTGAATAACTTTTTATAATTTTTTTCATTTTTATGTTCAGAGCCTAACAAAGTTATATTCCGTGATTAATTCAAGAGAATTGCCAATTACTCAAATTCTGCAACATTTTCCCTAGAAGCCGCTTTTTTACTGTGTGTTTCACAACGAATTTTCCAATTTTCTCATTTCCTAACTTTGAAGTATGTACCTCTTATTGCTTTCATATTTGGTCCAAAAGTTTGAATGAACAATTTTTTCATCTCTCCCATTATTTGAGCGACATTAATAAGTTAAAAGAATTCGTGGTAATTTTGATAAGGAATTTCTATAAAAAAAATACCTATTTTATTACAGTATAAAATTGCTGAATAAAAAATCGCAGACTACTTTTCCACTTTGAATAGAATAGAAATTTAGGAAATTGCTTATTAAACATGTGACATTCTAAAGTTTATAGGGATTTTAAATTTGTATGATACGCAATAGTCTTTTGAGCAAACATGCAAAAATATCTTGGTATCTGCAAAATTGAATTAAGTCATAATAATACTTGTTTTCATTTGTAAACTCCTGTTCAGTATGTCTGTCTTATAAACGGGCATACATAATTTCCCAGTTAAATTTAAACTTTTTTTGTATGAGATGACAAATTTTACTTTTTTCTTTCAAGCGACCCAAGAGTTAGGTTTTACTTTAATCAATATCTTGAACGTTTTTATAGAAAATCTTATTTTATTAACAACATGTCCGATAGGTACATACCAACAATCAAAATGTAATTAAAAGTCAATTTATTGAATAGATTATCATTAAATGTATTGCACTTTGAGCTAAATTACATTTTCTGAAATTGTCTCTGAACATTTCCGTTTTAGTCGATATAATAAATATGTGGTGATCATTACCAATAGCTATAGCAGATGTAATTATAAGATTCAACAAGTCGTTCCTGTTATCCACAAGAGATCGATAAACTGAATTTGTAAGATGGCTCAAAAGAAAACAATCAAGATCATAGAAAAGCACATCACGGTCAATCCACCAGTTGGGAAATATAATATTTAAATAATATACATCCTGTTTCGAATTTTCACGTGAAACTTTTCTATCAATAGATATTCTAACACATTTCTTGATAATTTATAATCAATTGTCTTTTTATGGCGTTTTCATCGTTGTTAGGTATGTACCGTAAAATGTGATCTTCTTCAAAACGATACAAGTTATCGATTAAAGTAAAGTAGGTACCTAACTATATCTTTTTTAGCAAAAATACAACTTTATCAATTCACTCAAAAATCTTTAAATTTAACCGGGATTTTTTTATGATCCTGTGTAAGATAGACATACGGAACCAAAGTAAGCATATAAGTTCTAAAAATGCATTACTAAGAGTTAATATAATTACCAAATACTAAGTGACACATTTGACTGTAGTTTTTCTTGCAGGACGGTGGCGACCATAAATTCGGTTAGCGGCACCCCAGGCTCGACAGGATCAAAAAAGGAGAAAAAAGCAACGGCTGCTGCCCGTTTCACTATCTATAAGGTCAACAAGGCCAGCAGGAAGAAACGGGAGAAGTCTTCAGCGAAAAAAGAACGCAAGGCAACTAAGACTCTGGCCATTGTACTTGGTAAGAGTGATAATATAATAAACATTAGGATGAGGGCTCCGACTTAACATAACCTAGTAATGAAAATTATAAGACAATGTGAGGCTCCAAGCAAAAGTAAGTCTTCAATCAGGTTAATTAGTTATTATTTCAGATAGGTACAAGTATGAATTCATTATTGGTTTTCGTGGCACATCCGCCAAAACATGTATTTACGAAAATAATTGTACTTTTCTCATTGACGGCTTTTCTATAATACTGCTATCGATGAGCTATATATATCTGAAGCCAAGGCAGTTAAAATGAGATTCGATTTCAATAGATTTCTTCTAAATTTCAGTCTTAAGTTATTTTTTTGATTATCAGAAATTCATGTTATTCATTATCATGTTTTATCGCAAACCTTTCTTATTGCAGGTGTTTTCCTGATATGCTGGCTTCCATTCTTCACCTGCAACATTATCGATGCCATGTGCAGCAAGCTGAACCTCACCTGTCAACCAGGTATGGCAGTCTTCTTGCTGACCACGTGGCTTGGCTACATGAATAGTTTCGTCAATCCCGTCATCTATACCATCTTCAATCCAGAGTTCAGGAAAGCCTTCAAGAAGCTTATGTTTATGGGGCCCTAAATGTGTATCTACAATTAGAAGAGCTGGGCGAGTGAAAAGGGTCCATTTCGCATTTGTAAGAACTTCTTAACATATTTTCTGTTAGCAACGTTTTAATAGTTTGAAATACTCAATATAATACATATCGTTTCCTTTAAATTTGAGGAAAGTGAGCAATTCTTTGATATCCAATGCTTCCAAGTAATTTTTTCTTTACTCTCTACTTTTGCAAAGTTAATAAGTTCTTCAGTTCAATTCAGGTCACTTACACAAATGATTTGAGGAAATAACTTGAAGAATAATTTATTACCCTTATGGGACAATCACCAACAGAAAAGATTTGACCTGCTGCTATTCAATGGTGCTTTTGGAAATGAAATTCACACAAATGACTATACAGGGTGATCCTCCTCCTCTTCTCACTAACTCACTGGATCGTCCGATTGTGAAAAATCTACTGGCTGTCCCATTATCCATTAGCCATTGGAGTACCTGTCTCTATATATTACCTATTTGCAAACGAATAAAGTTGAAATTTGGTTATGGTATGGTATAAGCAACCAAAAATCTTTTTTTTTAAATCAACGTGCCGCCACTTCCTGTTCAAATGATACCCTGTATAACGTATACTGTATATTTTTCTATTTTTTAATTTTTCATAATATTCCCTATATAATGGAGTATTGCAAGGTAGCTTTCCCTTTTATATTGATAGGAAAATAGCATTTTCAGTATTTATTTTACGAAAACTATAGCGTGCCATGAACGCTGCAAAATAATAGATACCTAGTACTTGTCAGTTTGAGAGTATCTAATTATTACTGAATGATTACCACGGTGCGGTGCATTTAGTTCGTATTTGAATTCATTAAAGTGTAAAAATTTCAGTAATTTGAATAGTTTCATTGATTCAAAAAAATCAGATACGATTCTGGAGAGTGTCAAAGAAACCGGCGAAAAGCTTTACAGGTATATTCACAGCGATAACCTTAACGGCGTATGCAAAGTTCCATTCGCTGCAACAAATTGGCCTCTAATTTAGCGGCATGTGGTTCATTTATTAAAAAGCGGACTGTTTTTAAAGGAAAAACCGCTACCGATGATGTAAAGTACTGTAGTATTGGGACGAGTAGGTACACGTAAGTCCCCATATTTCTTTTAGACAAATAGAAAACGAAACACCCATTTTATAAAGTTCCTCTACTAAAAATGATCAAAATCCATCCTTTTGAAACACATTTGCACCAAGGTCTATAGCCAAGGGATGCTCAAAGACGACTTGAGTTTGTTGCCTGAGTAACTCAGGCGCAGAAGATGAAATCTTAAGATATTGTGTTCTGATGAAAGCCGCTTTTATAATAATGGAATGCTAAATCGCCGTAACTGCCACTATTGGACTGCGGAAAATCCACAATGGATAAGGGAAACTCATTTTCAGCATATCTGGGAATTAATGTATGGTGTGGTATAGATTTTTCGAAGGTAACTAAATTCCCAGACATATTTACGATTTCTCGAAAATGAGTTACCAGTTTACCTTGAAAATTTCCCTCCAGACGTAAGGCGAGATATGTATCTACAGCAAGATGGGGCACCCGCACACAATGCTCAGATTGTGATATTTTATCTACACGAAACTTTTCGAGGAAGATGGATCGACACAAATGGAGCAATAAATTGGCCTGCAAGGTCTCCAGACCTTACTCTATTAGATTACTTTTTGATGGGATGTTTGAAAGATCGAGTTTATGCAACTCTACATAGGGACCTTGAACAATTGAAAACAAGGATCAGAAATGTATGCAGGTGATTTAATGCTATGGTATTACGAGCAGAAATTTCCCGTGAAATGATTTGTCGAGCTGAAGCTTGTCTAGAAGCTGACGGGGGTCACTTTGAGCATCGTCTATAGATAGAGTTTATGGTTATTGGTCATTTGAATTCAATAAGAAAATTAAAATTTATTTAAAATTAAAATTTTTTTTTTTCTATAATTATAATCATAATTAACGAATACTAAAAATGTTATTCATTTGACAATTTAGAAGGAATAGCTATCTTTCAATACGTCATTGGATAGGGAATATTATGAAAAATTCAAAAACAGAAAAATATACCCAAGGTACCATTTGAAAATAAAAACTCATTATCAATTCCGGTTGAACCGGAAGTGGTGGCATGTTGAGTTTTCAAAAAATAAAGATTTTTTGTTTCTTATGCCATATACCAAATTTTACTTTTATTGGTTTGCAAATACTACAGATAATCCATTGGCTACTGGATACTGGGACACCCGGTATGTGTACTTATAAAAACAATGAAAATTTGATGAATTATTTAATGAGATCACTATTAATACTCACTGTCATAAATATGTTTAGGTTAATTCCACTTCCAATTATATCGGAGTACATGGAAACTTTGTTATTTTGAATGAAATTCCTACGTACAATTCTACGAACATTTCAGGTATAATGTCCTTTACCTAAGTCCTACCTAACCTAACATTTTCAACATATTTTATATTGAAAATTTATGATGAAAATTTATTATGAAAATAATATGAAAACTAATACATACATAATTTGAGATACCATTTATCTTGTATAATTATCATATTCCTCACCTAACTGAGTAAACAGCTTTAGGTATGTGACCAAACAACAAATTAATTCTAATATACTGCTGGAATGCAGAATGTAGAAAATGCTGTGTTTCTATCCAAAACATAATTTTCAATTTTCTTTTTAGGAAGCGCTATTACTATTTAATTTAAGTCAGTTATTTGTTGAAAAAAACGAGGTCATAGTTGGTATTTGTATGAAATTTTGATAGTGGTTACTACAAAATGATCACAACAGAAAAAAAAACAATTTTTAGATGAAGGTTCCTTATTTTCTAGTCTTTCCATATTCAATAGTAAATATATTGGATTAAAAGACCCCCGACAATAACACTAACTAAGAACACTCTGGATCATTTCATCTGTCAAACATATAAATCAAAATTGGTTCATCCGTTTGAAACGTACGTTACCTCAGACAGACAGACATAGGTACTAGTTAAACTTAATAAAAAAACCTAACTAGCAACACTCTCGATCAAGTTACCTATGTTGTCACAGATAGATACCCACAACAAACTCAATGGGCTAGAGAACACTCTCGCTCAAGTCCACTTTCAAACGATTAAAGAAACTAAATTATAATCTATCCATCCGTATGGGAGCTATAATGCCATAGACATTCTCACAGACAAAGACATCAAACCGATGTATTTCCGTCGGTGGTTAAAAATAAGATCATCTTGATATTGTCTATTCTGAGACTCATTTGCTCCGGTAATTGTTGGAACATTTGTCTATTAGAGACTCTTGTTAGTTGTATCTAAATTGGGCTATGATTTTATTCGAAAATAATATCAAAAGTATCAACAAAAGTCAAACAAATATCACAAAAATGTAGATATTACAGTTGTTTGTTGTACTTGTTGTAAATTACATTCATGCTGGGAAGACTGAATACTCAATACTTTTCACTTTTGAAGACAATTACGGATTTTCTAATGGCAAACTTTTACACATCTTAACATTCTCAGATGCAAAAATGATAAATTATACCAACTAATTGTATATGTTATCAATTTTCGGAAAAACAACTTTATATTAAGCGCTATTTGTATTGCTCGATATAGTAGAATATAATAAAAAACGTGTGCTCACATTCCAAAATAAATATCTTACAAAAAATTGGACCGACATTATTAGTTGGTGCACTGAAAAATACAAAATAACTTTATTTCTATAAGTTCAGTTAATTGTGAAGTTGTGTAGTTGCAGTTAGATTGATAACATTTGGCACCAACTTCACAAGTACCAGCACCAATAGAATTAAAATTATCTTGTATTTTCAGTGCACCAGCTAATAACATCGGTCCAATTTTTTGTAAAAAATATTAATTTCACACTTTTGAGTGTGACATTAAATCGTTGAACGTTCACTAATACCTATGAAGATTGTACTTATCCTATTATCTATGAATATTCTTTGCTTGTAGTTTTAACCCGGAAACCGTAACTCTAAGGAAAAACTGTTCAGATTTTGAATTTACGTTTTTATGTCCTCTTTCAAATGAATAAAAAATCATCAAAATCAGAGTACGATTACTAAATAAGCGGCGCGCACAAACCAAAAAAAGCACACAGTCGAATTGTATACCTCCTTCTTACGGGGTTCGTCGGTCAAAAAATGGCTCCTGACAATTTTGTGATTTTTTATGAGATTAATCTGTACTAATAATTATCTAAATATACCTTTAACGTATTTTCAACAAGAAAGCAAAACCAATCTAAATAGCAAAACCTTCCTGATAAGAATAAATTAATAATTATGTTTTGGCCTGTAAACGTCATTTTTCATACAAAAAAATTTAAATTTTCTACCTACTAGGAATGTCAAAGAAATGGTTAAAATTAAGTTTAGGAAATAATACATGAAATGCTTTTAGAATTGTACGAAGAATTCAGTGATATAAAAGGCATTTCAATTCAAATACATAACAAAATTGGCATAATTGGAAGTGCCGATTATCTCAAAATATTGTATATAATATGACCTCAGTATAACACCGAATTTTTATTTTTATTTATAATTATATACTTTCCACAATCGATAGATGTGTAGAATAATACATCAGGGTGACTGAAGAAAGGTCAGACATATAAATCGTAAAATGTCTATTTTTCTTATAATATTTCAAGATATATCCTCACATCTTTTGTTCTTCCAGAAGTGCTCTGACCTGATGGGAAAATATACACAATTTTTTTATCATGTGCGAAATGGTCCTTTTTTCTAATACCCATCATAAACTGAGGTACCTATTTATTTGCTCAAAGGTCTTTATACACTGTATTTCACATAATCAAACTCTCAGAACCATTTCCCAGGACAGAATAAAGTTTTTCGAAGCAACCATTCGAGGTAATATCAACGACTCCCAACATTAAATGATCATCAAAATTCATATATCGTATCTTTTTATATGATTCGCATGTTTACAACACAGCGTTCCACTTAATTCAGAAATTTGTTATGCCGACAGGTCAACGCTTGGCCCGTAAAATATATTTTAGTATTTTCAGTTATGGCACAATGTCAAATATAACTTATATATAGTATTTTCGGCAATAAACTGGAGTGATATTTAAATTGCTGACTGCAGTAAGAACTTTTATGACATCAATGCTGAAATTGCCACTGGAATATCACCATTAGATTTCGCAGTAAGAGGTTTCGTATTGCATTGGTTTTTCTACAACTGCAGTTATGGAAAAGGAAGGTGCATGTATGTATGCATTCCCACTTTACGTGAACTTGTTATCACTATACAGATAGCATTTGCTATATAATGTTTGAATCTCTATAGAAATAGAATAGAAATTTATGGAACCTTCAATTGACATATTTGTATTTACATTCTCATCAATTTATTTTCATATTCTATATGAGAAATTGCCGTGAATACACAGGGAGAATTTCATATTCTTGCGAATATTAAAAGCTGCGATTCAACATAACTTATTTTATGGATATACACTATTTAAATTTCCAAATTCAAGAAAAAAATACCACATCGTAGACAATTAGTAAAGAAATATATGTAGGTACTCAATTTTCTTGCTTTTCAATTTAATTGATTCGCGCATTTCATGATTTTCCAAAAATTGCCTCCTTATGGCAAAGAGAATAGAATAGGTAAATTTAAAACTCTATAAGTATAAGGTGTTTTTGAGACGTGGATTGTCGAAATGATAGGTACATATTTATTTTCAAGTCTAAGACGATGGACATGACAAAATTAAAATCCTAAAGTGGGAAAACGCGGGTTCAGTGTTTGTATTGAGAAATAACTTTTTTTGTAACGTAATTTGTAGGTGATTGCGCTGATTACCTCGCGGGTATTTGCTAGTATTCTAATAAACAATTATGTTTATCAGTTAAAATATCCTGCATTGATATCAACATTCAAGGAAATTATATATTCATCACATCACAATTTACAACTATGTGCGTATATAATTACCTAATCAAATAATATAGTTTCAGTAACTTTAATTATCAAGTTCAAGTAATGTCAAATTCAATACCGCACTATTATACAGATTTGCAATTTCTTGAGAAAATCATCAGCACGGTGAATTGGGACTTTATTGAAGGCGCGAGCACTGCTTGCAAGTGTTGCCTAAAATTCACCAACTCCATGGGTAGGTATTATTATCGGTCGAGCACAATTATTACGAAAGTTTTCACTGGGATATTCCCTATTAGTTTACTACGTGCATATTCCTGAACGTTACGTGGCTTAGAAACTGGTATGTTTCTCCAAGATTGTACAAATGAATTTGGGAAAATTATAGCTCCTGTCTTATTGAACGAGAATTTCTCTCGGAAATGTTGTTTAGGATTATATGAAATAATTTCATTATTTTACAAAATCTGTAAACATAATAAATCCCAGCAAAAGCGAAAATGTCAAAGAAAGCCAAGTTTGTGAGACAAAACTTCACGATAAATAATTGTATAGGAATTTCATCAGCGAAATAAATGAGATCTAAAGTGATATCAAGTTCGTTCTAAGCTCCCTAAGCCACTTCAGAACCAAATTTGCTACTTGATAGTGCAACTTGCCTAAGAATATGACAAATTTTCCTTCATAGCAACTGCAGTATGTTAGGAGCAGTGATTCGTGGAACTTTGAAAGAACTTGGTATCCAGTTAGGTTAGTTAGTACTAATTTTGTCCTTCTGGGATGTTTTTGTTTACAAAAACAGCCAAAAATAGTTTCTCAACAACAGATGTTATTAAATCAGAAATAATTCAATTACATAAGTCAAAAGAATAAACAACTTCATGCTTTTATTATTCCATTTACCTTGTATCGTAATCGTTAAATGGGGATTCCTCTTGAACTTTGATAAATATGACTATTTCAACTTGCATTATTGCTCGTCTATATTTTATCAGCACACATAAATCAAGTTTCAAATGGCGGTATGAAGATTACTGGGACGATCTCGTCAAAAGTAGTCGTTTAAAATTAAATGACACGAAAGCCCATTTGAGCATTCCATCTTCAAATGCCATTGGGGACTTTATAATTTATAATATAAATGGAATTGCTTATATAACCGTGGCAATTTTAATATTCTCTGACCTCACCTCAACTACTGAGGGCGATGAAAACAGCGACTTGGAAAAGTCGTAAATACATATATTATGTTTTATTTGTTCGGAACTTTACAACACAAGTATAACTAGCGATCATGGAAACATATATGCGTCATTTGAAATAGTACAGTTTTATATTATTTGACTATGCTGAGTTTATTTTAACTACCTTTGTATTGATTGAGGAGAAGCAATCAAAAACTTCTAAGCTATAATTTTTACTAAGGATGTTGGCGTGTGACTGAAATCATTAACGACTTACAAAAAATAAGCTGTAACTATTATGGATCTTATTCAGCGAGGCAATATTTATCACTTTGGACGAAATAGGTGTTCGTATTTCAAGCATAACAGTTTTATCATCGAAATACGGTGCTTCATAGGGTGTATGATATACAAGTATGACTCTATTAACTACTTGTGAGTATTTACTTCCGATCACTTATCAGTAAACAATTGCACTCATAAGGACCCGTGTACATCATTTAGAAGAGAGATATACTTTTTGAACGACGAACCCCGAACGGAGAAAGTATGACTGTCTGCTTTCTTTTTTTGTTCGTGCGCGCGTTTTATATAGTACCTAAACCTACTCCGATTTTGATGGTTTTTGACTCATTTGAAAGACTTGACTTGAGAAATGGTCCCATATTCATAAAAAACGCAAATCTGAAACCCCTTCCCTCCGAGAACCGACCCGAAGGGGGTGGAGGGCAAATTTTCTCGAAAATACGAGATAGCAGAATTAAAAATACCAAAATATGCGGAAACATTTACTTTCGAATTTCTGCGATGTTGAAATTTGAAATATGTGTGTGTATTTTCGCTACATGGAAGAGGCATTTTCTTTCGAAAATTGAAAATCTGAGAATGTAAAATTAATGACCCCAGTATTTGAGGCAACAATTATATTGAAATATTTTTCCATAGAGTTACGGGTCTCGAGTTAAGAAATTAAAAATTAAAAAAATTGCTCTATTGTTCGAGTTTCTGTTCCTAGTTCCAGTGCCGTCAAATGATTAAATGTCTCTAAGTAGATTACGTAACTTTTCCGAGAAAAATAAGTCACTTTTTCATAATTTATGACAATTCAATAATCCTCAAATTACTTTTATCATATTGTTATCAGTTACGTGGAATATCCTGCTGTTTGGTGTTTCTCGTGAAAAGGAAATGCAACACCAACTTTTTGGGATTTTCTTCTATATTACTTACTTATCGAGAATTTCTTAAAGATTAATAGTAACAAAAAAGTCAATATGTGTCATTCAATAGAAATATGGAGTGTCCAGTTACAAATTTGGGAATCGGCATTGCATCCGGTCAAACCGGAATTCCTAAATTGTTCCAAAAATGATCAGTTATGTACTCAATCCACAGTTTATATCTACCAAACAAATTTCATATGGATTTCTTTGGAAATAATTGCCCAGTTTCCTTCTTCTTCTTTAGGTGCCTATTCGTTCCGAATATTGGCGATCATCCTGGATATGATAACTTTATTCACGGCTGTTCTGAATAATTCGGTGGTAGTTTTTGAGAACCATGTCCTTTTCAGTTTTAAGTTTTTAAGCCATGAAATTCTTCTTCTCCCTGGTTCCCTCTTACCATATACCTACTTTCCCTTGAGGAACAGATTTTAAAAGGCGGTATTTACTTTCGTTCGTCATAATGTGCCCAAGGTATTCAAGTTCTCTTCTCTTGATGGTGTTCATTATTTCAAAGCTTTTATTCATTCGTTCTAGCACTGCCTTGTTGGTCACTCGGTCTACCCAAGAGATCCTCAATATTCGCTTATAGAGCCACATTTCGAAGGCCTCAAGTCTTCTTTCTGTTGCCTCGGTTAGTGTCCATGATTCCATACCATAATAAAGTATTGAGAAAATGTAGCACCTGAGAAGTCTGATTTTAATATTCATGTTGAGACTGTGACTTAGTTTAGCCATTTAATTGAAGGCAGCTCTTGCTTTCTCTATTCTAAGCCTTATCTCCTGCGAATGATTCCAATCCTCATTAATCATGGTTCCCAGGTAGGCGAACTGTAATACCCTCTCTATAGGTGCATCGTTGATCATTATGCCATACCTTCTACCTATTTATTTACTAATTACCATGAATTTAGTTTTTCTAATGTTAATTTCTAAGCCATATTGATTGCTGATGTCTGTTATCCTATTCATTAGCTCTTGTAAGCTGTTAATGCTATCAGTAAATAGCACAGTATCATCTGCGTATCAGATGTTGTTCAACCACTCCCCATTCAAAAGGATTCCTATGTTGGTATTCTCAAGGGCTTCCCTGAAGATTTCTTCGGAGTAGAGATTGAATATGAGTGGCGAAAGAACCTTGTCTAACGCCTCGAAGAATGTTGACTGCGTCTGTTTTGTCCTCCATACTCAACTTAACAGTGGCTGACCGATTCCAGTATAGGTTCCTGATAATCCTGAGATCTTTATCATCCTTTCCAGTATTTTTCAAAACCTCCATCATCTTTTTATGCTTTATTTTGTCGAACGCCTTTCGATAGTCGATAAAACATGCGAAGATATCACAATTCATATCCCTACATCTTTGGAATAATACTTGCAAACAGAACAGGGTATCTCTTGTACCCACACCCTTCATGAATCCAAATTTTGTATCTGTTACTCTCTCTTCGCATAACTTATAGATTCTCCGGTGGATAATTTTAAGAAAAAGCTTTAGCGAGTGACTCATGAGGCTAATAGTCCTATAGTCATCACATGTTTTGGCTCCTTGTTTTTTGGGTAGTACTATAAAATCTGAGGTCAGCCATTCTTTTGGGATGTTTCCAGTATGGTAGATGTTATTGAATATTCCAGTCAAGAATTTGATGGATTCGTCATCAAGAACTTTGAAGAATTGTGTATGTATCCCATCTGGTCCCGGTGTTGTTCCTTCTCTTAAAGTGTCAATAGCGGCTCTTACTTCATCTGTCATGATGTTCCCAGTTCCCTACATTTACCCAATTATGTGCATTTACACTTAGTGTTATAGATTGTGTGACTGATATGTAATTTATGTTTTTCCTATCAATTCTTAGAGTTCCGTACACAGAGTCCATATATAATCAGTCTGAAAAATATTGAATATTTAGTACTTATACAAAGTTAGAATATCATACGTGATCGTATAGCATAACTAGACAAATGCTGTGAAGTAGAGAACTTCCTCCAAGTGAGTCCAACTTGATTGATTCTTTTCATTCGTACTTTTCTCGTGTTATGGCCTGATTATTAAAATTCTTTAGCTCTATTTACTGCGTATCATTTCCTTTTATATCATAATCGTTAAACTTCAAGAGCTGTCATTACAATATCTCTATTTTATAATATTTCAGAGTTTCATGAATCATTCCAAAAGTTTTAAGTAGGTGTCACATGAACGAATGAATGAATATGTATTTATGCAAAAGGACAGATAAATTTTGAATCTCAAGAGGCCAGCAAACTCTCCAGCCAAATCTGCATACCGAATCTCTGAATCTCTGAAATGGAGTGAATGCATAATAATTGTAATTGAGATCTTTCTTATAAAAACTTGAATCAGACGAGTGAAAAAGTATACCTAATACTGGATAGATGAATACTGTAGGAAGAAGAACATAATAAGTATTTTATATTGAATCTACCTCTATTGTAAAATAAAATAACAATATATATAATTCAAATGGCGCCTCGGTAAGTGATGACAGTATTTAAATAAAGTTTTAAAAAAATGTCTTATTCTATCTCTCTATGCAATAATTATTCAAATAGATAAATAGTTATTTTTTCAAGTATACAAGGTCCTTCTTTATCTTCTTCTTCTAGAAGGCGTATCTCCTGTTTAGTTCTGGTATTCTTTGCATGTATTAGGAATTCCTATAAAGTTGAGTACCAGCTGTCTCGCCATCGTTTTAGTGCTCGGTCTATAGATCTTTCTCTCTGTGGTGTGTCATTTCGTAATGTCTTGGCTATTTTGTCGTGAGTCATTCGGTTAACATGCACGTTCCGTTCTCATCTTCTATTTCTTATCCATCTGACTACGTCCTCTTGTTTTCTGTGTTTTCTTTGACTATCGTTTAATGTGTATCCCGTTATCATTCTTAAATTTTTCATTTCAATTACTTTAGATCTTGCTGTTACTGTTACTGATGTTTCAGATCTTGTTTCGGTACCATGTTATGTTATCACTTATCGTACGTATGTTTTTTATATTCTTGACATCAAACATCTACTTGTGTTAATTTTTTTAAGATTATATATTAGAAATATTCTGATATTGCAGCAACTTAGTTGACTTGCTTTCTTACTTCATCATCAAGAATCCCTGAGCTTGTAACCTTGCCTCCAAGGTATTCGATTGACATGATTTAGTCAATTGTGGTATCTTGTATTTCTAATACTCAACGCAAAAGTTACTTTGCTATAGTCATACATTTGATCTCCATATGATTATTTTATGTATTCCTATTCGATATCCTAGTCCAGCGCTCTTTACGGCTCTTAATAACACATCCATAATTGTAATAAATAACAAAGGGCTAACACTGTTGGCGAATACCAGATGTGGTTCGGAGATACTGCGTTAAGTTACGGATATAGCGAACCTGCCTCCACAACCAGCTTAAATGCAACAAGCGAGCAGGAGAAAATTAACCACGTCAATATGTATAAACACGATATTTTTTCGCTTGGAATCGGGCGCAGTATACCCGTAGTAGTGAAGTTTGTTCTTATTTGTATTGGTGTGCTTATGTATAGGTCCATAATAAGAATAGAGGATTTATCAGGAACAAATGGAAATATGGACATGTCTAAGAAACCAGAAAAGCTCAAACGATCAAGTCAGAATTCCATTTATTTCAGCTATAGTTTGATTAATGGTTATTTTGGAAATAGAAAAAAATATTGCAAGACTATCAAAACTAAGCAAATGAAAACTTAACAGGGTAATTTTGAAAACGTTTTTCCAAATAACAATTTCCAAGACGGGACCCAAGGGATAAATTACTACATAGATGAAATTCTGAATGCTACAGCGTTTATTATAGGTTAGCAAATCATCGTTCAATAAAACTGACTAATAGTTTAAATTATAAAAGCCCAAATAAGTGTGTGATGCTATTTTTGCAAGATTGTTAGTTTATAACTAAAAAGTAGTCAAGAAGTAACTGAACAAATAAAAATCGCTCGTGAACATTTGAGATGATTTAGCTTATTTCGGCGTCTTGTACAACTTCTTAAGATATTTCCATGTCTTTCCTGTATGTATGAAATTCCGCAATAAATCAATAACAATAAATCAGCACCTATCTCTTTGTAGTATATATGAGAAATAAATGAAATAATAGTAGTACTCACATGACTTGCATAGTGGAAAACAAATATCCAGTGGCAAAAGAGAATTATTAGAGAAGAGTTTAGCTGTTGAACAATAATCAAATAATATAATTATTCTGAAAAATATATGAATACACCTCAAAAATAACAAACTAAACAATATTTTGATTTCGAAGACAGAACTTTAAAAATTAAAATAACAAAAGACGCTAAACATAACAAAATCAATATTTTTTATACAGGTTGCTCTTTCAAAGAAATAATATCGAGTAGTAAGGGATGAGAACAGTTAGTTGTGAGGTTACATTTAAATTCGAATTCTACTATAATTATCTCATAGACATGCTCATTGAAGGCAATTAGCATACTCTCTGAAATCGGTTTCGGATTTGCTGTTGCATCAAATCTTATATAATCATCGGTGAATCTGTTAATCGGGCAATTTTTGAATAACTCGACCGATTGTTAGGTGTTGGCATATCCGAGTTATTGTCAACCAGTTGTTTATTTATGAGATAATTTAGGTCATATTTGCAATAAATGTTAGATCGGTGACAGAGATTACAACTTTAAATTCGGTGCCCCATAGATGGCGCTGTTTTTAATTAACTTGAAGTTTTCTATTTACACATATGTACTTGTAAGGTATATCTAACTTCATGAAGAAATTGAGTTTTTCATACTCACCTACTCACAAAAAGGACCACACCACACATATAATATATAAGTATAACCAGAATATTCCAGCGACTTCATTCGTGGGATATCAATGACAACCCTTATAAAAGAAGAGTCCCAATATTATTATTGAAATAGAGGGCGTTTACGTATATTCAACTTTCCCTTAAAAACTTCGATCACTAGTTTAGCATAGTAATTGTTTAATTCAAAACAGTCCATCTCTATTCTTACGTAGTTGAAGACGGTAAATTTCAACAAAATCGGCTTAGAAATGCAGGCCTTAAATTTATAGGTACTCTAAATTTATATTGGGTGAGATAACTCTCGTTACTCCACTATACAGAAAAAGAAAATGAGAATAAATGTTGATGAAAAAGGTACAAAAAAAAGTAGAGTTCGTATGACCTTCAGAACAAGGTCTGTTGTCAGAGTTTTTAGGTCGCACAAGTGCATCTGACACGACCTTACGACTGGTTATGTAGCCGGGACCAACGGCTTAACGTGCCTTGCGAAGCACGGAGCAGTCTAAGTATCGAAAAAATCTTATAGGTGTTGCCGGGTGGTAGGCCCGTACTCTACTCACTCAGCCATGACTTGCTCGAAAAAGCTACAATCATGATATCTGTCGGTCAAATCATTTCACTTCAAGCTCCCTGAGTTAGTTTAAGAACGTACAAAACTGGTCGCTGCTAATTTATTTCAAACATGGCACTGCCAAAATTGACATCTGAAAGTCTTACTTCACGCACGCATGTATAGTATCAATTCACAATGCCTGGAAAAGCATCCCTGTAATCAAGCTGTTCCTTTTCGATCTTCTCACCCTTGGAAACACACGAAGCATAAATTTTCGGCCCGTATATATACATGCTCGACGCTATCGAGACGGCTGTTTTGTTTTGTTTTCCAAGGCTTCCTTTATTATTTTTCGAATGAACCCGAAGTTCATTTCGCGAAATTTATTATTCTTTTTATTGGGTTATCGCCCGACTTGGACGTACGCGCATTTTATGTGTGTACGCTGCTTCCAGATATATTTTAAATTTATCACAAGCATTTATACCCGAAGGGATTCCAGCCGGGTAAACGTAGTTTGATTTCTTGATGTGGATAATTGGACATGTAATCAAAACTCAAGGTTCCTCTTGTAATTGAAAGCGATGTTTTATTCTTGTTTAATGCCAAGAATTTAAACAATATATATTTCTCTACCCGATTAAATTTCTGAATAATCAGCCGTTTATGTTATCAAAGCATTCATTGCAAAAAATATTATTTATAAAATGATGAAAGATAATATGTCCAACATGTTCTTTATATTTCTCCTATTTAATCACTATCAGATTTTATAGAGATAGAGTATTTTTGCCGTGATCAAATAAAAAAATAATACTTATTTCTTTCGGGAATTAAGAGATCTGTTGAAATGTGATAAAAAAACATTGTGTTGCCTTATTTTTATTTTCTGGTCTGTTCAGAAGTCTGTCAATACCGAAATATTTCTGCTTTTATTTTCTTCTTAGTTAATATTCAACTTTTCCTGTGAAAGATTAGTATATCTCCTCGATAATATTGAAATTTTTGCTATCAACAGATTTGGTTTCTCTAGTAGGAAGTTATCTACTACTTCAAGGTATATTCTGATTCTGATTCTGATTCTCGCAACAAGATCAGTTGGATGCACTTTTTTTAGGTATTCAGGATTTAACTTGTGTTGTCAGCATCATCTCTTGAAAGTATGTAATAAGCTATTTGTTATCTAGCTAACTGAATCTAGAGAAGGATGAAGCTTCTGTTTTCAATGTTTCTCAATGTTATAATATGGTTTGAACAAATATTGTCCTAACATATTTAAGTCTTCATTGAGGAAGTTATCTTGAGGTGAGCTGTGGTTTGGTTGGAAATATTCTTGATTGTCCTTTTATTAGCTGAATTACAAAACATTCTACTTTTTCCACCAACTATCTTTGATAAACTGGGCTAGAATGCAATTCACACTGGAGAATGCTTCAAGTTAACATGCTTTTTGATTTACTCGGTATTTTTCAAAGAGTTATATTAAGGATTGTGGGACAGCATGGCATAGCGTATAGCATAAAACTCGAGCCAAGATTTAATCTTATTTTAAAACAAGGCAGCTTTATTACATTGTACGTATAAATATAAAGGTAAGCTGGAAACGTATGATAAATGTCCAATTAAAATTCTGAAAGCAACTGGATATCTGCTTTTGAATTTATTATATTAAAGTTAATCCGTATAGCAGCAGGGCGTAGTATGTAATTTTATTATGTAATTCTATTTTTATCTATTATCCGATCTTCCAAAGTCTATTATGATGTACCTATTATTTAGCTGACTATTATAGTGGCCATAGTATATTGCTGCATGAAAAAATTAATAGTAAAATTGTAATAGCCCCATTCAACATCTTCTTCTGGCTAAAAGAGCCATTTTGAAAAAACCTATGGACATTGAACTTTGAGAGTAGTACCCAAACTCAATCGAGTGAGTCAATTTTGAATAGACTCTTGAAAATCACTTTTAGCTTAGAGAGGATATTGAATACGGATGTATGGAATATACTTATCTTTAGAATGATGTAGAGTTAATTTCAACACCTCCTATAACAAGACCCAACAACAGACTATATTTTGCGACGTGACGTCTCTAGAAGTGATTTTGAAATGTTGGTATTGTAATACCACATCGCACCTTATTGACAGTTGCTTCTAACCTACTCCAAGAGCATTTACCATTTGAGATATATCTTCACTACTAGCAAACTGCATCTATAGTCAAATAATTTATTGATTAGCAAAGTGAAACATTTCGATATCAATACTCTCGATGAATGTTACGGGAAGTACCTACATAATGGTCATCTAACGCACGTTCGATAGCTTCACTGTAGTTTCTTTTTGCCATTGTTTATAATAATAAATTATTCCGATTAAAAAAACATAATGACGATTGTGCCGTCAAGATCTTTGAGTGCACAATAAATAGTGTCTTGTGTATTTCAAGAAATTACCGCGGTAATTGAAAAGCTTTTGGTATTTGTTAACTTTATATTGAAATAAAAGTTGTATTAATGGACATACCCGCTACATATTCAATTCAACAATGCAATGGAAACACCAAGAAGACGAAAAGATAGAAATGAATTTAAAAAAAAATTACCGACAAATCACTTATCATAATAAGCTAACACCGAACTAGTTTTTTATAAATACGGTTATCTATATTTAATTTAGCTGTAAATATTTCGTGAATCAGAACTGCCTTCCTAATTAGTTTGCTTCACTTTCATGTCCTTCCCAGGAAAAAAATAATATTATCCCTCATATTTTAAAAAGCTACTATTTCTTTAAAATATAATGAAATCGATTACATTCTCACTTGGCGAGGCGAAGCGGCGCGTCGCGTTGCTAAGTTTTCTGCTTCCAAAAGTTTACATGCTTGAGGCGTTATATATCATAACGCGTTGCCCCTGCTTCGCGCCACGCAATTGTGAATTGCGCCAATTGCAAGCAAGTAAACTTCTCGAAGCTGAAAATATCGCGAGGAGACGTGCTGCTCCGCGTCGCCAGGTGAGAATCCTCACTTATCGTATCTCGTCAGGCAAGAAACAGAATAGCCAGCAACCACTAACGGTGATGCTACGAACCATTGTTTTAGGAAGTTTCGATAATGTAAGAATAGTTGAAGACCTTACTCACTTAGCAATTGAAGGTATTAAATAAATAGATAAATATATATATTTCATCTAGATTATAAAGTCGGTCCAATTTTTTGTTAGAAATATTAGAAAAAAAAAATAGAAAATTGTTGAACGTTCACTAATACCAAAGAAGATAGATAGTAATTATCCTATTACCCATGTATAGGCTTAGCTTGTACTTGTTATTTATTATTAAGAGTTCTCAAAACATCGCGGTGCAATTTAAATATTGCTGCATAAAATCTCCTCCTTAATTTTGCCGCCTCATATTTTTAATTTTCGAAAACAAATGCCCCTTCCACGCAGAAATACACATATCACATATTTCAGACTTTACCATTGCTGAGACTCGAAAACCGTAACTCTTTTGAAAAAATGTTCAGTTGAAACTTTTCCGGATAGGGTCACATCTTTAATTCTGATCTCAGATTTTCGATTTTCGTGAAAAATTGCTCCCTTCACCCATTTGTGGGACGGTTTTTGGAGGAAGGAGATTTTAGATTTGTGTTTTTCTAAATATGGGACCATTTCTCAACACTCCTCTTTAAATGAAACAAAAATGGTCTAAATCGTTGTATGTTTACTATGTAAAACGCGCGAATAGCAAACATACATCCGAATTGTATACATCCTCCTGTCAAAAAGAAACAGAAAAATAAAGCAGACAGTCGAATTGTATACCTCCTGCGTTCGGGGTTCGTCCGTCAAAAACGAAGTTTCTTACTAGAAATAAGCAGATTCTATATCAAGCTTGCTTTTTGACCGACTTCCCAAACGGAGAAAAACTATATAATTCAACTGTCTAACCTAATGTTTCTCACTGATTTTCATGAGTCTTCTTTCATTTGAAATAAGTCAAAAAGAAGCTGAGCTATGGTCCTAAATTCAAATTCTTAGGACTTTATCAAAGTTACTCCTTCTAAAATGCTCTTTGAATGGTTACAAAAAATACTTTTTCGAACATTTAAATTTTCTTGAACCTACCTACACAGTCCTTGTCTAAAATATCGTGCATTTCTCGCCTCATTCTCCTATTATAATTTTTTATCTCTTTTTTATATCCTTCAGTTAAAACTAACAAAATGACTTGTAGAATATAATATTTTCTTGTAGGTAAAGGAATTATCAAAAAAATAATGATTTGGTATTTTGAGTTAATGAGTTTATAAATTACACAATACAAATATTAACTACATACATAGATAATGTGTATTTTTTTGTGTGCTCTTAATAATGTCTAGAAGAACTTGCTTCCACCTACCCAAGAGGCTTAATTTTATTATTGTAAGACAAGATACTTATTTGTAAGCAATTAACCAAAATCACTCAATATAGTGAAATAAATAAGTTTCTTAAGAAAACTAGGACCAACTTCATTAAACTATGCAATGAAAAATATAAAATAACACATTATGTCAGAATCATAAAAGTCGTCTATCAAACCTTTAACTGATGCATCATTTCTTTATATTTTTTACATTATGTATTTTATTTTATATTTTTCATTTCATAAAAATCTAATCAAATTGGTCTTAGTTTTCTTGAAGTTGTTTATTAGTTAGCCTTTTGGGGCAGATTCTCTCGTGCCCTACACATATTACAGAATAATTTATGTACTTGAATGAAAACGATGACAACGAATGCTTTAGGTTTATATACTTCACGAGACCGAGGACGGCGTGAAATTAAGAATTAACGAATAACTGCTATAAATATACAATTGCTTGGATGTGAAACGTTTTTGGGAGAGAACTTTGGAGAAATTATTATGTTGCAATATCGCAAACTACCGTATAACATGAATAATTGATGATATGGCAAGTGCGGTTGCTGTCTGTTTGTTTTCACATGTCATGCATATTTGATGATGTAACTCCATCTCTGATAAATATTTTACATTAGGTTAACTTGAATGCATGTATCTTCTTAATTACATGAAAGTGTAAGGTACTCATAAACTTTGATGTTGTTTAAATGTATTATCAAGACAGGTGACAGATTAGAGTAACTATCTATTGACCGTCGAATTTATTCTAATTCTATTAAATTCAATCTAATGTATACAACAAATCCATGGATAAATACGTAATTAAGCTAATAATATTAGGTCTATGAAAATGTATAATTGTCCGTCTGAAGGCAAATATAACATTCCGTTCAAAAATCAATAATCTTTTCTTTCAACACTTACTTTGAGAGTTCAGTTTTGAGGAACGAGTGTCGTGACGAAAGTACCCATTATGATAAATTCTCATTTTACCACACTAATAATCAATCTAGATAGCTCTTCTGAACCATGTGCTTCTTCACCGCCGTAAAGTAGGTAAACGTCTGTACGCACATACTGACTCTGGTGTCAGTCAGACACAGTACCAATACATGCATATTCTTCACTATACTTTGACTAGTAGATTTTATTATTAGCACCTGTCATATCCAGGGCTGTCTTAAGCAATTGAGCTGCGGAGTGCCAACAAAAAAGTAAAACTTAATTGTTGTGATCCATTTTTTTATTTAATACCGAATCTACTATAACATAACATAAATATAATAGTTCCAAAAATCAATTTACGAACGGAGGAGTCTGCTTTTATATAGAATTAAAGATAATAAAATATCCAGAAACGTTAAAATTTTAAATTTTTTGAAAAAAGTGATGCTTTTCGAGTTTCTGCAATGTTAAAATTTTAAATATGTGTATTTTCTCTCTGTGGAAGAGGCAATTTATTTCGAAAATTGAAAATCTAATAACGGAAAATTAATGACCAGATTATTTGTAGCAAGATTTATATTGAACATTTTTTCCATAGAGTTACAGTTTTCGAGTTAAAAGAGTGGTGAAACTTAAAATATGCGTATTTCCACGATGATGCTCTTACGTTTCTGAATAATAGCAAAAAATACAAGCAAAGCATACATGGATAAAATGGTATACGTGTATGTTCAACGATTTTCGTGACTAATGTAACATTCAAAAGTGTGAAATAAATATTTTTTACAAAAAATTGGACCGACCTTATCACTTGGTGTACTGAATAGTACAAAATAATGTTAATTCCATTGGTGCTGGTACTTGTGAAGTTGGTGCCAATAGAATTAACATTACTTTTCAGTGCACCAACTGATAACGTCGGTCCAATATTTTGTAAAAAAAATTATTTGGTCTGTTTTGAAATCTACTTTCGATTCGATAATTATTATTATAGCCAAATTTATAAAAAATATCTCTTGGGTGATGGTATGGTTAATCGGAGGTAGTATCTAAATTTAGATAAACCTCTCGCCTTCTGCCTTCTACTGAAGGGTTAAATATATACTTGCTTAAAGATGTTGAAACATTACGAAACATGGACATTAAATTATTGGAATAATGTGTCTTTATTTATAAAAAAATTAAGGCAGCAATTAACTCATTAGATAGATCTCCTCTGTGTATTAAATTTTCCTCAAAGATGACACACTGTGCTTTGTTGGTATCTCTCCAATCCCCTCTAACTAACAATGTCTTTGAAAAAAGAAAAGTCATTTAATTGTAAGATAGCCATTTCAAGTAGTATGAAATAAAAAATTACTTCAAATTTTCTTTCTTGGTCTAATATGGGCTCATCTGCTGCCGAAAACTGCATGAGGCATATTTTGTAGACAATATTTTTATATGTGTAATTAATGTTTGCTAAATAATTTTCAAAACTTATTCATTACGCATGATATAAGCCGATCGGTTTGCGCCCTCTAGCACCCTGCGTTCCGGTACCACGCACCCCTTGCACTTTCAGGTAAAGACAGCCATTATCATATCCAATAACTTTTAAATGCGAATGGGAACTGTGACTATGGCACAAACTTCAATCGATTGAAAATGATGGTACCTATTATTCGTTGCTGATCTTTTTCGCTCACAGTGATCCGCTAGCGCCTGCACTCTAAGTGGAGAAGAATAGAACAATTGGACAAAAGTTTCTGACAATTGTTCAAAAGTTGACTTCAGATGTGCCACTTAGAGCGAAAATGATCAGCAGTGAAGACAATAGGCAACAACTGCAGTCTCATGAAATAAAAATTATGTTGACTAGGAACAGGTGAACAGTTATTTTTATCTCTCGACTGAAATTAAATTTCCGAAGCAAATGTAGCAAAAAAATATTGCGTCCTGCACGGAAGCAACGGGGCGATACTTGCAATCTTGATATACAACATTCGCTAGTAGATAGGTACATTTCAAATTACCTCTATTTTTGTTTTAATTTTCCCGCTAACTGAAAATTTTTAATATAAGGAGAACGTCATTTTTTGAGGTATTTTCCTGGTTGGGCATGTCCTGTTTCGCCGCGAAAACAAGAAATAAACCTGTTTTAGTATGGTTTCGCTAGTAAGATTAGACTGCTTAACACCTCAGTGCAGATTCGCTACCCTTTTTTTTTCTATTAACTTACTGGATAATCTCGTGGTATATTTTTATCGAGCGTCTAGTCTACCGCATTCGGTTGATATTGTAATTGCTGACATTGTCGTCTTGTTCTTTCTAGGTTTCTTCTATCGCACATGTTTATCGACTCTCATTCTTCCTTACCATATTCTGGTCTTCCCATGCCCTTATATATGTTTGCTCAATATTTATTTTATTCTAAAATTCATTCTACCAAATCATTTTTCACAATTTTCAAAAATCTTTTTATTTATTTTAATGTCAAAAAAGTACATCTTGTGACCTAGGCAGGTAAACGGAACTGCACGCAAGGCGAAAAAGTACTAGTTCAAAACTATGCAAATTATTGCGTAACGAAAGAGCATTTTTTTATTGTCATGGTAAAACCACGTGTCGAGATTAGAATAATTAAGTTTTCGTATACTCTCCCTTGCATTTTCTTAACCATTTATTTTAAAGCTTCCATTAAAAACGTATTTAAACTATTACACAGAAGTCTTTTAAGCCATTTATGTCAGAGTCAGCCCAAATTCAATATTTTTTCCCAATCAAATTTCAGGTCACTACCAACCAAAATATTGTGATCATTGCAAGATTTCGGTTTTCCTAGTTATTTGAGGACTCCGAAGTATTCGTACTCTCTTTACCAGAATTATTCCAACCTATATGATAATAATATAACTGATATGAAAGCGTTATTACATAATGTGATATCCCGAAATATTCTCAGTAATAAGATTGGAATATTTTCAGTAATTCAAAGTTGGCCAATAATCTGTACGAATATATATTGGATCTTATTTTCATGTCCAGCTATATAAAAACTTAGATATCTTTCAAACTTTGAATTTCTTCTCTACATTATATGAGAGAAACTCCTAGATTGAATACATCTATTGAACAAGTTATGCTCGTCAGAACACTTTCATTTTGTGAATTTAGATGAAGCCTTGGAGTGGAGTAAAGCTTTTTTGAGTTATTTGTATCACTTTCTAAATTATACTGTATTGTTTAGTACATTCACTTTTGAAGTATTTCAGTCACTTTGTTATTATCTCATTTATACATAAGAGTTAGGTAGTATGAGGAAATATTCGTAAAAAACAATCTCTTACTATTTTGTTAAAGCATCTATCAAGTAAATGCAGCCAACGAAATATTATAAATATAATTAATTTCAATATATTATCGGATAAGGATTGACAACATTTCATCGAGATTACGACGGTCATAGCACTATGCCAATAATCAATAAGTCGTTAACAAATAGTACAAGCTGAATAAAATAGCCTAGAATACCTACTGAAATTGGGTTAAGAAATTAAACATACTATTTACCTCTGAATTTTACCCTTTTATTTCAAACGACATCTTACAGGATAGTATGACACTAATCCTACTATAGTATGATACCACTATTGTAGATAGTGACACATATTTTCAACATAGACCTTTGCGGGTCTGAGGGAAAAGGAAATCAGCGATTCATAAGCGTGCGGTTATTCTTAAAAATAATTGAAGTTGTTGGGGCTAGCTTTTATTATGGATTTTCAGCAAGTATCGGCTGTGTCTATTCAAAAAATGTGATCGAAACTGACTTACAATAGACTGATTGCATTAAGCGAAAACTGTTCGCCGCATGTGCGGCGGGAATTTGCAACGGTCACTTTCATTTGAAATGTTGCTCTTTTGAATAGAATGTCTTATGCCTGTGCCCAAATAATTCCATGCTAATGGTTGTTTGTGACCGTTTCTATCAATTTCTTTATATACTATAACATCTATGCCCTTTCACAAGAGAAAATTGCTTTTACATAAAGTTGAATGGAGGTATCCTCGCTTGAATAACTTTTAACAGTTTGAAAATATTCCAGACGAATTATTGATAACATTTCAGTTCTCTTGAACGTTAAATGGATTTTGCAATAACCCACAATTTGTTTAATAATTAACACTGAATATTTCTCCTTTTGTCGGTATTCAAAAAACCTACAACTAAGTATCAAAAATAACTTTTCTCTACAGAGTAAACGTATAATTTGACTGGCCTATGAAATCTTTTTAAAACATGAGTCACTATCTGCAATTGTGGTGTCAGACTATAGAAGTAAACCTTTTCACTATCACCTAAACAGACATGTTGGATTCTACGTGAATCTATCTTTAAGGTAATTAATGTTCATTTAGAAATTAAAATTTTTATATTTTGCATAAGCATCTATTCATTATTACATTTTCTTCGGGATTTTACGTATAAAAACTTAGCTTGTATCTATCATTCTACATCTCTGTCCATACTAAATTAAATCCCACTATCCTCAAATTTCCCAACCAACACAGTGTAATAGCGTTTCCTCAACAATCTCCCTCCAAGAGCTTAACCTCCGGCTCTTTTCATATTATATCGCATAGCTCGTGTTCAGAGCATACATCAAACGCATATCTCAGCTTTAGCCTCCAAGACGTGATAAATTATCCAAAGCCTTACACTCGCGATACTTTTCCCAACTCATTGACTCGACCTATCCCACCCAGCACATAAAGAAGATCCGCCCAAGTAGGGCTTTCGAATTAGGGCAGCCGCACACGCGATAAAATGGAATTTTTGTTTTTTTTTGTTCATCCCTAATTTTTAATCCAAATCTATGAGATTCTCCAGTTCGTTACTGTCGATCTTTATGGCTAAATTTCGGTAGGCCCAAAAATTAAGATATTTAACTCGACAATAAATACTGATAATTTTTCTCCTGCAACTTTGGATACTTTTGAGCTGAAAAGTTGATATATTAAATTCCTAGCATCATTATACCAACATAACAATAAATATACAGTTAAATCTCTCATAAGCGACCACCCCAAGGAACCAAGTATTGGTCTTTGAAAAGGGGTGCTCGCATTCGAGAAAACAACAAAATACTGGCAGCATGGTTTATTTATTGATACGTAAAAATTTTATTTAATCCAAGTTCTGTTGGTAAATCTCCATCAATAGATGCAAATTGTTAAAACTTCACATATAATATTACTTCTCCGAATTCATCAATATCTACTTATATTACATATAAATCCGGCTTTCATAAAGCATTTCCTTATTATCACTGGAAACAAATTTTTCCAGGTTACAGATCAAGGCATTGGTAATGGTTAGATTATTAAATTTCATGAAGGGGATGTCTCCTCCATTGACGATACATAGCTCCCAACAAGGTAAATTCTGTAGAGCATTTTTATATCCTGATTATTGCATTTGTCCTGATGTAAAAATACCACTTTCCTATTCAGGTTCTTGATTTTGGCACAGCTTGGTTAGCTGTGATTTTGGCATCCAATTAGTGAAGCTATGGTGTCAGCTGCCATTCATGCTTCTATATTCAAGACCCATTGGGGAAATATCTAACTTTTGATGGTTGCGCTTTTGAAACAATGAGAATTCATGCTTTGGTCTTTTTAAACTGGTTCCCAATACATTTTTACCATTGTGTAATGAATTACATTAATATGGATTAGGGTAATATTTATTTCTTAAAAATTATAAAGTTGTTTTCTACTGCCCCTTTGGAGGGGAACGTTAGCATTAACAGGTAGGTAATAAAAAGAGTGCCCGTGGTTAAACAGAGGTGGTCATTGTAGTGAGATATGAAATAAAGGTATTGCCATTACATTGGGAATTCATGACCGGTCATTGAAGAAATGTGGACGCATTATATATGTGGTCGCTAACAAACGTTTAAATTTAACAAATTTTTACGTTTCAATAATATAGGTACTTTATCTTATAATTCTAAAACTAAATTTTAAGTTTTCTACGTTTCATATCGACGAAAAAGAATCGTATTTTCAACCATTGGTCTGTTTATTTTTCATATTCTTCTTGCTAACACTACAAAATTCTCAATCATGTGTAACAGATTTTTGTCTTTTTATGGGAGATAACCAAAAATAACCTTGTACTGTTTTACTGTTTACTGCATGCCAGAAGCCGCTGGTGACAAAACAGTATATATAATAAGCAAAGTGGGTCAAAAATAATTAAAGCAAACACAATGTGCAGTGTTTCAGTAAATTGGATGTGATTGCATTTTTTGATATTTTCTCTCCCAGTGTTATCCTTGTGCAATGAAGACATGTTTTTTAGGTAAATTTCTTATAGAAATATACCTATTGCGATCGTTCACACTTTTGAATTTCGAAAAAATTTCAACGGCATGTTGTTATATGTCTATAAGTTAGTCCAAAAAAACATTTGGTTCAAAAGTTTTTATATATATATATATATATATATATATATATATATATATATATATATATATATATATATATATGGGATATTACGATATTTGTTAACACGATAGAGGTCGCAGTTTTAAAGGTATCAAGTTCAAATCTGCTACAAAAATCAATCTCTCAAATATCTCGGTCGAGTTCGTTATTGGGCAATATCGGGTAAGTAGTTTCAAAATGGCGACCATTCAAACATTTTAAAAAATTATCAAAAAAGAGCAGTAGTGTAAATATTATTAAAAATAATTTTAGGTTATAGATATAATCAGTACCTACAACTTTTGTTCAAAGCAATTTTTCATAAAATACACAGGTAAAAAAATAAAAATTAATAAAGAAAAATAACAAATATTGATAAAACATGAACACTCAATATAAATTTGATGTAATTGTACATTTTCTGGAGATCTTAATATAGACCCTGATTAAAAAAATATATAGTATATTTATTGAAAAGAAATAGATGAAAAAAAAATCTGCCTTGAAGTGGACTCGAACCCTGTCTGCTTTATATTCAACAGCCAAAACAAAAACCTCTAACCGCAAGGCTATAACAATTTTATTTAATAACATGTAGGTATACCAATGAAAAGGTTGTTAAAATTTCAATTCAATGAATTTTGAAAAATTTACCTTTCCGCTGACTACAGGCCATCGGGATTTTTTTTTCTATAACTATGGGTTGACTTGCCACACCTGGAATAACTCTATGTGATGTAAGATAATTTTTATATTTTTATATGGATTATTTAATGTGTCCCAAGTTTTACTTGGATATTTTCATACAATAACTAGAATAGGATACTATTTCTTACAACGGCATAACGTCCAATGCGTGACGTCACTCAAGCTTTCAGCGTTTCCTTACCTACAGCTTCCTTAAAATACAGTAGGTAGCAAAACTGAAATATCTTATGGTTAAAGAAGAAATCTGGCAACATTACTCGATATGTCGATATGAATCTTTACGCTGTCTTGGTTATACAAGATGTCAAGTTGTACAAAATTAAGCCTATCTAAGCTAAATGATTTAGTTTACTTGATCCCAGAGCAACGGCTTAAAATCTGCTTGTTCTTTAATTGTTAAATAAGCCTCTATCGAATCTAATGATAGTATTACTCTTCAGTCATAGGACATTCACTTTTAATAATTTGCACATTTCAGAGTTCTACATTAATGGTAAAAATTATTTGAGATCCAAATTTTCACATCATAATTCGTTTGTAATTATTTTTCTGTAATCTTTGTAAACCTCTGAAATTTTTTATTGAAACATCAATCAAGTGGAAAAAATGCAACGGATTTTTTTGACAAATTTAAAGGATTATATTTTTTTATTTTTTGCCTAATTGTTTTTAGCAATCTGTAAGTATATAAATGTATCAACTTTAATTCATACACTCAGTTTCTTATAAAATTTAATACTCTAAGTTTAATACCCTGTGCAATTGTTTCATGGGCAAATTTTCCTACCGCATTATTTTTTGGTCAGAACAATGTTTCCTGAGTATATTTTTGTTTTTTGGCGTATCTCAACACATGTCTTGGTTAATTTTTAGGAGCGAAATAAGCAACTTGCAATTTTTGCAAATATCATTACATTATTTCTGACGTTTTTTTTTTAACGTGGTGACTTTGTCAATAAAGCTGCAAATATCATCTTGCGTAATGTTTACCCATTCTTCTTCAAGTATCAAGCGAAGTTCATTTATTGATACTGGTGTCACGTCGCGACCTCTAACCCTCCTGCCAAGCATATCCCAAACATGTTCTATAGGGTTTAGATCTGGCGAACATGCTGGCCAGTTTATTTTGTTAATACTGACTTCTTCGACAGTAAAAACCATATTCAATAATAGGTATACAAAATCGTATTGTCAATATGACAGATCAATATTAAAAAATAACGTCACAAAGAATGTAATGATAATTGAAAAAAATGCAAATTTCGCTCCTAAAAATTAACCAAGACATGTATTGACATGAGCCTAAAAACAAAATGCTCAGAAGATATGGTTCTCACCAAAAAATAATGCCGTAGGAAAATTTGCTCACGAAATTATTGCAGAGGGTTAGGGTAAAGGAACTACCCTTCGATTGTCTCTGTATAATTAGCCAGATACTAAATATCAAGAGAAAACTGTGTTTATAAATTAAAGTTAATATACTATATTGTTAGAAATATACCTAATCAAAATTTTGTTAAAAATAAAAAAAATATAATATAATACTTTGCGTTTTTTGCACCTGAGTGTACATACAGAAATCATAAAAATAATTTCGATTTATCAAGAGTAGCACTATTGTTTTAAACATTGGAGATGTGCAATAATTGTTTAAAGTGACATAAGTTGTTTTGAGTTTGAAACAGAATCGCACGCCACTGCTGCTGCATTCTTTCCGCTGCTGCAGATACACTTTTGTCGAAATATGGGTGGTAGTACATTTTATAAGAGATACAGACGAGATATGTTGTATTGGCCTGCTTGCTGTTGAAATAAAACTCAGTGAAAAGGCATCAAAGCGATGCTGGAAATAAAAACTTCCACAATATTGAAGTCATATATTAATAATCGAGAGACGACATGGTGTGCTTAAAATCGAATATAACTTCGTCTCTACATCGTATGCAAATACCCATATACCCTCGAGGATGGTGTAGGGAACTCGCTCTCAGCATCAGCCAACACATTCTCTTAAGAGAACCAACCTACTGACGCACCACCGGAACAAACCAACAAGACTTATTGGGATGCATATGCGAACCTTATCGGAAATATTCATCAAATATTCAAATGGACGAGGTCTCGCTAGGGATATATATTTATTATACCGAGAATGTATATAGAAAGGGAGCATCACGTAAGAATCGTTTGCTATAAAATGTATAAATACTCTCGGCTCGATGAATCTTTTAGAGTCAATTGGGGAGTCACGTTTGAATGCCTCTCATTAGAATGACTACGCCTGAAAATTTCCACATTTCCATTTGAGGGCAAAAAACATCATATCCTCTGGGATTTTTCGAAATAGTTTCGTGGTATTGCAAAAAGTTTTTATAAGCATTAACATAAAAATAAGAAAATGAATAATTAGGTCTGCGATTTATACATAAAAATGTTTACTCCCACAGTATTTCATTATACATATCAATATAATTTATTGTAAATGCTGTTTTATAAAGAATTCTTTATAGCTCGAAAAAATTTAACGTGAAATGTCCTTCTAATTATTTTATTTTCGCGTTTAATTAAAAAATTATAAACATATTTTTTTCAAAGACAGTTCTCTGATGTTTCAGATTCTTAATGGGTGCTTTTTTCAGCTGTACGCACCCATCACAAATTTGGAACTTTAGTGCTACCTGTTTTGGAAAAAGGTTTCCTTTTATTTCAATAGCCCTTTCTAAAAAGTCAAATCTATAAAGAAATGAATTAAAAGGATCTCTCAAATAAGCGATCAATTCATTCCTCGTACCATTTAAAATTCTGAACAGGGTAGCTCCTGAGGGCAGAGAAACGAGGCCCGATGCAAATTTTGTGTATAAAATAATCGCACATTTCCGAAAATCCGAGGTGGCGAATTTTGAAATGAGCACCCTTTGTAAATACATGTAAGTCAACCGATGTAATTGTTGATATGATGATTCGTATTATTTAAAATAAGTATAATTTCCATAAACGTAGTTTAAAGTTAGTCTCATATTGGTTAGTTTATAGTTAGTGTATACGGTAGCTAGGAGATCTTCGAAGATGGATCTTGGTTAAATCTTACAAAAACATTAATTGTTAGTGTATGAATATCACAACATTATGATTTCTTGGAGATGAAGTTCTGATAAATTTTCTTTTGATGTTTTTTTCTAAATCTACCATCGTTCTAGACTACTCAGGAAAAAATCAAGCATTGATGATAATTCTTCTTCTAAGTTCATTCCGTCAGTTGGCTCATATTGTTCATCACCTCGAATAAAACAGAATTAAATAAAGCAATGCCAAATTTCTTGAAAAGCTTCATTAACGGAATGTTTCTTCATGAATAGATTATTCAATTATAGTACTACGATGTGTCTTTGGAAAAGTTAAGATCATAGTTTAGCGGTAAGAGTGTTGTCGTCAATGTACGGTTCTCGTTTAAAGTCAGTATTTCACACCCCGCCCTAATTTTAATTTTTAATATAGATTCACTTATGAGAATATTGAGATATAAATTATAAAAATAAAAAAGTTATAAAAATAAGACAATACACAGCGGTTGACCCCGTACATCTACATATTTATTTATTTACAACTCATGATTTCTTCTATAAAGCCAGCCAAAGCCTTTGTATTTACTATGCTTTATCATTATGTAAATGAACGGAGCCCTCGGGCTTAAGGGTATTCGAGCCGCAGTTTGGACCAGTTTCAATCTGTGTTTATGCGCATTTCACTTTCGGTCTCCTCAGAAGTGCGCATGCTTTTGACGGTTTGGGTTTGGTTTGAAATACTTCTCGAACACCCTTTTTCTAATAAGATGTGCTAGCCATATTTTCTAACGTGAATTGCTTTCATGTTCAAAATGATTTTATATAAGCCTTAATATATAACTATGCTGAATGTAAGCTCCGGTAATTATTATCTTTTGAATTGATTCTATTGTTCCTTCACAAATATGTTCACACCGAATGGAAAAGTAATTTATTGACCGACGAACCCCGAACTGAGGAGGTATTCGACTATGTTATTTTTTTTTTATTGTTTGCACGTTTTGTATAGTAAACGTACTCCGATTTTGATGATTTTTTAATCATTTTAAAGAGGATACTTGAGAAATAGTCCCATATTCGTAAAAACTCAGATCAAAAATCTCCTTACCTCCAAAAACCTCCCCTGAGGGGGTTGAGGGGGCAAATTTTGTCGAAAATCGAAAAAGAGATGCCAGAATTAAACAGGATAGGATGATAGGACAATATCCGAAAACTTTTAAATTGAACATTTTTTCAAAAGAGACTTCGGATTTGAGTTGTTACAAATATGGGACCATTTCTCAAGATTCCTCGTTCAACTGAATGAAAAATCATTAAAATCGGTATACCTACGTTTACAATAAACTACGCGCGCACAAACCAAAAAAAGCAGACAGTCGAACTGTATACGTCCTCCGGTTGGGTCCATCGGTCAAAAAGTGATCTGTTTACAAGGAACAAAGCACTGCATAGGTTCAGTGCCACATCGTTTGGGCTGCCCGAAAATGCCGATCGGATAAAAGGGACAGCAACAAGCACAAGGCACCTAATTGAAAGCTGTCACGGCCAAATTGGAGCCCCACCAATTTTTGTGTCCGGTATGTTTCACTTAGTTAATGGAAATTGGAAAATTGCCCGTTATACCCACTAGTCGCTATGCCGACGAATTATATTTGTTTCAAGCGCCTTAGGTTAACACAGTGATTGGATATGACGAAAAACTCATTTTCACAATATAACGTGGAACTATTTTTTTTTCATTCGTTTTGTGCCAGTCGTCTGTCCTTTCAAGCTTTTTAATTTTGTTTTCAGATATGAAGTAAATTTGTTAAATCCAATACTTTCTATCTCAAGTTAATTGAATAAATTCGATTTCTTAGCTTGTGACAGCAGAAAGGATATATCATAGAATCCATGAAAGTAATATGAGTACAGAAATCGAAGTAGTTGAGGGTCGCTCCCACTATGCCAGTAACTAAGGGCCGGTTTTAATATGTCCAGTTGACCGAAGGTTAAAACTCAATCAAGGGTCAACTGTGACTTTTCGTATTATGAAACCTAAATCGAAGGTTGAACTGAGAGCAACTAACCGCTGGGTTTAACCTTTATAAGAATGACCTTGAGTCAAATAGCGAATCATTTATCACCTAAACGTTCCTGTACCACAGAGATAATACAACAGATTAGGAAAGAGGGTGGAATGGGCTTTTTTGAAAATCGAAAATTTGAGACGGCCAAATTAGAGAGGAGACCATATGTAGCAACATTGTAATAGGATATTTAAAAAAAATACGGTCTTCGAGTTATAGCATTGGTAATTTCTGAAATAAGCAGGCATGTTTCCGCGATGTTTTAATATCTGTAAATATAAAAGTGAATGTTGAACGATTTTGATGATTGATGATACACTTGAATGTGTATTGGTAATAACTTTAATTTTCAAAAAAAATTGACCGATTTTATTAATTGGTGCACTGAAAAATACAAAATAATACTAATTCCACTGGTGCTGGTACTTTTAAAGTTAGTGCTGAAGTCTTCTCTAACTACCTATATTTGCATAATTTCAAAATTAGCAGCACCAGTAGTTTGAATATTATTTTGTATTTTTCAGTTCACCAACTAATAAAGTTGGTCCTATTTTTTATTAAAAAAAAGCTAGAAGCTGCCAAAATCTTGACGACGAATATGGTTTGTAGTGCTTATCCTTTATGTTAATCGGACAATCTCATCTCCATCATTATGGTACAGATTGCATGCGTAGTGTCTCCATTAGATTTCCATGATCCATTGATCCATGTGAACTGCGATCTTAGGTAAGACTAAACTGTGTCATACTTAGTTTCACCATGTTGTTTTAGGAGCTTTCTTATTAACTAAATCATTAAATTACTGCCCTTGTGAGAACAGTAAATAAAACTGATATATCCTTATTATGTTTTAGAATATTACAAAACACTTGAAATGGTCACGATGACAGCTCATAACTTCATTATATGCATATATTATATGCAGGATCTTCTCGTTTGATATTTTGTAAATTATTCTCAGGATTGACTGATCCAATAGAGACAAAGCAGAATTAAATTCGTTTATCCATTCTACATGTTCTCCAATGAAAATTAGTTTTCATAAAAATAATTATAGGTCTTTTCAAGATTTGAATTTGAATCAACTTACTATTATCTAAGTTATGGCTGAGTGCTCTAAAAATAATGACGTCATTGTGAATCAAACCTACTTGAATAATATGTTAATCAATTACGATCAATTATTTCTTTACACCTAAATTTATAAGATGCTGGAAATACTAATTTATTACTGAAATCTAATAAAATCCGAATACATTCTGAATAAAGTGGAACTGTGCTTACATATTGTCTCATACATTTAAAATTACCAGCATCATATTACGTACACACACGTTACACAAATAGCGGAATCAAACTCAACAATTTATAACAGATCATTCATTTCTAATTTTCCTGTTAATATAGATGAATAAAACACCGTATAGGATAGAAAATACCCAAATGTATAGATGATAGTTACTTGTTCTGTGATTTTATAGTTTTATAATTTATTTTTTTTTATTTGAAATGTTTAATACTCTCCATAAAAAGATAAAATCTAAATTTTAAATAATATATTTACTGTTTATGAAAAAATATGTTAGACTTAATATACCGAAATATCTCTGTCAAGGATTGTCTCTAGTAAAATAACTATATTGCGTCTCAAACTGAAAATGCAGTGTGGCTTCTGATGGAGCGCATCGTTGCCAGTCCGTTATTATGCCGGTGTCGACCAACTGTCAAGTCCAGTGTCAGGTAAATTATATATCAACATCCTAATGTTCAATAATTCATAATATTAATAAGAACTGCAACGCTGTGTGCTATTTTCCCATTTGAAAAATAAAAATGCCAAACTGCATTCTAACTATGAAACGCGGTATCGATATTTTATTTGGTTTGAATTTCAAGTACGTGATACGTAGTATGTGTCTACAACTTCCGTTAATATTTTTACAGTTTTTTATTTAACCAAATCAGCTTCAGGTTTCATAAACACATCTCTTAATTCTAGTTCGTTTATTCTCTCTTTGATGTGTGAAATATTTTTTAATCAGCTCTACCTACATCTAAGCTTTGTCAAGTGATTCCTCTGTATATATATATCCTATCTGTAACTTGGGCAGGTCCATGTATTTTTTTTCTTATCTTCATGTTGATTACACAGGGTATTATGACTGTAAATTGTGCATAAGAATCTAATTATAACATTGAAATAATAATTATTGTCAAAAGAGGTTTTGATCGTCGATATAATGTGTAAATGTTAGACGCATTAGTTTATAGATATATTATACATATTTAGATAGTTATTAGCAAAATAAATTAGAATAGATGTGAAAAGAGATTATCAAAAAAAAATCAATAAGTTAACAGAATCAAAATATTGATTTGATCTATTGCTGTACAAATATCAGCCATATTTCTACGTCTAATAAGTACTTAGATATTTATATTCGAGTTGAGAATGTTATTTTGCGAGTTCGAAGTTTTCTGTGTTTTTTTTCAGCTTTTTATTTCAATAATGTAACGGGACATAATTTAATTTACTCTTAGATATGCAAGAGCAACTACCTACTATCTGCTAGAGACGCACTTATGCTTTGTTATAAAATAACGCTCATTCCATTAGCTGAAATAATATTTGAGTGACAGTTTAATTTGGAATAAAATCCCAGTTGTTATCTTAACAATGTTAGGTAAATAAGCTGATCAAATAGCAAGTACCTTCTTGGAAAGCAAAGCTTGAAATAATTCTAGATTAGAAAATATTCCAGACGATGCTTGGGATTTGAGAACATAACTACCACAATGTAAAGTAATTTTGTGTTTGTTTTTTTTAGATATATGAATGTAAAATGTAAAAATAGTCACACATAATATCTTTATATTTAGACAAGGGTTGCAATTATTAATTTCGGGGTCTGTTCTCATGTTACGTCATAACAGATATTTTTTACTTTCCTACGCTACTTATAGTAGCTGTATAAGGAAAGTATTGTAATCGTGTGAAATTTTGGGTATCGAGATTTTGACAAATGTTGACGTTTCAGACTCTAATAAACATATTTTCAGCCATTGGTTTGTCTGTCTGTCCGTCTATCTGTCTGTCTGTCTGTGACAGCATTATCTCGGGAACGGATCGGTGGATTTTGTTGCTTTCTTTTCTGTTTTGTTTGGTACCAATATCACTCGCCGGTGGCACTGAATGAGAATCCTGTATACACTGGGTGTTGAGCTATAGTCAAAAAACGTGATATGCTCAAGACTGTAGCGCGTAAACGGCTCTAAGAATTTTGGTTAAACTTGCCTAAAGTATTCTTCTGAGAGCACTTTACCACCCACACACAGCACAACCTCTTAGAAAAAGCACAAAAGAAAGTTATGCTTGAATGAAATTCCATATTTTTTCTTCAGATTCTGACTAAACGTTTCATCTTGCGAGAAAATATTTCATGGCCATTGTTGTTTGTCTTGACATGCTGAAAAAAATGAGTGGTAGCACGATTTGACCATATGATTTTTACTTTCCTACCGCTATTATCGTCGCTATGTAAGGAAAGTATTGTAATAGAGTAAAATTTTTCATTCACTCTAATTTGCCTGCGCGCGGTAGGAAAGTAGTGTGAGTGGACATACCATGGTTCAGTGTTGATTTTATATAAGAAAATAAAAGCATAATGAGTGATTCAATCAAATTTGTTTATATTTTTTAATTAATCTGTTATATAATAGGAGGGTATTTTAGACGTTCTTATGACTTTTAAATATTTTAAGTTGATATAACATACATCAATATAAAGAAAATGAGATCGCAGATTTAAAAAATCCCTACCAACTTGAGAATTTTTGAAAACTTTGGGTACTGGAATATTTTCAGGTTTTAAAATTTTCTGCATTCATTAAAATACTACTCAAAAGATTTTTGCTTATATTCATTTGTAGTCTTCTATGTAATAGACCGTTCCAGGACAAATGCCTTCGACAAGTTCCGCCATGTGCTACTGTGGGGCAACCTGTCGCTGTCATTCGAATTATATGTTGTTTATTTCTATGTGTTATCGGTGTTTTTGTGCTATTTTAAATAAGTTTATTAAAATAGCAGTTTTCACGACTATAAATGTCCAGAAGTATAATGCACATACATCATGGAACATACGTCAACGTCACATGTTGTCAGTTTATGGTTAGATGATTTCCTTGACTTTGACAGCTCACACCCCCTAACTGCATATGCTGGATCCATCATGACGTCATTCTGAAATGGTCAATATTCCAGGAATAACCTACAAAAGGATTGTTCATTCAAGTTAGTACTCATTATTGTATAATTTAAAGAGCACGCAACTATTACATAATATTTATCTATTCTTGCTATAGATAATTCCTCTACCTGATTTATAATTTAGATACGGAAATTAATCACAATGTTCACGAAATATTACAATGTCAATCAGGAAGCATATTGCAGCCCATCATGTTGTACTATTGCAGTTGATTAACTTTATAGATGAAAACAACTGCGGAATTCCGAGAGAGCATGTAAAACATATTCGATTATAGATTACAAGTGCTTTGTGATCCACGATATAATAATTAAATGTCGTTCATTAACCAAATTCTCAGTATTTCATTGAATATTAGAGAATAATGATTATGGAGAACGTAATTTTTGAAACATCTTGTTAATTTGTTGGCTGAAATTGTGTTATTTATCAGATTTATTTTCCAGAATATTGTTGAGATAACAGTGTTCTATTAAAACAAAGCATAAAATCCATTACTGATCAAAATAACCAAAAAATTTTGTAACCTATCTCAAGTTCATCGCACAACGAATATTCGAGTAAGGTATTTCATATTTGAGTTTTTAATATTGAAAAAAAGAGAATATTTTATTTGATTTTTTTGGATATATATTGTTGTTTTATTTATAAAGCAGAGTAACATTCTCAAATTCTATATCTGTAAAGAGAATACTTGACTCTAATGTGTGTAAAATAGATGTAAATTTGTAAATATTTCTTCTCTAGCATATAAAGTAGCGGAAAGATTTCAGTGATAGTGTGTACTTTTACTTATATATATATATATATATATATATATATATATATATATATATATATATATATAAATAAAAAGATGTTCTTGGGGATGCAGTCATATATTCAATAAAATTCTTTGACTGAAGCCGAGCTTTCGAGAATGTTTATTCTCTTCTTCAGGGCAAACTACAAATCGTTACAAAATTATTTCAACAACAAATTAATAGTATTATAAAAATACTTACAATCGTGAATTTATAATAAATTAACCAAAAACAGGAAAGATTTCATATTCATCAATTACAAATGTCATTATTTATATTTGTCATGGTAACACAATAAGTAAAAAAGTATCTAGATTTTGTTGATACAAATGAATATTACTGAATGATCTTTATATGTTTGTGGCTATTTGAACAAGGAGCACAATTAAATTAAAATTATTATTAAGGCAGATACAGGTTCAGTTTAAAAAAAAAAAATGTAATTTAAGAATATTGCATAAATACTTATATATATATACCCATACATAGACTAAATTACGTTTAATCTAGGCTTGAACTGACAGTTATAAGAAAAAGATACATAATATTATTTAAAATTTATATATAAGTGTAATCATATTCTCTCACAATACGAAACATATAAACATGATTATTCTGAAAGTGCACTGATACTTATTCACTCAAAAAAGGCCGATTTCTCTCACTAATCAACCTCTAAATTTTTGGGTGAAATAGATGTTTTGAAATCCTAAAACACTTTTTAATGTTCTTTCAAATATTCATAAATATTCAAAATAATATATAAAATCTTATTCTCTCACAATACGACATAAGAATGAAACATTTTGAAAATCATTCACTTTTCCAGAAAACAAGCTGATATCTCTCACTAATCAGCATGCATATTTTCGAAAACATTAAATGTTATGAAAATCTTTCATAAATAGATTATACATTTAATCTCAAATAAACATATAATGAATTTTAAGAGAATAATTATTCATTATATGTTTATTTGAGATTAAATGTATAATCTATTTATGAAAGATTTTCATAACATTTAATGTTTTCGAAAATATGCATGCTGATTAGTGAGAGATATCAGCTTGTTTTCTGGAAAAGTGAATGATTTTCAAAATGTTTCATTCTTATGTCGTATTGTGAGAGAATAAGATTTTATATATTATTTTGAATATTTATGAATATTTGAAAGAACATTAAAAAGTGTTTTAGGATTTCAAAACATCTATTTCACCCAAAAATTTAGAGGTTGATTAGTGAGAGAAATCGGCCTTTTTTGAGTGAATAAGTATCAGTGCACTTTCAGAATAATCATGTTTATATGTTTCGTATTGTGAGAGAATATGATTACACTTATATATAAATTTTAAATAATATTATGTATCTTTTTCTTATAACTGTCAGTTCAAGCCTAGATTAAACGTAATTTAGTCTATGTATGGGTATATATATATAAGTATTTATGCAATATTCTTAAATTACATTTTTTTTTTTTTTAAACTGAACCTGTATCTGCCTTAATAATAATTTTAATTTAATTGTGCTCCTTGTTCAAATAGCCACAAACATATAAAGATCATTCAGTAATATTCATTTGTATCAACAAAATCTAGATACTTTTTTACTTATTGTGTTACCATGACAAATATAAATAATGACATTTGTAATTGATGAATATGAAATCTTTCCTGTTTTTGGTTAATTTATTATAAATTCACGATTGTAAGTATTTTTATAATACTATTAATTTGTTGTTGAAATAATTTTGTAACGATTTGTAGTTTGCCCTGAAGAAGAGAATAAACATTCTCGAAAGCTCGGCTTCAGTCAAAGAATTTTATTGAATATATGACTGCATCCCCAAGAACATCTTTTTATTTATTATAAATCCAGTCAAGAATACAAAATCAATATATATATATATATATATATATATATATATATATATATATATATATATATATATATATATTTCCCGTCTTCTCTTAACGATATTCTTGGAACAACGTGTATGTTAGTCGCCCTTATTATTATTATCATAAATATACAGCGACTTCATACCAAGAGCCCCTTATTCCAAGAACATTGTCAATCTGAGACATTTATAATGAATCCCTTGTAAATTTGAACCTTACGCTTATTATTATAATGTAATATAGGTAGTGTTATTATTAGTATTATAAATAGGGTGGTTTGCTGATATTTTATGTTAAATAAAAGCTGTTTCTTATTTGAGTATTTTTTTCTCCCACTTTCCTCTGAATCCGACAAGAAAATTCTTGCGGATCCTCAACTATAGTAGGTATATTTCAAGATGCAGTTGCACATCGTTGCAGGTACCTAATAAGTATGTCGAAAATTCAACGTTGTCAGTTTGAGAAATTCTTATTGGTTAGTCTAGTGTGAATGTCCCATTAATCTTTCAAAATATTTGATACAAATCATGAATTAATTCAGGAGCTTGTATTGTCAATAATAATATAACAACTTGAAATCTATTTATATAAAAGCGAAAGGTCACTCACTCACTCATCATGAAATCTCAGAAACTACAAGTGCTAGAAGTCTCAAATTTCGCATGGGGGTTGCTTTTAGAACACAAGTGCTCACTAAGGCAAGATTTTACGAAATTCAACCTCTTAGGGGGTTAAAAGGGGTATCAATATTTGTATGGAATTTATATATTTTCAATAGTAGGGGTTTGACTGTACATTAAAGATATTTAAGGATGAATAATAAGGGGACCTTTATTAGAGCAATAGAAGCCAAGACAACAGTTTTATAGAATTTTTGTCTATCTGTCTGTATGTCTCATCACGCAAAAACTACTGCATGGAATTGAATGCAGTTTTCACCGATGTACTACTAGAGGTCTAACTTAAAATATATGCTACATTTTATCACGTCTGTCTGTCTTTCTGTAGGTGTGTACGCGCATCACGCAAAAACTATTACAAGGAATGGAATGGAATTGAGTGCAGTTTTCCACGCGCACGCAAGTCGCCGGCATAAGCTAGTTAAGAATAAAATTCTCAATATAACCTACAAACTGCACAAGATGCAATTGATTCCTTAGATGAATAAGGTGAATCTCTGTGTGAATAAAGTTTATATTGTAGTTTCTCAGAGTCAATTTGAAGCCAAAATTCATGAAACAGAAGATGTTACATTACCTAGATAAGTTGATAAAATAAAAACTGAAGGGATAGCGAATTTTTTAACTGTTCTAGCAAGTCATGTATTGTAAGGAAAAGAAGAAAGGGCTAATATTTACCTCATGGTTCAAGCAAAGATTCTCATTAAGATTTTTAAAGTTGAACACAACTAGTAGTGTAAGACCCGGCAGCTACTTCTGCAGGTGTCTGTTTATTTAAATGAAAACTAGTTTGAATGAATGATTAATGACAAAAAAATAGATTACTCCCGGGTAGCCTAACAAAAATTAGCTGCAAGTAACTTTAAATCACATTTTAAATTGCACATTGATAATCGGACTGACAGGAACCTTTATACAGGTATACGTCTGACGTTTGATATGACCTAAGTCTACATAAAAACAATTGCTCTTAGTAGGGAAGTAGGATCTGTGGGCTAGTTGTAAAGTTACCTCCTTCTCGTCCGAAGAGCGAGGGTTCTTATCCTGAAATTTAATAAAAAATTTTATATTTTTTTCTTATTACAAGAGGAATTAAGCTAAAATAAGTTTTCCATATGTTGTGGAAAGTATTTAGATTCATGTGTTCATTCATAATCATCAGTTCGCATCGTATCTCAATGAAACTATTGAAAAAAAATATGAACATTGGTCATTCAGGGAAATATATTTCATAATAATAATTTAAGAATCACATTCTTCTCATACACACATATACTTCATGTGCAATTAGGGGAACATAAAAGAAAAGATGATTTTTCTTTAATTGTAGATTCCTAGAACTTCTTTTTGTTTGTTTTAAAATCATAAGAAACTAATTTATCAACAAATTTGACATTTTCAAGGGTTTTAACAAACTTTAAAAATATTTGTGCATATGTTGACAGTACATCTATGAAACAGTGAAACCTTATCACTCTGGTGTCTAGCTGACCGCATCAAGGACGTATTATAGTTTCAAGGATTCAATTTTGTGGAACCGATTATAAAAAGGAAAAGTTACAGCTGAGTTACGATGTGAACTGATGACAATGAACGAACAAATGAATCTAAATAATTTCCAAAACAACATATGGAAAACTTATTTTAGCTTATTTCCTCTTTAATTTAAAAAAATAAAAAAATTCAAATGTGAATTCAGGATTTGTACCCTTGCTCTTCGGGTATGTATATATTTACGTAGCCCACAGGTCCTAGTTCTATAATGAGAACAATCTATTTTAGGTATGTAGAGAATTAGGTTAGGTTAGGTTAGGTTAGGTTAGGTCAATGTGCAATTTAAAATGTGATTTAAAGGTACTTGCAGCTAATTTTTGATAGGCTACCCTAGTGTAATATATTTCTTTGGCATTAATCATTCATCTAAACAAGAATTCATTCTCAACAGTTACCTGCATTAGCTGTGGGATCTTGGAGTATAATTGGTATTATGGCGAATGCGCCTCCTCTAAAATATTTTATCTGCTACTAAACTCTAGACTGTCAAATAACTTATAGGTATATTTTCAGATTATTTATAATGAGTAATATAATTCTAAGAGATAATACTCCGCTTAGATAAGTTTCTCGACAATTTATTGAATTAAATATTTCGCATAATATTGTCAACCCCTGAAATAAAACTTAGACCATGTGATTATTGATCAAACAGCTCTACTAGAAAGCCCTACTTCCACGTCCTGTTTGAAACCGTCGGAAATACAAGGCGTGTTACATAGCACCTACGATGGATTCATATTGAATTGAGTAGATCTGAAATGCGCCGGGATAAATGACGAAGATTTAAGCGAATTCTCCTTATGAAGAACTAGCGCTATAAAAACAGAGATGGAGCATCGAAATTGGATGGATTTTCTACGTACGCGACCTAAACAACCAGATGGAACCATGAAATTAAGAACAAGGAATAAGCTTTGCTTGGTGCAGGATAGGGGCTGCATGATACACCGTCAAGTAACTCAAAGCTGCCCAAGGGCATGGAATGCAATTTGCAAACTGTTTTGACAAATGATTTTAAAATTGATCATTTCAGATTGCAACAAAGCCTTAACATCCTGCACTGTGACTTTTTTTAAATCAAAATAGTGCATCAATTAAGGCTACCTCATGAATGAAATAATCCCATTTTACTCAAGATGCGTTTCTAAGCAATCATAATGAGATTATGTTACTTTTTTGGTCGAAGAGCATGAATAAAGCATCCTACCTAATCGGATATTCTATAATAAAAGATTTGCGTACTCTGTATATTTGCCAAATGAGATAATTCAAAGGATATTTTATTGTCAGATGTGAATAAAGATTACATTTTTGTGAGGACATTTAGAAAACGCCATTCAATAGATCAGAAGGCACAGCAACAGTAGGCGACCTGTGAATTACAAACCTGAAATCTTTCAATATTGTAAATGGACTGTACCCATGGAAATGACTTTGGGTGTATGGTCAGCGAAAGACTGCTTCGGAATCTCAAAGAAAATAAGTGCATCAACTACGTATTCAGCTACAAAGAATAGGTACGTTTTATGAACGTCTAGATAATCTACTTGCAGAAGTAGAGAGTAGTGAATATGTTAACGTTAAGGTAAGATCTGAGTGTAAATATATATAATAAATTGGTGTTTTTTCCTAACATTCCTTCAGAAATAATAATCTTAGTTTTAGTAAATCAATCAAAAATGTACAAAGAATGCTCAAAGAGAACTAGTCAACATAATGCTTGAACTAGCAAAAGCAAAAAAGCCGATAGGTTTAACCTCAAATAAAACACGTAAGCGTTGGTAAAATAACGTAACAGGTGATCAGGTGATTTAGAATCTATTTAGCCAGAGCTCTCCAACCATTGAAGGTCAGTTCAATTTTATATTTTATAGCAATAATTACAAAGGCTTGTTTTTTCTGTATCACCTAATTTAATTAATTAATTAAAATAATTGATAACCAATTTTTAAATGCCTAAAATTTTAAGTCATTTTGTACACAGCATACTGATTAAGGAGAATCTTATATGAAACAACACTTTTTCATTAAATAAGCATTTGAAATTTCATGATATTAAAACAAAATTACTGTGGTAGAATATTGTTTGAATGTTAAAATTCAGTACTATCTTCTATACTTTATTATAATATTATCACTCAATTGATTTTTATATTGCCAGTATATCAGCATTTCCATCCTCCTGGAATATTCTCTCTGACCAGTAGTGCAAGATGACCACTAATGCTCATTACTATTAATCTATAGCAATATTATTTTGATTCCCAGATTTCTGATTAGCAGACATAATGAAAACATTCATATTGTCTAAAAAGTTATATACAAAATCTATTTTTTCTTTTCGTAGGCCCAAAGCAAACAAACCTTTCTGAAAAGTAAAGATTATGCCTAGTCATATATTATGTAACATCACAAAAAACCTTTCACTTGCGAGTAACGAAATTTCTACATTGGTAGAGTAGACCATTAGTAAAGGAAAACGTGATGTTACCATTTTAATTTGTCTCGAGTGGGGAACATTACCAACCTAAGTGTTCTTTTCAAAAATAACCTTTGCATGTTAAATTTATACCAACTGCTTTGTTATAGGCCTTTTATCCACAAAGTGGTTAGTCCAAAGAATGTGTCCATTGTATATTTGGGTCGTATTGCGTGTTGAGAGTATTATCTCAAGAATGCTGGAATTATTAGGTAGAGCTTCCATTGACGTTGACTAATTTTCTTTGAATTAAAGCTGACGTAAATAAGTGACTTAACATATTTTATAAAAGCTGACTTACACATTTGACCTCACAATTGTTCACGTTTCCTCACTTCTATTTTAATATTCTAAATAAGACAAAACATTATAAGAACGTTAACTTTTGAGGTGACAACTTCATACTTTAGGGATACCATGACGAGTAATTTTTTAAGTACAGCTTATGAGAGTTGAATCTCTATACTAAAAAGAGCCATAAGTTCAGCATGTAATAGGATATTTAGATTTGTATTTTTATATCCTTTGTATTCTTAATACCCCAGAAAGTAAAAATGGATTTAAGAAAATAAAAATGATATATTGTATCCATCACATACAAAAAAATAATATAGGAAAGCTCTTCGTAGAGGAGAAATATATATATACAACAGTCGAGAGGGATATAAAATAACTAAATAAATAATTTTATTGGGCGTATGTCACGCCTGGCCTGGCGTACTTGGTCGCCTGTGGTGCCACCGAGTAGTACTGACGTTGCACAGCAGGTTGTGAGTAATAAAATTGCGGCTCAGACTGAGAAGCAGCTTCGTAGCTGGCACTGGCTTGATACTGTTGAGGAGCAGCTGCAGAGCTGTACCTCACTTGCGGAGCTGAAGATTTCTGCACTTGGTACACTGCCTGAGAGGGAACAAACCCAACCTGCTGATCAGCTGAATTGGACTGGTATGTTATAGCTTGGGCAGCTCGAGGTGCCGTCGAGTAGGAAGCTTTTTGAGCTATTTGCTGATAGGCAGCATTGGCATCCTCGTATTGAACTGCCGGTGATGAGTAAGCATTTGGTTGGGAAGAGTAAACGACATTTTCTTGTGCTGAGTGGGCACCTGCAGATGAGTAAGCTCTCAGAGATGGTGAATATTTGCTTGGTGATGAAGAATATGCAGATGGTTGAGCTGCTGCGGCTTGAGAGTATGCTGGAACTGAGGAATAAGCATTGGCATCAGATGAATAGGTATTTTGTTCAGCAGAGTAAGCACTTTGTTGTCCAGAGTATGTACTTTGGGGAGCAGAGTAGGCACTTGGTGATGAACTGTATGCGCTTGATGCTGATGCTGCAGCTGGGGAGTATTGAACCTTCTGAGCGGACACATACTGAGTCTTGGTTGCTGCTGGTACATTGTAGGCCACCGAAGAACCTGCAGCAGTCTTGCCTGCAAGCTGCTTGAGCAACCCCTGGCTGTTGTAAGCTACCACTGGACTGGAATAGCTGAAGCTGGAAACATCAGCGGCTGAAGAGTAGTGTGGAGCACGTACTTGTGGTTGAGCCGAATAGGTGAACTGAAATTGGAAAAAAGTTATTATTTCGAGTAGTGTGACTGACCATTGAATTTAGCGAATGTTTTACCCCACTCTAACCAAAGATATTTGGAACAAAGGAGAGAAACGCTTGGATTATTGATTGTTTGTCATTAGAGAGAGATTCTATGACATAATAAATGTGCTTCCTACCAAAATGTCTCATGTGACATGTGACACAAAAATCTTGAATAAATTAATGAAGCTCTATTCAATAAAGGTTCAAATGATCCCTGTTACTAATAAAAAAGAGATTTTACATGAGCAACATAAAATAAAAAATGATGGGTCTGAGCGTTATTAGCCATTGTTTCAAATTAAGTTATTTAGGTATAGGGTGTATGAATTTATATCCGTAGAATTGTACGAATAGTCATGATATTAGATTTTTAAAGATCCGTGTTAAACTTCAATACCATCTTAATCAATCTTAAGGTCCTAGTTGTACTAAAAGCAATTCATGCCTAGAAAACCTTCACCTTATGCTCCCCTTTATCAAGAAATTCTTCGTATTTTTCAAGGAACAATAGAGCTTTTTTGTCGTCTCTTGAATTATGGGCATTTCTCGCAACTGGAAAGACAATCTCAATTAATTTTAATTAGAATTCCGATCGTTCTTTGCGTGACCTCCGGTTCACGGACCACTGGCAATAATTGTAAACAACGATGAAGCTATCGTTTTCTGAGAAATAAGGCAAAAGAAAAGAGTACCTATGTATGTCAAAACGTCGATTGTTAGTTGCGTTATTATCTTCGATAATAATGATTCCGAAAATGGACAGGATATCCGAAAATCTTTAATTGAAGAAAATCTTTTATCAGTTTTACTAAGGAAAAAGAATGGTCCAGGGTGTGGGGTAATTATTTCTTATTCGTCAATTTACTTGTATGACAATGGGGCCTAATTGTTGAAGCGTAATCTATTTCTAATATCGATTAGTGAACGAGCAAATTTACAACTATTTCGATGAATAGCTGAAGAAAAAAAAAATGATGGAAAAGCACATAAGAGCCTCAATCGTAGCTGGTTGTTTTGGGAATTGTTTGGAAAGGCCATTAGAGAATGATGAATATCAATTTGACTGTTGTTACCATAGTAACCTAACTCACTTTGAATGAAATGAAAGAGGGACATTATTTATAATTCTGTCAAAGTTTTACCATTAGCGACAGAAAAGTTAGATTCTATATAGCTGGAGCACACTTTTGCTTGATGGAATGATTCAAAAATAAGTAGCTTCTTTGCCTTGACAATACAAACTGTAAAAGATGTGGCGGGTAAGAAGAGTAGGTACATAGCTGGTTAGAGATAAGTGATGATCTCTCGAATACCCGAAAAAATCTAAAATAACCACAATCGAATGTTATATTTATTTTAATTATATTCTGGACTTGTGAAAAATAGTTGAACATTTGAATAAGGAAGGCTCTATGTAGGATAAAGTTGTCCTAATTGTAGCACAGCCGATGTCATAATCAAATGGTAAAAAACATGACTGCTCCTGTTTCCTCGCTCATTTATCAGATTCATCTTTATTTATTTGGTAAGTTAGCATTTATTTAAGCCGAATAGAAGGTACTTAATGCCAGAAAATCTGATTTGAAACATTGTGATCTCTCTTAAATGGTACATCTCGTAGAATTCCCTAATATTAACATGATTCCGTGTATGAAATGTATCACGACAAATCCAATGACGTGAAGATTACAATAAATGTATGTATATTTTTGTGTTACCTATACTTTTAGATTAATGTAGCGTTTGTCGTTTTCAATTTTTAGTTATTATTTTAACGTTATGTTTAATTATTTCAAAGACTGTTGAATACATATTCATAAAATATCAAATAAATCTTGGACATTAGCTACAACGAATAATACAAATCAGACTGGAAAAAATACTTCTAATTTGTCTAAAGAGGGATATTATAAATCCATTAAAAAGCTCCCATTTTGTTAAGAACTACGTTGTCGGTACTTAGCAACTACTATTGTTGGAGTGAGCAATAATGGATTACGAATATAAGTGCAAGATGTCGCTTGCATCGAACAAACGTATTTTGTTATAGAAAGGAAATGAAGGCGAATTCATCATAAAACTTTTTCCATTTAACATATAGTTCGAACTTTTTTAGCATCGTATTTGCAGTTATTTTACATTTCGTCTTTTGTTGTTTAGTAATACCACACAGAACACAGAATCCATATGCATTCATTATTCAGAGCTCATAATATTTCCGCGAATCAGAACTTTACTTTTTGATTTGAATGAACCAGATTAACGGTCTGGAAAAGTATGTAAAAATATTCCAAATATACAGGGTGTCTTTAAAAGGTCCTTAAAAAAGCTACCACCTGTTTTTGAGAACAAAATTATTTGATTTAGGTGAGTAAACTTACTTAAGAACAAAACGGTCTTGACGTTCAAATTTTAAAATCGTTAGTTTGTCATAAATTTCTAACGACTCGTGGAATTTCATTGAATTGAAAAAAAATAAGTTCAAAGTTTTGATAACTTGATAAAATATTATCGATAGCTGTTATGGTTTTTCTAGAATTGGCATTTAATAATTAAATAATTAAAACAACAAACAACTAGAAAATAGATGCAAATAAATAAAATATTGAATAAAAATGGTTCAATAACTATTTATATAAGAAAGTAAAGAAAGTGAACATCGATTTTTAAATTATCTTTGTACTTATATACTTTGTATTTAACAAATTTTGATATCGAGAATATATTTATCTAGGTATATATGAATGTATGTATTTTGTAGGCACTCTTAAGATACATCCTAAAAGTTCTGTTGAAATTGTAATGAATAAATACCTACTTCAGCAATTGAAGTATTGAAAATATTGAAGAATTGATAACGTTGAAAAATCAAAAGAGAAATCTCAGTCGTATTTCAACACGTTCTTGGCTTTTTTTCCAAGTTACATATAAAACAGACAAAATAAATAAAATAAATTAGACCTATCTACCAATTTCCATTTTTATTCACCTGATATAATATTAATTGAAAGATAATGAAAACTCGATAAATTCAATTTCTTCAATATCAAGTGTGCTACGATAGACCTATGAACGTGAAAAGTTTTCCTTGTTACGAGACAAAAGAAAACAAGATCTTCTTTGACCCAATCTCTTCATATAATGAATACTCCAAGGATATAAGTTCCCGACGTAACTTGTCTCCAGATCCTCCATTGTTTGATATGAACTTGACATGGGAGACTAGTTTTCCAGAAAGTTTGCTCTACCAAATTGACATTGGAGGAAGGAATTCTCATTGTGACATTCACTGACAGATAATAAAATAACTGGTTGAATCAATCAGCTTTTAGATAGTCGTTTTTTGATTGATATTTATTTAGAGCTAATAATACAAAGAAATTAGACATTTTGTAAAATTTTAATTTTACTGTCAGTTCATTAATTGAGAATACAATATTCAGATCAATAACTCCGTTAATTTGTCTAACTCGCAAATAACAAATCAAAAAAGTTGTACAATGCCGTGATCTATAATCAAGATTGTATTTTGAATCATTTTTAGTGTTTGTTGCCTGGAATATGAAATCCCAGAATTATTTTAATCTAGAAATTATTCAGTATATCTGATAACTCATTCATTGTTGAGTTTGTTTACGATCACATATTATTTATTCATTTTAAAATTAATAGGTGACGTCAACTATGATACGCATTCGGATTCGCAGATGACTATAAATAAAAAAATGGTATTACCTATATTCTCGACTTTTTTGATTTAAATGTTTTTGAAAATATATGGATTATCTTTTTTATTTGCATGACTGAAAAAAACATACCTAATACATATTGAAGATAAAAAATGTTTTGGAGATTCTAACCCAAGGTTCAAAGACAACAACTTATGGCTCTTCGTAAGGGTCGTATACTTTTAATTTTAACTAGAACAAGTTATGTGTATATCATTAGCCAAATGGCCATCGAGTTTGTGTCGGGTGAGTGCATGAGGTCCAGCGGCGAGGTAGAGAGACCATTTCAATTCAGTGTACTAACCAACAAAGTCAGTTCTATTTTATTTTTGACCGACGAACCCCGAACGGAGGAGGTATACAATTTGACTGTCTGTTTTTTTTGGTTCGTTCGCGGGTTTTATATAGTAATCGTACTCCGATTTTGATGATTATTGATTCATTTGAAAGAGGAGGCTTGAGAAATGGTCCCATATTCATGAAAACGCAAATCAGAAATCCTCTTCCCTCCGAAAACCGCCCCCGAAGGGGGTGTAGGGCGTAGTGGGCAGATTTTCTCGAAAATCGAAAATCTGAGTTGGTATAATTAAAGATAGGACAATATCCGGAAACGTTTAAATTGAATTTTTTTTCAAATATGTGCATTTTTGGTACGTGGAGAGGACGATTTCTTTCAAAAATTGAAAATTTGTGGACACTAAATGAAAGACACTGGTATTTGTAACAACATTTATATTGAACATTTTTTCCTTAGAGTTACGGTTTTAATGGTTAAAATGGTAACAACTAAAATATTCAAGCGTATTTCCGCAGCGATGTTCTGAGATCTCTAGATATAGTAATAACAAAGACAAGCAAAGAATATACATGGGTTATTGGATATTAGTGGTATTAGCGACGATGTACAACGATTTTCGTGACTATTACTACACTCAAAAGTTTAAAATAAATGTTTTTTACAAAAAATTGGACAGACGTTATTAGTTGGTGCACTGTAAAGTACGAAATAATATTAATTCTATTGGTGCTGGTGCTTGTGAAGTTGGTGCTAAAAGTTATCAATCCAACTGCAACTGCACAACTTCAAAAGTACCAGCACCAATAGAACTAATATTATTTCGTACTTTCCAGTGCACCAACTAATAACGTCCGTCCATTTTTTTGTAAGAAAATATTTATTGTAAAAACTATTTCACATTTTTTAAAATTGAAATTTAATTTACGTGAACATAAATTTCTACCAATAGTAATTATCTCCGATAGAAAACAATTTTCAGAAATCAATATCCTAACTGAAAACTTAAAATAGGTGGTTATAAATACAAATAAAATTACTTTGCTAGCTATGTCTGTATTTTTGATTATATATTTGTAAATGATAATGTTTGGAAGAGAAATGTGTTTTTATTTTTCTGTTTAAATCAAAAATATACCTACATGTTCTATGGATTCTCTCATAGTTATAATATAAATCGTTTCAGCTGATACATTCGAAATAATAACGATTAGATAACTAAAACTATAATGAAATAAAAATATTACATTCACCATTTGTACAGTAATAATCTGCTTTGAAGTGAAGAGAACACAGCCGTAAATAAGAAGTTAATTTCTTTCACATTAATATTTTTTTTCTGAGCTAACCTTCTATCCACTTTCTCGACCACTCCAAAAATTGTTTGTAATATAGACAAATCCCGATCCTTTAATGCTAAAGCGATGAAAATGGATTGTCCTATACTTATTTTTTCTGCTGTGACAGTTACAGATACACAACAATTTGTATTTTTTTCGGCGTGATGATTGTAATTCATCTGTTAACGGATACAAACGATTACCTGCTGTATGTTCTCATTTGGCACTTTTACCAGCAGAGGGCATAAGCTTGGCTGGATTCGCCCATAAACCTCTAATTAAACTGGATTGGCAGAGAATTTTATAAAACTGAGGAGTGCGTGAAAGACCAAGTTTATGGATCCACAGATATTGTTTTTGTGTCCATTAACTGAGCCAGTCAATTTAATAGCGCACGAAACGACGAGCTGAATATCATTTTGATTAACAAAGTTTAATGCTTTCTATCTATTGCTAGACGGATGATAATTTGCCAACTTCAATGACTTTAATTTCAAAATGTATCAGCAGTAGCATCACGTCTGTTATACAATATTCAAGCGCTCCCATTAGAAAATCAACTTTTCAACAAAGATTCTCCGAAATAATATTATTCATCCCAGCGTAAGGTTATTAATTTAAAATTCCAAGTGTATATTAGGATATGTTCAAAATGATTTATGCAATTGTAAACTGTCTTAACAACATACTTAAGAAGAGTTCTGAATAAACTTGAATTTACTTGATTCATGAAGATTTCTCCTATGTTCAACCCAAGCTGATCTAGAGACTAAAAAACTCATATTTATTACTCAATGTCCTTTAAAAGAGAATAAGATGACTGCAAACAAACCAATAATTATGCAAGACCTCAAGAAGGTCAAATAAATCTCAAGATATTAAGATAAGCATCGCTCTTTAAGAAAAACTCCAAACATGTAATGCATGCATTATCCACAATCAACGACAAGACTGAAATTGCTTGCTGCACCTCGAACACACAGAGACGATAGAAGAGGATAAAATAATCTTGAAAAAAAAAAACACTGAAAATCAAATGTCAAGGCTGCCCTGAAAATTCTCACTGAACGAAATGTCGTTTGCGTGCGCAAGCCATATGTGGCTGGCTTCTCTTGTTTTTTACAACGTACCTACTGGTGGCGAAGCATGATTTATGGACGCCGAGTGAGAATTTTACGATCATCTTTCTCTTCTTAACTGTGTGCAAAAGGGAAATGAAACCTGCTAGCAAAGTTTCTGCAAGTGAATAACAATAATAATTCCGTCTTCGCTCTTTTACGACTTGAATGCAATGAGATGATTAAAACGGGATCGTTTGTATCTCCAATGCTCATGAAAGTTCGACACAACGATAAAACTTTGTGATCGAAATGCAGAACCAGTAACTAACGGATATATTTGAATTTACTGGGTGAAAATTTGAGGGTGAGTTAAGGCTATTGTAATGGGAATATGTAATTCTCAGCTCACGGAAATGGATAAGAACATAAATAATATTCCTAAATTGAGACATATTTAAGTATACGGGCGAGAATACTTATTAGGTAGTAATTAATTGTGCTTACCTATACTAATTTTGATTCCAAGAGATCGCAATTTGCATTAGTATTTATATAAATATTTTTTACATGAAATTGTTCCGAATGTATTTGTTTGTGGACTGAAAAATACAAAATAATATTATTTCTATTGGTACTGGTACTTTTAAAGTTGTGCAATTATAGTTAAATCGAAAACTCTTGGTACCAACTTCACAAGTACCTACCGGCACCAATAGAAATAATGTTATTTTGTATTTTTCAATGCACCAACAAATAAAGTCCGTCCAATTTTTTGTAGAAAATATTTATCTCACACTTTGGAGTGCAAGTTGATGCCAAAAGTTATCAATCTAACTGCAACTGCAAAACTTCAAAAGTAACAGCACCAAAAGAATTAATATTATTTCGTATTTTTCAGTGCACCAACAAATAACGTCGGTCCAGTTTTTTGTAAAAAATATTTATTGAGATCCTTATGCAATCCGAACCTTATCTTGGACAATCCCTATATAAAAAGATAGTAGTATGTTTATATGATATAGATGTCTACTTCCTTCACAAATAATATTCAAGAAGTGCATTCGGATACTCGTGAGATATTTATACCCCATGAAAAGTTCATTACCAATCAATCATGGGTAACTCTTTGCTTCTCCATGATAAACAAACCTGATTAGTCTCGTAATAATTAGTTCCCAAGCTGTAGGAGATAATTACTTAATTTTTATACATGGTAAAATAGTGTCATAACAAAATGAATACACGGACCAACGAAATACATCAAATGTAATACCTAACATCGTAAATCAAATATAAGAACGCGAATGCTCACTAATTTTTGTTAAATCGTATATCGTATCAACGTATCAACCTAGTAGGTAAACACAGTTGTTACAGAATAAGTTATTTATGGTCAATTACAACTAGAAACCTCCATCCACAACAATGTGGGTACTTTCTAATGGCGCTTCTGTTTGGAATCCAACATAGCGAAAGCGAAAATATTGCAGATGTGGTGTTCTTGATTTATTTCAGTTGACTTCATACATATATATTTCTACTTTATGGTGGAAAATCCACTTTTACCCGTATATAAAATATGGTAGACAGACGGAAAAGTGGCTGTGAAAACATGTACTAGAAGCAATAGGAATTGTAAATTTCTTCATTTAATTTAAGAAAATACTATTAGTATTGTCAAGGAATTCCTGAGAAAAACAACAACAAGATTACGATACTATTTTTGGTAAAATAATCTCTACAGGTTCTTTGTTCTTTGCTGGAGATTAATATTTAACAACTTTTGTCAAATGATTATGAGTATAACCAAAAATAATTGAGCATATGACATGTTTAAATGAGTAATAGGCTGGATGTTCCCCAAGGGTATTTTTGGGAACCCCTATTAATATTGTTTGTGAAATAGAAATTTTTGTGTTCGACTGATTCTCGGCACCCATGATTTTTCTAACATAATACTTTTTAAACTTTTAAAGCAAAATTCATGTGCTACAATATTAGGAATTTAGGACTTATTCTCAATTTTTTTTGCCTGTTACCTGATTGAGTCTAGATTATCAAACGAAAGGATGCAAAAGTATCAATCCTTTATTTTAACGGAACTTATCTCAGCTCAGCTTTTGTCCATACCCGCAAGGATTAGGAAAAAGCTTTGATAACATTTATACGCCTAATGTTTATTCATATTCTGGCTGAACGGTTCATCGTACGGCATGAGCATTAGGTGTGAATGAAGTATGGCTGTAAACGAAAGGACATATTTATCGTAATCATTATTGTCTTTGAGCTTTCTACTCTTGTAAAATAAATGAATTTTATTTAGTAACCAGGTCGAAAAGCCTATGGAACATTCTATATTTAGAATAAGTCATTGTGAACCATCATTACTTCGTATACACAACTAATACAATACGTAATGCGAGCTATGCTGTTTAATTTTTCCACTCAATAATCAACCTAAAAGGCGGACAGCTGGCATGTTATTATTCAGATAAACTTTATGCGCAGAGCGAGCAACAGCTTGTAGGAAGAGCTTCTTGCTCCAGAAAGTACCCCAGGGGCATATTTCTCTTTCCGGAAGGGAGCTGAAGCCCGAAGAGTGGAGGAGAGAAATTAGGCAAAATGTGCCGAGAAAAGGATTAGCGCCCGATTAGCCTTCCATGGCAATGGTATGGAGGTAATGCGACAAAGAAGGTTACATACGCATAAAGTGGAAATAAGTATTCATTATTGAGTAGCTATTTGCTACATAAAATGTTAATATTGAATGGAGGCGTTATTAATTTGATTATAACAATGGTGATTTACAGACATGGTCAATGGAAATCGTAAGATCTGAGTCTATCTAAACTCTAAACTAACCACTCACTCGATTTTTCCACTAATAGCATGCAAATACAAATCGAGTATCTTTCGAAATTAAAAAAAATATATCCGATCGAATCGTGGGACCATTTTTAGCTCAACATACAACAATGATAATATTAAATTTAGGATATATAGCATAAACCATGATATGAATAAACAGGTAGATATTATAAAGTTTCAATTGCCCATAACTTTCTGCCTTCTTTGAATTCCGTTCCAATTTTAGAAGCCATTTTTGCACTCTTCAACAAAACACGTTCTTCGGCTACAATCTTCAGTACTTCGATTTTGATGATTTTTGATTCATTTGAAAGATAAGACTTCAGCAATGGTCCCATATTCATAAAAACCAAATTCGAAATCTCCTTCCCTCCGAAAATCGCCACCGAATGGGGTGGAGTGGGCAAATTTTCTCGAAAAACGAAAAACTGAGTCGGTATAATTAAAGAGGACAATATCCGGAAACGCTTAAATTGAACAATTTTTCAAAAGAGTTACGGTTTTCGAGTAGGAGGCATGTTAAATTCTCAAATATGTGTATTTTTACTATGTGCAGAGGGCGATTTCTTTCAAAAATAGAAAATTTATAATCAACATTTTTTCCTTAGAGTTACGATGGTAAAATGTTTAAATCTAAAATACTTGTACATATTTGCGCAGCGATGTTCTGAGATCTCTACATAATAACAGTAACAAGTGCAAGCAAAGAATACACGTGGGTTATAGAATATTAGTGGTATAAACGAACGTTCAACGATTTTCGTGGCTAATGTTACACTCAAAAGTGTGAAATAAATATTTTTAACGAAAAATTGGACCGACGTTATTAGTTGGTGCACTGGAAAGTACAAAATAATATTAGTTCTATTGGTGCTGGTACTTGTGAAGTTGGTGCCAAAAGTTATCAATCCAACTGCAACTGCACAACTTCAAAAGTAACAGCACCAACAGAATTAATATTATTTCATACTTTTCAGTGCAACAACTAATAACGTCGAACCAATTTTTTGTAAAAATTATTTATTTATCATCATATTATGTTTGGCTCACATCTGAGGTATGATTTTAGAAATTATTACCAATGATTATATATTTATTTGAAATTAGCTAATCAAGTAATCTTATTTGATATGCAACATGGTAACATTAAATATTTTTTTCTTTGTTCACTGTAAACCCTTTAGAGGGCACAATATTTAATTTATTGTGACTTCACGCCTATAACCAGCGAACGATCAAGACACTGCCAACGATACCTTGTTAAATTATGATATGCTGTTAAGAGCCTTACCTAACCTAAGCTATCCTATTCAATCTATGGTTTCGAAGTTATGAGGGAACAGATGAACATACATACATTCTCACCCTCATAGGTACACACTGTTCAAAATCCTAATTCTTTTTTTTTTGCTTCGCCGTAGTTAAGTAAAATAGTATTTCAACTCCAGAAAACAAAAGAACATATTACCTAGCCTAGAAAGCCAGCCTCATCATTCATCATTAGAATTTACGCCACTAGTTATACCATAAAAAAATTGAGAATAATTTTGATCATATTCATCAGGAATTAAGAAATTCGATACCTCTTACACTATCGGAGACAAGGGCGTGCTTGATCGGAAATATAAATAAAGGTTTGAAACATTTGAGGGTTCTCGAAGTTTAAGAGTGTCGATGCTATATTTATTATATATTAATCTATATGACATCGACTTTATTAGATGATACGAAGAATACAAATTACAAGGCCATATAAAATCAATAAATATATAGGTACGGCTTTCAGTTAATCAGGTGATGGATAATTACAAAAAGCTTGATATATAATATAATAAAATGAACTTGTTAAGACATCAGAATTGATAGCAAAGCCATTTTGAACTTCTAGTCCTAAACTTTAGATGAATCATAGCTCAAATACAAAGAAATTCAGGACTTGACACAGTTTACCAAGTAAAACGATTGAGAGTATAAAAAGACAGTACTTTCTTATTCTGTTAAAATGTATCTTGTGTATATTTAACTGTACTATTCACAAAGTGGGTTACTTGGTAAATAAATTGCGCTCAAAACTTCCCTTTAAAGTTAACAAATAAATAAAGTAATACAACTTCAACTTTTCGGAACTATGGCGAAGAGGTCTCTTTTCTCAAAGATTCTACTATCTCAGTGCTATTTGCCTGAAACTTGCCTGAAACTTCCTTCTCATGACCGGTGGTAGCAGTATACGTACGTACATATATTTGTATGTAAGTCAGCGAGCATATCCGACAGAGAATTTATGTTTCAGCAATATTCTCGAAAGATAATCACATTATCAGCACCGGTGGTTGCAGCAGGTAAAGCAAGCAAGCATCAGTTAACTCGAGAGTGAAGCGCAGACGAACAGACATTTCAGGATGACGTGACGTACGGACCTTGCCACCGGCAGCAAGAGAACATTTAAAAAGGAGTAAGTATCACGTCATTCGCACAATGAGACGTAATTATGAAATGAAAAGTTTGCTAGCTCATTAGCCATCATTATATTCATTCATTTGTCCTAATTATCACGTACAAGGTAAATGAAATTTTCCACTTTTGCTCTGAGAGTTTTCCAAGAAACTAATGTTACTAGAGAAAATTATATAATTTAGAATAAGACAAGGATGTTTATCAAGCAGAGAGAAGTGATGAATTAGAGAGCTGCAAAATAATAAAGATAATAGAAATCATTTAACGAAATCGGAGAACAACCAAAGAGAAAAGCGAATTAAGGTAACACAAATATTATTTGAAAGTAATTCTATCAATACCTACCAGGTTTTTGATGGAAGAAAAGAGAACAGGACTACTGTGAACTGGTCCCGTGGAAAACTTATAAATTGTTTTTCAAATCTCGTTCATAAAATAACCCTTTAATGTGCATTTGTGTCAAGAATTCAAAATTTATCTCATAATCAATGTATCAAAAACAATAGATATCTGAATTTTCAATAGAGCTTTGAGGCTAACCTGGACAAAGAATATAATAAACTGCGCGTAAGATCCTAGATCCTACGGTGGTTCCCTTAATTTTAATTTATTTTTTGATCGAATTCGCCAGTACGAAGGAGCTATACAGTTATTCATCTGTATGTTTGTGTTTTTTTTATTGTATATGTATTAGACTCACCTTTTATATAGGAAACCTGCACATTGGCAACATTTTTCAAAAATTGCCAATTTGATTTGTCAGAATTAATCAACAAATCATTTCATGCGACTTTTAATTTTTTTTTTTCTGTGAAAAACAATATGCAAGATTCTTACCGCCATATTTTAGAATCACTGATTTAAACACTCAATAATATGAAATAAATATTTTTCACAAAAAATATATTAAATGTACTCCGATTTTGATGATTTTTTATTAATTTGATACAGGAGACTTGAAAAATGGTCCCATATTCGTAAAAACTCAAATCCTGTATGTCCTCCCTGAGACGGTAGAATTAAAGATAGGACAATATCCGGGAAATTTAACATTTTTTCAACAGATATACGGTTTTCGAGTTACAGCGATGTTAAAATCTCAAATATGTGTATTTTCGCTTTGTGAAGGGGGCAATTTCGAGGGACGCCCGCACAGATTTAACGTTTGTTGCGAACGGCGCTTTAAATAGGCATCGATTTATTAAAGATATTCTCCAGAACACTGTTGTTCCCTACTCTCATTTTAACGGAGATGGCTTCGTATTAATGCACGACAATGCGTGACCGCACGTGGCACGAGTAGTTAACGAATATTATTTGGACGAAGTGGCTATTGAACGAATGGTTTTGCCAGCTAACAGCCCTGATCTCAATCTAATTGAGCATCTCTGAGACCCCACTTCAAAGACGCATTCATCGCCGACCTGCCTTACCCGACAGCCTTCTCGATATAAGAATTGCACTTCAGGAAGAATTTGACGCCAATCCATAAGAATTTCTTACAAATTTAATTGATTCGATGCAACATGCAGTGATTTTAGCGCTGAAAGCCACTCTAGATATTAGCTCCTTAAAATTTGTTTATTATTTTTTTACGCTATACTTCTTTGAGCTCGTTGGGATCGGGTGTTGGTCGAGAAACCGCGTCACGCTAAAAGTGAGAAAAATCGTCGATTATACGCATGATCTGGACCATGGATTATACGTTTTCGTATACTTTTTTGTAGGTTCTGGCATTTAGAAAAATTTTTAAAAATCCCGATGGCCTGTAGTCAGCGGAAAGGTAAATTTTTCAAAATTCATTGAAGTGAAATTTGAACAACCTTTTCATTGGTATACATACATGTTAATACATAAAATTATCGTATGTGTCATAGCCTTGCGGTTAGAGATTTTTGTTTTGGCTGTTGAATATATAGAGCAGACATGGTTCGAGTTCCACTTTTTTTTTTCGCCTATTTCTTTTCAATAAATATACTATATATTTTTTTTAATCAGGGTCTATATTAAGATCCCCAGAAAATGTACAATTACATCAAATTTAGATCGAGTGTTCATGTTTTATCAATATTTGCTATTTTTCTTTATTAATTTTTATTTTTTTACCTGTGTATTTTATGAAAAATTGCTTTGAACAAAAGTTGTAGGTACTGATTATATCTATAACCTAAAATTATTTTTGATTATATTTACAGTACGGCTTTTTTTTGATAATTTTTTTAAATGTTTGAGCGGTCACCATTTTCAATCTACTTACCCGATATTGCCCAATAACGAACTCGACCGAGATATTTAGATATTTGCAAGATTTATTTTGTAGCAAATTTGAACTTGATACCTTCAAAACTACGACCTCTATGGTGTTAACAAATTTCATAATATCCCATATATATATATATATATAAAAAGATGTTCTTAGAGATGCAGTCATATATAAAATAAAATTCTTTGATTGAAGCCGAGCTTTCGAGAATGTTTATTCTCTTCTTCAGGGCAAAAATCGTGAATTTAGAATAAATTAACCAAAAACATTTTGTAATTTATGGCTATGAAATCTTTCCTGTTTTTAGTTAATTTATTCTAAATTCACGATTTTTGCCCTGAAGAAGAGAATAAACATTCTCGAAAGCTCGGCTGCAATCAAAGAATTTTATTTAACATATGACTGCATCCCCAAGAACATCTTTTTATTTATTATAAAACCAGTCAAGAATACAAAATCAATATATATATATATATAGAAATTAGTGGTGGAAGTATATATATATATATATATATATATATATATAAACTGTTGAACCAAATGTTTCTTTGGACTAACTTATAGACATATAACAACATGCCGTTGAAATTTTTTCGAAATTCAAAAGTGTGAAGGATCGCAATAGTAAATTTCTATAAGAAATTTACCTAATAATTAAATTATATATCAAATTTCCTTATCAACTACCGATTTTTTTTGAGGTAGTTATTGTTTTGATCATCCAGTCTCTCTGTCTGTCAAGACTATAACTCGGAAAATACTTAACCAATTAACAGCAAACTTGGTACACAAATATGTAAGGGTAATACCTCCTACGGTATTGATTTTCAGCTGTCTGTCTGTCTGTCTGTGTATCTGTCAACACGATATCTCGGAAAATACTTAACCGATCGACACCTAACTTGGTACACAAATACGTAAGGGTAATACCTCCTATAAGATTGATTTTTAGCTGCCTGACTGTTTGTATGTCTGTCAATCAACACTATATCTCAAAAAATACTTGACCGATTGACACCAAACTTGGTATACAAATACGTAAGGGTAATACCGCCTATGGGATTGATTTCAGCTGCCTGTCAGTCTTTGTGTGATTTCAAGATTGTTTTCGGTAGTTTTCCTCCCTATACTTGCACAACTAGTGTATCATACTTTAGGAGGCGCATTCAAATTTTATTAGAATTGTACCATTTACATATCAGTAAATTTAATTTCGTAGCCACATCTGCTATATGGGTGCATTTTTTTAAGTCGCCCCAGCCGGTGATCGAAACGTGGGACTCTCGGGTGTGGATGTCGAGCACGCTACCAACTCACCCATCGAACCTCTTGGAGAAATTTGTATCAGTAAATGCTTTCCACAAACTGGTCGAGAATTTGTAGTTGTAGCGATATACATCACCCCTGGTAAAACTGTGAACCAGATCATGAAGTTTATACACCAAAACTAACTTAATTTATACTAGAGAAGGTTCCACTCTGCTCGGTGAAAATTTTCATGAATTCCCTATGATAATGAGCGGCGATTTCAACATCAATTTCAACGATAAAAAGGCAGAGCCATTGATAAATTTCCTAAAAGACAAGCTAGACTTGGTAATGTCGAATGATAAGAAATAATCAAAGTACGACCAAATACGACCATCGATGCTGTATTTAGTAGATATCTTGAGAGGTTTGAATCTGGACTATTTGTTAGTTTCTTCAGTTATCATAAACCGATTGTGTCTTTCTTGGAATACACTGCGATATCTAGTAAGGAAACAGAAAATACCCATGATGAAAGAATGATTATAGAAGAAATTACTGATAATTAGAATACTATATAGGTTTATTGTATAATATTGAAGTCACTCATGATAGATAATACATGGAATAGCAGAGAAAAAAGTCTTATATTTCATTTATATATTCTGTCTGTGTGTTTGTGTGTGTGAGTGGGTGTGCGAATAGCCAAAGAAGTATAACTTCCACCGTCAGGTCCGACGCAGACCCAATATTTTCTTTCAAGTCTTTGTTATTTTTCTAATTAAACTTACGTTTCAATGTTTATTTGTTGTGTTTTCACATATTCATCCGAGGCGTTCTCTTTAAAAAAGTGTATCTCCAGTAAAAACAGAGATAATTTCGTGATTCAAACAACAAAATGTTAAGAAGAGATCAGGGTTCAATGTGATTCCAATTGACAACTGCTGCTATAGCTATTACACTTCACAGGGTGTTAAAAATTTCGGGAAATAAACTTCGTCTCAATATCACGCCCCATATATACTCAAATTCAAATCTGAATAAAAAATTCTGAGAAATCAATCTACAATTTAACAATCAAAATCAAATGCGCTGTTCACGAGGAAGCCAACTTTGAAATTGGGGTCAACTCTTAGTGGCCGTTTTTTTGCCGGGGAGTGTATTTTACAATAAATAAAAATCAACTATGAATACAGGGATGTTGCAAAACAATCAAATACATACGACAGAGTATAAAATTAATCCAGGATACCAAATTCGAGTTATAACAACTGTAATCCGAGAATTAGTCTACAGTAAATTTGTTACGGAATACTGGATAAGTATCCACTATATAATACGACACATAAATGACTGGGTCGACATAAACACCCAAACAACATTTAGAGTAATTATCATACCATGTTTATACATGTATGAATGTTCGTATGTCCAGTGTCCAGCTAGGAGATGCATTTACAAGATATAAACGTAAATTTATGCTATGCATATTACAAATGTTAAATGATATGTTATTACTATGAGAGGAAATCAGCATTTAGATATTTGGAACTTTAACTACTATTACATGAATTAAGAGATTATTAATAAATTTGTTATACATATCATGTAGATTATAATGCTCTAGGGTACCTACATTCCATGGTAGATTCAACCATTCAACACAAACAATCTAAATAGCAAATTGTAACTAGGGCTCTCAGAGCAAGGGTGAGATCTAATTATTATTTGGCTAAATAACAACAACTGTTATTATTATTATTATTCAACTAGTTGGATGGTATACTAAATGAAAAACAAAGTGCTCCAGCCTAGGAGAAGAATACATTTTCTCAGTTTGTATCCATTCTGAATATCATCTTTGATAATTAAACATGTTTTTGTCTGCAAAATTACAGCGTTGGCGCCGACAGTGAATGCTATTATTATCAAAGTAACTGGGGCATTTTAATTGTTAATAATAATAATTTGCAATGTGCAAAGCGAAACTAATAACGTGCTGAGTACCTTTCAAAAGATAATTTGTATTCTGTATAGTCTGGTAGGTACGAGAAGAATAATTAAGATGTTTTTGAAATTCATGGAAAATATTGACCAAGGTATGACACTGATTGTATGACTGAAGCTTTGTTAGCTACGAATCAGTAATGAAGGTCTAGGAATATGGAATTTTCGTCTTTTTAGACTTCATATAGAAACAGTAATATTCGAATATATATGTCTACTTTTTTGTAGGTCTTTTCGCGCATTTTGCATAGTGAACGTGCCCCAGATTTAATGATCGTTCTTCTATTCAACAAAGGAGTATAGTTTTCGACCGATTTCCCAAAAGGACGAAGTATACAATTCGACTGTATGTCTGAATGTTTTTGTTATATATAGTTGTTCGCTCCTTTCGCCTAGTAAACGTGCTTCGATTTTGATGTTTTTTTTCATTTGAGAGAGGAGTCTTATGAATTGTTTCCATTGAAAGAAAATCAATATCAGACATGGTCTTTCCTTCAAAAACTTTCCCCAAAGGAGGTGATGTAGGCAACTTTTCTCGAAAATCAAAAATTCGAGGTGACTAAATTAAAGAAAATTCCATATCCAAGAAACGTTTAAATTGGACATTTTTAAAAATAATCATATTTTTCCGCGTTACAGTCTGAAATCTGCGTTTCGGCTATGTAGAAGGGGCAAGTTTTTCCGAGAACCGAAAATTAAACAAGAAATCATATCCACCAACATATGAAATGGATATTTTTCAAAAAAATCATAGGTTTCAGAGTTACAGAAGTGGTAACTCTGAAATATATGTATTTCACGCTGTTTTGGAATCTCTGAGTTAATATGAGTAACGTATTATCTTCTTTGATAACGTTGAATGATTTTTACCAATGTTGTTGAACTCAAAAGTGTGAAATAAATATTTCTTAAAAAAAATTGGACCGACTTTATTAATTGGTGCACTGGAAAATATGAAATAGTATTAATTCTGTTGGTTCTGGTACCTTTGAAGTTGGTGCCGAAAGTTTTTAATATAACTGCAAATGCACACTTCAATCTTAACGCAATCATCTTTCTTTCTCTTGCCGACTAAAAACAGTAATACTGTCACTATGAAATCATGTGGGCCTTGTATACTAAAAGCTAACTATAAATAATTGATTTAAAAAAACTCTAACTCAAAGAGAAGTATCGGATTACAACTAATGTTTTCTCAACACTCAAAATTAAAAGCATCGCGCGTATTTTTTCATTTTTCTCATAAAAAAATATAATCACCACTAAGTGTTTTTGCTATCCTAGATACATTTTATTTCAAACCGGAATCATGATTCATCCTATTGATGTAAATTATGAGAGCCTAACTGTGTTGATGCACGTGAAAAATAAATCGTAGAGAAAAAGATTCTCAGATCTAATTAATTAACATTTATTATGAAAGTTATATCAGAAATATGCATAATCCAACATTCACAAACATTTCATCTATATACAATCTTTTAAAGCTATGTCAGATGTACACTTTCTCTAGATATCAACAGAATGCCCGTATTAGCGATCACACTGAAGAATCTCTTTTTTTTCAACATATACGGGACCTCTATACGGACTACTGAACCAGTTTCGTCATATCAGAAAAAAAGAAATGAAAGCAATTCGTTGGAATATCTACTAACTACCTACTCGAAGAATATTTCCTTGAATGGAATTTATCAAGAATTATTAACATAATGTCTTGCTATTGAATTTAATTCATTCACATTAAAATAGAAATCTTTATTTAGATTACGCTAGAAATATTTCTTCTTTGTTCAGAATGTTTGAGGAATGTAACGTGTATTTTATTAAACTTTCATGCATTTTTTGCACAGCAGCCTAGTGAACTGGATATCTACTTTTCTTAATATTTAGACAAGAAATAAAAGTTTCAAATACAGAATTAGAATTCTATATATCTTGACTGCGACAACAGAATATAAAAAAAATAAGGATATTGGAACTTGTTGCAATTTTCAGTAAAGATACGGATCCCAGAGACATACTAGCATTTTCATAAGCTATTGCCTTATTTTGTAGTGCATGGAAGATCATGCAATATTATTTATTAATTATTACTATGTATTAGTATTATCCAAAAATGAAAAAAGATCAGTTCATTATATTATCCTGCTGGAATGAAGATCAACTGTGTCATCAGCCCTTCAACAAAAATCCAGAACTTCCAATTACCCGCACAAGAATAGTGCTAAACTACTATATTGGAGATACCAAATATTGTTAGAGGTTTTTTGATTCTGATGACTACAAAAAACCCAATAGTATTATACTATAAATAACATCACAGATATTGTGACTGAATTTAGCAGATATTGCTCTAGAAAATACAAAGAAATATTAATTTTATTACTGCTGATGATTTTAAAGTACCAATTTACAGGTAGATTCAAGAATGGTACCAATCAGAAAAGCAAAATTATCAATAAAATGGAAAATAATTGAACTAATATAATGTTGTATTTGCTTGCAGCAACTTAAAAAACAGTTCGATATTGTTTTAAATTATCCGCACTAAAGACTCCAAACAAAATAAAGCCAGGTATGAATCAAGAAAGAATAATTTTGAATCAAGCATTGGATTATTTCAAAGCCTACTAAAATTAGGCTTAGTAGTGACCATTGAACAAAATAATCAATCATCCAGTAATCCACTATTTAACTCACTCGGCTGTGAGTTACATTTTAATAGCTGTATGTTAGATAGCGTGCTAGACACAGGATTGCTGCTTGTTAATAGTTTTAGTTTTTTGGACGAGCCTAGATCCTGTTATTTTATATAATATTGTTTTAAATAGACTTGAATATAAGCATTCAGAACTTCTTCCAACTATTTATTTACTATCATTCTTTAATTTCTGTCTCAATTCGATAAAATACATTGTGTTGTGCAGTTATTGACAGAAAGAAGACTTTTGGCACCAAGTATGGCAAGTACCAGCACCAGTAGAATTAATGTTAATTTGTATTCTTCAGTGAACCAACTCATAAAGTCGGTTCTATTTTTAGCAAAAAAAGCTCTATTTAACATTTTTGTGTGAATAAATCGCTGAACGTTCACTTATATTCAGCGATTTCAAAACATAGCTATAACTTTTTGGGAAGTCGATCAAAAGAAAAAAGAATCCTACCTTCTGGACCTGAGAGGGTGCACTTGCGTACTTTGCTACCTCTGCAGCTGGCTGGGCGTATGCCACTTCCTGCTGCTGCTGCTGTTGCTGGTGAGCAGGTTGGTAGTACTGTTGTTGTGTCAGGTATTCCTGCGGTGTTGGTACCGGCTTTTGCTGCAGATAGGCGTATTCCTGCTGAGCTGGAGCAGCCCTCTGATACAGTGCCGCCTGCAGTGCCTTGGAGTAGACAGGACTAGAATCGGCTACTCCACGCTTATCCTTCGGTTTGGCATCTTTGGCGTTAGTAAGCACTGCCAGGGTGATCAATGTCAACTAAAAAAAAAACATATTTTTGCTTAAAACTCATCTGTACCTATAACGTTTGTTATTTTAGTTATTGTAAATTATAAATGGCCAATTCTTTTAGAAAACGTAAAAAAATATTCCAATATGTCCATATCATTATCTCAAAGCTCCTTATTATAATACAAGTCAAGTGCCATATTTTACCACATTAGCTATATTATATCAATTGGTCGAAACATATTGAAATGATCAGACATTGAACAAAAAAATATCAATTCTTCATATGTTGTCTATTCATTTAACTATCAGATTTTTAAGAAAATTGAGTTACGTTGTCGATATTTCCCTAGCAGTAAAACTGGCTATTCGAACCTACTTGACTTTTTAGAGATTAATAAGTTAGTATATTTAGAAATCTGGCCTAACAGGAATAATTATTTCAGCATCTTCTACCTTCGCTTTGGAAGTACCGACTAGTTTATTTTTCTTATGTCTAGATTGAAAAATATCTTTGTTTAGGTATGGATAACAGTTACTACCTTCTTCCATGAATCTTATTTAAGGCAACCTATCAGTTCTGAATATTGGAAATAATCTTTTCAAATTGTATTTATTTAATATGAGAGAGAAAGTAAGAGGCGCAATAATCTGTACATCGTATTTAATTATTAACTTGGGAAGTTGTATTTAATGTTCCTATTTTATGATTATAATGATAATCGGTTTAGCAGCTTTCAATTTCACCAACAAGCATCAATAACATTTTATAATTAAGACCATCTGTATTTTAATACTCCCCGAACACATTCAGTCGTAGATAAGGTGTAGTTTTTAATTTTTGAGAGAATTTCCAATCATAAAACATTCAGAAGATATCACTTTTTTCGCCAAAAGTAATAGGACTTTAAATTGACAATGGCGTGTTCCATAGGCATACAAATGCCAGAAGCTATTGAATGGAATTTTAAAGAGTTGATACATTGCAAAATTTCCTCGGTTTAAGACTTGATAACTCACAAAACTTTCAATTCAGATTCAGATATTTCGTAGAGATCGAGAGAGTTATTTCCAGCTTTTTCTGACTTTTTCAAATAAGTAAGCGGATATTCGAATTTCTAATATATAGGATGTTCTATGGGGAACAGCAGATAAGATTAAATTTGATTAAACCAGGCCTGGATTCTTCAACTGACTGATAGCAAAATCGTTTGGGTAATAATCTAAGAATGTGTGAACCAAATATAAAATAAATAATATACAGGGTGTCTATGAAATAAGCAATGTACTAATATAAAATATATATATCGGTTATCCAACATGTCTGTGAGATCCAACAAAAATGTTAGGTATGTACCTGTATTCAGAACATACCTTGGTATCCTCTATCCAACGTTGAAGTTTTTCCGTTTCCTATTGAGACACCCGGTATATAGAGACTAACGGTTATATAAAAGAGTGGACGTTATTAGGAACTAAATTATAGATCAACCCATGTAAGGTTAATATAAACTTATTAAAATGCAGAGATTAATTAACTCCACGTAAAGTATCTGTCTGTTGAAATATTACTCCATTTTTCAAAATATTGTAGGTAGAAGTTATTAGATCACAGTCTACTGTAATAAAGAAATTCCTGATTTCACATATATGTCCCATGGACGTAGCAAGTGCTTAACATCGACAAAACAAAAGAAAACCGTCTCGCATGCACCTTATCCGATTATTCGATAGAGGATTTCTATTTTCACAACTTTGACATTTTCACTGCATACTGGCGCTTTCTATGGTTACTACATCATTCCAAACGTACAAATTTACATTTCAATGGACCTTTTACAAGAAGATGAATGCATTTTCCCATGTATATTGATTCTCACAGTGTTTTGCTCAATTGATTGGTTTGGATGATCTTCACAAGATGTTTCTAGGGACACTATCGGAAATATCTCTTTTCAAGTTGGGTTGTGAAAGAATCTCACGTTATGGAAACAAATGGTGTAATAGTTGCGTAGATCAGCTTCGTCCTATTTGGAAGTATTTATGACAAAACAATGCAATATGTGTGTGGAAAAATACATGGTACAGACAGAATATGGCCTAGTTTTGAAAGCTTGTCTCTTAAAGTAAATTGCCATATAGAAAATGTATTGCACTTAAACTTATTCCGGAATAATACTAAAAGCCATTCATCAGTTCTAATTGAAGGAATAGCATTATTTAAAACTGCAGAAAATTAATTTATTTTGTCATTAATCATACGTTCTTTAGAATAGGTCAACCCATAATTGCTGTTCCTACATGAATGTTTATAATAGGAATATTAACAATATGAGATTCTTATGGGAGTAGCCTTTGTGGTAAATCTTTTTGAAATATAAACAATAAATGTTTATTTATAACAACATGATGCAAGAGATTCTAACAAATACAAGGCAATTACCTAGATCTTAACAAATAAATGATTACTGAAAACTAATTATTTTAGTATGTATGTGGTATTTAGAGACTGATTAATAATTCTATTTCTACAAAAAATCAAAGCTTGCTTAGTGAATATCATGAATCAAATATTGTTGCCTTTAAATGCATATAACAAAGATACAAACTGATGGAACAGTTATAAAATATAACCATAAAAAACTATAATGACCTAGTATAGATGAGGAAATCACATTGTCGAAAAGAATGCACAAGTGAACGTGGAGAATTTCCAATAAAAGATCGTTACCATTCCCTATTTAAATATAAATCTGTATCATCACTCTATTAGAATGAACAATCGTAGCCAATTTATGTTGGACTATTAAATGTGCTCGATAATTAGCTAGAGTGAGGTTCATGATGTACCAATCAATAAGTTAGGAGTCCTTTCGAATCCTATCACGTACGGTCTCTTATAACAACCGTTAGACTGGAGACTAGACCAAATAAAAGTGAAGCTCCATTTGTGATCATGTGGCGCATTTTTTTATTAAGGAAAGTTATAGCATAGGTACCTACCTATGTATCGTGTTTTTTTTATGTGTGATTTTATGTTTCAGATTGTGATCAACGAAAGTTGATTATTATATCCATAAGTTTGAATCTAGTATTTATTTTGCGATATAGTTACGAATGTGGTCTTTAATGAGTGTGAGTGTATTAGAATACATAGAAACAGACACTAAAAGTGAGGGAGAAAATTCAAATCTAGTTATGGCTGGGCTTCTAATCGTAGTCCCTTCAAATGTAAAATTTACTTTTGTCTGTCATTTGGATTTCATAAGGAGCTTTCGATTCCAAAGTTCCTACAAAAGACGAGTATTCGCCGTGAATCTAACCCTAGACTGGGAATTATTTAATAAAATGTTGATATTGGCTAGGATTTATCTGTAACTAGGGTGTTTTATTTTAATAGGTAATATGATTAGATAAATTTGAGGACGTTATTCCTGCGTACATTTCAAGAAATGGACTTAAGTTTTGAACTAGCAGGTTGCTAAAGTCTTAAGATTTTTTTTTTGATAGTTTTGCTATGACCTTAGATATCTTTGTTAGCAGCAGCATTCATCTTCTTTGTATAATCGTTTGTTTGAATTGATGTCACAGCATCTTCTTACAGGAAAAAATATTTTTTTCGAATCTTCGTTCCTTTCATAGCAAATCTGATCTCGTGATTTGTCCTCTTTGACGTACAGGTACAGTTTCCAAATAAAAATATAAATTAATTGATTTACATCTCGCCAAACCACTTCCGATAAAAATAATTTATGGAACTTGAAACAAATAATTATAGAGGAGAGCATTTTATAAAAGGTAGAATTTCTAAACACACTTTGAAATGCTATACTGAAGTTATTATAAAAATATAATATAAAAAAACTTTAGCACACTATATCTCAAAAATGAAAGACATGCAGACATGTCTCTATATGTAGCTTTTTTATCAAAGTGGACACAAGAATAACCTCCTTGAATATTAGCATATTGTCAAGAAACTTTCTGTATACGCTCATCGCAAAGTTATTCGATACAACATGGAGTCAAATCATTACTCATGTCATTATGAATTTAAGAATTTTGATATCGCAGAAGTATTTTTATGTCACGTCACACATGCTTGAGAAACAGATGCACCTGATTAGCTCCTGATGTGCCTCCTATAGACTATGCTTTTTCTGTTGTCGGAATAGGCCTACCCTGACCTTCATTTTAGCCTTTTACGAATATAGTTAATGCAACTATATTTTTATATTACATAACAAGCTCACATGATCATTTGTAAAGTTCAACTAATCTATTGATTTAACAATTATCAGATAACTCTCAGGTGGCCCTTATTACCAGTTTTATAATTTATAACGAGTTTCGATTCACAACTCTCTTAAAAAATACTCAGGAAGTATTGAACAAATTTTTTTCGAAATTTTCATGAAATATATGGAACGGTTTCGTTGTTAATTGAATGAATGGCTGGATTTTACAATATATATCGTTTAACGGTTTCATAGAATATGAAGAAAATAATTATATTGTTGATAAAAATCTAAAACTTGGCAATATCGCATGAATCAAACAGAACGTCCTTGTGTTGTCTATAATTATTTTATGTTTAATTTGTTATCAATGCGATAATCCTGATAAGTCTGTAAAACTAGTACCAAAATCGATTTTTCACTGTATATAATGAGATCCAAATTCTTTATAAATACTTTCTTGAATTTCAATAAAATGACTACCATTATTATAAAATCACAGACAAAGAGACAAAGCTTTGATACCTAACTATGTGCAATTTAGCATATTTGATATTAAGCATTTCTTTCTGAAAGACTTCCTAATTAAACAACGAGACAATGTTGTCGGTCCGTCCGTCTTTTTAATCGTATACGGTAGGGATATGAAAATTTTAGAGGATGAGTATTTTTGATTACCGCAAAAATAACAAATACCTCCTAACCGACCGTCAGTCACAATGATACGGAACAGTGTGTGAATTCGACTCACACTTAGCCGATTTTAATGTTTAATTGCACTATTCGCATACTAAACGTGCTCCGATGATGATGCTTTTTTGACCGATGAACCCCGAACGGAGGAGGTATACAATTAGACTGTCTGCTTTTTTTCATTGGTTTCTTCGCCCGTTTTATATTGTAGACGTACTCTGATTAGAATGATTTTTGATTCATTTGAAAGAGGAGGCTTGAGAAATGGTCCATATTCATAAAAACGCAAATCCAAAATCTCCTTACCTCCGAAGACCATCCACGAAGGTGGTGGAGGGTAAAATCACAAATCTGAGGTGGTATAATTAAAGATAGGAAAATATTTCGGCTTGTTTAAATTGAACATTTTTTCAAAAAAGTTACGGTTTTCGAGTTTGGGGTATGTTAAATTCTCAAATATGTGTATTTTTGGAGATGACGATTTCTTTCAAAAATTGAAGATCTGTGGTTATTATCCGAAAGACCTAATTATTTGAGCAACATTTAAAATGAATATTTTTCCCTTAGAGTTACGGTGTTTGAGTTACAGCGTTGGTAAAATGGTAACATCTGCGTATTTCTGCAGCGATGTTTTGAGATCTCAATAATAACAACTACAAGCAAAGAATATACGTGAATAATAGGATTATATTTATTGGTATTAGTGACCGTTCAACGATTTTCGTGACTAATGTTACACTCAGAAGTGTAAAATAAATATTTGTTACAAAAAATTGGACCGACGTTATTAGTTGGTGCAATGAAAAATACAAAATATTATTAATTCTATTGGTGCTGGTACTTGTGAAGTTGGTGCCAAAACTTTATAAATCTAACTGTAACTGGACAACTTCAAAAGTTATAGCACCAATAGAATTAATATTATTTTGTATTTTTCAGTGCACCAACTAATAATGTCGGTCCAAGTTTTTGTAAAAAAAAATATTTATTCTTCATTCGAAACGACGAGAAATGGCCTGATATAAATAAATCTAAAATTTTACATTTGCTTCACACAAGAAATTGCCTACAATGGAATTGAAAACTTGAGTTGGCAACAATAGAATTGGACATCTTTCAAAAAATTCCAGTTTTCGATTTAATGCAATATTAAAGCTTAAAGTATGTGTGTTACCTTATGTTTAGAAATATCAGAACATAACTGAACTCAACTCAATAATTTCGTACACTCAAAAATGTGACATCAATGTTCTTGCACAAAAACAAGAACCGACTTTTTAAGTTGGTGCACTGAAAAGTTCAAACTCATTAATTCTATTGGTGCTCGTACTTTTGAAGTTGATACAGTAAGTCTTTTAACTACTTCCACCATCAGAATTATTATTTTTCTATGTTTTATTGCTAATAAACTAATACAGTTGGTCCTAGTTTTTAATTTTTATTTTTCTTATAATATTTTTATTATCACCAATTTCTATTACTCGATTTGAAGGGAAAAATTCACTTAAAGGGATGAGAATGATAATAATGAATAATTCAGAAGAAGAAATTCAACTATGAATTGAGTGATGCAATGATTTTCAATAAAATTTTTCTTAAATTTTGAGAGTCTTTACTAATCTATCTGGCTTGTAGTATCTTCTAATGAATAATAAAGCCACAAATCAAAATAGTAATATCTTGGGATACGCTTTGAAATTAAGGGATATTATACACATTCCGCAGCATTATACTACAACTCGAAACCCAACAATTAAGGAAAATAGTTGGGCATATTCTACTTTATCTATTGTACACAGGAGAATATATATGTTGAGGACCCTGTATGGAAAACATGAATGAGGGTCAAGGGTCAAGCAAAAACTTGATTAGATTGAGGGCTGAATTGTACGCCATAATGTACTGATGATATCTCATGATTATACTTAGTTCAAAGCAGATGTAATTATCTGCGCTTGATGGTTAATCAATTTTTTTCTTAGATGATACAAAACACTTCAAATGGCAAAGGCTAAATTATATCTACGTACGTTCAGTTATCCCTCTGGAAAGATGAGCGCATAAATTAATTTCATTGATAAGAAAAATAAATGAAAAATGCGGCCAAGTGCGAGTCGAACCTCCACATGAAAGGCTCCGTATCCTTTAAAGAAAGGACGTCCATAATTTTTCTATCTTATCTAAACATTCATTATATAAATTTAATAAACAGTCTATATTCTTCAACTCTTTCCTACTATATGTATATACTATGTCTGTGGTGACAATCGATTTTTACATATATTATAGTTATCCATACACTTACAGGGTGCTCGTTAATGATATGGTTATATTTAAGGATCTGATTCTTGAAAAATAATTGAAGGTCTATTATACAAACTATGATCGAAAAATTTTCCATTACAAAAATACGGGGTGCGCCAACATTTGACTATTTCACCATTATAAAAAATCCTCAACTTTTTATATTGGCAGACAGCTATCTTATTAAATAGATAAAAAAGCAACAGAGAATGGAAATGATACAGAAGAGCTGCAAACTAAATTGAGCAATATTAGTCTTTCAGAAACTACTTCAAGAACTATTCTGAAAATTGTATATATCTGAATTAATCATACTCTGGATTCACTGTGATAATGTATTCATGAATTACTAGGCAGAAGAATACTAAAAATGGATCGAATGTGGTAAGCGTACAGTATAGAAATATCCAATAAAATACATTCTAGATAATAAAGATCAATGAAAACAATACGATAAAAGACCATCTCAAAGAAGAAATATTCCAGTTCTTTTGGCACATCCAATCCTCCACATTCGTTCTCACCAATCACACTTTAAATAACCGAAAATAAAACACCTTATTTTTTGGTATGCCGCACTTGTCACTACAATAACACTATAGAATAAGAAGAATGAAGAAATTTTCTACTCACGCCGATAAATCTCATGGTGGTACGTGTTTGTCTAACTACTGTTGGTGCACGTAGCTGAAGAGAGTATGTGAATTGCAATATGTGCCTCCAATGTTATATATATATAGATGTAAGCCACACAGCTTCTTACCGATAGTTCCTTTCTCCATTCACACACAGTCCTTTCTTGCATCCCTGCTACAAATTTTTGTCTCATCACATTTTCAACTCTTTGAATATGATGCTACATAATAGTTGTTGTCGAGAATAACGGTAGTGTAAATAGAGATAACTAATATAAAGAAGTTGATCAAATTTTAATGGTTTTTCCATTGCACTAATAACTGAAGATCTTAAAATAATTGTTATGAACTGTTATACAAAAGCGAAAGATCATCAGTACACATTTTTATCTTAAAATATTACTAAAAAAATCATGAAAAGGAAGGAAACTCTGTATTCCTTATGCATTCATTCAAATTTACATTCCTTTAATTGTGATACAATACCAGTTACCCCTAGTAGCTATGTAAACAAAATACCTACATGTTATAATACGTTAACATTTTTGGTGTTAGGTTTTCAAAAGATATCCAAAATACCTATTTTCAGGCATTGATATGTCTCGTTGTCTGTGCCAAAATTATGTCGGTAACGAACGAATTGATTTTTTTGACCGACGAACCCCGAACGGAGGAGGAATACAATTCGACTGTGTTTTTTTTTGGTTCGTTCGCGTGTTTTATATAGTAATCGTACTCTGATTTTGATGATTTTTGATTCATTTGAAAGAGGAGGCTTGAAAAATGGTCTCATATTCATAAAAACGCAAATCCGAAGTCCCCTTCCCTCCGAAAACCGCCCCCGAAGAGGGTGTAGGGGGCAAATTTTCTCGAAAATCGAAAATCTGAGTTGGTATAATTAAAGATAGGACAATATCCAGAAACGTTTAAATTGAAATTTTTTTTTTCAAAAGAGTCACGGTTTTCGAGTGAGATGCATGTTAAATTCTCAAATATGTGCATTTTTGGTACGTTTTCGAGTAAAATCGGTGTTAAAATGGTAACAACTAAAATATTCAAGCGTATTTCCGCAGCGATGTTCTGAGATCTCTACATATAGTAATGACAAGGGCAAGCAAAGAATATACGTGGGTTATAGGATATTAGTGGTCTTAGCGACGTTCAACGATTTTCGTGAATAATATTACACTCAAAAGTTTAAAATAAATATTTCTTACAAAAAATTGGACGGTCGTTATTAGTTGGTGCACTGAAAAGTACGAAATAATCTTAATTCTATTGGTGCTGGTGCTTGTGAAGTTGGTGCCAAAAGTTATCAATCCAACTGCAACTGCACAACTTCAAAAGTACCAGCACCAATAGAATTAATATTATTTCGTACTTTTCAGTGCACCAACTAATAAGGTCGATTCAATTTTTTGTAAAAAATATTTATTTTATATACGTATCAATTTTGTAGGGCACCATACTTAAAGCAGTTACTGTGCAATAGTACAAGTCTATGTTTTGGGAAAACGACGTTAAGGATTTCAATTATGCTATCCTACAGTATTTTTGACCGAAGAACCCCGAGCGGAGGAGGTATACAATTTGACAGCCTGCTTTTTCTTGGTTCCTGGGCGCGTTTTATATAATAAACGTACTCCGATTTTGATGATTTTTGATTCATTTGAAAGAGGAGACTTGAGAAGTATAGTTATACAGAACATACTTAGGTAAAGTTCTTTTTACTATAAATGGTATTCTTTGTGACTGCAATAAAGCTACCGGGTGTATTCCCATAATGTACACAATCCACAAGCAAATCCAATAAAGGAACGGACTTAACATATTTAATTCTGTATATAATATATAATATAGGAAGGTAATATAATTAAAATTAAAATAATTAAGGTATTTATGAAACAAGTAATTTTACACAAATTTTATGTTGAGAATAAGATTAAGAATTATTTCGTAGATATTTTTAAGTAGAATATTTTACGTGATATTTGAATATTATTATATTGCTATATGAAGATCCGACCCGGACCGACAGTTTATTGCATTGTTATGACCGACCTTTGGCAAAACGTCCCAGGTAAAAAAACGTAGTCAACCAATTATAGTTAAAAGAACTTTGCATAAAAGTATTGAAAGAAATGGAAATCGTCTGAAGAAAAAGAAATGAAATGAAATGAATCTTCATAGGGGATTTCACCCAAAATAATATATTGGTACTATAATACCCTATAGTTTTGCAATGTTTCAATTTAGAAGTAGATGTAAGCCGATTTGGCTTCAATCGGCGGTCGATCAACCGACGGTTGAACTGACTTCTTAATAAAACCGGCCCTTATCCAGAAAACACTTGTTTCGTTCTGACAAGAAATGTGTTTTTAAAGTTCTTATAAATACCAAATCGGAATGGTTTTTTAAACATTTCTGGCTGTCCAAATAAAATATTTTACCAAATGAATTTGCTAGATAATGAATTAAAGGTTCTTCAAATACACCAAAAATTAATGTTATTAAGTTCGCGCCTTTTGCATAGTAAACGTACTCCGATTTAGACGATTTTTCTTTCATTTGAAAGAGGAGAGTTGTGAAATGGTCCCATATTGAGACAAATCAAATCCAAAATCTCCTTCCCTTCAAAAACCGCCCCCAAATGGCGTGGAGGGGGCATTTTTTCTTGATATGTGAAAATCCGAGATGACAGAACTATTGAAAATTCCATATCCGGAAATGTTTAAATTGGACATTTTTAAAAATAATCATACGTTTCCGCGCTGCAGTCTGAAATATGTGTTTCAGCTATGTGGAAGGGGCAAATTTTGAAGTTGTGCCATTCTAGTTTGTTGTTGTAGGCACCAACTCCAAAAAAACCAGCACAAATAGAATTTATATTATTTTGTATTTTTCAGTGCAACACTGATAAAGTCGGTCTAAATTTTTTAAAAAATATTTTTGATTCATTTGAAAGAGGAGAATTGAGAAATGGAAATGATAAAGTCGGTCCAAATTTTGTAAAAAATATTTTTGATTCATTTGAAAGTGGAGAATTGAGAAATGATCCCATATTGAGCTAAGTTAAAATTAAAAATATGAGTATTTTCGCAATGTGGAAGGGACGATTTCTTTCAATAGTTAAAGACCATATTATTTCTAACAACATTTACATTGAACATTTTATCCATAGGCTCACGGCTTTCGACTTACAGCAGTGGTACAGTCTGAAATATGTGTATTTCCGCCGCGATGTTTTGAGGTCTCCAAATAATTGTCGTAACAAGTACAGGCAAAGAATATACATGGGTAATTGCAAAGGTAATGGTATAAGCGAACGTTCATCGATTCTCGTAACTAATGTTACACTTAAAAGTGTGAAATAAATATTATTTACAAAAATTGGACCGACATTATTAGTTATTAGTTGGTGCACTGAATACAAAATAGTATTAATTCCATTGGTGCTGGTACTTTTGGAGTTGGTACCAAAAGTTTTTAATCTAACTGCAAATGCACGACTTCAAAAGTACCTACTCGAACCAATAGAATTAATATAATTTTGTATTTTTCAGTGCACCAACCAATAACGTTGGTCTAATTTCTTGTAAAAAATATTTGTCTTTTTTTATATTTACAGAATCTCACATGCTCACATATGAGCACTACCCAGTTATTTAGAAATAGAAAAAACACAGGTCAGTTAATTAACAGCCTATTTCCTCTATTACCATTGACTATTACGAAATGTTTTTGAGTTATGTGAAGAGAAATTTTAAAACATTTCAAATATTAAAGTTAAGAAATAATTGAACTTAATAGCACACTACGAATTTGTTTTGGGATCGCTTGATATAATTCGTTTGTTTCCGATTCTATTTAAATTTGACTGTAAAATCGTGCGAAAAAACAAATATCAGTTATTTGAGCAACCAGTTGAAAACAGCCGATGAAACCTAAAATTCTCTATGTGAAACATAATGAAAACTATTCGACCTTACCTTCACATGCTTCTTACTTTTTTCTCTATAAATTAGTTTCGAGCATGTTACAATCATTACTATCATTCCGTACCTACATACTATAAAAAATCTAAGACCTTATAAGATTACCTCCTATTTTTTCAAAATTCACGTACCAATAAAACTTGAATGTCGATAAACGGAGCTGGGGAGTCAATTGAAAAACATGTTGCCTGTATTGATTATACTTAATTTTGGATGCTCATTAGAAATTTCGGTAGAAATATTCGTAGAAAATCAAATAAAAAAGCTTGTTGTGTGGAATACTTATATTTAAAAATAATTGAATAACGCTGAACAAAGCTGTTGAAAATAAAATTAAAAGAATAGAGAAATTAGAAAAAAACTGAGTCTAAACATAATATTCAAGAAAACTTGAACAAAAATCCTAATTACGGAACTCTACTTCATATAGTACATTACCTTTATTCAAAAGTTCATTTTTTCTTGTTATTGGTTACAATAGAATCAAATACAAAATTTTCATCTTCATCTTGCGGTTAATATTTTTCAGGATATTCTATGAAATAATGGTTGCTTTTGGAGGAAAGTATCAATTTATCGTCGGTGCTAGAGAGAATCAAGATGGCGAAAGCCTTCTTTCGGAAAACATTGTCTGAGCTACCTAGCACGAATGTTACCTATTTTCCGCCAAGTACACGGCTAATATTACTAGACTTATATTGTCTATCCAAATATTATCCAGCTTGTCCTTTCTTATTCAGAAAAAAAAGTACAGGATACGACATTCATTCATCTTATGTCTTCATTCCACAAACTCATTTTTCCTTGTAAATCCAAAAGCCGATTTCGATTTAGAAAAGATTTGGATGATTGTTTTTATATGTAAATATATTGAGAAAAAAAAGGTGAATATCAGACATATGGAATTCCTGCACGTTTTAGTATAGTTTGGTATGCAAATGTAAAATGTAAAAAAAGAATTTCTTTCAGGATAGACACAATGTATAATAATCGAAATTTTGGAGAATGATCGTGACTTTATGTAAATATGCCCATAGAGTACATCGAAAGGGGTCTCGTGTATTTATAAATTGTAGTGGTTTTTCAGAACCATTTACATGCATAAGATTTGTACAATCTTCCAGACCCAGAAAAAGTAACATACATTACTGGAATTCATTTTATGGAAAGGCATTCAGAACAATTCAATTTTATATGTAAGCTCAATATACCGGGTGATTCTTTTAAAGTGTTACATGATAATATCTAGAAAACTGCTGATTCAAGAAGAATGGAATTTAGAGTGAATCAACGGGACGTTGGAGAGCACCATTTGGAAGCATCAGGGATTCTGTAATTCTAACCATTATTTAGGGGTGTGGGGTAATTTTTAAAAATTAAATGGAAAATTAAGTTTTCTTTTCAAATTCGTAATCTCCAGAAAAAACTACATTCAAATCGAAAAATAATTTAATTGCATTCAATTCTTAAAAGTTACCCCCCACGCCCACCACTAAGAAGTGATGAGACTTACGAAATCACTGATGCTTCTAAATGGTGCTATCCAATGTCCCGTTGTATCACTCCAAATTTAATTTCTCTTAAATCAGCAGTTTTCTAGATATTACCTTATAACACTTTAAAGGGACCACCTGTCCTGGACGACTTGATTTAATTGCATTCTCATAGAAGTACCTATACATATACAGGGTGATTCATTGGGAAATGGGCATACGCTAATGGTAGATAGGGGTGACATAGCTGGTTCTAGAAAACCTATATTTAATGGGTCTCTGATTCTTTATAACCAAGATACAGGGTGTTTTATCCATTATGTCCGTTTTCTAATTTAGTCATAACTTCTGAACCCCACTGTATATTTTTTTCATATTCGCAACAAATTCTCTTCATCCTGTATGGTACCGAATACCAGATAAATAAAAATGAAAATCCAGGTAAGGACTTAGAAAAAATTAAAAAAGTTTGAATCACTTCCAAACAACACTCTGTATATCAAAATTTTGAAAATTTGTTAGCAGATTTGGAAAGAGCAGAGAAAATTATGTCGGACCAAATGTGTTTGGTACTTCCGCCTACAATTCTAGTACTTGTTAATTTGAGTCAAAATTAAAATTTTCGATGAATGTGTGGTACAAAATTGAAAAAAAAAACATTTTCTGCTATAAAATCTAATCTTTCAAATCTAATCGATAAAATCATCAAGCATTTCGTAATATCCTAATGTTTGGATCCCAACATTTCTGTAACATGAGTCGACAGGTCCGTATTTAGGACAAAACACTAATTGCAAGGATTTACTAACAAACACCCTGTATGTGTAATACAAATGAGATAATTGTATTTTTCCATTACGCTAAACTTCAAACAGACAATAAAATAATAAAAAGACTGTATTCCAAAAAAGTATAAATATTTTGCAGAAATTCCAAATAAACTTCAACAGTTAGTAAATGTGGAAAAAATGCGGAATTACACGGTTGTTAATAACACCACACCATACATTGAAGGAGAATCTTACTTGTGAGTGTGTCTGTTTGATAGCGAACGGATTTTGTTGTGCCCAAACATGTGAATTTCGTAAATTATTAATACCGTCCCTAAAAAATGACCAACAAGCTCTAAGACTAATTATGTATAATGGGATAAATAATAACCGCTTCAAATTTTTTGGTTCTTAGTTATTTTTTCACATAATACAATTTCAACGAGTTAGTATCTATTTCTTTCCATAAAGGTACGTATACTTTTTTTCAGGATAGAGTCTTTCTATCACTTTATTTTTTGTTTGAAGTATAGCATAATAAAAAAATACAATTATCATATTTGTATTACACATAAAGAGTGTTTGTTACTTAATCCTTGCAATTAGCATTTTGTCCTAAATACGGACCTGTCGACTCATGTTACAAAAATGTTGGGATCCAAACATTAGGAGATTATAAAATGCTTGATGATTTTATCGATTACATTTGAAAAATTAGATTTTATAGCATATTTTTTTTCAATTTTGTACCACACATTCATCGAAAATATTAATTTTGACTCAAATTAACAAGTACTAGAATTGTATGCGGAAGTACCAAACATATTTTTTTCTGCTCTTTCCAAATCTGATTATAAATTTTCAAAATTTTGATATACAGGGTGTTGTTTGAAAGTGATTTAATTTTTTTATTTTTTTCCTAGTCTGTACCTGGATTTTAATTTTTATTTGTCTGGTATTCGGTACCATATAGGATAAAGAGTATTTGTTGCGAATATGAAAAAAATATACAGTGGGGTTCGGAAGTTATGACTAAATGAAAAAACGGACATAATGGATAAATCACCCTGTATCTTGATTATAAAGTATCAGAGACCCATTAAATATAAGTTTTTTAGAACCAGCTAGGTCATCCCTATTTACCATTAGCGTATGCCCATTTCCCAATGAATCACCCTGTATAATTGTTTAATTATTTGACTCCTAATTGACATTTGAATGACAGGATAAGTGAATAGCTATTACTAATCTATCGTGGTACTTACCTGTAGTACTTAATTGCTAAATGACCGAATAAATTTCAAAATCAATAGCTCAATTTTGTTAGATTACCTAATTACATATTCAGTGAATAACTTTGACTTTTCACATGATCAAAGCTTGTCATTTTACTGGATAAGTTTAATTTTTTACTTTTTCATTAGCTATATGAAAGGAAAATAAAGTTTGTTTCACGACTGTTGGAGAAATTGAAATTTTTGTATACACTTCAATGAAGTTCATATAATTAGGGAAAAAATCGAATGATTAAATAAGCAAATAATATGAGAGATTTATTACCAATAGTAATGCAGAAACACAAAATAAAAATTTATTGCTTGAGTTATAAAATAAAAATTTATTCATCTGAATTATCTGAAATGTCACATTGACTTTGTGACGCCCATGAAATAAATATAGCATTGCCTTCGGACATACGTGCAGCGTCCAATCATTGTATTGAAAGAGATAAGCTTGATATGCTGATGTCGTAGCTTAGTTCGACAAACGTAGTAGAGAATTTCATGATAATGAGATGAGATGAGACGTAATAGCCATCATTTGTGAAACAAACTATATTGTTTATATTCGGGTAAATTTTTTGGTACCTAACCTATTTGCGATAGATCTTGTCTGTCCGTCTGTGACAAAATTACCTCACGAACAGATTATGCTGCTTTCTGTTTTCTTTTGTTTGGTAACTTGCCCTTACGCTTGTGTATCTCTGAGTAAATGGATTCTCATATTTTATAACTGTTTTTTCGATTCCGTACATCTGATGGAAGAAAAGAACCCATGCGAGATAACTCTGTTATCTGTCTGTTCGTCAGTCTGCCACAGTAGTGAACGAAAAAAAAAATGAAATTTGTTACTTATACCGAGCTAGGATTGTGATTCGAGGTAAGAATTTTGTGTCACAAATTATATGATTGAAATGTACTTTTTTGGAGTTTTAGAATAAAATAGATGCCAAGATTGATCGTCACCCTTATCTCAGAAACTTTTGAGCATAAATTAAAAAATCTGGTGTCTCCACCAAATTCCAGTGAATGAAAATTTTTACACTATTACAATACTTTCTTTACATAACGACGATAATAGCGTTATTAAAGTAAAAATCCTCTGATCAAATCGTGCTACCAAACAACAATGGTCATGTAACATTTTTTCGCAAGATGAAACGTTTAGACAGAATCTGAAGAAACATGTGGAAAATATGGAATTTTATTTTATGTGTGGGTGGTTAAGGGATTTTAGAAGAATACTTTAGGCAAGTTTAATCAAAATCCTTAGAGCCGTTTTTGCGCTACTGTCTTGAGCAAATCATGTTTTTTGGCTATAGCTCAACACCCAGAGTACAGAGGATTCTCATTCAGTGCCACCGGCGAGTGATATTGGTACCAAGCAAAATAAAAAAGAAAGCAACAAAATACACCAATCCGTTCCCGAGATAATGCTGTCACATACAGACAGATAGACGGACAGACAAACCAATGGCTGAAAATATGTTTATTAGATTTAGAAAACTCTGAAACGTCATCATCGTCATCATTATTAGCGCTACAACCCTGGGTGGGTCCTGGCTGACTGCACAACTTTTCTTCAGATGACACGGTCTTCCATCATTCCGGGCTCAAAGGGAATATTCATTTTCTGTAGGTTTGACCTAATGTTATCTCTCCAACGCATTCTGGGACGTCCGGGCGGCCTTTTACCTGTTGGGACCTCTTCCCATGCCAGTCTCACCAGTCTATCCCCATGAAGCCTTTGCACGTGTCCTACCCATCTTAGTCGTTGGGATTTAGTCTCTTGTACGATATCACTGTCATTGTACAGTTCTTGGATTTTGGCATTAGTTCTGATGCGATATTGTCCCGTGGTCGGGTCATGATAGGGTCCAAAAATTTTTCTGAGGATTTTTCTTTCGAAACGTCTTAGTTTTTCCTCATTTGCTTTGGTCATTGTCCACGTTTCACCTCCGTATGTTATTATAGGCCTGATAATTGTTTAATATATTTTGATTTTTGATGTCCTCGTTAGGTTTTTTGACTTCAAGAGACCACATAGCGCGAACAGGCACCGGTTTTCCGATTGGATTCTGCCTTTGATTTCTTCGGTGATGTCATTGACAGTTGTGATTGTGGCTCCAAGGTATTTGAAACGCTCCACTCTTTCGAAATTATAATTGTTTACTGTGATGTTTTCTCCTATTCTATCTCTCCGCCCTGTTCTTTTTATGCACATGTACTTCGTCTTTTCTTCATTGATCTTTAGTCCTACTTCTCTTGTTGTTCTTTCGATCTTGTTAAATATGTCTTTCACAGTTAAGATTGTATCTCCGATAAGGTCAATGTCATCTGCATATGCTAGAAGAAGTTTGGGGCCTTTCACTGTTAGCAATTCAGTTTTTATTTCGGCTGTTCTGATGGCTTTCTCTAGGACTAGATTAAAAAGTAGTGGTGACAAGGCGTCGCCCTGTTGAAACGTCAACATTTGTAAAACTCCCGACACAGAAAATTTCACACGATTACAATACTTTCCTTATACAGCTTCTATAGTAGCGTAGGAAAGTAAAAATAATCCACAATAAATTCCATGCCCCTTATTCAACTCTTAGAAATATAATGGTAAATATTTTCCATCAAACTAAAATATTAAGTGATAAAATAGATTTTGTTCTCCTGCAGTTCAGAAAATTAAGGAAAGAAATCACATCAGACACATCAGATATGTTATTTTGTCAAATACTGCTTGTTCTTATTGATAACATAAATTTATTATCCTAGGATACATAAGATATTGTCCTCTCCTTATTATAAAAAATAACACTCCAATTTTTTATCAGGATAGTCTTTCATGATGCGCAATATATTATAGTATGGGTGCAAATTACCAATTTACCACTTTAGTAATTATAGAAAAACCGCTCCAAAAATGTTGATGAAGTCGGAATCAGTTCTAATTCCATATCTATATATCTTGTGAAATCAACTATATCCCAAAATTATAATTTTGTAAAATTTAACTCATTCCAGGCTATAAGGATTTCGAAAGATCTCCTAAGTTAGCCGATTTCTGCATTATCATTCATGTCTGCTAGTTGGTTATTGTAAGAAAGTAGATGAAAACTCAAATAAACTTAACGAGTTAATAGAAACGTGTGAATGCTAAGGCCAACTGCATTTGTGCAATATAATTATTGTTTAAACAACTGTGAAAAAAGTCTCTTCTATAAGTAACAAATGCAAAATTATAAGAAATGAGCAATTACTTTCAATTATCATAATTATCGACTATTCTCAAGGTAATTGCAAATTTCTCAAATAATTCATGCTTTAGTAGAAATCACGATGTCCTAAGGATATGTCTGAGAGCGAAAAAAAAAACAACTGAGAATGATCTTTCAACAAAAGCTATTTGAGTTTTTATAGGTATGAAACATTAGGAAGTTTTTGCTGATGTTTTCTTGATAATTCAATGAAATGTTTTTCAAAATCCCTTATTTATCTGATTGATAAACCAGCCAAGTACGAGTCGCGTAACACAAAAACTGTCAACCTTTTACGGTTCAAAAGCCATTATAACATTTCACTTTATTTTTGATCGGGTTCAAAAAAAGTAGAAGGTATACAATTCGGTTGTATGTTTGCTTTTTTTCTTTTTCTTTATGGCTGTTCGCGCGTTTTGCATAGTATTTAGAAAAACTCAAATCTGAATTTTCCTCCCCTCCAAAAACCGCCGCAGATGGGGTGGAGGGTGCAATTTTTCTCGAAAATCTGAAATGTGTAATATGTGTATTTCCGCAATGTGGAAGAGCATTTTTTTTTCGATAATTGAAAATATGAGAAAATTAAATATTATATGTAGCAACATTTAAACTGCGTTACAGTTTTCAAGTTACAGCATTAAAGTCTAAAATATGTATATTTGCGCCGCGATGTTTTGAGATCTTATGAATAATAAATAACAAGTACAAGCTAAAGGCGGACTCCCATTCTCGTGTATTTGGCAAAATATTTGTCAGTTGCCCATATTTGCCAAGTAGTGGGAGTGGTATTCTCGGCCAATATTTATACAATTATTGGCCACTGGCGAAGGCGGCAAAATTTTCGCGACTCAAAGGGATTACAAATATTTGCGTATTTGACAAGTTCATACTTGTTGATGCATTATCACTGCTTGCCTGCTTGTCCGACAAATATTTCAGCAGTTGTTATTATTTTACTCTGTTTGAACTTTCAATGATCGAGAAAATGCTATAATTGCCAAGTACACAAGTATTAGCGTACTGGTCAAATACAGGAGTAGTGGGAGCGCTGCACTTATTAAATTGACTTCGGAACTTGGTGTACTTGCCGAAGTACGAAAATATTTGCGTACTTGTCAAATACACGAGAATGGGAGCCCGGCTTAAGCCTATATCTTCTTGGGTATTAGTGAACGTTCAACAATTTTCATGACTAATGTTACACTCAAAAGTGTGAAATAAATATTTTTTACAGAGAAATGGACCGACTTCATTAGTTGTAGCACTGAAAAATACAAAATAATAGATATTAATTCTATTGGTGCTGGTGATTTTGAAGTTGTGCCGTTATAGTTGGTTGTAGTAGGCACCAACTCCAAAAGTACCATCACCAATAGAATTAATATAATTCTGTATTTTTCAATGCAACAACTAATAAAGTCGGTCCAATTTATTGTAAGAAAATATTAATATTATTTTTTATTTTAGCAGCTATAGGTACTATTATTTACATTTTTGAAAATTTTATGTTTCTACCTGAAGGTTCAAGAGATACAGCGACTGTCGAAGAAAAAACTGCAATAAATATTACTTTAACATTATGGTAGGGAGATAGGGGAGAGTGAGGTAGTTGAGAACACATCTAAGGGAGAAACTAAACCGGTCTATCTAATGTTCTCATAATCAACGTCGATACATGTTCGATGTAAAATCAAATATTAATTAAAAAAATTAAACATTCGAGTCCGGTATAACCCACAGCACGTGGGCTAATCACGAACATAATCTAATCCTAACAGAAGTCTCAAATTAACTCTCCTGATATACATTTACCATTCGTTAAATTTTCTTGGACCAGTAAATTACATTTGGAGTATTTTATCCATTCTTCATTAGGAGGATCTTCATACTGTTCATTACAAATTAAGCAATAATACTCATTTTCCATTGCATCTACATCATTGGCCTTTTCTATGTTGAGCGGTACGTCGCATTCTTGAGCCTCTGTCTGAATATTATTATCGGAAAAAGCACTGAGATTATTCAGACCTTTTTACGTTTAATGAAACGTACAGTCTTTTCAACATTTTTTTTCTTCTTTCTTCTCTAAAATATCTTTCATATGGGTACTACTAGCTAAGTGTTTTTTTTTTTCTAAGAGTTTGTTTACTTCTCTTATCTTATCTTAGGAATATTAACGATGTCTTCAAGTGGGACTGACATCATAAATGGCCTTTTCTAAATCTTATGATTTGTATTTTGTCTCAGCCTTTCTTTGGTAATTTTGCGGCATCTGAAATATATTTAATAAGAATATTTTACATTAACAAACTATTTCATGTACTTATATGAACGGCAGAAAACACAGATTATAAGCTGTATTTGAATTGAATAGGTGTAATTTCGGATGGTTCTCTAAACACATACACTAACACAAAACTATATTTTTATTTGAGGTTAGAATCGCTAGGTGCACGCGGCTATTCCCTAAAAACATTGTTGAATGATTTGTCAATTCGAAGAACTAATGCCAAATTTTCATGTTATACCTACCTAAAATATTATAGACCTATTCCAATTTTAGTCAAAAATTATATGAAAATATTGAAAAATCTTTAAGTAAATATACCTTGTAACTCGAGTGCTTCATCACTTCACCACTTCTGTACTACATTAGGAATCGACTCACAATTGCATTAGTCGGAATATCTGACATGTTTTTTTAACATATTCAAACATATATGTCCGTGATTACCCCGCGTCCGTGATTCCCCCACCTTGCCCTACGTAAAAATGCTCAAACCCTTTATAGGCGAATATAAAATGGAGATATGTCAGTTTTACTTATGCTTTTCATACTTCAAAAACTAGAACAATGTGATTTTCAGTCTACTTTCTATTCTATGACAGACTTTCTAAGTGGGAGTTTATTACAGTTCTATTGCGTATTTGCTTTTTTGATTTTTGAGGAGGTAAAGAGGTGTTCTCCCAAAGTGTAATATTCTTGCCAATTTATTTCAAAATCACTAAATATCAGTCAACATTCAAAGTTTCCGATGACTAACGTACCAGTTAAAAATGTGAAATTGATAACTTAACAAACAACAAATCGCTGGTACACAAAAATATTAAATTATTTTTATTCAATTGGTATCTACTGGTATACCTTGGAAGTTAGTGCTTAAAATCTTATGCAAAACTTCAATATTTTGTTTTTGTATTTTCCAGTGGACACTCTAATAAAGTCAGACCTAATTATTATAAAAAAGTACTTCATATTTTGATATTATAGAAAATTTCTGTATTGGCGAAGGGATAAAATAAATATGACATGATAAGTATCAGAATCTTTCCGATAGAATACAAACTGCACCAATAAACATACCAAGAAAATGAAATAAAAGAGAATGAGATTGTTTGCTTTTCAATTTATGTTTCTTGGAACTTCAATAGTTGTCTTTAATGGAAAATCTTGAATGGATTGAAAACTGACTTACATCCTGTGACCTATTTTTGTTTTCTTCTCTAGATAATAGCATCGAACGAACTCATCTGAACGTTAAATAGAAAAATCGTTTGAACGAATGATATTTTCAATGGAATACAAGTCATGAGATGATTGATTTTGATAAAAACTTGAAATAATTACATGCGACCATTACTCTGGAACATCCCGCTTTTTCTTGTACATAATCAAATAATAATAGTCATCCAATTTGGATGAATATTCATAAATGCCTATCTAATTTTATTTAGTTTGTCAACCGTTATTTCTACGATGACATACATTTTTTGAGATTGATATTCAATTATGCGATGCTTCCATTTACTCTGCTTTCTATTTCTGATAGACTTTTTTTATCACAAAGGTGATTTCTCATTGTTGCTTCTTATCTAGTAACATCCATTACCGGTTATTTTTTATTCGCATAATTTAAGGAATACATTTTGGTTATTATTCAATATTTGCTTGAATCGAAAATTGTTTAATGCTAATATCTATCCGGTCTCTTTTTATGAATCTGCTAAACGGAAAAAGTAGAAATTTGGCAGTTAGACAGAGTTAACTGACGGTACCAGGGACGTATCACGTAAATAAACGAGTTCTTATTCAAGGGATTAATTTTGTGGGTCCAATTAGATGATTAAACAAAACTCGCTTCAAACGGATCCTGAAATAGTAAAAAAGGTTTGTTATAATTACTACAAATATAAATATCTTTTTCATTATCCTAAAATGAATGAGATATTTAGAAAAACATACGAAAATTGACCGTTCTAGCTCCTTATTTCCGAAACTTTTTATCGTCAAATTTGAAAGAAATACAGATTCTATGACTTTACTCAAACTTTGCAGGAAAATCTATGTGAAAATGATAAGTATGGAATTCTTTCCAAACAAGCACACCCCGCTCATAAACCTTTTGTTACCGTTTAGGATCAAATTAATCTTTCCAAATTATATTCTCAACTCTTGTCATGTAGGTACTGCTAAGTTCCGCTTATTGATTGAAGCAATAATGCAAATTTTCGCGGTGTCTCCAAGCGGCGTAGTTTACTTGGAGTACAGCAATATTATCTCCATAGATATATCTAAATGACGGCTCTCACTATCGCCCCTTCACCTAGTCATTTCGAGCGTAAAAAGCATCATTGTTATGGATGATAGTGTGCACATTCTCCATGAACTATTCAAATATTTGTTATTAGAAAATCATTCCATCTTTTACAATAGCCACCATAATATTTATCTTGATCGGTCGACATCAGCGTTCACCACTTATTATTTTCTAGTCGTTTAACGCGATTAAGTGATTTATCCTAAAATTATGACTGAATCTTCAAAATAATCCGATTATACTATTGATAAGTCCCAAAATATACAGGGAGGGACATCGTATACGACAAGGTCTCTGCATGAGAAACATTTTGATATCATGTAATTGTTTTTAACTGGATCTATAAAGAATCTCCATATCCACAATCTAACATTATTTCAAACCACACAGGGTGATCAAAGAAGAAGATACATATTGTATTTATTTAAATGGAACACCCACATTTTTTTGTTAATTTTGGATTTGAGAACCCAAATCCAGGTGACTTCGCGTGCACGGTTGTTTGCTTGAACTCGTGCATGATTTGATGATAGAACCGGTGCTATTTTCGGTGATTCTATTCACTAATCGTGCCTTGTCGGAACACTCGGAACTAGTCGAGTCGTACTCAAAAGTTATTTTGCACTTTATACATGTTATTTTTGATTGTGGGGACATTTTCTCTGTTGTAATAATGATTAGAAATAGAGCTTGATTAGAATGTTTAATATTTTGTATCATTTGTCACAGTCATATTTCTCTGTACTGTCATTTTACATACATGATGGCCTACATCGTGTGAAGCCAACACAAGCAAGGGAGCCATCAACACACCATGCGCGGCAACATTTATCGGACCGTGCAGCAAAACAAGCAAGCAATCATGCAGCAAAACATACTCCGTCAGCAGCGGGCTTTACTTCAATATTTTCTATTCCTGGTACTAAAATTTACCTAAACTATTCAGTATTTATTTGCAGATGTGATTGAGCGATTGGAGAAGTCCAAATGTCCTGTTGGGTTTTTTTGTGAACTAAACAGGGCATTCGACTGTGGAAATTATGACACACGTCTAGACAAAAGATAACAATTAAGTGTTCGAGGTCCAGAGCTAGATTGGATAGTCACTTTCTAAGAAACAGGCGCCAGTATTTGTATATAAGTCAGGTTAGCATCTCTACGAGGACTGTTGCAAATTCAAATACAATTAATATTAACATGGGAGTGCCACAGGGCTCCGTATTGGGCCCTAACATATATATTTCATATACGGAAAATTTCACAACGGGGTGGGATAGGAACTCCCTCTATGCACTCTATGCAGATGATGCCTCTATTATTTTTTCAAAGATGTATAGTGCAACATTACATTCAAAATGTAACAATAACATGGTTACTAAACTTTCATGGTTTAGCAAGAATACATTATTTTAGAATATGAAAAAAACAAATTATGTACGTTTTCATAGTAGAAACAATATTAAAGAATTAGGCTAAACCATCAGATGAATGATCAAAGTTATGGAAGGGTACACAGTATCACATTTCTTGGACTAACCTGCTCTAAATTAAACACACAGTATTATTTGATTCGAAACATTATTTGGAAAGTACAACATTTTAAAATTAACCTAAATCCTAGGTGTTTTAAAAAATCTTTTCGTATTGATTGACACGTTTTTCTGTTTTCTTGAAGACATTTTAATGAATAAATAATAAATTTCAAATGGATCAACAAAGCAGATATAAAAAGGTTTTTGAAGAGATTTTATTATGTGTCATGTATAATAGGCAGTTAGATATATTTTCTGGGTATGTACATTTGATATGTATTCTTACATTTATTTTATCATTGAAAATATTTTTTTACCTATCTTTTAACGTTTTGGTAATGCCTGAAGATTTTTTCAGTTGTTTGTAGAAAAATTGTGTACTCAAATCAAATCAAGGATTTTTTACTTTTGGGGCTGAATATCATTGAATTGTATTGTATTGTGAAAGAATGTTAATTATTCTGACAGTCAGCAATTATTAGAAGTAGAAAAAATATCGCATGGCACCCGAGTCGAAGCTACCTAGATGGATTAAAAGAAAGTAGAAGTTTATAAATTTTCCCGATTTTGATAAGAAAGCAAAACTATAGAAATCTATTGGTTCGAAAGAAAATAACAGTAGGAATATGTAACTAAATACATGATGTTCCATTTGAAATAAGTGTCTTTCAATAATTCAAATTGAAATTTACACTCATATTTTTTCAACGTCCTGTATAAGTTTGGACATTGAAATATAAATGTGGTTATTTTTATAACTTAATTTCGGGCAATTGAAGCTAGTTCAAAATTAATTATTCAGTTAAGTACAACAAATTTTTAATAGGAACCATGCGATTCAACAAATCTTCAGATACCTATTTCCAAAAGGTAAAAGTGTGGTGTAAGGAAAGTTGATGTTGAATAAATACAAGAATAACATAAAATATATGGTGTTGAAAACTTAGCTTTTGAAAATATAACTTTATCTCGTACCTTTTTTAACAGCCTGTATAGTTTAAAATAATTTTAGAAAAACAAAAATAAAAAAATCCCGATGGCCTGTAGTCAGCGGAAATTTGAACAACCTTTTCATTGGTATACCTACATGTTATTACATAAAATTGTCGTATTATTGTAATTTAACTACACATTAATTAATAAAAAGTCACCGAGAAATTAATACAGAAATTTATTCAATAGATATAAATGATAAATATATTATTATATAAAATGTGCAGGGAGCTCACTTTATTTTTAAACAAAATTATATTATTTAATACCTACATAATACAATTCGATAAAAGATATATCTAATATAAAAGCATACTAAACTTAAAAAAATTCAAGGTAGTGGAATGTTAAGTTCATAATATTACTGTTTTTTTTTAATAACATCTTCAGTAATGTATGGGATGCAAATAATCAATATATAAATTTATATATCTTCAATTCAAATATGGTAATCCCTCTAAAGCACCTTTTTTTTATATACAATTTCTAAGATATGAAATAAAATAAATGGCCTTATTTCTGTTACCTAACGGAATTTCAACATTAAAAAAAAAGCTTTCGAAAACAAGCTGCGGAAGATCTTTATAAATACTAATAAACAATAATGTATAATAAATAATCTATGGATATTATTGAAAATGAATGAGTTCATAGTTTATATAACATCATTGTGCGTTGGTTGACCAAAAAGCAAAATTAAAAAAAAACAGTAGACTCTTAAGGTCCACACTACAAACTTATCACTATATCCTTTACCTATTACAAAAATGTAGGTAGCTTGAAATCGTTCGAATGAATAAAAATTATTTTCAATTGCATTTCACTATTGGACAATTTTTTGAGTTTTTTAATTTCGAAACTACTAAGTAACTCATTCTGATTATCTACATTTCTCTTAATCAGTCAATGACTCATTTTTGTACCGAGTTTGGTTATTTTCCGAAAACTCTTATATCCCAGAATGACCCATACATTACTGAAGATGTTATTACAGTAATAAAATGAACTTAACATTCCAATAACTTGAACTTGAAAATTTAAACAGTTGGGCGAAGTGGACATTTTGGGCAAAATGTCTACCAACAATTTTTGGGCGAAGTGGACATTTCGGGCTATGTGGACTTTTAATTCCAATGGGTGAAGTGACTGTGGAAACTGCTTTCAGTACGAAATGTTTGGGCAAAGTGTCCTAGACCCTGAAGAATTGTTTCTACTCTCTTATCTCTCTTATCTCTTCTATGCAGACACGAACAAAGATTGGTGATAAACACTAATACTTGGGACTGAATTTAGACTGAATTTAGACACAAAAAATACTTTTGACGGGGTTTTTATTCACAAAATAACAATAACTGATGTGATCAACTACTGTCCGCTTGATCGACTGCTTCTTCGTTTCGCCCGGCGCCCTAAGTCCAGACCCATCGCGTTATTTCGGTTCCTCTCGCGTTTGCAGGAGACTTGAAAATTAGCTTGAGTTATTGTTGCTCACTAACATATATACTTTTTATACTTATACTTCTATAATTATACTGTTTCAAAGACCTGCTACAAATGAATTTAGAAAATATGTTATGTAGTCCATGCCACCCACCATCCGTGTATGTGTACGCAAATATACGGTTTCCGAATAAGCGGAAACGTCGAAAACAATGGAAACATTCCTAGAGCCAATACAAACACTTTTCCTCTTGTCGACTGTTGTAGTAGCTCGTTAACTATTCTTCTTGACAATCTGTCCATCCATTGTTACCGATACCGATCAGCAAAAATCACACAGCCGCGCTAATATTAATTGCACAAAGTACGGCATCAGGGCCATTGTTTGTTGGAGAAATGCTTTGATAATTCGGCCGTGTAGAAGGAGAGAGATTGTGTACCTATATACCGACACGGCCGGCTTGTGCTGCCGGTTAATATAAACGCCAGCTTCCCACGTTGATAGAGGCGGTCGAGATTATTTATTGTTGCAGTTTTTCCTGCTTTCTGCTGCCATAGCACGCAAATTTGGATTGCCGCGGAAAAAACCGAGGTAATTAAAAACAGAAAGGAATGCATTTTTCAAGAGTTCATAATCCCCCAAATACTTCCATTAATCTGAATGAGAATAAGAGATGAAAAATACCTCCATGGATTGTAGGATTCATGAATCAGATGACAAGACCTTTTTCTTTCCCAAAATCTTTACATTATTATATATATAAATATATAAAGGTATCCTTAACAATTACTTTTTCTATAATAAGTACCAACAGAAACTACTCAAAACTGGTTCATAAAGGAGATAATATGTTAGAATTTTACATTGCATCTTTTATAAAAAAACTTTTTAGACGAACTCGTGTGAAATGTATCCCTTAATTAAGATGTTCGCAACATAAAAGTAAGAATGATAGAAATTTCGATCTAAAGAACATCTGGTAGAACTTAAATGATCAACTAATGAGTCAATTTTTCTAGAAAAAAACTAAAATCAAACAAGAATTTTTGCAATATATCATTATAAATAAACTACTAGCTCAATATTTCATACTAACAAATTACTTACAATAGCAAGAGAATGACTACAATGAATTATTAGCGGGATGATGCAAAATACAAGGTGTCAATTCATACGTGTTTCGATTTTGCAATAAATGTACAACGTCTTTGTGGAAGTTTGGTACTTTCTGTAAATCACCATTGAGGATTATTTCGATGTTTCCATCTAGTTTGTTGGATCTTCTTTCTTCATCAAATAATGGGCACTCAAACAGGATGTGTTTAACTGTGAGTTGGATAGCCCAGTTGTTACAGACTAGGATTGGATCCCTCTTCAATATGTATTGGTGAGTTAGGACAGTATGTTCTAGACGGAAACAATTGATAATGACTTGATCTGTCCCTTTCATGGGTAAAAAGAACTTTTCATTAACTAGTTCCTTGGTTGTTTGATTTCAAGTAGATTGCCAGGTATTTGTTGTAAATTTTTTAATGAATGGCATGTGGTCCGATAATGGAAAGTTATGATGAAGAGTTATGAATTTATCAGAGATTGCTTTACAGGCGAGAGCATCCACCTCTTTATTTGCCTTCCCAAGTGAGAAGGAACCCATAAAAACACAATGTGTTTCTCATCATTTTGTAGTTGCAAAGTTTAATTGATAGAAGATTTAAGGGTTGAGGATTCAATCGTTCAATTGCACTGAGAGAATCTATCTATAAAATTGATTCTGGGATCACCTTTACACATTCTGGGAGCTTCCAGTATAGCCTTCGTTTCTCCTGAGAGTATATATACTATATTCTTGGGGCAGGCAAATACGGTATGTCCAATTTGAAGGAAATGAGGCTATTTAGTGATGGTTTCTAGGAGTGCGGATTGTATGATGTTTGTTTGTGGATTTTTTAGTTTAAACAGTTTAGGATTTATTGGTTTTTGGTATTTCGATTATCCATTGAGGTTGGTTTAATTACAGTATATTGAGCGTTTAAATTGTGCAGAGTAATAACCAATGCGTTTTATGCTTTCTCGGAATGGCGTACATTTAATCTGCTTACCTTCATACAAATCTTGTTGTACCACACTTGTTTCAAATACAGCCGAAAAAATTAAACAACTTTTGTCAAGTTAAAATTCTAGCTGCTCAATTCAAGATCAGCTGTTGACGCCGTAAACTTAATGAATGTTCTTATAATTTTGTTGTGGTTTTAATTGCTTCAAAACAATATTTCAACCAACCAAATTTCAACAAAATCTCATCAGCCCTATGAACTTTAAATAAATAACCATTTCTATTTTTATGTATCATATTAAAAAATTACCAACAAAAAATTAGCTAAGAACATTCTCAATCAAGACACTTTTCAAGAATAAATATCTAAATCAAAACATTCACATAATGAGAGATTATTGTCTTCTTTCGATTTCTTAGTCCATTATCGAAGTTTATCTTAATCGTTAGGGACACGACGGATTTCTGCACCAAATTGGATTACGATAGAATCATTGCTACTAGGGCATCCAAGTCCCGGGACCAAAAGACCAATCGGGACTTCGGGACCCGGCTAAAAAATCCCGGGACTAGTCCCGAAGTCCCGAATATTGTATGTAGGTAGATCTTTATCTTTACCTTACTAACAATATGACTAGCACGAATGGTAAATATCATCGAAAAAAAACTTTACTAGTGCATAATAAATGAACATATCCTGATTGTCATGTAACAGGAAACATAAAATATGTAATATAAAACAAAAATTTAAATTATTCTTAACTTGCTACTTGTTCAGGTACAAAAATAAAATGAAATAAATAGGTATAGAAACATAAACGCAAGATTCTCTCCCTAGTATAAATAAAAATAAAAGATATTGCTAAGAGGCTAATCGTTATTCGTTCTTTGTTGGTTAAAGTAAAATTTAAATCATTAAGTGATTCATTTCCCAAAGACGATCTTACTTTAGTGGCGAAAGAACCGGCAACTGAAAAAACCCTCTCGGCTTCAACACTAGTAGAAGGAATGGTTGAGAGATATTCGTTGGCCTACTGCAAGAATCGGCCACGATTTCCTCCGTTCTGAAACAGAGACATTTCCTTCTGTATAATGGTTTTGAAGCTGCCTCGTTCAGTTGAAATGACAGCACTTTGTGGTTCCATCTTTGCGTTCTTCAATGCCATGTTCAATTTTTCTTTCAGTAATGTGAAATTTCGGGACCAACGTAGGTCCCGGGACTACAGCTATTGTCCCGGTTCCTGGCATTATTCATATGGTCCCGGGAAATCCCGGTCCCGGGATCCCGGAGCTGGATGCCCTAATTGCTACGTAAGTTTGCATCTATTAAAATTTGTCCAATGATTGCGAGAAATTCTTTGGTAATCGACATAATTAAAATGAAATTCATCACCAAAGAAAACAAGATATGGTTGATAGCGCTACCCGAGATTTGTGTGGTGACCCGGGATAATGCATTCTAAATGGTAACAGAAAAAGTTACACTTGATTACCAGTTTTACTGATAGAGAGTAAAAATTGATTTTATCATTTATATCAAATATATATATATATATATATATATATATATATATATATATATATATATATATATATTTATGTGAGTATTTATTATAATTCTTACAATAAATTGTGTTACAGATCGTTACAACAAAATAATGCAGTAGATTTAGATATTATAAGAACTGAATTGGTACATGCATAAATATATTTTAAACCTAATTACGATGGTACCTCTGTTTGAGAGTCAAGTTGCCTAAAAAAGACAGACAGATACAGGCGTTAAATTTAAACAATGGAATACTAGCTATGTACACTCTTGATCAAGTCAGATTTCAAATAATCAAAGCTAAATCAATATGGGTTCATCCGTTTTTGGAAGCTACAATACCACAATGAGACTTACAGATACACAGGTCAAACGTAATTTAAAATATTTTTTATAAAAAATTGGACCGACGTTATTACTTGGTGCACTGAAAAGTATAAAATAATATTAGTTCTATTGGTGCTGTTCCTTTTGAAGTTGTGCAGTTGCAGTTAGATTGATAACTTTTGGCACCAACTTTACAAGTACCAGCACCAATAGAATTAATATTATTATATACTTGCAGTGCACCAACTAATAACTTCGATCCAGTTTTTTGTAAGAAATATTTATTTCAAACTTTTGAGTGTAACATTAGTCACGAAAATCATTGAACGTTCACTAATACCAAAGAAGATAGTACTTATCCTATTACCCATGTATATTATTTGCTTGTAGTTGTTATTATTGAGATTTCAAAACATCGCTGTAGAAGCATTTTAAATGTTATTACCATTTTAACGCCGATTTAATTCGAAAACCGTAACTCTAAGGAAAAAATGTTCATTATAAATGTTGCTACAAATAATTAGGTATTTCCTGTAATGACAATTTTCGAAAGAAATCGCCCTTTTCACATAGCAAAAATACATATATTTGAGAATTTAACATGCCTCTATCTCGAAAACCGTAACTTTTTTGAAAAAATGTTCAATTGACACGTGTCCGGATATTGTCCTATCTTTAATTATACCAGCTCAAATATTCGATTTTCGAAAAAAATTGCCCCCTCCACCCCTTTGAGGGCGGTTTTCGGAGGGAGGGAGATTTCGAATTTCGTTTTCATGAATATGGAACCATTTGTCAAGCCTCCTCTTTCAAATGAATTAAAAATCATCAAAATCGGAGCACGTTTACTATATAAAAGGCGCACAGGAACGAAAAAAAAATAATAAAGCAGACAGTCGAATTGTATACCTCCTCCTCCGTCAAAAAATAGCTTAGAACATTCTCGATCATGTTATCATTCGGACATAGAAAACTAGATCATCTCAGCAACATTACCTCTACAGATCACACATACATACAGACACATTAAACTTAATCAAACAAAAACCAAATATGTAGTACTCTCGATCAAATCATCTTTCAAACATAAAAATCTAAATTAAAATTGGTTTATACGTGCTACGATCTCACAGAAAACTACACAGATACAAACGTCAAACTTATAACATCCCTTTGTAAACGTGTGAGGTTAAAAATAGCTTCAAGACCGTATACCGCCCAAACTACTTCTCTAAATCCACTCATTTTAAGCTAAGGAGTACCTTTGTTGTAGCAATCTGTGATCTGTAATGATTTTTCAGAGATACCGGGTATTCTTTTCACTATTCATGCTTGAAGAATATCACTCAATAGGGAAATCAAGCCATTAGTATCTTTCATGAAATCAATAGATCCATCCAATCATAAGAATAGATTATTAATAAGAATGTTATAGTTCTCCGGAACTTTCTTCCTGGTAGCTATATGCAGTGAAAGACTATGAAAAAGTAAATGTACACTACACCTACCTACCTTCACCTTCCATATAACGGAATAACAGTAATAATGTAAGTGATATTACATCACCTTTCTCCCACAAATTCTTTAATACTTGTACACAGAAAAAAGATAAGTACCTAGGTATATTTGGATCGATACCTATCCTCGATTTATTTCATCTTGAAAGTATAATTATTATATCTACTTGCTGAACATCTGGTCATTTCTTCTTTGATAAGAGACAGGAAATGCGTCACAAATATACTTGTTGGAAATGTAGATCAGTGAAATAAATATACAATTTCATGGTACATAGTAGTTTCCGGTATTTGATAGATAAAATTTGGACATACTTAGGTATATAAATATTTGTATAAAAATACTGAAAAAAACTTGTGCATTTTTTTAACGTTTTTTATGCGTATATATACGGCTGCACAGGGTGAATTTGAAACATTTGCTTATACTAACAACCATGATTCATTTTCTGAACTGCATAACTGATTTAAACTTCTAAATCTTTTATAGATACATACTATAGTAATGATATTAAATAAATTCAACATTTCGGAAACAAACATAGCTCACTATTAGATAAATACATCGCTTTTGTCGCTGAAAAATAATCATAAGATTTCTCATCGCGGTTTCGGGGTTAACGTAGATCTCTCAAATCAGCTGCAAGTGTGGACGTTTTTGGAGCTAAATAGAATGCTTTCTTGTATTTCCCTTTTTATTTTTTTAATTATGCTTATTATTTTGGACCGACATCCCAACGGAAGAGTTATACAATTCAACTGTGAGCTTTTTTATGCCCGTACGCGCGCTTTGTATAAAACGTATGTACTCCGAGTTTGATGTTATTTTTTTTATTTAAGGGAGATGAGAAATGGTCCCATGTTAAACAAATTCAAAATCAAGCATATCCTGCGGAGGGGACGATTTTTTCTAAACTCGAAAAATTTTAAGGCGGTACAATTAAACAAAAGACCATATCCAGCAATATTTAAATTGGACATTTTTCATAAAAAAGTTTACGATTTCTGAATTACAGCAACGGTATAGTGTGGAATATCTGCTTTTCGACTATGTGGAGGTGGATTTTTTTCGAGAAATAAAGAAGAGGCCATATCTAATAACATTTAAATTGGACATTTTTTCAAATGTACCTACGGTTTTCGAGCTACAGCAGTGGTAAGGTCTGAAGTATGTGTATTTCCGCAAAGTATTGAGATCTCTGAATACCTATAAGTAGGTATTAGCAGCAAGTTGCTGCCAAAAGTCTGCTATTTACCTATAATTGCACAACTCCAAAAGTTATCAACACCAGTGGAATTAATATCATTTTTTATTTTCAGTGCACCAACTAATAAAGATGGTCCTAGTTTTTGTAAAAAGAAAATATTATAAATGCCACATTTATTTTTTAATTAACAACAGTAACTTGGATCATAAGTCCTGAAACATGCAAATAGGTAAAAAAAAATCAATTCATATAAGGTAATATCTGTGTATGGATCTTTATGCAAAGCTATATTAATTTAGTAATGTATTTCGTTTATATATTTAATATTCAAATTATTTTTCATATGAATGATTAAACATAATTGAAACTATTGTCATTCTATAATATATTTTAATATTAGTTCATTAGTATAACATCGTTTTTATTATTAAAATCTATTTCAGTTATGAAATAATTTAATAATTTCAATATGAGCTACTTCTGCTGTATTTAATTCAATAAAAGAAAATTGTATTATACAGCATATTCGGCAACTTGATTATAGATCCAATGCAATAATTGTATGCATTGTATTATAAATGAAACATTAAATTTTCGCAACAAATCAATCCTTCGCGGATATAAACTTATATTCTATATTAAAATATAATATCACTAGCAGTCCCCCGGCGTGGCTTCGTCCGAAAAAAAAATTTGTTAATGTTATGAGTGTTAATGTTTTGGGTGTGTTAATGTTATGGCTACGGAAGGAAATAAATTTATTTTATAAAATTTATTTTACAAAATGTATTTTACAAGATCTATTTTACAAAATTCATTTTACAAAATTTATTTTACAATATTCATTTTACAAAACTTATTTTACAACATTCATTTTACAACATTTATTGTAAGAAAAAATTAACATTTCAAAACTTCCCTAAAAAATACGTTTTTAGTTGCTGTTTGAATTTTGGGTTGCAAAATGATTTGATATTCGAAACTTCCTTTCTTGAAAGACCAACATACAACTGGCCATGAGAAAAACAATCATCTCTTAAATATAGTAGCTTCAATGACATTATCACGCATAACTTTGACTTGCAATCTTCTACCGTTGTATAGAGTAGGTGGATGAAGATTCGGAAATAATATTATTGAAGTTCCAACTTTTATTTTTAAAACATAAAAATGGAACCCTAAATGATGATGTGAGTTCAAAACTTCTTGAGGATAGTGTACGGCGGTATCGGACACAGTATTCAAAATTCAACTCTGTGTTGAATTTTCGATACAAAATATTGGAAATTCAATATTTTTGTGTTGAATTCTCAATATTTTGTAATTTTGTATTGGAAATTCAACTTTTTTTCATCATGGTGTTAACCTAATACTATGAGGCAGTCGGTATGGTAGAGACTCGTAGATATAACATTATAAAAAACATTCAACAAAAAAAAACATTTTAGAGCAAAAATTATCTTTCAAGTAGTTAATTTTTGGTTTCAACTTCAGTACATTAAAATAAACAAAGTAATACATAAAGAAATAAAAAACAACAGTTATTATTTGCTATAGCAATTACGAATTTTTCCAGATGTCGATAGACGCGTCGCTTCGCCGCTGAGAGGGATTCCCAATCTTTATTTATTTATTTTAGAAAAGCTATATGAACATGAAATATAGCCTATGTCACTTGCGTTAATATAAGAAAGTCATTAAAAAGAAATTATTGAAATCGGATTAGTAGTTTTCGAGATTTTTGTTGGGGATGCAGTCATTTAATAAATAAAATTCTTTGGATTATGCCAAGCTTTCGAGAATGTTTATTCTCTTCGTCGGGGCAAACTAAAAATCGTTACAATTTTTTTTTTAACTACATAATAGATTATTAATTAAAGTACTTACATTCGTGAATTTATATAAAATTAACCACAAACAGGAAAGATTTCATAGTCAGCAATCAGAAATGTCATTAGTTATTTATAAATGTCATGGTAACAGCATATCTAGAGTTGAAAGTGTCTAGATTCAAGTTTTCTTAGAAAAAATCCAAATAGGAGTTATCTTTGTGTTTGTAGTTCTTTTTTAACAAGTCACACATTAAACTTAAAAATATTGAGGCAGATATAAGTTTAGTAAAAAGAAAAAGTTATTATTCAATTATATATAAAAAAAATATATTCATAACAGACTTAGAAACACATAATATAAATAAATATATACCCGTACACAGACTAGACTATCTGAATTCGTAGGTATTGCAGTATAAGTCAATCTTTCTCACAAATTAACCTGAGAAATTTATCAAAATAAGATATATCTAATAGAGAAATATTAACATATATCATCTTTATCGTATTCTCTCACAATACGATAAATACACAATATAAAATATCCTGAAAAGCATCCATTCATTCAATGAAGCTAATAATAATGATAAGCTGATTTCTCTCACAAATCAACGTTTAAGAATATTTTAAACATTTTCCATGTTATTTAATACATTTTAAATAGTGTTATCAAAAAAGCAAATGGCGAAACACAAGGAAGGAAAAAATCATCGTATTATATCTCACTATAGGTTAAACATGAAATGAAAATCCTTTTGAATCAACTAAATTTCTCTCACCAATCAGTTGATCTAAAGATCTCGAAACTCTTAATATTTGTTGTTATAAACTTTTATCCTTCTTCAGTATAATCTGTATACGCATATATACCCATCTATTATAATATACTAAAACAGAAAAAAAAAATTGACAAATATAACTAAATGATATGAGAATATAATTAGCCTATACCTACATATAGAGCTAGGTACATATTATATTCACACATATATTTCAATTTTGAGAAATATTTTGAGAAAAATTATTAAATTTATTATTATAGAGATTTAATATATAAGAATAAATAGAACTAAGTCCATTAATATCTGAACGTTTATTCATAGTATTATTATGTTTTTTAATATTTATCATTTCTAAGAAACCACGTTTAAAATAATTTTTCTCAGAACCAAGAGCAATAGTATTATCAAAATCAATACTATGTTTTTTATTGATGGCATGTTCAGCCAAGGCACAAGATTTCTTATTACATCTTATATCACTTTTTTTTTGCTTTTTTGATAACACTATTTAAAATGTATTAAATAACATGGAAAATGTTTAAAATATTCTTAAACGTTGATTTGTGAGAGAAATCAGCTTATCATTATTATTAGCTTCATTGAATGAATGGATGCTTTTCAGGATATTTTATATTGTGTATTTATCGTATTGTGAGAGAATATGATAAAGATGATATATGTTAATATTTCTCTATTAGATATATCTTATTTTGATAAATTTCTCAGGTTAATTTGTGAGAAAGATTGACTTATACTGCAATACCTACGAATTCAGATAGTCTAGTCTGTGTACGGGTATATATTTATTTATATTATGTGTTTCTAAGTCTGTTATGAATATTTTTTTTTTATATATAATTGAATAATAACTTTTTCTTCTTACTAAACTTATATCTGCCTCAATATTTTTAAGTTTAATGTGTGACTTGTTGAAAAAGAACTACAAACACAAAGATAACTCCTATTTGGATTTTTTCTAAGAAAACTTGAATCTAGACACTTTCAACTCTAGATATGCTGTTACCATGACATTTATAAATAACTAATGACATTTCTGATTGCTGACTATGAAATCTTTCCTGTTTGTGGTTAATTTTATATAAATTCACGAATGTAAGTACTTTAATTAATAATCTATTATGTAGTTAAAAAAAAAATTGTAACGATTTTTAGTTTGCCCCGAAGAAGAGAATAAACATTCTCGAAAGCTTGGCATAATCCAAAGAATTTTATTTATTAAATGACTGCATCCCCAACAAAAATCTATTTTATTAAATAATAAACCAGTCAAGAATTCAGAATCAAACAATATATATATATATATATATATATATATATATATATATATATATATATATATATATATATATATATGTATAGATTTCAATCATTATTTTCTAGCGTGATTACTCCTATTCTTCTATAACATTCATATCATATTTGTTATAGAATAATAGAGTTTTTCTAACGAAACAATTAACAGTTTCTTAACTGATTGATTTTAAAGGTTATTTCGCACTCCAGTGCCAGATGAATTTACGCACTTTAATGATTATTAATATTAATATTAATAGAATGTCTTATTTACTTCATAATAGAATTATGTGTTCTTATTCAATCAAAATAGGGGGTTTGATTAAAATTATGAGTATGGATATGTACTTCTAAAATAACAAACAGAAAATATTTCAAATATTATATATTAATTTCTAAATCAAATTATTGCCTTCAAAATTCGTAGTTGTTGTGCAGTTTCTACTTTGTTATATTGATTGATAGATAGGTATTTAGATTAACTATACAATTATCTAAATATTAGTTCGATAGCTTAGACCAACAAATAAGATTTTGACCCGAGCATATTATTCAAGTAATAATTGTTAATTTATTATATTGGTTACCTGCCTATTCACCTGATGAACTAAATCTATACAAAAGTTTACAGTATGCAGTATTTTATTTCTATATTTTCTGGCAATTTTCTTAGAGATAAATCTGACAAACCAATAGAATTTTCTTTGTGTTTTAAATGCTGTTAAAAATCGGCTTATGTGACTCGGCTGGAAACTTTTACATTTCTAAATACGTAATTACGCGTCGAATGAGCCCACCCCCATATTAATATCGTCATTGGTTCGCGAGATAATGGAGACGAAAAATTCCAAACGTACATACGCACATACACACATACGAACATACGCACATACGTACATACACACTCACAGACATCTCGATAAAAACGTTGAATTTGGATTCTGGTGACTTTGAAACGTGGAGATAAGCCAAAGTAGGAATTCACAAAATCGGCTCCATTACATTAACTTCCCCTAGCAAGTTAAAAATATATTGGCAAAGAGTATTTCTAAAATAAATCATATAATGAGAACTACTGAATATTATTTTCTTCTTTCGACTTCTTGGATCATAACGGCAATTATCAGAGGTTATTATCTATTAGATTACACTTCTGATTTCAGTTCCAAATTATGTTGGGATAGAATTAAATAAAAAAATGTACGTTCAGCCATTGTTTGATTTAAAGAATTGTCCCGAATTCTATTCAATCCGGAAACGCCAATATATTATGAGAAAAATGAGGTAAATCAAATGAACTAACGGAACCATTATAAGATAACTCTCATCTGTATTGTCTGTCCGTCAGGTCACAGATTATTTTGTCCGAATCTAAAAAATGAAGAAAAATCAAATATAGTACTGATAAGTGACTGCAACATGAACATACAATTGTAATAATTTATTAATAATAAAGGTCAATTTTTTGGTCAAATTTGAAAATAAAAACATTTTTTAAGGAGAATCGGAACATTAAGTGATGTGTCAAATAAAAGAGCAAGTTATGGGTCACTCAAATATATTTTTATCACCATTCAAAAATAATGTTAATTCTATAGGCGCTGCTAATATGGAAGTTGTGCCGTTGTAGTTCGCTGTAGGCACCAACTCCAAAAGTAGCGTCACCAATACAATTAATAATATTTTGTATTTTTCAGGGCACCAACTAATAAAATCTATCAATTTTTTTGTAAAAATTATTTATTTCATACTTTTGAGTGTAGCAATAGTAATGAAAATCATTGAACGTTCACTAATACCAAAGAAGACAGTGCTTCCATCCAATGTACATACAGTCTTAGCTTGTACTTGTTATAATTCAGAGATCGCAAAACGTCGCAGAGCAGATACACATATTTCAGACTTTAACTCGAAAACCGTAACTCTTTTGAAAAAAAAATCAATTTAAACGTGTCATCTTTAATTCTGTCATCTCAAATTTTTAATTTTCAAGCATAATGAGGAAGTTTCCATTTTTTCTTATCGATGGTTTATAAAAATTTAAGCAAAATGAAAGAAAAATGTGAAAGAGTAATTGAAATATTTCTAAAAATGAAAAAGCTGTGGGACTTTGAAGTTGCGCTTGCAAAAATATTTCATTACTCGTTACGTTCTCTCGTGTGACGTCATTTGACCTAAAAGATGCGGCGCGTATTCGCCGAGTACGTACAAATGAATTTATTGTGTACTCACTTGTATCGTTTAAGTCATATTTTGGTTATTACACGATGGCTAAACCTTTAAAAAATCCTACAAATATTGTATTTTTCCTATGTGTCAAAGCTCGACAGTTTAAAATCCCAATAAATGTTTTTTTTGTGTATCAAATAATATAATAACATGGAAAAAGTGGAGCAAACTAATGAATCTTGAATTGATTGGATTGACGACACTTTCCACCAATAAGTTCAGGTGAAATTCTGTATTTAACTATGCTTTTAGAGCCCTCATGTTTCACTTGAACGTATCCAATAGCTTCTTTCCTGAAAACATATCAACAAAGTCTAAGGATCTTAGACTTTGATATCAATACATTTGATATCTTGTCCGTATACGGCGGGTAATAGACGAATGTATTGTAAACATGACGATATGTTTATGAAACGATTTTCATATAGAAATCACAGTTGTATGTTAGTCCATGTGGACTAAATGCACTTGAAAGTATATGGTTACTTAAAAAGTTTAACTCCTTCTATTTCAGTACGAACATAACACGGATTTGAAGAAAAAAATCCATCACTCTGTAAACATCAATATTAGGCAAATTATCATTTTGTCCTTTGACGTAGCCCTCTCCGATTATAGTGAACTAACTCATAAATAAAATAAAATACACGCTAACGGAGCAACTGTTCTGGCGCGACTGCGACTCCTTGGTACGGCGATCTCGGTAGGTCAGATGACGTCACAGATGAAACGTTCCGTACTAAAATACGTATACTTCAATAATCTATTTCTAATTCATTTATTGATGGATTTCATATTTTCAGTGATTGATTAGTTTTGGTCTATATCATTACGTTGAATATAATATGACCAACACCATGAAACTTTTCCATTGCCACATCTTCCCCTTCGGTTACAGTTTTTGGATTTCCGATTTGAGTTTTTCAAAGTATGTGACCATTTCTCAATTCTCGTCTTTCAAATAAATCGAAAATCATCAAAATCGGTGTACGTTTACTATACAAAACAAGCGAGCAGACATACATAAGAAAAGTAATTAGACAACAGAATTGTATATCTCCTCTTTTTTAAGTACGTTTAAAACCCGTACCATACAAGATATAATTAGTAACTTCATGAACAACTTAATTATCTCTTATGATGACTTAATGTGAAATGAAAACACCAAATATATAAGCAGATCATGCTAATTTACTTTACGAACGAGTCATTATAGAAGACAATACACGTTACTTCCTAGGTCTTAGAAATTCTCTAAGCTCACAATGCGGTATAATTTTTAATTAATTGCATCGTTAGACTGTGTAAGTTATAACGTTATTTTCTAGGAAACGCTGTGATTGCTTTCATATCACACTTACAAGCTGCATGGTCGTCATACTTAATTGGAGAATAAATACATAGAGATATTTCTCAAGTTGTTACAGATAAGCAAATATTTCTGAAAAAAGTATTATATTCAAATTTCAAACACTAGCACCTATTCTCCATAGACATGAGTCCTACACAAATTCAAAGCTAATTGATTGGAATACATTAAACCAGTTTTTTTTTAAATCCATTTAATGGATCACTAGAATTATTTATCTGCAATATAGACTTGATATAATTATTCCATGTTCTCTGAAAGACAAGGTCTGCTTACAAATGGAAAGGATATGGACTGGAAGAAGACAGATTTTACATTAGTAAATCATGTCTCGTTGATTCGAAATCGCTCAGTGAATGCTATAGTTAGGCAATCTTTGGAATTACATATTGTTAAACTGTAACAAAATTTCATATTATCTTTACAACTTAGATTTATACTCTTTTTTAATTTATGTTAGTAGAATAAAACACCATAACGTTTTGTGTCGTATTATAGAATGTTGATTTCGAGAAGTTGAAACATATAATATTAATTCTATTGGGGCTGTTACTTTTGAAGTACCAGCCCCAATAGAATTAATATTATTTTATACTTTTCATGCATCAACTAATAACGTCGGTGCAATTTTTTGTAAAAAATATTTATTTCACACTTTTGAGTGTAACATTAGTCACGAAACTCGTTGAACGATCACTAGTACCAATAAAGATAGTACTTATCCTATTACCCACGTATACTCTTTGCTTGTAGTTGTTATTATTGAGATCTCAAAACATCGCTGCGGAAATACGCTGAACATTTTAGTTGTTACCATTTTGACACCGATTTAACTCGGAAACCATAACTCTAAGGATAAAATGTTCATTATAAATGTTGCTAAAATAATTATGTCTTTCATGTACCGCATACAGATTTTCAATTCTCGACAGAAATCGCCCTCTCCACATAGCGAAAATAGGTATATTTGAGAATTTAACATGTCTCTATCTCGAAAACCGTTACTCTTTTGAAAAAATGTTCGATTTAAACGTTTCCGGATATTGTCCTATCTTTCTTTAACTATACCACCGCAGATTTTCAATTTTCGAGAAAAAAAAAATTCGGAGGGAACGAAATGTCGGATTGCCATTTTATGGGACCATTTCTCAAGCCTCCTCTTTCAAATAAATCAAAAATCATCAAAATCGGTGTACGATTACTATATAAAAGGCGCGCACAAACGAAAAAAAAAAAGAAAAAAAAAAGCACACAGTCGAATTGTATACCTCCTCCGTTCGGGGTTCATATCCAAAGATATTTTTAAAGATTCTGTTGTTGATTGATACTATGTATTTTATACTACATTTTAAAATTAAGTAGATAGGTATGTAGAGTATTTTCCACAATAAATGTTTTACTTATTTAGTGCAATAAAACTGCCGGGTGTATTCCCATTATGTACATAATTCACAGGCAAATACACTACAGGATCGGACTTTATATATTAAAAGTCGGTATATAATATAGCTAGGTTTATGGAGATATTTCCTGTTTAGTGTCAATTAGGTTGTATCTTTTTTTGTTATTTTATTCATTCCAGCATTTAAGCATCTTTTAATATTGTTATCTTATAATGATGTTAATTATTTCGTAGAAAAAAGATATTTAAATATTATTATACTGCTATGTTATGATCCGAGCCTGACCGACAGTTAATGCATATTTATGGCCGACATCTGGCAAAACGTCACAGGTAAAAAGGAAAACGTAAGTAGTCCAACATTTATTGTAGGAATAACTATACCTAGTATAGTAGGTTATCACCTTAGTATATTTCTGATAAAATTTAGTTGGTAGCTCATTTCATGGAATATAAATGCGAATATTGATTCAGTGATACATACATACTCGTTTATATCCACTAAGAGGGGTGATTTAAGTTACCAGTTGACTGCCATGTATGTATGGGGTGATTGCGGGAGATATGGCCTACTTTTTTTGAATGTAATGTAATAGATAATCTTAATAAACACTCTGAATCCAATCCTCTTTTCTCGAAGTTGAATGACATCTTTCTCCACAGCCAGAATAGTCAGTGTCTTCTTCTTGTTCAAGGTCATTACTGGAGTCTCTAGTATTCAGATGGAATCTTCAGAAGATGAATAAAAATAGAACAATATGTTATTGCCCATATTTTTCGACTTACTGATCTTAGATTCAATCATTTATTTAGTTTCCTTGATTATCTTTGTAATTATGCATTTATTCTAGTCTTCAACTGTTACGCTTTTTTATCTTATTATACTATAATATCTGGAGACCGAGCTTTGCTCGGTTAAAACTGGATTTAAGATGGGTCTATAAAAGTTACTAAGGATATTTGAACTTATTAAAAATGTGCATATTTCTGGTTAAAATGTATTGCGATCGGTAAATACTGCTTTTATTGTTCACATATTCGTTAGTTATTGATTTCGAAATAAATATGAATGTGTAATATGAATGATAAATATACCAAAACTCTTGACATTGCAAGTGTGGATGGACCTCGAGGGTCACACCGATTAAATATGAAAGTATTGTCAATCGGTTTCTCGACTCCAAAAACCCCTTTTTGCTAGTTTCTACCGAAATCTGCTAACCCTTCCTTGAAATAGCTAATGTGTACCTTATGGGTCGCAATATATTAGATACGTACAAATTTTCATTGAAAATTTCAGATTAAATTATTAGAAACTCATATTAACATCTTTTATTTGGAAAAATAGGTTTTGTTTAAAAAAAACTCTAAGGTGATCAGAATTCGAACCGAGGAATTCTACACCCACCCAGAATCTTAACCATAGGACTATTTTTCCTATGATTTTCTTGGGTTCATATTGCTATCCCAAACATAATCTGTAGGACTCCTAAAATGAGAATATTAATTACTGAAAACGACTTTTCTTGTGAATGTGAATAAAACCAATCGTTTCAGTACACTACAAAACCCATACATATGAATTTTCATCGAAATCGGTAGACCCGATTCCGAAATAAAAATTGCATATATATATATATATATATATATATATATATATTACATCTAAAATTGGGAATGAAAAACCATATCTCACAAATCCTTTGTTAGTGCTACTGGTTTCAAGATTTTATTTATAATCTCATCATCAGGCACTAGGCTACAATTAATCAGAGAAAATAATTATACAAAGAATGTGGGTATTATATTATAAATGAATTAATGAAAAATTCCTCACATGCTTCACAAAATTGTTCCTCATGAAAGTTATATAAAAAAAGGAGATAAAACATTTTTTACTCACATTCTCAGCAAGTAGTTGTAAAAGCAAAAGTCAAACAATTAACCACAGATGAATACATATAGTTGTAGAGATAAAATAATAACTTAATATAAATAAAATTGTTAAAATATAGATAAAATTTGTAATTTGTAGAATAAAACTTAATACTAATAAAGGTTGTTCTAAAATGAAATGGGAATATTTATTTCAAATCTATATGGTATTTATTGTGCAGAATGCCATCTATGATATTGTAACGTTTAACCATGTGCTAAACGTTGTGGGGTGAGTTCACTTGCGTAAGACTCAAAGTTTGCAGATTGCTTCCAATGGTTTATTTTCAAACACTCAGTACACGAGCTTCTATTATGGTACAACTGTCACAACTTGTCACTTTGACTATCGCGTTTCAACTTCTTTCGACTTACTTATGTCTCCAATTGACTGCTATAATGAACTGACTTTGGTCCATGATCGTCACGGCTTTATATATCTGAATCATGATATGACATTCATCGAGAATGTTCTACGTTTATCTAGACGAACATAATTAATGTACCAGATCCTTGTCAAACTGACAATAGTATGACAAATTGTACCTCACAAATTGTTTCTGGAAGGATCGAGAATAAATCTACTATAATTCTAGAACTACATAATGAAATATACATGCAATAACTATTGTAGGCAAGGAATCAGAACAAATACAAACTAAAAGAAATAATAACAGTAAGTACATGATAAAGTCACCACGTAACAATATTTTAGGTTTATATTTAGAATCATAGAGCAGATAAAGACACATGATAACTTGACATTTAAGGCTTCGGGCCCAACTGAATAGATGTCAATAAATTTCTAAATTATGGTATTAATTTAATAATAATAATTAAATTAATAAATAAACATTATTATGGAAGTCATCAAAATGGTAATCGTTATCAACTTCAATCATTCTCAAAGAAAAGTGTGTAAGCTGGAGGATCATCAAAGGTAAGTTGATTGTTAATTAAATTATTAGCACTATTATGGTTATGTCGCATTATTTCTAGTTTTTCAAGATTATATAATATGGTTCCCTTGTTGGCAAAATGTAATGGTTGAAAACCTGTTTCATCATCATAGCTGTGTTTGGATACCATCAGATGCTCAGAAAATTTGGAGAAACCTGTACTGTTCTTATGTTTGCAGTTTTAAGAGGATAACAGAAGTGATAAGGATGTTTACGTGCCAGAGATGCCGACCCGTAGTCAGCACGTTACCATAAAGACCATTGTTAGTTATTATTCCAGTTTGGCCTCCAAAAAGACATTGCTAAGTATTTTATTTCTAATATTTCTAGAAGTTTCGAATTAACCTTAGGAAAAAAGATCTATTGTATTTATTTACGTTCATTTATATTTTTTTGATGATTAAACATTTTGGATTGTATAAATACTAGATCTCCAGCTAACGACATCACTTGTGAATCTTCTGGCGAATGTGTCAGCCAACTTGTGAGTCTAGATTCATACAGTCATGTAAAGTTAAGATATATTTTATTTGTATTAATAAATAATTGTTTTTGAAAGTTAATTCCAAGTTGTGTGATTCAACATATATATATATATATATATATATATATATATATATATATATATATATATATATATATATACATATATATATATATATATATATATATATATATATATACAAGCATTGCTCGTTTAATATAATTAGATTATAATTAACCCCTTGAATTTTTATAGCATTCGCAGGTGCCTTAAGCTGTTCTTCGTGCCACGAAGCCCGGTAATAAATGCTTTTTGACCGACGAACCCCGAACGGAGGAGGTATACAATTCGACTGTCTGCTTTTTTTTGGTTCGTTCGCGAGTTTTATATAGTAATTGTACTCTGATTTTGATGATTTTTGATTCATTTGAAAGAGGAGCTTGAGAAATGGTCCCATATTTATAAAAACGCAAATCCGAAATCCCCTTCGCTCCGAAAACCGCCCTTGAAGGGGGTGGGGGTCAAATTTTCTCGATTATCTAAAATCTCAGTTGGTATAATTAAAGATAGGACAATATCCGGAAACGTTTAAATTGAACCTTTTTTCAAAAAAGTTACGGTTTTCGAGTAAGATGCATGTTAAATTCTCAAATATGTGCATTTTTGGTATGTGGAGAGGACGATTTCTTTCAGCAATTGAAAATTTGTGGACACTACATGAAAGACAATAGTATTTGTAACAACATTTATAATGAACATTTTTTCCTTAGAGTTGCGGTTTTCGAGTAAAATCGTTGTTAAAATGGTAACAACTAAAATATTCAAGCGAATTTCCGCAGCGATGTTCTCAGATCTCTACATATAGTAAAAACAAGGACAAGCAAAGAATATACGTGGGTTATAGGATTAGTGGTATTAGAGACGTTCAACGATTTTCGTGACTAATATTACACTCAAAAGTTTGAAGTAAATATTTTTTTCAAAAAATTGGACCGACGTTATTAGTTAGTGCACTGAAAAGTACGAAATAATATTAATTCTATTGTTGCTGGTGCTTGTGAAGTTGGTGCCAAAAGTTATCAATCCAACTGCAACTGCACAGATTCAAAAGTACCAGCACCAATAGAATTAATATTATTTCGTATTTTTCAGTGCACCAACTAATAACGTCGATCCAATTTTTTTAAATATTTATTTCGATTATTAAATGTTGGTTTTACTAAAATTATTGAAAAAAAAATAGGAAACGTAAATTTGTCATTACCAAATAGCAATGCAGCTTAAATAGCTGCTACCTATAAAAGTTATCATAATAATAAGGCAATAGTGATTTGGATTTGGAGACCCCTTTAAAAACACAAACCCAAAAAACTTCACTTGATATAAGCAGCGTGCAGAGAGTCCTTACGTACCTACTAGAAGGTTTAAGACAGAAATACGAAATATACCGTGTGCAACGATTTATGAAACTTGCCTGATTAATTAATTTTAATTTAATTATGATATTTGACGATTATTAACATTGTTATTATTTTGACTAGGTATTAATATTGTTCCTTGTAGAAGGTAACTTCTAATTTTGGAATTTCCTTATTGTTTGAGTATTGAGAAAATAATACTTATAAGGAATAATTGACTATATTGAAATTCTCTTTATGCTACATAAAATGTTTCTTGAAAAAGTTCTTCTATTACAATTTTGGAATTATATATATACTTAATTTTACTACTTTTCATAAGAAAATGGCATTTACGATACAAATTATTGTTTATTTTGATCTACATATACAACTTGCACCTGATATTTATTTTCCCTCCAAACATTCTATCTCCGATGGGATTCCTTGTAATATAGATAATAAAATTCAGAAAATATGCAGGTTTCATTTTAAAAAATAACTAAGACCCATCGATTGTCATTGCGAATGTTACTTATGGACAAGCAACAGATGATATTTTTAATTGGTTTTGATAAGATCTCGCAGATGCATGAATACAGAGAAAATCTCATGGGTTCTTACGGGTTAATTCCAAAACGGTGGCGTTTCAAATAATCAAAAAACTATTTAAATTAATAAAATGTCAGTCTATACAACTTGTGAGTTTCATATATGAGACATAGTTTTCCACTCAGGAAACATGGTTTTGACATTGTTTTAAAGCTAAAATAAATATACTCTCGATAAATATGGGGATGGCGGAGTACGAATACATTTTCGGGAACGCTTCCTTGATGCAAATTTTTCTGTCCGTCTCTCTTTATTTCAGACTCCATCTCCTTTTCTTTCTCTTTCTAGTATATAACTGGGAGTGTGTGCGCTTGCGAATATATACATTCGAGTTGACAAGCATCGTGCGCAACCAGTTGTATAACCTGACTACTAGATTTCTAAATTAAAAATAAAACACTATAATGATTTTTCACTAATATATTGCTTAAACATGAAGAAGTGCCTATAAAAATAATTCGGATGGTTAACATTAATAATCTTATTGACATATTATAATCTAATTAGGTAACAATAATAATTTAATTTAATTAGGTAAATCTATCAAGAACAATAGAATGATAAATCAAAAACTGCAAATAATTATAAATCAGGTGTTTATGAATTCACTTACGGTGAATGCTCGAAAGTTTACGTAGGTGAAACTGGCAGAAATTCTCAAACCCGTATCAATGAACACATGAGCTAATTCTTATACCATAAAAGGAGATCAAATTCATAATAATTTCAAAATCTTAAATACCGAAAAAAAAACTCACAACAAGATTGGCACACATCAATAAAATTAGTGTACTAAATTCAAGTACTTTTAGTGCTAATTTAATACGCAAAAATAAAATTTATAACTCTTCAATTTTTGAAATTACGGGCAATACTACTAGCTTAATATTAATTGAGCACACTTAAACTGAATATGATCGATTTTAAAAAAAATGGCTTTAAATAATTTAATGAAAATTTAATGCACTTCATAACTCTGATAATCATAACTCTTCAATTCTGAAATTTATAGGCAAGTGTGCTAGTTTAATAAAGTGAGCACACTTAAATGAAATATCGAGAAAATCTAAAACTATTCGGTTGTGATAATTTAGTGCTTATTTAGTACACAAGAATAACAATTAAGACCTCCATTTTAAATAAATTATGATCAAGTTTGTTTGTTATTCAGATATTCTGTTATGTCTTGACAGACACTATACATCGCCTGTGACCTGGGAATTCCATAGCCATGGAATGAAGATGTAGCTAGTGAGAGATAGATGGAGGTATCTCTTCTCATTAGGTTGGGTAAACAACCTTCTACTTGTCATACTTACTGTTATTATATAGGAAAATATATAAAATTTAAAATAATTGTATAATTAGCATCATAGAGATAGTTCAAGCAGGATACTGATAAGATATAAAATTTAGTCTTATCAATCGTAATATTACATAGTCTATAAAGCCCATAGGTACAATTTATTTAAATTTTTCATTGGCAGGAAACGGAACAATTGTCTTTCAAATTTTCTTATTCTATTTATAAGGTTTATTTTTATAATTGCTAAATTAATAATACAAGGGGTCAATACAGGTCATAATAAGAACACTTGTATATAGTAATAGAGATATATTAAAGTTTTTGCTAAATAGTTACGGATATCAGTAGTGTCAATAATTTAATATCACCTGTAAAATGTAAAATGTTAACAAAACCATAGTAAGACTCTACATTTTTACACTTCTGTGTGGTACATATAAAAATATTGTACAAAATCTAGATTTGAAGGCGAAGGCCATATAGTGACAAGTATGTTTGTTTTGCCAGAAGAGTGGAGAATGGCAGTTATACATTTCGATATAACAAGAGGTGGGCAACCAGAATTGAATTTGATTTTTGAGGAAGATTATTCTGTTGGATATTATCATATTCAATAAACTGGATAAAATTATCAATTATTTAAATTCAATATTTATTCTCACAACCAACATAAAATAAGTATAACAAATCTCTCTGGGCCTCTCTATATGAATTTATATAAAATTTTACTATAAAGACTATTATTTCTTTAAACAGTAATAACCATAAACGGCAAAAAAATCATATTTTCATTTTGCTTTTACTCAAAATTCTAAAAGTTCTATGTTCTATCATAAATAAAATGTTTACGCAACCTAATGAGAAAAGGTACCTCCTTGGCTATAGAATTCCCACTTCATACTGAAATGGTCACAGGCGATGTATAGTGTCTGTCAAGACATAACAGAATAGCTAAATGACAACCAAACTTTCTCATAATTTCTTTAAAACAAGAGTTATAATTGTTATTCTTGTGTACTAAATTATCACTAAATTATTTCTAACGAATACTTTTGAATTTTCTCCATATTTCATTTATGTGGGTTGACTTAATATTAAGCTAGCATATTTGCTTATAAATCTCAAAAATGGAGAGTTATATTTTTTTTAAGTGTATTAAATTAGCACTAAATTATTTAAACCAGATTTTCTCAAATTCGATCATATTTAGTTCAATTGTGCTCACTTATGCTGGCAGTCTTGCCACTAATTTCAAAAATTTAAAAGCTATAAATTTAAGCTAATTTAATTGATGTGTACAATTTTTGTTGTACTAGCCTAATGGACCTGGTTATACTCTTAGAATTTACTTAACATGTACTTATATTTGAGAAAGTCGAGTTCGCCAAAACAGTTTTCATATTTAAGCAATATATGAATGAAAATTTATTACATTGTTTGAACGGGGGTCCTCCGACTTCTTTTTAATAATTTATTGACTCATAGCCATTCATGTTATAATGCTAAGGGCCGATTTCATAATCAAATTTAATCTCCCATTAATTTTAATCTTAGATTAAAAATTTCATAAGTTTTTGGTGGGTCATATAATTTAAAGTTACTTTAAAAGAACGAAAGAAAAGATGACTAATGTTGCAAAAGTTATGGAAAAATGCACCCTTTTTATTCCGTCATCGAGATATGAGTTAAACAAATTGGAGAATTAACTAATCTCCCATTAAGGATTCATTATGAAATCGGCCCTAAAAGTATTTCGTGCATTTTAACGATCAATAAAATATATTTTATTTTATATAAGACAATATAACAAGAACATTGTTATCACACAGAAATGACATAAAAAATATTTAATAGACTACCATGGCTTTCCCATCAACTAAATCAATGATTATATTGTGAGCGAAATATTCCATTGTTGACATGAATACGTGGACTAAAAGTTGCAATTATCCGTTACAAAAGAGAAACTTTTGGATCAAAGCATGAGTCGACTATAATAATTATAATATCTACGAATTAGATCTTTTGATATTATGCTATCTTGTTATTGAAAGAAATACTTATTCCATTCTTCTATATATGCACATTCACAACCCCGCCCAAATGGGTTGGGTAGGTTTGATTTTTTCGATTCCACTTTCACATCAATAATTTAATTTATAGTGACATCATAGTTTTTTTCATATAAGTAATGATTCTATTTACTCATATGAAAAATAGAATTTGTGAAAGAATGATTGTTCATATTCCTGGTAATCGTCAGAAGTGAGCGAACGTTATTGATTTGAGATCAACAACAGTGATTGATTAAATTCTAGACTTTATTTGATTTCATCTAATAAAACTGCAAATAATGTCCCATAATTCATATTACCAGTGAAAAATCAATGTTTGTCTGAAGTGAAATGGCAAACAAACTACGAAAATTGTTGATCAAGAAATGCCGATTAAGAGCGACGACCGAAAAGTAACAAGAACTATATGGAAATTCTAACAGAATCATCACTCTTCGTATCTAAAAGGTTTATTAGAATCAAATGTAGAGACAAATCTCTGGAGTACCTAATATTGTGAAAATTCCTAAATATATTTTTTTCCTTTGACATTCTTGACAAAAATTGAAGCTTATAAAAATAATACGAAACAATTTCTTCTGAAATTTACATAATGATCCCTTTTTGAATTATTTACGGCCACCATTTTGATGCTAGTTGGACGACCATGTCCATCAACAAACTCTAAAATCTGGATTTTAGTACCAAATTTCGTTATATATGGTAGTACACATTATAAATATTGAAATTAGACCATAATTTCTGCTAAGATTTTGATGTAATCGTAATAATTATGCATCGAATGGAACCAGTTTGAAATTGACATCATCTTTAGTTTATCTGATATTCGATAATAAAATAAACCTACTTACAGACATCCTCATGAACACAATTTTTACAATAGGGATCTAGAAATGAGGAGATTTATTAAAATTACAATTTCTCTATCGGTCCCAACGACGATATGGTTTATAGATTGGCTCGTTGAGGAAGCTAAAATATGTGTTTCAATTTCCCTTGTAGTTCATGTTTAGATCAGAACAAAATTATCGTTTATTATTAGTTGCTCTATAAGAGAGATCCATATAAAACAAACATTGAGTTTATATTACGAAAGTTCCTTAGACAGGAATATATCTTGAACAAAATATCTTTATTGAAAAATATGAAGCGTCTCCAAGTTGTTTGAGAGTATTCATCATGCAGTTCTCCAATATTTCAATCGCCTTAGGTCACGTCAACACATTCAAAATTCAAGCAAAATATTTATCTTGCCAGGCAAAGCGATCTCATTCTGCTTTCGGAAAGGAATGTTTTTTTATGCGCCATATAATCGAGAATAAACATTTCATCGGATTCTACAAAAGTGAAAGTTCACATGATCTAAATAAACCTACTGATATCTATATGAGTAGGTATAAGGCCCGCAGGGTAAACGGTTGGTAATGCGAGCATGGAAAAGTTAACTGAATAAATACAATTGAGAATATGATATGACGGTATACATACGTATTTCTGATACTGAGATCCAGAAGCAGACTCAATTAGAAACAATGGATCTTTTGTAATGTTTAGGTTATAGTAAAAAAATATCTCTTATATAAAAATCACAATTTAAAAATCTCTCAAAAAACAAGCTACTCATCTTGTTTAAACAAAAAGTGTGATAAAAATAATGAAAAACTTATAGCATGACTTTAATAGTCTCATGGAGAAATCAACACAGTACCTTGGCGATTTCCAGAGATCAGCCGAATTTCATTGATTCAATTTAATTGTGAAACTTGCTCGAAACCATTAATATTTTTTGGGTTTTTGTAGATGGTCAAACTGAAGTATAGCTACAGGGCGTGACATAAAAGGAATATGAAGTCACCGTTTTTATTAATTGTCGGCTCCCATTTTTTATTGCTGAAGTGGAAAGTAGAAGTTTTTGCGTGCAGTGTAAATTTGGATGATTATTTTATAAGAAAATCGTGAAAAAAAATTTCAAATATAATATAATATTTCCTTCCTGACACAACCTGTAAAAGTCAGTCTCAAGTAAAAAACTATAGAATATCTGTTAATAAAAATCAAGAGGTTCGCTTATACTCTCACACGAATTAGGGTCTCGTAACAGGAGACAAGAGAAACCTTTAACTCTCGCTTTTCTTTCGTACGATCTTCTTCCCTCCCCTAATCTCCGAAGAAAAAAAAGTGAAACTTCTGAAAAAAAATCTTTTAGAAAATGACATCTTGACCAAAAACGAATACATTGTCATTGTCATGAACAGGAACAGATATAAACGCATAAAACGCAAATAATATTGCAAAGCTCCATAAATAAATGGAGTTTTTTTATTAAGTTATCATTGTCTGTTGAAGTGTCATGTCGAAATTTAAACAAATATCTTGAACAATCATGAATTCTCCATAAAAGACAACTAACCTCAGACATATGGATTTGCGATTATCCAGATTGCCTATCCATATGCATTTTGTTAATGCCTTTAGAACTTTACAGTAGCATCACTCCGCGCAGCTTCATTAATTGAAAGCGTTCAAAGGTGGCGCCACGAGGAGATTCGCAGTACCTACAACGGGTGGATTCTCTGTAGTTTTGCAGCAGATCCGAACCATATGTTTCAAACTTTGAGCGAACCGCGAGACAAGTGGTAAAAGATGTATCGGTTTGTGGAGAGTGCAGGTATTCCGAAAACATTGCTTTAGTTTTATGTTGTGGTAACACAGTTACCCACCAATCGCTAGATCGCTGCGTTATTATATGCTAACGATGATGATTTTGGTTGATTTCAATAAACACCTAACCGAAGGAAGTATTAAGACCAGATAAGATACCCATACGACAGTACACTTGTCAATATAACTCTATGCGAAAAAATTATGTGGTTAATAGAAAAACGGTTTTCTTCATTTATTAAATTATCCGGAGTTTCATTTGTCAGGATATCTTATGACAACAATTAGTTCAAATAATCGAGTCTCTACTGAACCTTATTTTTTTTGTTTTAATTATTTTCTACAAATCTGAAACCAATCCTAGTTGTTACTCAAACTAGGATAGTCATTCAAATTTATCAATCCAAATATCTCTCAATGATTACATAATCACTCATTCACTCTGTTAACGATATTCAATAATGAGTGATGTTGTTAATTAACTTTAATTTCATTCGCAATCAAGGCACCATAATAAGGGAGTGGTTACAGAGCCACTCACATACACATCTGCTAAAATCCAATTACATAAACCATTGCTCAAGCCTGGTGGCGTAGCATAGCGGCTGTTTATCGAAAAACGATAAACATTGCTGCTCCGCACGTATGTGATGTAAATTAAAGGAAAAATACACCAGCACCACCACCAAGCCAAACACCTGCTGGTTGCCAAAGTGGCATAAGGGTGGAATTAGTTGGAGATTTATAATTTGAGCTTTCTGCCGTCCAAGCATGGAAGATATCTACACATTCACACACATGTGGTGGACGCAGATAAGACGATTGTGTGGAGTTATTATTATACCATAGGATATAATTGATATATTTTTGCTAATCTCACTGATGTGGGTAGTAAAATTAGAAAATACTGAATTGAATTAGCTGATACTATTATTAATGAAATAGATACTGGTTACTAGTAGTTTATACAATATACAATTATTGTATTTTTAATACGATTAAAAATAATAAAATATTAAATAAAATTGCTTGGAAGTCATTTTCTATAATTTCATACTTCATTATTATAATTTAGGTTAGTTTATGTTCTATGGGTACCGACCAGCATTCAGCAAGTTGCCATAAAGATCATTGTTTGTTATTTTTAATCGACTTCCCAAATGGAGGAGGTATACAAATCGACTGTGCTCTGATTTTCATGATTCTTTTTGCATCTGAAAGAGGACTATTACGAGTTGGTCCCAATAAAAAAATCGTCATTCAATATCTCCTTCCCTCGTATAACTTCTTTCAAAGAGGGTGGAGGTGGCATATTTTAAATCAAACATCTGAGAATACAAAATTAAAAAAACACCATATCAGGTTGTGTTTAAAATGGACATTTCTTAAGAAAATTGTAAATTTCCGAGTTACAGCAGTGATAAATTCTGAAATATTTGTGCTTCTGCTATGTGGAGGGAGCAAATTTTTTTTCGAAAATTGAAGATATACGTCGCACAAATTAAAGAAGGGATTACATGTAACAATATTTAAATTGGACAATTTAAAAAAAAGTCTTTGTAATAGTAGTGGTAAAGTTTGAAATATATGTATTTCCGTGATGTTTTCAAATCTCTGAATGAGTATAAGCTAAGTATTATCTTCTTTGGTGAACGTTAAACGATTTTGATGGCTAATGATACACGCAATAGTGTGAAATAATACTTTTTTTTAAAAATTGTGCCGGACTTATTAGTTGGTGCACTGAAAAATGCAAAATAATATAGTCGCCTTTTTTATGTAATGTAATAACATAATAACCAATATGGCGCATTGGGAACATCTATTTTTCTGTAAGATTTAAAGATTTAATAAAATAGGTAGTTATCGCGAGATAGTCATCAACATTTTTGGAAAATATGACAATATTTATTTATTTATTTCATGTTTTATTTCTTGTACTTACTTACTTTTTATGTTTTCGAAGATAACATCTGTCAAAAACTTTTGACTATGTACAGATCATTTTTCTCACTAAGGTTGATATATTTTTCATTAGAGACGGAATGTGGCAACGTAGAATTGTCAAGTTTCCTGACCCAAGCAAGGTTAGTTACCGAGCTGTCATTAGAGCGTTTAAATTTGAATAATATGATGTCTAGTCAATTGCCGTCAAAAGGTAGATTTATTAAAAAGGGAATACTAGAGAAGCTACAACATTTTAATATACCTAAGGTGAAAAACGGAATTCCAAGCAGAAAATGATGATATGATAAAAAATATTTGTTTCTTGCAAAATAATTGAAGTGTTATGTGTGTAATACTGTATCTATACTGTAATACTAGATAAAAGAGGAAATTTCCATATCGCAACATATCATGTGCTAATATTAGAAAAAATATCATCAAAATGTCTTCCGAAAGAAAGATCGTTTAAGGAATGAAGAAGAAAACATTATTACCAGATTTATTGGTTTTAAAAGAAAATTATCAAAATGATAATCCTGGCAAATTATTATTGTGGCAAACGTCACTTAACAATACTAAAATGACGGAGAACGGAAGAAGATGTATAAGTAATATTCAGCGTTTCTGTGAAGAATATATTTCAGGAAAATCATAAATATTTTCCATATTTAGTTTTCCAATGTTATTATGTTATTATCTATATAAGACGTTTATTTTCAAGCCTTCGTAGATGTACAATAAATGAGAATAAACTCATTTGCGAAGTCACAGGTCTGTGCTACTATGAATAATTTTAATGCTTGATGATTTTATATTGATAAATTGTTTGATCTTGTAAATTTCACATATTACAAAATTTACTTGAATCAATGTGTAATTTTTTCCTGTTCATATTCACCTTGTGTTACTATCTAGTCAAGATGACCGCTGTTGCCAAGTATCACCAAAATCATAAGGGTATAATACGAAATTTTCGGAGATACTACACTTTAAAAAAATATATTAAAAAAACGGAAAGATGAATCGCGTTGAATTTTTATACACATTTTTATGAAGGTTTATTTTATAATATAATAGTTTTTCACTGACACCTTTCGGTAAGTTTAAGCGAAAAAAAAATGTGGTGAAATAATACATTCGCTCTATCTCACTTATGTAAAATGGGAAATAAATATATTATTTTTTTGATTACAAAACGGTGAATGATATTGAAACTTTGCTATATGAAAGAAGGCATTCTAAACCGTATAAAACTGAAATTTAATAGAAATCTGTCAAAAACGAATTTTTGCGATAACTACCTTAAAGATCCTAACTGAAACTGACAAGGCATATTATTATTCATAATCGAAACTTAGTACGCTACTAAATTAAGTGCGGAGGTCTAACCTTAAATTAGGTTTATGAGTCTTAAGCCACTGTTATTGTAGGATAGTGTTTTGTTTTTTTATTTTAATACGGTACGAGCTAGTACCGAACTAAAATTGAATTATGAATAGGTACGCCTGCATATTCTTAAATATTAACTGACAGATCTGTCAAAATATCTATGAAATTATTCTAAGATGATAGTGACATATTAAAGAAAAACGTGTTTTTTTGGAATCCAGCACATTTTTTTAGCCTCTAGAATATTATGTTTGTCTCTCTCTCTTATTCGACAAAGAGAGATGTCCTATCGTTTTTAAAATACTGCTGCCTTTAAGACATTATTTCTTCCAGGATCCGAGTATCATAGCACAGATTAGTTTGTCGTGGATAAATTCATATTCCGCCTCGTTGAGTGGAAGGCGACTATATTAATTCTATTGGTGGTATAACAAAGGTAATACTTACTGTCTTCTTTGTTATAAGTGAACGTTCAACGATTTTGATGACTCTCAAAGTTGTGAAACAAATTTTTTTACAAAAACCAAGTCTGAATTTATTAGGTAGTTGGTGCACTGTGTACTTTTGAAGTTGAGTTGGTGCCGAAAGTCTTCTATTTACCTATAGCTGCGCAACTCCAAAATTAACAGCATCTGTGGAAATAATATTATTTTGGATTTTCAATTCACCAACTAATAAAATCGGTTCTGGTTTTTGTAAAAATTGAAATATTTGCAAATATTGTGTATAGCTTATAATATGTTTTTTTATGAACATCTATTGTAGGATATTAAATTGACAGTAATTATCCAAATACTTAATTATGAATAATAAGCAAGTTTCTTAGATATAACCGGTATCCTCGTGAATATTCTTCTATGTTCATGATATATGTTTTAATAATTTTCCCTCTTGTGGTATGGACAGAAGGATTCTTGATCCACTTTTATACAATTCAGAGTTTTCAATAACATTTTATTATCAAAAAGTACATGTAAAATTGCTCAATCAACAATATCTGCTCGAAATAACTTCCTCCAGCCTGGATACAAGCATTCAGTCTTCTCGTCATTGACTGCCTAACGCTTTCAAACACACCAGGGTCGTTTCTAATTGAGTTAAACCCAGCAATTATCCAATTTCGCAATTCGTCCGAATACTTCACTGGAGTAGCATAAACTAATGACTTCACATATCCCCATACTTAATAATCCAGCGGTTTTAAGTCTGGGGATCGAGCAGGTCATGCGTTTGGCCCACATTGACCAATCCGGCGATCTCTGTATGTTGCTGTTAAAAAAGGTTGTTCAGCCTGTATTTTCGAAACCAAGGGTTTCTTAGAAAATCATCAAAGGACAAAATATTCTTAGACTAGGCCAAGGAATAGCCTTCGCTTGTATGTTTAAAATTGACGACTATAATCTGTCACAGAATATATTTGAGACTATGTCACTCTGATGCTGATGCTTGATGGTGCTAGCTTTACATGAAACTAGCGCAACACTTAAGTGCCTTTGGTAACATTCAGGTGCTAATTAGAGCTTGATGTTTATTTTCTTTAATCTGTTTACTTTTGCAGATTTGTATCTACCATAGAATCATCAATTTTAATCATGATGCCAATTAATAAATTTCTACCTACCATCATATTTAGCATCTTATTAATTATGATTTCAAATTTTATCGTTCCTCAACTTTGTTGGTTTATAGGCACTTTATTGTTTGAGCTTCACACCTAACTAGGATGTAAATAATTCCTTATTCTGGTATATTCGAAAATGGAATTCACCCCTTGCTAGGATTATAACAACCCTCAATCTCAATTGCTTGAATCCCTTTCTTTCTATTGCACAGCCGTTGAGAGTAGAAAGCAGCTCTATTGCAGCCGCTTGATAACCTGAAAGTAGGTCCTGAGCATTCATAGAGCCTTTCAATAACTTGTTCAAGACCAAAACTCATTGGTCTACCCAAATTAATTCCCTACTCTTGAAAGACTACTGTAGATTACCTCTATGAATTAAAATATTAGATAACATGAGTATATCTAAAAAAACATTTAAAATAATGTACATATGCTAGGTGAAACTACAAATCGGTGACTTAATAAACAATACTTACTGATGGTGTCGACATAAAACTCAATTAATCTTGAATAAAAAAATATCTATCTATCTATCTATCTGTTTGTTTACTATACATGAATAATTTTAGAAATATTTGCTTAACTTTAGTAAACCTCACAAACAAGAACAAACAATTTGTCTGTTGGAACTTCGTGAGTTTCTACACTTTTATTTATTTGGCTATATTTCATCTGTAACAAGGGTTGTTTCTTACTTTTTTTATATTTATATGCTTATACTTTTAGATAAAAAACACACAAAATACAAATTTATTGCTTGAGTTATGAAATATAAATTTATGCACCTGAATTATCTAAAATGTCACAATGACTTTGTGACGCCTATGAAATAAAGATTGCGTTGCCTTTGGACATACGTGCAGCGCCCTATCATTGTATAAAAGGACATAAGCTTGACATACTGATGTCGTAGCTTAGATCGTCAAACGTAGTAGAGAATTTCATGATAATGAGATGCGATGAGACGTACAGCGATATGTACGTAGCTCGTGAATGATTACACACAATATCCATGATTCGTAAAACAAACTGTATGTCATTAGTCAATGTCATATTCCTATATTGATTTCATATATCTGAGAATTTTTGACGGCCATTCTAACCCTGGCCAGGCTAGTGGTTTATATTTCGGAACATGTCCCTCATGTGCGCATCCATGAGGGACCCTCCTGGCCGGTGGTGCCAGGCGGTTTGGGCGGACGAGTTAACTCAAACTGATGTAAGATTTCTCACCTTTTCCCACGCAAAAATAATAAAAAAGTGTTAATAGCTCACGTGACGTACAATGTGGCACTAGTGCAAAATAAATATTTCCATTATTGACACAAAAGCGTAACACAATTGTTCTTAGTAGAGTACCCATCTCTGCAAAAATACATGAATGCTGTTGTAAGTAGGTAGTTGGAAAACTCAAATCAGTGGCTTCTTAGGAATGCCTAAAGTGGATGAAAAATTCAATGCGACAAATTCAAAACGTGATCATGTGGAAAATGATCCATTCCATTCTATACTATTGTTATTTCTACATCTGGTGTATATAGCGAACTGTATCAATATAATAAACGTCAAGAGGATATCACAGTTAGAATATTCCAAATGATAACAAAATCTCAAAACAAGGATGACTTCGCATTCAATCTGCATCCATACTATACGCTTTCCATTCAAATATATGTACATGTACGTACACCTACAAGCCACACGCAATGAATAAATTTCATCACAATAAATAGAATAAATAAAATTTCGAGAGCTCGTTAAGCCCACAACAACAGCACACGCTATGGCTTCATAAAATAATGCAAATTAGTATGTATCATAGTCTACACTACAGACGCAACGTAGATTCGCGTGCACAAAATTATATTTATTTATTTGAGCTCATTTTCAGATGCGATAAACAAGAAACAAGACAATATCATGCCGTTGGCAAAGATTCGATTTTCAAATAAGTCCATATATACATACACGGTGTATGATTTTCAGACAGACTCTAAACATGGAGACAATACAAAAGAGTAGGAATATCATAGTGGTGTAATAGTGTGTGGAAATATAGTAGCAGAGATGAGTAGGCATACGTCTTTGTCCTCTGGTAGGTGATAGGTAGGTATTAGGTGATCAGGTAGTGTGTTATTTCCTTGTCTAATAATAACCGCCAATTCATAAAAACAAAGCATCCCGATAATTTTTATGTTTCAGTCCAGGCTCAACGGCTCTAATTACTGAACCGTTTTATTTTTATAAGGGTTCCGTCAAGTTTGCCTCCCAAATTGCAGTAACCAAGCCGAAATGTAAGTCACAATTTTGCACATATTTTGCACACCATATCCCGAATTTTACAGACCCTGCTCTAGGAACTGGGAATTAAAACTGTATTGGGGGTACCAACTTGACGGTTGCCCCTTCTTTTGCGCAAATGTAAATAACTTTACAGTTGTTATACACGTTTTATATTGCACAATTTTGCACACCCATTTCCAAAATTTGCACAGCCTCAGAGTAGTCTGCATATCAGCGTTTATAAAAGTACATGTTGGTTAAAAAAATCGAAATTAATTTATATTTTCTAAACGGTAAGGGAAATAGCACATGAAGATGTTGACAAAGTGATAAGAAATCATTTTATGATATTATCATACTGGGTGTTCTATTTGAAAAATCAAAGTAGCCGCTACTTTATAGTGGAAGATATTTTAGGCGTGTAGACTGTTACCGTTCATATTCCTTTTGTTTACCGCATTTTGTTTTTTTATATAGGTATTAGTTTATTTAATGTTAAGCTCGAAATAAGACTTAGATAGGAACATAATATTTATTTTAAGCACTGTAAATAAGCACACGATATGAATATATCTCACATCAAGTTCTTCAGACCCAAGAAATAGGGGCCTCCTAGAACAAAGGGAAATAATTAGTTCAATAAATTCAGCAAAACACCCTGATCTTACCTTCCAGTCAGCGACCTCTATGAAGATATCCAATTATTTCACAGCTCCATATTCTTCTTCTTCTCAAGAGAAAGAACACTTCTCTATTATTTGCTTCCATCTCCAGTATCATTCATGATGGCCTTCTCATTCCCCTTCCGTGTCTTGAGACAATCGATCCCCCCCCAGGTACCAACAGTTCCGTGTGAGAAACGAGACTGAAGGCATTTAAAATCTTAACCTCAGATAGAATAGATTCTCTGGTCCACGTGGTTGGAAGAGAACGTAGCGCAATTTCTGCGGATATATTATCTAAATTGTGAAAGTCGATACATTGGCGAAGGAAACGTAGTTTGTGGTGGAAGCCGGCTACACACTTCTTGTGGAAAATCCTTTTCTTCGACCTTTCACCCTCACGGAACCCGTGGGAAGATCATTTTCATCCAGACCGAGGCCATCCACCATCACAGGCCTCTTTATCTTTACCCTTCTCACCTGTGGAGTTGGTCATAGTCATCCCCAACACCGCTAAGCTGGTAGGATCACATCAATCTGTTCCTTAAGTCCTATTCAAACCGTAGAAGCGGCTGGCAACGGTTTACCTGACGGATGCTGACCTGGAAGGTGGACCAGATAAGAAATACATAGATAAGCATAGACATAGTTTTTGTTACCCTTCATATCCTCAACAGGAACTGGTAGACGTATACCACCATTCTTTTTTTTTGAGTCATAAGTAAGGACATTCACTTCACTATTAAATTAACCCAGATTATAGAAATGTATATGATCATTCTTTCATAGTTAAGAACATACGTAACATTAAGTTTTATCCGAAAACGGTGTACCAATATCCAACAATTAAATAGATTAATACAATATAATCGATAATTTGAACCCTCCCGTCTGCACTGAGCTATGGGATTGTAAAATCTTTAAAGTAATCCTAGCTATCATATTGAAATAATAGGGTTACAAAATGGCGCCCAACGTGTTCAAAAACGTGGTTGGATATTGTTGTACTGGAATTTTTTAATTAAATCTTAATTAAGTTGGTATTTTATTGTCATTTTTATTAGAATTTTGTGAAGAAGTATGGTGGTAGAGAATAATTAATATCGAAATTTTCATATCATATTGGAATTGGTTCCCATAACTTTTTATTTCCTTTTGAAGCTAGTTTCTCGAGAAAGTGAAAAATATTCGCTTCACGCACATATTTTAAATAATTTACTTAATTCTTATCTGTAGATATGTCTTTGATTTGATACAAAAATTTATCCATGTTGCAATCACTAAATAATCTATATATTTGAGAGGAAGGAGCATAGGATATTTTGTTTTTTTCTTGTGTAATAGTTTTGTTTACTGTTTTTGCAATAGTAATTTTGATACCTACCGCATTTCTGAAGAATAGTTTGAATTTTATTTTGGAGTTCACTTTTTTATTTTTTATAGGGTTTCTCTCCTAGACTTTCCTTTTGAGAAAGAGGGGGGGTTTGTTATAAGTTCTTATATTATTACGGTTGAATTTTGGGATTCTTTTTGCTTGTTGATAAATTTAGTATTTATTCTTGCTTTAATTCGAGATGGAAGTGAATCGCCTACTGGGTGATGAAATTTCTTATGAATTATTAGTAAGAGGCTTGCCGATACGTCGTACCGTAGTAGAAAACAGGACTACTTTGCGAGGAGCACTCCGATGCGAAAATAAGGGCACGCAATTCACCGGAGTGACAGAGAATCTTCGAGCTGATGAAGAACTAGACATATGTAATCATAAGCTGACAGACTTAAGTGATGAAATCAATTCCTTTGAGAGAATAGTCAGAGACAATGATTACAGAAGGGTTTCTACTCGTCTTACGCATGTTTATGGTAGACTACGCAGAATTCCTCAAGGAGATGAAGCTCAAGAATGCCTTAGAAATGCTTTATTTTGCCGTTGTATGGAATTGGTAGATATATTGGGGACACTACACGATAATCTACACCTGGAAGAGAAGGGAAAGGTCGAAGAGAAAGCTGACCTACTCGACAGGGAAAATGTTGGACGTTCTCTTATGGATGAACCGATTCCACTAATACCTGAAGTTGTGTACGCATCGACATCAGGACTTGTTGGATCAGATCAAAATGGTGGAGGTGAGATAGAGCAAAGACACTTGGCAACCTCACGCAGCCCTTGTCAAAATGATCAATTACCCAGTATTCAGGATCTGGAAGGAGTTACGGTTGTAAGGCAGAGTTTGGAGAATCCGATGATAAGTGGAGCCCAAAGGCGACCTGCTGTACTAAGAAACTCAACCACGACAACTTCTACTCTTCAAACGAGGATGCAAATCTCGCAAAATGATGTTCATGATTTGTCAGGAGGCCCAAATGGATTTAACAACTATCACCTGTCGGGGAGTCATCCATCTGTTAGGTTTTCAGAACGCAGGGGGCAGACCAGACTACCAGTGGATGCGAGAGGTTATTACACTGAACAAGAGAGACTAGCCACTATGAATTCTACACCAGATCTTGAAACTAGATTGAGAAATTTGCAAGTATCGCCTATTCAGTCAGCACCTCGAATTCATGATCCTTACTACTACGACGTGTCCAGATGGAAACTATCCTTTGACGGGGAATCCAGTGTTACAACTTTCCTAGAACGGGTTGAAGAGTTGCGAATCTCCAGAGGCGTTAGTCCAGATCAACTTTTACGGTCGGCATCTGAATTGTTCACTAAGGGAGCTTTACTCTGGTGGAGGACTCACACCTTTTCTTCATGGGATCAACTTGTTGGGAAGCTGCGAGATGACTTTCTACCATACGATTACGAGTATGATCTATGGGAAGAAATTCGGAAGAGAACGCAGGGTGCGAAGGAGAAGGTGATCAGTTATATTGCTACGATGGAGAACCTGTTCAACCGACTAGGCGGCAATAAACCCTCAGAGGATAATAGGGTAAAAATGATTAGAAGGAATATGTTACCACATATTCAATCTCAACTGGCACTTCTTCATGTTACAACACTAGCAGATTTGTCGAGGTTGGGGCGTGCTATCGAAGATACATCATCGAGGATTCAGAATTTCTGTCCACCCCCAGCAAATTTCAAACAGCTGCTCGAACCAGAATTAGCATACCGTAAGGTGGGATCGACTGCAGTTGCAGTATCAACTATCCAGGCAACTCTATCACATCCTATCCAGACAGATCGCACAGCTGACAAAACTATGGCCCATCCTTCAACCAACATATGTTGGAATTGTCAGGAAGCCGGTCATCGTTTCCGAAAATGTCAAAAAAAACGCCGATTATTTTGTTTCAAATGTGGGAAGCCAAATACTACCGTGAAAGAGTGTACCTCCTGCTCAAAAAACGGCCAGAGAGATCCCCTGTAGGTCGACAGGAGACACCTCTTTCCAAAGATTCGGCCAAGTTGGACGTGACTACTGCTATCCTTGATTATGTTCTGGCACATGCGAAGAATGATTGTCGACCTTACTTGAGGGTGAAAATTTATGGACACGAATTTATGGGTTTGTTGGATTCAGGATGTTCTCAGACCATAATAGGTGGTCCCGGATGGAATCTATTAAAACATTCGTGCCCTCTAAAGGACTCACCCTTAAAGTTTTGTACAGTAGCTAATGGTGACACATGCAGTGTTATCGGAACTACTATTGTTTCTATACAACTCCAAAACCGAGTCGGCCTATTTACGATTTTGATTGTACCCAATCTGCCTCATTATTTAATCCTAGGCGTAGATTTTTGGAAAGAGATGAGAATTATACCTGACTTGTATTCAGGTCAGTGGGAATTTACCCCAGATAATGCAATCTCACAGGTACATGTCAACTCCATCCAGGCCATTGATAATCTCTCCGATTCGGAGCGACAGCAGTTGACAGACCTAATAAAGCAAACTTTCAAAAACAATGTCACTGGGTTGGGTCTTACGACAGTAGTCGAACATGTCATACGAACCACCTCCCCACCCATAAAGCAACGGCATTATCCTCTTTCTCCGGCGCTCCAGAAGCATGTTAATGTCGAACTGGAAAAAATGCTCCGAGATGATATAATTGAACCCTCAGACTCTCCATGGGCATCGCCAATTGTCTTAGTAAAAAAGTCTGATGGTACTTATAGGTTCTGTGTAAACTATAAGAAGCTGAACGAAGTGAGTTTACCGGACGCATATCCACTTCCGTTCATAAGTTCCACGTTGGATAAGTTACGAGACGCGAGATACCTCACTACATTAGACATTAAATCGGCATACTGGCAGATACCAGTCGCAAAGGAGTCTCGCCCATTAACTGCATTCGTTGTACCAACTCGAGGTCTGTATCAATTTAAAAGGATGCCATTTGGTCTTCATAACGCTCCAGCAACGTGGCAGCGCTTCATAGATAGAGTTGTAGGTGTGGATCTGGAACAATTTGTTTTCGTCTATTTGGACGACATAATAATCTGTACTCCTACCTTTTCTAAGCACCTAGAGGTTTTGACGGAAGTAATCCGACGTATCACCAAAGCAGGATTGACTTTGAATGAAGACAAGTGTAATTTTTGCAAGTCCGAGCTAAAGTACTTGGGATACGTCGTTAATGCATCGGGCCTGATGGTGGATCCCGAAAAAGTAGAGGCTATTGTGAACATTCCGGCACCAAAAACAGTTTCGGAAGTAAGACGTATTGTGGGTTTAGCATCCTGGTATCGAAGATTTGTTAAGGATTTCTCCACAGTGATTGCCCCAATGACCGACCTGCTACGCAAAGATAGAAAGTTTCACTGGGACGAAAAATGTCAAGAAGCCCTGGATACTATCAAAACTCATCTAGTCTCCGCCCCAATTTTAACCTGCCCTGACTTTGATAAACCGTTTACTATACAGTGCGATGCCTCTGACTATGGCTTGGGTGCAATCCTGTCACAGGTACAAGAAGGGACTGAAAAAGTCATTTGTTACTTGAGCCGCTCCCTTAACCGAAATGAACGCAAATATAGCACCACAGAAAAGGAATGCCTCGCGGTTCTTTTTGCGATCGAGAAGTTGAGACCCTATATCGAAGGTACTCGGTTTACCGTGGTTACGGACCACTATTCGCTTAAATGGTTGTACAGTATCAAAGATCCCGTCGGGAGGATTGCAAGATGGGCGGTTCGTATCCAGCAATATGACTTTGATATTGTACACCGCAAGGGAAAAGATCATGTGGTGGCCGATACGCTTTCTCGTTCGGTGCCAGTTATGAGTGTGGTCGATACAGGACCAGTCCGCGATAGGTGGTACAATAAGATGGTCGAAAGGATTCAAAAGGAGCCTGAAAAATTTCCACTCTGGAGAATCGAGCATGGGAAGTTGTTAAAACTGGGTAAAGTTACTTATCCTGAGTTGGAGGAGCGGGACGGATGGCTCATGGTGGTACCCAAAGAAAAAAGATCCGAGATAATCCAAACTCACCATGATCCGCCTACCTGTGGACATCTAGGAATACTCAAGACGTTTGGACGCATCTCCAATACGTACTATTGGCCCCAGATGAAGTCAGATGTAGCTAGATATATCCGTCATTGTAAAGTCTGTCTGCAGACTAAGTCAGAACAGCAAAAGCCTGCTGGCCAAATGCTCAGCCTCACTCCAACACTGGATCGACCATGGCAGTTATTGAGCATAGATCTTGTAGGTCCACTACCTCGAACGACGGCCGGTTACTCCTTTATATTTTCGGTTTGTGACTGTTTCAGTAAATTTACACTTCTCTTTCCCCTACGCAAAGCAACTGGAAAGATAATTTCTTCGATTTTTGAGGATCAGGTGATCTTACTGTTCGGTGCTCCTAGAAGTATAATCACAGATAATGGCAAACAGTTCACTAGCGCAGTTTTCAAGTCCAAGTTAGAGGAGTATGGAGTAAAGATTCGTTATACTCCCAACTACCATCCTCAGAGTAACCCAGTAGAGAGAACCCATAGGGTCATAAAGACAATGCTTTCCGCATACGTAGCGGACAACCATCGCTTGTGGGACCGATATCTGCCCAAAGTTGCATCGGCGATCAGATCAGCAAAGCACGAGTCAACGGGACTTACCCCAAATTTCATCAACTTTGGACGTGAAATCCAATACAAAGGTAATCAACATAGACCTCAAACAACTCAAGGATTTGATGCGGAAAACAAGTCTAGAGCTCTAGAAAGGGTATTCCATGATGTGTCTCAACGACTGGGCAAAGCTTATGGGAAGAGTAGCAAACAATATAATTTACGCAGGAGACGTGATACATTCTCAGAGGGGCAGAATGTTTGGAAGCGCAATTACGTTATATCTGATGCATCGAAGAAGTTTACAGCTAAGCTGGCTCACAGATATTCTGGACCCTTCGTTATCTCAAAAGTACTCTCGCCATGGTCCTATGAGCTTAAGACCCAAAATGATACTAAGGTCGGAATTTGGCATGCAAAAGATTTGAAAGCGCATCCTCCTGATGTCTTAACGGACGAGGAAGATCAAAATTGAGGTGGAAGGAAGTAGATCGCAAGGAAAGTTTTCTTGGTAGAATAAAAACTTTTTTTTGGTAAGGGGGGAGTTGTTACCGTTCATATTCCTTTTGTTTACCGCATTTTGTTTTTTTATATAGGTATTAGTTTATTTAATGTTAAGCTCGAAATAAGACTTAGATAGGAACATAATATTTATTTTAAGCACTGTAAATAAGCACACGATATGAATATATCTCACATCAAGTTCTTCAGACCCAAGAAATAGGGGCCTCCTAGAACAAAGGGAAATAATTAGTTCAATAAATTCAGCAAAACACCCTGATCTTACCTTCCAGTCAGCGACCTCTATGAAGATATCCAATTATTTCACAGCTCCATATTCTTCTTCTTCTCAAGAGAAAGAACACTTCTCTATTATTTGCTTCCATCTCCAGTATCATTCATGATGGCCTTCTCATTCCCCTTCCGTGTCTTGAGACAATCGATCCCCCCCCAGGTACCAACAGTTCCGTGTGAGAAACGAGACTGAAGGCATTTAAAATCTTAACCTCAGATAGAATAGATTCTCTGGTCCACGTGGTTGGAAGAGAACGTAGCGCAATTTCTGCGGATATATTATCTAAATTGTGAAAGTCGATACATTGGCGAAGGAAACGTAGTTTGTGGTGGAAGCCGGCTACACACTTCTTGTGGAAAATCCTTTTCTTCGACCTTTCACCCTCACGGAACCCGTGGGAAGATCATTTTCATCCAGACCGAGGCCATCCACCATCACAGGCCTCTTTATCTTTACCCTTCTCACCTGTGGAGTTGGTCATAGTCATCCCCAACACCGCTAAGCTGGTAGGATCACATCAATCTGTTCCTTAAGTCCTATTCAAACCGTAGAAGCGGCTGGCAACGGTTTACCTGACGGATGCTGACCTGGAAGGTGGACCAGATAAGAAATACATAGATAAGCATAGACATAGTTTTTGTTACCCTTCATATCCTCAACAGGAACTGGTAGACGTATACCACCATTCTTTTTTTTTGAGTCATAAGTAAGGACATTCACTTCACTATTAAATTAACCCAGATTATAGAAATGTATATGATCATTCTTTCATAGTTAAGAACATACGTAACATTAAGTTTTATCCGAAAACGGTGTACCAATATCCAACAATTAAATAGATTAATACAATATAATCGATAATTTGAACCCTCCCGTCTGCACTGAGCTATGGGATTGTAAAATCTTTAAAGTAATCCTAGCTATCATATTGAAATAATAGGGTTACAAGACTTAGACCTTATAATCCATGGACTGCTAATCGACAAAAAAATCCGGGCCCAACGTGATAGGCTAAAGTGACGCAGTTCGATGTTTTACGAGCAGTCACGACTCTGATATTTCAGATGTCAGAAGCAGAGAGCACATACATTAATACAATATAGCACAGACTACCTATTTGGGGATAGTGTTCTCTGTCACAAATATAGAATCTTCTCTAGTCATAAGTCATAATATTCATATTGTTTTTGTTGAAATCGAAATAATCTGTGGAAATATCCCTAATAATGCTAGTGCTCTCGTTGTGGTGAAAATTAAAAGTGGTGCTGGAATAATTGAAAGTTGAGAAATTTTGGCTAACCTACACTTTTGTCTGATTTGTGGGCATATACTCAACAGTCTGCTCCGGGAAATTTCTTGCCACATGTATGCATTTGTCGTCTTTTAATTATTTTGTTTACCTACCTCAATTTTTTTGTACTTATTTGAACTTTGAACCTTTATGTTTTTTTAAAAATAAATGCTATTTCTTACTACAAATTTATTTATAAACTGAATCCTCAATCTCACCAATTACCGACCGTAATGGTTAAAGCCAGCTGGATGCCAGAAGTGTAGTATTAGTTACTATAACGTCTACGGTATGCGTGCATTTGTAGAAGGTTTCAAGAAAGTTATTATTGGCTTATTTTTCTATTTCGGCTTTCCGAACTAAATATATATATATATATATATATATATATATATATATATATATATAATGAGAATGCTATTTACCTTTATGCTTTTATTTTATCGGACACAGCCACCCACTAGAAGCGGATCACGTGATAGCTTTCATCAGCGCCACATAAGTGGAAGCTGTATCCGTCGAAACAAAAGCAACTGGAAGATTGTCAAAGTAATTAGGCTCTCGATACCTAGGTGGCGCGAATTGTGTCCCGCTGGTAGATCAGGTCAGAAAACTTTGACTATTTTCCAGTTGCTTCTGTTTCATCGGATACAGCTTCCACTTATGTGGCGCTGATGAGACCAAAATATTATAGATTTACAGTCCTAATAATTCCAATCTAAAAAAATTATAAAAATATACATACAGACTTACTGGAGAGTCTGCGTCTACGCATAGACCCTATGCATAAACGTCATTGTTTCGACCATGGTTTGCCTGAAACACATCACTCTGATGCTTGTATGTTAGGCCGCTTCGATTTGCTGGGAAACAGAGGATTAGCAGTCCATGATTATAAGGTCTATATGAGTAGATCATATTAATTTATGCATACTGTAGAATTTTCTGGTTGATTCGTTGTCTGGTCTGATAGAAATGTCTAATTAACGCTCATCATCTAAAGCCCTGTAGGTATATCTATATAAAATAACGGGTAAACAATCGAAATAAAAATATGTGTTGAATTCTTAAGTTTATTCACCTAACATAAATAATATCTTGAGGTAATATTTTATGGCATTAGAGAGTCCCAATGATATATCTCAAAAATGACTTTCGAACTTAAGGTGAACTTAGCGAAATTAATTCAAACTGGGGCACCCAGTGTATATTATATGCTATGTATATGGATTATCATTACCGGTCCACAAATTTGCGAACAAACAGAGACAGACAGATTGCAATGCAAATTGTAATGTTGATGAGGTTATTTATATGCCTCCATAGCTTTCCGTAAATATGGATTTGAATAATTTCAATCGGTAATTGTATTCATCTGGAATTAGTGAATAGGCGAATTAGATCTCCTTGTTAGGCAATCCGAATGCAATTGAATTACGAATAGATTGATTAGTAAACAGAGTTTCGCTATGAGAAAAATAATAAACAGTAGATGATAGTATGGATGCTAACCTTGAGGTCTACACTATGAACATCTCAGTAGATATGAACTTCAACCCGTAAGTTAAGGAGTACCAAAAACTAGATACAAACATAATATGTTATAAAGATCACTCAAAAATGTAATCTTGTTTTACCGACTTTCAAAAGAAGGAGGTAGGTATGCAATTCCACTGTAGGTTCGGCTCGTATAGTAAGTAAACGTGAACCGATATAGATGATTCTTGTCTTCACTTGAGAGAGGAAGATTGATATAGATTGATATTTAAAGTTTCATGGTGTCATAAAGCTCATCCTCTCGAAAAAGCCTTCTGAATGCTCGAATAAAAGATTATAAAATATCACAGATAAATTCAAAGAGCGGCAACACTGTTTACCGTTTTCCCATTTGAAGTTCCTAGCCTATACTTTTCCACACTGCATTCTAAGAGTGAAACGTACACTATTTCTGTAATCACTAGGTACTGAGAATCCTCTATATCTGATACATCATGTCATGCATAACTTCAAAATCTAATAAAGTCGTTTGTGTTTTTCTTAAAATATTTATAAATAACCTGTGTGGGTAGACTGAACTAAAAATGTGACAGAAAGAGACACCACCCTGGAACTATGTAATTATTTCTTCGGGATGTATCAAATTCAGCTAGGTTAGATGGATTTCAAATCGGAAACCAAGGAATATAAACTCCTTGCTGTTGAAAATCGGTATCCAAGTTCACAGACATTTAAATTCATAATACTTCTAGTTATTCATTCGGGTAAATTCAGAAAAATGTTGATCTTTGACCTACAAACCAAACGGAGGAGGTATATAATTCGACTGTTTGTCTGCATGTTAGCGCTTTTTAAATATTAATCGTACTCAGATTTTCATATTTTTTTATTTGACAGAGGACTGTTGAAAGTTTGTCCCCTTGAGTTTATTAGTTGGAGTACTAAAAAATACAAAATAATAATCATTATATTGGTAGCTACCTACTGGTAATTTTGAAGTTGTGTAAATGTAGTTAGATAGAATACTTCTGGCACCAACTTCAAAAGTACCAACACCAATTGAATTAATATTATTTTGTATATTTCAGTGCACCAACTAATACAGTCGGTCCCATTTTTTATGAAAATTTTGTATTTCACAGATTTGAGAGTATCAAAATTGTTCATCTTTTACCAAAGGAGATAATATTCTGCATATACTTACTGATTCAGAGATTACAAAATATCGTGGAAGCCATGGTCTTCCCACTCTAGTTACTCGTACTAGTTACCGTAAATTTTTGTGAGAAATATCTAATTTAAATTTTGTAAAATATAATCGCTTCTTTAATTTGACCGTCTGTTGTTTTCAATTTTCGAAAAAAAAACTCCACATAGCGGAAACGCACATATTTCTGACTTTACCAATTCTCTAACAAGGAAACTTATTATTTTATTTAAATACACAATTTACACGTTGCCGAATTTCTGACAAAAATTGCCCTCTCCACCCCCTTTTGGAAAAAAAAGAATCATGAATCATTTACAATTTAAAAGACGCGAAGAGACTTAACAAAACGTTCAGACAAATAGTCGAATTGTACCTATACCTCCACCATTTGGGAAGTCGGTCGAAAATTATAAATGTCGCAAATTCATTGTATCTGTCATGTCGTTGTCGGCTTTGTCATTTTGTTGTGAAGATGTTGAATCCATCCACTTTTGAAATCATTTTGTAAGCATTTCAAAGAACGCTCATCTGGCAGTCTAAATAAGATAATAACTGCTTTAACTGAATTAGAATGAATTGAAAAGGATTAAAATACCTATAGCACTTAAACTTTACGAGAATAATTTTACCCATTATTAAAACATCTCTTTCTGGAGCTTTTATAGCAATTGAGAATTGAAGAACACTGTCAAAAAGTTATTAATTAATTTTTTTCATTATTACCAATTGGTTATGAGTTAAGCAAATAGAAATATTTGTATGAACATCTAGATAATGTTGCTCAATAAAAAAATCAACTCCGAGGAGTAACAAGTGATGTTTCAATATTACCTATGTCCCTGTCATTCTAGTAATGACGGTTTGATTTTGTTTCCAAGAACTCATTTGAATTTAAAAACCATAGAAGCAATTATTGTATCTCTACATTTCCGTACATTTTTGCATCGACTTTATTAACGATTTTCATTATTTCTTTTTGCCACTTTGTTCGCCAATTTTAAATGGCAAAGATACATCTCTTATTTGGGTATTATATTATTATCTATCGGATGGAATTGAAACAGCTGCATATTTCGCCTTCGATAGAAGCAACTCATCATACACGGTATTGCCATCGCAATCGATTTTACTTCACATAAACCGGAAATTATATTCACGACGACCGCTTTAGATCCAAAAATTGTTCCTGTGTGCCCTTATAGACAGAATAAAGAAGCTGACATGTCACATTTTAATATCATTTTAATATTTATAAATCTATAATCATTCTCTTCTCAATTTCTTGCGTAGGGATATCGATCAGTTGTGGTCCATTTTTTTATTCTTTTGTCTGTCTGAATTCTCACAGGTTTTCACATATACTTAGAGATAGGCTTGGTGTAGAATAAAGTCTTCTTTCAATTTAAATCGGTTTTCAGGAAAAATAGTTATCCTCATTTAATGATATCAAGGTGAAACTAAATTCCTGGTGGATATAAAATAATAATTGGCAAACCACCCCAATGTGTACTTCACTGGAGTGATTAAATCGTTACATCCTTAGTATTCTTTTTCTGGGTCAATGTGTAGAACAGGTCCCCATCGATTTTGGCAATTTCGCTTCAACAGCAACTTTAGGACATGTAATGGAACTGTTTCCACCAAAAATTATTTTGCGGTCACTTCGCGTTTTCGAGAAAAGAAACTCTAAAGTTTGTTATTTTCACTTCGAATTTCTCCAAAGTCCGACTTATATATATAGACGGTTGAGCGCCACCTTGCATCTACAATGACAACTAGTAATCATCATTTTCCTCCACTCTAAAAGTAATACAGCGTTGCCAGACGTTCAAGGCTTTTCTTTCTTCAATTATTTTTTATGGCTTCGTTTTCATTATTTGAAGCGCGTTTTTTGATTTATCGGGCTAATTTAGTGATACATTAGCTAAATCATTAATACAAAATCACTAGTACGACTACCCCACTCCACCCACCCGTAAACTTGTTAGGGGTTGCCGCACAAAAAAATCAATTGGAATGTATATCTATAATATAGTTCTACACATCTAGCATTCCCATGTTATGTCCGATGGCATGTCAAAAAAGCTGAATGGGAAAAATATACCAAGGAAAGAACCATCTCTCGCATTCCATAATTAGTACAAAACATTGAACACGCTACAAATACCAACAAGCAAGGAACCCTGATGTTGGTGGAGATATCCACCCCCCCACCCAAATGGGTTGAAAGTGTGGAAAACATGAACTTTACCCAGAAGAAGTTTTAAAATCTCTTTGAACGACTAACTAGAGGAAAAGCCAATGCTCAGAGCAATAACTCCGGCGACTCAACGTAGAGATTCAAATATCTGGACTAAATGGTGTCTTGAGTCATCCTGATAATTGAATTCATGACGAAAACTGAAATAACACATTTCGCTCTCGTCTGGTTTCTTTTAGGTAGGTATCTTGTTATATGAGTATCTTTTAGGATTCATACATAATATTACTTAAGCAGATAAATTTATCCAAAACAGAAAAGGTACAATAGACAAATATAACAAAACAGACCTCCAAAACTTCATGCCAAGTGGTGTTATGCCAAGCTAAGCTGCAATTCTCAACTCAACTGAAATAATACGATAAATTTTTTTAACGAACTATTATTTTCACGTGATACATAAAGCCATAAGGCATCAACAAGAAAATTTATCCTATCGCAAAGTTATCAATTTGTTCTCAAATTTGTTGATAATTTCTACAAAGTTCTACAAACTGAAACCCACGGAAACTTTAAAACTATACACACATGTGCTTCTTACTTCCTACATACCGACAAAATTAATTATCGCCTCATAGCTGCCGGCATTGAAGTAACAATATACCTATTATTATATTATAAAATTCATTAAGCTCGTCTTTCAGCTTCAAACTTCTCAAAGTTTTAAGATATTCCCATAAACCAAATGGAAGAAATAATAATAGAACCTGTGTGACGAATAGCGAACAAAACTCCAGTTTTGACTGGCAAGCCGTGATGTGCTAATCTCTCATAATATATTAGAGATTTTTGATGAAATAGTTCCATGTAACGAACGATCTACCTACCCATATTAGGTGTAATTCATAACAAACTTTTGTAGATTGCTTTGGAGAATGTTAATCTGTTGATGTGATTTTGATTATATTTATATCGAATTATCTGACAATATCCTAATATGTGTTAATGTAAGAAATAATTATAGGGAGATTGGATACTACAATTTCATCTAATAAATTCGGCCCTTGTAATAAACAATACTATCCAAATTCTTTACCGACTTAAAGAAAAAGAGAAGGTATACAATTTGTTTATGTTTGCTTTTTTATATTTGTCTGCTAGCGCGTTATGGCATAGTAAACGTACTCCGATTTTGATGATTTTTTATTCATTTAAAAGTGTAGGATTGAGAAATGGTCCTATGCAAAACTATACAACCAACGAATTCTTATTTCCTGATATTTGCGTTCATTTGAATTGATAACTCTTCAGCCAAAGATCAGAAAACAACTGAGATTGATTGTCTCTCCAACTTAAAAATAGTGATCAGGCCAAATATTGACGAAAAAATACCAATAAGACAATGGCGGCGTTATTGCGATAAAAGGAAAAACAGAGATCCTTTTCAACAAAACGTTAGTTCCCTGAGATCTAACTTAATTATATTGAACTAGTTGTGCATATACACTGCAGTATTTCCGAGAACAAGAAATATATGTAAAGGGTAAGTAGTAATTATTCATTCTGGCTTTATGTTTGCAGACTCGCGGGATTACCTCGGATATGATTTTCGGTAGTTTATTAAATTAAAAGGAGAGTTTACTACACAAACATTGACGTTGTATTGAAAAAACGTGTATTACACCTGCAAAACCAAGACTAGCCACTGTTTCAGACTTTATGGCTGAACCTACTACAGTTTTTATCTCACTCAAAGAACAGTGAAAACAGTCAATTTTGTGAGGAAATTGCACATTCCATGTCTCTATGTCAATGGATTGAACCTTGTACCTACAGTGCATTTCAAATTGAGAATTTTGTCTGGAGTCTTAAGGTCTGTTTATAGTAGAAGCGTCGATCTTGCGTTCCGTCGTGATTATTATTTCAGACTGAGAGCGCAGCACGCCGCGTCTATAAAGCGTCGAATTTTCGATATGGACATGCTAAAATTAATTTTTACCATATTTGCCATATCACACGTTAAAGAGGTTGTTGGAATTTACTCTATAAATAGAGCAAGACGTTTGCTTGGTGAATTCCTCCACTTGAATATTTCTAACTACCTTAGAAAATCTGTTGAAACATTTAATTAATTATTGGAAAAGGTTGGCCTTCACTCTAAACGTTTACATTGGTTAACGTCAAGTTATTTTACCACCGACGCGACCCTTGACGCATCGCTAACACGACGCATGTCGCTCTTTGAACAAAATAAATACAGGTAAAGTTAAGAAGCGCCAACACTGTGTGCCATTTTCCCATTTAAAATACATTTCCACACTGCATTCTCATTGTGAAACGCAGTATACTGAATTTTCAAATAAGTCATTGGTCGATACTGAAATGACTCTGTGGTTGCGTTCATGTGGATATGACTGTCAATGTCACATTTTAATTTCATCTCAATTATAACACAAGCTATGGACAGAGGAAACAGACTTTCCAGTTTAAAAAAGATTTTTACAGACTCAGTGACAAAACACTATCAGCCTTATTAATAATCAATTTTAACTCGGTACTAGTTTAGTTTGATACTTACACTGTTTGATTTCATAATTACCATACTAACTCAGAAACAACCTAAGCCAGTATCGCACTAAGATTGATTATGAATACAGCTGAATATCTCACGTGACAGTTTTGTGACTATTATGTGTTGACGATGTGTCATCATTATGTCAAGATCTTCTTTCTGTTTATGTACTTCTCTATTCATGTTCGTTGACACATTGTCCATCTTGAGCAATGCGAGAATGCGAGGCACTATGACCCTACGCGACACCTTGCGAGAATATCTGACCTTACAAGTTATACAAGTGATCTAAGTTTTATGGTTTAGATCAGTTTGTAACGAAACTCGAAGCAGTTCAAATTCGTTTTTTGCGATGAGGTTGGATTGATTCTGTTGATACCTACACTGATAGAAATTAAATGTGAACTTTGTACTAACAGGGCTACCAATTGTGACATTAAACATGAACTTTCGTCGTCTGAATCGCATCATTCAAATAGGACACATGTAGGATGTTGTAGTATTTTCGCGTATTACGTCACATCGCATCGCGTCGTAAGTCGCTTTACGTCGCTCGAAATGGATGGCATTCATCTTTTTGATTTTTCTCGCCAAAAGTAGATTGAGGGCTGGTAAAAGTACAACATAATGACTAGCCAACCAGCCAAATCACTGAACAGCGTCGTACAATCAACTAGCTGAATTACGTTTTTTCAGTGAAACAGCTAGAAAAATTCGTTTCCACGATAACTGTTAAAAAGTGTTTATTCAAATGAACGCAACGAGTCATTTAACATGAGTTCTTCTTTCTATAGAATTGCAGGCTTGAAATTCGTTGGCTATTATTTTTGCATATAATTTATGTCAAATTAGGAATATAAGAGACCTCTTAAAATTAGAGGCCGAAGAAGATTATTTAGTAGAGGAATAAGAGAAGTTGCAGCATTCTCGCCTTTAACTGAAATATATATTATTAACACTGAGATGACTTTCAAAATGGATATTTATTTGCCTTTTTTAAGGCAAAGACAAGTCAATTAGATTATCATTATAGATTATCATTATCGACAAGTACCGACGAAATATGTGTCGCTATAATTTTCCCGCTAATTCTAATTGAAGTCGATCAAACAGATCGTTTTTTTTTAATGGCATGCTCATATTACTTTCCTTGTCTCTTGCCTCAAATAGGCAAATATACATTTATTTTGGAAGGTATTAATAATATAAATATACCTCAAATTAGGACGGGAAACCTGTAGGGTAACTTGATACTAATATATTACAAGCTGACCCGGCGAACTTTGTACCGCCATATATTGTTCTTAGTAACGCCACCTTTTGAGGATTAGATGAAACTCACGATCCAATATGATATTGGTGTAGAATAATGTTTGACATATCGGCAAGGAATATAGCAGACGTCCAATCTTAATTTATATAAAAATTGATTACCTATTTATTTTTTCAAGTAATTTTCTGATATTATAATAGTTACTCTATGCGAAGATGAATCCAAAAAATAGATATTTAAAATCGGTCCAGCCAATCTTGAGTTATAAATGGTGTAACTAACACCACTTTGTTTTATATACACAGATGTATTTTTTTTTGGAAATGGCCATCATTGAGCAACCGCTTTCTCAAATGTTGTATTTAACATCCTGAATACATATCATTAAGCCTGATGACTGAATGGTGCCATTTTGTCAGATCACTAGGTGAGCCAGTTGGGTACGACAAATATATAACAATTAAATTAAAATGTCAAGCTTTCCGAAGTAGAAAACAATCTGTTAATTTGGACATTGTCTCCATTTAATATCACAATAACATCGGCCTTACAATTTTATATTATTTGAGTACAATTCTAGCTAATGTAAGAAACAACAAAACCTCTGACATAATTAAATGGATTTTTAATTTATAATTAATCCTGGGGCTTAACGGAAATATCCATAGCCATAACCCCCGTAGCCGTAGTAGCCGCCATAACCTCCATATCCAAAGGGATAACCGTAGAATCCATAGCCTCTCGGGTAAAATCCACCATAGTAGCCACCGTAATATGGGTAACCGAAACCGTAGCCATAACCACCGTATATGCCCCTTTTGGTCGTTCTTTTTGGTGTGTCTCCGGGAAGGACTTCGACTTCGTTACTCGTCTCTTCAGCGGTTGTGAGGAGTACAGCAGCGAAAAGGAGAACAATCTAAGTAGAAAAATATGTGTATAAGAAATGTTTCTCAGAATGATGTGCTGAATTATTATTCAATGCAATGGGTTAGTAAAATAGTTTTAATGTGAAAATGCTTCTAATTTAACAATGTATTTGTTTTTGAAATTACCGGTTACAAAACATTCAACAAATCAAAAAATCTTTTCCGAAATAAAATAATATACCTACATACTTTCTAGGATCATTTGCTCAACTCTCTATTGTATACTGCGTTTCACACTGAAAATGCCCTTTGGCCTGGTATAGGCAATTTATTTTAAATAGGAAAACAGTGTTGCCGCTCTATTATATTTTCTTCTGTAATTTTGTTTTTTTTAAATATTATCATTTCAAAATTCATAAATTATATTAAAATCTTCTTATTACGCCACCAATCATATTTTTCAGCTTGCGAAACAAAAAATAATTAGACATACACATTTTCTTAGGACATTTTATAATATCCGGTTGCCCTCTACCGACGGTCAAACATGATATACCGTATTATTAGATCATAAACATTCCAACCGGCGGTTTGGCTTCAACTGACGCTTGAACTGACCTTTCTAAAAACCAACCCTTACTTGGAACATAACTGAAGAGTTAGAAAATGTAAAGCTTTTCCAAATTTATTTTCTTTGTCAGAAAGTATTGTCAAGAACTTTCAGGAGAATACTGCTGGCAAATTTCATCATAATTCTTAAGGATGTGTTACGCTGCAGAATTTACCAAAAAAAATATTCAGCTATTGCGCAGCCACAACTGAGTTGATAATTTGGTACCACAACTATTGCATATTATTTCAATATGGACTGGTTGAGCTTTAGCCCGTAGTACAGGGCGGGATACTATTTTGGGATAGTAAATGTCTTTTCACATTGAACTAGCTTCATTAAGTTAATATCATAGAGCGCATTCAGTTTCAGACGTAGAGATACCGAGAGTTGTTTTTTGATATTTGTGAGACAATCAATAGGCACCAATTATTACTTACGAAGGTGTTGATTCACATTAACTGACGAATTGATAACACTAGCTGGTGCAAAATACAGAAATATATCTTTCGGCCAAAGAAAGAGGCAAAGCATAGTTTGTGCAAAGTTGATATGTTAAAAAAGATGAATGGAATTGAAAAATCCACTTCTGTGGAGCTAAATAGCATATACATCAAGCAAAGCTTCTATTTGATACAGCCGCAAGTTCCAAGCTGCAACAACAGTGTATTTGATAATAGTCTTATTCCGGATGAAGTTGCAACTTTGACGAACCTTACGATGTAGTATAATTTCAAGCAGTTCAGTCGTTTGGTAAATAAATATACAAAGTTTGTAGGAGCACTGTATGAAGCAGGATAGCGCTAAAATAAGTCTAATATGCTAATCGTAATTTTTTATCATTTTTTATAATTGATAAGTGATGATAAACATCAAATATTCATCAAATATTGATCAACACGACATCAACACGCGTATTTAAATGGTAAGTTTGGTACATGGACAGTGTTTTGTTATCTCGAACCTACTCGATGATACCAGTTTCGGTAAATTCGTGTATCAAATTTAGGGAAATGTTCGACTGTATTTGGGCCTCATAAATACACTACTGGCGTAAAGTTTCGGTACCTTACAAAAGAACAAAGAAATTGAATAATTCTGTGCAAAATTGAGAGAGAGACTCGTATAGTTGGAACTGACATACAGACCAATTGTTGAAGATACGTTGTTTGGGCATAGGAGGAAAACGATTTGTTTGTAGCCAGATTACAAAAATATTGCCCGATTACAATACTTCCCTACATAGCTACTTCCAATAGTAGTAGGGAAGTTAAAATTATTGATATGACGAATATTTTGACAAAAGCTTAACAACTTTTTACAGAGCTTCTTAGAAAAAATACAGATAATCACCACATTCTCGAAAAGTCTTAATCAAAAAATTTACAAGATTTTTCAAAAATTCTCCATAATTGTTTTCGAAGAATTGAACTAGGTGTGCCCAAAATATCGTATGAATCACAAGCTTTAGTTTTCTAAACACTGAATTACCCTAAAGTAAGTTTCCAAAATAAAAATTATAAATTATCATTTCGAAGATGTATCCATTTTCTCCAAAAATATATCGCAATTCATTATAATTATTATTATTATAATGATATATTAATGAATCTTATGTTTTCTGTATATTAGTTATCAAAAATATAAAGAAGGTTGTAGAAATTATCAACCTTAATACAATAATACAAGTAAACAAACAATTTACCACGATTACAACTCCCAATAATAATTTTAATCTTTGGAGCACGCGAACTTAATCGTCTCTCGACCAAATTATATTATGAAACCGCATCGCATGATAACACCTTAATGAAATGTCTGAAAATTTTTGCGCAGCAGGAAAATTCAAGTTCACAAACCAGAGCCACACAATTTTCCACTCACCAAATATGTCAAGTAATTCATGATGATGTTTCAGGAAAAGCAACAAACTAATTTCTAAAATCTTTGGTATACACTTGAGCTATCACTGTTATTTTTCTGTCAGATATTTTATATTTATATACTTTGTAGTGGTACTAGAAGTACGTAAATGTGGGATACACCTTCGTGGTTACATTATGTCTTTCCCTACCAAGGACTGAGGATATGGGGGATCTTGCAAAACGCAGTTGACAACGTTTATAGTCTGGGTAATTTGGTAGCAATGATTCATGTTGTTATAACTTAAAACGTTTACAATTACCATCAAATTATGGATTTATAATACATCGATACAAACATTGTCAAGCCTGGCTAACTCTTCAATCTCCAACACATTATAAAGATTTTGAGATTATGTAGAAGTTCTCTTAGGTTATCTTCTGAGAAAGTTGTGATAAAAAATAATAATAATCTAAAGTTACAGTTAGAATTACATATATTTTGTAAAAGGACTTATCAGACTAGTCAAGACATATTAAATCATATAAACATAACCGTTATGATCAGTTTCTGAAGCTTAGGAAATCTTGTAGATACTGTATAAAAGCCATTATCCACTAAAGGTGAATGCGTAGGTAATTTAATTAAATTATTTGAGAATACTTATGCAAGTGGCGTCCCATATTTGGTTGATTATTTGGTGGATTCAAATTACTTAAAATTTAGATAAATAGAAATAAGTTCATAGTTAACTAGAACATATTTTTGGCAAAAATTCTGTAAAATAACAATGTTTATCATCTCAAACCATCCAAAATAAAGTCATTCGAAGTAGTCTATCAAATAAAATAGATTTCTCAGCATGTCTTTTCTAGATTCATATAACAATTATCACACATAATACATAAAACTATGCACAGTATGCGCCTTATTTTAGAAGATTGTTTCTTCTGTGAGTACCGTACTCGTATTCGAGCTTTGGCGGCTTCTCTGCCTTGAAAGTGCTACCACAGACAAGGAGGCCTACAGTTTAACGTGGATTCTCAACCACCAATATGTCTCAAGATAAATCTCAAGGTATACCCTTCCAGAGAGCTGTACTTGGAAAATATAATCTTGCTGATTTCCCGTTGCCTTGCGAGAGGACGAGAATGCAACGCGACAGTCAGAGATTTGAACGCGCACCCGCTTGTCACTTGTCCAAATTGTTGCAAACGTATGGTGCTGCTTTAACTTCGAACTCAGAAGATGGTTTCATTTCATAAAATTTCAACACAAGAAAGTTAACCGCACTATATGAATGTGTATATTGGCAATAATTATGAATATTTAACAATTTGTTATATACATCTCATATTTCACTCATTATTGCATATTACTCAGCTGGGTGGACGTTGCTTTAGATTCAACACCAAAAGCTGAATCCACGTATTAATTTTAGTTATTTTATAAATATTTCACACAAACAACACAAAGTTGAAAAGCCAAATTGTAGATTACCTGGTTAAATTGAAACTGTTAGAAAATTAAGTGAAAAGGATTCAAATACACGATTTCCATTGAAATTTACGTAAGAATATTTAGAGAGGGTATGCTTACGTAATATGTAATATGCAGCAATTTATCACTTTTTAGGTTAAAACCAGAATTAATTGCATAATTCTGAACTGAATAATCCACTTCACTTATGTACAAATATATATAATATATTAATTATAAGGTATCCAAAGTAAAGTTCAAAAATATTTGTATGGACATATAGACATTTTATATATTTTTTATGATCATTACCATAGTTTGTGTATTTATTTTAATATTAACCAATATTTTGCTAATTAAAAGTTGAAACTTCAAATCTCAAAGATAATAAGAATCGATTTTCCTTCAGATTATGAGTTCTTAGAACATCATACTTTTTAATTTGTTTTTTGAAATATGTATATTCTCATCCTGTACTATTACACTAAGGTTACAACCAACGATTTTTTTCCATAATTCCTTATTGTTCTCCGATCCCCAAGTACGAACATACACCTAGACTCGCAATGTTGGCTCGCATGCAATAACACAAATATAATTACATGGATCTTGAGCTATTTCTTAATTTCAATTCATCTACGAATTGATAGCGGTAATAATATTTACCTGGCATCGGTCGGCCAATTAGGCGAGTTTTGCAATTCCGATTATTCCCCAAACGCCCGCTAATTTGGCTAATTTATCGCTTAAAGTTGCATACGGTGGTACTATATATTGATAATAATAGGCGGTAGTTTCGAGTAATTGCTGGGTTTACTTATTGTGTCAAGAACGGCAAACGGCAGCAGTTTATTCAGGGTAAAATAGGAAACAATAGTTTTTGGAAATATCTGTTTTCGTATTTGTAATTAAGTCGATAGAAAATAAATGATTTATCACAAAAACTAGTACCGACAGATATTATTAGAAGAGGCACTAAAAAACACAAAATAATATTTCGTTTATTGAAGCTAACTTTAAAGTTGTGTAGTTCTAGATAGATAGAAGACTTCTGACACCAACTTTATAAGTACCCTTCCCAGTAGAATCAATTACAGTGCACAACAGATATAGTCGGTCTTAGTAAAAAAAAACAATATTTTTGACCAACTTCATAAAAGAAGGAGTTAAACAATTGGATTGTTTACTTACTTTTGTCTTATGTATGTAACATTGCTTTGTAAATACCTTCCCAATAATAATCGAATTTCTGAGATGGAAGATCTTTTATAAAATGCATATTTTTCTTTATATTGAGGTAAAAAAATATTTCTCATTAAATTTGTAGACACTTTTGTGCAATGCTTGTGTGTGCGATTTGTATTAGCAACGATGTACCTCCTTTCTGGGAAGTCGATCAAAAAGCTAGGACTGACTTTATTAGATGATGCGATAGAAAAATCAAATTCATATATATTTCTAACTTTCAAAGTGGGAGAGAAACATAAACTTTCCAATAAATACATACATATCAGGCTTAAAGAGGTTTTTACAAACTACTCTTTCCAAGAGCTCTATCACGATAATCATTGAAGTTTTTTCAAATTCTTAATTCAAAGGTTTCCAAAAATATTCTTTTTTTTAACTGTGACACATTATAGATTCAAGAAATCCACTTCCACCTCCTCTAAGAAGAAATACATGTAAAATTTTTAATCTTTTTAATGGAATAACTTCTTAACAATTTTCTTTCGAATTTAGGAAGATTCATAAAAATTTTACGTACAAGATTCTGAGGAATGCCCCAAACCCATTCCAACCCAAGCGTCTAACAATTATTTAACGGCTAGTTTTAAATTTTAAATCGTTCCCCCAAAAGGGGACGCAAGTACCTTTCTTTTTAAATTTGACATAGCAAAATTGAAGAAGAGACCAACCATGGTTTCTGAGTTACAGCAGTGGTTAAGTCTGAAATACGTTTGTTTCTGATATGTGGAAAATCGAGACGGCCAAATTGAAGAAGAGACCATATCCAACAATATATAAATTGGACATTAAAAAACGGTTTCCAGGTCATTGCTTAAGATAATGGTTGTAGAAGTCCATTCTCGAAGTGGAGTGAAATGGTAAGACGAAAAAGAAACACAAAGTCTTCTCCACAGTTTATTCTTAAAGGTTAATTATTGATGAGGCATGTTTCGAGATTGTACAATCTCATTTTCAATCAAAAGGTTCGAAGTTATGGAGATGAAAATATGAAAATTTTTAAGAAAAATGAAAAACTAGAAAAACTCGAAAAACGATCCCAAGCCAATGCAAAATTAAAATTAATACTTGAAAAAGAAATAAATTATCCCGTTATAAAAAAAAATAAAAAAAAGTCAAGAATTTGACTTTATTACCATTGTATACATAGATACTAGTTTTTTTGAAGTAACTTGATCAACTATTAGGTTATATGCGAGCGTTTTGTATAGAAAATATTCATCAAATCAATTACTTCGAAAATGCAAAATGAGCATCTTCTAAACGAGTGGGGCCATATACTTTGTATCACGAATGTTGGCGTCTGCCTTGATAACACGAAAAATGGATCAATCCAACTGACGGGAGTAAATTAGTGGCGTTACGATTTCGAGCTAATATATGGCATTTAAGGAAGTTCATAAAATTAGAGGAAAAAATATCGATTGATTAAATAAGCAAACATAATATGAAAGATTTATTATCAACAATAATGCAGAAACACAAAACACAAATTTATTGCTTGAGTTATGAAATATAAATTTATGCACCTGAATTATCTGAAATGTCACAATGACTTTGTGACGCCTATGAAATAATGATTGCGTTGCCTTCGGACATACGCATTATTGTATATGAAAGAAGATAAGCTTGACATACTGATGTTGTAGCTTAGATCGACAAACGTAGTAGAGCATTTCATGACAATGAGATGCGATGATATGTATAGCGATATGTACGTAGCTCGTGAATGATTACACACAATAGCCATGATTCGTGAAAAAAACTATATTCATTATATGGAGCAATGAAGAAAGAATACATATACTTTTATTTATTCCATGAAAATGGGGAATATCACTTAAATAAAACAGAATGTTGTTACAGAAACCATATATGTATTAAGAATTATAATTATTATGAAGTTGGTGTCGACAGTTTTTCGAGTTCCGTTCCAAACTGGTGAAAATGGGAACCTATTAGGCACTGAGACTCCTGTCAGCGGGCTCTATCTCATGAACCAATATGTAGAGAGCTGAAATTTTCAGAGAATTTGTATTTCTGTTTCAGCTACAACAACCAAGTCTGCCCGTCCGTTCGTCTGTCAGTGAGCTGTATCTTATGAACCGTTGAAATTTACATAAAATGTGTATTTATATTTTCGCTATAACAACGAATACTATATCCGTCTGCCCGTCCGTGCTTTCATCTCTCAGCCGTCTGTATCTCATGAAGAGTCATAGGTAGACAGTAGCTATTGAAATGATATGGTACCCTTAGTGTGAGAGTTCACCTCGCACTTGTCCGCATCTTTTAGATAGCTTTATGTCCATTTCTTACTTTTTTGCTGTCATTCATGCGACAAATTGTTATACTCGTTTATAACAATAGAATACATAATATTGGTTGGTATTTTCCATTCTATCATCTAATGAAATAATACGTGATTTTTTAGACAAACTAAATTTTATAATTGTCTCTCCTACCACAGCTTTCCATGCACTTTAGTTTACTCAGGCTATACAACTTATCATCTTCTACTTTCCATCGCCCAATTCAAATAATCCCTATGATCTTCTGGATTTTCCAGTCTTACTGTTGCACAATGGATTTGAGTATAAGATCAAAGATAAAATATTCTTAGAACGTATTCCATTCCCTTTATATTTAAAGAATGAGATATTCTAATGGTAAATAATAGAGACTTTCTTGAAACAAAATTATTTAGTTGCTCAAAACAATGATATTCTACCAATTCAACTTATAAAAATATTATATAAGTTTTTTTTTCTCAAAATCGTTGACCCCACAAGTGCGTTCCATAATGAATATTTCCTGTTTATTTATATATCAAGGTGTTGATATTCATTTTTATGACTTACAATAATTATTCTAATTGCATATAATGAAACCTCCGTCAAGCCATTTTGACCTTAAATTGATGAAAATTATAATCACATTGCAAGTATGTTTCTTGTTGTATTCTTTCCTTGATATGACCTAATATAGTGTTTATTTGACATTGACAGTGTTCTATATGCTCCTCCTGATCCCGATCTGAATCAAAATTGCTGTTATATCTTCTCGTCATACCTATGTCTATAGTTCAATAGCAAATGTGTGATTTGTTTTAAAAATATTTAATGAAAATCTTCTTTTAAAAACATAGACCAATTCTATTAAATTAAATTACAGACAGTCTTTTACATGATACACATACAATGGTATGCTACGTGGACAAAAGAAGGTTGAACATGTTCGAGTGGAGCTCGGGTATTCGGGCTCCTTCGGATCTGTCACCTGCCATAGATTTGGCTTAAATTACTACTTTATTCAATGGTCGTGACGTCAGTGGAAAAAAGTGGGAGGAGCTAGATGCTCGGGGATGCGCCTCGTCATACCATTGTTTTTATATCATGGTTTTTTAAAGTTATTGACTGGCTTTCAATCGGAGAAAGAATAAAATTCCATTGTTTGTCTGTTTTTTGACTGACTGCCCAAACGGAAGAGGTATACAATTCGACTGTCTGCTTTTTTATGTTCGTTCACGCCTTTCGCATAGTAGACGTGCTCCGATTTTGATGATTGAAATTTACAGAAGAGCTCAGATCCAGCAACATTAAAAAAATAACGGTTTCTGAGTTACAGCAATAATGGAGTATGAAATATGTGTATTTTTATATGTTAGAATATAAGTGAACTTTCAACAACTTTGATGACTATTGATTCACTCGAAAATTTGAAATAATTTGTTCCAGTTTAATTAGTTGGTGCACTGAAAAATAAAAAATAATATTAAAGACCAGCAAATACAAATCGACCCTGTTCTAGTAAAAAATAATTTATGATCGACGAACCCCGAACGGACGAGATAAACAATTCGACTGTCTGCTTTTTTGGTTCGTGCGCGCGTTTTATATAATATTCGTACTCTGATTTTTATGATTTTTGATTCATTTGAAAGAGGAGGCTTGAAAAATGGTCCCATATTCATAAAACGCAAATTCAAAATCTCCTTCCTTCCGAAAACTACCCCCGAATGGGGTGGGGGTGCAAATTTTTTTTAAAATCGAAAATTTGAGGTGGTATAATCAAAGATAGGACAATATCTGGAAACGTTTAAATTGAACATTTTTTCAAAAGAAATACGGTTTGCCTGTTTGAGCCATGTTAAATTATCAAATAGTTGTATATTTGCTATGTGAAGAAGGCAATTTCTTTCGAAAATTGAAAATCTATGGGTACTACATGAGAAACCTAATTATATGTAGCAACATTTATAATGAACATTTCTTCATTAGAGTTTTGGTTTTCGAGTTACAGCGGTGGTAAAATGGTAACATCTAAAATACTTATGCGTATTTCCGCAGCGATGTTTTGAAATCTCAATAATAGCAACAAAAAAAATTGGACCGACGTTAATAGTTGGTGCTCTGAAAAATACAAAATAATATTAATTCTATTGGTGCTGGTACCTGTAAAATTGATGCCAAAAGTTATTAATATAACTGCAACTGCACAACCTTCAGAAGTAACAGCAACAGCACCAATAGAAAATTATATTATTTTTTATTTTTCAGTCCAAGAACTAATAACGTTGGTCCAATTTTTTGTGAAAAATATTTATTATTTCATTTATTATTGAGTGGCCATGAAAAATAACCGATCATAACCGATCCTTGTTAGTATGATTTTCAGAGATTATTATTATCTACATTACAATCATTGTCATACCATTTCCAATACTAATGTTATCTTTTCATATTTATCATCATCTATCAATACAAAAACCTAGTTATCAACTTATATAATTATTATAGTTATTCTCAGTTATTTTGTTGAAAGCCATAACATTTTTGGACAGATTTAATTTTCTGTAGGTACATTATAACCCAAATCTCACTTCCATGATTTTCTCAGTTCTCTAAATGTTTCCTGGGAGTCTATGGACATAGAGAGAAATACATAGATCCCTGGGAGTGGGATCCTTCAAACAGAAATAATGTCTGTCATAGAAATCGTAAAATAAATCACTTGGGGGCTAAAATCCATATAGCAAGTTATAACCAGGTCGTCATCAAAACAGTGGTAAATGTGGCTAAAACATTCAAGTTAGTAAAAAAATGACATGAAGACATGAAGATCTTATGCAACTGAGAGGAGGTAACAAAGTCTGCGTCATATGGCCACCAGGGCACAAGACCATTCATCGCAACGAAAAAGCAGACTCTCTGGTTAGAAAAGGCTCAGAAAGGCTTCCATTAGGCACCGAGCTATTCTGCGCACATCCAAAACAACATGTCAAATCAGAAACGAAGAAATGGGAATCAAGGTAGAAAACAAAATATTTGTATGACCTAGAGTAAGCTAGTTAGGCCAAAAGTCTGATAGTATGGATATACTCAAAACACAATTCGCCTTAAAATAAATGATATGAGAAAGTTTGTTGGAATCACCACAGGTCATTATCCCACCAAAAACCATCTAGAAAATATTTTTTACAAAAAATTGGACCGACTTTATTAGTTGGTGCACTGAAAAGTATAAAATAATATTAATTCTATTGGTGCTGTTACTTTTGAAGTTGTGCAGTTGCAGGTAGATTGGTAACTTTTGGCACCAAGTTCACAAGTACCAGCCCCAATAGAATTAATATTATTTTATACTTTTCAGTGCACCAACTAATAAAGTCGGTCCAATTTTTTGTAAAAAATATTTATTTCACACTTTTGAGTGTAACATTAGTCACGAAAATCGTTGAACGTTCACTAATACCAATGAAGATAGTACTTATTCTATTACCCACGTATATTCCTTGCTTGTAGTTGTTATTATTGAGATCTCAGTACATCGCTGCGGAAATACGCTTGAATATTTTAGTTGTTACCATTTTAACACCGATTTTAATCGAAAACCGTAACTCTAAGGGGAAAATGTTCAGTATAAATGTTGCTACAAATAATTATGTCTTTCATGTACTGCAAACAGATTTTCAATTTTCGACAGAAATCGCCCTCTCCACATAGCGAAAATAGGTATATTTGAGAGTTTAAAATGTCTCTATGTCGAAAACCGTTACTCCTTTGAAAAAATGTTCCATTTAAACGTTTCCGGATATTGTCCTATCTGTAATTATATCAACGCAGATTTTCAATTTTCGACAAAATTTGCCCCCTCCACCCCCTTCGGGGGCGGTTTTCGGAGGGAACGAGATGTCGGATTCCCGTTTTTATGAATATGGGACCATTTCTCAAGCCTCCTCTTTCAAATGAATCAAAAATCATCAGAATCGGAGTACGTTTACTATATGAAAGGCGCGCACAAACCAAAAAAAAAAAAAAAAAAATGCACACAATCGAATTGTATACCTCCTCCTTTTGGGAAGTCGGTCAAAAAGATGCGGGTTTTGCCGACAATTATTCCTGCAGATTCTGCACAGAAGCAGCATAATCTGTAAATAACAAACAAACTGAATTTAGCACAAAAAAGAATAAAAGTTCTGGCAAGGGCGTACCCACCTATGAGGACCCAAAGTCCTGTGGTGCGCTAATTTATGATTAAGTGCCTCATAAAGGAGAAAGTCCCTTATACCCGTCATTTACATAATAGTAGGTAATATTTAGACTATCAAAAACAAAAACGATATTTTTGAAAATACCGTAGATGGTTAGTTGGCCATGTCCGCATGGTCTTTTTAAATTGACAACTTGTGGATTTTATCTAAAAATAAAATAGATGAAAAATTACCAAAAAACTAGCTAAGCCACACTCAATCAAGTCACCTTTCAAACAAAGAAAAAAAATAAAATCAAATTCAGTTTACCCGTGTGAAAACTAACATACCTCAGACCGATACACATTTTCGATTGAATAAAAAAAAACTAGTTAAGAACAATCTCGATTATGTCACCTGTCAAACCTAGAAATCTTAATTCAAGTCTACTCTGGTTCAAACAGACAGAAAGATATATACGTAACGTATAAACGTATAAACTTAAACAAAGACAAATTATCTATGAACACTCTCCACCGAGACACTATTCCAATAAAAAAAAACGAAATCAAAATCGGTTTATCTGTTTCCAAGATAAGATGTCACAAACACATCGACAGATACCCACGATAAACTCAACTAGCCAGAGATCAAGTCACCTTCCAATAAAAAAAACGGAATTAAAATCGATCCATCCGTTGGCGACCCCTCTCTTTATATCGGGGGCTAAAAAGTTTAAAAAACTTAAATTTTATCAAAGACTTGCATCAGATTGGTAATGCTGACAAAACAGTTAACTTAGCAAAAAAACTTAATCTTAAAAAACAAAATGTGTAAATCAAACTAATTTCAAAACATACATTAATAAATTAGGTATTTAATTATTATAATGTCATGGTTGTAGAAGTCCATTCTCGAAGTGGAGTGATATGGTAAGATCAACAAAAAAACTCGAAGTCTTCTCCACAGTTTATTATTAAGGATTAATTAATTACTGAGACATGTTTCGAGATTGTACAATCTCATTTTCAATCGAAATATAGAAATTATGGCTATGAAATTATGAAAATTAAGAGAAGAAAAACATTATGTAAACGATCCCCAAAAATATTTGAAAATAAAAGAAATAACTTATCCCGTTATGAAAATGAAATTAAAAATTAAAAAATTAAAAATATTAAATAAAGTCACATTCTAAAAATAAAAAATAAAAATAAGAAACGAAATTCTACGTCCGGTCACATGTCCGAGTATGATTATTCGTGCCCGGTGACTACATATTGGTGGAATGTGACTTTATTTAATATTTTTAATTTTTTAATTTTTAATTTCATTTTCATAACGGGATAAGTTATTTCTTTTATTTTCAAATATTTTTGGGGATCGTTTACATAATGTTTTTCTTCTCTTAATTTTCATAATTTCATAGCCATAATTTCTATATTTCGATTGAAAATGAGATTGTACAATCTCGAAACATGTCTCAGTAATTAATTAATCCTTAAGAATAAACTGTGGAGAAGACTTCGAGTTTTTTTGTTGATCTTATTATAATGTCTCCTAAACACATTTGTAACTTTTACATGGGTAAACTAAAATACCGTTTATATTCCACATCACTGCTAAATACTCCTGAATACATTTTTTTTCTTTTCAGGAAATACAGTTTTCTTAGTATTACAGATTTCCAAATTTCCACGAGCCTCCGAAAAAAGTAAACATGGCGTTTATCAAGCTCAGCTTCTTGTCGGAGAGGGTATTGGGGTAGGGTCTGAATAATTGGCATGTGGAAATCCACAAAACCAGCCAATGGACATGCCAAAGACGATTATCACGCACTACAAGGCTGGCAGAGATGTGCCAGATAAGGCACATGCAGGCAGAGTCCTTAGGGTGCTCGAGGGCAACGAAATAAGTCGCAGCTTATCTGGGTCAACCAACACGGCCAGCAGGAAGCTGAGAGACATTGTGTCATCTTGTTTGTGGAGCTATTTGTGCTATAATATGTCACATGTTATCAGAAAGCGAATAGAATAGACGCGGCGAGAAATTACTCTTCTGAGAAGACTACATAGGGTAATTTGAATGTGGTGAAGTTAATATTCAAGTCATATCAACAGATAACATCATAACAATGGTCAGTCACAATTCGATAATTCTATTCAGAAAAAGTTATTAAAAGTTAAATTACGAAGAGATGATATGATATTATTCCCAATGTATCAGAAAGCTTTAAAGTAGATTTGACGTTCTTACTGAATTGTATGGGAGACTTACTGAATTGGAATAAAACTTTAACGATGTTTTGAATAGTAAGTTCTCAGAGTAGGGAAGAGTCATGCGTACACTACAGGAGATGCTGCTCTGTATAGCCGCTGTCGAACAAAAGTGAAGCCAATTTTTCATCGGCCGCCATTAGTTTAGGCTTGGTACATACAGCTTATTTTTGATTTTAATTTTTTGTGCTATTTTTTAATGAAAACCACGATAATTTCATCATAACGCAATGTTGAAATGCGAGGCACTTGAATACAATAAAAATGAATATGGTAAGATCAACAAAAAAACTCGAAGTCTTCACCACAGTTTATTATTAAGGATTAATTAATTACTGAGACATGTTTCGAGATTGTACAATCTCATTTTCAATCGAAATATAGAAATTCTGTAACAAATTAAAAGGAAAATTATGTAGTTAAAATACAAAATGGTGGATAGAATACTCACATGGCTATGAAATTATGAAAATTAAGAGAAGAAAAACATTATGTAAACGATCCCCAAAAATATTTGAAAATAAAAGAAATAACTTATACGTTATGAAAATGAAATTAAAAAATTAAAAATTAAAAATTAAAAATTAAAAATTAAAAATTAAAAATTAAAAATTAAAAAAATTAAAAAAAAAATAACTTTTTAATTTCATTTTTTTTAATTTTTTTTAATTTCTTTTTTTAATTTCATTTTCATAACGTATAAGTTATTTCTTTTATTTTCAAATATTTTTGGGGATCGTTTACATAATGTTTTTCTTCTCTTAATTTTCATAATTTCATAGCCATGTGAGTATTCTATCCACCATTTTGTATTTTAACTACATAATTTTCCTTTTAATTTGTTACAGAATTTCTATATTTCGATTGAAAATGAGATTGTACAATCTCGAAACATGTCTCAGTAATTAATTAATCCTTAATAATAAACTGTGGAGAAGACTTCGAGTTTTTTTGTTGATCTTACCATATCACCCCACTTCGAGAATGGACTTCTACAACCATTATTAAAATGAATATGGTGTTACGTTTCACAGGTGAATAAAAATTATTTACCTATACATCAACATAAAACTATCCAAAATACTTCTTTCTACTTTGATAGCTCGTTTTAAGCTTTAAATATGTAATAAATAACGCTATAACGTAAACATCTCAAAAGAAAAAACGGTATCTTTATTTTAAATTGAAAAAGAAATAATTATTGAAAAGTTGAAAATCCTTGAACAAGCGGGGCAACACCAATGGTGTGCTGACAAAGGATTTTTTAAATAAATTTCGTTTAAAATAAGAGGTTTCTGAGGACTAGGAGTTTCAAATTTTTGATCGTACTTTAAAAGTAATATCTGAGCAACCGAGCTTTTCTCGGATAACACAGGATTTAGAGTGGATCTAGCTAAAATGTATTGCGATTGATAGATCGGTAAATATTGAATACAGATTTCGAAAAAATATGAATGTGAAATACACCAAAACACAGCTTTATCACCAATCGCCTTCCTGACTCCCAAATCCCATACTGAAATTTATATCGCAACCTGCTGAGTCATTCCCGAAATAGCTAGTGTGGACCTTAAGGGATATGTTAAGCTAGATTTTTGTGGAGAATAGAAAATGAATAGGTACCCAGCACGTGCTATTTTATATCATTACCATAGTATCCACACTAACCTATATCAAGTATACCAACCAAATTTCATCAATTTTCTTGAATTACAACCGTCAACTAATATTTCTAAATATTTTGCGTTGTCTAAGCTTTACCCGATGAAACGCCACTGGCAAGTACATTGTCTATTGGCGGCCATTGTTTTAGCCTCACTTGGCTTCTCTTGCTTTCCGAATGCGATGTCTCCTTAGTCCTTAGTAATTCTATGCCTTAAGAGTAAGTTGGTTGTGGTCCTCAGTTTTGTTGAGAAAAGAGCTTGATATTTTTTCTTCCATAGTTTAGTTGATTCCACATAAAAATACCTGGTGTGTCCAATATTACAAAAATCGTCGGATCGGTTCGTGCTGCCATCATTTTTTTAGCCAAAATATTATGAATAAACCGGTGGAAATTTTGATGCAATCCGAGTATTCCAATGCAAGATAATCGTAACACAGAACTTCGTTTTGAGAATGAAAATTTATATCATCACAATATTATTCTTAGATCTAGGTACTTGAGATAGCGGTAGGAGAAAAAACAAAATGTAGCAACTCTTGGACTCGAGTGACGGTGCTACAAACCAAGAACAAGCAGTTCGATACCTAACCTACCACCGAATTACTCGTATAAAACACAGTAACATTAACTATTTTAATAGAGATACAGATTATAGTAACTGTACACAAAAAAAATATTATTATTTTGTACCTTCTAGTTTGTTCATTATTCCACCCTTTCAGATATTCCTGGTATATGTATATACTCACTGAAGATGAGTCTATATAGACTTGAAACATGTCTCAACCCCTAAGAAATTGAAGTTTTTAATAAATTGTGGAGATTACTAAGAGATTTATTTTCCTCAATTAATCTGCTCCACTTTGAGAAATGGACTTTTATCTACAACATAAATGATAAGTTTCTTAGCGATTCTTAATGCGATCCAAAGAACTTCCAAATACTTTATATAGTTACCTACATGATATAAGCTAAGATAAATGTCGTTTCTCATGTGCATGAACTTTTTTTACCCTTTTCTAGATTGTTGTGTACTAGACGGTGCAGAGAATAAAAAGAATATTGAATAAACTATGTCAAGATGTTGAGGTGGTTTGTAGTATATTTTTTTGTGCTCTCTAAGTATTTATTTGACGAGGAGAAGACAAGCTCGCCGTAAGATAGAATTTAGGTTGGGTGATGAAACACTTGATGTACAGGCCCAAAAGGCTGGTAAGGTGACACGACCTGTCTGCCCTAAGTCTTATTATCCACTTTGCAGATTATATCTACCTCATGGCACTTCTTATATAATTTCGTTTAAGCCGCCGCACAATTTTCTTCTGTCTTGACGTTGAAAAAAATAGATTCTAAACACATAAACAGCCTTATGCACTCAAAAATACAAAATAACAATGATTTAACAAATTTCTCGAAAGCTCTCATTTCCAAGGGCTCTAATTCGGAAATGTTTTTGAAAAATTTTTAATTCAATGGTTCCTAGAAAGGACATCGTCTTGCCTCAGTAATAAAAAAAAAACATCAAAATCCGAGCACGTTTAGTATGGCAAAAGCGTGAACAAACAGATCAATTGTATACTCTTCCGTTATTTAAAGTTGGTCGAAAAACAGCGAGTACGAATAGAAAATATCGGATAGTTGAATTGAATGAAATACCTAATTCATAGTTAGCTTTCATCTATAGATATTGGCAATCATTTTTAGAGAAGAATATTGCCAAAAATGGTAATAAAATCATCTGTTGGTACCTACCAGGAACAAAATATTAAGAGATTTTTCAAATAAATCCCATGAGCTGCCATTTAAAAACTATAGAATCCATCAGGATATTCAATAAATTGAGTAAAATTCTAGAACTGTTTGCTTTCTCGGAAATTGCAAACTGAAACTAAGTACTGAGTCCAAAGTCAATATTATTACTGGTTCTAGATAAATGGAATTAATAAGACAACCATAAATATATTATACACCAACGACATAAACAGATAAAAAATACAGAGCCATACTAATATTTTAACAATTAATGAGAATAATAAATACTTCATTAAAAAGGAAACTAGGAACTCATTCTTCGATGGTATACTAAAAATAATAAAACAACAATACATTATGCAACGATCATTAAGATTTTAAAGTTGGTGCCAAGATGTATAAGCAACTGAAAATTATTTGCACCAACTTCAAAATCTTCTATACCTACTAAGAAAAATTATAGACAATCAATAATCTCAATAATTCAAATAACAAATTGAAATTTACTCAATTATTCCATTTTTACAAGAAAAAATATTTCTCATGAAATGTCGTTATTAATAAGTACAAAGAATATAATACATGATGATGTTTGTTATAATAACTTTAACTGTGGATGTGATAAAATAAAAAGGGTAAATGAAGTTAAATACCTTGGTGTTATACCAGATGAAAATTGGAATTGGAAGAAAAATATATTTAGTATTGTTAAAAAAGTAAGATACCTTCTTTTTGTTTTCTATAAAATGAGATATATTCTTGAAAAACATGATTTATTAAAATTATACCATGCTTTGTTCTGTAGCGTCCTATTTTATGGAATTATTTGTTGGGGTTCAGCTTATTCAAATACATTAGGGCCGATAGCAAGAATACAAAAGCGTGCTATCAAAATTTTAACGTTTGGTAAACAACACAACCTTTTTAGTGAGACACGATTGCTGAACATCAATCAAAAATATATTTTGGAAGCACTAATAAATAATTATTGTAATCTACGGGAAGAGTATACTATTGCTGAAGCATGTTTATTTTCTAGACACAAATCGCTTACAGTAAGTAAAACTAAATTAAATATTGGTCAAAAAACTAGTTTATATCGATCCAAACTTGATAACAATCTAAAAAAATTAAACTTCTCTAGATGGCGTATTAAATTTCATATTAAGAGTTGGATTTTAAATAATTTGAAGTTATAATATACATAGATATTGTTATATTACTTAAAAAATCTGTTTTAATATTTAATACTTCCTATATCATGTGTCTTTCTTTACATTTGTAGTGGTATTTATAGTTTTTTTGCATTTTAACTTTATTATTTGTTTATTTATTGTATATTAATATGTATATTTAGATTATGTTAAGCTTGTAGATTTTAATACATTATTAAGTTCAGGTCTACACACAGATGCTATTTGCATCTCGGTAGGGGATTGTTGGACTTTATAAGTCAGACAATCTACTAGCATACTATTTTTCAATCAAGATTTGTATATTAACCTGAATAAAGATTATTATTAACAGGAGCGATGGAATCAAACCTACATCATTTGGTATACTAATCATACACCTCAAGCTCTGCACCTCAGTGAGTGTATGTTTTGAGAGAATTAATTTCTCAGATACTTCAATATAATGACTTTTTAAAGTGTTATTATCTCAGAAATTCGTTTATTAATGGGAAAGCAATTACTTCATATTTATAGTTTAATTATTTATTATAAAAATATTTTAAATTATACTTAGTAGTTTCTGAAATTAGTAAAACACATTTTGACCTTCTCAGAGCCCAAACTAGAAAACAGATAGATTTATTGAGAAGTTTTCATGCACAAATATTTCAAGAAATCACATGTTTTACAAGAAAAAAAGTTTCGAAGGGCTTTTTCGAGGTCTATGAAATTTGAATATGAGACTATCTCTCAGTCATCTTCAAAATCGGTCCACTTTTACTATGCGAGCTGAGGTCGAGTTGTGTTCCTCCTTTTTTGAGAATCCGGTCAAAAAGCACTTAGATTTATTGAAACTAATTCCTAGTGTTGACTGAATATTAGTTACTTATAATTGGTAGTAGTGATTTCAAATGGTAATGATATACAACCACGTAGTAACCAGAGGAAGTAAAGTATCTGTAACAAAAAGACCTGAATAGTTACCTAATTATTAAATATAGTTTACCTACTGTCCTTAACAAGATTAGTAAATTATCTTTATCAACAATATATTGTTATCAATAAAAATATAAAATTACACTGTAAAGGCTCGTCAAATTTCTATGCTTTTATAGTGTAACTTTTTGCCATAACTTGAAATTTAGTAGTGAAATTTCAAATTCAGCTACACCACTGGATTTTACTGTAAAAAGTGAAGAATGTCAAAATATTATTCATAAATAAATAAATAAGATATAGGCAGGCATCAAATGCTATGTTTTCACAATTGAATTGATCTAGAATAATCTGATGTGTCCACTCACACGACTTTCCTACCGCTCGCAGGCAAATTCCAGTGAATAAAAAATTGTCCGATCAAAACGAACAACAATGGTTATATTAATTTTTTTTCAAGAAGAACCCCTTAGCCAGAGTCTGAAGACATATGTAGAAAAAATGGAATTTTATTCAAGCATAACTTTTTTTCAGCGTTTTCTCAGAGATGGCGCTTTATGTGGGTGGTAAAGGGCTGTATGTGGGTGGTAAAGGGCTCTTAGAGGAATACTTTAGGTAAGTTTAATGAAAATTCTTAGAGCCGTGTTCGCGCTACACTCTTGAGCAAATCACGTTTTTGGCTATAGCTCAACACCCTGTGTATACAGGATTCTCATTCAGTGCCACCGGCGAGTGATATTGGTACCAAACAAAATAAAAAAGCAACAAAATACACCGATCCGTTCCCGAGTTACGACAGACAGACAGATCAATGGCTGAAAATAGTTTAATTAGAGAGAAAACTCTGAAACGTCAACATTTGTAAAAATCTCGATACCGAAAATTTCGCACGATTACAATACTTTCCTTATATAGCTACTATATAGCGTAGGAAAGTTAAAAGAGATCGAAACTGTGGCATTGACTTTTTCTATTTCTTATAGTTAACAGGTACCCGATAGAAAGAATGGAAATTTGTCCACCCTGTATACTTATGATAAGCACTCAGCGCTACCAACAATTGGTTTAGTATTGTGCTGATATTACAAAATTTACACAATAATTAGTCTTCGATTGAAACTAGTCCTATTTCAACAGATTCTCTATTCCTCAAGAAATTCGAAATGAAAATCAGCTACAAGAAACACGCATAGGTACATGGACAGATCAAAGATACAACCATATTCAAGTATTTTAATGTCACTTTCAGAGCAATGCGAATTCAAGACCTTCTCTTAGCACCTAACGAGTTCTTTAAGGTTAGCTATCATTTAAGAGAGAATATTGCTTTTAAATACACTTTGGAACAGCTCTTCAACCTCATAAATAACAAATTTCTTTAGTTGAAAATTATATGAAGCAAAGAAAATGTTACGTCTATTTTATTTAATAAATAAAAAGATGCTCGATAGATCTATCTGACTTTGATATAAATGTTTGGTTATATTTTCCACGAAAGTTCAACACGTACATGCGTATATACATACATACGTCAACCTAAATAAATATTTTTTACAAAAAATTGTACCCACTATATTAGTTGGTGCACTGATAAATTACAAAATAATATTAATTCTATTGGTACTGTTAATTTTGAAGTTGTGCAGTTGAATTTAGATTAAAAACTTTTGGCACCAACTTCAAATGAACCAGAACCAAGAAAACTAATATTATTTTGTTTTTTTCAGTGAACCCTCTAAGAAAGTTGGTTCAATTTTTTGTAAGAAATTCTTATTTCACAATTTTGAGTGTAACATTAGTTATAAAAATCATTCAACTTTCACCAAAGAAGATAATAGGAGGCTTATACTTTTCAGAGATTTCGCGGAAATATACATATTTCAGACTTTCCCACCGTTGTAACTCGGAAACCGTACATTTCTTAGACAAGTGTCCATTTTAAATGTGGCAATATATAATCTCTTTTTTAATTTGGGTGTCTCATATTTTCAATTTTCGAAAAAATCGCCCCCACCACATAGCGGAGACACACATCTTTTAACACTGTTAAACTTATCATAATTTTGAAAAAACGTTGCCTGATATGGTTTCTTCCTTAATTCTGTCCTGTCAAATTTTCGATTTCTGAAAAATGAGTACCCTCTTCACCACCTTTGGGGGAAGTTTTTGAGGGGAAGGACATGTTGAACGCCGATTTTTTTAATGAAACCAACTTTCAATAGCCCTCTATCAATTGAAAAAAGAATAATATATATCGGAGCTCGTTTACTACAGTTGAATACCTCCTCCGGTTGGTCATAAAACATTCAAGGAACTTGGTTTTTTATACATTTTTTTAAATTATTTTATGAATTAATTTTATTTTTTTTATTTGTTATAATTTCAATGGATTGTGATTGATTTTTAAATAAATAATCTATATAAAAGCTTAGATCCTAACTTTATTTCCAAATAAATATCATATTTTTTTTATCTGTTGAACACTATCTGGAACCCATGTCCGGCACCATGACCGCCAACAAATGATCCAACTCCATAACCTCCATACGGTTTTAGTGAATATGAGCTGCTTCCAGGTGCCACCAATACTGCCCTTGTAATCAATAAGGGGACAAAAACATGCTGGATATGGGCCGGAATGTAGGCATGCTCACGAACGTGTCCTGCAGACATAAACAAAAAAATGCAATTATAAATACGTAATAAAATTTATCAGAAAGGATAATGAGAAATAATCCTATAGTTATTGGTTGAGAAATCAATTTATATTCAATAAATAACTAGACATTCCTCGCCTTATTTCAGATTGTAATTGACCTAATAATACCTAATATGATTGTCTAGACGCTAGACGTTGGCTCTATTCGTCAAATTTCTTTCGTTTTTGTTAGCAATAAAAATTGTTCATAAAACATAAAACAATTACGTGGCAATGTTTTATCTATTGATAGGTATCCAATTTGAGGAATGTGTCTCGAAGCTGAAAGAATAGTTAATTAAACGAAATACAATTTCAATTCAAATGGGTTGATATTTTTTGTCAATTATTTATTCATGGTCTGCAAAAAGTTTTTCAACACAAGATAGAGTCGGCTGCAAATTGAATTCCATTCAAACCTATCATTAATCTTCTACAAGTGGCTAACTTATTATGTTCCCGGCAACTGGGTTGCAACTACTGTCACTGCCGTTAATTTTGCTGTAAAACTCAAAGTTAATAGGTATATGACGTAACTAGCGACTGCGATGGAATCTCAAACAGCAAACAGCACAACCTGTGAGCTATATAACAATCAAGCCGAGCTTTCGAGAATGTTTATTCCCTTCTTCAGGGCAAAAAACGTGAATTTAAAATAAAATTTCATAGCCATCAATTACAAATGTCATTATTTATATAAATAAATATAAATAATAAAATTATTTATATAATATATATTTTACATAAATAATGACATTAGTAATTGATGGCTATGAAATCTTTCCTGTTTATATATATACATATATGTTTAATTCAAATATTTATTTCCACTGACCTCTTATTAGCGACCTAGTTAGACTATATGATATTGTAACTATTAACAATTATTTGCGGTCGCGTTGCAGTGGAAATGGCAGTGGCAGGACCCCTGTAAGATCACTCCAGTGTCTGTCTATCCGTTTATTACATCATAGTTGCTCTGTAGGCAAAAAATGGTGTTTCTAATACTTGCCGATACTTATACAGAAATAGCTGACGAAATTACGGACGAATAGCGTAAGTGAACGATTTCTGAACCAAGAGGTTAACTTTCTGGACTAAATTAAAAAATTAAAAGCAACCATTAAATGTAAGAGCTCGTCATAAGTAATTCAAATATATTTTTCAATCATACTAAAATGAATGGTTTTGAAGATATTAAGGAAAATATACGAAAATTGACCGCCCTCCGAAACGACTGAACATAAAACTGAAAAAACAGAATATAAATCTTAACGCAAAGTTTACAAGAAAACCAATGCGAAATTTCTGAGTTCGGAACCTTTTCAACGTCAGCCCGACTCGTACTTAACTAATTCAATTCCATTTACCTGGGATCCACACACGAGTATGAGCATGACCTGCTCTCACCGTTGTTGGTGATAGAAGATGTTGTTTATTTAAATCCAAACTACTATCAGAATGTTTCTTCTTTTCATCCTGTTTAACTATGTCCGGAAAATGGACAAATCCAATTTCCAGTGGTGATCTCTTAGCTGCTCTGCATTCTATTTTTGATATTATAATATAGCACAATAAAATGATACAGAAGATGTTCTGAAAATAAAATATACAAATATTATTTTTTTTCAATGCAAAATAGTGTTGAGTGAGTAATTAGTGAATACAGGAAATCGTAGAGATAGAATATAACGCAGAGTAGGCAGATCGATCTAAAAAAATGCGTACACCCAATAATATTGATTCTATTGGTACTGGAACTTTTGAAGTTGATGCCAAACCTTTTCTATCCAACTACAATAATTGCACAACTACATAAGTACCAGCACCAATAGAATTAATATTATTTCGTATTTTTCAGTGCACCAACTAATAAAGTCGGTCCAATTTTTGGTAAAAAATATTTATTTCACACTTTTGTGTGTAACATTAGCCATTAAACTTTTCACTAATACTAAAGAAGATAGTACTCATCCTATTACCCAAATATATTTTTGCTTGTGCTTGTTATTATTCCGAGATCTCAAAACATCGCAGCGGAAATACACATATTTCAGACTTTACCGCTGCTGTAACTCGTGAGTTTTTGTGGAATATTTTCAATTTAAACGTTGCCGAATATGGTCTCTTCTTTAATTTAGTCGCCTCAAATTTTCGCGTCACCACCCCCTTTAGGAGAAATTTTTGAGGACTTAATGAATGTTGTTTTTATTTTCAATGTGCCCAATTCTCAATTGTCTTCTTCTATCAAATAAAAAAATAATCACGAAAATCGGAGCATATTCAATATTTATGAGGCGCAAACATCCATAAAAAAAATTGGTAATTATGAAGTGTCCCTAATTTAATTGAAATATTTATAAAAAACAGAAAAATTAGTAGAACTGAGAAATGTAAATATCTGGGTATTGTTTTCGACTTTAACCTTAGATGGAATAAACATAAAGAATATATAATTAAAAAGACAAAATATCTAGTTTATGTGTTTCAAAAGCTAAAGAAATATATGAGAAGGGATACTCTCAAATCAATTTATTCATATCACTACTAGTTATGGAATTATAGCTTGGGGCGGGGCATATAATTCAATTATACAATTACTACAAGCACTTCAAAATAGAATTATTAAAATTATCAGTAATGATGAACTTGATAGAAACATTTCAAATTTAAAAAACTTGTTTGCACTTGAATCAATAACTTATCAATACAGAACTTTGAAAAATCAATTTCAAGAATCTAATAGTATAACAAGAAATAAAAGTATTATCCTACCTAGGTTTGAGAGAACAATAAGCACCAAAATTAGTTACATTAATGCAATAAAAGTATTTAATCTTCTTCCAATAGAGTTAAAAAACCTGTTGCAGAGTGATAAATCTATCAAAAATAAATTAAAAAATTGGATTGTTAATCATCTACAGTGACCATTTAAAAATTATAAATAGTAATGATAAAAATGTATTAAATACAATAAGAATTTTCATTGATATTATTTTTTTATGTATTTCCAACACAGCATATTGATTTTTTTAATTCAAATGTGGTTAAATTTTAGTTTATTTTATTGTTTTTCTATTTTCATTTTTATTGTTTTTTCTTTTTCATCATTGCTATTTTGGTTGTTTTTGTTTCTCATTATTATAATCCAGTCCATGTACAGGGATCTTTTCCCTCAATGGATATTTACATAAAGCATTGTGATGTTAAGTGTAAATTATTATCTGGAAATAAATATACATACAGACAAACAGTCGAGTTGTATACTTCTTCTATTTGGTGGTTTGTCACTCAAAAGCGTATAATATCTTTATGTCTTAAATAGAGCTCCTGTTGTTTTTATTAGGTAAATTTCTTATAGAAATGTACCTATTGCGATCGTTCACACTTTTGAATTTCGAAAAAAATTCAACGGCATATTGTTAGCCACAAAAATCAATCTCTCAAATATCTCGGTCGAGTTTGTTATTGGGCAATATCGGGTAAGTAGTTTCAAAATGGCAACCGTTCAAACATTTAAGAAAATTATCAAAAAAGAGCCGTAGTGTAAATATCGTAAAAAATAATTTTAAGTTATAGATATAATCAGTACCTACAACTTTTGTTCAAAACAATTTTTCATTAAATACACAGGTAAAAAAATAAAAATTAATAAGAAAAATAACAAATATTGATAAAACATGAACACTCCATATAAATTTGATGTAATTGTACATTTTCTGGAGATCTTAATATAGACCCTGATTAAAAAAATATATAGTATATTTATTGAAAAGAAATAGGCGAAAAAAAAATTCTGCCTTAAAGTGGAACTCGAACCCTGTCTGCTTTATATTCAACAGCCAAAACAAAAACCTCTAACCGCAAGGCTATGACACATACGACAATTTTATGTAATAACATGTAGGTATACCAATGAAAAGGTTGTTCAAATTTCAATTCAATGAATTTTGAAAAATTTACCTTTCCGCTGACTACAGGCCATCGGGATATATCATTTTTCTGACATAAAAATGATGAATTAACAAAATATACCTAGTGGTCCTTTTAAAGTATTACAAGCTTATATCTAGAAGACTGCTACTTTGAAAAAAAATATATTTGGAGTGATGCAATGGAATGTTGAAGAGCACCATTTGGAAGCATCAATGATTTTGTAACTCTCACCACTTTTTAGTGGTGGGGTGGTAACTTTTAAAAATTAAGTGGAAGGGTGTAGTTTTCAATTCAGATTCGTAATGTCCAGAAAAACTGTGTTTCCATCAAAAGATATTTTAATGTCAATGTCAATATGTTATTAAAAAATTACATTGAAAGGACACACTAAAATAAGTCTCGAAATGCGAAGAAAATTTACGAAAATTGTCTCAGATATCATAATATGTCAGCAGTGCATTACCATAACAACGGCTTACTGTTATACTATTACATAACTTTCCTAATATGTTATTAACATATTGGCATTGACATTAAATTATGTTTTGATTTAAACGTAGAGATTACGCATCTGAAAAGGAAACTACACCTTTTCATTTAATTTCTAAGAGTTACCCCCACCCCTAAAAAGTGGTAAGAGTTACAAAATCACTGATTCTTCCAAATGATGACCCATCACTCCAAATTTCATTTTGCCGCAGTTTTCTAGATATTACCTTATAACACTTTAAGAGGACCACCCGATATATGCATTTAGAAAATCCAAAATGTTTTTCTGACATTTCCTTGAATATAAAAACCTCTTCAAGAAACTGGAGTTATTTTAAAACTACTAACCCTAGCCTTGATCAGAATCTGATGAAGAAAATGTCTATTATGAACAGGCTGTTAAAATGTTTAACGATAAAAAAAATATTTCTCTCTGTTTTGTGTTTATTTGAAATTTTTACTATATCATTAGTTCCTTCTACCTTGAGAAAGTAATAATTATTATTATAAGGGAAAAAGGTTTAAGTGAAGTAGGTAAATGAGCATCAAAATAATTATAACATTGCCTTCGTTCAAAACCGACTATGACCTAGTAGACTGTCGACCGTGAGTGAATTGTACATTAATTATATAATAATTACACATAATTATAATATGAATGTATACAACTACACTATTTCGTTAATAAAAAGAGGTAACTACAATAAATATGTTGACGTACCTTCGTGAGATATTGGCACATATTGTAGGTACCTTGATGAGAGAATATTTTTTTTGAACTGTTGATATGCCACTTACACTTAACATATTCAGAACTATCCATATGTAAGGCAAATCATTAACCTGAATGTTCTCTTGCTATTGCACAACCCATTCTTAAACAGATCTCAGATAGTAGTTACGGTGCGTACATTATGCAGGTAGATGATTTTAATTATTATAATAAATCCCCGGTTCCGATAAAATCATTAGCTTCATTTGAGTATATCATGTTTAGTTATCGGATAACTACTAGTACATTATCTTCTATCATTTCTAATGGAAATGGATATATGTAACGTCATAATAGATTGTTGAATTCAAACGCCTCCTTAATGCCTTGTCCTCGTTTATTCAAATATCGAGCGCTCAAATTTCCTGGAAAAGATAGTCGCTAGAGCCATCTAGTAAATGAAGATCAAACGACGATAAAGCACACAGTGTTGCCGAACCTAAAGGTAGCCCATGGTATAACGACTAATCAAAGGCTGAAAACTTATAACAGAAACGTACCTCAGTTATTATACATATCATATAATATAAAAAATATAAATATATATGATTTTACTTGTTCATGTTCTCAATTTTAGATACAAGTAATAAGTAATGATTTCTTTTATGCAATAGTTGTTGAATATCTGGCAATGGCCAGTCTCACTTTATGTCTGTTCTACGTCTCAGATGTTTTCTTCTGTTCCATAGCTCCATGTCAAAATAGTCAAACTCGGGTATAGTATGAGGAAGTTAACCTATAAATATCGTTAATTAATTTTAGTATTTGTTTATTATTCTCATTGTATTTAGTGAGTGAAAATGAATATTTTGAGAAGTTTAGTTTGCAAGCTACCTCAGGGAAATACTTTAGTTTCCAATGTTCCTCAACAGACTAAGAGATTTTTCGATGTTACATCACTTACATCTCTTCTAACAAACAAGTTATCATGCCTCACAATTCAAGGTAAGAGCTTCAAAATACTTATCTTCAACTTGCTGCAGTGATTAGATACTTAAATTATTTTCTTCGAAAACAAAAACCATTCCAAAAAATTTTTGCCAAAACAGAATACCAGAATTCCCCCCCTAAGCTTGTTATATTGCATATTGTGCGATAATATTGAACGTTGAGGACTATTATTATTATTATTATTATTATTAACATAGTCAAATAGACAAACTAGGTATTTTTGAGCTTTTAAGGTATATAATGCTCATATTGTTTCAGTTACTACTAGCTAGCTTTGACAATAGCGAGAAAATGTAGCAAACGTGAGATCTCGCCCCAGATATATCGGCAACAACCTGCTTCATGAAAAATTTAATCTGATATAGGTAATAGCGAAATAGCGATAATATTGACAATTATTTCCGAGTAATGTGTAGAATTCCAGACTGAATATTGTCTACAATAAAGAATACGCAATATTAGTTGCATATATAGGAGCTTCTTCCTACGTAAAATATTCATAACCAAGCTCAACAGAGATATAAATAATTGAGGAAATCGCATTCGCGTGATATTATTCTGTTTGTTCTCATTTTCATAGATCTCTTACTGTAGATTAGCCGATGGTTTGTTGGTTGCCTATAGTCAAGAATCTTTGAGTTATTAGTAGCTTGAACCTTTACTACTACATGTCTGCTTGAACCAAAATTCAAACTATGTACCTATCTCGATATCATTTCCTTGAGTTAATCTTTACTATCAAATTCGTGCCGGTTAAACAGAGAAAAAGTTACCTTCGTATGATGACGTCATCATCTTTTTTTAAATGGAACACCCCATTTTTTTCATTTTCCGGATTTCCCTTGATGAGCTGATTCCAAAAATGTATAACACGTGGCTTCAAACTGGTAAAAGGTGGACAGAAATAAAAAAAATAATAGAAGAATAAACGTAATGGTACGCATATTAAGTAAATGAAAGTACGTATTGTTATACAGCTACATTGATAAACTATTACATAACAAACAAAATAAAATTTACAACAAATCTTGAAATTGTTCTCCATTGACCTTTAGACAATGATAGAACCAGGCATTACATTCTTCTCTAACATTCTGTAGCATAGCTGTTGTTATGTTCTGCATTTCATGTCAAATACGGTCTTTTAGCTGACTGATACCCCATAAAAAATGTCTAATGGGCTTAGATCAGGTGATCTAGCGGGCCCTTCTCCCTATCCATCGTTGTGGAAAGGTTCTGTTTAAAAATCGCGCACAGTTACAGCGAAATGTGGCGGTGCACCATCAATAAATGAACAATACTGAATTGTACTTTAATGTTTCTGACAGTTTTTAACGAAAAATGAAAAAATGGCAAAAAATACTGTCAAGCAATAAAAATATTTAAGGGCTTGGATAACTAGTGAAAACTGTTAGATGCAATGTTAAAAACTTTTTAATAGTTTATCAAAGTACTTGAATAACAATACGTAATTTCATTTAATGTGCGTACTATTACGTTCATTCTTTTATTTAATATTTTGTAAATAACTTGAAATTTTTGTATTTTTGCCCACCCTGTACCAATTTGAAGCAAAGTGTTCTCGAACGTGTTACACATATATGGAATCAGCTCATCAAGGGAAATCCGGAAATTGAAAAAAATGGCGTGTTCAATTTAAAAAAATGGTGACGTCATTACACGAATGTGGTTCACACACTATATTAGATTATAATTTGAGAAACAGTACATTAAAATCAAAAATCGACCTGTTTCGGGAATTTTTAATATAAGGTATTATTGTTTATTTATGCGTTACTTTATGGACGCACAGTATATTTCCATATTTGACTAAAACAATATGGCTTATGTTTTCCTAGCATCATTGAACGAAATATAATGCATTTTAGATGTCGATTGTTATCTTATCATTCTTTAACTTAAGTATAACCAGATTAACCTGACCTAAGTATGCTCAATTGCTCAATTAACTGATGTAACCTACTAAAAATAATTTCGTCTAACTCAGTTAATTATTTGGTGCATGTTTGCACGTATAGTGGCCAAAAGATCATCTTATCTATACACATCTGACTCACTGACACTGAACACCTCAAAGGGCTGAACACAATTTCGTGCCATAACCGGCACCTTGTTGTTGCGGCCGGAAGGGTCAAATTCAATGAAATTGATCGATATCTAAATCCATCCAGATTGGCAAGCTGCTACATAACATGATGACACAGCAACTTCCAACAAGACATATTCAATTATTATTATGTGGCACATGGTCAAATGTAGAATCTGTAAGATTACGATCTGTCCACGCCAACGCATCATCATTGTTATTGTTGTTGCTCTTTTGTGAGTGCGCTGGACATCAGACACACAGGACTGTACTTTGAGTCTGCTGGATGTTGATAACCCATCTTTTCGAAAATTAATTTCACCATCTAAATGGTCAGAAAATAGCCAGAGAAGGTCAGCTAGTTTCATTCATTGAGGTTAAGCAGTGCGATGCGCTGTCATCGTTTGCGTGGGTGACCGGTGATAAGCCAGTCGCGCGTACGAAGTTCCTCTCTCACTTTGTATGCTTTGTATCTCTTGAAGCAGTGGAGAACCAGCGAGTTTTTATTTCTCTTGTTTAGCCCAGCAGATTGGGTAACCTGTACTTTTATGCCATAAATGGTCATATTGATTGAATTTAAAAGTTTTATGAAGTGATGTTCATGCACCATCTTTTCGACCTTTTAAATGGTCCAGCTTATTTTCAAAAACTCCATAGTTGAGTGCTAGCATATTGTAAACTTTCTTCGTGAATTCTTGGAGTTACATTATAATGGTGTAAGTACATATTTCTTTGCTTTAATTGTTTACCTTCGCACGGTGCAATTATTCAAATTTTTCTGAAAATCTAAAATTTGATATTTGAAAATTAGAAAGGGGACCATATCCGGAAACATTTAAATTGAACATTTTTTCAAAAGAGTTATGTTTTCCGAGTTTCGCAATGGTAAAGTCTGAAATATGTGATATGCGTATTTTCGCTAGTACAAGCTAAACATACCTCTAACTTTTTGGGCATTAGTGAACGTTCAACAATTTTCATGACTAATGTTACACTCAAAAATGTAAAATAAATATTTTTTACAAAAAATTGGACCGACTTTATAAGTTGTTGCACTGAAAAATACAAAATAATATTAATTCTATTGGTGCTAGTTCTTTTGGAGTTGGTGCCTACAACAACAAATTACAACGGCACAACTTCAAAATTACCAGCAGAATTAATATTATTTTGTATTTTTCAGTGCAACAACTGATAAAGTCGGTTCAATTTTTTGTAAAAAATATTTATATAATATTTCGTTGAAATCCTTTGTCTTTCAGTTTCCAAAATGTAGACGTTATGTTTTCCAAGATACTCCGATTACTTCTTCTGTTGTAGGATAGCTATACACTGTGTTCAAGAAATGGATGGGACAGCATTTGGATTTCAAAAAGAGAAATAGATTAGGGTCAATTGAAAAAATATTCTAAAGCACACATGTTTTTTTCTTCAATATTTAGTTTTTTATTTTTGACATTCCCTTTGCTCCGTAAAATGAAATTCACAATACCTATTGCCATGCAAAGTTTCGTTTCATCTTATATGGACCCTAGGAAAAGCAAATTTCTCGCCTTGATCTAAATATTATTTATCATCTCTTGACATAAACCAGAAGTGAAATTATCTACTTTTAAAGGTGGCTTCCCCTGTATTTATGCTATTTACTTACACTCCTTGAATCTTATTTTTTTCTGATTTCTCGGTTCTTGTTCGATCCTTATCAAAATACCTGGACGTCATATTATGTTGAATCTTGTTCACATTCATATCTACTGGAAACATTTTTTTACTGATTATGTTAAGATGCGCTCCCAGCTCAAATGGCGTTTATCGATCTGAACGTAGCCTAGTATCTACATAATAATTACAAATGGTCGCAATCCTCGAAGCTTTCCATGACTTGTGATGCCCCCTCATTGTCAGTGATATTATTATTGCATGTCAGTTGATGTCAGTCACTGGAAATTATTCCAAAGTCCAAATTGTCTCCATTTATCATGCAAATGGGAGGACCAATACTTCTCTTACTTGATTCATATCATTAGGATCTGTGGATACGGACAGACGGTTAATTGGGAATTGACCAAATTATTAATATTTTTTATCATGTTTAAAAGAATTAAATATTGGTTTTCCAAGATTCAAACTAGTTCTTGTCAACATTAAAAATATATGTATAGTGTACATAAATAAATATATTGTTGAAGTTATAAACCACAATTTGATAATGCAGTTCTAAGTAAAAAGAAAGATAATCATAAACATTTATGAAATGTTCCTATCACAAAGCAAACAATATACTCCCGAACCTCCGTCAAAACTTCGCCGTGTATGTTAAATCAATAACTATTCAATAATACGGGCAACTTAAAACAATAATAAATATTCAACACTTTAGTTTTTGACATCGATATGTCCTTGACCTTAAATTTCGAACATAACCAAATTCGTGATTTCAGGTCGGTTCGAGACTGAACAATTGTCTTCCATTCTGCTCTGTCGAACATGATTGTTGGGCTCAGTAGTATCCCCAATGTCTCGAGGTCTGTAATTTTTGTTGTCCCTTTTTCTCAGACAAGGTCGAGCTAATGGTATTCTACCCGTCAGATCTGTCTCCCATGCCATTCAAGCTATTCTAGTGTCTGCTTTTCTCTGCACATGGTCTGCTCATCTGAGTCTTCCTAGTTTTATTTCTTGAACTATATTCGCATCCTTATACAGTTACAGAACTTTTCTATCAAAACACATTTTGTCTTCAATTGCTTTTGTCATTCCCCAAGTATCCAAACCACAGCTTACTATTGGGCGTATAATGATTTTGGTCCTCCTTGATATGTTTTTCGCAATTAGAATATGTGTTAGGGCATGTAAACATCTATTCATTATGTCATTTATCTTTGGTTATTATTGTTCCCAAATATTTGAAATTACTTGCTCTTCTTCTTTTCTCATTGTGATGTTTTGGACATGTCGTCCGCAAAGGCCAAAATCAGTAAACATTTTCCATTTGATATCCGCTCTTCCTTCCTTTCCGTTTCGTCTGAAGAATACACAATAATATAATTTCTAATGGTGCTGGTATTTTTGAAGTAGTGCAGTTATAGGTATATAGGAGACTTTTGGCACCAAGTACCATCATTAGAGCGAGCGAAGCGAGCACTTACCCTATCCCACAACCGGTACATTTTCTGGTACACTTTAAGAAGATACTATAAATCCTCGAGATTTGACATTTAACATAGTAATTTAAAATAAGTTCTAGATGTTTTATTTATAACTAATATAGGTATTTATAAACAAAAAGTTTCAAAAATGCATAAAGTCCAATTAGACTACTAACGCTATCTATTAATATTTTTATTCATCGTGTATATGTCAATGTTATCAAACCTTTTTTCAACAAATTATGTTTTAAGTCAAGAAAACAACATTTGTCATTTAATTTTGATAAGGAAAATGATGATCAAAGTATATTGTATGGTAACGTTTATGAATCTGGAGCTCCAACCTTTCAATGTAATCGAGCAGCAGTAAATATTGTATTGAATATTCCAGAAGCACATGACAGATCTTCTGTTTTACCTTGACCTTGACTGGATGTTGTACCAATTAATGAATTTTTACATGTGATGGTTATAATTGTAGAGTATTTCCAACTTTATTTCCTACTAGCAAAGGTGAACTTAGAGATACACGACTTTGTATAATTTCTAATAATGAATATTTTAAATGTCTTATGATGTATGAAGATTTGCAAAACATCCACGATTTCGGTTTTTTGCATTTAATAGTATGATACGATGGACAGCTTTGCAAAATGGGACTATTTATCTAAAAAAAATCACGTTTGCACAATATTGAAACGATTGAACAGCTCCAAGAATTATTGCAACAAGAACCAATATTGTATAAGTCAATGATATCATATAATGCTAATTTGAGATCATCTACCTCATATTGGTATACAAGGTCTAGAGAGTTAGTGGATATGGTTGAAGAGTTAGGAAGTCCTACAATATTTATTACGTTAGGTGCATCTGACTTATATTGGCCAGACCTGTATCGTATATTGTATCCTGTCTGTAACTATGCCAATCTCAATCAAAACAGTGAATTTGTTCGAAAATCTAAATTATTAAATTCAAATTCTATGATTGTTTCTTATTTTATTTCATAAGCGATTATATTTTCTTTATGGAGCATTTTATTAATAAAGCCGTTGTTGATATTGGCTTAACTTATGTTGCATTTTCACGAGTTAAGTCATTGGAAGGATAAGCATTACATAAAAAATTTCCTTTCGATAGGTTAAGTAACAGTAAAAACTCACATATGTTAAAATGTAGAAAACTAGAAGAAATCCATATGAGGAATTTAATCGTTTAATATAGTAAAAGTACCTGCAAATTACTTTGTGTTTTTATTTGTAAAAGAAAGTTCAATAAACTCAATAACTCGTTTTGTGCACGTGATCCTTTTTTCCACATCTCAATGTACCGCATTCACTAGATCTTGCGAGCCCTGGCAAAGCTGTGCTTTTTGCTAGTCAGTTGAATTAATTATCAATTATTTTGTATTTTTCAGGGCGCCAAGCAATAAAGTTGGTGCAAGTTTTTGTAGAAAAAATATTTCACAGTTTCAAAATCGTAGAACGATCACGGACATTCAGAGATTTTAAAATAGCAGTAACACACTTATTTCAGACTTTACTATTACTGTAACTCGGAATTTTTCTGCTTCCGTGTGATAAGTCGGCCAAACAATCCAAAATTGCAATGATTAGTTTTCAATGAAAACCTATTTCTCCATTCAATCGACTCCTTATCTGTTACCATTTTGTTGATCCCATTGTTATCGCCTTTCTTATGTTGGTCACACTGTATAATACGTTAATGACTCAATGCAAGAATCACAGCAACAGCAGTAACCTGTTAGCATGTTTGTGCCTGCTGGCTTTAGTAGTACAGAAACAGAAGATGAAACCTCGTTGTCTTTTGGCAATAGAGGGATACAACAGAACATACTATCTGCTATTCTATATTATGGGGCGTGGAGATGAATTTATTAACATCAGCATTCGGGGATTTATGCGTTCCTCTAAAACAAAGCAGGATTGAATCATGGCAATCATGTTGTGTAGAGTTTCCAGGGCAATGTGCGATGTATTTTAGAGAATAGTATCGTTTCTATTGTCAACTAAATTGAGTTCAATAATCATTTTATACCTATTGTTCTACAATGTGGGTTCCTGTTTGAAGCTTGATTGTTGATCCAGGCTTCAAAGGTATTCAAATCTTTGGCAGTTAGCTTTGTGGTTCGATTTTAATCAATTCTAGTTTCGACATATCTCCATGTTTCAAAGTTCCCTTCTCTATGATATGATGGTATTTGAGGGGAATATCTAAGTGTTTGAACTTAAAACACATATTGGAAAAATAACCTAAATCATGCAATAAATATTAGATACGTAGGTACTATCGCTCTCGATCATGCGTGAAAAATAAGAACATCTTATTAAAGGAATTTGAAATAACAAGTGGAAGGGGACTATGGCTGAGATGCTGCATCCCAAACTATTTAAAATATATGTTGCAAAGGCACTGTCCACTACTACCAAACCCGTCAGACGTTGTCCTGCCTAACCTAAAATGTATAAGTCGTTGTAGAAAATTGTGAATAAAACCAAAAAGAAAAAATGTTATGCTATAAATATATTATCCTACTATGTAAATATTTCCATCAATAATTAACATGTAAAAAATATTTATCTTTGAATCCCAGCACGACAGTACTTATCCACCAGATGTAACGCACAATAATAATAGAAAAACATGCAACACTAACCGAAAAACACACAGCACGCAACAATAGGTAGGTATCTAATAGAAATGTCAGTTTCCTTGACGGGTTCCCACTTGCCTCGGTTTAAAAGTTGAAGTACAGCAGCGCCATCTGTTGACGAGTTGTAACCAAAGTTAATAATAACACAAAAATATTCTATTTGCTCATATATCTAGTCTAGGTATACAAATTTTTATTGCGATCGGCTGAACGGTATAAAGTTGATTTGCAGCAACGCCATCTAGTTGCGAGTTGCAACAAAGTTAATAACACAAAAATATTCTATGTGCTCAAATAACTATGTATACAAATTTTTATCGCGATCATTTGAACGTTATAAAAGTTGATGTGATGCAGCGCCATCTGGTGGTGAGTTGTAAGAAAGTCGATAACACAGAAATATTCTATATGCTCAAGTACTTATGTATACAAATTTTCATCGCCATCGTTTGTATGGTATAAAAGTTGATGTGCAGCAGCGCCATCTGGTGGCGAGTTACAAAAATGTGGATAGCGTAAAAACCTTCCCCATAAAAAGATACATATACGTTCCAACTTTCATAATGTATATCAAGCGGTGTCAAAGTCTATTAACTTCGAACGGACAGACATACCAACATCCATTTATATATATATAGATGATGATCAAGTAGGTACTCATATTCAACGATAAGGATGTTCTGTCATGTATGACAAGAAAATTTCGACAAGAACACGTGAGGTGTTCTAAAATACGGGGAAAACGAAATAACTCCAAGTTGGAGCAAAATCTAATAGGATAATACTGAAATCAAATCCTGCCAAGGGTACACGTATTAAAGAGTCATTTTTGACAAGACTGGAATGCACAAAAAAAATAAAAGAACAAAAATATATCAAGCAAAGAAGATAATTAGATGCCTAAATAGTATTTTTTTAGTAGCTACATTGAGAAGAGAATGTAATTGTTTCTAACTAGATCCATAAAGAATCTCCATATGCAGAATTTAGAATTATTTCAAATTAAATAAGATTCATATCAAAGTTATATGTTTCTTTTAATGGAACACCCTATATTTTTTATGTTTTCGTATTTAGGACTCCAAATAAAAAGTGACTTACTTCATTATTCCCTATACTTAACTTTCTATCTTATACCGTTTTGGAAATATCTATATAAGATTTGTTGAATTGCATGGTATGAAGAACAATGTTGTGCTTAACTCAATAATTAATTTTGAACATCAGCAATAATTGCTTAAATTGCCGGATGAAGGTTGGCAAAGTAGCCTCATGGAGATTTGAATGTCAAAATTTATACAGGATGTATTTATTTACACATTCCTACTAAGAATTTCGTTCTCTTTCAAACTGTGTTAGGGTTCCCTATACCTAAACCCAATAGATTTATAGAATTTTGGTCTTTTATTAAAAGATAGCCGTGAATTATCAAAAGTGGCATGTATTCTACTCAAAAATAAATCCGATAAATTTTATTCATGATGCATCGCTTAGCTCATTTGTTAAACTGACATTTTTCAAAAGAAAATAAATAATTTAATTTGAGAACTACATAGGTATATTAGAAAAATTTTAAATAGAAGAAAATTTTTTTTGTTCAATATATTTATAGTGAAAAGATAATGTAATAAGCGAAACCATAATAGACTTGTGTAATAGCAGAAACAAAAGATAGGTTATGTTACACTATTGTTTACTAGTTACCTGTCAACATTCCGATTACTAAGCGATTACTAATCCGTCACTTCTATGGACACAATCATTGTAAACTTCAATTATTTAACAGTCTAGTTCGAAATATGATATCTATTCAGAAATTCATGAAGAAGCACAAAAATATATCTGAAAAATTTTAGGGCTTGAACAGTTGTTATGAAACACTTCAGCTCAGTTCTTTTGGTTCATTAGTTACATTGGTATATTTGTTACTTATTTAAAAAAAGAACAAACAATTATTGTAATTTATCTAGCATTTGTTCAAATCTCATTGATTTTGAAACTTCGGATATAAAGAATTTTTAGGTAAATAGGACTATAAGCCATCGGAATATTGTTTTGCTTTAACCTGTAATTTAATTTTAGTCATTTTTAGAAGAAAAATACCAGAATGAGAATTGTTCATCCCAGTCGTATCTGTTATAAGACTTCTATAATCAAAATTGAGATATGTCTATATGAAATTAACCCAAAAAAATATTTCGTGTACGGTACTACACGTTGACGAGCCTCAGCTATTTCAATAAAGATTCAGTTAATTTTTTATAAAAAAAATCTGTACTGTGTCCAATTACTTATATCATTGGTATTTTCATTGGTTGTAATTGTTCCGATATTTATGGATATTTTAGTACTTCTTTAACCCATTATTATTCTTTTGACAGTTTTACCAAAATAACAGTCTTACATCCTAATCGTATGTGTTGTTAGACTGTTTGCAATTAACTTCAAGTTATGTTTCTACTGTGAATTTATTGAAGAAAAAAAAAATTTCTGTTACGGTACTGCACGTTGACCACGCTTAGCTTCACCCTTTGAGTTGCAATGATGATGGCAGGCAGGTGACGTGTCTTTGACGTGGACATTGTCCATTGATGTGTGAGCACACTGAGCCACCACCATAAATGAACGTATATTTGCAATGAATGTAGGTATATCGCTAATATTGTCGCAAGCTTGGTTGCATTGGAGAAAATGCATCATAGTTCGGTACCACATTGCCGCATTCAAATAATGATTTAGATGATTTAATAACTTTACATAGAGAAAAAAAATATCTGAAAAAATAATCGGATAAATTATTTTAAATTCAAATAAACAGAAAAATAAACCCTTTAATATTTAAGGTCCATGAAAAAGTAACGGGATAAAATTATATGTCAAAGACGTATTCATGCATTAGATTATAACAATATTTAAATGTTAAATCTATATTAATAATTCCGTCAAGAGGTACGGTAGACTCGATTGAACCCTTACCTGAATAATAAAACAAAAAAAATAATGATTTCGATATATACACTGTGACCATTTAAGTCGGAACCATATGGAAAACTTTTTTATTATTGGTAGTACGGAAAAAAGTTATTCTTGATAAAAACAATTGCACAGTCCAAAACTTAGACGCAACCATCTAATATAATTTTTTTGATTGCGTATACGAGGTGAGTCGAATAATATGAATTTTATTTAAGGTAAACTACCTTTATTTTTGAAAATATCGAAAGTTTTTATTAAAAAAAGTTGACCATAATTCATAATTGAAAATAAATGTCAGATATCCAATATTATCCATCAGCTATAAAAAATAGTTTTTGCTATAAATAAAATACATATGCAGATTTTGTAAATTACACATCAGCTAATTTATTGAAAAAAAAATTATTAAAATTATTGTGAACACTTCCAGATGTCTTGAAATTATTTAGAGTTTTTGTAACTGTCGAATGCTGAATATTTCTATTCGGATGTCTGTTGTTAAAAATAGCTGCTGATTCTCTATGAGTTTTATAATTATCTCCGACAATAAAAACTAGTTGAATTTTCTCCTTACTAGTTAATAGAGCCACCATTTCTTGTATTTTATAAAAGGAACTAGCGATTTAACGTTTGGAGTTTGTGCATCCTAGATTAAATGTTTATCGGTAGATGCTAATAGGTACACAGAAGTTAATAAAAATAATAAAGTATGTTTTTTTCATGGCGTATGGATAATATTGGATATCTGACAATAGTTTTCAATTATGATCAACTTGTTTCCATATTTTCAAAAATAAAGGTACTCTACTCTTGAGCAAAATTCATATTTTTCGACTCATCTCGTATACCGATTAAAAAAAATTATGTCTGATACATACCATACCATAGGCACGATAAAATAAGTACTCACTATATGACGTACGGTATTCATTCTATGCGTATGACAGTTTAATTTAAATAACAAAAAAGAAAAAAGAGGATAGCTGTCGCAAGTGTAAGACGTTCTCCTATAAATCCAAGATTTTCTCCTAAAATATATGTGTTAGGTCTTGTCTATATTAATGATTCCGTCAAGGGGTACGGTAGACTCGATTGAAACCTTACCTGAATAATTGTTAAATTCTGGTTTTAACAGCTCAGTCAATGTCAATAGACTTTGACGTAAATCGGTAAATCGCACATGTACTGTTGTAGATTTTTCACTAAAAAAGCATAGATCATAGCGAGGATCATAGGACCTCGGTTAGCACAGAAAAAGCAGGTTAACAATTCACTACATTCGCATTACGCATGGTAACATACAGATACCCATACGACACATACATACCATATGCACGCTAAAAAACGTAAGTAAAAGATTGTGTATTATGAGTCACATTTCATTCACCCGAGTGAAGCCGGGTTTTCGTCTAGTAATAGTATATTAAGCACCTAGAAGAAAAGGAGGATATACCTATCCTCTCGCGGATTGTTGTCACCCTCGCCTAAGTTTTTTGAAATTTAGACCTACCTTTGAAGTAGGAGCTTTGAGTCTTCTTGAATGGGCTGTAATAAATAATTTACCAATTTACCATCACATATATGTTATCAAGACTTCCTACTAATTTATTTCAAGATCTAATCTAGTAAAATTTTAAACCCTTTAAGAATGATAAACACAATGTTATATATATATATATATATATATATATATATATATATATATATATATAATATATATTAGTAATTATTAAATATAAGACTATATTTGGCGTGAATATTAGCACGAATCAAAGATAGATTCAGCAATAATTTTACTATTTTATTTTATTATTTTCTTGATTGTTGTTGAATTAATTCTCTATTATAATTGTGCGTTATTAAAGTATTGATAAAAAATAAACTAGTCACGTGTATCAACCTTTTATAAACATTTTGATAAACATGCGACTGCTAGGTCAAAGTCAAATTCAGTGTTGTTGACTAAGTAATACAAATCTTATTTTTTTGTGTCTTACTCATTACTAACCATATGATACTAGAAAAAGAAGATATGCCCACGCGCATCTCCGATGACGTCAGTCCGAGACGTTCTAAGTTCGCTTGTATGCTGGGCTTCGCTGATTTGCCTCTAAAATGATATTCTGTCTCTGCCTAACAACAACATAGAGAGCAGGAATTATATATAAATCATGCTGTTTGTTTCAGTTTTAGACTCTGAGTCTTAAAAAAGTATTTTAGTCATCGGTCTGTTTGCTTGTCTACCTATGCCAAGATCACCTATTAACGGATATACCATCTTGTTGATTTTTGTCTTGTTTTGTGGCGTACCGATCTCCGACACATGTGCCGCAAGATGGCTACCCTGTTCGCAATATCTAGAGAACCTATCTTGCTTTTTGAATAAAAATAACTTGAAAAAAACTAGGACCGACGATGATGATCATTCAATGTTGCACTTAAAATTATGAAATAACAGCACATAATGTAGGAATTCATCTATAGAAGATTCCTACATAATTTGTTGTTATTTTTGACCGACGAACCCCGAACGGAGAAGGTATACAATTCGACTGTTTGCTTTTTTTTTGGTTCGTGCGCGCCTTTTTTACGCCAAAAATCTTCAATCTAACTGCAAATGCACAACTTTAAAAGTACCAGAACCAATAGAATTAGATAATATTATTTTGTATTTTTCAGTGCACCAACTAATAACGTCGGTCCAATTTTTTGTAAAAAATATCTATATACTTTCAAGTTCAACTCGGTCCTTGTTTTAAGATATTTATTTCACTATATCTGCAGATCGTGGTAAATAACTCACATATAAGTTATTTTTAAGCTTTTCAACAATAAACTCCCCACTCAAATATCTTTATTTTCTTAATAATTATGCAAGAAAGAAAGTTTTAAAAGTTATGCTGTTATTATTGTAGAACATAAAAAAGTGATACATATATGTAGGTATTTGGTATTTTTAAGAAAATACAACTGCTCTTCAGGTTAAAAAAACAATAAAGACAATAAACAACACCAGTGTAATTTGCATGAAAGTAATACGAAAGTTGTGTGAGGGGGGACATCTGATTTTATTTTCTGTTCAAGTAACCAGTTGCATTACGTCACAAGTGAGTTGGTATGCTGGAAATTAAATTTTCAATTGGTTAAATCTGAATAGATTAGAATCAGCTGATAACCTGTCATATTTGGTTATTATATCTTCTGTCACATTCATCCTTCAAAATATTTCAGGTTAGTAAAAAAATAATATCACAAACTTGTATTATGATATGTTTGATATCAACTTCATAAACAGAAAAGAAACATAACATACCAGATAACTAATTAAAACTGTATTTGTAATTCATTTTTGAAAATTTTCAATCAAAATTTGAATGAATTCTTTGAACTTTATCAAACTTAGTGTTACCGAATAGTCATAGAAAATTTTCTAGGTAGACGCGTTGCTCATTCAAAGAAACTTTTTTTTATATAAAAAAATCATTTGTTATGCGGTAGTCATTTAAAAAAAACAATTTTAGAAAATTAGAATCATGACATCAGAAAATAAACAGTGTATACACAGTACAATATGTATATTATAGCTCCACATGGTATAAGCTTGGATGGTGAAAAGCCGGAACAAACGATACAGCAAAGACAGAATCCATCATTCTCATCAAATCTCCTTTAGGGTTCAACCCACCGTAAACAGCTCAACACGCAAAAATGTGTGTGGTCATCTTGTATAGATAGGGAGAAGGGACGGACATGTGTGTGTATGTGGGTGACCAGTGACCAGCCATCGACTTGTCATCTATTTAATCCCTTTTCCTCTATTTATGTCGGCTGAGATATGTCACATTGATGGCATATAATGAAGTTATCTTCAATATTCTTGTGGTTAGTGTCGTCATTCGTTGGCAATTTTCAATATCGGTTATACCGTATAATATGTAGGTATGTATCAGTGCGTTTCAATGAAAACTATCCACCCTAAATAACTTTTGATAAATAAATTTTCACGAAAAACGCAAAAACACACCAAATAACATTCCTAGGGGGACATTTTTTGCATATTTAAACTTGGTTTAACTTTCATCTCCCAACACCTAGGTCATCCCCCTCCATTTTTTTAAATTGAACACCCAATATTTTTTGCGATTTTGGATCGATCCTCATCAAACAGATTTCAAAAATGTATAATACTCAGGGTCCAAAGTAAATAGTCTATGAGCTACAGATGAATTTTAAAATGGATGTTTCACAATTGGGTGGGTTGACATAACAAATTATGAATAGTTAATTACTGTATTGACTAAAGTCACTATATCTCTCAAAGTACCGCAATTGGTAAGCACCATGTACTAGAGAGAGAGGACAAAGTTTGCCCCCAAAATGGCGAATTTTTGACACGAGACAAACATCACCGCGCAGAGATTTGTGTAGTTGTTGCAGAGAACAGACGTCTCTGTTCGCTTACACTACAGTTGTTGTCATGTTCTGGTAATTTAAGGCAGAGACAACCATTTTGAAGATTCTAATTCTTCTTCCCGCCACCTTTTGCCCCCAATATGGCGGCTTAATTGCAGTATTTGGAGAGATACAGTCACTTTAGTATTGACAGTTAACTGAATTAGTTTGACGTTTTTGTTTTGTTTATAAAGCGAAATTACTGACAGTTCTCCTTTCAACTAATAACTCTCGCTGTTGCAATAATAAATTACTAAAATGGTGTAAAGTATACAAGAAATAATTGTAAGTCTATACTATAAAATTGATAATTACTCAAGAGCTGCAGCTAGGCGTTTTAACACTACTCAACCCAAAAAAAACGCAACACATAAGTACGTAATTGATTTGATGCGCAAATTTATGGACACAGGATCAATTTCCAACAAAACACACAAGCCAGAGAGAGTGGTTAACAAGAAGCAATGGAAGTGACCGTTCTAGGACAAATCGCATTAGGAGACCAGCAGTCGCTGTCACAAATGCCTGATGAAATAGGTGTTCCACGTTCTAGTGTCTCTCGAATTTTACATAAACACAAATTCCATCCTTACAAAATTAAATTAGTACAAGAATTGCATGAGGATGACTTTGACCATCGTCTTCAGTTTTCTGAGTTAATGAGTGAAAGGCTTATTGAAAATCCAGATATACTCTCTAACATTTGCTTTTCCGGTGAATGTACATATTTCCTAAATGGTTTAGTGAACAGACACAACATCAGATATTGGGCCAAGATTGACCCACATATTATCCGTGAATTTCGCATTCAAACACCTCAGTCGTTGAATGTTCTTCCTTGATCGGATTTTAAATGGCGAGTTTTATCTAGAATTACTTAGAGGAGCAGTTGATCCAGAAATAACTCGAATAATAGAACAAGACGGTACTCTATCAGAAGATTTACTTGTGTTTCAAGTAGTTTCAACAAGATGGAACACCTCCACATTATGCTTTACCTGTAAGGCAGTTTTTGGATCAAGCATTTCCCGGTCGCTGCATAGGAAGAAGAGGTCCGATGATGGAGTGGCCACCTAGGTCACCCGATCTAACCCCGTTAGACTTTTTCTTGTGGGGGTATATCAAAACAAAAGTTTATGCCACCCAACCAGATTTGAAAGATGATTTGCGAAAAAGAATTATTCAGGAACGTAGAAAATTAACTCCAGACGTGTTGCGCAATGTTAGAGAGGCATTTGAGAGGATACTTTATCACTGCATGGAGTCCGCTGGAGGTCAATTTGAATAACTAATAAAATAGACTAAATCTAAACTTGTAATGGAACTGTTCATCCGTTAAAATAAAGTATCAATTACGTTTGCTATTGCAACCCATCCTTGTGAAACATCCATTTTAAAATTCAATTTGTAGCTCATACACTATTTAATTTGGACCCTAAGTATTACACATTTTTGAAATCTGTTTGATCAGGAGAATTCAAAATTGCAAAAAAATATTGGGTGTTCCATTTAAAAAATGGAGGGGGATGACCTAGGTGGTGGGGGATGATAGTTACACCAAGTATAAATATGCAAAAAAATCTCCCCCTAGAAATGTTAATTGACGTGTTCTTGCGTTTTTCGCATTTATCAAAAGTTATTTAGGGTGGATAGTTTTCATTGAAACGCACTGTATATAATATTCAGTAGGTACTGTGAGTATGAGTTGCATACTTATATTAGGTATGTGAAAAATATAAAAAGTACCTAATTTTTCTATATTCCATATTTATATATCTAAAATCGGGTCCTTCTCATATAATGGTTAAAAATAATATCAATTACATATTGAGGAAAATAAATCTGAAGTTCATCTTCACAACTTATTAAAAAGAACTTTAGGGGTTGAGACATGTTTCAAGGACAAGGATTATTTGGAGAGAGATAAAAATTAAAACAAAAAACATCACCAAATCCCGAATATTAAAACATTAATTCCAATAAAATACAAATAAATAAACCATTCTAAAACTACAAATGGAAATAAAAGAAAAAACTGCCCTCACATGAAGGGAAAAATTATAAAACTATTACATTTGAGGGAAGTTTTTTCTTTCCTTTCCATTTTTAATTTTAGAATGTTTTATATATTTGGATTTTTATTAGAATTAATGTTTTAATTTTCTGGATTTGGTGATGTTTATTTTTTAACTTTTAACCCATACGGTCTAGAGACTTGAAATTTCGAATTAGAACTTAGATCGCAGACATCTCGACGCCTGTTAAGCTCCAAGTATTACCCAATATTTATTAATTATAATTATCTCATTCAAGCAAGATCACTTGTTCTTCGACATGGAAGAACAATGTCGGAAAATGGGATTCGTCACTGGAATAACGCACGAGCATGGAGCGTATATATACGTCTCTGGTATATAGGTCCTCTCTGGCAGATCGGTATATATTACTCTATGGTTATGTTTGTTGTGGTAGACAAACAGTAATTTGTAATGGAATTGCTGTTGCTGGCAAACAGATATACAGTATAATTCAAATCGAGAGAAGGAGAACAATAGTAGGTACTCATCGGTACGGTTCAAATCTTAGATGCCTAATAAAAACTATTTTTATTTATTTTTTTCCAAAAATACCACTTGTTTTATGTCTCAAGTACCTACTCCAATTTTGGATTTTAAAATTAAAGCTACCGCATTGTTGATGAAGAACAGAATGACAATATATCTATTTTCCGACAAGCGAACTAATAATTTTCTTCAAAAGCCTTAACATACTTGTGTTACATTCTGTGTCGCATGTTCTTTGTTTAGTAAAGATGTGGGCAGTTGTTAAAATTCCAGTATCTTGGTCGAGAATGTCGTCTGCCGTAAACTTAGATCCTGAATCTTTTTAAAATTATGTTGTATTCATTCTAGAAAAAAAAACAATTTGGACTTCTTTATTGACATTTCTATATGAAATTAAATTTTCATCTCCCCACCATGGCTCATTACCCCACATTGCATAAATACCCAACTAGTTTCCATGAATAAGAAAGACAGCAATTCTTAAATTATCTCAAATAGCTACCAAACCATTGTGTCGCAATATCCATCAATTCAACAAGTATTCGGCGATGCATCGAAATCAAATGGACGAGTAGTGTGTGCAACTTCCAGAAGCCTCTACTATTCTAACATGGGAACTTTTCGCAATCTACAAGGCACTCTGCTACACAAAAACAGCACATACAGAATTTATGATTCTAACAGACTCCTTAAACTCTTTGCATATTATAACCCAAGCATATCCACCATCCTTTTGAAATGTGAAGACGGGAAGGAGCTGAAATCAATCACCCAAACCGAAAACAATAATTTTTCTCTGGGTCCTCTCACACACTGGCATAGAAGGAAACAACCTAGCTGACAAATATGCCAAAGAAGCTTTGGAAGATCCAGCCCTATCTCCCATCATAAGAATCCTAGCAGCAGATTTGAAATTATTCTTCCATTCCTAAACAGTCAAGGAATACAATCAAATCTGGCAAATAGAAACATCAGACTAAGAGAACTAAGAGAAATAAAACCAACCTTCCAGCCATGGTCAAGAAAACAAACCAGCCGTTTTCAAGAAGTCATCATTACCCGACTCCGTCTGGAGTCTAGGGCATACGCGCATCACACAAGAACACTTAATAACAAGATCCCAACCTCCACAATGTTATGTATGTGAAGTGCCACTAACCATCAAACATGTTTTAATGGATTGTCCGCGTTTTGAATATGAAAGAACAGATTACAAAATTCTCAGAAACTTAATAGACATACTAAGTAACTGCAGCATACAGTCTATAATCCAATTCTTAAAGACTGCAAATGTTTTCCATGGAATATAATTACCGCTTAAGTTGCCCATTCTAAACAAACATCCCATCCCCGCTAATAGTCTATCGGCTGATGCGGTATTTGTGAAAAAAAAACTTTCATCATATACCAGTCAAAAAGTGATTATTATATCATTCAATACAAAACTAGAATGCAATCGCTCAACAATTTATCAAATTGTTAAAAACAGTGCAATGAAATGCTACTATTCTTTTTCATGCCTATAAAACCATTTTTATCATCCCAGAAATGTTTGTATGTACAAACAAAACGAGTGCTCTGGTACCTACTCGTAAATATGCTGATATATAAGCACCAGAATATGCAAAAACGCGCGTATACAACAACTAGTCTGATATTTCACTCTTCTTATGCACATACATATCAGATTCCATAGTCGACGTTGGAAAAAGCCGGCTTTTTCCTCTTCTCTCAAATGTCCGTTCCGTTTTTTCCTATTCCCTTTGAGGCTTGTTTTTATTCACAGGAAACACGTCCAGGCTTGAATTTGATCTATCGACATAACGAAGTAACAAAAGCACCTCGTCAATTATTCACTACATTACCGCTTCGGAGAGAAAAATAAAAAATCCCGACGTCCTATAGCCACCGGAAAGGTAAATTTATCAAAATTCATTGAATTGAAATTTGTACAACCTTTTCATTGGTATACCTACATCTCATTATATGCCGATTGCCCATTTTTAACCGCATGTGTCATAGCCTTGCGGTTAGTGTGTAAGAGATTGTTGTTTTGACTGTGGAATATAAAGCAGATAGAGTTCGCGTTCCGCTTCAAGGCTGAAAATTTTTTTCCGTCTATTTCTTATCAATAAATATACTATATATTTTTTTGAATCAGGGTCTATATTAAGATCTCTAGAAAATGTACAATTACATCAAATTTATATTGAGTGTTCATGTTTTACCAATATTTCTTATTAATTTTTTTTGTGCATTTTATGAAAAATTCTTCGGACAAAAGTTGTAGTTAATGATTACATCTATAACTCAAAATTATTTTTAATGATATTTACACTACGGTCCTTTTTTGATATTTTTTTAAATGTTTGAACGTTCGCCATTTTGAAACTACTTACCCGATAATGCCCAAGATATTTAAGAGATTGATTTTTGTAGCAAATTTGAAGTTGATACCTCCAAAACTGCGACCTCTATCGTGTTAACAAATTTCGTAATATCCCATATATATATATCAGAAAAATTTCTGATTGATGGCTATGAAATCTTTCCTGTTTGTGGTTAATTTTATCTAAATTCACGAATTTTGCCCCGACGAAGAGAATAAACATTCTCGAAAGCTTGGCATAATCCAAAGAATTTTATTTATTAAATGACTGCATCCCCAACAAAAATCTATTTTATCAAATAATAAACCAGTTAAGAATTCAGAATCAAAATATACATATATAGGTATATGGGATATTACATAATTTGTTAACACGATAGAGATCGCAATTTTGGAGGTATCAACTTCAAATTTGCTGCAAAAATTGGGCATTATCGGGTTAGTAGTTTCAAACTGGCGACCGTTCAAACATTTAAAAATTTATTAAAAAAGGGCCGTAGTGTATAATAATTTCAAGTTATAGATATAATTAGTACCTACAACTTTTGTTCGAAGCAATTTTTGACAAAATGCACAGAAAAAAAATTAATAAAGAAAAAATAAGAAATATTGGTAAATCACGATCACTCAATATAAATTTGATGTAATTGTACATTTTCTGAAGATCTTAATACAGACCCTGATTAAAAAATATATGTAAGTATTAGTATATTTATTGACTAGAAATAGACGGAAAAAAATTTTCAGCCTTGAAGCTGAACGCGAACTCTATCTACTTTATATTCAACAGCTAAAACAACAACCGCATGGCTATGATACATGCGGTTAAAAATGGGCAATTGGCATGTAATGACATGTAGATATACCAATGAAAATGTTCAAATTATAATTTGAATGAAATTTACCGTTTCGATAGCTATAGGCCGTTGGGATTTTTATTAAACTGAAGTTAGTTACCTTTTCCATGCTTCAGTCCGAAAATATTGAACATCTTTATATTTATAGATGATTTATCTTTACAAAATATAGGCACCTAGTGATAAGGTCAAATAAATCTTTTTTTTTCCTAGTCGTTTCTTGGAGATCCGTACCTGAAACATGTATGGTGTTACAAATGCCCGTCGAATCTCTTCAATTAAATTACCTTTTCCAGGGACATGTGGTAGATTCTCTAATATTTCTTATTATAAGACAGTGTCAAAATGGAGAGCTCGAGAAATGTTGGATCTAGCGGAAACGTTCACGGTTAAGCGAATTCTTGTGAGAAGAAGCTTCTGGAAATTTGTAAATATTTATAAGTTTAGGACAATGCACCACCATCCAGAAAATTGGATGCGTTCCTTTTTCGGGTAGAGAATGTTTTAGAGAAGAAAATGAAATGGGTTGAACTTATCGATAGAAATATGGACGCTGTCAAGGGATAGTTTTTATGTAGGACTCCATTATCAAATCATTTCTTAGGGAACTGCTCCTTTATACCGAATACTTGTCATCAGGGGAAACCACCCCGAATATTTGTCCGGTACAATAGGAATACTAAGATTTAATAACAAACGTATTTATTGCAAATAGATTAGTAACAAAAGACAAAGTCCAGCACAAGGGTACCCTAATTAACCACCCTATAATTATATGGAGCGATCAAAAAAACATTCGCAGTAGGAATTTGAAATGGAATGGAATGGAATGCAGCCAACATTTGGTACGTTCAAACACTTCGAACGATTACAATGGTCTACAGAAATAATAAATATATTTTTATGTTGATACTTTGTCTAGGTTAGTAAATATAGCTTCTAAAAAGGGAATTACACCACGTAAATAGTGCCGATAATAGTATTTTTATACGTTTCATTAGCTGTACTGGTTAGTTTCGCATCCTACTCTTCCTATCAGTCTTGTCATTTGCCAGTTGCCTGACAGCAGTGACAGCCTGAAATGAATAATGAAATGACCAATACGTATTACTTGAATTTAGTAAAGACACGCTCCCCATTTCAAATACCTACTGCGAATGGATAATCCCTCGATATAATATCTATGATTATAATATGCTAAACAGGCTAATTCGTGCTGGCGATGTTTGCATTAACAAGTTACTTGTTGTTATTAATGTTTAATTTAGTCAATTTCAAACACTACATCATCTAAGTTTAAATTTAGTAGGTAACTAATTATTATAAATTATTTTTCTACAATATATACCATTTAAATAAAATTGAAATATGAAATTGATGACCTCATAAATTTTAAATACAAATTAAAAGAATATGCATAACTTCCTATTTGATAACAAAGCATTAATGTTAATAAGGCAATTTCAGTTGAAATCTTCCCAATCAATAAATTTGAGCCTCAATCATTTTGATCACCAACTATTTATTGTCAGAGCTGCTTTTCATCGTGGTATGTAAAGTTGAGGTTAGATTCGTTGACTACTTCATCTCCCTGTTCTGAGGACAGTTTTGATATTGGCTTGTCAGAATTCAACTTTTTCTTGATGATATGGAAGAAAACTACATAAATGTTTTTTTTTTTCAGAGAGAACCATGGCTTCATTATACCAGATGCACAGAACGGGACCTCATGTAAAGAAAAGAAACCCACGCAGGTCACTCGATGGTAACCCATTCATGAAGGGAGTAGTACTTAAGACGCTCATCAAAAAACCCAAGAAACCAAACTCGGCAAATCGAAAATGTGTTCTTGTCCGGCTGTCCAATGGAAAAGAAATGGTAGCCTACATCCCAGGAATCGGACACAATTTACAGGTTGGCTTTGATCATAGTTGTTTTAAATAAAACTACACACTTTCCCCTATGAGCTATTTTGTCTATTTTTTTTTTAGGAACACAATATTGTGCTGTGCAGAGTTGGAAGAGTTCAAGATTGTCCTGGTGTCAAACTTAAATGCGTCAGGGGTAAATACGATTTGGGACATGTGATTGTTAATAGGAAATAATTTTAAATTCACATTGAATTCGTGAAAATAAAGTGTGGTGTTTGTTAAAGTTTGTTTTAATTGTTGTTTATGGTCCATGGTCCGTTAGCATTATCTAGCAAGTAATTGATGAAATTAAAGTTTCAAAGTTCAACATCATCTACGTTTCTTTAAAGATTACCAAATCTTAATCTATACAACTAGTCTGAAAAAATAATAATGATAATCACGTTTTATTAATACATTCAACGGTAAATTAAATGTTGATTGATTTATTGATTGAACATTTATTTTCCTCAGAGACAATAAATTTACAATTGTATTAGGAATAGTGAGAGAAACAAAAAGTTAAATCTAAAGAACCTAAATCTATAACAAACTTGTAAACACGAGCATAATTAACATTTCAAACAGCTGATAAATATTAAGTTAAACTTATATCTCTGTCAGTGATAGTGTAATAAGTAATAAGGATTTTCTTAATATCAAAGTAATTTAAAGTTAATTTTTTATGACAGTCGGCAACAAATTATAAATGCGTAGACCTGCAAAATGTGGTGCTTTATAAGCAATGCTTATTCTTATTCTTATTTTTTTCGCTAGTATTAACTAGTTGGTAATCATCAAATTGTGTAAACAAATGCAATTTTTTATGAACATTAATACAAATTTCAAAAATGCGTAGACTGTATAGAGTTAAAATCTTAAACTAAGAGAAATATTGAGAACAAGATACACTTTTTTTAATCCCCGCAATACTTCTTATCACCCTTTTTTGAGCCGAAAATACATCATCAACGTTGGCCGACCAACCCCAAAAACAAATACCATATCTTAAGCGTGACTTAATTTCTGCATAGTACACCATAATCAGTTGATTAGTTTTTAATTTGTATATTAATTTTAATAACATAATATAGCATACGGAGTATAATTTTGAGTCTAACATTTCACAGTGGTACTTCCAATTTAAATTTTTGTCAATATATATACGCAAAAATTTCGTTTAATCGACTTGTTGAAAAATTCTATCATTTAGAGTAATATTTTGAGAATCTAACTGTTTTTGAAACTGAATTAGCACTGTTTTTCCCATATCAAAATACAAAGAATGGTCATGAAACCAACTTTCAAGATTCAATAGAGCCGTTGAACAGTTGATCACCGTTAAGCCTTGTGTTTTTCCTCAGATGAAAACTGCTTTATCATCTGCGTATTTGTTAAAAAACATTAGATACTGCTGAATCCACATTGTTGACATAAAGAACCCAAAACAGAACCTTGTGGAACGCCCATAACAACGTTCCTAACTTTAGAACAAACATGACTAAGATTTCCTCTCTCCAAGTTAATAAGATCTACGTACTGGCTACGACCGGTCAAAAAAGATCTCGCCCAATTAAGTGATGTTCCCAAAACTCCCACATTTTCAAGCATGGAAAGTAGGAAGTTATGGTTAACGCAGTCAAATGCCCTGCTTAAATCGCAGAAGATTCCGACAGTACGATCACCCGCGTCCAGGCCATTGACTACATGATCAAAAAGGGCATGCATTGCATTGGTTGATTTACCGGAGTTGGCGTTATAATTTCATGATTTTCAAAAAAGCTCAATAGCCTCTTCAAAGAACAATGTTCAAATATTTTACAACGTAACTGATCTATAATTTTCTATATTTTGTTTATCATTATTTTTATGAATAGGAATTATTTTGCCCAATTTTAATCTACTCTGAAAATGACCCTGACAAAATGATAACTTCACCAAAATCCTTCTATGGAATCATCATGAAGTGAACGTTTACATATAGAATTTAATTTTTGTTTTGAAATATTTCCAAAACTGATGACAGAAAGTCTGCGATCCGAGAAAGCTTCTTTGTACATAAGGTGTATTATTACATAGTTCAATGTAGAAAAGAGAGGCCTACAAGTTTCACTTAAATTGATTTCACTATTTCGGAACTATCAAGGAATAGCCTTCTTTAGGGTGTAACTTGATAGGACGGAAAAGAAAGGACGAACAAATAATGTTATGGAAGATTCCAGTCTTAAATTTTTTCACACTAAGCGCCATTTAAATATCTCCCAATAGTTCTGGGAGCCTTGTACTACACTTTTTCTTGAAATAAAAAATGACAAAGAATATCAAATTGATTTACATGGTAGGTATATAAACAGACCCAATAACGTAAAAATTACAGATTCGTTCTTTAAAGCATCAACCTTGTAATTTCTACATTAAGACCAAAAAGAAATAAAGAATGGTTCCGCTGAATTCTTCTGAAGAAACGAAAGAGAACGCGTAATTTTTAATTTTTCCTTGTTATTGTCCGACTTCATAGAAATAAGGATATACCTACATACATTTCGTTTGTTAATTCGATATTCTTGTTGACTATTATTTCTTCATTTGAAGGAGATATGTGAAAAGATGATCTCATTGAAAATAGAATATCTTTTTCCCCTACCAAACTGGAGTGGGGCATGTCATTTAATTGAAATGAAAAAATACTCAATGGGCAACACGGAAATGTGATTCAATTAGCTTTTAAGTTGACAAAAAAACAATATCCCTTAATACATTGTAAATACATTTTCATTCAATCAATTTTTTTTAAATGGCAATAATTCTTAAAATATTATATGATTATCTTTAATCAATCTGGAGCTTTCACATCAATGGATGATTTTCTCTTTGATTTATATCTACTGCGGCGAAGTCGGTTCATCTTTGCATATTTATTTCATCTACTATTTTGTAATATTCAATAACCGTTCACAATAAAACCTCATGGGACACACCAAGAAGACAAGCATATCGAATATTCGCAACGTCATCTCATTCAAAACTACCAGTAACCGCAAGACATAATAATTGTTAGACGGCACGACGGTAGCTCATTTGTAAAGTAACAAATTGCACCCTGGCCACCAACTTATCTTTTTGAAATGAAATATTCTTTTTATTATCACTAATGCACCATACTCTCCTACCCATTTCCCGAAATATACCGTTCATCACATACATAATATACACAATAAGTTCCAAAATTACGGGAACCGAAATTTTGCAAAAATCACACACACCGTCAACAATAACCCTTTGGGTGGCAGATGTTTCTTGCTTGTATATAGGTCAAAAGCATTACTAGGACTTATATTTGCAATAGGGATTAAAATATGGTCAAATATGTATATATGTGTACAGTTATCGCTCGACAGAGACATCCATCATAATCGGGACAATGGAGACGCAAGTGGAGGCTAGTTTGTGCCGTTTTACGTGTCCGAAACCCTTTTGTGCCTTCTATAATGCGGATATTTGCCCAAGGCTGGCAATGTAAATGACAAGTGACACGTAGGTATACAGCGGGAGGACGAACCGAACGGTATAGGCACCACGCGAGTGCTTCTTCTCCTTTGTGTGTCGGATTACATCCATCTTCCGTAACAATTTGATTGAGACGTTAGCCTTACAATTGTTGCACCAAATAAAGTTATGAAGAGTTTTGAATTACTTATTATGATTTCTTATTCAGTTTGTGTCAAGTGCACTTATATTTATATCTTCGTGTGTTGAGTAATGTACTCAGTGTTTGCCCGGAAGCTTGTTATATTTGATTACATAATATGAATTACAAACTTAGTATCATCGCATAAATCAAATAAAATATAATTAAAGATATTATATAGGTAGGTATTGTAAAAAATTATATAGATTTGGAAATTGGCGCTAACAATACCATAACTGACAGTAACTCAACTTCAAAATCATGCAGGCGTATGCATAACTCATTTCGATACTAGTTTAGTTTTTGACCAACGAACCTCGAACGGAGGAGGTATACAATTCGACTGTCTGCTTTTTTCTCGCTTTGTATGTTGTAAACGTAATCCGATTTTCATAATTTTTGATTAATTTGAAAGAGAAACTTGAGAAATGGTCCCATATTCGTAAAAACTCAAATACGAAATCTCCTTCGCTCCGAAAACCGCAGCCAAAGGGAATGTAGGGAGCAAATTTTCTCGAAAATCGAAAATTCGAGATGCCAGAAATAAAGGTAGGACAATATCCGGAAACGTTTAAATTGAACATTTTCTCAAAAGAGTTACGTAAATATGTGTATTCTTTCGAAAATTGAGAATCTGTGGGTACTACATGAAAGACATAGTTATTTGTAGCAATATTTATAATTAGCATTTTTTCCTTAGAGCTATAACCTCTACAAGCAAAGAATATACGTGGGTAATAGGATAAGTACTATCTTCATTGGTATTAGTGAACGTTCAACGATTTTTTCGTGACTAATTTTACACTCAAAAGTGTGAAATAAATATTTTTTACAAAAAACTGGACCGACGTTATTAGTTAGTGCACTGAAAAGTATAAAATAATATTAATTCTATAGGGGGTTGGTACTTGTGAAGTTGGTGCCAAAAGTTATCAATCTACCTGCAACTGCACAACTTCAAAAATAACAGCACCAATAGAATTAATAATATTTTATATTTTTCAGTGCACCAACTAATACCGTCGGTCCAAATTTTTGTAAAAATATTTTTTGTTAGTTATTGCGGTATCGATAATGATACGTGCCAGTTCAAGTATCAAAGTAAGATTTGTTTATGAATATCTATGATGGTATCTACAGTTACATTTTGTTTGATTCAGGATAAGCATGTAGGTTATGCTAGTACTGATCGAATAAAGATTACTTTATATTTTGCAGTAATTATAAAGTCTTATTTAAAAAAAAACATCAAATCGCTGAACGTGCAAAATCCTCCATAATTTATACAAACAATATGCTTATTTGATATACTTAGATACCGTGTGTATAAAAGTATAACGTAACTTGCTTATACATTTCAAAATTTTCAAAAAAAGGGTTTGAGGCAAAAAAGTCTTACGAAATAAATCAAGTTGTCAGTGTGAATAATTTAAAAATATACAGGGTGAACAATTACTGTAAAATAATTCTAAAATATCCTACTTTTTGATCGACGAACCCCAAACGGAGGAGGTATACAATTCGACTGTGTGCTTTTTTTTGGTTTGTGCGCGCCTTTCATATAGTAATCGTACTCCGATTTTGATGATTTTTGATTCATTTGAAAGAGGAGGCTTGAGAAATGGTCCCATATTCATAAAAACGGGAATACGACGTCTCGTTCCTTCCGAAAACCGCTCCCGAAGGGGGTGGATGGGGCAAATTTTCTCGAAAATAGAAAATCTTCAGTGGTATAATTAAAGATAGGACAATATCCGAAAACGTTTAATTTCAAAATTGTTTCATAGGAGTAACGGTTTTCGAGATAAGGGCATTTTAAATTCTCAGATATACCTATTCTCGCTATGTGGAGAGGGTGATTTCTGTCGAAAATTGAAAATCTGTTTGCAGTACATGAAAGACATAATTATTTGTAGCAACATTTATAAGGAACATTTTATCCTTAGAGTTATTGTTTTCGAGTTAAATCGATGTTAAAATGGTAACAACTAAAATGCTTAAGTGTATTTCCGCAGCGATGTTTTGAGATCTCAATAATAACCACTACAAGCAAACAATATACTTGGGTAATAGGATAAGTACTATCTTCATTGGTATTAGTGAATGTTTAACGATTTTCGTGACTAATGTTACACTTAAAAGTGTGAAATAAATATTTTTTACAAAAATATTGGACCGACGTTATCAGTTAGTGCACTGAAAAGTATAAAATAATATTAATTCTATTGGGGTTGGTACTTGTGAAGTTGGTGCCAAAAGTTATCAATCTACCTGCAACTGCACAACTTCAAAAGTAACAGCACCAGTAGAATTAATAATATTTTATACTTTTCAGTGCACTAACTGATAACATCGGTCCAATTTTTTGTAAAAAATATTTATTTCACACTTTTGTATATTGTATCTTGTATACATACTTTTTACATTTTCTCGTACTCTATTAAATTAAGAAAGGCACCATCACTGAAATACAGACCGATAAGTCTGTCGACGCACCTATTTAAATTATTCACCAAACTGGCTTACTAACTTGACCTGTATCAGCCAAGGGAATGCTTCGTTTCGGAGTCAAAGGGTGTTGAAATTGATTTTTTTGTTCGCTTTTTAAAAATAAATTTTGCAAAAAAGTTATTTTCACGAAATTTGGCACCCAGGGTTTTTTGTATCAATTTTCATGTAACATTGAGAGGGCGCTGCGTGTTCTGTCATTATTTATTTCAAATTACAAACATTTTTTTAAAATCAATTTGTTGTTGTATCTTAAACGAGATGCAACAACAAATTGATTTATTATTGTCACCCGTCAATTGCTTCGCCAACAAAGTTAGCATCTTCAGGGGTAAACCTGTTACTAACAGAAATCTAGAATATTTACCTTAATATATAGTAGTAAAATATAATTACATCAATCTTTATATTAATAGCAAAGTAATTAATATGGTACAAGTTAATCATTAAAAACTCATTAAACAAATGACATAGAATTTACCCTAATTGTAATACATTTCTTCCTTAAAGTAATTAACCTAATCCTGTTGCAAAAAAGGAAAAAGTGGACTATTTGTAATGGGATCCTCATCGTTGTTGATAACATTTTTCCTCTTTGAAATCTCAATACTTACGTATATATCTAGTAAACCACGCCTCCGGACTTGTTTAAGGACACGTAGGTTCTCTTGTGGTTGTTGTCGTGGATATGTGAAGCCATTGACGATTTCTCATAGCTGCCGAATTTTAAATATGTTCTTTAAATCTGGTTAATAATCGATCGCCTTATTTGACCCACATAACCACGACCAAAATCATTACAACGAATATAAATCCTCGACTTGTCAAGTACATCAACTCTATCTTTTGGGTTACCAAGAATCTCCTTCAATTTAGAATCTTATTGGTACATAGTCTCTCCAGTAAAATTCGGCCGCTATGAGAAATCTTCAGTGGCTTCACATATCCACGACAAGAACCACAAACATAGAGAACCTACGTCTCCTTAAACAAGTCTCGAGGCAAAGGGTGTTTCTAATCTTTGCTCGAGGCGTGGTTTACTAGATATATACGAAAGTATATATGCAACAGGATTAAGTTAATTACTTTAAGAAACAAATGTATTCAATTAGGGTTAATTATATGTCATTAGTTTATTGAGTTTTTGATGATTAAGTTGTACGATATTAATTATTTTGTTATTAATACAAAGATTGATGTAATTATATTTTACTACAATATATTAAGGTAAATATTGTAGATTTCTGTTAGTAACAGGTTTACCACTGAAGAGGCGAAACAATTGTCGGGTGACAATAATGAATTTGTTGGTATCTTGTGGTATTTCTCTGCTTTTATATTGTTGTATCTATGCCAACGGTTCCAAATCCCAAACATTATGAAACGTTAAATTTAATATTTCATACAGTTTTCAAACTATTAAACGACCACTTAAGAAATTACACAGATATTTAAAAATATAGTAGGAACCTACTTCAAGAACAGTACCTTATGTTATGTTCTTGACCTACCTATAAATATTGAGTTGAGAGCATTATCTCATTTAACCCTCATTTTCCGTACTCGTTAGTTAATTTTCTTCACATACCTAATAAGACTATTTCTTGCATTATACTTCATTCGTTAAAAAGGCTCAACGGCCAAATGGCAAACTGCAGAATTGTGATGTCTTCCTATTCAACTCATTCATATTTTTGAAAGTTTCAGAAAACGCAATTCTTCTTGGTTGACAAATCCGATTTGGGCACAACTGGTGTAGAAAAGTGCGGGATTAAAGGCGATTTTCTATTCATAAACTCATGGACAATCATATGAGGATTAAAATTCACAATCAATAGTTGAAGTATTGTTCTGACCTCAAGTAACGGTAGGTGCTCTTTATTGTAGGTTTGGACAAATCTTGTTTTTACAAACAAATTGACAGGTTATTTCCGGTGAATATGAAGTGTGTCTCATTGTGTTGTAATACCATTTCAAGGCAGTACTAAGATGGAATAGAAAAAAAAAGAAAAATAAATTCATTGAAAAATGTAGTCGTGTCTGAACCCCATGACGCCTGTGGATCTTATGAAGAATAAATGGGTTTACAAAACCTTCTATCCTAAAGCGTACTGTAAAAAACATTATATTTAATGAATCATTGATCATTGGCCCCACATTTCTACATGATGGATTAAGAGCATTGTTACAAATTATAATGTAATCTAACCAATCTATATGTAGATTCGGAATAAAAAATGTTAATCAATTGGAATAATAAGCAGCCAGTTGTTTTGAAGAATATATTTATTACCTTTATCAGCATGAGAAATTTTCCGAGGAATGTTTTTGATAGCAAGAAAACACCACAAGAAAGCTTACTGCTTTCTATTTCGAAAATGACTTTCATTCAATTTGTTAAACTTGCGCTTCTCGTAAACTATGGAAGTGAAGCTGTAATTAAAATATATCTCAATGCTCGCTGTAATGCTACGGTTGAAATCCAGTTTAACGTATAGCATCATACTCCATTAGAGCATCAATATTAAAAATGTTTCACTTTTCCACATATGATTAACAAAGATCTGTTCTTATAAGAAAATACAGATATCTCTCAACTTTAATTCAAGGTGTAAGCAACTTTATAAAAACGAGTTTTCAGATAATTTTTTTAACGTGTAGGTAGGTAGGTATCCAAACAAAAACAAGAATCAGGAGTATTTATTATTGACCGACGAACCCCGAACGGAGGAGGTATACAATTCGACTGTCTGCTTTTTTTTTTTTTGGTTCGTGCGCGCCTTTTATATAGTAAACGAGCTCCGATTTTGATGATTTTGGATTCATTTGGAAGAAGGGGATTGAGAAATGGTCCCATATTCATAAAAACGCATATCCGAAATCTTCTTCCCTCCGAAAACCGCCCCCGAAGGGGTGGAGGGGGCGAATTTTCTCGAAAATCGAAAATCTGAGTTGATATAATTAAAGATAGGACAAGATCCGGAAACGTTCAAATTGAACATTTTTTCAAAAGTGTTACGGTTTTCGAGATAGACGCATGTTAAATATGTATTTTTGCTATGTAGAGAGGACAATTTCTTTCGAAAATTGAAAATTTTTCGATACTACATGAAAGATATAATTATTTGTAGCAACATTTATAATGAACATTTTTTCCTTAGAGTTACGGTTTTCGAGTTAAATCGGTGTTAACGTTGTAACAACTAAAATATTCAAGCGTATTTCCGCAGCGATGTTCTGAGATCTCAATAATAACAACTACAAGCAAGGAAAATACGTGGGTAATAGGATAAGTACTATCTTCATTGATATGGTATAGTGAACGTTTGACGATTTTCGGGACTAATGTTACACTCAAAAGTGTGAAATAAATATTTTTTGCAAAAAATTGGACCGACGTTATTAGTTGATGCACTGAAAAGTATAAAATAATATTACTTCTATTGGTGATGGTACTTGTGAAGTTGGTGCCAAAAGTTATCAATCTAACTGCAACTGCACAACTTCAAAAGTACTATCACCAATAGAAGTAATATTATTTCATACTTTTCAGTGCATCGAATAATAACGTCGGTCCAATTTTTTGTAAAAAATATTTTAGTAGTAGTAGTATTTATTGGCCACATAACATACAAAGTACAATAGGCAGGTCAAAATTTCACAGACAAATCATTAAAGATTAAAATTAAGAATAATATAGTTATAGATAAAATGAGAATATAACAAGTTCATAATATTTAAAAGGTTAAGAAAGCAGTTGGAATTGACTGCGTACAAATATAAATAATAGGCACAAAACAATCCTTAAAATTAAAACAATATAACTATAGCCAAAATGAAAATGACAAACTCATAATACATAAATATTTAAAAATATAGTTAAAATTGAGTGTAGGTTAAATTCAGTGCATTTGAAATTAGATATATACGTATATAAATAGATAAAAAATTCAGTGCTTAAATATCAATGTTAAAAAATTCTTCTAGTGAATAAAAGCAATTCTCTAGGAGATTCTTTTTTTGTAGCACTTTTAAAGGTGTCATATCTGCTAATTTCCTTTAAAAAGGTTGGAAGATTATTATAAAGAGATATACCAGTTGTAAAAAGTGGACTTTCTAAAAGTTGTTGTTTTATGAAGTGGTATGTCCAACATGTGACTTCTTGATGGGTAGTTATGATGACTTCCTAATACTTTGAAGTTAGAGAAGTTGCTTTTTACAAATGTTACACACTTTAAAATGTAAATAGAATGGAATGGTAAGATAGAGTGTTTTTTGAAGACAGCCCTTCAAGATTCTTTGTAATCTAGATCGAACATTAATCTAATTATTCTTTTCTGAGATGTAAAGACTCCCTTATATTCAATTGCCAACCCCCATGTAGCAATATTATTAGATATGTGGCTATATGCAAATGCATAATATAAGTTTACCAGCCTATTTTTGTCTAAAATTGGTTTCATTTGAAGAATTGCATAGTAAGCTTTGTTGAGCTGCTTACAAACAGCACTTATTTGGGACGAGAAGCTAAGGTCTGAGTTAAGCCATGTTCCAAGTAACTTAACGTCGTCACTTAATGTAAGGTTTTTACAGAAACTCTTTGGCACATATTTTTTCAAATGAAAATTTATGTAGACTGTCTTATCCGCATTCAGAATAAGGCGATTTTTATGGCACCATTTTTTAACTTCATTGAGAGCTCTCTCAACATGTCTCTGCAACTCTTCAAGTGTTTCTCCACATACGGTAACTGTTGTATCATCAGCAAACATTGTTACTTGTCCTGCGGTTATATGATTGGGAATGTCATTCACAAAAAGAAGAAAGATTAATGGTCCCAATACGGACCCTTGAGGAACACCGAGACAATTCGTGCACTCTTTGGAAAGTTGCTGATCTATCTTGGTGAGAATACTTCTTTGAGAAAGATAAGATTCAAACCACTTTAGAATGGTACCTCTTATGCCAAAACAGTTGAGTTTTTCTAATATGAAATTTATGTTTAGACAGTCAAAAGCTTTGAAAAAGTCAAACATAAGTGAAACAATATATTTTCCTTGATCTAAGGAAGTGTAAACATAGTTCAGTAAATGGTACATGGCCGATTCCGTTGATTTGTTTTTCCTAAAACCATGCTGGAAGGTGTTAGTAATTTAAAACGTTCTATAAAACTGATTACAATTTTGTATACGCAGCGCTCAAGAATCTTCGAAAATTCAGATAAAAGAGATATTTGACTGTAATTATCTATTGTTTGTTTGTCACCTTTTTTGTGAAGAGGAAACACTAGTGAAGTTTTTATTAAATTGGGAAATTCTCCTTCCACTAGAGATGAAATGATTAGGATCGTTAAAGGGGTGATAATATAGTTATGCATAATTTTTAGTAGCTTCGGTGCAATTTCATCCAATCCAGAGCATGTTTTACTTTTAAGTGATTGTATGATGCTCGATACCTCAGTGTCGGTTACGTAAGGGACAAATATGCTATTTGGAGAATAGCCACATACAGTACACGCATGTGAAGAGTTTTCACCGAAAAGTTCATCTGTTTTGTTTTTACACATACTTGAGAAGTAGACTGCAAATTTATCAGCTACTTCCTTTTTATTTGTTATCAGAATTTCATCACATTTTAGATTTATTGTTTCGTTATTTTTATTATTTCCGTTTAAATTTTCATTTATAATTTTCCAAGTTTCTTTGACTTTATTTGTAGCTGAACATATTCTATTACCTGTATGCTGACATGTTGCTTCAATTAGTCTTAGTCTATACTCACGTTTTTTTTTGTAAATATGCATTTTTTGTTTCATGACAGTTTAATACTGACATTAGCCAATGGAAGTAATGTAAATTATCTTTAATCTGTGCGAGCTCTGGCGTATACCATATATATATTCACTTCGGTCGGCTAACTTTACAGAGAAATGCCTCAAATATGAACAGACAACTATAGTCGAGGACGTGAAAAAGATAAAATATAGAGGGTGATCTAGTCAAATAAAATATCTTCAATTTATTTTGCAGTAAAGGTGCACGAATTATATTTTAAATTTAATTATTCTAATAACTTGATTTATTCATGAAACATTCATTTGAATCTTTGGTATATAGGAACCAAAATATAAGCAAGTTACTTTACTTTTTGTTTACGCTGTATATGTTTCTGCAATAATTTATTCATTTCCAAAAGTTCCCACGCTGATTTTTTTAAATGTCAATTGTAGAGCATTCCTCTCCATTTCTTCTTCAATTTTGCCATATAACATTTTTGCTCTTCCTATAAAAAAACTCCAGTTCACACCCGTTGAAGGTATTTTTGTTAGGTCCATGTCCTCAGCCCCCTACTTTCGGTCTCTCTTTTTATTATCAAAGTTTTGTGCCATAAATTAAAAGTTTTGTGCTTCAAACTCCAAGGAGTTATTGTACTATCAAAATGGTGGGGCGTGAAACACGCCAACCCCCACCCACCTACAGTTTCTACATTCTTTCCAATAGTTTATGCTTAAGAAATCTCTCTTCCAATTCTAATTCAATATGAAGGGACTGAAACATTGTTTTTTTAAATCTACTACTACTAAAATCATTTTTGCTAGATTTGTGCCGTAAAATAAATATTTTGTGCTTCAAACCCTAAAGAGTTATCGTAGAAATAAAATGGTGGGGCTACAGGCACAAAAGCCCCACCAGCTTTTCAATAAATTATGTTTGAATTAGAAAAATTGTTAAAACATGTCATAAAAATGTTCCAAAGTGTTAAGCAATTATATCAACAAAAATATTTATATTACGAAGGAAATTAACCAATACTTGGAATTTGTAGCATGGTTGCTAGATATGCAAAATGCGCAACATAAAAAATAAACATACACTCGAATTGTATACCTCCTTCTTTTGGAAAATTGGTAAAAAAAAGGAAATATACAGTCGAATTTAACGCCTTTTCCATTTCTCAAAGTCATTGAATTGAACCCTTAACAAATATTCAATTTAGGATGATTCACTAAAGAGAAATCTCTGATGCAACAAGGTAAGTCATTTTGTAATTATCAGAAAGGGGAATTAACAGGTACCTCTTGCATAATTTATAATTATTATGCCTAAATTGTGTGTTTCATATTACAATGTACTTTAGCGGGGGGCAGATCTATCTCGTGCGGATAATCTTAGAGTTTTAATCGGTGCCTGTATATGTAGTTAACAGTAAAGCCGTGGTAGGGATCTCTATTGGAATGATGTTCCCAGAAGATCGGATTACGTTTGGATGAGGTAAACGACTTTGATAGTTTCCGGATTTCGCAACAACAACACAAGAACAGCTTGAAAAGTGATTAACACACAATATTGATTATGTTCGAAGGAGTTTGAAAGTTAGAAATTATAATGCACTTGTGTTGATAGATATTCAGCATCTACCTAACACTTATCAATAGATTGAAAACTTCATTAATCAGCTCTGTGTAGTGATTACAATTCTGAGAAAATACCGGCTATAAAAATTAAGAACATGTACAATTAGATTATATTCAAGTTTTTTGTTTTGATAATATTTTCTCATTGTGATAGAAGACTGCTCAGAAATAGACCCACAAAGCATTTCAAGAAATCCAATATTTTTTCCTAAACAGAGAGAGTCTTCTATTTTCTCGAATATCGAAAATTTCATATGACAAAGCTGAGAAATATATCACTTCCAATAAACTTGAAATTGATTTTTTTCGTGAAATAATCCGAAATCTAAATTTCGTACTCTCTATCATCACTAAATTAGTCGAAAACTCATTTGTGTGAAAATCAAAGTAGAATAAATCACTCAACACACTAAAACACTTATAAATGCGGGCAAAAATCATAGAAATGAAATAAGAGAAGGTGCGGACAAAAGTACTCTCAACTGTATCTGTAGTGTATAGTTATTTCTAATTCAAAAATTGATGTGAAGTCAGTAATATGAGTATTGATTTGTAATCAATCATATTGCACCTGTCAACGATGATGTAATGCAATGCGGGATGGAGTATTAGCTTATTGGTTGTCATCGTTGGTAGGCACGCTAATAGTATTACCTTATATCTAATGTTGACTTCACTAAGTCTTTCTTATTTTATTTATATTTCTAATTAGCTATTCGTTTAATTTAAAGTATTTATGTTGGTATTTATATTTTTTATAATTAGTTATTTTAGTTTCTTAAACATTTGCAAAAAACAAAGTATATCAAATTAATATTTTATTCTTATATGTTATTAATAAATAGTGGACATTTATCATTGATTTTTATTTGGGTTCCGTACCTGAAATGAATCCTTATAATGTTCCTTTATCTGTCTGATCTTCTCCCTTTCTAATCTGGAGATAGCGAATTAAAATCTTTGAAAAAAATTGGGATTGGTGTAGTCTGAAAAACGATTATTAGGTCATAAGCTCCAACAAAACAGAATAACAAATAATATAAATCATAAGACATAATATTCTAAAGTTTCGTAAATGGAAATCTTGTGTCTAGATGAATTTTTCAGCAATATCATTTCAATACAATCTCAACAGAGTATGCTAATTAGGTCTACAGTTTAAGATGTCTACCGGTGTCATAGGGTTGCGAGATCAAACCCCGAACTAGCTTTTTGTTCAAAATGTTTAATATATTTTCTTCATTCAATAAATAATATATCTAATGATAATATGTGAGAATTTCATAATAGAATATGATGTTAGTAAAAATAAAACAGGTTCCTCAGCTTGACTTCTTTAATTATGAAAATCTATCTTTTAATTACTTTATACCTCATGAACTTCCTTGTATTTACACTATGTCCATTGACTTTACATTAAATGGACTGCTAGTTGAAGAGATAATATTAATTCTATTGGTGTTAGTACTTTTGAAGTTCTGCAGTTGCAGTTAGATTGAAAAGTTTTGGCACCAACTTCAATAGTATCAGCACCAAAAGAATTAATATTATTTTATATTCTTCAGTGCACAACTAATAACGTCGGTCCATTTTTTTGTAAAAATATTTTAGTTGTTTTTATTGAGATCTCAAAACATCGCTGCGGAAATACGCATAAGTATTTTAGTTGTTATTATTTCACCACAGTTGTAACTCGAACACCGTAACTCTAAGGAAAAAATATTCATTATAAATGTTGCTACAAATAATTAGGTCTTTCATGTAGTCTACACAGATTTTTAATTTTCGAAAGAAATCGCCCTCTCCACATTGCAAAAATACATATATTTGAGAACTTAACATGCCTCTAGGGTACCTAATAGAAATAATCACGTTCCTTTTGTACGACAAATTTACAGGGTCACTAGGTCATCTCTAGCAATCTACTGAGCACCCGGTTCCGCAACATTATTTCCACTCCCATTCAGGAGACAAAGCTACCGCGCCGAAAAGGGTTATTAAGGAATCCTATAACATAGTAGGTAGACTTGTGCCGATAACAAGAAAACATTTGAATATTATATGGGCCAGTGGGCGAATGGTGCAATATAACTTCGGTTTCAATGGACAAAGTTATTTATTGAAGCGATCTGGCTACTACTTTTGGTCCGATTGACAATAAAAGTTAAAGGGTTGGATTTATGAGCGTACCAAAAGTTAATTTGAGGACGGATTAAGATACCGATTTATGGAAGGGTTTTCGTGGTAAGGTGAGATTTGGTTTTGCATAGATATCAGTCTTGGAAGCGTGTCAATAGAATTGGTGGGCTAAAATGTGACAATGTTTATTGTGTTCCATCATGTATATCTTTATCGATGTGAGTTTAAAGCGAACGGAGTATAATAGATCAACTTAGTTGTTGTCGTGGTTTGATTTATTTCTTTTTAACGGTACAGTCGTAAAATGTTATCGCAGTATTTATTTACCTAGCAGAAGCGCAATTATGTTTGCTATTGACTTCATCCCCCACAAACAACAGGAGCCCCTAAAAAAACTCGTCTCCTATGTAATTTGGAAAATTCATGATTTTTAATAATAACTGGAATGGTGACTACTTAACTCTAACAAATATAGGTATATGAAGAGAGATAAGGATTGGATAAGGACTAAAATTTATTATTCCTTATCCAATTTCCGCTCCACGATCTTGGGTTTTTTCTTTTTCAAACATAATATTAGTTTTTCCACATGTAATTCAATTCTATAACCTAGGCTATTTAGCCTCTTTAATTTTGTGTTTTTCATTTTTCTAATATGCTTTATTAATTAGCTGATGATGACCTGAAGGCTCTAAACATGTACTAACTAGTCCTTTCAATATTATACAACTTTTTGTGGAAGATCGACTTTGTTTTCTCCAATTTGCCTATCTAACAAATATCCTAGGTAATCCATAAAATAAATCTTAAATCTCTCTGTTTAAGAAATGACAAACTTTTATGGATTATCCCGGGTAGGTATATTGAAAGAGTTTGGATTTAAGAAAAAAAGTATTGAAATAAAAAACATTTTTATTGAGCTATGAAAACTAATAGCACTATCCCATTCATTTAAATAAATTATTAAACACTGATTACCTACCGCTTTTATGCATCTACCTATCTACGTTCGCGCATTTTAGCAAACGTAGGTACCTACTCCAATATTATCTAATAATTTAAATACATATTTCAAAAGGTAAAATGAATTCTGGAAAATAGTACCATAGAAAAATGTTTCCTCAAACATAACTATTATTACCTATATTTGAATTGAGTTCATTTTCAGTAAAACAATTATTTTCTTAAAATTTCAATAGTTCTCGATTGATAGAGCTAGAAAAGAAATAATTAATCAAGTAGATCCTGCTTATTCCCATAAGCTCTTTCCTTGAGGACTTTTCAAATAAAATTAAGGTTCCAGAGCCTCGAATATTGATATAGAGCACGATTCTAAAATAATCAAAAAATATTTTCTTGGACAAGTGCCGACTCTATGTAATGAATATTTCAAGATAATATTTGTTATATAGGGAAATATTTGAATCGAAATATAGGAATATTTTATAATGCAAAATGCAAAGTATTATTTATTCTCTTAGTACTGAGTAATTCAGTTGTTAATTGTAAGCGATGAAGTGTCAGTTATAGGTAGATGGAAGATTCTTGGCACTTACTTAACTAATTCATAATGTGGGTGGGTCCCATCATCAGAAGAGAGTTATACGTTATGACACAAGATCTCACAATTTAAACATTAGATATGTACAGTCATTTAAAATTTGTATAAAAAAATCCCCTTTCCAAGAGCTTTCACCTGAACTTCGTTTGTTTTGAAAATGTCGGAAACAAACTCTCCTTCAATTTTGCCATACCTATAAAATATAAAAATATAATTTCCCTGCACCACTGAGGGGGGTATCTATGAGAAAAACTTCTAGGATTTCTGAAATTTTCTTATGAAGACAGACAAGCTTCTAGTTGAATTTTAAATTATTCACCTTTTCCTGATAATATCCACAAAACTCAATACTAAATAACTTATTAGTCATTAACCGAATGATTTCTGCCATTTTCAACATTTTTTATTGGCATAATATAGACCGTCACTTTCAATCATCTTGGGTGGGTAGGTACTTATATCTTTTTTTACAACGTCAATAATAAGAACCGAAATTATAAGTCATCTCCCCATCCCAATAAAGAAGCTCGTTGACAACAAATCTTTTTTTGGGCAAATTGCTTATAAAACAAGAACTTTTTTACCTGTGTCGTAAAAGGGATGGCAGTTTCGTGAAAGTTTCCTTCTTTGACTTTCTACAATATGAGCATTTGCATATTTTCGTCAAAATCTTATTACATAAAACTTTGACTAAAGAATAAGACCACCTGAGTAACATTCTGAAGATTAAAAATTTCTTTTAAGGACCTGTCACCGCAGCTTTAGCAAAGGGTAAGGAGTTGGAGATGGTTGCAGGGACGGGCGCAATAGCTAAAAGTCTCTATATATGTAAAAATACAGAACAGAAATTCAAGAATATCCTACATTAATTTATTCTTTTATCAATTTACAAAATTCAGAATACTTGCCTTTTATTGTAAATTATGAATTGAATAATCTGTCCTAATTAACAGATGTCTTTGCAATATTTAAATCTTTATTTGTAGTTCTATTCATCCCTCAGTATAATTATGTTTGATAAAAAAATAGATTGAAACATTGCACATGTTTATTTCATAAGTTTACATATTAAAGCAGTAAGCTTTTAGTTTTTTATCTTTAAATCAATACAATAAAATTTCTTCTAGTCAAACCCTGGCTTGTCAGTTTCCAAGAAATATTTATTATTCGAAAGAGTCGAGAAAGGGTTGAGCATGACAAAGATGCAATCTTGGTAATTCGCAACTAAATTTATGTAAACTCAAAGTTAACTGACAAGACGGCTAATCTGGCTTTCGAAAAGGTTTCACAATTACCTCGCATATTGGGGTGCCTTGTGTGCCTTTTCCTTATATCCCTTATCCAAAATAAATGCAACAATATGCAAGTATGGAGTACTGAAAACTACAAAATAATATTAATTCTATTGGTAGGTGTTGATAGGTATTTTTGAAGTTGTGCAATTGTAATTAGTCTGAAAACTTTTGGCGCCAACTTCAAAAGTATCAAAACCAATAGAATTAATATTATTTTGTATTTTTCAGTGCACGAAATAATAAACATATTCTTAACATAAACATTCAATAATAAAACATTTTTATGCTAAATTTATAAACATCTGCTACAAGACAATGATAAGCCATTATAAAAAATGCATTTCAATCAAAAAGCTACACATATTAATATGTTAAAATATTTCTTAGGTTTATCAAAAAACTATTTCACATTTTGGAATGTATCATTCATTAGTCATCAAAATCTTTTAACGTTGAGAGATTTCAAAACATACATATTTTAGATTTTACTATTGCTGAACTCGGAAACAATTAATTATTTTGTAAAATGGTAACGGCATATCTAGAGTTGAAAGTGTCTAGATTCAAGTTTTTTAGAAAGATCTTATAGGAATTATCTTTGTGTTTGTAGCTATTAGAACAAGTCACACATTAAAATGGAAAATATTAAGGCAGATACAGGTTCTGTAGTTAATTGCATCTTGGAGTAGTGTAATTATTAATTTATTATGTGGCTAAGATAATTTATAAAGAACTGGAAATGAAATCTTTGAGATGTGTACAGCCTTGAAGAAGGATGGCACATAATCTATCTTACACTTGAACAATTCCATGTACAATTTGGTGGGAAAAGGTAACTCTACACCTAAGAAGCCAAATTTCCCATCAACCAACTACATTCATATACATAGGAATCATTCCTATGTAACTGTAAAATGGTCAGCCAGTGTAACTATACAGCAAATCCTCAGAAATCCAGGTGGCCACGCGCGCTCAAAGGGTTTCTATGCACATGTATGTATCTAGTAGCAAGCATTTCTTTTGAATCTAGGGTAAATACCCTGTCAACACTACCACTTTTTGTGGTGGCGTATAGGGCCATTACATTGTTGTGGCAATGTCTCTCTATTCAATAGCTACAAGGATTTACAGTACCATTAAACTTGCCATAATATAAAAATGTATACAGAGATGCAACGACGCTAGCACACTACATTGCTGCCAGATAAAGTGAAGATGCTTGCATTTAATGCGGTATCGAGCTTTTGTATATCGTTCACTTTGAGCTTTTGTTGGCGATATGAAAGCTGATAGCTTCACGAGATCGTTTCAAATTGTACAAAAGCTCATATTAAGTATATACATAGAGGAAACAGATACTGTGATTATTAAGATGCTTGGGGATCATTATTGGAATCTTTGAAGTGTATCTACAGTATTTATTTTTTCCAGCGGACTCCAAAAACTACCAAACAGATATCAGCGAAATTTGACGTAGAATGGGTTTCGCTCTATATTCGAGAATATGACTGAATCCAAAAGAAATAATATGCATAAAACATATAATTTCGTGGGCATAGGTTATGAGTAGAGCTGACAAATGAGACAGTGGCATAGATAGATAATAGGAGACTAATATCTAAGAGCTTTCAGTTTAGACTTATTAATGTCAAAAGCATTACTATATAAATATATTTACAAAGAATTGGACCGACTTTATTTTTTGGTGCACAGATTTTTTCAAATCAGATTTTCAATTTTCGAAAGAAATTGCCCCCTCCACATAGAGGAAATGCACATATAACCCGAAAAACTTAACTCTTTTGAAAAAATGTTGATATTGTCTTATCTTTATTTCTGCCCTCTCAGATTTTCTCCACCCCTTCGGGCGCAATTTTTGGAGGGATGTTATAAATATGGCACCATTTCTCAAGTCTCCTCTTTAAAATGAATCAAACATCATCCAAATCGGAGTATCTACGTTTACTACATTCAGCGCGCGCACAAACCCAAAAAAAATCCCAACGGCCTATAGCTACCGAAAAGGTAAATTTTTCAAAATTCATTGAATTCAAATTTGAACAACCTTTTCATTGGTATACCTACATGTTATTACATAAAATTGTCGTATGTGTCATAGCCTTGCGGTTAGAGGTTTTTGTTTTGGCTGTTGAATATAAAGCAGACAGGGTTCGCGTTCCGCTTCAAGGCCGAATTTTTTTTCACCTATTTCTTATCAATAAATATACTATATATTTTTTTAATCAGGGTCTATATTAAGATCTCCAGAAAAAGTACAATTACATCAAATTTATATTGAGTGTTCATGTTTTACCATTTTTATTTTATTTTCTGTGCAATTATGAAAAATTGCTTCGAACAAAACTTGCGTGTTAACAAGTTTCGTAATATCCCATATATATATATATATATATATATATATATATATATATATATATAAACTTTTGAACCAAAAGTTTTTTGGATTTACTTATAGACATATAACAACATGCCGTTAATTTTTTTTCGAAATTCAAAAGTGTGAACGATCGCAATAGGTACATTTCTATTAGAAATTTACCTAAAAAACTCTGTTTGGGTTCGTGGGTCAAAAATAGATTGATGAATGTTATAAATTCTTATTCATGTTATAAGGGCAACGCTATTTGATAATGTCAGGTACAACTATTATCCCGCCATTCTTTGAATTTTGAATTGCCTCAGATTATTTATTGCTCAAAAGATCATGTTCAGATATTAGTACTTCAGTTCGTTACTGGGTAGTCATTGATGTCAGAAAGAGTGGCATATAAAAGAATAAAATCCAGCTAGTCTATTTCCAGTAATTACTTCAAAATTTTTACGTTAGATGATAATTTTAACAAACGAAGTGCGCTATCCTCCTTTATGATAACTGAAACAAATAAATTGATTCTCATCATATTTTTTTTAATGAGATAAAAACAAATATTACGAACGATTTGTCAGTTCTGAGAAGTAGGTAAGTCTCCCACTCCAAGAATCGTAATGCGGTAATTCTATAAAATTGACATATCGTTGATTAGTCTATGTAAAAAATACTTAGTTAGATTGGTTCTATTTTCAGTTTCATACCCCTGATGGAAAAAAGTTACACGTTTCCAATTTTTTTTTTTTCTGTAAATTGCTGAAAAGATGAAGGTATGGCATTTTGTGGGCATAATTTTGAAATACTACGATTGAAGTCACAAATTTTTCAAACAGAACATCACAGCCACCTACTATCTTGTTTCGATTCCATTTACAGAAGTTTGTATCTATTTTCTATTAAGAAACGGTTGCTTTTACGGATACAACAAAAGAGTTAAAAATGTTTTGCAATAAATTGTGCTTTTTAACACATATTTTTAAATTATTAAATTTTATTTCTTCAAAACGTTCTAATAAAAATGGAATTAGGGGTTGCATGTTTCACCGCTTTAAAAGATCACAACAAACTTGAAAAAATATACACAGGGATCCTTTTTATTGGTAGAACATGCCCGCAAAATGTCATTTCTTCATCTCTACAGCAATTTCCAGAAAGAAAAAATATTTTTCTTTCTCATTTTTGAAAGCGTGTAACTTTTCAGGGAATAGTTTATATTTTTATTTGGAAACACCCTGTATACTAATTTATCGTACAAATATCTCGGTAGATTTCGTTAACGGATTTGATCGGACTAGTAAAGAATCAAAATATAGCCGTTGATTAAAGTTCATGAAAAATATGTTTAAGTGATAGATACTAACTGTCCCTTCAACTTTTGTATGAAACATTTCTCAGTAAAAGTGAAAAAAAAAGAATAAAAATTAAACACTGTGAAATTTACGATGGCTAGCAGCTATATAAGGATTTTTTAAATTAGTAGCTGACGGTTTATTGAAAAATTTAAGTTTTCGTGAGATTCATTAGATAATTTTATTTTAGAATTATAAAATGGAGAATAAATAGGGTACCTAATAAACAAGTGAAATTTAAAAAAAAATAAAAATAGTTTTTATTAGGCATTTAAGATTTAAACCGCACCGATGAGTACCTACTATTGCTATCCTTTTCTCGATTTTAACTATACTTATGTATATATGTTTGCCAGCAACAGCAATTCCATAACAAATTACTGTTTGTCTACCACAACAAAAAATTAAACTTTAACAACAACGTCTGACGTCTGACAATTGCGACATAACCATAGACGATCTTCCAGAGAGTACCTATATACCAGAGAACAAGACGTATATATACGCTCCATGCTCGTGCGTAATTCCAGTGACGGGTCCCATTGTCCGACATTGTCGTTCCATGTCGAAAAAATAATGATCTTGGTTGAATGAGATAATTATAATTACCAATATTGGAGCACACTTGGAGCTTAACAGGCGGCGAGATGTCTGCGATCTAAGTACGAATTCGAAATTTCAAGTCTCTAGACAGTATGAGGCCTGAGAAATCGCTGCGGAGTCCATTGATACAAGAACCGAAAGTAATAAAAACTATTTAAAAATTGAAAATTTTATTGCAAAAAGTTATTTTGGTAACATTTTTCTAAATCCACTACCGTACTTCTTTTCCCTTAAGTTTTAGGTATTTTATAAATTATAAAATAAAATTGGACATAATTCTAGTAATAATATCAAAGTTTTATATAGTTAGATAGTTATAGGAATAGGATCACCCTTCTAAATCCTGGATGTCATCAAATAATTAATTGATGGATATCCTACACCAAGAAAGAATCTGGATCATTATGGACATCAATGCCTATCTGTCTCCATTGTTATCTGTGGCAACGGTCGTATCTTGTCGCATAAGAAAATGCCTTCATATATAAAAGACAAATCCATTAAGGTTTCAGTTACCCCATATTTCCCGATATCATCATATTGAATAAAATCATCGACCTTGGGGTCTGTCATTGCGGGCGTGCTGAAAATGAAATGTCTCTGCGGGGGTGGTGGCCTTTGGCACGATTATATGTGAGTATTCCACACATACGTGTACTACATACAGACTGCCCTCGGCCCTCAAGCGGAAGGGTTGTGCGACCCACATGGATCTTCCTATTTTGTAGTTATTTGTGTGCTCGATTAAAGAGAGAGGCGCATTAGGGTGGATGCTGACTGCATTATAAGTATATACTGTGAGACACTGAAAATGCAATTCGATACAATTTCCTTACTCTTTGCGTGGATATTTTAATAATGTGTCGGAGCCCTGTTTAATTTACTACATTCCTCAACTCTGTGTAGGATGTTCCGAATAAGATGATCATTATCATCTTGAGGAATTGCCAAGCAACAGGAAATTCATGTCTTAGGCGATGGAAATCCATTATTAATACGGGAAGTAGACCCATTTTTTTTACCCAACATGTCCCATACATGTTCAATGGGTGAAATATCAGAAGACCTAGCTGTTCAAGGGAACAACAAAAAACATGGCGGATGTAGTTCTGAGCATTCATGATTTTTCCAAGTAACACTAATGGTGACCTGTTTCCATATGTAATTGCTTTCCTTATCTTAACTCCTCGCGTGTGTTGTATCAAGTTCTAGGCTAAATTTAATTGCCCACCTTTCACCACATTTCCGCCGATCGCTTCTTCGTCCGCCATGGACCCATAAACAAAATCGAGACTCGTCACAGAATACAATGTGATTTCATTTCTGATACCACTGGATGCGTTCTTGACATGTCTTTGGTTCAAAGGCAAGATGAAACGTGATTGATAAGATTGCATAGAGCTGAAAGACCAGATCCTACGATAAAGTGATCAAAGTCCTATAATAGCCAGTTAAGAGGCGTTCTTCATGTTCTGGATCCTTCGTACAGATACAGTAGGTAACTTTACGATGTTGTTACTTTGGCTCTGTGGTCCAGTCATTCCAAACATGAAGAACCATGGATGGATTTCTATCAATCCTAACTTGTTCAAATGCACTTAACTGATGAAAAATAATGCGTCTTCTCATTAGATGCATTGTAATCAATGTTTTCAAAGCGATTCAAGCAATAAAACTAAATCATTTATAAAACTCCCTTTAGAAACAACTTTTCAGTACAACACATAATTTACCAAAAATTCGTTAAGATTCCTTACGTACTACTGTGTGTTGCATTTTCAATGGTAAACAGTATAGCTAGAATTATAGTGACTCATTTGGAAATTATTGGATGCAGAAAAAGGGGTGCGACAATATAATATTCACGCATTTACGAAATGACCTTGAAATGTGCGACCCGAGTTCACTTCCGCATTTTGTTGTTATTATTGGAATCGAGGTTTAATATAATGGCGGAGAATTGGAGAATTGTGTTGGATGTGTCAGATGGACTCTTGAAATTCGAGGGTTCATGAAAATATTAAGTATACCTACAAATTCAGTAAGCTTGTAAAATAAATAGAAGTTATGAATTACTAGAAAAACTTTGATGGGTATATCCAATATGTTTACAATGTTTAAAGGGTATAAGGGAATCACATAATTGGACTTTGATGACCCTTATAACCTAGTTTCTTCGTTTTATCTTCATTCGTTTAACTCTCTTACCAAAAATATGTATTTGAAATTGAAGGCAAAAATGCCAAATTAAATTATAGGCAAAAAGATACTGCATAATCACCATTAAAAGACTAAAATACCTTTCAGGAGGTCGTTTCAATATATAATTTGAAAGAGTGAAAAATTGTAGCCATTTTTGGAAGGGCCATTTTTTAAATAAAAGTTCGGCTCAAATTTAAATGGCTCCACAAAGCTTATGATAGAAGAGACCTTCTACATTATAAAAAAAAGAGAAACGACTGATATAAATATTTCTGCTCTCCGAAATATATTTTCTGTCTGTATGTGCTAAGTTATATATACCAGAACCAATAACCAATAAAATAAATTTTACTTTGTATTGTCCAGTGCATCATCTATTCAATCCGAATTTGTTTGCATTTTTTTAGTGAAAAAAAAAACTCGCACAAAACATTCAATAAATAAGCATATGTAATGCATTTCAAACAGAGAATGCAGTCTTATGGAGCCCATCGTTGCCAACGCGTTGTTATGCCTGGCTTTACCAATCATCGGGTCCTGTCTCAGGCAAGTCAAAATATCTGTAATTTGTTTTATTCAAATTTTTCCGGTAATCTTTTCAATGAATTCATTGGGTAGGTATACCTATCTACTTTTCGAATAAAAAAAATCCCGATGGCCTGTAGTCAGCGGAAAGGTAAATTTTTCAAAATTCATTGAATTGAAATTTTAACAACCTTTTCATTGGTATACCTACATGTTATTACATAAAACTGTCGTATGTGTCATAGCCTTGGGGTTAGAGGTTTTTGTTTTGGCTGTTGACAATAAACCAGACAGGGTTCGAGTCCACTTCAAGGCAGAATATTTTTTTCGTCTATTTCTTTTCAATAAATATACTATATATTTTTTTAATCAGGGTCTATATTAAGATCTCCAGAAAATGTACAACTACATCAAATTTATAGTGAGTGTTCATGTTTTATCAATATTTGTTATTTTTATTTATTAATTTTTATTTTTTTACCTGTCTATTTTATGAAAAATTGCTTTGAACAAAAGTTGTAGGTACTGATTATATCTATAACCTAAAATTATTTTTGATGATATTTACACTACGGCTCTTTTTTAATAATTTTTTTAAATGTTTGAATGGTCGCCATTTTGAAACTACTTACCCGATATTGCCCTATAACGAACTTGACCGAGATATTTGAGAGATTGATTTTTGTAGCAAATTTGAACTTGATACATTCAAAACTGCGACCTCTATAGTGTTAACAAATTTCGTAATATCCCATATATATATAAACTTTTGAACCAAATGTTTTTTTGGACTAACTTATAGACATATAACAACATGCCGTTGAAATTTTTTCGAAATTGAAAAGTGTGAACGATCGCAATAGGTACATTTCTATAAGAAATTTACCTAAAAGCTCCTAATCCATTTCGATTAAGGTTTTTTGAGAATACATGCTGGATTTTAAATTTTTATATGATCATTTCTCAGCAGTCCTAGGTATTTCAAAGAAAAGAAGAATCACTAAGAATCGAATAACGTTTGCAAGGCAACAGCGTTCAAACATACTTAAAAATTGGTTAAGTTCCAGCCGGACTCGCGTGGATAACGATCCGTACTAAGGACCTTTGCGTATGTTATCCTGTTAACTTTAAGTTGAGGTCTGTTTTCTTCACTTTTTCAATACCATGAGCTCAGTATTTTCGGAAATAAAGAAGGGAACGGTCATTTTTTGTTTTCATTTATATTTCTAAACTGTTTTTTATAAATAAAATCACAATGAATTTATTTACACTACTAAATCCGTGTTGCAGTCACCTAACTCTGTATGAGTACCAAATTTCCACTTTCTCCGTTCTGTAGATTCTGTGACAAGCGGGCAAACGAACAGACAGACCAGAGTGATCATATACCTAGGGTTCCGTTTTTTCATCTGATGCGGAAAAATAAAAAAGCAATGATAAAATCGATATATTATACATCGTAAAAACGCCCCAAGCTCTAACTTTGTTATTTATTGGCCGATTTTAAAAATTCAAAAAACAAATGAATGGTTCGATTTAGTCTACAAGATGTCACCAGCTTTCATTTTCTTGATCTTGCAAACGGCATTCAACATTTTCTTTGTTAATAATTACGGATTACTTAATTATTTAATATTTTATTTTTCTCAGAAATTGATGAATAAACATTAAGTTATGTTATACTGTTGAATTAAAAAAAGTCTGCAATATGACGTAAAAATTAATATATGTTTCCGCTAAAAAAAAGTTAACTATCGCTGTCACTGAGGGCAAAGATCAAAAAAATGAAAGTTGGTGACATCTTGCGAGTATATTAAACGATTCATTTTTTTTATCCGCCAATAAATAACGAAGTTACAGCTTGGGGCGTTTTTTACAACACAACATTTTTGAAATTAGTCAAAAATAGTGATATTGGATCTCAATTATCAGGAATGTTGTTATAGTCATAACTTTTTAATTCAACTTACTTGGTATTATATATCTACTGAAGAAAATAATCAATTCATAAGTCAAACATTATCTTGCAGAAATTTATTTTTCAGCTCTTGATAATAGCGATGCTTTATTATGGTAACTTCCGATATCTTCTTGAATAAAATTACACAGGCAGGTATCTTACCTATCACAAATTTCATGTGTGGTCTATGTTATGCTTTTGATCCACAGAATAGAGATTCAACAACCTGTTACATCATCAATAAGAGAGCTAGCTCTCTTAAGTAGCAGCCTTTTTGGCCCATATTCAACAATAAACAAATAATGTTACTGTGTCACTGTTTCCGCCTTCCTGATTTTGAGCCACAGGTAAGTTAATCTCATGAACGGTACCTAGGCACTGTAGGGGTATAGACCATATATACACCACCGACTCCTAACGGTACCTTTGCCAAAATAAATTCTGTGAGATATTGAAAAAGGCCACAAACACCCACACAAGCAATGTTGTTGTTCACAGCACCATATTTTCCTACGGGTGGGCCTAGAACCGTTATTATTGGTCGAAAACAATCACAGACGTAGTAGTGTGCTGTGGTCACTCGGCGAAATTTGGGAAATTATTAATATTCACTTTTGACATCTTCGATTTGTAGCTAGTTATATTTTTATTTGTGGTTAAGTGCTCTGTTGTTTTGTGGCATCTTTAAAGATGGTAAGTACCTACTTTTTTCACTTTTGATCATGTGATTAAGAAATCTATAACTGTTAGTATTGATTTTTAGAGAGTTTGTCATAAATTTTATACATAAAAGACTTTATAATGAATTTCAAATTTATTATTCAGAGAAGCTAAGGCACATGTGTTAAATCGAAAAACAAGAATATTAAGACTTTCAAAAAGTGGAATGTCAGTTTCTACTATCTGAATATATTGAGCTCAAATTATCCGGAAAGGTTAGAATTGAGCCGTAAATTGGTTTTAAACATAAGACATAGAATTCTCTAATTATTTATAAGAAATAATTGTTGGAAAGAAGACACATGAGATACTACCTTATATGTTAAATCCATTATTATATTAATTTGAGACATCATAGCTTAATAACAGATCTTCGAGCGGAACTTAAACGCAATCAATATTGAAATGAGACATTTAAAAAGTATAGGAAGCGTTATAATTTATTAGCCGCCTTGCTTTCTACCAATTTTGCTAGAATAGCTTCAATCAACTCCTAAATGACTTGCTAAAATAACAATGTTTTTTCAGATGGATACATCTTTTGCTCTACCAACATACCTCCCTCCCCCTCCAGTGATGATATCAGGACACAGCATGTACAACAATCCCCCAATTCTAGACTTGCGAATCGGCAAACCATCTCCTGCACCATCTTCAGAAGTCTTTAAGCTGTCATCTCCACTTCATACATCAACTTTGATCCCCGAGTGCAGTCCCGAGGTGGAAGTTAGCAGCACTGAGAAAGAATCAAGCATCACTAGAAGCGGTCCGAGGCCGTTCAAAGCGTACCCCAAAGACCCGCTGGGCATTGCTCTGATGGGTCTGTCTGTTGGGCAAGTTCTCGACACAGATTCTGAGACAGCCTATGCGGAATTTCGTAGAAATATGTTGAGTAAGATCAGTCAACAAGAGCAGATTGCCTCAAATGGGAATATGAGAAGACATCACAGTATTAACAACACCTTTTTGAATAATGATCCAGACTATATGGAAAAACGAAAAAAGAATAATGAAGCTGCCAAAAGATCGAGAGCCGCAAGAAAGGCCAAAGAGGACGAGATGGCAGTGAGGTGTGCGTTTTTGGAACAAGAGAATTTGCAGCTCAAATTCCGATTGGAAGCCCTAAAAAAAGAGAAAATGACATTGCAAAAGATGTTGTACAGTTGAAACGTTTGTTTGTGTTTGATTTCATTATGTGATGTGTGTATCTGGTCATTAGATATTATATAATTTGAAAATAACTGAAACTGTATGAAGCCTCAATGACTTGCATTATGGTGTCAAAATTTAAAATGTCTATGTATTTTTTTTATTATGGTGATTATTATTAAAAGAAAACAGGAGATGTTTGTCAAGGTTCAAATAAGCAGTTTATGTGGTTAATTTAGAATATACATACATTGAATTTTATTTATAATAAAGATTTTTAACAATATTTTTGATTGTCCATTCTATGAAGTCGATCCCTGGTATTTTAATTTAATTTACAAAAATAACTCTTTACGGAAATTAGAGATGCTTTACTTAGTTGGTAAACTGAATATTTGGAAATAATAATATTTCTATTGGTACTGGTAATTTTGAAGTATGTGTATTATTGGTAGATCGAAGACCTTTGGCATCAGCACCAAAAGTCCAGCATCAAAAAGTCCTAAGTTTTGTAAAAAAAAAGGCTGAAGCCAAAAAACGGTCGTGTTGGGCTCGCATGGAGAGAGTTCCGATAAAGAATTTTCGCATGAGTTGTTTAAACTCTGAATGAAGCATCTAATTTTCTCAAATGTCACGCTCACGTTTTTTTCGTAGATATTCTTAATAGTTGATTTAAGAATTTTGACAAAAATACATTTGAATTACTCTTGACAAGCCTTTTCAAATTTGCTCCACAAAATTGAGTCCAAAAGCAAGAATTCATTTATTTATGCTATTCAATTATTTTTAAATCTACATATTTTCCAAATTTCTAACTCTCGACACACAAACTAAATACTAACCCAGAAGATTTACACTCCAAATTGGATGAAAACAATCAATCAAATATGAGTAAATACGGCCATCAATAGTGTTATTTATTATCATAAGTGTACTACTACGTTGACACGATTGAACATTATTTCAAAATCCGACGGCTCTTATCTAGTGGAAAAATAAATCTCCTAACATGTATTGAATTTATAGTATATACCATTGATTTTTGGTTCATTATGGCCTAAAACGGTAATTAGGAAAAATTCTGGTTATTAATCATGAATAAATAAATAAATCAAAAAAAAAACATTTTTTTAAATAGTCCGTTTGTATCTTCAGATGACGATGAATCTTTAATCAAATTTGATCGCTATAATGTTTCAGAAATTCTTACAAAAATCATTCCCCCAACATGACTTGACCTACAAAAGAAAGAGAAGAAATCAACAAATAAATTTAGTAGAGAAACTGAATGTATTTAAAACATTTAGGGGAAAACAGTACCTACAGATTATGAATTATGGAATTTAGCAACACAATTTGAAATACCTATCTATGAGCTGCTATTTACAAAAAACGGAAATGTTATTTCCGCAAACTTAATAGTTAAGGTGATTATTCTATGAAATTTTATTCATAAATTATTTATCCCTTTATTCCATTTAACGAAACCAGTTGAAATGATCCCATATGCATAGTTTCATATTCATATTCCCGTTGGCTTTTATTTGAAAGTTGCAACAGCTCGCCAAAGTGCCGTACTTTACCTGGAAATTGTAAAGTTCATTTACGACATGCGAAATTTGCATAGAGCCTAGCCTTCGGGTATATCTATATATTATTTATATACTCGAACTATTTTAGAGAAATCCAGAGATATAACTGTTTATTGACGTACGGCTGGAAGCTATTGAATTGGGTTTGCAGACTTATTTTTTAGTGATGGTTGTATAACGAATCGTTCTTAGAAAGTTATTGTTACCTTTTTTTGCAACTTTTTCATTTTATTGCCATGAGGCAATGCCAGGAAGGCAGACCGACGACTTATTTTGCCATATTTCCATAATATTATGTCGGATGACCTTTGAGGGTATTTTCACTTTTTATGGGCTGGCTTAAAAACTAGATCGATCCCAATTTGAAGACAAAATCCGTTGAGACGTTTGAGTAACTTTATAATATCTACTCTCATAGCCCCCGAAATGTTTGTACTTTGGATGGATAATAATAATAATTGTGGAAATAATGAGCTCCCATCCATAGTTCAACGAGATTTTAAATTTTGATGAATTAAGGTAAAAGATGAAGGTTGATAGATAGTAAAGACGAAACCAAAACTGATTGAAACATTCAAGAAGGTATGAATATCTAAGCACAATTATATTAAATAGGTATTGTGTTTTATTTATGTTTTATCTTAAACTGTTGATTAAGTTTTCAAATGTTATCTGTACCCATCTACTATTAATAGATTTTTATAGTTCATTTTTTCTTATAACTGTTCGAATTTTAGGATGTTCCCTTGTCATTGGTTGGTTGAAGAAAATATGAACACCTCTAAATATTTCATAAGCTATTGAGATTTTTTTATAGAGGTACTTAGTTTTCTAAGGTTCTTGCTAGTTTTACATTATCATGTTTTTTCGAAGGAACAACATTTTTTGTTATAGATATATTTTCTAAATGTTTAATTTTTTTGGAATTTGTAGAGAATTCTGTTATGCTTTTCAAGAATGGACAATTATGGTCAGTAACACTTTTAAAATTGCGTTCTACTTTCCATTACTATGCCAACAAGAAAAGATTCGAAGGAAATTATAAAATCAATTGAAATATTGAGAGTAGCCCATAATTTTTACACACTCTTAAAAGATATTCAAGAAGTTTTAGTTGAATTGGCCGTCAAGTTGCTGAGTTGATATAGTTTTCAAAAATGTACATTCAATCTTACAAAATTGCTAAATCAACCAACGTCTATGTAGTGACGTCATTGAATGGCCTCTTTTTTGAAAATGAGAACAAAATAATGTTATTGAACTATATATAATAAAACTTTAAATTTTTTGATATAATATCTTAGCTCAATAGGACTTTATTAACTAAAGCAGATGTAATTATTATGAGGGTTAATTTTATTCGTAACTATGATAATGTGAATTCATGGCCTCAGTAAGTTTTTGAAAGAACAAAGATACTTATCTCATTTTCTAAATTAAAACAAAATGACATTGAAATATTTTTATGATATAGGTATATAGGTTCAGAATAAATTTGATCCATCTTTTTTTGTGCCCTAAATTTAAAAAATGAAAAAACAGCTAGAGATTAACATCTTTGAGATAAAAATCATGTAAATAAATAAATTTCCTCATCCTAATTATATCTTTTTCTCGTATTATTTCATTCATTCATTTTTGACGCACCCTGTAGATTGTCAATATAACGGTACACCCCCGCTGACTAAGCCCTTGCTAAGATTTGCGAATTACTTCTACTTCTCACAGGGATGGAAAGTGGTGGGGAGGTGAGGTAAAATTTACCGCCCTCCTCACCAATGGCCAGTCCCGGGAAGGGTTACTTTCTAAATTGCAAATAAAATGCCAAAATTTTGGAGAAATGTGCCAGTTATTGTCAGTGCCTGTTGCGAAAAGGATTGAATGTACAATTTACAGTTCTACCAAGAAATATTAGTGTTTAACAGTTCTCACATTTTGGATTAACATCGCACCATGGTAAGTACTTGTTCGTATTTAGTTATTAATATTGTATTAGAAATTAAGGAGTATTTTTTTTTAATTCTGCAAATTATTCCACTTAAATTGATTATAAATAAAATTATTCATAATAGTATTACCAAAAAAAGTTCTTGTACTTTATTCATAATAAAACTAAATACTTATAGTTTTTAACATATGTACATCTACTAAAAATCTGGAGATATACTCTATTAATAAATTAAATACTTTTTAATATTTTATAAAAGGTAGATTTCTAAAGGAATTTTATCAAAAATATTCCAAGAAATCATCGTAAATCTCAAACAATACAAAGAAATTGCATTATGTGATATTGTTATTATATTCATTGAATATATCCTCCTTTTCAGATGGATCCCATACCTCCATTCACCATGATACCCATGACATTTTACAATTCCCACTTGAGATACGGGGCGGCCTCAGAGACCGAAGAAGTTCTGGACTTGTGTGTACGAAAACGCTCCAGAAACAATTCCCCCGATTACACAATGACATACCCCAGCCCGAAAAGATCTCCAGAATACACACCTACAACGTACTACCCACGAAGCCCCAGGTCCGAGTGTTCAGAGAACTCGGACGCCTCCGAGCTGACCAGAGACGGCGTATCCTCCACCAAGCCATGCAAAGCCAAGCGACCCTTCAAAGAGTTCTCAAAAAACCTTAGTTTGTGCGGAATGGGCATACCTAATACCATTCTGCCCGACGTGGACGAGTCCTACGAAGAGTTCAGGCAAAAGATGCTGGCTCAGGTGCAATCGAACAATGGTGAAAGCAACAAGAACATGAGACGCAATCAAGCTGGCAGTGAAAAAAATTGTGATCCACATTACTTGGAGAAGCGAAGAAAAAACAATGAAGCAGCCAAAAGGTCCAGAGATGCCAGGAAGGCCAAAGAGGACGAAATAGCTATCAGATGTGCCTATTTGGAGCAGGAAAATATGAAGCTGAAAATTCGAATATCGGCACTGGAAAGAGATAGGGAAAATTTACAAAGCATGCTGTATCGACAAATTTGATCCTTAGTCTATAACTTGTGTGAAAGTATATATAAAAATGTAAATAAGATTCTTTTTATAGTAGCTGTAAGAATATAATTTATTCAGTGATTGTATAGTTGAATATTCGTACCTTATGTGATTAAAGTGATTTTGTCGTTTTTAATTATTTCTATGGCAATTATTATTTCTTTAACGTTTCACGTCAACAAAGTATAACCCTAAAGCTGGAAACAGCTTTAAATTTAATTAGTAAATTGAGAAATATTAAAGTATAGCTCGGAGGTTCTTATAACTCTTCCTTATCTTTTTTTATTAATTACATGTGTAATCTGAAAATAATCTACTGGCATAAATATAATTGATTGTCGATGGTAAAAAAATCATCAAAACTTTATATTTGAATATAGAAAATGATGTTTAATAATAATTCAGCGGTATCGTTTAATGAAATTTGAATTTTCATAATGTGAGGTTTGAACAATAACTGTACAACCTTTTGTCGAAGACAAACTCTTATTACTTTTGAACCCCAACGAAAGAAATACCTATACAGTTTGATTGCGTGCTTTTTATGTTTGCGCGTTTCGCATAGAAAACGTACTCCGATTTTGTTTTTAGGTAAATTTCTTATAGAAATGTACCTATTGCGATCGTTTACACTTTTGAATTTCGAAAAAAATTCTATTTCTATTCTAAAGAGAAAAATTAGAAATATTATTAAGACATGAACACTCAATATAAATTTGATGTAATTGTACATTTTCTGGAGATCTTAATAGAGACCCTAATTAAAAAAATATATAGTATATTTATTGAAAAGAAATAGGCGAAAAAAAAAATCTGTCTTGAAGTGGTACTCGAACCCTATCTGCTTTATATTCAACAGTCAAAACAAAAACCTCTAACACTCTAACCGCAAGGCTATGACACATGCGGTTAAAAATGGGCGATTTGCATGTAAGGACATGTGGGTATACCAATGAATTGTTATTCAAATTTCAATTCAACGAATTTTGAGAAATTTACTTTTCCGGCGGCTACAGGCTGTAGGGATTTTTTTTTAATTTGAACGAGGATTGTTGAGAAATGGTGCTGTAAATTAAAAATTATCTCCTTTCCCTAGAAAACTGCCTCAAAAGTGGTGGAGGGGATATTTATTTCGAAAGTCAAAAATTTGTGAAGGTAGAATTAAAGAAGAGAGCAATAGTGATGTCTGAAATATGTGTGTTTTCTGAAATCTCTGAATATATCTATGTAAATGTTAAGCTATTTGGATGACTTTTGCTAGACACAGTTTTGACTTTGAAGTATTTTAACTTTATTAGTTGGTTCCAAAAATTCTTTCAACTACGTTTATCTTGCTGCAATACTTGAAAATTAGCAGTACCAGTAGAATTCATATGATGATGTATTTTCCATTGCTCCAACTATTAAAAGACTTTCCTAATTTTTGTAACAAAAATATTTTCTGAAATATTTCTGCAAGTCTTTTAATTTTACGAAGAATAACGTAGTGGAAATTTTTTAACTGATTTTTTTAAGTTCTCTTAGTTACACCATCCATCTGGTGTCTTTGTATTTGTCCGTTGTTCTGTCACACTTTTTTGACTGACTTCAAAAAACAGACAATAAATTCAATTGTATGTTTGCTGATGATGATTATGTTTTTTTTCAGAAACATGAGTACCTACATATTTAAAAATATTTTCTCAAAAAAATTGGACAGACGTTATCAGTTGGTGCTCTGAAAAATACAAAATAATATTAATTCTATTGGTGCTCATACTTTTGAAGTTGTGTAGTTGCAGTTAGATTGAAAAGTATAGGCACTAACTTCACAAGTACCAGCACCAATAGAATTAATATTATTTTGCACTTTTCAGTGCACCAACTGATAACGTCGGTCCATATTTATTTCACTCTTTTGAGTGTTAGCATCTGTCACGAAAATCGTTCAACGTTCACCATTATCCACCAATACTTTTCTTGTATTTGCTATTATTTAGAAACCTAAGAAGATCGTCGCAGAAATACGCATATTATAAACTTTATCACTGCTGTTACTCGAAAAGCTTAACTCTATGGAAAAAAATGTTCAATATAAATGTTGCTATAAGTAATCCGGTCATCAATTTTCAATTCTCAGATTTTCAATTTTCGAAAGAAATTACCTCTTCCACCTAGCGAAATTACACATATTTCAAATTTTCACATCGCCGAAACTCGAACACTGTAGCTCTGTTGAAAAAATGTTCAATTTAAACGTTTCCGGGTATTTTGTTATCTCTAATTCTACGATCTCGGATTTTCGATTTTTGAGAAAATTTGCCCCGTCCAGCCCCTTCGGGTGTGGTTTTCGGAGGGAAGAAGATTTCGAATTGGCTTTTTTATGAATACGGGACCGTTTTTTTCTCCTCTTTCAAATTAATCAAAAATCATCAAAATGGTTGTACGTTCACTATATAAAACGCGTGCACGAACTAGAAAAAAAAGAAAGCAGACAGTCGAATTGTATACCTCCTCCGTTTGGGGTTCGTCGGTGAAAAAAATGATAGCTTTAGTATAATCTCAATGCCCAGACACCTAAGTATATCAATATTTATGGCGATCTGAATTCTGGACCTGCTTGATTACAAGAGAATCAAAAATAATAGCAGATTCAAATTTCCGCCATTCGTCACCCCTACCATTTTTCTTATGTACGTCACTAACTTCACCAATTCTCATATAGTATTAGCAGTGTCATATATGTCATTTTCTTAAATGGAACACCCTGTAAGTTATTTGTTGCTTTGACAACAAATGTATAATACGCCATATATCTAAATTCAATTGTCTTGGAAAAATTGGCTTTTAGTGATTTAGATATTTCTTCAGAACCTTTCCAGAAAGTGCATTCAGACATTACATAATAAAATAAACAATTGTGAAGAATTTCAGTTTCTGAATATTTAGAAGTTGGTAAAAATTGAATTGAAAATTTGTCGTGGTTTATAAACATACAAATGAAGGTACCACGTTTGGAATCAAGATATGTTTTTTAAGCGAGGATTAAATATTAATAATTGATGATTATATTACAGAAAAACATAAACAAATATCATAGAAAAAATCACTTTAATATACTTACAATCTATAATACATAAAATAAATATCAATAAATAATCAACAAGACATACAGACATTCTTTTTCTCAATATCGCACCAAACTATGAAGTACATTCGTTTCACTTTCAAGCGCTGCAAGCCGCAATTTCAATTCCTTGTTCTCTTGCTCCAAAAATGCGCATCTAATTGCTATTTCATCCTCCTTCACCTTTCTCGCCAGTCGGGATCTCCTGGCAGCATCATTGTTCTTCTTTCTCTTTTCCAGGTACCCTGGATCATCGCATTTGTTTTCGTTGGCATTGTGATTTCTTCTCATGTTCTTGTTCACCACACCACTCGACTGAATCTTGGACAACATACTCTCCCTGAAAGCCTGATAGGCTGCATATGAGTGAAAACTTTGGTATTCGGGAAGCGGATGCTTGCACAGAGCCTTGAAAGGTCTCATTTTGATAGGAGTAGTAGTTGGGGATGCGCACATAGAACTAGTTGTTGATGTTGGTGACGTAGGACACATTTCTTCAGATGGGATGATCGTAGGTTTGTGCAGATAAAATCGAGTTGGCTGATTAGGGCTATCAGGAAAATTCCATGGATGATGATGATGTGGATGATGGTAGCCAGCATGGTAGAAGGATAATCCGAAATTGAAGCTCTGCTGGTATTCCATTGGATGTTGCATCTGAAATATGATGGAATGAATTAAAATAGCAATAGTGAATGGAAAGGTAAGAACACCAAGTACTATCGACCCTATAATACCTACAACTTCTTTAAAATTAAATGAATTTAGAACTATCGACACAAATACGATACACTAAGGAATGGTGATCTTGTTTATAACTACTACAACCCGACTATATTCAAGTTTGGATTGTTATAAATTATAGTTACATATTTTATATATACTAAATAAACTATCTAATCAAAATTTTATGCTTATATACATTTTCATCAGTTGACGTAGAAATTCGAAATATGCCCTTATTTAATAAAATAAGTTCTACGTTCTATGAAACGAAAATTATACTTATGTTAATATGGAGATGTCAACATAATAACCTTCAGAAAAGTCCCGAGAGCCGTTTGAAGTTAATTATAATTAGTTATTATACAAGGAAAAAAACTATTAGATTTTAGCTCGAGAGCTAAAATCTAATATTTTTCCCCTGTATAATACAATATTTTTCTCAGTGACGGGAAAAACGATGATTTAATATTGAAAAAAAATTTGAAGTTTTAAAGTGGTAGGCGACAATTACACATGCGTTGCTAAGGAAACTTTCAAAGTATTCAAATATCTGTCAGTTTAGTTCTTTGTTTTGATGGATATTTATGTGAATATATATATATATATATATATATATATATATATATATATATATATATATCTAGCCGGAAAAAAGTACTCACTTTGTCACCTGTCAACTGAAATAAAATGTCAAACTTTTTCCCGTCACAGAAAAAAAAAAATAATTTTTTTTTGAATTGATATCACTCAGACAGAGAGAGAGAGAAATGCTTTATTGTCGAAAAAATATAAATTTTGTAGACAATAATAAATAAAAATATCAAAATCAAAATCAAACAATACACAAACAAAACAAAGTCAAAACTAAAAATTAAATTGAAATTAAATAAATTTATATAATATAAAACAAAAATATAAAAATATAAATAGGTATGTAAAAATATAAGACAATAAGTATAAGAATGTAACTTACAGCTGTATATTCGGTTAGTAAGTAAGTTAATATACAGCTATAAATTCAGTCAGAAGGTAAACACTAACTAATTCACAAAAAACAAAAACAAATTGTGTACAAACAATAAACCAGTGCGTGAGCTGAGCAGAAACGTGCCTTAGTGAAAAAGTCGTTAACTGCATAAAAGGCATTATCTAGGTGGTAGGTAATTTAATTGAAAGTTTGGCAAAATCTGGGAAAAGCCGTTATAGATTATCAGTTCATGATAAAAATACAATGGTAGAAAATGTTCGATCGTAAAGCATAAAATTTGAGAGAAGGGTTGAAGAATGAATTAATATTTGAATACACTCATCAACATTAACAACTGTACATTTATCTTCTCTAAATATGTATGACCAATTTTGACAAAATTATTCAAAAATAAAACTACAATTTATAGAGTGCTAGAGGTTAACTCAAAACGATTCTGGAATTTTCAACTTACCATCAAATAGATATGCCTAAGAAACGATAGGAGAGATGAAAATGAGAAGCACTGAACCTTACACTTACACTGTCGGTCTGAGTCTGACACAAAACTGAGCTCTGTTTAAATTTTTTCAACAAATTTCGACAATACAATTATGTCATAACACTAAGGATATTCGATATAATCCATTTAAAATTTATCATAAAACTTTGCACTACTTATGTAAATCCTTTGTTAGGTCGAAATGGCACAGCTTGATTCTTTTTTTCGCAATAATTATTACCTGGAATATGACCGGTGGTCTCTCTGATCCAATTATGAGATAATCAGGTGGGCAATTATTCAAGTTCTAATTCTTTTGAAACATCTTTTTACCGACCCCAAAATGTGCTTGATGCAAATTGGCATCAATATAATAATAAAATTTCGGATTTACCATTACCGTTACACAAAAATATTCAGGGGATTTAATAGATAATTGAAGCTGTATTCTTAGAATCCTGGAAAACAGTTGTAACAAAGTGCCAGTAAAATAAATAGAATTTTGTTATTTCTGTCAAGAAATTAAATTTTTAACTGGTAGGGGAATTTGGAATACGATATAAGTGCCCTTTTATAATGGACGTAAAAGATAGACGATCAAGAAAAGAAAGGTGAATACCGACGTTTAGTACTAGAACAAAAACTTCATGATGAAGAATGATTCTTTAAATATACAAGAATGCGAACCGATACTTACCAACCGACGCGTAACTCAACACAATAAATCCAAATCCCCTAAAAATGTTCCTAAATTTCCCATATACCGCACATAAAGTTGAACATTGTCCAACTTTACGTTCGGCCGTAAGATCTTACGGTCTACCGTAACACATAATTGTAACGTTCGCTTATTGTGAACGATCCCACTTATTTTCCAGTGTTCAACTTTATCCATTACGCATATTTTACGCCTAACGTCCATTATAAATGCACTAAGGCATTTAAAAATGGTTGGAAAAATTTGTTTTGTTTAAATAAAACTAGGACTCAACAAAAATTGATTTTTCGACGACTGAAATTGAGAGTATGCTTTTCTATGCGAAGAACGTCACATTAAATTAGCTCCCAGAAATGTCCAGGAGTCAGTATGAAAAAGGGTGCGAAGAATATAAAGCGCGAAGATCTTATTCGAATACTTTACATCTGTCATTTTATACACGTCTCGAAGACGAAACATCTACAATCTAGATCTGAATATTCAATGTAAATATGCAAGAATGATGCCCTTAAAAAAACTGTCGGTTGGCTATAAATTTAAGAAATATTTAATAAGAGAAGAAATTAAGAAGTTTCTGCTAGGCACACCAGATTATCATTATTTGATATTTAAGCTATGTAAAGTGATCAATTAATAAAATGCTGGTGCAGGGTCTTTGATTATATTTACGTGGTTATCTGGAGCCATTAGTATTGAAGATAATAAAAAATGTTTTATAAAAAAAAATTTGGTATGTTTCTCATATTATCTTTTGAAATTATTAGTACAACAATATCGCATTTAAAAAATGGAAAAATATAGGCAACTTAAATTTTCTCAAATGGAACATCCTGTATATTATGTGCTACAACGAAAGATCTTTTTTCTGATTTTAAATATATATATATATATGTATATATATATATATATATATATATATATACAAAAAATAAATAAAAAATAAAAATATAAAATAGATTTTTGTTTGGGATGCAGTCATTTATTAAATAAAATTCTTTGGATTATGCCAAGCTTTTGAGAATATTTATTCTCTTCGTCTGGGCAAACTAAAAATCGTTACAAATTATCTTAACCACATAATAAATTAATAATTAAAGTACTTAAATTCGTGAATTTAGGTAAAATTAACTACAAACAGAAAAGATTTCATACCCATCAATCAGAAATGTTATTAGTTATTTATAAATGTCATGGTTACGGCATATCTAGAGTCGAGAGTGTCTAGATTCATTAAGAAAAGATCTTACATGAATTATATTTGTGTTTGTCAAATATTAAACTTGAAAATATTGAGGCAGATATAGGTTCAGTAAAAAGAAAAAAGTTATTATTCAATTAATTAAAAAAAACATTTATAACAGACTTAGAAACACATAATATAAATAAATATATACCCGTACACAGACTAGACTATCTGGAATTATAGGCTTGCATTATAAATTGAAGTTTATTATATCAATAGTATTATTGACTATTTTGTAAATAATATTATTATATACTTTATGCTACAAAACAGTTGTTACAAACTTACTGTTATAAGAAAACTTTATAGATATTTTAAGAAAATATTTTGCTTTTATAAAAAGATATATGCAAGGTATTCAATTCTTTGTTGTAACTTTCAATTGTTTATTGTTTTTATTCATGGCCTACCATTAAATTATGCATTTAATTTTAGAGAATTGTCATTTATTAGCGTGTTTCTGAGAAAAACTGCATACTATTATATATTTTTGAAATCGGAAAAAAGACAAATTTTATAGTCTATAAATATACAGGGTGTTCCCTTTAAAAAAACATAGATTTGGTTTATAATTCAAAAATAGTAGATATGTTACAAAAATTATCTACACCACTGTATTCTAGGGAAAAAATCTATAAGAATGTTATTTTACCTTTTCTATAAGTTGAATACGAGAGATACGAGTGGGACCCAAAATGAAACATTTTCAAAAATGCCCTGTATCTAAAAAACTAAGAGGGCTATGAAAATTTCGTTAAAGGCATCTTTAGTTTTACGAAAAACTAGCACACTGTCGCGAAAACCGCAACTTTCTGTCTATAAGAGTAATGGAGATACCCCGCAAAAGTACCCGAAATGGGACGCCCTCTACTTAGAGATCTGCCTTGATAATAATTTTAATTTAATAGTGCTCCTTGTTCAAATTTTTATCAACTAAATCTAGATAATTTCTAAATTTATGTTATCATAACCAATACAAATAATTGTAATTATTGAGGCTATGAAGTCTTTCTTGTTCTTAGCCCAAAAATTTACTCGGAAATCGACAATTCGAGATGCCAGAATTAAAGATAGGACAACATCCAGAAACGTTTTAAAATTTTTCAAGAGTTACGGTTTTCGAGTTAAATTCATGTTCCGAAAACTGAAAAACGATTTTCGTGACTAATGTTACACTCAAAAGTGTGAAATTATTAATTCTATTGGTGCTGGAACTTGTGAAATTGGAGCCAAAAGTTTTCCATCTAACTGCAACTGCACAACTTCAAAAATACCAGCACCAATAGAATTAATATTATTTAGTACTTTTCAGTGCACCAACTGATAAGAAGAGAATAAACATTCTCGAAAGCTCGGCTTAACTCAAAGAATTTTATTCATTACCTAGATTTTTGTTTGGAAGCCTCCTCATCTGAAGTTGGTTAAAAAACTTCAAGAACCTGGTCAACATTAGTAGTTTCCATGATCTCCATCCCACGCAATTCTTATTATTATTATTTCAGTACAGTCTACATGCTGAACTCGCTCTTCAAAATTATTTGGAATTGGATATCACTGAAAAATATTCGTAATTACCTGTTTTGGTTCATTTTTTTTATTTCTAAGTTTCATTATTATTGTCAACTATGATATCTCAAAAACTTTCTCAACAGCTTGAAAACCACCATCAGTTCAAAGGGACGCTTGCATATAGATCGAATCCAGAACTTATTGAGATAAATTTTATTAAAATTAAAACTTGATCAAATTTTATCATTATGTTCTATAATTATGGAATATAAAGTCTTTATTACAAGATAGTTAATAATTTCATGATTACTCCTTAGCAAATCTACTATCAACATAATCGAACACTCGAACTCTGGCCTGAACTAATGCATAAAATAAGACCAATTTTAATATTGGAAATCAGGGGTAGGCGTTTTATCAGAATAAAACTGAAATTCTTAAGATAATTTGTTTATTTCAAAGATTATATCTACAATTAAAAAAATGATTCATATTTGGTACATAATTAAATATTTCTTGTGGAATTGATGTAGGTATCTAAAAAAAACAGGCATCCATTGAATCAACAGGCGAGATTAATTATTGGTAAGCGCATATTGTATTTCTGGTAATGATTTCCCTTTCGTTTCTTTGACAAAAAAAAAGGTAAACAACAGGCCCGCAAATGCAATAACAGTATATATTGCAAATATTATATCACTTCGAAGTCTAACAATTAGCAATACGAATAACGACGAAACAATTATATAAGCTCCGAAATATAAAGTGATCAGTACAGACGATGTTATGTTCTTTATATTGGCAGGCAAGATTTCTGCAAGTACTACAAATGGTATCGAATGGAGGCCAAAATTGAAAAAAATTACGTATAAAATAAATGGTACCGTTAAACTGTAGTCAACAATTGTAGGAATATCTTCGGTATGGGATAATCCAGATGTATTTTTGAATAAATTAATAACCCATATGCCAGCAAGAGAGAGAGCTGTTCCGAGAAATGACACCAACAGACATGTCCTTCTTCCAAGTACATCTACTAAGGGGCAACTTACTATGGATATGATGAGAGCTAGGATATCTGAAAAATTAGAACAATAATAATTTGTGCTTGAATCATGTAAAGGGTGTATATATAGCAGGTATGGTATATGACAATATGAGTCTAAGAGGTAAGAATAGACAACCACACGAGTCCAAGAGCGACATGTACCTAGCTATAGCATAGTACCAAAATTGTAGATAGTGACTCATGTTTAGGCGTGCTGATAGGGATTTTATATAGCATTATTATATACATATATTATTTTTAATAATAGCCGCACGCCTGTAAATCGTCGATTTGCTTTCCCCTCAGACCCGCAAAGGTCTATGTTGAAAATATGAGTCACTATCTAAAATAGTGGTACTATGGTATAGATAAGAACAACGTCCCTAAAGTTAGCAAAGCAAAGTGGGCAGAATCCAAAATACATATTTGATCCTTGTAGAGCTAATTAAGTGCTTCATTCCGAAACTAATTGCTCTTTTAGTTTTTTGGAAAATGGCTGCTTTGCTTTTGGAAATCAACTTTCTTGGAAAACATTTTTTAGTGCTTGTAGGATTCTGGTTTTTCAGAATTTCAATTTTAGAATAAATAAACCTTTCAAGGACCAGCAGTGGACCAAAAAAAGTATAGTGCCAAGGAACAAGATTACCGGGGCAGCCAAATATATTTAATTTCTACTTAGTGCACCAACTATATAAGTTGGTTCTATTTTTCTACATATATTTCACACTTTTCAGGGCCAGTTGACCGAAGGATGAAAGTCAACCGAGGGTCTACCATGACTTTCTGTATTATAAACCTTCAACCCAGGGTTGAAATGACAGCAACTGAAACTCAAATATTTCAACCGTAGATTTTGCTTCAACCAGCGGTTGACCAACCGATGGTTAAAATTTCCTTTATAAAACTGGCCCTCAGTCTATCAAAATAGTTCAACGTTCACTTATTTTCACAGGTTTCAAAACATCACGGAAACACACATACCTATTTCAGACTTCTCCACTGCAGTAATCCGAAAACCGTAAAATGTCCTATATAAATGTTGCAACATATTTTCTCTTCATTATTTTGACCATCTCATATTTTAGATTTTTAAAAAAGTTTGCCCCTCCACATAAGGGGGTTATTAGGTTTCTTTATTTTCCGAGTTACAGGAAACCTATGATATGTTTGCTTCTTTAATTTTGTCATTTCAAATTGTCGATTTTCGATTGGGAAGTTTTCGAAATAAACTAGCAATTGATTTACTTCAGGTGCATATCAATTTCCCAAACTTTCATCGTTACAATAAGTATAGTTTTCTTTCTTTCGAAAACTCCCAAGACTCTTTCGACTGTTTATGTCCGAATCCAGGTGTCCTGAGCCAAACAGGAGATCTGTGCGAATTATATATATTTTAATAACAATTTCAGCTTAATTATCGCTTTAACATAACGGAAGATCCCTTTTACCGGCATCTAGTGAGTTTTCCAGGGTTTTTATTAAATTAGTTGACCGATAGCTTCTTGGTATGAAATTTATCAGTTTCTTTCAATTTTTTGGACATTATCCAATTTTTGATCTTTTCTCAAGGGCATTGGAACAGGATGGCAATCACTCATATCAAATTCTTCAAGAATTGATCGGACGTAGCTTTCCTGATCAATCAGTTTTTTATCCTTCCCTTCCCTTATCATATTGAGTTCTAAGCTTTGGGGAACAGATCTATTATCACGAATACTTTCTACAGATTTGCTTTAAATTTATTGACAATACTTCTTTTAATCAAAAATATCAGATAATCAGAGCAGATCGTTACTACGAGTATATAATCATGTTTTATAAGGAAATGTACGCTTGGATCAATCTTCATTTGAATAATATCATTTTTGAAAATTTCGTTATGAAATTTTTTGTTTCTCTACCTGATTGCTTAAGTCCGAATACAGCCCTGTTAAATTTACACAATATTTTGTAATCATATAAAAAGTTGAGATTGGGTAACTCCATATAAATTTCTTCGTCCAAATCTGAATTAAGTTAGCCAGTTACAACATCACAACATCTATCAAATCTACGTCAAGATCTAATTCGAAAGCTACTGCCAACAATGCTTTTAGTGTATTCCGCCAAATTATTTTTTTTACTTTTCACCGCTTTTTTTCCTTCTGGGCTATTTTTTACAATTGGCTAAATATTGTTGATGGAATGGGCAGTCATTTTGTAGTTGATGTTTTTTTTCATTCGTTCATTTGTTAGCATCTTGTCTGTTCAAGGCTTCATCCAATGTTACTGGATCGGAAACATTTCCTAGACAAACATAATCTTGAAGATATCCTGTTTATCTTATCTTTCTTACTTCTTTCTGTATTTCCGCTTCTATTGGGGTATCTTCATTAACAACATTTTCTGTTTTACATCTGTCCATTATTTCCAAGATTTCCGTCGTCTGTACTGGTTATAAAAAATAATCTTTCACATTTTCTTTACTTTTCACAATTAAATATTTTTCTTGAGTTGACTCGCCAGATGTTTAGTTTTCAATAAATGTAAAATATCTCTTGAAAAAATAATTTGATTTATGTTCTTGTCAAATAATCTTCACATCCGAGAAAAATATGTTCTGTTGACTTAGCACCTAGTTTTTTTTGTATTCATTTTTGGAATATGGCTTTTCACCACTCCAAGCTTCAGGACTTTGAATAATTTACCAATGCTGTCGTTGGTGACCTATTTTTGAGATACATAACTGTATTTACAGAATATATATGATTGCAGGACATAACCTCAAAAAAATCTATTACCTACTTAGACGGGCAAATATGATGAATCATGCAGATCATGATGAAACACCTCAAGGTGGGCATTAATTATGAAAACACTCACGTTATCGTGGGTGATAACGGGAAACGGAAAGTCATACAGATCAAATCGTATCTAGTGAAGACAAACTGTCTAAAGGAGTCATTGTAACTGATAATGGCTCAAACGGCAATTGATCATTTCTGTCATATACAAGGATTCCATGTGCCTTTCATAGTGTAAACTTAATTTTGGAAGTATCAAAAAAATCGTTGCTCTACGTCCATCTCATAGCACTGTTCTTGGATCCAAACTTCAAATCTCTCAAGTTTCAAATTGATGAAAAACAAATAAATGTTTAAATTTCAATAAAGGCTATTCTGGATGACGACTCTAAAAATATTGAAGTACATTAAACAATACCAGCAAAACGCACGAAACTTGACAAAGACTCCATCATTGTCTTCGTTAATCTTCAAGGAATTTCAAGATTATTCAGGAGAGAGGAGAGGAGATCTTAATCAAATCAACACGGAGTTATAAACCTACATGCAAAGAAAAATCGAAGCTAATACATGTATTTTAGAGTTAGGGAAAAATTGTAGCGATCCAAGACTTCTGAAGAAACTGGCCCGTCAAATTTTAAATATACAAGCTAGTTCAGCAACGAGCCAAAGATTATTTTCCACACTAGATCACTATCAGATAGTTTGGATAAATTGCTATTTCTACATATAAACACAAGTTTGTAAACTGAATAAATGTTATAATTTCTCTTTTTTTCATTCTTCCATGCCATAGTCATTTCTATAGCAAGTATTGATTATGGTTATTTAAAATTAAGCAGCCCTCAAACCAGACTTTGCTTTCCAACGAATGCAAATTTTGCCTTATCATTTTTTTGTAGAATTTGCTAGACAATCTTATTAACAATTAGTTATACCAGCTGAAGGTGAATCTTGCGTACGTGACTTATGCGTGAATCACGCGGGATCGGGATCACAACAAAAAAATTGCGTGACCCAGCCAGGATAAATCGTGAGCGTGGGTCACACGGTATATTCAGGTGTTTGTGATTAATTTTCAAGTCAAATATCGTCAGAACATGTAGGAAACCCAAAAATTTACCAACTGGAATTATATTATGTTTGTTTGTTTAAATCTAAATTCGGTGAAATGATATATTACTCACCTGTACAAAAATAAAATAGGTGCATTGGAAAACTTGGAAATACGCTGCTTGCCACAGAGTAACCATAAAAATGAACAAATTCAAATCCAGAGAATGTTTGAAACAACAAGAGTCCGGTTACTATTAAAATAGCCTTAAATATGATTTTCGTCTTCGACTGGAATTTGAACTGTCCACCACCCGTCTCTCCAGTCTTTCCTTCGATCTCATCCATTTCTCGTTCAATTTCGTCACCCGAATATCCTCTTAATTTTTCAAGAGCTCTTTTGGCCATGTTTATCTCATGTTTGCTCAAATAAAAATATGCACTCTCCTGCCCAAACATCAAAAATGCTCCAATGAATACGACAGGTACAAATGCCAGTAACAAATTGAAGACCATATAGCTGGAAAAATCGCTCAGTATCCAACCAACTACTTTTCCCAAGTTGATGGAGACAGTTATGGATGAGATTAACATTCCTCGGTAAGTTTTTTTTGAAATTTCTGCAATGTAGATGGGAGCAACGGCAAATGCTCCACCAGTGACTATCCCTGTCAAAAATCTACCGATGTAGAGTATCACTGTGTGTCTGCTGAACGCCAATACTAATTGGCCCATAGCAACAGGAAATCCAAGGAGAAGCAATGTCATTTTCCTTCCGATGATCATTGTCAAGATGCCGAACAAAAAAGGGCTGATTGTTGCACTGATCCGAGAAAATGAAAACAACAGTGATAATTCTTGATTCGATAAGAAAACCCCATTTTCCGCTGAATCCATCAAATGACGCAATTGGGACGCGGGCCATCCGCTTTGAAGACCATGTATGAAGAACAATATGTTAACTGTGAAAAAAGATAAAATAACGTCATTCTTAGTATAAATAGTATTATATGCTCTATTCTATAAGAAGATATGACCACGCGCTTCACCAATGACGTCAGTCCGTGAAAAACAACCATAAATCGCATTGTTTCAAATGATAGTCTCATATTTTGAGCTGGCATGTGATTTGGTTTTTTCTGTACCTAATACATAATTAGGTTATGATATTTGTGGCTTCTGCAATTGACTTGGTGACTTGGATACAATTTATTTAACCAAGTAGATAAATACAAACGCCGCCATCAATTTACTTGGATACATTATTTAGCAAGCGGCCAAGGAGGATTTATTCAGCATTCAGCACTCATCATTGGTAGCAGCAGCGCGCGGAAGACCGAGACCAGCGACGTAACAATCCAAAGGGTCAATTATTGAAGTAAAGCAGTTAGTTTGTTAAATATTTATCGGTGTGTGTCTTTATTTAATTGGTTAAAAAAAACGTATCCAAGTCACCGATTGTTTGCCTCTCAATTGGGAAACCAGAGAACTCTTACAATATTAATGAATTTGACAAGTGACGATTAATTTAAGGGAAGCTGGCAAAATTGTTTCATTTTGTTCAGTTAAAAAAATTTGGGATGATGCTATCCACAGTTCCATCAAGTTCACACGCTGAATTTAACAGTAAAATAGGTACAAATCACAATCAGTCGTATTCATAATCGAAACTTAATACGCTACTAAATTAAGTGCGGAGGTTTATGGCTAACAGCACACACAGCTGACAGAACCTTCATTCCACGGTCGTAAATGAGGACTGTACTGCAATCTAACTAACCTAACTTTAAATTAGATTTATGACACTTATGTCAGTGTTATGGTAGGATAGTCTTTTGTTTTATTTTAATATGATACTTGCCAGTACCGAAATAAGATTGGGTTATGAATACGCCTGCAGATGTTCTTAATAAGGGCTATCGCGCTTGAATTCACCACTAGGTTCGCTAGTGTAGAGCAACGTCTCCAATGTCAGTAAACATCATGCTGCATTTACATGTACGTCATTATGACAATGTCTCTGACATGGAGATCCATTAACAGAAACGACAGTGACATTGGCAGATGGCATACTTAATTGATTTCGATGTAACCTATAAACATAAATTAACGTAACCTAAAACTTTTGACAGCGACAACGACAGTAACAAGACCTTGCTCCAACTGATGAGTACGAAAACGGTAGCCCCTATTGGGTACTTTATTAATTCTGGAAAACATTTTGGGTTGATTTCTTTAGAAATATGCCTATTGCGATCATTGGCACTTTTGAAGTTCGAAAAAATGTCAAAAAAACGCCATGATACTCGTAATAACTAAGTCAGATTCAGTTTGGTTTATTGTTTCTAAAAACGTTTCGTTTTATAACCGAAACTGTAATAAGTAAGTCAAAAAAAGTCAGTCGAAAAGTTTAAGAGATATAGCAAAATTTGTAGAGCTATCAAATTTTCTACGAAGACCAACTGAAAAGCGTCTGTAAAAAAATAACAGGTTATAACTAATTGCATATGGAAGTATATGTGTCACTAATAACAAAATAAGAATTTCTATAATTTTTGTCTGCCTGCCTGTCTGTCTGTTTGTTTGTTCCTGATAATCTTCATATCGGCAGAACCGATTCCGACAGGATTTTCACTAGCAGGTAGCTAATGTTATAAGGAATAACTTCGGCTGTTTTTACTTTACAAAAAATCTATACAAATAAATAAAATCGAAGTGAATGATCGTTATTTCAAAATAACAGGTTTTAACTAATTGCTTATGGAAGTGTATGTATCACTAATAACAAAAAAGTTATTTTTATAATTTTTGTCTGTCTATCTGTTCCGGCGAATTTCCGTTAGGACTTTACCGATTACGACAGGATTTGCACTGGCAGGTAGCGCGGACGAAGCCGGCAGTAACATCTAGTAGATAATAAAATCAAGTTATCTAAGTTCCTCGTCTAAGGATGGTTAGTTTTTGATATAAGTAAAAATAGAAAATTATGACCAAAGCTCACCTGTGAGAATACTTGTGATCCATCTGGGAAACGACATTTTTCTTTAAAATCACATTCACTTTTGGGATGTGTTATTTAAACATTTATATTATAAAGAATTGCCACAACACTTAGCGATACAAATTGTGACAAAATATTAGTTACAGATTGATAACAGATATGTTTCCTGGTCTCTAATCCAGCCCGACGATAACAACTGACCTTTTTACATCATTCTATTCATAAATAGTTCGTTTAATGTTTTAAATATTTTCAGAACAGAGGGAGAGAGATCGCGGTAAGCTCATCTCATGTTCTTAATATATAATTGATTACATTAATTTTCTGCTATTTTTAGTTTGCTATTAATTCATCACCAACTTAATGGAATAGAAGCATATAAGCAAAATCAAATTTTCCGGAATAACTTATCTACGTAACGGCATTTTGATATCTCTGATTAAACATGTAGAGTAAATAGTTGGTCGTCACTCTCTAAAGCTGAGGCAATATCAAAGAACTTATACAGTAACAACAAACTATGCCAAAGAAGTAAGGAGGCTAATAAGTACATGCTAATACGAGGGTAGCATTCGTTGTCATTGTTTCGCTGATCTGATCGGCAAAATCCGTCGAGATACTAAATAATATTAATTCTATTGGTACTCGTACATTTGAAGTTGTGCAGTTGCACTTAGATTGAAAACTATTGGCACCAACTTCACAAGTACCGGTACCAATAGAATTACATATTATTATTTTGTATTTTTGACCGACGAGCCCCGAACGGAGGAGGTATACAATTCGACTGTCTGATCTTTTCGCATGGTCTATAAACTGAGTGGTCTCCGGGTCTCCAACTATTGCCGATTTCTTTTTACGGCTCTCTCGATATCTCATTAATATGCACTGAATTACTACCGGTGGCGTCGACTATGTTTGCGTCTCTGTAAAGACATCGTTGGCTTATGGTTAAAGAAAATCTCAAGGAATAAATAGTCTGATTGGTTATTTATTTTTTGGATTAGCTGCAATTTAAAAATATTGAGTAGGATATTAGGATAAATTTTGTGTTGCATATGGTTTGCTTTTTTATGGCTTTATTTATTATTTATTTTAGGATTATTGAAATGAACTGAAGATCTGAAAAAAATAAGAGCCATCTGCATTACTTTCCTAAATAAACAATAAAATGCATTTGAATTTATACTCAATTTATTATAAAAAATATAAAATATCGATATATGTATACAAAAAATAAAATTGTTCTTAATATTACACAAAATTGTAAGGTATGTATTTCCTCCAATATTTAAAATATAAATTAATTAATGAGTTTCTTCACTTTTTTCTGACGCTTGTCTTGCTTATCGACGGCATGTTTTCTTTTCGCCATCTTCTATATTTTAGATTGCTCATTCAGGTATTTAATCCTAATGAACAATCTTTGACGCAAAAACATACTCGCTGCTTCAAAGTTCATTTGAGCGTATTTCTTTTTAGCTATTTCCACAAGTTTTTTGTATCTCTTTTCCTTTTTTAAATTCCCCTGGAAATGGAATCTCTCGAGCAGACTGCTTAATTTTTTGGTATGTTTTTGCGCCAGGTTTTTGTCGGTTGCATAATGGTATATTACCGACGTGTCCTCTTTTATCCTATTTTAATTGTGGGATCTCCTAAGTAGAAATATTTGTGTTTCAATTTGTAAGCCACCCAACCTGTATGAGTCTCTACCAGAATTGTCGGAAGAAGAAGCACTATGAATACTGTCTGTGTCCGAGATACAAGGATCACATCCATCCACAATATTTTCGGTGGAAACGGAATCCGTAATTCCGTAACTTCCATTCGGATAAGGTAGTTCTTTTTCGCAATGTAATATTTATTGATCATACATGAAAATATTGTATAAAAGTGTAAAATACATAATTACGTTCCACGGTTAAGCACAATCTCAATAAGTAATTAATTTAGATCAATTACAAACAAAATATGAGTTCATATAAATACTTATACTTATTTTTAGTAGCTTCTAGAATAATATTTAGTTATATAAAAAGCGTTCACAAGAAAAAAAACACACAAAAAAGATAAAACACTCTCACAACTGAACACTACGCTAGTGGAATACAAAATGTATCACCCCGGTACATGTCGATAGTCCGCTGTTCCTTAGCTTATAAGGCTGTTCGAGCAGTAGTTTGGGACGGTTTGATAACTGTTTAAAATGCGCATGTGCGGTTTGAAACAGTTTCCAAGTGTGTCCAAGTGGTTTGGGATTTTGTTGCTCGAACACCAAACCAAACCAGGGTTAAGTTTAGGACTGTGGTGGTGTTCTCTGAAAAGGATTTCTCCAACAACAGAGAACACTATACTCTAAGAAGAAGAAGACGCTTCAACTGCGCCTGTCTCAAACTGAGTTTGGAAATCGTCAAACTACTGCTCGAACATCTTGCTAGTAGTTGGGAATAAATTATTTCCTCGTCAATTGCGTCAATTGTCAAGTGTGCAGGCGTCTGACGGTTTGGGACTGGTTTGAACCGCTGCTCGAACACCCTTTAGGTAAACACCAACACGTTATCCAATGCCTCGTCTGCCGTCACTTTTTCCTCACCCGAAAGCCCGTCAATGAGCCAACCACTCAGTTTATAGACCATGTATTAAACGTACTCCGATTTGGATGATTTTTGATTCATTTGAAAGAGGAGAAATGGTCCCATATTCCTAAAAACACAAATACGAAATCTCCTTCCTCTCGAAAGGGCAAATTTTCCCGAAAATCAAAAATCTGAGAAGGTATAATTAAAGATAGGCCAATATCCGGAAACGTTTAAATTGAAATTTTTTTCAAAAGAGTAAAAACAACAATACAAGGACCGAGTTCATTCGATATTGAACTTGAAAGTAAAATTAAAAAACATTATGTAGGAATCTTACCATAAACCGATTAGCCAACACGAATGTGAAAAATTTATAATTTTGACCGACGAACCCCGAACGGAGGAGGTATACAATTCGACCGTGTGTATTTTTTTTTTGTTTGTGCGCGCCTTTTATGTAGTAATCGTACTCCGATTTTTCTAATTTTTGATTCATTTGAAAGAAGAGGCTTGAGAAATGGTCCCATATTCATAAAAACGGGAATCCGACATCTCCTTCCCTCCGAAAACAGCCCCCGATGAAGGTGAGGGGAAAAATTTTCTCGAAAATTGAAAATCTGAGGTATAATTAAAGATAGGACAATATCCGGAAACGTATTGAACTTTTTTCAAAAGAGTAACGGTTTTGAGATAGAGGCATGTTAAATTCTCAAATGTATGTATATTTGCTATGTGGAGAGGGCGATTTCTCTCGAAAATTGAAAATCTCTGGGTACTACATGAAACACATAATTATTTGTAGCAACATTTATAATGAAATTTTCTTCCTTGAGAGTTACGGTTTTCGAGATAAATCGGTGTTAAAATGATAACATCTAAAATACTTACGCGTATTTTCGCAGCGATGTTTTGAAATCCTAATATTATCAACTACAAGCAAAGAATACACGTGGGATAAGTATCTAACTTCATTAGTATTAGTGTCTAACTGCAACTGCACCAATAGAATTATTTTGTATTTTTCAGTGAACTAATAATAACGTCGATCCATTTTTTTGTAAAAAATATTTTGTTATCTTTAATTCTGCCGTATTGAATTTCGAGAAAATTAGCCCCCTCCACCCCCTTCAGGAACGATTTTTGGATGGAAGGTGATTTCGGATTTGAAATTTTCTGAATATGGGACTATTTCTCAAGTCTCCTCTTTCAAATGAAACAGCAATCCGAGTACTCTTACTTACAGCACGCACACAAACCAAAAAAAGCACACAGTCGAATTGTATACTTCCTCCGTTTGGGTTCGTCGGTCAATAAAAATTGGCAGCACTTTGATATATCCAGATCAAAACGATGCTGAAATCGCATTGCCTAAACAATAAAAATACTTACCACACTTACATTTAATAGTAATAAGGCGAAAAATAAGACACTATCTCAAGACAGTCCCTAACTATACAGGGACATTTTGTTTCCATACCTCTCCACTGCATTTCCTTTTTCAATTTACAGATAATTGCTGCATGTACGGACTAATTACCATATAAACATCCCATACACCATTTAAAAGATTCTATTGAGCAACATTGAAGATTTTTTTCATATAATAATTAAAAAGTTATTAAATAAAAAATGCTTACTTTCCGAACTTGTTTGAAATTTGTTTTTGAATCTTTTTGGCTTCATTTGTTTCTATTCATAATAGCTCTATATAACAGGGTTGCCAAAACTTGTAATGAATATAAATTTAATAGGTACCTAACAGATAAGCAGTGATGAAACTAGGATCTGTTCAACAACGTTCGCACTTCTTCTTAACTTATTATTTGAGAAAAATCTAAATTTATTTCAATATTTGTAGGCATAGGCAACTAAATATACTCAACTGCCAAAAAGCGAATCAACATCATTTGAGTGCAGAATCCAGCTTTGGTAAGTTTGTGTGTATCATAGAAATAGGAATATTAATTATATGGTGTGTATCGTTTATAATTTTCAGTATACATAATACATAAACAGGGAAGATTCTATCACTTGCACCACATAACACCTTCTTATGTGACTTGCACTTTCAGGTGGATGGAATTCTGTTGTCTATACTATGGAGGGTCCATAGTATGGAGGGTACGGTCTATACTGTTCTCCGTAAAATAAGCGCCATCTCTGACACATACGAGAAACCCAAATGAACTTCAGAGTTTCAGATAGGAGTTTTCTACAGCATAGATCATATCATGTAATCGACGAGAGATGGAATAACCATTCAATCAAATACCATTTTTATTGGTCCAAATAAATATTGTATATTATTATTGATTGTTGTTACCTATGACAATATATACAGCGCTTTCGAAAAAATCCTCTAACACGTTGAATTTGTTTTAAATAAAGACACTTTTTGACATACAACCCATATTAGTAAAATAATCGTTATTCGAGATATGACGTCATCGACAATTTTTTTCAAAAGGCGACACCCATTTTCTACCATGCCAATTGAAAGGGCGTGTCATTCTACGTACACATCGTCAAAAATATAATAACATTAGAGTATGTAGGTTAAATAAAAATTGAAAACAACATAATTTTTGATTTTAGTAAATTTAATGATAGATAATAATTAATTTCACCATTTTTTATAAAATGAGAAAGTCACAACCCAATGGACAGTCTGCTTTTGCCAAACAAAAAATAAGAAATCGATAAGAAATATAAGATACTAAAAAAAGTACGATTTCAAATTTTTATTTGACAGCAATATAAAACATTATCGGTCGCTAAGGTTACCGTCAGACAACCATATTTTTGACGATGTCACAGACAATTTATTGGAATAGATTGTCTGTGACGATGTGTACTTAGAATGACATGCTCTTTCAAATGACATGGTTGAAATTGGGTATGGCCAATTAAAAAAGAATCGATGACGTCATATCTTAAACAAAGATTACGTCACTAAAAACTCAATTTCCGAAATAATGAAATTACTCGTTACTTTTCGAAAGCACTATATATTGTTTGTATGTGAGATCGAGATCTCCTGCGCTATTTTTATTTTAAATTTAATTTATCTGTACACATTTTCATTTATCTAAAATAACAAGAACTAATTCGGTTAAGTTATAAAAGATAAGCCGATATATGCCTACCTTAATCAAAATAAAAACATTGTTTATCAGTCATTAGTGTCTCACAAAGAGAGAAAATCTAGGAATAAGTTCTCTACGGTTGTCTATGTTTGTTTTTTATTATTTTTTATAGTTAACCTATTTACTCTCATACAAATGCATTCAAAATAAATATGTTTGCATTATATTTTCAATAAATAGATATTCAAAAATTTTTGTTTAATTTTCCATTATACCTATTTTCTGTCATTTTTACATCATGTTTTCAATCAGCTTAAATCAACCTTTTTGAAGAAATTTTGCCTTATAAATTGACATTGATTGAAAACATGATACTTATAGGGAAGAATGTATGATTTACATGTTACTCGTACATTTTAAATTTACCACTAATCGTACATTAAAAAGATAGTATTCCGGAAGACTCATGTCGTTGCCAATTTCTTAAATATGATTCTTTATTTGTACTGTACTCTGTAATGAATTCAAATTAATTTCACAACCGGTAAGCGAATTATTTAATCTGGCATTGCTTATACAACACTTTCTTTTTGTCAATCTATTTTCTTCAGAAAATAATCGGAATTTCTCAATTCCATAATAATCTATTTGCTGCTGATTCTATATTATTGGTTGATGATTTGTCGAATATCAAAGTATAACGAAGATCAGGATCAGATAAACCAAGGCTATAATTAATGTATAATATAAAAGGCAGGATACTTTTTCTATAATAGTTGCCAGGGTTAAATTACAATATATGTCCATTTCTTTTTGAATTTGTTTATCAGAAATTCTGCTGTGCTCGTCCATAATATTATCTGTACTCGGTATGATATCATCAAAAATAGTTGGAATGGCGGATAATCGAAGACGCTGGAAAAGGGCCTGCAAGAAATTATTTAATGGAGTGTATTGAACAGCTACATATAATAACAAGCTAATATAAAGCGTGTAAAAATAAATGCTGACTTCTGTAGTTACTTTCCGCTAGAGTCATGTTTTACATATTTCCAGAAAATATATTTTTCTTCAAAGTGCTTTTCTCAAATGCAATGCGAAGATGTTAACTCCAGTAATCCAGGTATAGCGGCGTTCCAAACGTGCAATCTTTTTAAATCATTTGACGCTTTTAAAATCGAAACTTTCCTCACACCAATGTAACTGGACTTGTACATCGGAATAGCACACAATCTTCAAATGTTGTAAGTCTTAATACAATAATTTTAAAACGTTACTACAAAAAACAAGATTTTATACTAAAAGCGATTAAACGAATTAGATTAATTTTAAACAGATACCGGTAGCCACTGACACATTGACACTCGACACTGGCGACTAGCGCCACACCCAAAATGGCTATAATACAAACTAAAAATGTCTTCAATATCCATGACAATTTGGCCCAAGATCATTACATTAGATACATAGGTTGTATGGTAACTTTTGGACAAATCAGCGCCAGCTATTCAAACGCGGGAACTACGTCACCCGGAGTGCCCATTTGAATAAATAGCATATGAACTAGAAGGAAGCAGTATGGTTTGACGGTATTTCCATTAGTTTATACGAGTATATCGAGGCCTATATCTTCACAAATTGTCCTTAATCTTCCCTTTAATGAAATACATAGATTGAATTGGAATATACTTTAATAAAATATGATTTATTTATATTAAAAATATCATGTAACATTTAAGGTTAGTTAGACTTTGTGTTAGATTAAAAAAACTTATTGCATAAAGTATATATTAATTTATTTCATTTTGTTCTAAATCTGTCTCTTACCAACCAGCTTCAGAGTTTTCATCTAGATAGGAAGCTAATATTTTTGATTTCGAAATTTATTTTTCAATTTCATATTCGTAATCATACAAAATGACAGTTAAACTTCACTTTTGAACACCCTGTATGGGTATTTAGAAAAAACATTTTTCAACCATTACCAGGAGAGATGTGTATTTTGTAGAAGATAATGAATATGCCAAGTCCAAAAATTTATAATTTATTTAGAAAAACTTTACAACATGTTAGAAACCAACTGGCTTTTGACTAGAGGAGGGCAAAACAGTGATGGGATTGCTGAAAAAAAATATATATTATTTACAGTTCAGTTCACTTTACCTGAAGAATGAAATATATTCATCAGATCGTAGATATTTCAATGCCATTTGGTAGAATTTGTTTAAATAGTAGTGAACAGAGTTTGTAAAAAATCTTCAAAATTGCAAGTGTTTAGATAAATACATGCACAGATATGTAACATTTCTAATTTGAGACAGGAAGTCGATATTTATGCAAGTATAGTAATTGAGATTTTAGTATACTTACCATCTTTTTTCAGCTTCTTCGGTTGTAAATTCAGCAATCTAGCCTGCATTTCATCCTTAAAATCATCAGGCTTGAAATGTTTACTGCAAAGCCTTTTTGCAAAAGAATTCCAATTATCCTTTCTGGTAAATTTTAGAACCCGTTCTTTTTGAATTTTAGAGTTTGGAAATCTAAAGAACATAAGATTTTCCCCTTTTTCTCTTGCTTTTTAGGAATTGCTTTTGCAGGTAGCCACACTGCTCACAGTTCCTCCTGGCATATTTAACACCTACAACCAATTAATTGTCATTATAAAGTATAATAGTTCATACTCGTCTAACTGTTAAATCATAATTTTTGCTGTAACTCCTATGTCTATCCTGTCTTTCTTTTGAACAAGACAGTGACAGAGATATGAGTTGTTTTATGTCTGGATATTAAGAAAGACGAGCAAAAACGATTGTTTATAAGCCCAAAATATCCATTAGTATAAAACTTACCTTATTACAACGTATAAAATATCACAGAAGCTCACGAAGTTTTTAGCATATAAGTCCTTGCAAATAATCAGAGCGAAGCGAATCACAACAAATGTAAACCGTTTTCGAAAGAAAATAATCAAATAAAACACCTCAAACTTGAAAATTAAACCACTAAATCTCAAAAGCACTCGTAACCACCAAGTAAACAACGAAGAATGGCGATGGCGCGACACTCCCGATCACAGTATAAAGAAATATACAGTAGTCCAACTCTTGGCGGAACCTTTGACTTTTTCGATTCAAGGTCAAGAGCTGGCGACCATATTTTAATCGTAAAAAGTCAGGTCAGTACTGGAAATTAACATGAACCGTGACAGGATCGTAATTAAAACTTATGGATACAAACTTAATTCACTGGATTGATATTGAACTGAATTGCAGTTCGGGGTCCTTTCAGCTTTGTCAAAATAACAAGAAAACACAACTTTCTGCTTTCAGAATTTTATTTTCCCAAAATAAAATTATTTTGGTACGCCACTGACAATATAATTTGATAGCCAATTTATTAATTCCACGTGCAGGCTGGTCTGGTTGCAGATGTCGTCTCCTTCTTCTTCGATGATTCAGCTGGGAACAATTTGATTACGATTTCGACTCACACTGATTTTTGTTCTACGAGGTCTCTATACCCGAGTTCTTAAATTGTAGGCAGTGACGTCAACAGCGCAAAAAATGAAAACATAAAGGGTGTTCGAGCAGTAGTTTGGACCAGTTTCCAACTGTGTTCCGTGATTGTGGAGCATGCGTATATGAATTTCCGTCTTCTTAAAATTAAAATGCGCATGCCTCTGACGGTTTGAGTTTGGTTTGAAATCCTGCTCGAACACCCTTATTGTTGCCGGGTTGTGATGCTAGTTATTTGATCATTTACTATTTTAACAAAAAATATACATAATACAACATATAGTTATGAGTATACAGATTATATTTAATAGAAAACAGTTTGTATGCATGGGAGAAGTATCTGGTTCAGAAAAAACCGTATTATGTAGTGTTCCACAAGGGTCTATCCTGGGACCAGTTCATTTCCTTACGTATATAAATTCGTTGATAAGTTTGAAATTGAATGGAAAAATAAATGTGTTTGCTGATGATACTTCTATAGTATATAGTGGAAATTTACAAGAAATCAAAACTAATATGATGCAGGATATCAACAAAATCTCTAGTTGGTTAAAATGTCACAAGCTAACACTAAATTATAAAAAATCATCTTCTACTTTTATAGCCAGAAAAAATATATCTACTGATTTAAAAAATCAAATTAAATTCAATAATGATAATATCAAATACTCTTCCACTGTAAAGTTTCTTGGATTATTCATAGATGAAAATCTAACACATTGAAAAATTGAGAAAACACATAGTTCCAATAATTGAAATTCCGTATAAAATTAGAAATTATTTACCTCTAAAAAACCTGAAATTAATATACTTTTCATTAGTATATTCAAAGCTTCAATATTTAATTTCAGTTTGGGGTTCAGCAACAAAATCATCACTGAAACCTTTAAAAATACTTCAGAATATAATTATAAAGTGCATATTCAAATTGAATTACAGAGAATCCACAGTTAATTTATATAAACCCAGGAAATTATTTGACATTAATTCATTATATAAAATTAAAATTTGTATATTCGTTCATCTGGTCATAAATAATTTAAAACATTCAAATTTAGTTTTTCGGTTTAATTGTGATCAACACATTTATTTAACTAGGTGTTCCAATAATCTTGTATTAATAAAAATTAAAACAACAATTGGCAAACAATCTATTCTTTATAACGGCATAAAATTATATAATGACTTACCACTAACCGGATTTTCTTAAAAAATTCGGCAAAACAAGATTCAAAAATATTTATTATAATAAATAAGTTTTACATAGCTTTTTTTAATTACATTTCTGATTTCATTGTTTATTCTAATACTTATGTTTTTTTTTATTATTATTATTCTGCTAATAAAATATATTCGTTAAAATCAATATTTATTTAATAAATAATAACAGGACCCTGATTGTAAGAGTCACATGACAACGATGCGTTTCATTAACACTTAGAAGAGAATAATACATAAAAGTTGTCGTAAGGTAGAAAGAGATATAGCACCACCTGTCAGCTCAGCCGAAAATTCAGTAGCGTATCATTCATGTGTATACATGTTGAAGTGTTCAAAATGTTTGTATATTATGAGAAATGTTAACATATTTACTGTTTCAGGGCATTGTGAATATTATTTTTGATAAAATAATAAAATACAAGTCTTGTGTGGCCACCTAACGAAAATTTCGAAAAACGGCGGCGTTTACTTTGACTAGGTACTCTTGTCTTTCATATTTCTCCCAAAGTCACAACACAACTAAAAACTACAGGAATTCACCGCTTCGAAATAAAGAAATTGCTAGATAAATACTTGAAAATTATAAATATATAAAAGATGACGAATTTATTTACACATAAGTACCTATATCTGGAAATATATAGTATATATGCACTTATATATGTATATCATTTTTTATAAAAATAAGTTGTTAACAGACTTAAAATATGGTATGTATTTTGTTCGGATATTATAGATATATGAAAAAATGACAATACAACCACATTTACTTATACTCACGTGCAATCTGGCTGGCATTAGCTTAAGTATAGGTTCAAACGGAGGATGGAGAAAAATTATGTGTTTCTGTGTGTTATAAATGTGTTTCTGAATTAATTATTTAACAACTTTTTTTTTCACTGAACCTGTATCTGACTTAATATTTTTAATTTTAATGTAGGTATGAATAGTTCAATTAAGTAACAAATACAAAGATCATTCATATAAGATCTTTTCTAACAACTTAAATCTAAACACTTTCAACTCTAGATATGCCGTTACCATGACATTTCTAGATAACTAATGACATTTCTCATTGATGGTTATGAAATATTTTCTGTTTGTGGTTAAATTAATCTAAATTCACGAATGTAAAATGATTATGTATTTAAGAGGAATCGTATACGACGGTGGTCAAATTATAAAGGTTTTAAAACGATATCGTGTGAATATGGGTTAAGTTACTTGCTAGCTGTTAGATATACCGCTTCTTTGCTCCGCTAGCAGGTGTCTGTTTTAGACAGGGTTAATGCCATTTCAGATAATTCAAGTAAAGACATGCCATCTCACTTTCAAATGCCTACTCAGAAAGAATATTGTTTTTGATCGCTCGATACATATTTTTTCAATGCTTCATCATCATATTCCATCCTTTTTCCACTTATTTGAAGTGCATTTAACTATTCCTCATACTCCGTAACACATGGGTTTCATCTGGACAGATCCTTGGCATTCCATGCTCATTCCAGTGAAAATCCTTCTCTTGCTTTTTGTTGTTTGTTGTAAATAGAGGAATTTTCGTTTTTCCTAATTAACTATTCAATGTTATTGAATAGAACCCTTAATTTCCAGTACAATATAATAGATATTATAAATTGATCCATGAAATAATATCGTCAGTATTTGTTTTAAATTTTAAATTTTTGGTTATAGCTTTCAGAGTAGGTATAATACAATGAAACCCAGAAAATTAATTTCAATCAACAGAAATACATAACCAAAAATCACGAAGGTCTATAAAATCTCAAGTTGTATTTGTTTTGATTGCTTTATTTAGCGTTTTCAAAGTAAATTAATAATAAATTCTTGTGGAAGTTGGTCAGCGCCGTAGTGAAAAATTAAAAGAAATTAAAACTTCTCTAATACAAAAACAATTTATCGAAAAAATATACATATCAGAAATTGTTCTATACAATCATTTTTTCTCGATTTGTTTTCAATTCCAAATTCTCGTTTATAGTTCTTAATGTATAATATAATGAAACACGGAAAAATAACAAATAGTCATAGGGAGAAAGGACAAAAAACAAGGATGTCAAAAATCACAATTGGTACCTTCTAAAAGAGCTCTTACAGTATTCGATTTTATTACCATATCGTGAAAAGATGTTATGAAAAAATTATCGAGATTACTAATAAGTTCGACAAAATTATCATCAGGCATCATTAAACCCCCAAAGCAACTGGTATTTTTGAACGACTTCAAAAAAAGGAGAAGGTATACAATTCGGTTGTAAGATTGCTTTTTTTATGATGATAACTTTTGAAGTAACATAATATTCAGTCAATAGTCAAATCAAGGTTATAAGATTAAAACATGACCCATAGATGCGCGCTTGGGTATGCGCGGTTTTACCCCTTCCATGAGAGTTGGAATACTGTATATTTCTTTATACTGTACTCCCGATGACGCATCATCCCCTCTCACAAAAAGTTACCACCTAACCTACTCATTTAAAAATCTTGAATTTGGCCTACCCAAACTCTGTGGAGATGCAAGACCTTATATTATACGACCGTGATTTGGCCAGGCCAGAGTTAACCATGAGACGGTCAACTAGATAGGCAAATTGTCTCTGGCCTAGAGCTTGGAATTACCAAAGAGACATCGCATTCGGAGAGCAAGTGAAGCCAAGTGAGCACTAAATCAATGGTCACTAATGGACGGTATACTTACCAGTGGCGTTTTATCAGGTGAAGCTTAGACAACGCAAAATATGTATAAATATTAATTATTGATGGTTGCAATTCAAGAAAATTGATCAAATTAGGTAGGTATACTGGATATAGGTTAGTGTGGATCCTATTGCAATGGTATAAAATAGCACGTGCTGGGTACCTATTCATTTTCTATTCTCTACAAAAATCTAGCTTAACGTATCCGTATGAATATTTGTCAATTTTTTGAATTTTGAATTAATTGTATAATCTAAAACTAATAAAATCAAGCCATTCGCTCGAACGAAAATGACAAGATTTGACATAACTGAACCGTTCCTGAATTTGCCATATTATATTTTGAAAGTACGATCCAAAATTTTAAACTCACAGTCCACAGAAATCTCATTTTTTAAAGGAAATTTAATTCAAAAATCCTTTGTCATCACACCACTGGTGGTGCCTAGCTTGTTCAAGGATTTTCAACATTTAAGCAATTATTTATTTTTCAATTTAAAATAAAGATACCATTTTTTCTTTTGAAACGTTTACGTTATAATTTATTAGATATTTAAAGCTTAAAACGAGATACCAAAGTATGAAGAAGTATTTTGGATATTTTTATGTTGATGTATAGGTAAACAATTTTTATTTACCTGTGAAACGTAGCACCATATTCTTTTTTTCGACAGCGCCTCTTGTACCCAAGAGCCTCGCATGTCACCACTGTGATAAGATGGAAAAATCGTCGTTTTTATAAATAAATAGAACAAAAAATGAAAATCAAAAATAAGCTGTAAACGCCAAGGTGGGGCAGAAACTAATGGCGGGCGACGAAAAATTGGCATCAGTTTCGTTCCACGGCGGTTATTGGCGATCGTGAACGAAGTGTACGCCATCTATAATCAAGAGGAATTACTCAAAGCTGTGGCGGTTCCTCAGAGGAGGCGATGCCTCCTCAACAATTCATATTTTGACTTAGGTACGTATCAAATCTGAGACACTGGTTCTCTCACTAATTATAAACGGCCCACCACAAAAAATGTAAGGTGCTATAGCACTGCCTTCAGGGTGGAAGAATGCAAGTTGTATTCTTTTAGTAATTTTGTAGAATTGGCCTCCTCTGCAATAAATGTCACGGACCGCCACTGACCAAATAGCGGTGAACAACAAACCATCAATCTAACCTATTTCCTCTATGAAAACATCAATTTTAAATTTTACCCGTTAATCTAATTACATTACATATGCACTCACACCGCTCTTCCTATTGGTATCCCAAGTGACAAAAAAGTACAACAAATCTCTTGTTAAATAACATTTTTCCGCATATATGTCTCACCATTTTCTACGAATATTTCTCTCAGTAAGTAGTTTATTTCTATTATTTTGTTAGACAGATTTATTTCGTATATAAAGCGATCCTTTGAGTTTATTTTCCAGTGTTTGTAGTCTCACAAGATTCTTACATCAGATACAAAACTAGCATCTAACCCGCAAAAGATTTTTAAATTCATAGCTTTTGGCGCGTTTCCTCATTTAACGCCATCTATTGGCGTTTTACTTTCGCCAATACAGAGCAGCATCTCCTGTCCTTTACGCACGACCACGCACGACTTTTCCCTACTGTAAGGCCAAGCCGCCAAGCCCAGAGAAAACATTGGAGAAGCCCAAGCTAATGGCAAAGAATATACTACACACACTACACTACACTAGTATATTCTTTGCTAATGGTTTGTATGAAGTTTGTATATTGGAGGATTGGAATTGGAGGTAGTGTTCTCTGTTTGTATAGGAACAGGCTGGCTGTTACTTGCACGTCGTCTGAGTACACAGAAACTTACCCGAGTTATTACGTTCTATAACGAAATTATGTTATTAAACGTTTTAACAATGTTGTATAATTTGTTGCCTACAAATTTTGATTTCTTAGAAAAAATAATGTCATAAGCAATTTCATTATTATATTTGAGTTTCACAAACGATTTCTGCTGGACAGAGTAAAAAATAATGTCCATAAGGTCTATTGTCTACCTATATTATAGTCTATTAAGACTTTATAAAACGTGTTGGCTAATCAGTGTTAAATATTTAACAATCTAATAACTCATCAACTCCAACAAAAAGAAACGCATCACAAACGTTTGGTATCATCAGAAATTCAAAAATATAAATTTCTCGAAATCGTTTTGGTTATCTACTTCACGATACAGTCTATTTATATACCTAGATATATTATTATGCATTATACGGGTAAGGAGCTGAGAGTTAATTCGAGTAGAATCTAATAAACCAGCCATTTTTTAATAGCAACTTATTATTATTTCAATAAATATCTTGTGCATGATATAGGTATATAATTAGTATTATATTTTGTCATATATTTCTTATATATATTTGTTTTTTTGATTTAGCTATTGTTCTTCAAGCTTGGCCGATGTCAGTGCCATCTCTTAGTTAATATATTTATATTGATAATTTTATATGGAGCTTATTACAGTTTCCTACCTATATTATATCTATGCCCGTCTTAGAAATAGATTTCACTCAACTGACAAATTCTATAGGTAGATAAAACCTGTGCTAGATGGCTCTACTTGTTTTATTATTTGAATTTTCTCGAATTAATTAATAATTTTTATCAGAAATGTGTCAGACTATGACCATTTATAACTTATGAATAAGATATGTACATTGTACATTAATCATGTACAATATCAATCTTCAGTATACATAGATACATTCAACAATTCAAAATTTATGGAGGGAAACGATATCGAATTGTTGTTGATTTTTATGAGCTATAAATAGGGTATTGTAAAAAAGTAACCTTGGACTTGATCTTTGAATACAATAAGAAATATGATAATTATTCAGGCACTAGACTACTAGACTAAAAAGTAATTCAGGAGATGTCTTTTTGATTGTATTACCAGCTTGAATCATTTTCTCTGGAGTTTTTTATTGCGTGTGTTCCTAAATTCAGTGCACTGACCAGTGTCAAGAATATAGGTATAGCATACAATATGCAACATCGTACTGGCCAGTATACCGGATCAAATTTAGGAATACACGCATTAGATTCCGTCCCGATGTTAAGTTTTCTAATAATTTTCAATAATGGCATCTGAATAATACTCATATATTAATTCCCTACGAGGATATACTTATATATATATATATATATATATATATATATATATATATATATATATATATATATATATATCTTCCTATCAATAGAGCGTCCGTACATTGACGAATTGCATTCAATAGAGCGTCCGTGGTAATTGAGCGTCCGTATACGGCGCTCTATTACACATCAGTGTAATTCTGGTCAAGATGATCATCTTAACCGATGGAACAAAAATTGGAAGGACGCTCCATGCACGTCCCAAGAGATTTTTGATTGATATTCGAATATAATTAGTTCGATATATCTGGCGCAGCGCGGCGCTAAAATATTCATTTTGAATACGTTAACTTTCATTCCATCGCGTATTGGGCGTCCGGCAATCTGGCAACAACGAAACACATGAATTTCATTTCAACGACTTTTACACTCATATAGGGTCTTCTGATATATATTTGTGATCATGTGGATAAACCTGGTGCCATTCGAATCAATAGAAGAAAAAATCGCTCTAGATAAAAACTATTCTTTGAATTTTTTTTTATTTATAGTATATATTTAAATTTATTTTTTTAAAAATCATTATTCAATTTATTGGGTACAAAGTGAACTAACAATACGAACAATATTGACGTACTACTACTGACAGACGTTTCATTTAAAATGGAGGACATAAACTCTATCGTATCGTATTCCGCGAGGATATAGACTAATAAATCATATTCGACCGATTTGTATTCATGGTGGCATTTATACTAAGACCAATTTAGATTTCCATAACATTTGTGTAAAATATCTTTGCGCGAAGATAGATGCAGAATTAACACAGCTTAAAAATATGAAAATTAGTTTTTGTTGTGCCTACAGATCACCGGATGGTGATAGTAATTTTTTTTAATATTATCTCCACAGAATATTATCAGAAAAAAACTCCAATAATAAGGTACAGGCTGTCGGTGACTTTCAATTATAGCTTTAAGACTTAAAACCAGTGACAATAAATTAACTGAATGCAAACATATTTTTTATCACACGACACCAGCGGATAACTAAATCTAGAGAAACTAGAGTCGATAATCTGTTCACAAATTTAGATGATAACATTTTCATTCTTGAAGTCATAGAGCCGCACTTGTCCGACCATACAGGAATTTTATCATGTGTCGACCAATGTCAAAAAAATCTATCTCAGGTTTCACAGCTGCATTAGATGAAATGATCTGAAATATATGCCATTTAGATTCAGAAACAAAAGCTGCTCATTTAGTTTACTCTGTCAGATCTTTAAACATCTCGTTTTCCATAAAAAAAGTTATGTATCCCTGAAAATAACTTTCTACGTCCCTAAAGCTGGCAGAGCAAAGTAAGTAGAATCAAAAATACAAATCTGTTGTAGAGCTAATTAAATGCTGTGTTCTGAAATTAATTGCTCTTATAGTTTTTATTTTTGGAAAATGGCTGCTTTGCTAGCTTTAGACTAAAGCTTGCACAGCAACCTTTGAAAACTTATTTTTAGAACTTCTTTTATAGTGCTGTTAAGGTTAATTAATTGTTAATTAAGTGCTGTATTCCGAAATTATTTATTCTTATTTATAGTTTTTCGGAAAATGGATACTTTAAAAAATCTATTATTTCGGGATAATCTTATTTGGTCCTTGTAGAGCTAATTAAGTGCTAATTAACTGCTGTATTCCGAAATTAATTGCTCTGATATTTAAAAAATTGCTGCTTTGTTAGCTTTAGATCTAAAGCTAGCAGAGCAACCTTTGAAAATCAGAATTTTTCAGAACTTTTGTTTTAGCGATTGTAGGGCTTATTAAGTGCGGTACTCCGAAATTAATTGCTCTAATAATTTTTTGAGAGAGAACGTTCTTTTAAGACAAATAAAAATGTCAATTTATCTATTGTGGGGATATTTATAGCTTTAAAGGTACACCGGGCAACTTGAAACTACTTAATTTTATGTAATCCATTTTTAATTCCATTTAAAAATTGAGATTTTAATGTTTTTGAATTTATTATCTCTCCCAATGAAGAAATGTACAATTCTGATACTAAAAAGCTAAGGGATAAAACTTAATTTTTGTAAGACCGGACGGTTTTCGATTGCTAACCGTATATGTTCCTATGACTGTAAGATAGGTTTACCGGTGGATAAGTTCATTACTAACCACGTCGGTAAGTAGTTTTCTTACGGATATAATTATATTGGCCGAAATATTATAGAAATTATAGAAATTAATTTCGGGAAACAGCACTTGATTAAATAACATAGGAAATATGTAAATTTTATTGATTTTTTATAAAAAATACCTCAAATAATGGTTACCGATATAGTTTATATATCGGGTGTATAGATTATATGTTTTTGCTCTGATAGCGACAATCTCTGCCATTTTCTAAAAACTATAAGAGCCGATAATTTCGGAATGCAGCATTTAATTAGCAATTAATTAGCTCTACAAGCACGAAAAAAGTATTTCTCGAAAAAGTGTTTCTTGAAGCAAAGCACTCATTTTCCGAAAACTTTAAGAAAAATTGAGTTTGGAATTAGTGATGCTGCGAGACTGGTCTTGGTCTTGCAGTCTTGGTCTTGGTCTTGCAATTTTGCAAGACCAAGACCGAGACCAAGACCGTCTATGCAAGACCAAGACCCAAGACCAAGACCAATACTGGGATGCAAGACCAATACCAAGACTAACCTGGTCTTGGTCTTGGTCTTGCTGCAAGACTTGCGAGACTTGCAAGACTCTTGCATTTCCGTAACCAAACACCAAATTGGTAGGAAACATATTATTTTACTCAATGATTAGATAAGAAACGCTTATTAATAACCTAATTAATTTAATCTTTGAACTCCCTTATGATTCATCTTAATTGTACAGATTCTAAAAACATTGAATTTAAAGTTGTTGGTTGAAAAGCGAGTTCATTTTACCCTTCTAGGATTTCCGGATTTCAAAAAATTTTTAAATACCCTATACCTATACCGTAATTTCAAACCTTCTAGGATTTCACTTACCGAGCTGTTTTCAAAGAATCCCGACAGTTCGTAGTCAGGGGAAGGTAAACTAAACGGTTTTTTATTTTTATTATTTTTTCTATCGCGCAGAATGTTTTAAGCAAAGGTTAAAAATCATCTATAAATCTGATTTTTTTTGGTGACATTTATCCAGTGGCCACTTTTGGAGATATTTGAAATTTTATATTGCCCTTATTTTGAAACAATTCTTTCGATCATGCTCATTAACTAACTCAACTGAGATATTCACACGATTGTTTTTTTAAATAGATACCTAGTTTTATAAATGCGCGTATTAAATCTCTAACTGTTTTTAATTCTCATTTTTTGGAAAAAGCTTTCTACAAAAATAGAAGTTAGTTTTATCAGAAATACTTTTGATCGCTTTCAGAGATTCTTTCTATATTATTAAAGAAAATGGTACAAAACCATTGTAGAATGAGCAAGAGAATGAGTTATGAAATAGAAGTATGAAGTAGAAGTATGTAGTAAAATGAGTGCTCAGTTGTGACGGATGATACTAAGAAAACACAAGCAGACTAAGTCGCGCTAGTAAGATAAGATTCTCATAAGAGAATGGTGATTATTAATTTATAAACTTTTACGCATCTCACTTGCCCTAACATAATTCTAGGCACCTAGTTTTATTCTCAATACTTATTCTACATTACCAGGCGTGTTTGTTCTGGACAATGACAATTTTTCTATACGGTCGATATTTACACATTTCGAATGATAATATAATTATAGGCAATCTTATAAGATTATGAATTACATACTTCCCATATATATATGCAGGGCTCTTCTTCATTTGGATTAAGCAATCACGGTTTGCAATCGCAACAACTTTTCACACTTATAAAAAGATCAAAATTTTTGCAAGAGTCTTGCAAAGTCTTGCAAGTCTTGCAGCAAGACCAAGACCAATACCAAGACCGTATATGCAAGACCAAGACCCAAGACCAAGACTAAAGATTTGATGCAAGACCAAGACCAATACCAAGGGTGCAAGACCAATACCAAAACCATATCGGTCTTGGTCTTGGTCTTGCTTTGCGCATCACTATTTGGAATACAGCACTTAATTAGCCCTATAAACACTAAAAGAAGTTCTCGAAAAGTTGATTTTTAAAAGCTGCTCTGTTAGACTTAGATCTAAAGCTAGCAAAGCAGCTATTTAGAAAAAACTATAAGAGCAATTAATTTCGGAATAAAGCAAATAATTAGCACTTAATTAGCTCTACAAGCATCAACTACGATTTTATAGAAAAAAATAATTTTTAAAAACAAAGCATACATTTTCCTAAGAACCATAAAACAACAATTAATGTCGGATTACAGCACTTAATTAGACCTTAAGCACTAAAAAATAAGTTCTCAATGAATATTTTTAAAGGTTGCTCAGCTATCTTTAAATCTAAAGCTAGCAAAGCAGCCATTAAAAAAATGTAAGACCAATTAATTTCGGAATACAGCAATTAATTAGCACTTTATTCGGTCTACAAGCACCAAATAAAATTTTCTCGGAAAAGTTGATTTTTAAAGCAAAGCAGCCATTTTCCAAAAACCAAATGAGTAATTAATTTCTGAATAAAGCACTTAATTAGAACTTAATTAGCCCTATAAACACAAAAAAGTACTCAAAAAATATTTTTAAATGTTGCTCTGTAAGCTTTAGATTTACAGCTAGCAAAGCAGCCATTAAAAAAAAAATATAAGAGCAATTCATTTCGGTATACAGCAGTTAATTAGCAATTAATTAGCTCTGCAAGCACCAAATTTGTAATTTTGATTCTGCTCACTTTGCTCTGCTAGCTTCAAGGACGAGACAATTCTCCTGATATTAAAAATCTTAAGTTACAACTAACCCAGGTTCATACTATTGCCGAAGTGACCAGGACGCTCGATAGCTTCGAATTACTTAACATTAACAAATCGAAAAAAGTGGAGTTTAATAATAAGATAATATCTGAATCAAAAATAAGCAAAAGTCAGTCTGGGGAATATTAAATACAAATTTAGTTAAAACTAATAACCTAAGGAATGAGAGCAATTTATCCGCTGATGACTTTGCCAACTCTTTTGAACATTGCATAAACAATTTAATGCAAAATTCTGCGAACTATATTGCAAATTCCTTTGATTCTTGCATGCAAAAATTAGCAATAAACCATTTGACTTCTTACCTACATCCAACAAGTTAATCAGAAATATTGAACATTGTTCATAAACTGAAAAATTCTAGAGCCGCAGATAAATAAAAATGTAGCGATTTCTTTACCGAATCTATTTAATCTTCGTATGAGTACATGTTTTTTTCCAGATATTCTCAAGGTTTCCAAAGTTACACCTATCTATAAAAAGGGAAATACTCTCAGGTAACTGAAGCTGAATGTAGATAAAGATTATCTAAGAATGGCATATTTTGTTTGTTTCATAGCATAATAGTGACCGTATGCCTTGATAATCTGGAGAAACACATGTCACAGCCCCAAAATATGCATTGCACAAAAAAAGTCATTCGAATAATAACATCCAGCAAATATGATGATCACTGTAAGCCATTGTAAGAAAAATTGAACATCCTGCAATTACCATGTTGCTGCATTTTGCAGTGCCTGCTTCATATAAAAAACATGCCAAAGAATCCAGCACAATTATGTTTACTCTTATAATACAAGAGAAAAAAAACTATATCTGTCCTCCATTATTCAGACATAGACCCATAATTCCTATAAATTTCTGGGCATAAAATTGAATAATGCTTTGCCAAACAATTCAAAGATGTCTTGTGCATCACTCAAAATTAAGATCCGTAAATATTTAACACAACACCGTTTTAACTTCTTATATGATTATCTGGAACATGTTGTAAGTACATTTATGTAGGTAATCCTTTTTTACCCTTTTTTCTAGATTGTTATTACCATTATTTTCTTTTTTTAACATGTTCATAATCCTTGTCTTGAATTAAGTTATATGTACTTTGTCACTTGTATGTTTATTATGTCTTCATCTGAAAAGTATTTTAATTTATTTTAATTCGGTGTGATCTATATCACTATCCAGGACAAAAGTATACATGCCTAATTGTTTAGATGAAATAAATATTTCTATTTCTATTTGATGTTGGAGACAGAAATAATGACAAAAATGAAAATGAGTTTACATTTTAAAATCATTAGCATCTACAATCCCATTTTGTATAAATTGAATTATAGAATATATGACAATTGAGTAATTATAATAAAGTTTAAGGAACAAAAAGTCAGATGAAATACTATTCGGAGAAACAACCAATGCTAGGCAGTCGCTGGTAGTTTCAAAATACGAGAAATATATTTAAAATCACATTTCATCATCCCATTTCACTGCACATTTGGCAATAGCGCCGGACGCTGTATTTACGGTAAATGAAATAAATATACACCGTATGGACGCTCTATTGTTTGTGAGATTGAAATTATTATATACATTGGACGCCCAAACGGCTATAGAATGAACGGAGCTCACATTGATGGCGAAGTGAAATATATACGGCAAGGACGCTTCATTACTGTTTTTTTAAAGGACGCCAGAATGATACCGAGATGTATATATATATATATATATATATATATATATATATATATATATATATATATATATATATATATCCAAAAGACCTAATTATTGTTGAGAAAAGAAAAAAGAAAAAGAACTCGTTTGAGTTTATCTAGTGATGAGTAACTGAAGTCATGAGAAATTTATTGAGACGGTTAGCAATACAATAAGAAAATGATCGTTTGAAAGATTCAGTATGATGACACGGTATAGTAAGAGTATTTTTGACCGACGAACCCCAAACGGAGGAGGTATACAATTCGACTGTGTGCATTTTTTTTTTTTGGTTTGTCCGCCCCTTTCATATAGTAATCTCACTCCAATTTTGATGATTTTTGAGAAATGGTCCCATATTCATAAAAACGGGAATCCGACATCTTGTTCCCTCCGAAAACCGCCCCCGAAGGTGATGGAGGGGGCAAATTTTCTCGAAAATTGAAAATCTGCGGTGGTATAATTAAAGATAGGACAATATCCGGAAGCATTTATTTCGAACATTTTTTCAAAAGAGTAACGGTTTTCGAGATAGGGGCATTTTAAATTCTCAAATATACCTATTTTCGCTATGTGGAGAGGGCGATTTCTGTTGTAGCAACGTTTATAATGAGCATTTTATCCTTAGAGTTACGGTTTTCGAGTTAAATCGATGTTAAAATGGTAACAACTAAAATATTCAAGCGTATTTCCGCAGCGATGTTCTGAGATCCTAATAATAACAACTACAAGTAAAGAATATACGTGGGTAATGGGATAAGTATTATCTTTATTGGTATTAGTGAATGTTTAACGATTTTCGTAACTAATGTTACACTCAAAAGTGTGAAATGAATATGTTTTACAAAAAAATGGACCGACATTATAATAATATTAATTCTATTGGGGCTGCTACTTGTGAAGTTGGTGCCAAAAGTTATCAATCTACCTGCAACTGCACAACTTCAAAAGTAACAGCCCCAATAGAATTAATATTATTTTATACTTTTCAGTGCACTACTAACTGATAACGTCGGTCCAATTTTTTGTATAAAATATTTTTTTGTTTTAAATTTAAAGAGTGTACATCAGTTCTGTATTTTATTTTATGATACAGATATGGTGGTGAGTTTTTCTTTAGTAACTTAATATAAAACATGGACGCCATATTTGATTTTTATGGCCATAAATAGCATTGTTAATTCCCTTCCCAAAAATGTATCATAGCATGGTGTTCTCTTTCAAAATAATGCCGAAATAATTAAATCAAAAAAATCTAATTAATTTTACTGCTCTGCTCAATTTGGTCTAGTAGGCGAGCCAACAATATGATTAGACCTGCAAATTACAGTTTGTTTAATTTTATGTTGTTTTCATTACATTTTATTCATTCATTTTCATTTCGTTAATAGTTTTTTTGTTTAATTTAATTTCCGTTACGTTGTTATTATTTTCAAATATGGCTGCTAATTATACCAGAGAAGAAAAATTAGACATGATTGAAACTTACTTCGTGGCCCACAGAAACTCTACGGCGGCTGCGGAAATTTATGAGAACAAATTTCCTGAACGGCATTAACCATACGTGAGACATTTAGGGATCTGGTACTAGATCTGATAAAATATCGAAATTTTGCAAAACCCAGAAATCCTAAATATATGCTGTTGAAAATGAGAGGAGAATTGATGCTGTGTTACAATACCATAATTATCCCACAGCATCAGTTAGAAAAATTGGTAATGAAACGGATATCCCTAAGTCATCCCTTCATCGAATACTGGCCGTTAATAAATATCATCCATGCAAGCCTAAGATAGTACAAGGTTTATCGGCAAAAATATGCGAGAATATGCCAATTTTTCCACGAAAATATTATGGAGTGACGAAACTTGATTTAGCAATTGTGGAGTTGTCAACAGGCATAATAACCATCACTGGGTTACAGAAAACCCAATACTAAACACACAAAGAAGGTTCCAAACAATTTAATTTTTGGTAACTCTAAAATGAGATTTACATTTAAATATGATATTGAAATTTTTTACTTTTAGAAAATCAACAAATTTCAATTTAAATGCAGCACGATATCTTCAGCTCTTACAAGAACAAATATTTCCCGCTGTGAGAGCAGCTGTGGTCTGTGGGGAACTTGGATCAAATTTAGTTTATGCACGATGGTTGTCCAGCTCATAATATCGCCGTCGTAAATAATTATTTGGATGAAAACTTTCCCAATAGATTCATTGCGAATAATGGCGACATTTAGTGGCCTGCTAGATCCCCTGACCTTGACATAAATGCCCTTTACTTCATCTTATGGGGACACATAAAAAACGAAACTTATTCATTTGAAGCTCCTGAAAATGATGCAGTTTTAGAAGAAAGGCTCCTAAAGGCTATTATGGTAGCAGTGAATAGAAACAGTGCCCTGACATAAATCCCCTTGACTTCTTATGGGAACACATCAAAAACGAAACTTATTCATTTGACGCTCCTGAAAATGTATCAGTTTGAGAAGAAAGGTTCCGAAATGTTATGGGTGCAGGGAATAGAAACACATTAATAAGGGTAATAAACTCTTTGCAAAATTGTTGTCAAATGTGTTATGATCAAAATGGTGAACAATTTCTCTAAAATAGTTCATATCTGATTAAATTTGTTTTTTTTACTTACTTATTTCGGCCTTATACTGAAAGAAAATACCATGTTGTGATACACTTTTGGAAAGGGAATTATCAATTCTATTTAATGCAATATGCAATAAAAATCCATTATGGCTTCCATAAGAAAAAACATAGTTATAGTGGTTATCTCAAAAACGGAAAGAGATATTCTTTTGTGTTATTTTTTATAGTAAATACCTTAAAAAAGTGCCATATAGAATGTCTAACCTTATGTTCTTATATAATGGAGATACAGGGGACTGTCAAAAACTCGCCATTTTGGTTTATCGCGATTTATTCAAAACCAAAATCAATTGACAAAAGGTAATAGCAGTTCTAAAATGGTAATAGGATCCTGAGAAACATTGCTCATTTGACCGATTATGTAGCTCTTTTAATAACCGAGATAGTAATACAATACGTGCAGCACCAATCTGGGACACAGTGTATATTTACAATAATATAACTTCTTTTTGTACATATCTGGCAATGTTTTCAATAATTTTAATTTTATAAATGTTGTAAGTTTCAGTGTTAAACATTTTTATAATTTTATTTTTGTTCATATGAGTGTATTTCCTTCTTCTGTTGTCTTTGCTGATTTAACAATGTAACCTCGCATCCATAGTAATACAAATAATATTTTGTTATATCTTTTAAATGATTGTAAAGTATTTTCCACAAAAAATAATACTGAATTATTTACTGCAATGAAACTGCACGGTGTATTCCAATTATGTACACAATATTATTATACTGCTATATAATGATCCGACCCTGATCGACAGTTTATTGCATGTTTATGGCCGACCTCTAGTAAAACTTACCAGGTAAAAAAAACGCCCTGAAGATGAGAATAAACTCTCTCGAAAGCTTGGTGAGCAAAAAGAGTGTACTTATTTTTGCCGTACATCGTTTGGCAGAATACCCACTCAGTAACGTTTTATAATATATTATATACATATATTTATAATGACTTTTGAAAAAATATATTCCAGATTTAAATTAGGGAAAATCGAAAAACTATATGGGTTAGTAATTCCTCCTCAGTTGAGGATGGATGCAATGAACCGTAAAATTAAAACATAGTTTAAATATATACCTATATACTTTGTTGTTAATTATAAGTCAAGTCTCGATATACAATTACGCACAGCAGTTAATGAATGGAACGAAACGTGTCTGGGAGTGCCTGTAGGAGCTGCTTCAAATACACTGCTTCAAAAAATACATAGGTATTAGAGTTTGTGCAAATGTGAATTGAAATATGTACTCGTACCTATACTTTTTAGAAAGTAGGTATATGACAGAAATCAATTCCTGTTTTTTCTGTCAACAAAAATCGAGAAAAGAAAGAACTTATTATAATAAACGGTACAGAGTGTTCATTTCATCTCCTGGATGATGGATGTTTTACAGTGATTAAAAAAAACTCCCTAGGGTGATCATAACATTTAGATATTGAACATGTCTATTTTTCTATCCAAATCTATTTGAGCTTTAGTTCGCATATTTTTCAATTTTCTGAACTAACCGATCCTTTATTCTTATTTATTTTAGCTGGTTATACTGATATTTAAACTTATTTCAAATTTCATCACATAAACTCTATTTTCCGGTTCTCCGACATTTGAATTTCATTAAATATAAAATATCTTCTACTAACGAGCTATCTGGTGATCTAAGCATGTGATAACTTAAGACTGTTCAGGTTTTTCCTCATTGATCCCACTAGTGCTTCTCCCTATGAATCTATCCTATTAAATGTGATCGTTTAGATATTTTTTTTTCTGTAACTAACAGCTCATAAAAACGCCGAAAGTCTCCCGCATGACCACGACTAAAATCCAGAGAGATGTTCTCAAGTGGCTTGCGATGAGATTCGCCAGTGCCGTGGCAATAAAATTTTCAGAAAATATTCTTAAAATAGTCTACGAAATGATCCCGTGATTTTTTGCAGTATCTTTAATAAACACCTCGTATAGTCAAATGTTAGATACATTTGATAAAAAAATATCAAAAAAGTGTTCAGTTTTAGTATTCGAATGTAGAATCACATAGAACAACTATGACTGTTTGTAATAATTTGATCATTTAAGCACAAATAAATAGATAATGTCTAAATAATATGTTTCAAGTTATTCAGCCATTTATGCTGTCTGCCAGATGGTCGCTTTTATCCATAAAGAATACTACCTTTGTTTATGAAGACTTGTGTACGTCACAAGTTTCGTCCGCTCTAAGAGATGTGCGCAGTGATAGAACTATTAATTAATTTGCTAACATTTTTAAGGGGACGAAATAAGTCATGCCAAAGGAGAGACAACTCGAAAACAAGAGCTAACAAGAATGCTCGGGAGAGATTGCGAGACATTCTTAAAAGTCTGCTGTTTATAGATTATTAAGTGAGCTGATAGTTATTCAACACTATTTAAAATTAAAGAGGTATATAATATGTGCCGAAGCAAGTTCATTCATTATTTATTAACTGCCCATGATTAAATTCAGCGCTGTAAACAAATATAGACTCTATAGACTCCATTCTTCAAATGTGAGCACATTGTTTTATACCATAGGAAATATCTACATGGATTCAATTCAGATATCTGTTTGATTTAGGTTTAAAGTCTGAACCAGACACCCTTCATAATAAAGTCGTTGTTATTACCCAATTGGAAGTCCCTTTGTTTTCACATACAATTTATACCATATTATTACATGTTATTTAAAGATAAATTATAAAATGTGTTAGGTATGCGTAAACTATCTGGAAACGTTTTGAAAGTAAACCAGTGGTAGAATTTTGAAAGCTAAATGAAGAAATTTACAAGCTTATTTTTGACCGACCTCAAAAAAGGAGGAGGTATGCAATTCAGCTGTATGTTTGGCTTTTTTAATTTGTCTTTTAAATAAATAAAGATTCATCGGTTAAAATATTATCATGTATTCTAAAATCACTTGGCATTGAGAATAAATTGCCTGTTCCACCCATGGTTATATAGACAAGCTACTAATGGACTGACTCGTCATAACATATGCCTGAATATGTCTGCTTAGTGATATACCTATCAGACCAGGGGTACTCGTTACTCGTTACTTCACTCCTACCATAAGCTTCACCATAACACCAATACTAATACTCTCACAATATGAGCGCCCTTTACGTGATCGAATCAAGTCAACCATGCCAACATAAAACCTATATAGATACGGGCCCTACCTACTGGCGCATACGGGAACTAACTTAGCATTAGGGCGTTGATTGAGCGGGTGTTTTCATGGAGGTTTGATGATAACAGAGATGGGAAACACGACAAGGGTTGGTTGTATATTATACATAGCGAAACTATGAGGGAAGACTCCCTTGCAACGGAAATTATTGTTATCGTTGAAAATAAATGAATAGATTATCGTTGAGTGACCTGGCTTATTGTTTTTCTAATAGGGTAACAATTGAAGGGGAAAATTGGAGAAGACTAAATAAGCGCGTCAATAATATTAGTCGATGTTCTGATAATAGTAAAGTAGTTTTTGTATAAATAAAATATGGAAATGGAAAAATATTAATGAGCATTTGCAGCAGCTAGACATAGAAACTGAAATATCTGTACAAAACTAGGTATAGCTTATACAATGACATGTCGTGGAATTTATCTTATTGAATAGAATGTCTATCCATCTTACTTCCATTCAGCCGGTTCACCCGTTTAAGAGCTACGACGCTTCAGACAGATATACAGATAAGAACGCAACTTCGACTTAATTAAAAAAAAAACTTAATCAAAATTGGTTCGTCCTTTTTGGAGCTACGATGCTAAAGTCAGATAGACAGGTTAAACATAATTTAAAAGAAAACTAGCTATAAACACACCAGATCATCTCACCTTTCGAACAAAAAGAAATAAATTAAATTTGGTTCATCCATTTGGGAACAACGATGAAGCAGACAAATAGACAGATATTCGTGACAAACTGAACTTGCCGTTCAACACACTCGATCATGTAACTTAATTTGTATATGGCTTGAAGTTTTTTAAATAGGTAATATTTATTTCACATTTCTGAGTGTTTTCTTTCTCATCATTGTAGAAATTTCACTTACCTATATTCAACAGTCTTACTGCTGTAACTCGAAACACTTGATTGTTTTGGAAATGTACTAATGCAAATGATCTTTTTTTTGATCCTTAATTATTTATTAATTTTATAAACATATTGTCGCTTGCATTCCCCTTTTGGGGGACATATAGGGTTCTGAAAAGTTCAATACGATAACATCGCCAGCAGTTCTCTTACCAATGAAAAAAGATTCGTCAAAGTCGGCAGATAAACGTGTATTTTAGGCAAAACGCGGGAACAGTAGTCGATCAAAAATAGTGTACACAGCGTACAATATAAATTAATCTAGTATCTCTGTATTTGTTGTACCTACCTATATACCTCATATAATTATAGATTTATTATATTCAACAATTAAATTGTTGTAGATATAAGACTAAATATTTTAAAGGTTCCGATAGTGCCGATGAAAAAACCGGCACCCAGTTTTTCAAAATCTATAGAACGGAAAAAGTTGAAATATAGATCTTATACCAAGTTACCTGAGCACATCAGAAAGCAAATTTTGAGGACGCAATTAGATTTCAAACAGCAGATTTCTTCAAGCGCATCATGTGACATATCAAAAATGGGGGAAGTGGCCCGTTATTCAAATATATTTTTTCCTTAACTAGAAATAAAAGATAAGTAATTAAGAAATATATATGAAAACTGGCCACTTCCCCCTTCTTTTTGAACTAATGAGCATAAAATTATTTAAAAAGAAGTGTGGTGTGCCCAGTCGACTTTCCTACCTCTCCCAAACGAATTCCATTGAATATAAAATCGTCTGATCAAGTCAGGTTTTTTCGGCGTGTAAAGACAATCACCAGTGGTCAAATTAAATTTTAACGTAGGATGAACCATTTAGCGAGAGTATGATTACAAAGCAAGGAAAAATTTTATTTTCATTTGAGCATAACTTCTTTTCCTGCTCTTTTTCAGAGATACCTGTTGGAGTAGATGGTAAAGGGCTTTAGGCACAATGTTTTTCACAAGTTTCATCAAAATCGTTTCAGCCGTTTTCACGCTACAGTCTTGAGCGGAGCTGGTTTGTCAGCTATTATTGCCTTGCAACCAGTGCTATCACGATGACCAATACGCGTCACCGGCGAGTCTCAACGATACTCTACAAAACAAAAAAATCCCGATGGCCTGTAGTCAGCGGAAAGGTAAATTTTTCAAAATTCATTGAATTGAAATTTGAACAACATTTACATTGGTATACCTACATGTTATTACATAAAATTGTCGTATGTGTCATAGCCTTGCGGTTAGAGGTTTTTGTTTTGGCTGTTGAATATAAGGCAGACTGGGTTCGAGTTCCACTTCAAGGCAGAATTTTTTTTTCGCCTATCTCTTTTCAATAATTATACTATATATTTTTTTAATCAGGGTCTATATTAAGATCTCCAGAAAATATACAAATACATCAAATTTATATTGAGTGTTCTTGTTTTATCAATATTTGTTATTTTTCTTTATTAATTTTTATTTCTTTACCTGTGTATTTTATGAAAAATTGCTTTGAACAAAAGTTGTAGGTACTGATTATATCTATAACCTAAAATTATTTTTGATGATATTTACACTACGGCTCTTTTTTGATATTTTTTTTAAATGTTTGAATGGTCGCCATTTTGAAACTACTTACCCGATAATTCCCAATAACGAACTCGACCGAGATATTTGAGAGATTGATTTTTGTAGCAGATTTGAACTTGATACCTTCAAAACTGCGACCTCTATCGTGTTAACAAATTTCGTAATATCCCATATTGAACCAAATGTTTTTTTGGACTAACTTATAGACATATAACATCATGCCGTTGAATTTTTTTCGAAATTCAAAAGTGTGAACGATCGCAATAGGTACATTTCTATAAGAAATTTACCTCAGAAAGCAACAAAATCGATTCACCCGTACCCGAGGTAATCTTGGCCCAGATAGACCAGTGGTTGAAAATACGTTCTTTGTAACTCAGAGACCTCTGAAACGTAAAAACGGAGAACCGGACACCGAAATTTTTACACGATTACAATACATTAGTTATAGTAGAGGTAGGAAAGTAATTCAGGATATAGACCTTCACTCAGAGTTTACAGGGAAACCCGTTGAACCCGTTCAACACGAGTCCGACTCGTACCTACTTGTTTTATTATATGCTTATTTTGCTGTTAGAAAGTTCACGAATTATCTTATACATCAAGTAATTTTCATCTAATTTGTATTTTATGTTTCCTACCAATTAACTCTTCTCCTTCAGTGTGGTGCCCTGTTCTTGAGACTTAAGCATGGAATATATAATAATTGCTAATGAAATTATTCTCCCACACAGCTTTATGCTATTGAAAAAATATATACAGAAAAAAAATTACATCTCATCAACTCCTTTTCGTGGCTTGAACCAGTCGAGAAAAAAGATCAAATTAAACCAAGGTTGCGAGCATGTAAAAAGTCTAAATGCCGCAGGTGTTAACATATAATAGTATTAAAGGATAATATTTTAATGATAAACCATTTTGACACCTTGATTGATGCATTCTTTGAATTTATCTTTTAAATGTGTCAGAGCATATTTGATGAAAGAGTGGAACGCATTTTTTGAAACGACCACTAGATCTAGACTACCAGGATATTTGAAAAATCTGGTGTGTCCACTAACAAGATTTTCGACCGTTCTCTAATAAAAGCCATCGAATATAAAACTCGTTTGATCAAACCGTACATCGCCTTTCATATTTTGCAGCATGCCATGACAAACCTCAATGGTCATATTCAATTTTGATCCAACAGTTTGACAGTTAATTTGAGCATAACTTAGCGATACAAGCTGGCAGAAGAGGGCTTTAAGGCTTGAAGTTTCATCAAAATCATTACAGCCGTTTTCGAGCAACAATCTTGACAGACATACATAAGGTTTAACTGCGGAAAATATATTTTTTGGACTCAGGGACCATTGAAATGTAGAGCTTTGTGAAAACTGGACAACGAAAATTTTACACGATTACCCTTCTAACAAGGCTAATTAGGATTGCGGTAGGAAAGCAGAAAGTAAAATAATATGAGAGTTAATGATATTTCGGAAAACAAAATGCATATGATAACTGAATAAGAGAAATCAGGAGCTACAATATAATTTAGGGTTCCATACATCCGATAAAGAAACGAAACACTTATAAACTCACATTCTATCTAGTCTATCCGACTCGATATCAGTCATAGCCTATTTTTTCGAAACTACAGAACAAACAAGTTCAAATTTAGTGGATTTACTAGGTGGCAACTCCATGGTCGTCTGGCGTTAATAAGCAAATTCTTTGGAGCGAATTGAAAAATTAACATTATTTTTCTCTTTGCGATATGGAATCAAAAGGCTTGTTATCTTATTTTTTTTTTTATTGAAACGGGCTAAAAGATACTTAAATAAATAATATTCTGCTTATCTCCAAAACTACTGAGCGAGATTTTTTTTAAAAAGATGTAGAAATTCAAAGTCTACAGAAAAGCATATAATCGTAGAAGGCACTATCTTACGAACTAATCTTGTATTAGATTTTTTCCATTTTCTTATAGACACCGGTTTATTTCCTATCATATATTTTATTATTTTGTTTTATAAAGGAATTATGTGGCAGATTGAAAAAAAAGTAAGTAAGAAAATAATTATTTTTAAAGACCAATGTTCAATCGACTGAGCTCTTCCCGAAATGCTAGGGGAAAATTATTTTTTTTAATAATATTATTTTTTTTTATTTGCTAACCTGGGGAATGATCTGTCTGACTTCTGCGATACAATAGGTTGAAATCAGAAAGAGTTTGTCCGGATCTCTTGAAATATTTGGCACGCATAAAATCTTTTTGACCAAAGAACCCCGAACAGAGGAGGTATACAATTCGACTGCCTGCTTTTTTTTGTTTGTTCGCGCGTTGTATATTGTGAACGTACTCTGATTCTCATCTCTCTCTCTCCTTCTAACGGAAAACCGCTGGAGGGGGCAAATTTTCTCGAAAATCGAATATTCGAAATGCCAGAAATGAAGGTAGGACAATATCCGGAAACGTTTAAATTGAACATTTATTCAAAAGAATTACGGTTTGCGAGTTACATTCATGTTAAAATCTCACATATATGTATTTTCGCAAGGTGGAAGGGGCTTTTATAATGAACATTATTTTAGTGCATCATCATCATTTTTATTATATATATTGGAATCGTTGTGTTTCTCCGTACACATCAAAAATATAACATTGGACCGTGTAATAGTTATGTCTGAAAATATCTAAAATCTATACGTTTTTAGACACATACTATTCCACTCAGCAATTTGTTACAAGTTGTTCAGAATTTGAAATGAATCGGGAGTCATTGCTGGGATTAGTTTTGAGTTAAACATTTTTTTTAAGAAAGTTTACTGAAACGTCCAAGTTTCTGAAATAAAAAAAATATTTCAAAATACATATATCATAACTATTCGAAATCGTTCAACGTTCACCAAAGAAGACAACATACTTTGATTATACGAGTAAATATTCAGAGATTTCAAAATATCGCGGAAATACAACATATTTCAGACTTTACCCTTTCTGTAATTCGGAGACCGTACTTTTTTTGGAAAAATGTCAAATTCAAATGTTGCTACATACAAACTATTCTTTAATTTGGCCGTCTCATATTTTGAATTTTCGAAAATGCCCCCTCCACATACCAGAAATACACATATTTCAGACTTTACCCCTGTTGTAACTTAGAAACTTATGATTTTTTTGAAAAATGTCCAATTTAAACGTTGCCAAATATAGTTTCTCCTTAAATTTCGTAGACTTAGATTTTCAATTCTCGATAAAAATTGCCCACTTCACCCCATTCCGGAGAAGTTTTTGGGGAGAAGGACATGTGAAGTGTCGATTTTTTTTTCAATCGGATCAACTGTCAATATGTCAATAGTTCTCTCTCAAATCAAAAAAGAACCACGAAAATCAGAGCACGTTTACTATGTAAATTGAAAAACGTGAACAGACATAAGAAAGCATATAAACAGTCGCATTGTATAACACACCAAATAAAATAAATTAAAATACGCTTCAGATGAAGACATAATAAACATACAAGTGACAAAGTACATATAACTTAATTCAAGACAAGGATTATGAACATGTTAAAAAAAGAAAATAATAGTAATAACAATCTAGAAAAAAGGGTAAAAAAGGATTACCTACATAAATGTACTTACAACATGTTCCAGATAATCATCTAAGAAGTTAAAACGGTGTTAAATATTTACGGATCTTAATTTTGAGTGATGCACAAGACATCTTTGAATTGTTTGGCAAAGCATTATTCAATTTTATGCCCAGAAATTTATAGGAATTATGGGTCTATGTCTGAATAATGGAGGACAGATATAGTTTTTTTTCTCTTGTATTATAAGAGTAAACATAATTGTGCTGGATTCTTTGGCATGTTTTTTATATGAAGCAGACACTGCAAAATGCAGCAACATGGTAATTGCAGGATGTTCAATTTTTCTAACAATGGCTTACAGTGATCATCATATTTGCTGGATGTTATTATTCGAATGACTTTTTTTGTGCAATGCATATTTTGGGGCTGTGACATGTGTTTCTCCAGATTATCAAGGCATACGGTCACTATTATGCTGTGAAACATAACAAAATATGCCATTCTTAGATAATCTTCATCTACATTTAGCTTCAGTTACCTGAGAGTATTTCCCTTTTTATAGATAGGTGTAACTTTGGAAACCTTGAGAATATCTGGAAAAATACATGTACTCATACGAAGATTAAATAGATTCGGTAAAGAAATCGCTACATTTTTATTTATCTGCGGCTCTAGAATTTTTTAGTTTATGAACAATGTTCAATATTTCTGATTAACTTGTTGGATGTAGGTAAGAAGTCAAATGGTTTATTGCTATTTTTTGCATGCAAGAATCGAAGGGATTTGCAATATAGTTCGCAGAATTTTGCATTAAATTGTTTATGCAATGTTCAAAAGAGTTGGCAAAGTCCTCAGCGGATAAATTGCTCTCATTCCTTAGGTTATTAGTTTTACCTAAATTTGTATTTAATATTCCCCAGACTGACTTTTGCTTATTTTTGATTCAGATATTATCTTATTATTAAACTCCACTTTTTTCGATTTGTTAATGTTAAGTAATTCGAAGCTATCGAGCGTATTGGTCACTTCGGCAATAGTATGAACCTGGGTTAGTTGTGACTTAAGATTTTTAATATCAGGAGAATTGTCTCGTCCTTGAAGCTAGCAGAGCAAAGTGAGCAGAATCAAAATTACAAATTCGGTGCTTGCAGAGCTAATTAATTGCTAATTAACTGCTGTATACCGAAATGAATTGCTCTTATAGTTTTTTTTAATGGCTGCTTTGCTATCTGTAAATCTAAAGCTTACAGAGCAACATTTAAAAATATTTTTTGAGTACTTTTTTTGTGTTTATAGGGCTAATTAAGTTCTAATTAAGTGCTTTATTCAGAAATTAATTACTCATATGGTTTTTGGAAAATGGCTGCTTTGCTTTAAAAATCAACTTTTCCGAGAAAATTTTATTTGGTGCTTGTAGACCGAATAAAGTGCTAATTAATTGCTGTATTTCGAAATTAATTGGTCTTACATTTTTTTAATGGCTGCTTTGCTAGCTTTAGATCTAAAGATAGCTGAGCAACCTTTAAAAATATTCATTGAGAACTTCTTTTTTATTGCTTAAGGTCTAATTAAGTGCTGTATTCCGACATTAATTGTTGTTTTATGGTTCTTGGGAAAATGTTTTTAAAAATATTTTTTTTTCTATAAAATCGTAGTTGATGCTTGTAGAGCTAATTAAGTGCTAATTATTTGCTTTATTCCGAAATTAATTGCTCTTATAGTTTTTTCTAAATAGCTGCTTTGCTAGCTTTAGATCTAAGACTAACAGAGCAGCTTTTAAAAATCAACTTTTCGAGAACTTCTTTTAGTGTTTATAGGGCTAATTAAGTGCTGTATTCCAAACTCAATTTTTCTTAAAGTTTTCGGAAAATGACTGCTTTGCTTCAAGAAACACTTTTTCGAGAAATACTTTTTTCGTGCTTGTAGAGCCAATTAATTGCTAATTAAATGCTGCATTCCGAAATTATCGGCTCTTATAGTTTTTAGAAAATGGCAGAGATTGTCGCTATCAGAGCAAAAACATATAATCTATACACCCGATATATAAACTACATCGGTAACCATTATTTGAGGTATTTTTTATAAAAATTCAATAAAATTTACATATTTCCTATGTTATTTAATCAAGTGCTGTTTCCCGAAATTAATTTCTATAATTTCTATAATATTTCGGCCAATACAATTATATCCGTAAGAAAAGTACTTACCGACGTGGTTAGTAATGAACTTATCCACCGGTAAACCTATCTTACAGTCATAGGAACATATACGGTAAGCAATCGAAAACCGTCCGGTCCTACAAAAATTAAGTTTTATCCCTTAGCTTTTTAGTATCAGAATTGTACATTTCTTCATTGGGAGAGATAATAAATTCAAAAACATTAAAATCTCAATTTTAAAATGGAATTAAAATGGATTACATAAAATTAAGTAGTTTCAAGTTGCCCGGTGTACCTTTAAAGCTATAAATATCCCCACAATAGATAAATTGACATTTTTATTTGTCTTAAAAGAACGTTCTCTCTCAAAAAATTATTAGAGCAATTAATTTCGGAGTACCGCACTTAATAAGCCCTACAATCGCTAAAACAAAAGTTCTGAAAAATTATGATTTTCAAAGGTTGCTCTGCTAGCTTTAGATCTAAAGCTAACAAAGCAGCAATTTTTTAAATATCAGAGCAATTAATTTCGGAATACAGCAGTTAATTAGCACTTAATTAGCTCTACAAGGACCAAATAAGATTATCCCGAAATAATAGATTTTTTAAAGTATCCATTTTCCGAAAAACTATAAATAAGAATAAATAATTTCGGAATACAGCACTTAATTAACAATTAATTAACCTTAACAGCACTATAAAAGAAGTTCTAAAAAAATAAGTTTTCAAAGGTTGCTGTGCAAGCTTTAGTCTAAAGCTAGCAAAGCAGCCATTTTCCAAAAATAAAAACTATAAGAGCAATTAATTTCGGAACACAGCATTTAATTAGCTCTACAACAGATTTGTATTTTTGATTCTACTCACTTTGCTCTGCCAGCTTTAGGGACGTAGAAATCTCAACATTTTAAAGTTATTTTCAGGGATACATAACTTTTTTTATGGAAAACGAGATGTTTAAAGATCTGACAGAGTAAACTAAATGAGCAGCTTTTGTTTCTGGATCTAAATGGCATATATTTCAGATCATTTCATCTAATGCAGCTGTGATACCTGAGATAGATTTTTTTGACATTGGTCGACACATGATAAAATTCCTTTATGGTCGGACAAGTGCGGCTCTATGACTTCAAGAATGAAAATGTTATCATCTAAATTTGTGAACAGATTATCGACTCTAGTTTCTCTAGATTTAGTTATCCGCTGGTGTCAACAAAAACTTTTTCTAGCATATCATGTGATAAAAAATATGTTTGCATTCAGTTAATTTATTGTCACTGGTTTTAAGTCCTAAAGCTATAATTGAAAGTCACCGAAAGCCTGTACCTTAGTATTGGAGGTTTTTTTCTGATAATATTCTCTGCAGATAATATTAAAAAAAAAATACTATCACCATCCGGTGATCTGTAGGCACAACAAAAACTAATTTTCATATTTTTAAGCTGTGTTAATTCTGCATCTATCTTCGCGCAAAGATCTTTTACACAAATGTTATGGAAATCTAAATTGGTCTTAGTATAAATGCCACCATGAATACAAATCTGTCGAATATGATTTATTAGTCTATATCCTCGCGGAATACGATACGATAGAGTTTATGTCCTCCATTTTAAATGAAACGTCTGTCAGTAGTAGTACGTCAATATTGTTCGTATTGTTAGTTCACTTTGTTCCCAATACATTGAATAATGATTTAAAAAAAAAATTGAAATATATACTACAAATAAAAAAAATTCAAAGAATGGTTTTTATCACAAACGAATAATTTATAAGTGCTTCGAATATATATCAGAAGACCCTATATGAGTGTAAAAGTCGTTGAAATGAAATTCATGTGTTTCGTTGTTGCCAGATTGCCGGACGCCCAATACGCGATGGAATGAAAGTTAACGTATTCAAAATGAATATTTTAGCGCCGCGCTGCGCCAGATATATCGAACTAATTATATTCGAATATCAATCAAAAATCTCTTGGGACGTGCATGGAGCGTCCTTCCAATTTTTGTTCCATCGGTTAAGATGATCATCTTGACCAGAATTACACTGATGTGTAATAGAGCGTCCGTATACGGACGCTCAATTACCACGGACGCTCTATTGATAGGAAGATATGTATATATATATATATATATATATATATATATATATATATATATATATATATATATATATATATATATATACACCTATGTCTCAATGTTCTAGATGTCAGCTATTTGATATCAGAAGGCCGTAACCTAATTGTATTTGTGTGCTCCAGAAGCGATATACATTAATAACTCCAAAATGACTGGTACTTTCAAATAGATATTAAAAAACTATGGGCACTAGATTAGAATACTATAGATGGTAGTAGGCTAATGAAGCTTTGACTAATAAAAATACCTATCAAGCACGACTAAAGGGTGAGAAATTCGCACGTTTCAACGCCTAACAACAACAAAAAACACACTCGTATCATATTATCTCCCACCCTGCCAGTTTGCATAATTTGACAATGATAATATTCAATAAACCCCTCTAAATACCGAATATCATATTGTTATATTAATAAGAAGACCCGCATAGGGGGTTGTAAAACACGCTCACCCTTAGGTCGTTGGATCGCGTGACCCGTATGAAGAAGACACGTTTTCCTCTTGAACTTGAGAGAGCTTGGTTGATGGTATATTTGATTAACGTGTGATTTCTCTGACTGCCACGTGTCCATGTTGAAGCACTTTATTGCAATGATTGTTACAGTTAAGGTTAGATTTGTAAGGGGTTATTATTGTTGGGTTATGGTTTGATGGTAGGTATATGCTTTGATTATGTCATATTAATAATTGATGAAAGGAGCTTGGTAGGGTTGGAACTACACACCAAGAAATTGTTTATTATAATTCAAAAGCAAATACTTGGCACTTGGGCGGATTATTGTAAGAGTGCCCTAATTTCAAAATTTGATGTCGAATTGAAAACTAACGGACGAATGATCGAAAGTTTGTTGAAATTTCTCATTTTTACATGGATAAATAAATAGATTGACATGAATATCTTAATCTGTGAAATATTAAATGAGTTTGTATTATTCAAAAGAATACTATTTTTACCAGCTCTAATTATGCACAAATGAATGGAAATGGTACTTGATAACAAAACAGTTCAGTATCTTTTTCTTCTCTGTTTGTCGATCGGTTTCCATTTTGTTTTTTTTAACAGATTTTAACGAGCTTTATTTTTATCAATAAGAAAATTTGGAAACAGTTTTTTCTCCCAGTCTTCGACATAGATTTATTTATTTATCTTTTCCTACACTCTGCTTTGAGACAAAGCCGAGCGATTCATATATATATGTATATATATATTTTTAAATGTTCACAAATGATTATGGTCGAATTTCCACCACTGGGCAAAAACTAGTTAATGAAAAAGTAGAATCTTCTAAGAGAAAATGTGTAGAATAAAGATTATAAACGTTTGCCAAATATCGACATAGTGACTATTGGAGAAACAGAAAACCCGATTGTTCCTGATAAAGAAGTTAATATACCTACAGGGTGTTTCATAATATATGCGCAGGACTTGAGGATGTGATAGCTCGTCCAAAAATATGAAAAAAAGTTTATATTATCTTACCCTCTAAAATGCACCATTTTCGAGATACAGAGTGTAGAAACTGAAAAAATTTTTTCTGTGAATATCTCCGGAACCGTTCATTGTGCAGGAATCAGCTTTTGTAAGCATTTTCCATTCATAATAAGCTTAGTTTTGAGCCAGAAAAAAATTTTTGTTAAGTTATAATTGGTGAAGATTTTGAAGGAGCAGTGGTTGTTTTTCTCCCCAATTTCTACGCAAATGGAAAAAGTACGATTTTGAGGCACCCCTTTGAAATGCCAATGTTTTTAAAGGAACTTTTGGTCGTGAGCTCTAAAGTCGACAGTTTTCGAGAAAAATCAACTTTTATGTTTAAAAAACACGGTCAATTTTAGCTTTTCTTACTTGTTCCAACGTTTACATAAAATTTGTTTGACTAATAAATACGAAAATTGTATTTCAAAAAATTTACCGTACAATTAACTTTTTGATTGAAGATATACCTAATTCAAAGTTTCTTTAAAAGAAAGAGAGATAAGGTGGCTGGCGTTATAAAAGCGATTAAAAAATATTCTATTTTTATTCCGTGATCGAGATTTGAGTTACACAAATTGAAGAATTAACTAATCTCCCATTAGGGATTCATCGTGAAATCGGCCCTCAGATGTTATGTTTGACAGTTGGGAAGACCAAGAGTGTTCTTAACTTGTTTTTTTAATTGAATCTAATGTGTGTATCTGCCTGTCTACCTGAGACATCATAGTTCTCAAACTGAAGACCAGGTTTGGATTCCGTTTCATAGTGTTCTTAGTTATCTTTTAGTTACTATCTGAACCTTCCATATTGATTTTATTATAATAACGTCCCTCATTATGGGAATGTTATGAAACAATTTCTTCTATTATTCTGCAGTATGTTTCAGATAGATTATTCATAATGCCCGGCCAATTTATCTTATTAAAGTTGCTTGGTCATTATGAATAATCTCCGTTTAATAACTTGGTTCGTGATGATACAGTGAGTAATGAGGTGATTTTTCAGAAAATGAAAACGTTGCAAAGATAGAGGATATTTCCACTGAATAATTTAAAACAATTCTTGAAGTATTCAGTAATTCCAGGGAAGTTCTAAAGGGATCCCAATAACTTGATTTTTGCAAATATTCAAAAACATAAATGACATACGATAATTATCTTGATAAAGGCAGACCGAACGAATATTTCCACTTGAAAGCATAATTTTATTCAAAAACTCTTTGGTATTTATAAACCGTGGGGGAATGTTTTTAAAATACTTGTATACAATATATGCTTTGCAATAATATAATTCATATTATGGTTATTATATTCAAATGTGGGCATTTCGGTCGATATACGACCTTGGAATTTATTTGAATCTCAATCGTGTGAAAACATACAATCATATCTCTTCAAACAACGAAAAGTTTGAGACTTGTAATATATTTTAAATAAATATCCGGATAGCAGTGAAAACATCACAAATTAAAGATTGCATAATCTTATAGTGCAAAATAATATTTATAGAATAACTACGACCTGATAATATTTACTAGACAAATATAAATATTATGATATAAGGTTTTACAAATATTACAATTTCTGAGTTAGTTGCGATGTTTATTTTATGAAGATGCTTGTTGACATAGAAGAAATATGTTGCTTCAATTATAATAGAAATAACTAGCTATCTTAAGCTAAAAACATTATTTTGGGTACCTACCGTTCGTAATGCTCAAGATCAAAATTCATTGCTCTTCAAATTTTGCCGATAAGCAATTTTGTATTCCAACAGTTTTTATTTTTCTGATAATTGTGCTAACTCAAGAAATACCTAATACCTTTGACTATATGTATATTAAATGGACTGCTAACAACAGCTAGCATATAATTAATTTATTCATATGGACTGCTAGGACGGCTATGCTTCCTATAAAATAGGTACGGTCAAACATAAATAAATAGCTAAAGTAACCATAGGTTAGATTATGAACGAAAGATATCCCAGGCCCAGGTCAACAATGGCCATATCAAAAGCAGTTTTTCAGCAGTGTTGCCATTAGTAGCAATAAATCGCAAAAGGAGCGATTCGTTTTGATAGTAAGTTTCCAGAAATGCTTAGTTTTTAATATTTATTGATGTAGGCACTTATTCTTTCGTCTTTGTTTTTAATAATTTCGCTGTACACGTTTCTTTACGTCCCCATTTATGATAAAATAGCGAAAAATTTACAATTTCTCGTAACATATTGTAAAGACTTTTTGCTTTGCCCCTCTGGCAACACTGCTCTTCAGTATGGACTCGAAAGATTAGCTTTGTTCCATCTACTGATTCCTGACGGTTACAAATAATTATCGAATATATTCAGCTACATAAGTTACAGATTTGCATATTTATTCCATTGTTATTCATAAGCCAAATTACTGACTAGTTGGAAAATATTTAGGAGACGGGGTTGACACAAACCATATAGACGTTGTGAAAGTCAATACTGCCCGTGAAACATCTTGATTGACCTGATCTGTCATTCTAGTGTTCCATATTTGAGCGGGTATTTCCTCTCAGCAAGTAGAAGTATAGTTTGAATACCCATCGAGTGGGGTTTCTTCACGATTCCTGACGTTATCTTCCATTTTACGCTTGTCATAAATAATTTAAATTAAATTTTAATTCCTAACCCCAAAACACTGACACTGACATGTTTGACATTAAACGTCAAGAACAAACGTCAAAATAACAATCAGCCGATCTGATCGAAGACATATGTTTATGACGTTAAAATTTTATTTCACCTAGTTTACAAACGAAAAAAAGAGATAGACAAGGTAACTTTTGTTAATGTCAATCGATTGTTACCATTTTTCTTTTTATTTGAGAAGTGATTATCCAATCAAATTTCAAAATAGATCATTACGCAGAATTTTATTTCTTTCGATGCCTAGATCGGAAGCATCTCGCTGTTAAGTTTAATGCTGATCCAAAGATCAGTCTATATATAATATCAATAGAATAATATATAAAACCTTTAGTGCGACATAGAACCGTAGAGACTCATATACAAGGTGACCAATCGAAAACGAAACAGAGCCATTTTCAGGAAGTGTTTCATTATCTTAGGAAAAAGTAGAGACCCGTCGCTTTTTGATTCAATGGCGACAGTTTTCTTCGGTATTTTTTACTCCACCAGGGTAAGAAGCACCCCAAAATATTTAAATAGCATTGGGGGTCGAGTAAGATAGTAAGATGTCGTTTAACAGCTCCCTAAACATTCGTAAATTCCGCCTAAACGTTGAAGAAAATTACATTTTAAAATTTAAATTTCTCTGCAAAAATTCAGTTACAACTCCACTGGTATACATTTTTAGTTCTTGCTTTGCATTGCTTTGTGGCAGTTTGTTATCACTTGTGGAAAAAACAGGAATGGATACAATACAAACACACAAACAAGTGAAATTTGGTTTGTTATCGTATTTCAAAGTATTGGTTGTTAGTTTATCTACTTGTAAATTCTTTTTGAAAATTGAATACCATGCTTTATTCGATTGCGGAAATGATAGATATCATTTCGCTTTACTTCATGAACAATACATGTGCGAATAGAATAGCCCAGCTATTTAATGAACAGCATCCAGAGAAATATGTCAGTAGGAAGTATGTTGTAGAGTTAGTTAAAAAATTTCAATGTAGCTAATAAGAAACGAGAAATTGAAAAGGCCGTAGTTAATGAAGCTAGTGAAGTTGTAGTTTTGGGATATGTTCATCTTGATCCTACATTAAGTACGAGGCAACTAGCATCTGTGCCAGGGATCAATCAAACTAGCGTCCAAACCATTTTGAAAAAGAACAAATTTCATCGATATAAAGTACATTTACCACAGGAACTTTATGAGAATGATTTTGACCACCGTGTTCAATTTTGCGAGTGAATTCCATTAATAGTGGAATAAACATTTTCTGTACCCGCTACATTAACACTACCTGTACTACACTTACTAATGGTTTTCGGGTATTTTATCATATGGATCAACCTTCTTGATTCATTTCGGGAACGTTAAAGTGAAAAATTCATAAAATATAAACCTGGGTAGCGAGGCCTAATCAAAACTATTTTTATTTTCATTTTAATTTTGGAGTTCAACATTTCCTATTCTAATTTAAGAGAGCGGAAATAACCGTTATTGTAAATTTATTGTAGAAACTGATCACATGAATAATTTCGGATAACACATGGATAAATTTAATAGACTTAAATTTGATGAAATAATAATTTTGCGAAAATCATTGCGATAAACAGTACCTAAGTATGTATAATATTTTTCTATTATGAGTCGTCACGATCGGATTCAATTTTCCATTCTTCTAATGCAATTATCCAAAACAATGAGAATCGTTCATGAACTCTTGCTTGGAAAAGTTTTCGTCAAAATCAGGTCATGACAATGAGATTGTAAGGCACATCATTACTAAAGTAGCATTTTTCTAACATAGAAAGGTTATATTAATAGTTATTAGCCGATATAGAGGCAGGTTCTCTGTATGATGTAGGCAGATATTAATATTTTATTAGGTATTATAAATTATAGCCTATGAAAAAATGCTTGTAATTTATTCGGCATATCATTTAGTTTAAAATGTGACAGTATTATTATTGCATTGAAGATAACATTACTAATGTGAGAAACAGTGATTGTGAAAGAAGAATATTTTCAAGGTGGTTTCATTAATAGATTAAATTAGCGGTATCATCTATTGAAAAAGAGAAGAATCCAAATACATCAAGTTTGAAAATTATTAACAAATGTTTCGTTGCGAACGCGAGTATCTTTAGAAATAAAAATATTGTTTTGCGATGAGATACAATACTAAAAAAAAAATCCCGATGGCATATAGTCAGCGGAAAGGTCAATTTTTCAAAATTCATTGAATTGAAATTTGAACAACCTTTTTATTGGTATACCTACATGTTATTACATAAAATTGTCTTAGGTGTCATAGCCTTGCGGTTAAAGGTTTTTGTTTTGGCTGTAAAATATAAAGCAGACAGGGTTCGCTTTCCACTTCAAGGCAGAATTTTTTTTTCGCCTATTTCTTTTCAATAAATATACTATATATTTTTTTAAATAGGGTCTATATTAAGATCTCCAAAAAATGTACAATTACATCAACTTTATATTGAGTGTTCATGTATTATCAATATTTCTTATTTTTCTTTATTAATTTTTATTTTTTTATCTGTGCATTTTATGAAAAATTGCTTTGAACAAAAGTTGTAGATACTGATTATATCTATAACCCAAAATTATTTTTGATGATATTCACACTACGGCTCTTTTTTGATAATTTTTTTAAATGTTTGAACGGTTGCCATTTTGAAACTACTTACCCGATATTGCCCAATAATGAACTCGGCCGAGATATTTGAGAGATTGATTTTTGTAGCAAAAGATTTTCAAGAATTTTTGTTTGAATTCTTGCAAAATTTCGGCATTGAGGGTTGGGACATTTGCTATCCCAAATTAACCCCAAAAGTATTGTTATTGGTCCTTGGAATTGACCATCGAGGTCACCGGATCTCACTACCTTTGATGTTAATCTCCTGGTTAAAATAAAAGAGAATGTATATATAGAATGTTACAGTATCTTTAAATTGGATGTTCTATGAAAAATAAAATGTAATATATGGTATGCCTTTTGAAATAACGTCTTGTAGATCTCCATAAATGTCTAATGGCCCATCGAGTTTAAACACCCTTTATGTGTCTGAATTTTGTTTTTAAATAGGAATGGCAATTTATTCAATGTATTGGTGAAAAATATATGATAGAAAAAGAAAAAAAAACAGAAAAAAATAGGACATCATGTAAGGTAACACCAGACTAGATTTTGAAAATTGAAAGACATCAGAAGTATTTTGAATCAGGAAATCTCGGTTTTCAAAAAATAAAAACCGAGTAAAGAGTTATTTTTTATGTATTACTAATCATTTAACTGAGATAAAATTATACTTACGAAAACAAAAATATTTACAGTTACCTCTTGATTAAAATTTGAGTACCAAATAGAAACATTATTGATAAAATAAATTTCATCGAAAAAAAATCATGGTTTTTATCTGAATTTTCACAAACCATGCCAGGTTCTCAATTACTGACAAAACATTATCTGTACGTACCAACTCAGAAATATTATGCCGACTTCCTGGAACCCTTATGCCAGAATTCAACCACTATATCCCACTTGAGTTCATATTATTTTATAAACAGTTAATGAATGCATATATATGTCATCCTACCCTTATCTATTAGAAGGGGAATGTTATCTCACCCCTTTTAAGTCATTTAACTCGCTATCGCCACCCCTAAATTACACAACAGTCTTCTCAACGTTGTTCTATAGAGAGGGAGATGGGGTTGCAGTTTGTTTAGATTTTGATAGAGTAATTGTCAACGCTATTACACATTCAAATATCTACCACCCACATTATTTGAACATATTGCATTCGATCATGTTGAATAAATAATAGTTTTTACCAAAAATAAAAAAAAATCGTAACTGCCACTGCTAGAAAGATTTCGAGTAATTTAATATGTATACCTATCCCCATTCAAACAGATTGGGATATGGAATACGATAGCCTCCAGGGTATATCTAATCATTATAATATTTCTACTCAAAACATACATTCAATAACAAACAAACTGAATTGATTTCTGTTTCTGGAATCGATATCGAATCAAATATTGTGATATTCAATGCTAATAGTCATGAGTTTGTTCACTTGACAACTATGAAGTTCTATGTTCTGAGTATTTTGAAATTATGGCTTGAAAATAAAAATAATTCACACAATTCGTATAAATTTAATGCAAATCAACAGTTAATTTGTTACCTTTTCAGATGATTGACATAAAAAATAGTATCTAAGACGAAAAATTGACTTGAGCGTAAGAAGTAATTTTGTTTCAGCTCTCCTTATGTCGAGTTAAACAGAGTTCGAGTGAATTTAAATAGTTTATTTTTTTTCATGGGTTTAATAACGACATAATTTAAAGTTATTCAATAAAATGAAATATATTTAATCAAATAAAACTAATTAATGTAATAAAGTGAAAAACAAAATCACATTTTTACAAATGCAAATAATAGAGACATAATAATTATCAACATTTATTTATTTGTAAGTGTGTAGTACAATCAGTTACTAGTTTTCTCTAAATAGGTTGAGGGATTATTGAAATAGGGGCCGATTTCATAATCAAATTTAAACTCCCATTAATTTTAATCCCACATTAAATATTTCATAATTTTTTTGATTCGACATATAATTCAAAGTTACTTTAAAGTAACGAAAGATAAGGTAACTGACGTAAAAGTTATTGAAAAATGCACTATTTTTATTCCGTGATCAAGAGATGAGTTGAACAAATTGAAGAATTTTCTAATATTCCATTATTGATTCATTTTGAAATCGGCTCTAAGTCACCTTCATTTGAGCTCTTAAATCCGAAAATAACAAAAAATGTAGGGAGTTCCATTTAAAACATTGATTGGTATCTTTTAACCTCCTTTATAATTTAGGGAGATTCCTTTTATTAGTAGTTCCAAAAGGAAAGTTTTTTGAATAGTTTTAAGTTCCTCTTCTCAATGAGGGCTTCTAATTTTTTTCTCTGTCTGATGCGTGTGTTTTTCTCTTTCAGGGAGGCACTATTCCTATAGTCACAGAAATGACGGACCGAACATACCACCTTATTGTTTGGGGACCAGCAGTCTAACTGTGGGTTGACGTCGCACTTTATTTTCCAGTTATTAATTGATTCAAATTAATGAAAATCACATTCATTAGTTACATTCAACAAGATTGTTGAATGGTAGAATATTTTACGTGCCTTATGAAATGATTAAAATTCGGCATAATATTACAAAATGCAGCTGTCCCATTGCGAACGTGAGGTTGCGGACTCTTTTATTTTTGAGAGCTTTTTGACTGACTGACCGGAAAAAAGAGTCTTCTCTTCTACTCTATAAATTATACCTGTTCTGTTGCATTTGCACAACTTCAAAAGTACCATTACAAATAGAATAAATATTGCTTTGTATTGTTCAGCGCCACGCTAATAAAAGTAGGTTGTAGTTTTTGTAAAAAAAGATATTTTAAAAATTCTTTAAAATTGGTGTTACATTGTGTATAACTAAAAGTTTTACTGGAAAGTAATATAATAAAGGAATATTCCAAGCAATTGCGATATGTTCATTCACAACCATTTGAAAACTCAACACTTCATGTGCATTTTTCATATGGAGAGATTAAACAAATCCCTATGAATTTTAATGTCAATATTTCATTATCATCACAATATTATATGTGTATATAGTATTATGGTCACATTTTGTATATAACATTCCAAATGGTCTGTGTAATGATGAGAAGCCCATAGAGAGGTAGCTTTTGTACGTGTTCGGCGTCCACCATGAAGCAGCAGCTGAAGACGTGAAGAACAACAATGCGACATTGGTAACCGCGAAAGGCATAATAATATATACCTACCCTGTTCGAGAGTGAAGAGAGGCATACTAATGCGAAGACGATATCACGCATGATGCGTGTGATAGACATTGATTAAGTTGTCATACGCTTGTTCAATCTGAAAGATTATCAGATAACATTCACAAGTCGATATAGAAGCATGAAAAATACCTACATTTCTACTAAACAACTTCATTTAATGTAGTAAAATCTCCACCATAAGTTTTGTCCAGATTCGTTCAGTAGTTTTTGAGTGATGTGTACGTGACTGCACTCATAGTTTTTTTATTCCTACAATGATTTTCTTATATAGTAAAGTAATCTCAAGATAATCAGCTGAAACATCTTTGATGGTACCAATTGAAAACGTCCTCAGGTGGCATATATTGACGCTCAAGGCTTATCGGAGCTGCCAGTGCAGGTATCTCTGCGGGAATGATAACCTATGGAATGAGGAACTAGCAACTTACCTGAAATGGGTCACTGGGATGGTGAGCTTGGCAGCCCGAAGGATGCACGGCTGACTGACTATCTTATCTAAGGTAAAAGCTTGTATCGCGAAAACGCTGCATGACCTACTTGGTCATTCGCAAAACTAATATTCTTGTTGAGTCCTTGGACAAGGGCAATGGTAATCTTGGCATAGGAACTTTGAGGAAGAGAAGTAAATCTTAACCACCAGATTTTAACAGAAGAAAAACAGTTCAAAGTAATATATAGATGTACCTACTGGTTTTACACTGGGAAACGAACTAGCTCTACATTGCATTAAGTCATGGTAGGCTGAGCTCAGTATATTTGGATCAGTTTTCCTCAGTGACATTACAAGAACCTTAACGGGGGATGAAAAAGAAGCTCATGCTGAGTTTGAATCCTCTGGCACTTTGACTTGGGTACCACTAGGTCTCATAGTTGAAGCGTTATCGAGAAAGGAAGATGAATGGCCAGGAAAGCAAGAAAAGAAACCTAGGAGGAAGCTTGACTGCTGGATGCTGGAGTTCAAGCTATAAAAACATGAGGCTCTTGTGGTTTATTTCTGATTTTCGGTATTGGATTTTATATCTAACGTGCTAATGCTAATTTGTTGAGGTTTTGTGTAATTCATCTGATAAGTTTTTTTCCATCCAAAGTCATTTGGACAAAATTTGATTTTACTTGAACATTCGGATAAATTAAATGATGTTTAGTCAAATATAGAATTATTTCAATGCCGTGATTGAGATATCTTACTGGTATGATGATATCAGTAACTCACGTTTTTCTTTATATATACTCAATTATGTCGTAATAATATATCAATAGATATGCGGCACCCATTCTGGTTTATTAAAAGTCTACGTATGAACATTTCTCCGCCGAATGACCATATTTACAACAATGAACAATGAATGCCTCTCTGTTCGATTCGTACTTAATTAATTAATTAATTAATTAATTCGTATTATAAATCTAAAAGTAGCGGGTATTTGCTAACATTGAAATATAATTTTTATTTAAAAAATATGTTTGATCGACAATAGCTTTCTAAAAGCATTTAGGCAATAACAATTTTCACAACAAATGTTTAACGTCTACATCAACTGTTCTAAAGATGGATGCATTCCAGCTGGACAAAGGGAGAGAGTCCTAGTTCCATGACAGTAAAGTAATCCCATGCAATAATGTTGCTAATTGATGAACCCTATAAAAATGAGGATATTATAGTTTTCGAGTAAAGCCAAGTCACACATTATGTCAATATATCGATTTTTATGGGTAAGCTTAACCTGAATCTTCTCACTCCAGACTCAACAGTTTATTTTACAAGGTAAACGGACGGAATAATATGTGCACATTTATTGTTAGTGCAACATAAAATATACCTTGTGGGGAAGTTGCTGTTACAACTAACTACAAGGTGAGTTTGAAATACAAGCAAAAATTTTATCCAGGAGATCTATATGATTTCAGAAAGAATAGAAAATATGTTACTAAATTTCTCCAATATTTCTGATCAGCATCTGAATAGTTTCACTTGCCATACATGTCTAAAATTTTCCAGTTTTCTAGTGTTCAATAATTTTCGCTTGGTATTGATCAGATTAGTATCAGCCGTATTCATAATCCAATCTTAGTTCGGCTAGCTAGTACCATATTAAAATAAAAAACAAAACCCTGTCCTACGATAACAATGACATTGGATTCACAAACCTAATTTATGGTTAGGTTAGTAAGATTAAAACACAGTCCTGATTTACAACTGTGGATTGAAAGTTCTGTCAGTTGTGTGTTCTCCATAAACCTCCGCACTTAATTTAGTAGCGTACTAAGTTTCGATAATGAATATGGAGGTATATGTTTAATAGTGAGCTATGTTATATAGTTAGAATTCTGCAATTTAGCAATTACCTGAACTAAAACTTCAAATCTCTTAGGGAGAAATATCTGGTCTGTGGATGAATATGTTTTTACGAAATAGTGTCTGTTCATTATTATTATATTGTATTCAATTTCGGTGAAGGCAAAAGCATTAGGTACCAATATGGTGAGACCGTTCAAATTAACAATCTATATAAGTTATATAGTTATATAGCTATATTCGGTAGGTAAATTTTTAGTTATCAAAATTTGGAAATTTTATATAATATGATGTGTATTTTAAAAGGAATTCACATAATAAATAAAGAATATATATAATTTTATCTAAAGCGGATAGAATGCTTCTAATCGTTATATCTCAAAAAATAATCCCATAAAACAAATGGACTTGCTTCTGACGAGTTAAGTAACAAGTTTTGGTTGACTGTTTCGAGGTTTAAAAAAATATATTCCCAATTTACAACTTTTTGAACCCGAATGAAAGTGTGTTCTATTCATAGCATAGCTTCATCGTCGTGGAAGCAATTCAAAAAATCGGAAGCGATAAATAGTAATAGAATTATTCTTCCATTTGCCATAGACAGTAAATATTTTCAATGTAAATTTTGACTATATAAAAATGGGTGGTTTATTTTTTAACTCACAACAAATATGAACGCGTCATTTAACGTTTGCTAGGTAACACTTAGCACTTATCCACAACTAATACGCTCATGACAAATCCATAAGAGATAAATTGAAGTGTGTTTTCGAATGTGACTTTACTCCATGTATGTATGTATGGTGTATTCATTGTCACTTGTATATAACAATATGCATATTAATTTACGTCCTACCAAGATGAACGTCTGGACTCTAAATGGATCTGATGTGTATGCCCATCAGCGGCGTAGTTGGTAATGTTTTTCGATATTAACACTTCTTGTATTTATGGTAGATGGAATTGATTCATATGATATTGTCAACTAATTAATGAGTTGACGTGACAACATCTCAGTGGATAAAGTTACATTAGCATTATCAATAGTCAAATACAAAAATTGCTCTTCTGCCACCTCTTGCTTCTGATTAATTAAATGTTAATTTGAAATAACTTAGAGCCGGCTACACATTACGCTCTACTACTTACCAAATACTTTCCAAGTATGGCGTTGTGTGGATAAACTATCACAAGTCAAAGGCCCCTTCAAATGGTGCGTAATGTGGACAGGCGGCTCAAGATTTTTGCTAGTTCAATTTTCTTCACTAGGTTTTACCATTTTTTTGTCCTGGGTCCCTTACGCGATCTTTTTGTAACGAGTTGTTTTAACTTTGTATTCAGCTGTTTTATCAATTTTTTTCTTCCGTCTTTCTCTCTTTCTCTTGCACCATTCTTTGTTTCTTATTATCTTATTTTCTAATTTGTAGGTATACAAATCTTCTTGCTCGTTGTGGCTCTATCTAACCAACTTCCTATCTGTGGACCTAATTTTGCGGAATCATACATTTCCATAAGTTCTTAATTTTTCTTTCTTCTCTAGATCACCTCAGCAGCTTGTATCAATCCAAATTTTCTCCACCGCAGTCCCAGATTCGTTATGGTTTTTTTAGTTATATCCTACCATTCAAAACAATATAAATACAGTTGGGCGAATAATGTATCGTTAAAGCCGAAGTTTAACCTTCTTCATATTAGTTATCAGAATATATTCATAGCTCGAACTGCTCTGCTTCCTTTCATTTACTATTTCTGGATTCTCTTCATGTCACTATTACATCCAATTACCGAGTGCGAGTTACTTCTCCAAAATAACAGTCCTTGCCTGTATTTACTTTTATTTTCAATCTACCTCTTTGTTTCTCTACATGTTCTTCAATTTTCTTCATTTTCATTTGTCTTTCATTAAGCTATACGTATGGTACTCGTTTCCAATTCTAATTGGCTAGAAACATTTTTAAGTTCTTAAGTTCACATTGATGATAAACAAAAACTGTGGAGAGTTTCATCACATTTATTATGTTTTGGTAAAACACTGAACTATTCCATCACTTTGTTTTTGTTTCTGCTTTAATTAGCATGGAAACCCTTCTGAGCCACCTATCTTCCGTAAATAGGCTTTCATTATTTTTAGGCATTTTGATTTCATCTCTGAGATAGGCTCTAAACTATTTTCTACAACTTCTGGTTCCATTTCAAATTCACATCTTCAACTAGCTCTTCTTTAAACTGTTCTCTGCTTCCTTCGTTTCTCTTATCACTTCTAGCTTTTTATATTCCTACCGCTATTCTGAGTAGCCAAGTAAAGAAAGCTCATATTATAATCGTGTAAAATTTGCGGTGTCACGTTGTCAACAGATGCTTAAAATTCAGAAGTTCCTGAGTCCAAACGTTTTTAGCCCTTGGTCTGTCAGTTTGTGCCAAGATCATCTCGGGAACCAATTTTGTTGCTTTCTTGTTTTGTTTTGTAGGATATCAATGAGGTTCATCGATTAGTCAGATTAGACATCCTGCTCGCACTGGTTGCTAGACAATAATAGCCGAAGAAAATGGAACTGTTCATTTCTGCTCCTCTAAATCTTCTTGCATGTTTTACACAACCTTGAGGTTTAATCTCTAATAAAACACTATCGGGTGTTATCGAGTTTTCCCGCCAGGAAATTCTTTCTTCCCAGAATAGCTATTTTTACAAATTTACTTGTTATGTTTGTGGTTATTTAATTTTAGTTTAATCGTGTTCTGAAATAATTGTACTTTGAGTTGGTCTATTTATTAATGAGTGAAGAGTTAATTATTTTTCTCTAAAAGACGTAGCATTTGCTTAATTTTAAAGAGACTCCATTAGTTTTTCTTATATTTGCAATTCTATACCTACTACGTGAAGTATAGAGCTTTGGCTCAACAAGTAGGTGAATGTTAAACTCACGAGAATATCAAGACCATAGACATATGCAGGAGAACCTTAAAAAAGAGAGGATAAATTATGTTTTTGTTGTCACATATATGTTTGTATGTTGGAAGAAATTTGCTTTTCTTAACCATAGCATGATCGCTGTCTCTTCATAGATTCAACTGTAATTATATATTCTGGGATATCGAGGCCCAACAAACGTAGGTTTACAAAAAAAATCAATTAAAATTTCGTAAGTAGGGACAAAATAACATTTCACCATCCTTGACTCATATCAGTATTATTTGTTGTTGTTGATCAGATTATATTAGAGACAATCCGTTGCATATTTAATTACTCCTGGTGTTTCGCAAGGCAAGAAGGGAACATGATATTCTTCAAAAAAATATCGTCGCGGCAGCGGCTTTCTATTATAACGCAACCACCCATTTACTATCACGCCTAACGGCCTATTGTTTTCGAACGCCTGTAACGACTCTGGGCCCCCGTTAATATGGTAGATTGACGAGAGTACAGCTGTTACCAATTGTTTTAAATTGAATGTGACCACCGAGGGGTCAAGATAACTTTTATTTCTTCTTTATTGGCGCTCGCTCGCTGCCTCGATCCTTAAGTTAAAAGAGACTTTATTGTCACGTGAACAGCACGTGATTAAATGTAAATTTTTATAGACAGCGACATCTAGGAGAAGGTTGCGACCATGCTGTCCAGTAAATGTATTTGTTTTAGATATTGATAGAGGAAAAGATATATCTCTAATTATATTCAAGTTAACTTTATTCATGTAATAGATACCAAAATTTACAATCACAACGTGAAAAAATCTCTTTTGAGTCTTATACTGAATATTATTCTTGAGGAGATAGATTTCACTGAACATATTTGAGTTATACGAATGAATATAAGAAAACATGCAACTTCACTTATATCTCAAGGGATTATACTTCTGCTATATCAAATAATAAAATCAGATTTTCTACTAATCCCCGTTGCTGGTAGGTAGGTACATCTGCTGACTTTTTTTCTCTTTCAAGTAGGTAATATTTCCTTTTTTCATATCTCTTCAATAACTAGTCTTGGTCGACCATTTATAATGACTTCATAAATATATACGTTGCCAGTATCTATTAGTTGCGATATCCGGTCGTATCAATTTGCTTCTCCCTTTTCCATATTCGTTAAAATTCCTCCCGTTATAATAATAAGACATGACTTATATATAAGAGTTTTGTCAACCGTTTGAGAGTACCTAATTACGCACCCATGTAACGAAAAGATGTGCTGGAGAATGTATCCATATTTAATATTTTGAAAGTCCTTGATGTTGTTCTCCCGAAAACCTCAGCATGAAAGGGCCAAGGGATTTCTTTTGAAAATTGAACATTTTGTTACGCCTCATAAAATAAGAGATCTTTTAAATAGACAAAATATTAATTTAAAACAAGATTACTAGATTGATAAAATATTCTATTAATTCCAAAATATATAGGTACCTAGTTTGTTAATATTGAATTTTTATTTTTTTTAATTAACTTGATAATCGAACTGAAAAGTCGTTTCGAATGGTCCAATAAATATAAATGAAAAAAATTATGAAACACTACTATAAAATAGCTAAATATATGTGAACAAATTTTTATAAATATTTTTTACAAAAAAATGGACCGACTTTATTAGTTGGTGCACTGAAAAATACAAATTAATATTAATTCTATTGGTGCTGTTAGTTTTGAGATTGTGCAGTTGCAGTTAGATTGAAAACTTTTGGCACCAACTTCACAAGTACCGGCACCAATATAATTAATATTATTTTGTACTTTTTAGTGCACCGACGTTATGTCGGTTAAATTTTTTGTAAAAAATATTTATTTCACACTTCTGAGTGTTATATTCGTCAACAAAAATCGTTGAACGTTCACCATTATCCAAGTAAGCTTTGCTTGTTTTTGCTATTACTCAGAAATTTAAGAACATCGTCGCGGAAAAACGTATATTATAAACTTTACCACCGTTGTAACTCGAAAGCCGTAACTCTATGTAAAAAATGTTCAATGTAAATGTTGCTACAAATAATCTGTTCATCAATTTTCCATTCTCAAATTTTCAATTTTTGTTCAAACTTTAACATCGCAGAAACTCGAAAACCGTAGCTCTTTTGAAAAAAATGTTTAATGTAAACTTTCCTGATATTTTTTTATCCTCAATTCCGCCATCTCGGATTTTCGATTTTCTAGAACATTTGCCTCCTTCATCACTTCGGGGGAAGTTTTTGGAGGGAAGGCAATTTCAGATTTACATACATACACAAAAAAGCAAGCACAGTCGATTTGTACACTTCTTCCGTTCGGGGTTCGTCGGTCAAAAATATGCCGAATTTCATATTTCGTACTATCATAACCAGAGTTGGTACAAAAATCCTGAGTTGATCATAATGAATTTCGTTAATGATCACGATCAATCATCAAGTTTCAAAATAGCGAGAGTCATTTGAAGCAAATTAAAGAAAGTACTCATGCTGTCATTGTTAGTGACATCAAATTGCCAGAACATATAAAAAAGAAAAAACTTTTAAATCGTGTAAGAAATGTATCTTTCAATTTAATTTTACAAATAGAACCGTACAACGTAGATGAATATCTAAAATTTTAGTATTTTTTGGCATTTTCTCTTAGATGTAGTTACTTTGTTCCAAATAATTCAAATAATAACTAACAACAAATATTTAGCATAAAAAATTGAAAACCGTAACATTTTTTGCAAAATGTCCAATTGAGAAGTTTCGGATACCTAAGTTTATTTTTAATTTGGGCGTTTCAAATTTAATTGGGGAAAAAGACATTATTTAGATTTCCAGTGCACGTACGAATATCGAGAACGTATAAAACATGCCCTAAATTTTCCGTTTTGATATATATTTTAGTCCTCGAGGGTCCAATCCATATTGGTTGTTAAGTAAGGAATCGAATATTTAGCGAACTTGTAAATTGACATACTAAAATTATCATCAAAGAAGCACTTTTTGTTCCTACATCAAATGCAGCAGTATTAACCTATATCACCCTGTATTGATGTAGTTTTTCACAGGATAAGAACGACGACGAGGGAAAAAAGCTGGATATTCCAAGGCTTTAACATAAACGAGAGTAACTAGCCACGTCGTACACATACTGCGAGGAAAGTGTTCCGCTAATATGGAAACTATGCGGTAATTGACGATTACTCTTGAGCTGATAATGACATCAAAAAATGCGCCTGCCGTTCGGTCGCCATTATAAGAAATTCTACTGAGGACGAAATTTCAACTTTAATTCCTCTGAATATTCATGTTAGAGTAACATTTTTATTTTTGGTTTATGCGCGCCTTGTATATAATAAACGTACTCCGGTTTTGATGATTCTGATTCATTTGAAAGAGGAAACTTGAGAAATAGTCCCATATTCGTAATTTCCTTACCTCCGAAAATTTTCTCGAAAATCGAAAATTGGAGGATTAAACACAGCACAATAGGTATACGGAAAGGTTTAAATTGAACATTTTTTTCAAAAGAGTTACGGTTTTCAAGTTACACTGGTGGTAAAATGGTTAAATCTAAAATACTTATGCGAATTTCCGCCGCGATGTTCGGAGATATAAATAAAATAGGAACGACCTTATTAGTTGTTGAGCTAAAAAAATAAAGTAATATTAATTCCACTGGTGCTGGTACTTTTGATGTTGGTGCCAAACAAAAGTCTTCTATCCATCTATAACTGCACAACTTCAGAAGTACCAACTAATAAAGTCGATCCTATTTTCCGTAAAATATATTTAAAACAAAAAAATGTCTGATTCTTTTAGAAAGCCTGTTTTATACTACATTCTTAGAAAAAATCAATTAATATAATAATTATAATAGAATTGAAATAGAAAACCCGATAGTTATTTATCTTGAAGAATATAATAAAAAAAGATTCAATGAATATGATAATGGCATCAAAAATTAAAAATCATCAATCAGATTACCTAATAATTTAGAGACACAGAACTATTTCTGCTGCAATAAACAGAGTTGATTTCATTGAATGTTCACTTGTTGCTTTTTACCTTAGATATACAACGTCCATCTAATAACTATTAAATATTTCTTTGAATCATACGTTTCACATTGGATAAAAAAATAATTACAGCATGAGAAGGTTGTCATGCAATAGATATATATCATTAAAACATTTCACGGAATATTGATTGAAGTGTTAGGAATGAAATAACCAAATGCGCCACAGGAAATATTGGATATAATTACGATTATAACTTTGAGCAGCTTTTCATGGAACTTTTTGTATTTAATAAAATAGGTATTTTTGACAGATTTTTATTTTTTTATCTACTTATAGCAAAGCTTCCACAAGAATAAGAGTTTATCAGTAGGAATAGAAACCAAAACAAATCTGACTAAAGACCAAAGACGTGTCACTGATTGGAACATGCTGCATTTTTGGGGATACGATCCGAGAAATAATTTTGTTCACGATAACAAGACGGCAACATGCAAGTTGACGACGAACTTTTTGAAAGAAATATGTATAATTGAAGTCAAGTCAATTTTGTCCACTTTTGCGCACCAGAGTGCAAAGTCAAATGCATTTAACATCAAAACAAATAAGAAGCAACATTATTATTGTTAAACAGTAAAACTGAAAATATAATACTTACTCATTGTTTACTTGTGGGTCAAATCTTCATGTTAGGTACAACTAATATCCATTACCTTTGTTTTTATGGTAGGTATCTACCTTGTTTCGAATATTGCAATTATATCATTTTGAAGCCTTTTATATCATATGGATTTATCATAAGCCCTTCTCATACATAGCATCAAAACAAAAAATTGGAGAAAGGACTGTCAAAAAAACTTGACATTTCTGCATCTCAATTGATGCGTGAATCTTTACTTTTTTTCACTGCCAGAATAATTCACAAAATAAACATGAAATATTACTTTTACTGATTTATTTTTAACAGAGTCAATTATCAATTTATTATTCATCATAAAAAAAATCATTTATTGGAATAATAATAGATAGTGAAGTTTGAACAATAATTACTTACATAAATTTCCGAAGATGTTCCATGTTCCTGCTGATCAGAAATGTTAGATATTTCTTGAAGAGTTGATTGCACAATTTTATCAGATATTTTAATTTGTTTCGAAGAAGATGGACAATTCAATGTTTTGTTAGAAATCTCAGTTTTGTTATTCAAACTATCTTCTATATATGCTTCTGCTACAGAAGCAGATATCCAGCCACCGTGACGTTTTCTGAAATGTCAAGTTTTTTTCACCGTTGTACAAAAAATGTTGTTTGTATTTCGTGTATAAAATTCGTGTGTTAATGGCAAATTCGAGAGAATTCACACTCTCATGTGACTCTCATTTTACGCACTTAATACAAAAATAACTATTTTGAGAAAATTTGGATCTTGAACAGCTATACATAAAGCAGTCTAATTAAGACAGATGTACGAATAAATTATTTGGTTTCATCGAGACGAGAATTCTATGTATATATATATATGTATAACTCAAGTCTGCATCAAAAGATAGGGTAATTTTTTTGTATTAAAAAATTACGTTAAAGCTATAACCTAAATGCCACATATAGCAAAAAACGCCTACTATTGTCCCAAGAAAAAAATGTTCCAATACGTGAAAGTTAAACGAATTCTTTATCTTTCAATTTAATCTTTTATCTATGAAAAAATGGTGTCATAAGAATATCCTTGGAAGTAATATGTAAAACTTGAACTCACATTTTTGTAGAAAACAATAGGAATAATGTTAAATTTATTGCACTTTATGGCAGACTGACCGAACAGTGTCGTGTCAATTAATTTCTAAAGTAACTGTTAATTATTATTTTTTGATTATTTGTAATAAAGAATCACAAAATAGTATTGTTCAAGACATAAAAATACTGTTTAAATGTAATAACAAGTGAAATTTTTGAAAGAAATTAAAAATAGTTTTTATTGGGCATTTCAGATTTAAACCGTACCGATGAGTACCTACTATTGCTATCCTTTTCTCAATTTTAACTATACTTATGTATATGTGTTTGCCAGCAACAGCAATTCCATAACAAATTACTGTTTGTCTAACACAACACAAAAGTAAACTTCAAATTAACAATAACGTCTGACTTCTGACAATTGCGACATAACCATAGACGATCTTCCAGAAAGTACCTATATACCAGAGAACGAGACGTAAATATACGCTCCATGCTCGTGCGTAATTCCACTGACGGATCCCATTGAATGAGATAATTATAATTTCCAATATTGGATCACACTTGGAGCTTAACAGGCGGCGAGATGTCTGCGATCTAAGTACGAATTCGAAATTTCAAGTCTCTAGACCGTATGTGGCCTGAGAAATCGCTGCGGAGTCCATTGATACAAGAACCGAAAGTAATAAAAACTATTTAGAAATATAAATTTTGAACGAGTCAGCACATAAACGAAAACTGACATTGCTGAAATAGAGACCACCGCACCGAGAACCACCGAGACCTGGAGTAGCGGGGTGCAAAAGGACAGTTTGTTTATCTTTGAAATTATGTGACGAAAATATTTTTTTAAGTTTACAAGCTAATTGGGTGTCTGCAGAGAATCGGCTCAATCTTAACTGTGTTTATTCAAACACAGCCAAGTATTCACTTGGCTGTGTAATAAAGATATATTTTCGAGTATCTAAACAATAATTTTCTTATGTGTCAAGATACTTTTTTTGATATTAAAAAATCATCTTATATATGCTTTGTTTATCTATGAAGCCCTGGTGTTCTTCTTCAGGAATAGGTCTGATTTTGACTCACAAGTCACTCATCAGTATGATATTAGAAACCTCAATTTAAATTACCCAACTCATCGGTTAGCAATAACTGAAGAGGGTCCACATTACATGTGCCTCAAATTTTTCAATAAGCTACCAAATCACATAAAATGTTTAACATTTTATTGTATAAGGAACGGCTAGTGCAGTTGGAACCATATAATGTAGCTAACTTTCTTGAGTATTGAAATCATATCTGAGGAAAAGAGTATGTTTTTTGTTAAATTATCATTATTTATTTTTGTTGACACTCTTTCCTCTGTATTGTCTATGTCCCATGGAATGTATGCATACAATTTGAAATAAAAAGACTGTTATTATTATTATTATCCGGTTATCACATAGTTTTCTTGCTATGGTTTCATTGATTCAGGAATCGCCGAGTTCACACCGTGAACCTAGGGGTTTTCCTCTTGTATGTTGATTGTAGGCATTTTTCATAGTGCTTTGCGTACTATGAGTGCAGTACTCAGTACGACTGTTTTCTGGAGGGTTAGTATGTTGTGTTTTCCTGGGACTTCTTTGAGGGCTTCGCATGTAGAATTGGAGATGAGTCCCGTGGCACCGATTACTACTGGTACTACAGTCGTCTTCATATTCCAGAGTCGCTGTGTTTCTATTTGGAAATCTTTGTATTTCAAACGTTTCTCAGCTTCCTTCTGGGTGATATTATAGTCTGAGGGCACTGCTATGTCTATTATTATGCATCTGTTTAATTTCCTTTTGTTTGATGATAATGTCCGGCTTGTTTGCTGTTATGGCTCGATATTTTTGTACTTGGGTATTCCATGTAATGGCTACTTCTTGGCTGTCTATTACCGGATCAGGTGAGTGTTCGTACCATTTATCTTTTACTTTGATTTTGCATTCTTTGCAGATGTTCCAGTGCAAATTAGCAGCTACTTTGTTGTGCCAGTCTAGATATTCCTTTTTGGCTTGGGTAGAGCAGCCAGCCACTACAGGGTGTATGGTTTTATTACGAACCCGGCAAAGTCTACATTTTGGGTCGTTAGCGGTTTTCATAATTCTGGCCTTCATGTAGTTTGTAGCGATCGCTTGTTCTTGGCATGCTATTATTATAGCTTCGGTTTCTGCTTTTACGTTTGCATGTGTGAGCCATTTCTATGTTCGGTTCCTATAAATTGTTGTATTTTTCGACTTCTCTTGCTATCTGGCCGTGCATTTCCTTCTCCTTCCATGTGTTTATTCTTTCTTGCGTAATTCGTTGCTTTAGCTTGTCTTTAATGCGTTTTTTTTTGGGCTTCGTCGTCGTCTATTTGTCTAATGTCTTCTGTTTCTTTGTTATCATCTGTGCTATGTAGTTGGCGGTAGTTATCGAGACCTTTGGTAGCGATTTTGTAGCAAATTTCGATCCTAAGTTATCCATTTCCATCTTCTTTTCTGGGTATGTAGAGCCGACCGACGTCTGCTCTTGGATGTAGTGTGCTATACATGGTTAGTTGTTTTCGTGTCTGTCGGTCGAGTTTCGAATTTCTACTATCGTCCGTTTGATTATACCAAAGCTGTATTGGATTAGAGGTACAGCTGGTGTGTTGATAGCTAACATTTTGTTTTTGTCGTTTAGTTCAGTCTTTAGTGCACTTCTGACTCTTCTGTAATACTCTTCCGTCAGTTTTGTTTTCATTTTTATTTGTTGGGTCCCGTCGTGTTCGTCAACTCCAAGGTATTTGTAAACGTCAAGTTGCTCGAGTGCTTTGATGGAGGTTTCTTGGTTGAATTTGATGTTCCGGCTGGATACAAGTTTCCCCTTCTGAAAGGTTGCCTTAGCACATTTTTCAAAGCCAAATTCCATGAGTATAGTAGTCGCTAAACACTTTTACTCGTTTCGGCTGTTTTGTTAGTTCTTTGTCGTCTTTTGCTATCAGTTTCAGGTCGTCCACATACAACAAGTGATTGATCTTCTGTTCTTAATTTTTGCAGGTGTATCCAGTGTTAGTGTCGCTCATGATAGAACTTAGCGGGAACAGCGCCATGCAGAAGAGGAGCGGAGATAATAAGTCTCCTTGGTAGATTCCGTTCTTGATGCCAATGTTATTGTTGGTTAAGGTGGACTGCTCACTTGTGAGATTCAGATTATTATTTTTAAATATTTTTCTTATATCTGTCATTATTTCATATTTAAGTGTTTGAAATTATTTTTTGTATTTAATAGTTTATGGGTCTTTTCTAAGAATGTGAAAATATTAGGTAAATTTCTTATAGAAATGTACCTATTGCGATCGTTCACACTTTTGAATTTCGAAAAAATTTCAACGGCATGTTGTTATATGTCTATAAGTTAGTCCAAAAAAACATTTGGTTCAAAAGTTTATATATATATATATATATATATATATATATATATATATATATATATATATATATATATATATATAAATAAAATAGATTTTTGTTGGGGATGCAGTCATTTAATAAATAAAATTCTTTGGATTATGCCAAGCTTTCGAGAATGTTTATTCTCTTCGTCGGGGCAAAATTCGTGAATTTATATAAAATTAACCACAAACAGGAAAGATTTCATAGTCAGCAATCAGATTGCTGACTATGAAAGTGTAATTCTTGATCTCGTCTCGAAAAAAAAAACAGTCTCGTCTCGATCTCGGCTTGAAATCAAGACTAGACGAGAAATTTCATATTTCGAAAGTCTTGTTAAACCCTACGAATAAAGTTTTCAAATAGCTGAAGATCGATCAATAACCTATAACCAATTATAAGAGTTTGTTGTGTTGTCACTAGATTTCATCTCTAGATGTGTTTATTTCTTATCAATAAAGTGGCGCCAGTCAAGCTGTATTTTATATACCTATCCCTGCACCTATACCGATTCATACGTATATAAATATAAGCACACATTTATAAATACTAATATCAATTTGTATCAATGACAATGCTACAATGGATAGATATTTGCACTCTCCACAGTCGATCAATTGCAATAAATACTCCTTTTAATTTACACGATCGCATAAGAAAGCAAGTTCATGTACAAACATTACAACATATTAACGATCCAACCTTAATTGAACAATAAAAATTGATTTTAATTTATCGTTATTAGCGTTTATATAAGGCGTTCTTTTGTTTTTTCGAAGGCGAACCGGTCGCCGTTTTCCATCATGGAAATGGATTAAAACGATAATAATGCACCTACTCAGTTAATAACTCGCACACACCTAACCACATAAAATTATGCCGCATACGGTAGGAATCATAACGGCCTTATGTATTATTATTTTATTATTATTGTCTGTAACTGTGGAGTGTTCATGTAAATCGTGCAGGCTTTTGGGCAGGGTCGTTATTTCAAAACACAAGATCCTACATTGTCTTTGCTATTATACTTATTTTGCTTACTCAATCTTTGACTATATAGGTACCTACCTACATATTCTATTTTTTTATAAAATTGATTATAACTAGACCTTTATGTCTCAGTTAAAAATAATATGCTTTGTAAGTTTATCAAGATCTGTATAATCTTTGAAACACACTCCTTCCAACAATTTCGGAAAAGTACCTACACATCATTTGGTTTCCCATGTGCGAGCAAAAAAGCACGGGAACCGTACAAAAACATCATAAATATAAAATCTTGAAAATTCAAAATGAGAAATTGATTATCAGTTTCTAAAATGATTTCTGGTCCATGCCACAATCAATTGAATTGTTACACTAAAATATTTACTTTCGACAATCTTTAAAAACAATGAATTGCACGTGTCGAAATATGAACAGGGTCGTGCTCCTTTAACATTTTTTTTTGAGGCGGGGCTTAGGAAAACTTTGATAACACGAACCGAACAGAATCATTGATCTGAACAGAGTCAGATTTTTCCCGACTAAAACTAAAAAAAAGTTTGATGTCCTGCGTTGCGTCACCTACGCATTCTCCTGTCCTTAATTTTTATGGTGACTTTCTTCTTACTTTGCACTTGTCCACTCCGGATTTCTATTCGGATCCTCTGGTGATTTTTCTCTATGCGCCCTTTATTGACTTATTTGGTGTCTTGGCCTCTTGTACTTTTTGACCGACGAACTCCGAACGGAGGAGGTATACAATTCGACTGACTGCTTTTTTTTGGTTCGTTCGCCAGTTTCATATAGTAATCGTACCTACTCTGATTTCGATGATTTTTGTTTCATTTGAAAGAGGAGGCTTGAGAAATGGTCCCATATTCATAGAAACGCAAATCCGAAATCCCCTTCTCTCCGAAAACCGGCACCAAAGGGAGCGTAGTGGGCAAATTTTCTCAAAAATCGAAAATCTGAGTTGGTATAATTAAAGATAGGACAATATCCGGAAACGTTTAAATTGAACATTTTTTCAAAACAGTTACGGTTTTCGAGTAAGATGCATGTTAAATTCTCAAATATGTGCATTTTTGGTATGTGGAGAGGACGATTTCTTTCAAAAATTGAAAATTTGTGGACACTACATGAAAGACAATAGTATTTGTAACAACATTTATACTGAACATGTTTTCCTTAGAGTTACGGTTTTCGAGTAAAATCGGTGTTAGAATGGTAACAACTAAAATATCCAAGCGTATTTCCGCAGCGATGTTCTAAGATCTCTACATATAGCAGTAACAAGGACAGGCAAAGAATATACGTGGGTTATAGGATATTAATAGTATTAGCGACGTTCACTAATATTACACTCAAAAGTGTGAAATAAATATTTTTTACAAAAAATTGGACCGACGTTATTATTTGGTGCACTGAAAAGTACGAAATAATATTAATTCTATTGGTGCCGGTGCTTGTGAAGTTGGTGCCAAAAGTTATCAATCCAAATGCAACTGCACAACTTCAAAAGTACCAGCACCAATAGAATTAATATGATTTCGTACTTTTCAGTGCACCAACTAATAACGTCGGTCCAATTTTTTGTAAAAAATATTTATTGTATTCGTCAACTAGTCGTCCGTCATAGTCGACTAGCCTTTTAAGTCCATCCCAAATCCTTGTGACATGTAGTATGGCGTGTTTAAAGCCATTCTTAGGGCTTTTTTTCTTGAGCTTGTATACTTTTTCATTGTCTTGCATTCAGCTTATTCTTTAGTGACATTTTGCTTCGTCTCCCAATTAGAGGGTTTAGCTTTGTCCTGGCTTCAGTTGCCTTCTGGACTATTGCATTGACGTATTCTTTCCATGTGAGACCTTTGTCATTTGTGAATCCTAGGTACTTTACTTTAGCACTGTATATAACATCCCCCGTCAATATTGATATTTCCGTATAAAACCATAACTCTGTGACAATCCGGGAGATACTTCTCTTACCACCGCCTGGCAACGTTACCACGTACTTTTAACACCAAAAAACTATTGAATTATTGTTATTTTTCACCAAACGGAGGAGGTATACAATTCGAAAATGTCTGCATGTTTTTTTTCCAAAACAGTTCAATCTACTACCAATAGAATTATTATTATTATTTTTTATTTTTCAATGCACCAACTAATAAACTCGGTGCAATTTTTTTCTGTACAGTTATTGTGATTATTTATTTTTCTCGGGTAAGAAAACGTAGATATAAGGAATGGTTAATTAAGATTTAAAAATTTTGTAATTTTAAATATTAAGTACTACCAAAACAGACATTTTCTTAAATTGTAAAAACTTTCAACCAAGTGAACTTTCCCAATGAGTCTAGAAATGACAGAAATGAAGGCCAAAGAAATAAAATCAGATCAAGTGGAATGACAAGAAATAAAAGAAAATTATTTTCTGATAATTAAAGTATTTATTCAGAGAATAACTTATCTGAGTTGGCAAATTTTGCTGATATCTTGAATATTTGTAATTTAAGACTCTCACTTGAATAGACAGACAGACTTCAAATAACTCTTTTTTTATTTATTTTGTATTTTTTTCTAATTGAATAAATTCGTACAATTTTTTCTACCATTTATTTTCAGTATCCGAAAATATATACCTGAGAATCCGACCTGGACGAGATTGTAACATTGTAAAAAAGTTATTGAACTTTTCAATATTAGACAGCATATGTATACTATTCCAGCCAATTAAGAGATTTTATATCAGAAGAACGAAAAATTCATTGACACAAACTTGATTAATCAATTAAATATGAAGTGTTATTATAATTAGAATGGAGTTATGACGATTAACCTCCTTGATAAATTGAATTGCATTGTCGTTAGCGCATTTCGCAAGCAAATTGCAACATGATATTTCATTGCTGTATAATATCTATCGTTGTTGAAGTTATTAGCATTTTCCACCTCTGGTTGTTATCCATAAAGGGAAAGAGCATTTTTATTAAATGTGAAATGAATTGAATCATTGTTCTCGCACACCTCTATATAATGAACAGATCTTTCGTTACGCACAAATGGGGCTGGTATATAGAGATATAATAAATATTTTTTACAAAAAATTGGACCGACGTTATAGTTGATGCACTGAAAAGTATAAAATAATATTACTTCTATTGGTGATAGTACTTTTGAAGTTGTGCAGTTGCAGTTAGATTGATAGCTTTTGGCACCAACTTCACAAGTACCATCACCAATAGAAGTAATATTATTTTATACTTTTCAGTGCATCAACTATAACGTCGGTCCAATTTTTTGTAAAAAATATTTATTTCACACTTTTGAGTGTAACATTAGTCCCGAAAATCGTTGAACGTTCACTATACCATATCAATGAAGATAATACTTATCCTATTACCCACGTATATTCCTTGCATGTAGTGGTTATTATTGAGATCTCAGAACATCGCGGCGGAAATACGCTTGAATATTTTAGTTGTAACCATTTAACACCGATTTAACTCGAAAACCGTAATTCTAAGGAAAAAATGTTTATTGTAAATGTTGCTACAAATAATTATATCTTTCATGTAGTATCGAAAAATTTTCAATTTTCGAAAGAAATTGTCCTCTCCACATAGCAATAATACATATTTTACATGCGTCTATCTCGAAAACCGTAACACTTTTGAAAAAATGTTCAATTTAAACGTTTCCGGATATTGTCCTATCTTTAATTATACCAACTCAGATTTTCGATTTTCGAGAAAATTCGCCCCCACCACCACTTCGGGGGCGGTTTTCGGAGGGAAGGAGATTTCGGATTTGCGTTTTTATGAATATGGGACCATTTCTCAATCCCCTTCTTTCAAATGAATCCAAAATCATCAAAATCGGAGATCGTCTACTATATAAAAGGCGCGCACGAACCAAAAAAAAAAAAAAAAAAAAAAAAAAATAAAGCAGACAGTCGAATTGTATACCTCCTCCGTTCGGGGTTCGTCGGTCAATAAAGAATGGCTGTCGCATGGTTGTTAAAGCTTTAATAATAAATTGATGCTAATGCAATCAGATTGCAGTTTCAAAGGACGCGGCTTTGAAAAACTGAATAGTACATACATATCAGCTATAAGCCTCAATCTAGAATATCTGTGTTCTATGCATAATCTCCTACATATAATAATTCAGCTTTTCCCTCTTTTTGTGCGTCTGATCTTTGGTTTGTTGAAATTTGGACGTGGTTTTTTAGCACCAATTTCATTACCTAATTCGCACGGTCATATTTTTTATATTCATCTAATCTTAGTCCATCTCTGTATTTATCTATGTCTATCTAGGTACAATTACCTTTCTACGTGGGTATTTTTTTAAATATTCTCAGATATTTCTTATTTCCCTAGCATGTCAGTTATTTCACTCTCTATAATAATAATCAGATATTTTCTTTCAATTTTATTATAATTTTAATAAAATTATTTTCCAACGTTATATTGAAACTAAGGCGGGATTATCAAAAAATAATAAACCAGTTTTTCTTCAATTAGACTTAAGTGACGACAATATTTAACATTTATAAGTTGAGGACTATGAAGGTGTACCACTTTAAATTTTATAGAAGGATTACAACTGAAATGTAAATAGCTATTGAACATTTAAAATGTACCTTTTCATCATTACATGAGAACCAAGAATGATTTGGGTCACCGGTGGTCTACTGGGTAAGACATTCGATACCCAACCGAAAGGTTGTGGGTTCGAGCCCACAAGTCAAGAAAATTTTCCAGTCTCAAAAATTTTCTGAAATAGACCCGAGGGTAAATGGAAAAAACTACAGGTTGACATCCCTTGACCCTTTCTAACCCACATTGAGGCAGCGTGGTTTGGAGTACACCTTAAATTGTCAGTGCCATTGTCAAGGTAGAGACAATATACTAATACAATTTGTATGCAAATCTTATCAAGTGCTCTCAACCTAGTTGATCAAGATGACATCAATCAACACATGTATTTAAATGGTTATTATAGATGATCAACGCTGTTTTTGACCGAGGAACCAAATTGATATAATTAATATGTATACAATTCAACTGTAGGACTGCAAATATTTTTATTTTATGATGTTTACGCTTTTTGCATGGTAAACGTTCTCCGGTTTTGATGATTTTTTTTCATTTGAGAGAGCATCATTGAGAATTGGTCCCATTGAGAAAAAAAATAATATTAGGCATGCCGGTCCCCTTAAAAACTTCCCCCAAAGGGGATGGTGGAGGCTATTTTTATTGAAAACTGAAAATCCGAGATGTCAGAATTAAGGAGAATTCTACATTCGGAAACGGTTAAATTGTACATTTTTTAAAATAATCATGGGTTTCCATGCTACATTCTGAAATATGAGTTTTAGCTATGTAGAGGGGCATTTATTTCAAAAATCGAAAATTCTAGATGACCAAACTAGAGAAGGGATCATATCCAGCAACATTTAATGTGGAAATTTAAAAAACAAAATCATAGATTTCCGAGTGACAGCAGTGGTAAACTCAAATATGTGTATTTCTGCGATGTTTTGAAATCTCTGAATAAGTAAGTATGAGTAACGCATTATCTTCTTCGGCGAACGTGAATGATTTTGATAATCAATGTTACACTCAAATGTGTGAGATAAATAATTTTTCTATAAAATGAACGAAGTTATTAGTTGTTGCACTGAAAAAAATGAATTCTATTGGTGTTGGTTCTTTTGAAGTTGTGCAGTTGCAGTTATATTGAAAACTTTTGGCAATTATTATTATTTTGTATTTTTCAGTGCACCAACTAATAACGTTGGTTCACTTTTTTTAAAATATTTATTTAACACTTTTGAGTATATTAGTCACGAAAATCGTTGAACATTCACTAACACCATTAACGATGCTTGTACTTGTTATTATTCAGAAATCTAAAAACATCGTCGCGGAAATACGTATATTTTAGACTTTACCACCGCTGTAACTCGAAAAACGTAACTCTCTGGAAAAATGTTCAATGTAAATGTTGCTACAAATAATCTGGTCTTCAATTTAGTTGCCACAGATTTTCAATTTTCGCAAGAAATCGCCCCATCCACATAGCGAATATACACATATTTGAGATTGTAACATCACTGTAACTCTAAAACCGTAACTCTTTTTAAGAAATGTTCAATTTGAACATTTCTGAATATTGTCCTATCTTTAATTCTGTCGTCTCAGATTTTTGATTTTCGAGAAAAACTGCCCACTCCACCCCCCTTGGGTAAGTTTTTGAGGGGACGGTCATGTCTAATATTGATTAGAAAAACATCAAAATCGGAGAACGTTTACTATGCAAAAGGCGCGAACAACCATTAAAAAAAAGCAGAAATACAGTCGAATTGTATACCTCCTCCGGTCAAAAAGCAGTATTTTCTTTGAAAACTGTAATGCCTAATAGGTTTTTTTAATTTTTTCTTGAGAATTTGCACTTTATTGATTTGGCTGCCACTGTGACGCAAAATTCTAAGTAAACGTAATAAAATATTTAAGGAGTTCGAAAAAAATTTTGATGATCGATGTTACATGGTATCTGTAAATTAGTAAAATATTTCAGTTCTCACTGACAATGGGATAGCTAAACATAGTCTGCAAATTTCCTTTGAATAATTCTGACATCAATTTAGTAATTAATTTGCAATCCCCCCGTAAAACCGATAGCATATTTATGCACAAACAGGCCGTAAAAACACACACAAATACAGAAGAAACGCGCTCTGTTTTTTGCCATCTTAATTATTGTTAATGTAATTCTGGTTTCACTTTTAATGAACGCTATTTATAACAGGTATGTACATACATACATATATACATACACATATAATATACGAATGCAAGGCAATGTACACCACTCAGTTGCGCTATTATTTCCATTTTGCAAGGGGCATAACAAGCAATGCAAGTCATGCAACGACCGGTTCCTTCCACTCTTTATAGCCGATAGCCGATCGACTTATCAATATCGATTTGGAAAAATGATTAACGAGCCGTCCAAAGTGCCACAGCTCGACCGTGTATTATTTTTTTTTGGTTTATTTCTCTTTGGTATCTGGACATGCGAAACATATATGTATATCGACGTGTGTCCCAGCTCCGGGTTTATTTCAAGAACGGATAGAATGCTGCGGCTGAGACTGACGAGAAAAATTAATAGAAAAGTTTGGTGGTATGTCTCAGGTTCTTTTTGACCGACGAACCCCAAACGGAGGAGGTATACAATTCGACTGTTCGCTTTTTTTTGGTTTGTGCGCGCCTTTCATATAGTAATCGTAGTCCGATTTTGATGATTTTTGATTCATTTGAGCCTTGAGAAATGGTCCCATATTCATAAAAATGGGAATCCGATATCTCCTTCCCACCGAAAGGAGGGGGCAAATTTTCTCGAAAATTTAAAATCTATGGAGGTATAATTAAAGATAGGACAATATCTGAAAACGTTTAAATTGAACATTTTTTCAAAAGAGTTACGGTTTTCGAGATAGACGCATGTTAAATTCTCAAATGTGCTATGTGGAGAGGGCGATTTCTGTCGAAAATTCAAAATCTGTGGGCAGTACATGAAGGACATAATTATTTGTAGCAACATTTATAATGAACATTTTTCCCTTAGAGTTACGGTTTTCGAGTAAAATCGATGTTAAAATGGTAACAACTAAAATATTCAAGCGTATTTCTACAGCGATGTTCTGAGATCTCAATAATAACAACTACAAGCAAGGAATATACGTGGGTAATAGGATAGGTACTATCTTCATTGGTATTAGTGAACGTTCAACGATTTTCGTGACTAATGTTACACTCAAAAGTGTGAAATAAATATTTTTTACAAAAAATTGAACCGACGTTATTAGTTGGTGCACTGAAAAGTATAAAATAATATTAATTCTATTGGTGCTGGTACTTTTCAAGTTGTGCAGTTGCAGGTAGATTGATAACTTTTGGCACCAACTTCACAAGTACACACAAGTGTGAAGTTGGTGCCAAAAGTTATCAATCTACCTGCAACTGCACAACTTGAAAAGTAACAGCACCAATAGAATTAATATTATTTTATACTTTTCAGTGCACCAACTAATAACGTCGGTCCAATTTTTTGTAAAAAATATTTATTGATTCTGGATTCTTATTTGGAACAGGTGATTTTGAAGTTGAGCAGCTTTAGGTAGATAGAAGATTTTGTGGCACGCACCAAATACTGAATTGTGCTTAAAGCCACCATTCCAAGGAAATCAGAAAAAAATTTGATTTATATAAGAATGATATATTGTCATATTTCAAGCACTCAAAACTTCAGCTTGGTGGAGCTGTCACATAAAGGTTAAGACACACTAAATATCGATGAGTTGAGAAATTTCACTTATTACTTTTCTGTGAGAGAAAAAGAAATACTATTACTAATGGAAAATGCGTTTCAATGTGGACTGAAAACGGCCTCAATACATGGGATAAACTTGAGTTGAAGTACGAAAGAGTGAAAATGGCTCTTATATTTTATTGGCATTTTTACCAAAGCAGGCATAAGTACAAACTGAAACCACTTTCCCGCTAAATTATTGACTACAATTTCAAACTTGTCTGAATCGATTTAGGCCGAAAGCCACCACTTTTGAAGAAATGAAATAATACCCATACACTACTTTGGAAAAAATAGTGCACTTAAAAGTACAAAATAATACTGTATCTATTGGTGCTGGTACTTTTGAAGTTGTGCAGTTGCAGTTAGATTGATAACTTTTGGCACCAACTTCACTGTTACGTGCACCAACTAATAACCTCGGTCCAATTTTTTGTAAAAAATATTTTCTACTTTTCTGTGCATCAACTGATAAGGTTGGTCCAATTTTTTGTACAAAATATTTATTTCATACTTTCGGGAGTTACATTTGTCACGAAAATCGTTGAACGTTCACCATTACCCATTTATGCTTTTCTTGTATTTGCTATAAGATCGTCGCGGAAATACGCATATTATAAACTTTACCATTCTTTTAAGTCGAAAACCGTAGCTCAATGGAAAAAATGTTCAATATAAATGTTGCTACAAATAATCTGGTCATTAATTTTCTATTCTCAGATTTTCGAAAGAAATTGCCTCTTCCACATAGAGAAAATACACATATTTCAAAATTTAATGTAACTCGAAAACAGTAACTCTTTTGAAAAAAAATTCAATTTAAACGTTTTTGGATATTTTCATATCTTCTGAACACAGCCCTAAAGCTAGCAGAGCATAGTGAGCAGAATCCAAATACATATTTGGTGCTTGTAGCGCGCATTAGGTGCTAATTGAGGGCTGTATTCCAAAAAAAATTTCTATTATATTTTTTTGGAAAATGGCTGCTTTGCTAGATTTAAAATAAAGAAAATATGTTTAGTGCTTGTAGAGATAATTAAGTACTGTATTCCGAAACTCTTATATTTTTCTTGAAAATGATTGCTTTGCTTTTAGAAATCAACTTTTTCAGGAAAATTTTTTTTGGTGCTTGTAGAGCTAATTCAGCGCCGTATCCCGAAATTATTAGATCGAAAGCTAGCAAAGACGAAACGTAAAAATCTGCTACAATACTTTTCACTAGGCTACTCAGAGTAGCGGTAGTAAAGAAAAATTGAGCCGTAGCGACGCATTTGTGACATAGACTTAATTAGGATTCTTTTGATGGTTTCGGCTTTTACATGATGAAAATCCATATTAAATTAGAAATAAAACACTCTGGTTTAGATTTTCACAAATATATTGTCAACATGACACGTGTTTCACCGACACAGCTGCTTCTTCAGATCTGAATTGTCATGTTGACAATATATTTGTGAAAATCTAAACCAGAGTGTTTTATTTCTCTAGGAATTACTTTTTTATTTCAAATTACCTAGAAAATATTCAAGGCAAAGCTGCAAAATTTCACTCAGCATGAAGAATTATTTAGTAATATTCAAAACTATAGTCGTTTTCCTTTTTCGCGCTCCATTTTCATTGCAGTATCTCAATTTGCTTTTGACCTTGTTAATTTATTATAACATTATTGTGTTTTTTTAACGTATAATAGGTCTCAACAATCATGTTCAAATGTAAAATTCTAAATAATAATATATATCACTGGAACAGCCATTTTCAATGATTGAGGTTCAAGGTGATAGAACCATCAGTCATGCTCTGAATATTTAATATAAAATTGAAATAAATATTTTCTATGTTCCGAAATATATTGATAATCAAATCATGGGAAACGATTATTATTTCAAAATCTACATTGAAACCCACATAGTTTCATCTATGTATGGTTTGACCAAATCTTGACTAATGCTATATTTGAGGTTTCCAGTTATATCATGATGTTTATCATTTTTTTTGGAATATATAATATTTCTTTTATGGTTGTTAAAAATAGAATCTAAATCGATGAAATCTTCATAAGAAGAAATCATTTGATCAGAAATTTATAAATATAAATTGGTTATCTTAATTATAATGAAAATCTCAAAACTTATTTATTCATTTGATGATATCTTCGATTTCCACGATAAATATCTCTTGAGATCTTTTTGCAATGTGCTTATATGTTTAGATAAGGTCTTGAATGGTTATTGCCTTGATTGTTTGGAAGGTACCTTTGGTATCAAATTTCCATTCTGGGTATTTGATATGAGCCTTTTTATTATCTTTTGAATTAACACTAGCAACTTTAGGTTGCGATGGATTGTGAATAGAAATTTCGCACAGCTTCACTTCATATCATCATCAGTATACATTTGTATGCGAGTGAATTTCATTCATAGAAATGGAATGTAATGAAGCAAAAGCGTTTGAATATCTAATAGTTACCTTATGAATACGAGTATGCTCACGAGAACACTGTCTGTTGTTGGAAAGCATATATGTGTATATAGACTAGACATCGTTCGTTACCTTGGGGAACCCCAGCTCTTTCGTCTCCATGCTTACCTTAAAGATGAACCCAATATTCTCAATATCAAAATATATTCTACATTCGATATATTATTGATAAGTTAGGTGTGTAATAAACTACTGCACTAGATGAGACTTGTGCGCCTAAATCAGATTAGTTTTTAAACTCTGTAACATGTCGTAGCTTAGTCATCCGTTGCTGATATTTATCCTCTATAAATTTTCTTCAACTTATTCAAATATCACTCTCGCAATATGCCTGCTCATTTCTATTGTTTTTATTTTCTTTTACATTCTTCTATTCATCAATAATATTATTTAATAATAATACGTATTTTATAATTTATAAGCAAAAATTTTCTAATCTTTGATATTAGACTGTTTTGTATCTCCTTTCTAGTTGGCTTCTTTTCTTCTTATTCTTATTTTCATCAATGTTTGAAACTGCTTATTCTTTAATTTCTAATATTTGTTCGTTTCTTTGACCTCAACCATTATTTTATTAGCACTATAATTTTAGGATACTTATATCGCCAAGTGTGCCGTATGTCCCTATGAAAAGTTTGCTTTCTATCGTAAATAGAGCTTCTATAGAGAAAACAATTCAAATTAGCCCAACCACTCATCAATTTTAAATCAACCATATATAAAATTGATTTTGTAACTCGCATTTCAATTTATTTCAATTTGACTTATAAATAAAGAGAGCCACTGTATCACTGTGAGCATAAGTCTTAAAAAATGCATGAGCGCCCCAGATTTCTTCACTTTACAGCGCTTAAGTAAATCGATATTATTGATGGGAGAAGCAGACAATTTGTTATTCGTATTGTGGAACTGTGTTGTAGTGTGTCTGAAGAAATCGATACGGAACCCCGATTAATCGGTCTGAGCGTTGCTTAATAGTGAGCTTATGCATATAAAGCTAAAGTATGTCATAATAGTTGAAACGCGGAAGTTCCTAGGAGTGTTTTATGGACACCTAGGTCTATAGCAGATATTTTTCCTGAAAGCTATCGGACGAAAATGACTACAGATTGGCGTAATTATGTAATTACAAAAGTATAACTGAGAAAAATGTAAAAAAATCAATTTAAAAAAATTATTATTCATCAGAAATGCACAAACAACACTCGCATTACAAAGGAAGAGATAGCTCGATATAATAATTGATTAAACAACGAAGTCTCGCATGGCGATTTAGATAAAGAAAATGTACAAATCAGGTTGGAAATGGAGGAAGCATACAGCAAACAGGAAGTACTCGATACGCGCAACCGCTGACCGGAAGAGGGATTTATCGTAATGGAACCCTCCCACTGTCGACTATAATATATCGTTTAACAGAGCATGTCGATAATTATTCTCCAAATGCACACATGGAATCCAGCATTTTTTAAGGCGATTTGTTTTTTTCATTTGAATAATCCTAATAAGAGGTCCAAACTTTGAGTAAATGTAATGACCAACTGATGTTACTCAGTCAATGGAATTCATAGAATTATTATCACTCTCATTTTATAACTCCTGTTTATAGTACTTACACCTTACAATAGCGTTCCGTACATTCATAAAGCATCGTAAGTTTCAAGACTACGGAAGACATCACGAGTTATGAATATCAACTTTAAATGGGTATATTTTATGTTATGAAATTAAACTCAGTTTCTAGTTTAATAATTATTATTTTATTATATTTTTCACCAACAAATCAAACGGAGGAGGTATACAATTCGACTGTTTGTCTGCATGTGTTTTATGGATGTTCGCGTCTTATAAATAATGACATTTGACGTTTTTTCAAAAAAGCATTGGTTTTCCAGTTACAGCAGTGGTAAAGTCTGAAATATTTGTGTCTCCGCTATTTAGTGGGAGATTTTTTGATCGAAAATTGAAAATATGAGAAGGCCAAATTAAAGAAGAGATTATATGTAGCAACATTTAAACTGGCCATTTTTCAATAGAAGAATTTTGGCACCAATTTAAAAAGTACCAGCACCAGTAGAATTAACATAATTTTGTGTTCTTTAGTGTACCATCAATATAAAGTCTCCCTTAGTTTTTTTTTGAGATCAATTACTTATTTCACATAAGTGTAAGTGTATCATTATTCATCAAAATCATTGAAAACACATTTACACTCAGAGATTTCAAAACATAGCGTAGGTAATACACATATTTCCGACAGTAACTGTAACTCAGAAACTTCAGAATTTATTGATACACGAACAATTTAAACATTGTCTCAGATTTTCGAAAAAAAAACCACCACCTGAAGACAGCGGAAAGGTAAATTTCACAAAATTCATAATTTGAACATCAATAGATTTTTACTATATTATTTTTTTTTTCTGTGCATTTTATGAAAAAAAAAGTTATAGGTACTGATATATCTATAACCCGAAATTATTTTTGATAATATTTACACTAAGACCCTTTTTTATATTTTTCTTAAAAGTTTGAACGGTCGCCATTGTGAAACTACTTACCCGATAAAGCGCAATAACGAATTCGGCCAAGATATTTAAGAGATTATGATGTTTGTAGCAAATTCGAACTTGATATTTCTAAGACTGCGACATCTGTCGTATTAACAAATTTCGTAATATCCGAAAACTTTCTTGGATCTACTTATAGACATACAAAAACATGCCCTTGAATTTTTTTAGAAATTTAAAATTGTGAACGATCGCCATAGGTATATTTCTATTAGAAATCTCTCTTCCACATCAAAAACGTCAAAATTGGAGCACGTTTACTGTGCAAACCGCGCAAACGAACATAAGAACAAGTGGAATTAAAAAAAAATAGTTTCTATTAGGCATTTAAGATTTGACCCGTACCGATGAGTATTATTGCTATCTCTCCTTTTCTCGATTTGAACTATACTTATACGTATATTGCTGGGACACAGAGCTACCACGTATTCTAGAGGTCAAAATAAGTCGATTGAGCCTAATTTACCTATATACCAAAATGTACCGTTTGTCCGTGAGAAGAGTTCAAAGTTTACTAAAAAAAATACATTTTTGTATGTTGTTCCGAAGTGCTTTATACAAATTTAATGAAATTTGGTAAATGTGTATTCTAGATGATTAGCTTACTTTTAGTAATCAAAAAAACCCAAAGAAAATTGTAGAGGGGTTGGAACCACCCTCACCCCTTGGCATTTTTTCCCCCATTTTTGTAGGGGTGGGAATACGGTTTTAAGACTTTTTTATCTGGAAGGCCTACTCATTATCTTCATTTTCTTACTCTTGTAAAAACTCCGTATTTTGCGTAGTTTTCAAGAAAAAAAATGTTTTAGCAAACACTGATAACCGATTTTCGGGTATAGGTTTAATAAAATTGTAATACAAAATTTAGTTGGCCGCGGACACAAAGACAAAACCAAATGTTATGATTTTGACAGGAAACATAGTTTATTGTTAACAGTAAATGTGTCAGTTATTTGTTCTCTTTTGCTTGTTTTTTTATTATTTCTTATTGTCATCACTGTTTTTGTTTAATTGTTATTGCTGTTGTTGCTGTTCCTTTGACGTCCCACAATTATGAATTTTCCTTTTAATGAACAGACCGACATGTTATTAGTTCTTGGATATTGTCAAGGTAACTGCCGCGAAAGTGTTCGCGTGTATCAAGAGAGGTATCCAAACCGGAGAATTCCAAACCATAAAACTTTTGCCCGAATCGAAAGACGTCTTCGAGAAACGGGGAGGTTGACCCCAGTAAGAGTTAACGCTGGAAGACCTCGACAAGCTCGAACACCTATTGCGGAAGAAGCTGTTCTTCAAATGATTGATAACAATCCTAATACCAGTACTAGAAGATTGCAACGAGAAGCTGGAATTCCAAAAAGCACTGTAAGTCGAATCATTAGAGATCAATTAATTCGGCCATTTCACATCCAGCCAGTGCAAGAATTGTTGCCACCTGACTACGAATTACGTTTAAGTTTTTCACAAACTATTCGGGAGCGCAGAGTAGTCGACAACGGATTCCATACTAAGATCTTGTTTACTGATGAGTCTTGTTTTACACGTCGCGGTATGACAAACCTACACAACGATCATGTTTATGCAGATGAAAATCCACATGCCATTAAAAGTAGACATTATCAACGTGAATTTAAAATTAATGTCTGGGTCGGAATTATTGGCGAATTTATAGTCGGACCGTTACGATTACCTGATCGTCTGAATGGCGATAGTTACCTCCGTTTCCTTCAACAAAATTTGCCAGAATTATTAGAAGACTTGCCTCTTAACTTGCGTAGAAATACGTTCTTCATGCATGATGGTGCACCACCTCATTTTGCACGTGCAGTAAGAGAATATCTTGGTGAACAATTTGGTGGCAGGTGGATAGGTAGGGGACAAGAAGCACCCATTCAATGGCCTCCGCGGTCTCCAGATTTAAACCCTTGTGACTTCTTCATCTGGGGAGAATTAAAAAGACAAGTGTACGAGGTTCAAATAAATAACATCGAACAACTGTGGAATAGAATTCAAAATGCTGTAAATGCGCTACGAGAAAATGACGATGTTTTAAGAAGAGTGCATTTCAATTTTTTACGTCGAATTGACCTCTGTATTAATGAAGGTGGAGGTCACATTGAACACTTGTTATAAAAATTATTGTTTGTCTTGTGTAAATGTATTGTGTAATTTGTGTCTAATAATTTTATTAAACCTATACCCGAAAATCGGTTATCAGTGTTTGCTAAAACATTTTTTTTCTTGAAAACTACGCAAAATACGGAGTTTTTACAAGAGTAAGAAAATGAAGATAATGAGTAGGCCTTCCAGATAAAAAAGTCTTAAAACCGTATTCCCACCCCTACAAAAATGGGGGAAAAAATGCCAAGGGGTGAGGGTGGTTCCAACCCCTCTACAATTTTCTTTGGGTTTTTTTGATTACTAAAAGTAAGCTAATCATCTAGAATACACATTTACCAAATTTCATTAAATTTGTATAAAGCACTTCGGAACAACATACAAAAATGTATTTTTTTTAGTAAACTTTGAACTCTTCTCACGGACAAACGGTACATTTTGGTATATAGGTAAATTAGGCTCAATCGACTTATTTTGACCTCTAGAATACGTGGTAGCTCTGTGTCCCAGCAATATTGGGACACCCTGTATATACGTCTCTGTTCTCTTCTGCATCTTGATAGCGTGGACAAAGTTTAAATGCTCCATGCTCGTGCGTATTTCCAGTGACGGTTCCCATTGTCCGATATTGTCGTTCCATGTTGAAGAAATAGTTTGATCTTGCTTGAATGAGAAAATATAATTAATCAATATTGAATCACACTTGGAGCTCAACAGGCGGCGAGCTATCTGCGTTCTAAGTACAAATTCAAAATTTCAAGTCGCCAGACCGTATGGGCACTGAGAAATCGTTGCGGAGTCGATCTATAAAAGAACCGAAAGTAATAAAAACTATTTAAAAAAGCACAGTCGTAGAGAGTAGACCTTCTCCGCCGTGTGGGAATTCGTTCAAAAACACAACTCTGTGCACTCCCATGTTATGGATAAAATTTAGATCAGAACTTTAATATTCTGGTTTCGCTATTCTACTCAGTTGCATAAATTTATTGCAAGGCATCAATTTAACCACATTTTATTATTGAAAACTCTGCCACCACTTTCAACCACATCCTATGAATGAACATTTTGAATGCTTACCAGACAATCCAGCTGAATAATATTATCTCTTATTCCAGCCAGCAAAGATTTGTCTTGCAAAATGATGCGATAAATAATGCATACAACGCCGACACATATTTAAATTTAATCTACTCGCAAAATCAGTGAATGTATATTGTGCAGATAGTATTCATCTTGAATACTAAATAGAAATAGTAACCCAAGTCGACTGATAAAAATATCAAAAAGTTTTTGTTGTTTTTAAATGATTATCTGAAAGAAATCAATGAATGTATTTTAATTCCAAAGCTACAACAATCTGTTAAAGAAAACATCATTCAAAAAACATACGTCTCTGAAATTCAAAACAAAATTTCATTTGACTATTTCAAAATTTTTTGTTGGATCAATTAGATCAATATCTTTACAAAGATAATTTCTACAGATAAGCTGATTACACAAACGTGATAGGTACAATTGTGTTGGGCGAATTTTGGAATTTTAGATTGTTGTGGTTTATTAAAAATTCTGAAGATATTTTGATTTGAAAGAGTAGAAATGGTGCCATATTCGTAAAAATTCAAATCCCTCTGAAAACCGCCCCTGAACAGGGTGGGGGGCAAATTTTCTCAAAATCTAAAATCTGAGGTAGTATAATTACAGGTAAGACAAAATACGTCTTTCGAGATAGAGGCATGTTAAATTCTGAAATATGTGTATTTTTGCATGTGGAGAGGGCAATTTTTTTCGAAAATTGAAAATCTGTGAGTACTAAATAAAAGACCTAATTATTTGTAGCAACATTTATGATGAACATTTTTTCCTTAGAATTATGATTTTCGAGTTACAGAGGTGGAAAAATGGTTACACCTAAAATACTTATGCGGATATCCGCAGCGATGTTTTGAGATTTGATAATAACAACTACAAGCAAAGAATATCCGTGGATAATAGGATAAGTACTATCTTCATTGGTATTAGTGAACGTTCAACGATTTTCGTCACTAATGTTACACTCAAAAGTGTGAAAGAAATATTTTCTACACAAAACTAAACCGACGTTATTAGCTGGTGTACTAAAAAATAGAAAATAATGTTAATTCTATTGATGCTGGTACTTGTGAAGTTGGTGCCAAATGTTATCAATCTAACTGCAACTGCACAACTTCAAAAGTAACACCAATAGCTTTAATATTATTTTGTTTTTTTCAGCGCACCATCTAATAACGTTGGTCAAATTTTTTGTAAAAAATATTTATTATTGTATTTTGTTTGAATATAATAACATATCAGTAAATATGTAGATACTTGAATTTATGTGTAACTGGGCACGTCCCGTGCCATAAGTGCCCTCGCCCATTATGGAGAACTAATTATTTTATCGGCGGTAATTTTAAAGTTGAATTTATTCTGGACCTTGCCAGGTTGACAAAATTAAATATAACTTATCTCAGTAAAGAAAAAGAATATTGGTTATTATCATTTTTATTCCTTACTATGTTTACATACTGTATAATCGACATAAAATCCTGCAATTTCCTTTTCTTCCAGAGATGATCCTTGTTTAGATGCTTCGAATTGGACATATATACCTAGAAGAAATAGCATGGTTAGTTTGTCGATTATTAGAATAACTAACAAGCTTGTTTAATTATATTAATTTGTTGAAATTTACCGAGATATTACATGTTTTTCTTTTTTATTGCTAATTGACTGACTATTCTCAATAATATTGATTGTTTACTTTTTTCAGGCAACATTGAGTCAGCAATAAGGTCTATTATTCTTCGGCGAGTTTCATTTATGTTTATTATCATTGATATGAACCTCGCATAAGTAAACTCGAGAGATTTTTTTACGGGCAAATTCTATCTTAAACCGCTCATGCATAATAATGATCTCTCTAGTAGTAACTAGTAACTACGTAATATACTAAAATAGTCCAGTATCAATCGCGAGCAGAGATAGGTAATAAAAAAAACTGATTACTGAACTTACTGGTTGTTTACATGATCAGCATAAAATCGTTCTTAAATTATTCCATAATAAACAAAATGTTTTGGAATGTCCCCACTTAAAACTATTTGTAGCTTATCAACAAAAACAAATCTCTTGTATTATTCAAGGAAATGTCTTCTCAATAACACTAACACTTTACACTTTTTTTGCTTTTACACTCAAATTGCTAACGCTGTGTCAAAGTCTGTAGTAGGTTATTCTCTAATGTCAAAGCATATAGATTGACAACATTCACATAGCCAAGGCGCTTTGCTTGCGTTTTGCATATCTACAGCACGGAGAGCGCCACCGCCGAATTATTAAAGAACTAATTTGATAATGCTTATTTTTTGCTATTCATGGTAGGCATATTGTGCCAAAGCCGAGCAGCCTCGGAATGGTACAAAAAAAAAAAAGATAGCAACAAAATTGTCTCCATCCGTCGTAAAGATAGGTATTCTTGACACAAATAGACATACGAATGGCTGAAACAGACCTACATACAATCTCGCAGACCAACAATAGCTGAAACTACGGCGTCTCTGAAGTAGGCACCACCAAATCGGCAAAATCGAAACGCACCTATCACACTTTTTAGTGCTTATTTTGTGCTAATTTGTGCTACTAAAAAATGTACCTGGTCAGCATTAAAAAAAATCGTGGCCCTGCTAACTTCATATGAGAGAGAGGAGGCTTGAAAAATGGTCCCATATTCATAAAAACGCAAATCCGAAATCCCTTCCCTCCGAAAACCGCCTCCGAAGGGGTGGAGGGGGCGAATTTTCTCGAAAATCGAAAATCTGAGGTGATATAATTAAAGATAGGATAATATCCAGAAAAGTTTAAATTGAACATTTTCTCAAAAGAGTTACGGTTCTCGAGATAGAGGCATGTTAAATTCTCAAATATATTTATGTATTTTTGCTATGTGGAGAGAGCAATTTCTTTCGAAAATTGAAAATCTTTCGATACAACATGAAAGACATAATCATTTGTAGCAATATTTGTAATGAACATTTTTTCCTTAGAGTTACGGTTAAAATGGTATCATCTAAAATACTAAGGCGTATTTCTGCAGCGATGCTTTGAGATCTCAATAATAACAACTACAAGCACTTATTACTTGGGTAATAGGATAAGTACTATCTTCATTGGTATTAATGAATGTTTAAAGAAACCCATAGTCCCATTCAGTTTAAAAAAACACGTAATAAATTAAAAACCAAAAATTAAATAGAAAAGTATCCACTTTTATGAACAGACTCGAACCGCAAATCAGATACCGCATATTTTGGGCTAGTAAAACATGTAACTGCAGAATTTGTACCAGCGGCATTTCATCAGAAACCATCCAAGAACCAGCTAACGCTCAAGAGTGTGTGCCATTTGTTATCAGCAGAATCCAGTCGTAACTATTGCAAATTTTAAAGCTTACTTTGTGCTACGAAAATATGTAATTGCAGATTTTGTACCAGTGGTATTTTATCGGAAACTATCTCAGAACTTATGTGTTCAGTTCCAGCAATTTCCCAGATTGAAGAACTTTCCTAAATATGTAGTATGTTTTCCTCTTTTTGTTGGCTCGTCAAAGTCGAGAAAGTTTTTGAATGCTTCTCTTACAAGCGAGATTTCAAAATTTTTTTCAGTGCAACTGTTTCTGCAGATTTTTTGTGCCATTCCGAATCGTCACTCACTTCACTTCGATACGTGATATCAGATTTGTCATCACACGAAACTTCGTTAAAAAGTTCAGTTCTTATATTACATCTGCAATTACATATTTCGGTATCTGTTGCAAGATTTGCGGTGCGAGTCTATTCATAAACGTGGATACTTACTTTTCAATTGAAATTTTGGGTTTTAATTTCTTCGAAACTGAATGCAAATATGAATTTTTATTTGATGGCACGAGTTAGCACAAATAATGTACTCTTTTATTTATGTGCTTGTTTTTAATTTTTAATCATTTTTTTGGTGTTGTTCTACTGAGTTCATATGAAGCTAACAGAGTCTTGATTGTTTTCAAAATGGCACGAGGTACAATTTTTCTTAACACAAATTTGCACAAATTATGCTTTTTCTATTTAGGTACTTGTTTCTAATTTTTTATTATTTTTTTGTTGTAGTTGTGCTGACTTCATATGAAGCTAGCAGCGCCACGATTTTTTTCAAAGCGGCAACTGGTACACATTTTTCTCAGAGGCACAAAATAAGCACTAAAAAGTGTGATGGGTGCGTTTCGATTTTGCCGATTTGGTCTTGCCTACTTCAGAGAGGTTTTTTAAGGTTTAAGGTTTTAAAGATCTGTTGAAATCCAGATGGAACTACGTAGGGAAGTAAAATGCAAGCATAACTAAACATACTCCTTGAAATTCATCGTTTTCGACGCTAAAGTATCAAGAGCAAGAAATCTTGCAATATACTCCATCACCAACAACATTGTCATCGAAAACAAACTCGTCGCGTAAAAAATATTTATTGATACATTGTAATTAATGAAAGTGTTCTTGAGTCTTGAACAAAAACATAACATGAGGAAATTGCATCTAATTATTTTCCATTATTATCAGTGCAATTCCTACATTCTAAATTCCCATATGTCATCCAACGTTCAAACGTTCCCATTTGAATACATTATAAAACAGCAAGTAACACAACAACAAAAGAGTTGTCATTATTATGAAATCAATTAATTACATCGTCTGCCATCGAACACACACTATTTGATATCCTAACGCATTGGCGTTTTCGCAATCTACGATGCTCATTCAACCTCTTGGCTCATCCTATAATATTTATATTTTTCTACACCAAATATTGGCAAATACCAAAAGAATTATAGAATACACATCCACACACCCTAGAACTAATCATAAGTATAGTTTGTTTCGAAAGAAAAAAGTTGCTATGGATGAACGAGTTGTACCGGGTGGACAAGTAAGAATGTTCGTCGGCTATATCTCTAATTTTACAGCATTTCGGTATAAAATTAAGAGAATCATAGTGGGAACCTTGAACCTTGAATTTCTGTTCTGAGTAACAGAATTTCGTAAATTTATAATATTTGACCAGAGCTGCTCTCCGCCAATAAAATAATTGCAAACTTGTAACCAATGTAATACCTCTTTGAAGTTGCCATGGCAAATTTGGCAGACAAACTAACAAAGTATTGAATAATTAGCCGTTAATTAGCCGCAAATTAACCGTAAAAACAAAAAAATTAACCGCAACAAAGAAACCCGAAAATCGGTTTGCTTGCTAGCTTCAAGTGAAGTTGAAGTTGGCATGCAAAACCCGTGAAATCGGTTAGGATCGTCCCAGCCAATTCTATTTAGGCTCAAAATTTGCTGCTAATTAACCAGTGACGATACAGCCTCATACTTAAAGCCAATGAATATTTTTCTCAAAACATCGCATGTTTTTCATACGTGCGATACAACGAACGTTCTGAAATCGAATGGGATCGTTTTGGCTGCCTGTAGATGGGTCTAAAGGTTACTCCAAATGTCGCACCAATCAACCGTTTTATTTTAGTACGTTCATTGTATCGCATGTATGAAAAACATGCGATGTTTTGAAAAAAAATATTCATTGGCTTTAAGTATGAGGCTGTATCATCACCGGTTAATTAGCGGCAAATTATGAGCCTGGATAGAACTAACTGGGACGATCCTAACCGATTTCATGGTTTTTGCATGCTAACTTCACTTGAAGCTAGCTTCTAGCTTGCGAACCGATTTTCGGGTTTCTTTGCTTGCGGTTTTTTATTTTAACGGTTAATTTTCTGCTAATTAACGGCTAATTATTCAATACTTTGTTAGCTTGTCTGCCAAATTTGCCATGCCAACTTCAAAGAGGTCAATGTAATTACTACAGGACGCTGTATTTTGTCTGAAAATATTAAATGAAAACATATAGGTACTTAATGTTTATTACGTCATTAAGAAGAAGTCAGTATAAATTGGCAATAAACTGGCGAAGACCGCATGATGATATTTTTTTCTAACTGAAGATATCTTTATAAAAGTTAAATAATAAATGATTTGATTTGTATCTATTCACATTAGTGTTACTGTCACCGCTAGATGGCGGTATCTAAAATCTACATGTAATGTTATATGTAGCCAAAAAAATAAAAAAACTATAGAAATAAATGAAAATGCTAGTTGTTAGCTTTTGTCTAATAAGTGATATGAGTTGGCAAAGTTAAAATGATATAACTTACAACACAACGATAACTTTTTACAAAAACTACTTTTGAAGTGGTACAATTATAGGAAGATAGAAGACATTTGTAACCAACTTTAAAAGTATCAGCACCAACAGAATTATGTTATGTAAGTTCGTATTTTTTAGCGCACCATCTAATAAAGTCGGTCGTAGTTAAAAAAAAACTTATTAATGTACCATTCCATCGAAAACTTCCCACTATCTATTAGTCTCACTTTCGCGGCGAGATGGCGTTATCTGAAATTAAGCATTTCAGTAGACCGACTTTTTTATATTAAAAAATGGAATGTTCCATATAGAATAGTAAACCAATGAACGTTAGCCAAAAGATCCTTCGTCTGAAATAAGCGTATCATTATAAATGAATTTTACAATTAAAACAAGATTATATATGCAATAGCACAGTTGACGACTATCAAATCGTTTACAATATTTTTCCTACTATTTTACCATATAATTTTCATAAAGTTAACACGTCTTTACTTTGTATTTTTGAGTGATTTCCCAGAAGAAAGAGGTATAAGGTTTAACCATTTTGAAATAAATATTTAAAAAAAAACAGAACGATATGATTTTAAAATGAAATATAATAGAAAAGATTTCAGATAGAACTACACTTTTAATATTGTCTTATAGTATCATGTATACGAGTGAATTCGACGATTAAAATTTTCAACGACTTTGTGCAATTAATCGGGCGTAATGTTCAAACTCAAAGCATCAAGAGTTTGTGGCCTGTTTGCATAAACCATTCTTAAATAACCCCACAAAAAGTAATCTAAAGGAGTCAAATCACAGCTTTTTGGAGGCCAGGCAACAGTTGAATTTCTTTCTCTAAACTTTTCTTGCAGTATGGTGACAGTTTCATGGGCAATGTGACATGTAGCACCGTCTTGCTGGAACCACATATCTTCAAAATCAAGCGTATCCAAATTTGCCCATAAAAAAATTGTCAACATCTATCGGTATCGTTCACCATCCACAGTAACTGAATATCCAACCTCATTTTTGAAAAAAAAAATGGTCCAATGCCATATACCACACCATTAGTGATGCTGCGAGACTGGTCTTGGTCTTGGTCTTGCAATTTTGCAAGACCAAGACCGAGACCAAGACCGTCTATGCAAGACCAAGACCCAAGACCAAGACCAATACTGGGATGCAAGACCAATACCAAGACTAACCTGGTCTTGGTCTTGGTCTTGCTGCAAGTCTTGCGAGACTTGCAAGACTCTTGAAGTTCCGTAATCAAACACCAAATTGGTAGGAAACATATTATTTTACTCAATGATTAGATAAGAAATGCTAATAAATAACCTAATTAATTTAATCTTTGAACTCTCTTATGATCGATCTTTATTTTACAGATTCTAAAAATATTGAATTAAAAGTTTTTGTGTGAAAAGCGAGTTCATTTTACCCTTCTAGGATTTCCGGATTTCAAAAAAATCTTAAATACCCTATACCTATACCGTAATTTCAACCCTTCTAGGATTTCCCTTACCGAGTTGTTTTCAAAGAATCCCGACAGTTCATAGCCAGGGGAAAGTAAACTACATGGTTTTTTATTTTTATTATTTTTTTTATTGCGCAGAATGTTTTAAGCAAACGTTAAGAATAATCTATAAATCTGAATTTTGTTGATGACATTTATCCAGTTGCCACTTTTGGAGATATTTGAAATTTTATATTGCCCTTATTTTGAATCTATTTTTTCGATCATGCTGATTAACTAACTCAACTGAGATATTCACACGACTGACTTTTTAAATAGATACCTAGTTTTATAAATGCGCGTATTAAATCTCTAACTATTTTTAATTTTCATTTTTTGGAAAAATCTTTCTGCAAAAATTGAAGTTAGTTTTATCAGAAATACTTTTGATCGCTTTCAGAGATTCTTTCTATTTTATTAAAGAAAATGGTACAAAACCATTGTAGAATGAGCTAGAAAATGAATTATGAAATAGAAGTATGAAGTAGAAGTATGTAGTAAAATGAGTGCTCAGTTGGGACGGATGATACCAAGAAAACACGTCTAGCATACTAAGTCTCGCTAGTAAGATACGATTCTCATATGTGAATGGTGATTATTAATTTATAAACTTTTACGCATCTCACTTGCCCTAACTTAATTCTAGGCACCTAGTTTTATTCTCATTACTTATTCTACATTACAAGGCGTGTTTGTTCTGGACAATGACAATTTTTTTATACGGTCGATGTTTATCCATTTCGAATGATAATATAATTATAGGCAATCTTATAAGATTATGAATTACATACTTCCCATACATATGCAGGGTTCTTCTTCATTTGGATGAAGCAATTACGGTTTAAAATCGCAGCAGCTTTTCACACTTATAAAAAGATCAAAATTTTTGCAAGAGTCTTGCAAAGTCTTGCAAGTCTTGCAGCAAGACCAAGACCAATACCAAGACCGTATATGCAAGACCAAGACCCAAGACCAAGACTAAGGATTTGATGCAAGACCAAGACCAATACCAAGGGTGCAAGACCAAGACCAATACCAAGACCATATCGGTCTTGGTCTTGGTCTTGCTTTGCGCATCACTACACACCATACAGTTATTTTCAGGGAATGCAGGCTTCTCGTGAATCTATTGTGGATTATTTTTACACTAAAAACGGTAATTCTGCTTATTTAAGTAACCACTTTACCAAAAATAAGATTCATCTGAAAAGATATTTTTTTCCGCAAAATTGCGATCCCTTTCAAATCGTTCTAAACTCCAAGCAGCAAATTTGCGGCGCCGACGATGGTCCAGTGGCTTGAGTTCTAGGGTCAAAACAATCTAATACAGCAAAAAATTACCAAAAACCCTATATTTTTAGTGCAACAACCAATAAATTTGATGTTATTTTTGTCCGATTTTGCGCAGACGACAGAGGTATACATTTCGACTGTGTGTAAATATGCTTTTTTCAATGGAAAGCGGAGTGTATGAAATTACCCCTACATAAATTTTTTTCTCCCAAAAAAAGTCATGAATATCACGACTGCTTGTTATATAAATTGGCATTGTTCCCATAGAATTTAATTTTATACTCACATTTGATAAAAGCACAGAGTGCCGAAACAATTGTTATATGTTAACAACAATTATTTTTCTATTAATATGTTTTTCTGCCTTAATCGGTTGGGGGATATTTTTTTCGAAAATCGACTAGAGACGACAGAATAGATAGAACAGAACATTTTTAGATAATGGGAAGTTTTCGAAGAAATGGTAAATTTATAATTAAGATATCACGAGATAGGAAACATATATCAGCGGTTTTCACTATTTGGTTGCCATTTTATTATTAATCTCAATGACGCTTCGCCAATTTTCTTATATAGTTTTTTTTTATCTCGAAGCAATTCCCGAGATATGGCCTTCTAAATTATTTGGCCACCCTGTACAGCAAAAATGTTACGGTGAATGAACACATTACTAAAACAATCGTCCATACCAAGCAAAAGTAGATCTACTAGGTCATGGTCGTAGTTATGGTTTCACTCTTTCTATCAATTTCAATCACTTTCACCCATGGAGGAGAAATGTTAACTTCTCCTGCATCGAATGCATGCGCTTTCTGGCAAGTCATAGTAGCCGGGCAGTGACGAACGATAGAAGAAAAGAATCATTAAGCAATATTAAAATTAGATTCGATATTGTTTTGATTCCTACTTGATTCTGCCAGATTTCTTTCTAAAATCTACCCTTCATACATTCACACAAGTCAGAATATGAACTAGTTAAGATGTGGAATCGACTCAAGTTCGAGTTTGCCCACTTTACATCACAAAGTAGATACTATGAGTAGCTATTTTGATTATTTTCTCAAAAAGCCCAATAGCTGTGGTTTCAGCCATTGTTGGGCCGATTTTATTGCTTTCTATTTAGTGGAGTATTGTCTAAGACTATAGTAAATTTCTTGAATGCCCTTGATCATCGTTTCACGGCGCAAGTGTGGGAAAAACTAGTAGATTTTATTCAGGAGCTGTACCAAAATAAAATAGTCTATGTTGAGCAGAAAATTATCACCTATGCTATTCAATATTTCCCTCGAGGGTGTATTGAAGAAATGTAAGCATTCAAGCAATGGAATGTTATGAGGACATTTTTTACACTGTGAGCAATGTAGATGATCAAGGAGTATTCGCACAGGAATCCAGAAAGCAAGACTACTCAATATGATGGGATACGAATATAAATATAACAAATAAGTAAAGAACAGGGCAAACAATGGTTGAATCAGTACTCACATATGGTACCCAAGTTTTCGTTACTTACCATTGAAATTCACTATCTGAGGAGGAGTGTTCCAGAGTGTCACGGCTCGAACGAGCTAGAAAATTCGTAACTGAACAGAGACAAGAGAAACAGTAGAACCAAAAAGAAAGGACTTGAATGGTTTGGACAAGTTTTGCGTATGAATGACACCAGATTGAAAGAAAAACCTTGAAATGATCTCCACACGGTCCAAATAGAAGAGGAGGACTACTGTGTTCATGGAACGAAGAAATCTGACAGGCTGTGAGAGAGAATGAGAGAAATAAATGTGGGAACGAATGGCGCACGATCGGGAAGGCTAGCGAAATCCAAAGGGGCATGCAGCATTTACCTGTCTAGTTTTGTGTAGCATTAAATTGTACATAATTATTGGCCCTATATATAGACATATTGTTATTTTGGATTTAGGCTTTGAGCAGTGCTTATCGTGCTAATTAGGAGCCTATTACTGAGGACAGAAAGCATTGACAGCTTGAGGTTCCAATAGATCTAGGAAAGCAAACATTTGCATGCCCCAAGAAGGTATCATTCCACATATTTGGGTTATTTTCTATATATGAAAATGGTACGTTTATGAAACACAGTCAGTCAGGTGATCTTTTGGAGACCTACCTACATTCAACGCTTTATTACGATTATAGAGTCCTAGTTTAGCAAAATATTGCATGAAATTAACGATTGGGATAATGCGCTTCACAATTAAGAAAGATGCAGCGCATTTTAAAATTCTGCCTAATTTGGAACATTGCCCAATGAATGATATGGGTATAGAAAAGTTAGACTGCGCGCACTGTAAGAACTACTAAGGTAGTACAGGGCAGATAAATATTTATATACAGATAATGATGATGATGATGATGAAGAAATTATTTACTTCATCAGCATTAAAATTTATATTTTGGTTTATTCTGTTACTAGTAACATATTGAGACCTGAGATTGTCATAGTGGAAGTTTAACGATTCTAATACATGTAATTGCTCGATAATAGGTAATTTGCTATTATTAATAAAGTTGTTATTGTTTATAATCTTTATTATTCTTTTTTGTAATTTTAACTTCCCTCAATAAGGAAAGTATTGTATTCACGTAAAAAATCCATCTCGAGATTTTTGCTGATATTTACGTTTTGGGGTTCCTAGATCACGAAAATCATGGTATCTCAAGTCCGTTGGTCTGCCTGTCTGTCTGTCTGTTTGTTTGTCTGTAGTCTGTTGGCGATGTAGCTTAATAACGGCTTGACCTAGGATAACAAATTTTGGTATGCATATTGAAGGACTACCGGCGACGCAATGTAAGGGTTTTCGTTATTCATATATACAGGGTGTCCAAAATATCAAGTGTCAATATAAGAACGGTACAAGCGACGAGGTTGTTTCCAACTCGAAGCGGGTTGGTTTGTCGAGAGAAGTCATAGGTAAAGGCTCTTACCAATTTTTTTAAGATGTTTATATCGTTGGTGTAGGCGTTGCCCCATGCTATTATACCATCAATTATAACACTATTAAAAAGAGTAAAAGTAAATAATTTCCAGTGTCTCGATATTCATTATTATTGAGAATTTCTAAAATACATATATCAAGTATCTAGTGTTGGAGACAATATATTTAATATGACTTTCCCTTTTTAATCTATTATCAATAATTTTTCCTAGGTATTTGCATCTTTCAACTCTTTCAATATTTCGTTTTTTCATTAGTATATCAAATTTAATTGGTAATTGGTATGCTATCACTATAATTTCCGAAAGTAATATATGTTGCTTTGTTAATACAGGGTTCCCCATAATAGACTACCCGTGTATATTATTAATAAAACCCCTACGAGATAACTAAATAGGTTGTTCTCTAAGGGATTATCTTCAGTATTCTTTGGGATTCAAGTAAATTATTAATCAAGTGGGCGCCTGTCATAAATAAATTTTAAATTAATAATTTCGTGCAACGTCATTTTTCTACGAGAAGCTTGTTAGTTTTCATCAATAATTATTTAATTTATTTGCTTTGAGACATAATTTCAACATCCGTTTGAACTTTCATGGATTACTCAGTCCAACAACGTGTGTTTTGTGTAGAAATTTACATAAGAAACAATTCGTTAGGCGTGCATTCCGGCGTCAATTTAATAACATCAATAGGGGTCACGGGCCAAATCGTAAATCTGTTAAGTTATGGGATCGTTCTGTACAAAATTTGAAGAAGCCTGGAACTCGAAGAACAGTTCGTACATCAGAAAATATTGAACGAGTTAGAATTGCTTTTACGAGATGTCCTAAAACGTCTGCTAATCGACAAACCCTTATCCTAGGAATATCGAAGGGAAGCTTAGATAGAATTATTCAAAGGGATTTAAAATTTCATCCCTATAAATACCAAATGGCACATCACCTTAGCAATCAAGATAAAGAAGCAACGTTAGCATTTTGTCAAGAATATTTGAATTTACATCAAGGAGCAATTCACAGTCTCCTAATGACCAAAGAAGTAAATTTTTATTTGAACGGCATGGTCAATAAACAGAATTTTAGATATTGGTCAAAAGAAAATCCTTGTGAAATCTTTACACAGAACCTCCATAATGCAAAAGTTGTTGTGTGGTGTGGAATAGGATCTTTTGGTATTATTGGCCCTTATTTTTTTGAGGATGAAAATAAACGCGCTGTAACATAACATCCAAGCGCTACGTTACTATGCTAGAGACATTTCTTATTCCAGAATTAAATAGACGAGGATTACTAAACAATGCCTTACTATTTCAACAAGATGGGGCAACAGCTCATACCGCCAGAAACTCAATGAGGGTCCTGCGAGAAATGTTTAATGGCCGACTCATTTCTCGGTTCGGAGATTTGCCTTGGCCTTCGAGATCCCCCGGCTTAACGGCACCCGATTTTTTCCTGTGGGGATGTTTAAAAGCCAATGTGTTTGCGAGTCGTCCAGGTACAATCGAGGAACTGAAAGTCAAAATTCGTGAAGAAGTTGAAGGAATAGACAAAGGTTTGCTACGCCGTGTAATGATACACTTTTTATCTAACATTGAAAAATGTGTTGAAGTTGGTGGAGGTCATTTAGAAGACGTGACTTTTAAAAGTTAAAATTAAATCAGCCAAATATTTAGAAGTTATTATAAATCCCAAATAGTTAGCTTCAATATAAAAATAAAATAAAAAGTTTGTTTTGTTAAATAAGAAAACTTTAATTCAAATATTAAAATGGGTAGTCTATTATGGGGAACCCTGTATTATGTGAGATTTTATTCAAAGCTAACCAGGCAGATAGGCCGTTTAATTCTTCATTCATTTTTGTTTCTACTTACAGCCCCCAGTGATCAAAATTGCTGTACCATCCCCATATGATATTAATCTTTTAACATGTCATTGACGTATAGTATACAAAAATTGGGCCTAGAATTATTCCCTGAGGGACTCCAGTATTGACAGCTAAGAAGCTACTAGCTACTATTATTTTTTATCGCATTATATACACTAGACAATAACAATATAAATTCCTTATTAAATAAAGTTACAAATATCAATACTATTAAGAAAACATAATAAGGTGTTCATGATACACTTTTCACTCAAAATTTCTTTCACTGGTTATTTATTCTCGCCTGGTGTTAAACTGGATAGTCACAAAGAATGTGAGGGTTAATCTGGTATGAGGCAGTCGTAGATGAGTCAAAATCATTGGATATTTTTTGTTATTTCCTGATCTACAGATATTCTTTATTAAAAAACTACGATGTTCCCAATAATTCCAAACTATTATTCACACAGTTCATGAACAAGAAATAATTATTTGACAGCTATAGCGCGGCTACTATATTATGGTCATCACAAGCAAAATCGAAAGTAAAACGATTCTCTTTTTCTTGTTTTCCTGTAGGCTGTTTGCTTAGCCCGCTCGATTTTACCAAATATATCCTTGAAGTAAGATTACATAATATTCAACAACATGTTCTTTTAACTGATGAAAATATGGCTAGCTGCTGACGATGACGACATGGTATGTATATTATTTGAGGATCAGATTTTCGGATGATTGCAAAATGAATGGCTGTGAACTACTGGAAAACTACACGACAGGGAGGATAATTTGGAAGATTACAGATATTATCTATTGGACGGGTGTGATATTGAGGTGTTTTTCGTGTTGAAAGTGGGTAAGTGGCTCTTGACATTTCCATCGCTCTCAAGCAAGGAGAACGGAATGAAGTTGATGGTTTCGCATGTAAAATATTAACTGAAAAAGGTGAGAGTGATGGACAAACAATCATTCGTCTCGTGAAAGTTTACTAACAAGAACGCGCCTCAGATCATGTCTCTTATATTTATCATATTTAAAGACTAATTGACTTTTTGACAATAATTGCATGACGCTTAAAATAACATAGGTATCGAGGTCTCAGAAAAAAGTTATTATTTGGGTTGAGATAGGATCAATGTATTGGATAAGCAATTCAGCTCTCTTGATTAGTGGGTGCACTGAAAAATACAAAATAATATGAATTTTATTGCTAGTACTTTTGAAGTTGTGCAGTTGCAGTTAGATTGAAAACTTTTGGCACCAACTTCACAAGTACCAGCACCACACTTTTGAGTGTAAAATTAGTTTTGAAAATCGTTGTTTCGTTCACTTATACCGTGACCCACGTATATTTTTTGCTTTTACTTGTTATTATTCAGAAATCTAAATACATCGTCGCGGAAATACGCATATTTTAGACTTTTCACTCTAAAACCGTAACTCTATAGAAAAATTTTTCAAAAAAATGTTGCTACAAATAATCTGGTGTTTAATTTAGTTGCCTCAGATTTTCAATTTTAGAAGGAAATTGCCCCCTCCACATATTTGAGATTTTAACATCGCTGACACCTTTAAACGGTTCCGGATATTGGTCTATCTTCTATCTACCGTCTCAGATTTTCGATTTTTGAGAAAAATTACACCCTCCACCCCCTTCGGGAGCGTTTTTTGAAGGGAAGATTTCGAATTTAACTTATTACGAATATTGGACCATTTCGCAATTATCCTCTTTCAAATGAATCAATATTCATCAAAATCGGAGTACGTTTACTACCTATATACGGGGCGCGCACAAACAAAAAAAATTGTCGAATTGTATTCCTCCTCCGTTTGAGTTCTTTGGTCAAAAATGCTTACAGCTGACCCGGGATCGATTTCTGAGCAACATTTTTTTATAATTCTTATTTAAAATTGATAAACAAAATTATATCGAATAATTATAGGAGGTGTAAGGTTCATACTTAAATTTAATAATTAACTAATGTCGAATTTCGACCAGTAGAAATGATTATTAAGAAATAATACAAACTGTGTTGGGTACCTAAATTCTTCTTCTTCTTTCTGGTATTTGAGCTGAAGTAGTGAGATTTATTCTAATCATATCAAAGATTTTTAGGGTTCCCCGCATCTGATGAAAAAATGGAATGGTCTGTCGGCTTTTCTGTCTTTCACAACCTAATTTCTGAGAAAATACAGAACAGAGTGAGCTCACCGCATCATGGACGTATAGGTATACGTAATTAAAGGAATTAATACACAAGGGCTTAATTTTTTGAAGCAAATTAGAAAATTTTAAGAAACATTTTATTCCATGAACGTTTAAATTTATGTTTCTTCTAGGAAAATATTAAAAAATTCACTGAGCCTTAAATCTAAATCTACTTGGAGTAAAACATTTGATGCGAGCCTGTCTCACAATTGACCATTTTTTACATCCGTATACCATATTTTATCAAATTGTTATTTATTGGGTTTTCTTCAACTTGTGGCCGTTCCAAACTATTTGTGAATTTATCTCCATTTCTATTTTCATAACAAAAAGATAATATCTTTGAAATTATTCATTTTTTCTTAAACGAGCAAATAACCTACAGCCTTGATAACTATTTCTTGCGACAACTCATATAATTTCTTGCCTAAGTTGTCATCTTAATGTTTTCGTCAGTCAAGCATCGTCCTTGTCGATCTTTATTATCCTAAATATGGTTTGTGTTGCAACAGTAACTATTACAAAGATTTTGTCATATATTTCAGCTTATTATAAAGGCTGCCGCTATTTGTATTTTGTTTTGATTTTATGATTAAAATTTTTAAACAAACAAAATATGGTGTATCAATTCACAAGACTATCCTACCTCAAACAAATTTCTTTATATTTGTATAATTATATGACAAAGGTCATATTTGAAAATAAAAAGATTAGCTGGTTTCCTGCTTTATTGATAGGGCAAAGGAAAGGAGTTTCATCAAAATTTTTACAGAAGTTTTCTCGCTTTTCTTTGAGTAAAACAAGTTTTTCGGCAATCGCCTATAGCAACTAGAGCTAGCTTGTGTCACAGGGGTATCAAGACCCTAAAAACTAAATTGAAACCATTAAAATTGGTATATCCGTTCCCGAGTTAATCTTGACGGACAGACAGACATACAGATAGACAACTAGACATGCAGGCAAACAGACATAGAAACAGACAGACCAATGGCAGAAAGTATGTTTTCTTAACTCAAGGATCTCTTAACAAATTTACAATACTTTCTTATACACATGGGTTAGAAGTAGGAAAGTAAAGAGGAGGTTTAAAATCATTAGATTATATTCTTTTTTATGTTGCTGAGTGTTTTGCACAGTAAACGTACAGCCAATTTAGTAATTATTGAGTGCTGAAAATGTTCCTATAGAAAAAGAAGAAATCCAACATGCGTTCTTTCCAAATACGACCCCCCAAAATAAAGAGGATTTTTTATTTGTATGACAGAATCAAAGATGTGATCAATTTCAATAACCTCTGATTCTAACATTTTTGCGAAAATGTTTACAATAGGCTTGGTTATGGATTATTATCAGCTTCACAAAAAGTGCATTGAATTAGAAATGATTGCATTTATATACTAGTATGAAAATTGTGACCGGAGCCATCGATAGACCGATGGCTCCAACGTGACACGAAAATCATAATATGAAGTTTCTAATAACTGAGCACTATTTCTCTTTAAGTAACCTTTTCAACTAATTATTGTTTGTGGAAATATTTTCTTGATTCAAGGAATATTTGTATGCTTTTCATTCTCTTACAAATATAATAAATATTGTTTTGAAATTTTCAGTGTATTATTAAATTCATATTCATATTCTCTTGAAACGTTATTATTATATCATTCCATAATATCAAGAGAAGTTATTATTAAAACTATACTCCATTTCAAAAAGTTAGAGAGTAATAAATTATGATATGATCTCTATTGTATTCTGCCACATAAGCATCATAATACAATAGATATTCGTTTATTATTATAATTTATTACTCTCTACCTTTTTGAAATGGAGTATAGTCTTATATTAATGTATGGAAAACTCGCCAGCTTTAAATTTGTTTGGTACCCAGGAGCCCCTATACATTTTCAAAATGAATAATTACACTTTTCAGATCCAAACTTAAAAGCGTCATCCTTTCGTATTTCGCATTAAAAAATCCGCTAAATAAGGGTGAGGTGACACAAAAGCAACGATAAATTTATATTTATCTATGATATTTCATTTTATGATCAGTTGTGTAATGTAAGGTGCATGTCATATAGTTATCCGTCTGGCAATGGGGTTGTAAGTCAAAAATAGAAATTTTCTCTGGTGGTCTGCAACATATTGTAACAAATGTGTTTATGGGTCATTAAAACTTTTAGTTTTAGGGGTTGATATATCTGAAGTTAACGGGAAGGGTTTGTTTAACCAAACATCCTTGGTTGAATATGTCACTTTTATATTCCCTACACATCAGGGATAAAGGGATGTACCTAATCTCTTGCTAGAATTATTTACAAATAAATAACTTAAATGTTTTATGTTTAACTGTCTGCAGATTTTCTAAACTATTGCTTATCATCACATCATCAGCAATGAAAATAAAATTTGTTAAAACAACATTATCCTGGACTATTGGAATAGACTTAGTTTCACCTAATGGAGAAGAACGAATAATTTCTTCGAACATAATTTGATTTCCCTCTTCGAGTGACCTCTATTTTATTAAAACGGAATTAAAGGTTTGTTATACGTCATTTAAAGAAAAACTACTGCATAAATTTATCACCAAAATCAACATTATAAATACTGATAAAGAAAGATCATCAACATCAGGAGGGGAAAGTTTGAGCAATTTGATAGTCTTTTGTATCGTATTAACAAAAAAATTATTTATTATGGAAATTTTAGAAAATGGCTCAGCAATAAACGGAAACTTTTTCTGCAAGAGTTTCGGTATCTCGAATTCATCATGAACTTGACTTTTTTTAAAGATCAACGGTTTTTGAGTTACATAGATGTTAAAATTTTAAATCTGTATATGTTCGCTATGTGGAAGGGGCTATTTCTTTCGAAAATTGAAAATCTGAGGCAACTTAATTAAAGACCAAATTATTTCTGACAACGTTTACTTTAAACATTTTTTCCATAGATTTGGTTTTCGAGTTACAGCAGTAGTAAAGTCTGATATAGGTGTACATAAGTATTTCAGCCGAGATGTTCTAAGATCTCCAAATAATACTCGTAACAAGTAAAAGCAAAGAACATACATGGGTAATGGTAAGTGAACGTTCAACGATTTTCGTGATTAATATTACACTTAAAAGTGTGAAATAAATATTTTTTATAAAAAATGGACCGGTGTTATTAGTTGGTGCACTGTAAAGTACTGAATAATATTAATTCTATTGGTGCTGGTAAACAACACACAACAAAAACTTCAAAAGTACCAGAACCAATTGAATTAATATTACTTCGTATTTTTCAGTGCAGCAACTAATAACGTCGGTCCAATTTTTTGTAAAAAATATTTATTATTTAAGATTTGAATCGTGCTGGGGCGTTCAGTGCACTAAACCGTATTGTTTATTTTAGTTTTATATAGGTAATCACTCAAATGATTTAATTTTTTCAATAGTAATTCTTACGATAAATTTAAAAATAATATCATTTATTGGATAGAGGACGAGAAGACCTTTCTTATTTAGTAAAATGAACATTTTTTCAAAAGAATAACGGTTTTCGAGATAGGCACATTTAAAATTCTCAAATCTGTTTGCAGTATATAAAAGACATAGTTATTTGTAGAAACATTTATAATGAACATTTTATCCTTAGAGTTACGGTTTTCGAGTTAAATTAATGTTAAAATGGTAACAACTAAAATGCTTAAGTGTATTTCTGCAGCGATGTTTTGAGATCTCAATAACAACTACAAGCAAAGAATATTCGTGACTAATGTTACACTCAAAAGTGTGAAATAAATACTTTTTACAAAAAAATTGGATTGACGTTATCAGTTAGTGCACTGAAAAGTATAAAATAATATTAATTCTATTGGGGCTGGTACTTGTGAAGTTGGTGCCAAAAGTTATCAATCTACCTGCAACTGCACAACTTCAAAAGTAACAGCCCCAATAGAATTAATATTATTTTATACTTTTCGGTGCACTAACTGATAACGTCGGTCCAATTTTTTTTTAAATATTTTTCCATATAACCCGTTCAGTTTGCAGTTGCTACAAAGTTACACACAAACTATCTTAAATCAAAGAAAAATATTGAAGTACCTACTTTATAAATAACTAGTATGGATTTAAATTCATATAAATACTAAACTTTTCCTTTGACCCTCTCTTTAAACACCAAATTTATGCATTTTGAATTAAATTCAAAACAGAATATTCGAAATATTTAATTGATTCCATTTGGTTGTTTTACACTGTATAAATAACTACCATTTTAAATTTGGAATTCTGCAATCAAAAGTGAAACTATAAATTCTCTGTCTTTTAAGAGCAATAATACCTTTACTTATTTGAACAGGAAGACGAGATCTAGATATATTCCCATGAAAAAGAAAAAACATTGTCGACAACATCTCGCATAAAGAAAATTCCATTTCGCGAACAGGTTCCTTCATATAATATGAATCTACTATTTCATTGGGCAATGGTCGTTCGTGCAACAATGATGGTAATACGAATAGGATTCATACACCATGTCTGATACAATTAGGTAAGGGTATAAGGTTACTTTCGTTATCTTCTCGAGTGGAGTAGTTAGTCTACAGTTACTAGCTTCGTGGATTGTTTTGTTTTCTCTTGGAAATTTTCTAGTCTGGTGATATTGTGATATCATTTATCCATGAAGCCATGACATTGAAAGGAAAGCGAAATTAAAAAGTGTAAAAATCTCTCTTTATTCTTCGACCTGGAATGCCGTCTTCTAGAGGTTGACGATTATATCTACAAACGATATGATTTTTTTAAATTGTTGCACATGACTGACGTTTCCCTTCTACACTTTATTTTGCTTATAATTATTAGTTGAAGGAGTTTATACTTGGTGTTTCTCAAGACATGACCAAAATATTCTGATTTTTATTGCTTTATAATTAATTTTTGTCGAACTGGCTACTATGTTTAATAAAGTAGTGTTCCAGATATGGCCTCTTCATGAGATCGAATGCGCCCTAATGCTTCATATTTCTCACTCATGGCATGCATTACGTCCATGCTTCATCGCTTTATTGGAGAATACGAGAATTATATAGATAGTACTATACTAAAGAATCCGAAACAAATGGTTAAATCCATTTTTCCATTCGCCTCAAAAACGACTGATCGCATTAGAGTCATCATCAGAGATATGTGACGAAGAGATACTGGATAATATGATTGACAAAAGCAATAAATATGACTAAAATCTTTATAAAAATAATTCACATTCCCATTTTGGAATTCTCTGGAAGCTACAAAAGAGTTATAATACGTAAATATGGGCTAGATCGATTATACCGGGTGTTCGCTGTATACGATTCAAATACAAATCGGTAGATAATTTCTATTAAAAAAAACCTGAGGTGATGGTATCCATAAAAGAAATGGTAAAGGCTAGGGTACACTATATCTTGAGGGTATCGCTCAGGAAGCACTTATTAGACAAGGCAGAATAAAAGTGATCTGAGCAGATTAATTATAGCTGGCAGGCTTCGAAAAGCTGCATACTGTCTTCAAACCAAGTACCTAGTTGTGTCAAAAAGGCAACACGCTGTGTAAAGATAGATGATAGTCTATTGGGTGTTCGGGTACGACATACATGGTATGAAGATAATGGAATGAATAGTCAGAGGAATGCTTCTGTATAAGAGAAGTCCTCTAATGAATAGTGAAGGAATATATCTTGATGGAAAGGGTTTATGAATACATAGATCTATTCTAAATCAAAAGATATATCAATATAGCTGCTCACCAAGTGATACAGCACACACATTTTTTTCTTCATATCATCGAATTCTGATCGAACTTCTGATTATTTCCCAAATCCGGCCCAAAAACCTCTTTATAATTTCTTATAATCGAATCTTTATTTATTTCATAATAATCTGCGACAGTCTCTGTGTGAAACGTATTATCAATTTCCAATAAATAAATTAATACGGTACAAAATTTAATGTATCCTCGACTTTGTCTCCACTTTGGTGGAATATATTAGAAGGTTAGAAGAAAAGTCACTTGGAATTGTGGAGAACGTGTAACATGCGTTTTGCGAAAACGTGTTTGGTCGCCATTTGTGGCGATAGTAAATGCCTCGAATAGTTGTAATTGCTTTTGATTAATACAATTTTGCAATTATGTTTACGTTACAGAATTGATATTCATTATTTGTAAAATGTACTATAAACCCATTTTGTCGTAAATTACATGAGAAATTATATTTGTTTGTCATGTTTGATTGCTTGATGTATAACTGATGAGACATAATTTTAAATGTCAGTTTATATCTATACATTTATAATAATTGTAACAGGTCGATGTCTATACATTACAGATAAGTATTTAAGAAAAACTAATATTGAGGGTCTTTAATAGAGCATTAGAAGCCAGAGCAACAGTTTTTAGAAGTTTTGTTTGTCTGTATGTTTCTACGCGCATCACGCAAAAACTACTCCATGGAATCGAATGCAGTTTTCAACGCGCACGAAATCGCGACCATTTAAGTTGTGGATGTGATGTATCGATAACTAAAAACGGCTGGTCGACTTAAATTTACTTTTTCTAATCTAATATATTTGCAAACAAAATTATTTGTTTATTAATTTCAGCTTCCTGCATTACTTTTCAACATAAACTTTAACAATGCTAAATCACATATTTTTTTGTGTACGCAATATGCTTAAAAAGGGATCCAAAGTATTTTGCTTACGTATTTATAGACTAGCTGTTACTCGCGGCTTCGTTCGCGCTGCCTACCGAAAAAAATCTGTCGGAATCGGTTTAACCATTACGGGTATTCACCGGAACAAACAGACAAAAAATTAAAAAAAGATTTTTCGTTATTTGTGACTCATATACTTCCTTCCATATGCATATAGTTAAAACACTTCGATTTTATTTATCATTATAGATAAGATAGGCGTTAGTGACATTTTAAACTTACCATTTGGGAAGTTATTGAAGTTTCTCCAATTCGAAATTAAATTCCACTAGCTGACCCGTGCGAAGCATTCGCATTCTAAACTAGGCGTAAATCCCACTTAAATAAAGTACACACCGTATATTTGGTTTCGTATAGTGCCTATTTAGTGCGTAATGGGCAATTTTTCGAGACACGGTTGAGGGTCTGTGTTCTTCCTCTACGTGGTGGTCTACCATTGATTGATAAATTTTGGCCCCAACTTCACAAGTACCAGCACCAATGTGATTAATATTATTTTGTATTTTTGTGAGAAATATTTATTTCACACTTTTGAGTGTAACATTAGTCACGAAAATTGTTGAAAGTTCACTAACACCAAAGAAGATAGTACTTATCCTATTACCAACGTACATTTTTTGTTCGTACTTGTGATTATTTAGAGATCTCAAAATATCGCGTCGGAAATTCGCATAAGTATGTTAGATTTTACTGCAACTGCAACTCAAGGAAAAAATGTTCATTATAAATGTTGCTACAAATAGTCTGGTCTTTCATGTAGTTTCCTCAGATTTTCAATTTTCGAAAAAAATTGCCCCCTCCACATAGCGAAAATACACATACTTGAGATTTTAACATGGCTTTAATTCGAAAACCGTAACTCTTTTAAAAAAAGGTTGTGCTTAAACGTTTCGGCATATTGTCCTGTGTTTAATCATGCCACCTCAGACTTTCTATTTTCGAGAAAAATTGAAGGAGATTTCGGATTTGAGTTTTTACAAAAATGGGACTATTTCTCAAATGAATAAAAAATCATTAAAATCGGAGTACGTTTACGTACGAAGCAAAAAAACAGACCGTTGAATAGACCTCCTCCGTCGGTCAGAAACGTTGAGCTGTCGATATTTTGTAGAAATCAATTAGGTAACTTTTTTTATTAGCAAAATACAATTGAAAAGAAATCTCCTTCAATAGGGAAAAAAAATTATTCGAAAATTAAGAGACTACTAAATGGATTTTTTTAATCGTTTTCAGAGTAAGATAATTTATCGAAAAAATACTGATTCATTGTATACACATTTAATGAAAATCTGTTATTTAGTAAATTTTCTGTTGATAGAAAAAGGAAAACAAATTACTTTTAAGAAAAACTAAAACCGACTCTAATCTCGTGTCACGATGTTTGCTATCGCTGATCTCCGAAACTGCTCCAACTTGAGTGATAGGATAGTTTCTAATTCTATAAGTGATCCTCAATATACAGTGTGTCCAAATGAAACGGCACCGATTTTGAGAGGAGTCTCATTAACATGTGAAGGGCACTTGCCACCTGAAATGTGTTTTGCTAACCAAGCTGACATCGTGAGTGGTGACATATTGCCAAGGTTTTTTCGGAAAACATATTTCGGCCTATAAAACTCCATCATTGGCATGTGGTGATACCAATATTACTAATATCTTTGATTTTCCCTAAATATTGGATTTTCCAAGGGTGGTAGAGTCTAGAGTATTTTGCTGGTACTTTTAATGTGGGTACCAAAAGTATTTTATTTACATCTGCACCACTTTAAAATTACCAGCAGATACTACAACAATTAATATTATTGTATTTCGTCTTTTTCGGTGCACCAACTTATAAAGTCGGTACTAGTTTTTGAAAAAAGTTATATATTCATTTCACAGTGTGAATGCATTTTTATGAGCATCGTTTTCTAATATTCTAATTTTGGCATATTTGAACTTTTCAAGGTCTGCCTATGAATACCTACGTGCATATAGGTCTGTATGATTTTCTATAGAGAATCCATTATATAACATCCACCTTTAATTATTCCCAACAACCATCAGCTGGAATTTGTCCAAGGTATAAAATTTGTTGGATTTAACTTTGATTCAATACTTCAATGAAACGGACATGTCAAAACGGTCTCAACTTGATGAAAACATATCGGACATTAATACGATCAGAAATAGATCATGGATCCATCGTTTACTCCAGCGCCCGGAAATCTGTCCTTAAGCAGCTAAATAGTGTTCATCATGCTGGAATCAGAATTGCGCTCGAAGCGTACCGAACCAGTCCAATAGAGAGCTTATATGTGGAAGCAGGAGAACCACCTCTAGATCTTAAAAGAAATCTCAGCCTCACATATGCTGCAAGAATTTCATCAAACCACACGGATATTTCCTTAGCAAAGTTATGATAATCCTAACCAACCCAATATGTTACAAACTCGGATTCGAAGAATAGCAAACACAGTCCCATTCTCGGTCCCATTCAACTCTACATGTCCTGTCAATCTGAATACTCCACCTGCCTGGGAAAGATGTTACTCCTACTGCTCTCACAAAAAACTGCTTCAACGATGCTTCAAAAATCGAAGAAGGCCTGTGTTCAGCTGTAATTAGTGAATACAATTGTGAAAGCTACGAACTTCTAAAGTGTACACCGGAGAGATATAATATGCGATATCACAAGCAATACTGAAGGCTAGAGATATGCCTGGAAATTCTGTGCTATTTACAGATTCATTTAGTGCTATTGGAAAATCCAACAACTTTATCCTAAGCATCCTTTTTTTGCAAGTATTTAAAACCATCTTAGGTAAACTGTATCAAGAAGGGAAACCAATTCAATTACTGTAGGTTCCATCACACTTGGGTATACCGGAAATGAAAAGGCAGATAGTATGGCTCGCAATGCTTTTTCGAATCCATCAGCAAAAGTCGTTAAACAAACACCTTACCATGACTTATACAACCAAATATGAAACGATATCTATGGCTCATGGAAAGAGAGATGGCAGGCAATGGATACAAATAAACTACACAGAATAACGCAACATATGAAAAACACAAATTACACCGGACTTTGTCTGTCGAAAACACCAGATGATCATTTCACGCCTAAGAATTGGACACACCAAACTGACCCACCAGCATATTCTGAAGAGACAGCCCCCAAGACGATGTGAGCATTTTAATATTTCAATATCTGAGGGACACCTCAAATACCAGCACGAGTGAAACAACGTCAATCTGAAAAGTGACGTAACAGTGATTTCAATCACATTAATATATGACAATTAATGACACTAAAAGGTCGCTGCGGATTTTATATAAATAAACAAAAAATATAGGTATGGCCTGTTTTTGTTCCAGGTATCTCGAAAACTAAAAAAATATCGAGTTGATTTGTTTGGTTGATTTTTCTCAATTATTTTGAAATCTCGATTTAACTAGAAAGTTCATAGTGAAACCTCAAAGGTCGCACCCATACTGTTGTTGTATTACACACAGTAGCACGCAGATATATGGTTTTCCAGTACACAAAGTACTTGAAACGTAAAACGGTCTATTATAATAGCGCCATGCATTTATTATACTTATATTATAAATAAATATAAAAATGAATGAGATGTAAACACAGTCACAATAACATATTCTAATGAAGCAGTTGTTCCAGGTAAAAGGTGCGCCAGTCTATGTACAACTAATAAATTAAATATAAATGCTAGTTAATAAATTGTTCTCGAATGACTTTCTGTGATTTCAAGCGTGAAATACTTGAATATTTTTACTAAAGAAAAACCAACTATTATTACCAGAAGCAATGTAATAACAGAACAATGTTATTATAAAACTGTTTACTTGTTACTCGGGTGACTGATAGTTTAACTTTACCTTCGAATTTTTGCTTGATATTCTTTCAGATATACTTACAAGAAATAGGTCATTGTCAAACAATTTATTATCAATAACTTTCAAGGATAAACATGTAAAAACAAAAAAAATTAAAAGATTTTTTTTTACCAAGAAGGGTGGGGTATAAGTAAGTACATTTCGATTATATCTTCGCGCATTGTACCTTGTACAGTGCTCCAGTTTTAATAATTCACTTGTGAACATTTCAGGGTATTTCTCTCAAAAATATATTGATGATAGTAGGTACTTGATATACTCAAGTTCGGAAATTGTATACACTAAATTCTATGAAATCCGAAAACCGGGCCTCGCTACCCAGTTGTAGATTTTATGAATTTTTCTGTTTAACATCAACGAGGTTGATCCAAATGATATAATACCCGACAACCCTTAATAAGAAGTGTATTACAGGTAGTTTTAATGAACATTAGCGGGTACAGCGATAGTTACCTGAAAATTTTTATACCACTATAACTCTTCTGTTTCTAGAAAGATATATTTTTTCGAAGTATGCCTGGAATTCACTGTAGAATAAATTAATTTAAAAAAATGGTAAAAGCCTTTACCTATGACTTCCCTCGACAAACCACCCCGCTTCGAGATGGAAACAACCTCGTCGCTTCTACCATTGTTATATTGACACTTAATATTTTGGACACCCTGTATATATATGATTAACGAAAACCCTTACATTGCGTCGCCGATAGTCCTTCAATATACATACCAAAATTCGACTACGACTACAGACAGACAGACAGACATACAGACGGACTTGAGATACCATGATTTTCATGATCTAGGAACCCCAAAACGTAAATATCAGCAAAAATCTCGAGGTCGATTTTTTACGTGAATACAATACTTCCCTTATTGAGGAAAGTAAAAATACTAACAAAGTTTTCGACTTCAATCTTAGAGTTCTAATTTTTCCTAAGTGATCTGCTCTCCATCTCTTCTCACTAAGCACACACAAAGTGTTTTTTGATTTAAACACCCCAAAATTAGACGAAAATCAAGAATACTGATTTTCGAGTTTTCGTCTCCTTTTGGAGATATTGCCCTCTTTTTGTCCCAACAAGCTTACTTACCAGAAAAATCATTGTAGACACCGTCTCAATGAAACCTTTTCATAAATTGCAATTTTTAATTGGATATTACATTTATTTACAATTTCACTGCATGGTGTCTTTAATATGTTTTATTAGACTGTGGTTGGCTAGGTTTGTGTTTTGGTAACAGGTTTGCTTCCTTAATATTTCCTAAGCAACTGCTTTTTAAATTTCTATTCTACATAGAAACAACAAATCAAAATAAATAAATCAATAAGTGGAACAAAAATCATATCATGAGGTGTACCATAAAGAACTGTTCTGAATCCATTACTTTCCATTATATATATTAATGAATTTTTGTCAATTAAAATAGTAGGTAAAATTATTTGTTTTGCTGATTACACTGTTGTATATTATGAAAATAGTAAGTAGTTGGAAACAATTGATACTTGAGATTGAAAATGATTTCAAGAAAATTGTACTCTGGCTTAGTACAAATCTTCTTTCTATCAATTTAAAAAAGATATTTTTCGTTCCCTTTTGTAGTTGTGGCAAAGGTATTTCAGAATTCAGTTATTTATTCAAAATCTTAAATAAAATATCTTGGTATTATTATAGATAGCCATCTTAGAGGGGATAGACATATTTCTTTCCTTAGAAAAAAACTAAGGCGAATAGTATACAAATTTGAATTGCTTTCAAATATTTTGGATTTTAAACATATGAAAATGTTGTACAATAGCCTGTTTAGACCATATCTAGAATATGATTTAATAAGATGGGGAGGAATTTCAAAGTCACATTTAAAACCTATTGAAATTTTACAAAAGCTATGTTTGAAAATAATATCAAAGATAGATTTCCAAGAGATTATTATATTATTATTATATAAAGAAACAAACACTATTGATCTAAGACAAATCTATCTCAAAATTCTTGTAATAGATCAGTTTGAAAACAAAAAAATACAAAATAAAGTTACTCATTGTTATGATACTAAACAAAAACAAAATATTTCAGTACCATGAATGAAAAAAACTATAAGTCAAAAAAACTTAATATATTTAGGACCAAAAGCGTATAACTATTTATCTAAAAATATTAAAGATATAAATTCAATTAAAAGATTCAAGCTGAGATTGATGTTTTCTTAAAAACTAGTTGAAGAAAATCTATAATAAGAATTATTGAAAAATGAGAACTCTTTTCCTACCACATTTTCATTTTTCATTTTTTATTTGTATTTTTTAGATACAACTAACTTATTTAACGTATTTACTATTATTATTTTTTTATAATCTCTGATACTTAAATTTATAATAATTAATTAGAACATAATTTATAATGTAATATGTATTACCACCTACATACAGACTTAAGAGTCTCGTAGGTTATTTTCTGTTTATTGACAAATTATTATTTGTTATTATTAGATTATTAGATTGTTATTAAACGTGATTATTATTATTATTATTATTATTATTATTATTATTATTATATAAAATATTTAAAAATATCCAACTCTTTACCGCTAGATACGCTACAAGACACATACTATTCTATGTATTTTCAACCTTTTAGATATAGAAGCAACGGTGTAGTATTTGAAACGTAAGTCGTTTCTTAGCAATAGACAAAAATCAAGGAGTGCAAGGTGAAATTTACGTGTTTACAGTGATTAATCTGAATTTCTCAAGAAAACTCTTCGTTGCGACGGTTTCCACAATGTGATTTCTGGTAAATACGACTTTTTTATACCTCTACATGCGTATTTTTCCACACCCAACACCCCTTAGTCTCCAACATCCCGCAAGCTTGTTGAATCAAAAAGGGCCAATTTTTACAAAAGGAGACAAAAACTCGAAAATTTGTATTCATGATTTTCGTCTTATTTTGGGATGTTTTACCAGAAAACACAGTTATATCCTGGCGCCACAGTTATCGGAAACAAGCCGACCTACCTTAGTGCACTTATAATCGGCTACCTATATCTTCAGATAACTCCAACAAATTTCATTCATTATCACACGGAAAGGATTTTAGAGAATAAATCAACAGCTTTTATAAAGGTAGGTATCTACCTACATCCTGAAATATGTGACAATGGAAACCATCACTGAATGCAAATACAGAGACAACCATCAAATATACCTAGGCGCATGCTGACGAAACCGTAGAACCACAGAGATTATTAGGTTATGTTATAATACGTAGAGCACAGTTGCGTATTACTCCAAATTAAACAGATTTATGTTTAAGCTAACAACACCAAGTGGAAAGATTTAAACTATAATATACCTGAAATAGGATCTATTGTGCTTCTTTGATGGCAAACTCAAAAATTAGGTGCTCTTTAACTAACCAAAAAATAAATGGCACTTATGTGGACGTGTTAAGCTAGCTTCAGAGCACAATATAATCAAGAACCAATAAGGCAGTAAATCAATTAACTAAGTGCTAATTTATGATACTGTAAATGATATATATTTATCAACTGGGTGACATGTACACTATGTTTAGTCCAGCTGCATTTTTGAAATTGAGCGAGGTGGTAATAAGCTGACAAAGATAGATAGTGTTCTTCTAGCATCAAGTATTGATAATGCTTCAAGTTTTTTTACTATATAATTAGGAGTTAATTAAGCGAAATACATAGTAATTACTTGTAATATCTTTGTCAGCTTATTAGTATCTAACTCATGACTGATATCTAATTAGCTCACAACTAGTGGATACTTACTTAGTTCTAGATTTTCGAATATTTTCACCTTTGCAAATTTATATTCATTGATTTATCAACATCAAACATAGAATACTGAACATATATGTATCTCAATAAATATATGATTCATACGATACCCTAATCAACACCTAATGATAGAACATTTGATGCCTAATCATTCCTTAATGATGATGTTGTCTCTGCTTCTTGTTACGCCTACTCAACACTTCCGCATACCGCATCTTTATCTTTAGAGTTTATTAGCATCTTATTTCTTAGTTTGTCTAGTAATTAGCACTTAAATAACCCATGTTTATGTTATATTTGAAAACCAAAGCTCTCCATTTGATTCTACTAGCTTCAGAGCGAGCCAACAAGAGAACTATTTTGGGCATCTGGAACCTGTAAGTATACGAAACCACAAATATGTAATCTACCGTTCTTTAATAATTATATGTACTTGCTTCTCTATCTCTTACGCATTATTTCCATCATTGGCATATATATTTTATTTACATTATCTACTCTACTCCAGTGGCCCAGATGCCGGATAAAAAACGCGGAATCGTCGAAGCATGACGGAGTACATTAAACTCTCGTGTATTGTTCACCATAAAGTATTTTCTGTGCTCGCCGCCAAGGCTATGCTCGCGGCCGACCAACAATCGTAATTTTCGCTTTTTTCCAACGTCCGACATGTTATATGTTATAGGACGGGAAACTAGTGCAAAATTAATTAAAAAAAAAAATTATTAAGGCCCGATTTCACCAAGATGAAATGGAATTTTCACGTTTTACCATAGCCTAATCTCGGATTATAATCACTCCACCAACTTTCATGGAATCATCCAATTGCTAACTCCTGAAATAAAAGGCCTATATATCTTCTGGTTTTCAAACAGCTGAACTTTTACCTTTTATATATATTTTGACGTACATGTTGTCCCGGCTCTAAAAGTCGGTAACGTATGAAGTGAGCGAGTATATATCCAAAGATCTTAAAATCGTTTTTTTGTCTTCAATTTTCGTAGGGTCCATTTGATCTGAATAAAAGTTTAAGGATTCTTAGAAAGTATGTATGGACTAGTCCTGTAGGTTAATGATCACAAATATCTGCAGCGATGCAAGATTCTGTATTCAAATAGCAAAAATGGCTTTCCCAGAACATTAGCTAGCGAAACAGTACACTTATTTGAATTCGATGAACCGTTAGGGAGATATGGGCCATTTTATTAATGCACTGCATGTTGATTTTTCACATTAACTTATAAGGGGAGTTTCGTAGAGAGAACAGTTAGCGTATATTCTTTATTTTCATTTACTAAATCTACCATTACTAAATCTGGCGAATTGCAATCCTTACTTTTTCTGGGTACCATTTACTAACAATTTTCTTGTTGTAAAAAGTGCAAAAATTACAAAATCAACATTCCAAATGAAAGTGTTTCATAATTTAGAATTATGCAAAATACTAAATAAAATAATTTCTAGCTCTAAATTGAAAATTCGCAACAATACTGCCATGAATTCAAAGTGCCGATCTGCCACTCAATGATTGTGATTTCATTGGGCAAGCTGAATAATCCAGATTTGGTTCACAACATATTTCAGGCATTCGACTTCCCCAAAAACGATATATAAATTCTTGAATTTAGAATTCCATTAAAAAATAGACAGCAAGATTGCATCTTAATGCTATCTAATATTTAGGCACTTGGTACTTCAAAAGTCTATATTAGTTGAGGATAACATAAAACAGTTATCTCTCATCTACTCCAGACATAAAAGACAAATTGCGTAATAATATTACCTAGCTATTTCTATACAGTGCCAAGATATACAATGTAGATTATATTGTTGTTAAGAAATATTCACTTTTAATTCGTAATGAGAATTTCAGAAATGACAGCGGGACTTGCTATTCAGAAAAATCATCTTTTTGAATGAAACTCTTTAATTCGACTTCAAAGTTAAAACTTTATTACAGAACTAATACTGTGTAGGAGAGACCGAAGTTTAAAGTTCCGATGTTTAAATAATACGTAAAAAGAAGGTCATTTCATATGTATAAATCAAGAACAAAAGTACTTGAATAAATTGTCAGAATCCAAACATTTTAAATAGGCATTCAATCCAGTATTCTCGTCATTATGAATCGCAGCAACTTATACATACAATACCATTTTAGGCTATCATTTTCTTGATCACTTTTGGGATTACTGTCTTGAAAAACTCTCCGTTATGAAGCTCTTCTTATCTTCTAATGATTTACATTTGACTTTAGCATTTCCCATACCCTTTTCAGACGTCTTGAGCTTTCCAAATCCTTTTTCCTTTGTTCCTTTCAGGCATGTCTTTTAATATTGCTGATTTTCTTATTCTTCGCCTAGATACTGTAGATAACCTTGGCTTAATAACTTTTGGCAAAAATGTTTTGGACGTATGACAACATTGTTGGATAAGTTCGAAGCATAAGAAGGTCTTGGCTGAGGTTCATCGATATCCATCAGAAATTGGACGATCAGTTACAAAAAAGGCGCAAAATCTTCATCCGTGTATAATTCGAAGTTGTATGGGCTTACACCTGCCTTCCTAAATGCAGTTGGAAGCAGTTGCTGATAGGAGCCAAGCATGTTTTACAATTTCGGTTATTTCATATATGAACATAGTCTTGCCCGGATTTTTAAGTAGCCAGTTTTCTTGTCTTGACATATGAAAGTGGTGTTAGATTGTGAGTGCATTGGGGTGTGTAGGATAGCTTTATTATCGAATTAGCCTTTGCTTTTGCTCTCCACGTGTGATGAATGGTTATCGAGCAATAATAAAGATTTAAAAAAAACTCATTTGCTGCAATTGCAGTAGTAGGTATATTTCTAGTTCTTGTTATGAGTTTCCGACTATCTTTTATTACAGTTATATAATAGTTCACGAAATCTTGTTAGGTTCCGTTTGTCATTTGAAGGTTTTTGTCCTGAAACATTGTTCTGTTTAAATTAATCATTTAGTTGTCTTTTCATAGGGTGCGTTATTCTGTCCCCCTAGGGGTAGGTACAGGTACGTTGTTACAACCATTTTCAGGGTGCAAGATATTACAAAATAAATGAAATATTACGTCAATAGTGATATTTAAAAAAACAATAGATATCTATAATTTTTCTAATAAATAAAAAAATACATTAATAGCTAAAAAATATTCCAAATCGACAAAAAAGTTTTAATACGATAATATTTATTAAGTTGTCATTTATGTCTATTCTAACAAGAGACCACCACACTTGCTCGATACCACAAATGCGCTCTGGTATAACTTTTTAAAGCGCACTTCACACTTATCTATCCCTTTTTTTGTCGAAACTACTGGTATAGGAACAACATACTCCCGGCACTTTATTTAAAGTCAACTAATATATTGGTAAAAGGCAGTTATACGAAGCTATTTCCTTAAAACTATTTTTAAATTATTTGATATGCTTATGCTTGATTTAAATATACCTACTTTTCATATTCATAAAGTTGAACTCTATTTTTGTTTGAGAGATATTCAAATTTTGTTTTAGAATAGTGACTAGCTCGAAAGATGTCGTTTGTTTTGAACACGTTATGGTAATAGAATAGATATTTCTTACAAAAATATAAAAAAAATGAGCGAAGTTATCAGTTGGTGCACTCAAAAATATAAAATAATATTAATTCTATTGGTGCTGTTACTTTTGAAGATGTGCAGTTGCATTTAGATTGATAATTTTTGGCACCAACTTTACAAGTACCAGCACCAACAGAATTAATATTAATTTATATTTTTCAGTGCATCAACTAATAACGTCGGTCCAATTTTTTGTGAAAAATATTTATTTCACACTTTTGAGTAACATTAGTCACGAAAAACGTTGAACGTTCACTAATACCAATGAAAATAGTACTTATCCTATTAACCACGTATATTCTTTGATGTAGTTGTTATTATTGAGATCTCAAAACATCCCTGCGAAAATACGCTTAAGGATTTTAGATGTTACCATTTTAACATCAATGTAACTCGAAAACCGGTACTCTAAGAAAAAAATGTTCATTATTAATGTTGCTACAAATAATCATCATGTAGTACCCACAGATTTTCAATATTCGAAAGACATCGTTCTCTCCACAAAGCAAAAATATATATATTTGAGAATTTAACATCCCCCGACCTCGAAAACCGTAACTCTTTTGAAAAAATGGTCAACTTAAACGTTTCCGAATATTGTACTATCTTTTATTATACCACCTCAGATTTTCAATTTTCGAGAAAATTTTCCCCCTCTACTCCATCGGGGGCGATTTTCGGAGTGAAAGAGATTTTGGATTTGAGTTTTTACGAATATGGGACTATTTCTCAAGTCTCCTCTTTCAAAAGAATCAAAAATCATCAAAATCGGACTACGTTTACTATACAGCGCGCACAAACCAGTCGAATTGTAGACCTCCTCTGTTTGGGTTCGTCAGTCAAAAAGATCTGTAACAAGAGATCTTTATTGAATTCTTCATTGTCAGAATATCAATATATTTCGGTACCAATTTAATTCTGATCTTTTGGATTAAATCAGTTTGAGACAACCAGTACCTAAGCTTTCGCATACTGATTTTCTTTAACTATAAGATCTAGTTCCTAAATATGTAGGAAAATTAAAATATTAATGATTTTTTGAATTATTAAAACAAAATGTCCATTATACAATATTAACAGCAATACTCTATTATGTTCTGTAAATAATCCTGAGAACTAAATGAAGACTGGTATTACAGTTTTTTGACAAACATCGTGAAAAAATCCATGAAATATTGATAACAATATCATTCTCAGAGAACTGCTTCATTGTTTGTTTTTGTATTGAAAATTGCAAATATTCCTTAGAAAATAACAAATAATGGAGAATTTTCTGATGAAGTGTGAAAAACAGATATCTATCATGAGTCTTACTTTTGCAATATCATGCCAGTACTATAGGTATTCGTAATATTGTATTCGTGATATTTTCGTTACACCTGCCATAGTCCAGGAAAAATAGGGTTTTTAAAATTAAAAAATATGGTGTGTTCACTCACAAGCCCCACCGCTCTCAAACAAATTTCATCTGGACCATTTGTTTGTTTTCAGCGTGCCAAGAAAATCAACAATGGTCATATTTAATTTTGACGTATGAGTAACCATTTAGCCAGAATATGATTAAACCATTAAAACAATTGACCGTTTATTTGAGCATAACTGTATTTCCAGATTTTTTCATTCAAGTTTCATTAAAATCGTTAGATACGTCTTTGCACCACAGTCTTGAGTGAAAAAGCGAAACAATCTGTCCATTCATTCCCGAGATTATCTTGGCACAGACAGACATGTAGACAGAAAAGTGGATGAGAATATGTTTTTTGTTCTCAGGTAGTATTCACATCGATAAATTCTGAGCAGTATTCATAATCCAAACTTAGCTCGGTACTAGCTAATACCGTAATAAAATAAAAACAAAACACCATCCTACCATAACACTGACATAAGAGTAATAAACCTAATTTAAGGTTAGGTGGGTTAGATTGCAGAACACGACCTGGATTTAAGGTTCTGTCAGTTGTATGTTCTGGTTGCCATAAACCTCCGCACTTGATTTAGCCACGTACTAAGTCTCTATTATGAGTACGGCTGTCTGTCTTTAAGGCATCCCAAACCTAAGGGCTTATAATTTTCACAAACGCTCTTTTCGTTAAAACACGACGACTTATCAGAGACCAATTATCATTATTTTTGGATTCAAATTTGATGCTATCTTTCCTGGATTACCACAATTTTAGCTGCCACGTGTATAATAATATAGCCCCCATGTTTTGTACTCTCGGAATATCCTAACACACACGTTTTGGCAACAATTCAACAATTTGCGTACATACTTCGACCTCTTGGAAATACCCTAAAAATATAATATACAGAGGATACCCCAACAGAGATGACCGAAATAGAGTTGACACTCGGCAAAGTGCGTTGTCTTTTCTAAAAACGACGGTGTTTTGTTTACAACGATCTATTTTTGTGTCTGTAGAGATAATAATATACAAACATCGCGCGCGGTTCCCCGGCATTTCAGCAAAAGCCTACACCAAATGTCAGGAGTTTAACAATAGAATGTAAAAAATTAGTCCTGGATTTGTTGACCTTCAGAAGATTGCCAAAAGGCAGTAAATTCGTAAAAAAATATAAGAATATCAACCAAGGTTATCCATCTGGTAGAGATAAAGGAAGACTACGGTTTTAAGAAGTTCAAAAGATGTACAATTGATTATAGTTTATTATCAATCCATAAAGTTGTCAAGAGGAGCCAATCAATCTCATTTTTTTAAGAGGCCTCGCTACCCATGTGTAGATTTTATGAATTTTTATATTTAACGTCCCCAAGGTAAATATGAAGGTTGATCCATATAATATAATACCTGACAACCCTTAGTGAGTGTATTACAGTTATTGTTTATGAACAGTAGCGGGTACAGCTAGCTGAAAATTTAATTCCACTATACTCTTTTTTTTTAGAAGGATTTTTTTAGAGAACAAATATGCCTGGAATTCATTGTTAAATCACGGATCATATTTTTTATTTTCAATAAAAGAATAATAAAAAAGTTTTCAACTTAAATCTTAGAGTTCATATTGTTCATTCATATGTCATTGTCCATACTCTTCTCAGTAAGCATACAAAATTTTACCCAGATAGGATAATTAGTTTAAGAGAAATAAAGGAACTACGATATCACTGGATAACGAACCCCCTTAAAGTTGCAATGGGGTGGCCGTTGTTGTCCTTACTTTTCTTATTCTTACTTAATGATTTTTAAAGGTATGTAATTGTTTTGTTTGATTCCGAGAATGTCATATAAAACATTTTTGTACGTTTGGTACCAACATCCCAAGTACCAGCACCAATAGAATTAATTATTTTGCATATTTCAGTGCAACTAATAACGTTCGTCCAATTTTTTGTAAAAAAATATTTACCTATTTCACATTTTTGAGTGTAACATTAGTCATGAAAATCGTTGAACGTTCATACCCATTTCGGAAATCTAGAAACAGTAACTCTATGGAAAAAAGTTCAATGTAAATGTTTCTAAAAATAATCTGGTCTTTTATTTGGTTGCCTCAGATTTTCAATTTTTGAAATAATTTATCCCTTCCACATCGCTCTAACTCGACTAACGTAACCTTTTCTTTTTAAAAAAAATAAACGTTTCAGGATATTGGCCTATCATTAATTCTGCCATATCAGATTTTCGATTTTCGAAAAAAATTGGTTTTGCATTTGAATTTTTACAATTATGGGACTATTTCTCAAGTCTCATCTTTAAAATGAATTAAAAATCATCGGAGTACGTAGGTATAAATCCTCCGTTTGGTTCGTCGGTCAATAAAAATAAAGTTGTGCTGGAACCCTCGTCAGTAACGAAGTTCCTGACGCTTTTCTGCAATTACGAATTTTATTTGATAAAAAGATCTCGGCTATATTGGCTGTTGCTTGATGATGGTTAGTGTGACGAGTTCTGCTAGTTAACTACTGCCACAAGCCGTGTAAAGGAACTTTGTTCCTATAATCTGTATCCTTTCGAAATTTGGTATTCTATAAGTATAGAGGTCTACCGACTCGCCAAAATTTGAAGGATAAGGGTTGGTTTTTTATTGAAGACGAAATAACAGTTTTGCTGTGATCCAGTTTCCACAAAGAAATCCGATGTCAGTATCTACATTATCTGATTGAAGTCTCTGTGAATGTAAATTACCGCATCGCGATTACGCCTTCCCAAAAATTAATTACTTTATTGCCATAGATAGAAAATTATTGGTGATATAAGAAATCTCTGGAACTTTAAATTGGCCCACAGTGTGATTTCTTCTCTGTAAACTGTTCACGCCTATATTCGCATTCCACTTAACGGCGGCGGAACATGAATTTATCTACGACAAACTAACCTGAGCTATGTTACTCGGATCCTGGAAAAATAACATAACATAAAGGCAGCCGTATTTTAAAAACCATAGGACATCCGTGTTTGATGAATAAGAGAGAAACTAATATAAAAATTCCAGAGGCTACAAAAATGTACTGGTTGCCCTAAAAATGAGTTTTTTAATGTCACTGTCATCTGGAAATAATTTCATACATATTTTGACAGATCTGTCAGTTATTATTAATAAATATTTTTTACAAAAAATTGGACCGACTTTATCAGTAGTTGCACTGAAAAATACAAAATAATATTAATTCTATTGGTGCTGGTAATTTTGAAGTTGTGCTGTTTTAATTTGTTGTTGTAGGCACCAACTCCAAAAGAACCAGCATCAATAGAATTAATATTATTTTGTATTTTTTAGTGCAACAACTGATAAAGTAGGTCCAATTTTTTGTAAGAAATATTTATTTCACATATTTGAGTGTAACATTTGTCATGGAAATTGGTGGTTCAAGGTTCAAGGTTCATTACCTATATTTTCTATGCAAGAGTAGAACGTAACCACAGATTATTTCAACATAACCTCAAAGTCAACACATGACTCGCCAACTGTCATCAGCCGAACAGCGTAATCCGTGAGGCACCTCGTAGACGATTTATTCGGATGCGTTAATTGTTGAGCTTACAGAATAGCTATTTACGTTGAAAGCCTAGAATATTAACATTCGATAATTTCTAACGGTTGTCTTACAGAATAGACCCATTTATCATAAACATAATTCATTGATTTTGATGCAAGGCCTCTCAACAAATCTCTAAATAATTATTATGCATCGAATGTAACCATTCCATCGTCGAAATCATGTTTGGTTCATGACAGATGCCTGTTCTTACTTACGAACATAAGCCCCTATACTGAGCAAATAACCAGCCAAACAACCATACCTATCCCACCAAATGCGTTTGATTTCAGAAATTATGAAAATAAAAATATTGGAGACAATGGTTTCCATAAACATAACTTTACTCTTTGAGTGTATTTCTCATTTATTATTTCATTAATAATACTGTGAATCACGAGAATTTTTGTAGATAAATAGAAGAAAATTTGATCAATCTGAATAAATTAATGAAAAGTGGCTGAAGATAATTTATCTTTACTTGCTATGTAATTTGATACATTAGTATTATTGTCTTCATTAATATTTATAGATAAATCGTTTATATGAAACGTTCAAGTTATCGAAAGCATGAAAACAACAACTGTGTTATAACTTTTCTCCAACTCCAACTTCAACAATGTCTTTTGCCTCTTTAGTATCATTTAATCCCAAATCGGAAACGTAAATAAACAAACCGTCAAGTGAGTGTATATCCTATACAAGTATACATCGATTATCGTGTGGTAAGACTAGGTATAGAGATCATTAAGTATCCATTGTTTTGTGATTTTTTGTCCCTTCTCCGACGAAGACTTAATTGCTTGTACGTGTCAGCTGAACGTCGGCCTCCAACATTAATAGCGGTCGGTCATCGATAAACTAATGAGATTTTTGACGTGGACTTTTCCAGCAAATCATAAAACAACACTATTTATCATTATTACCCACCTATGAGGTTCCACGATGATTGATATTCGAGATATGATGACAATATTTTTGACCGACTTCTCAAACGGAGGAGGTATACAATTGGTCTGGTCATTTCTTTACCGACGAACCCAAACGGAGAAGGTATAAAATTCGATTATCTCCTTTTTTTGGTTTGTGCGCGCGCTGTTTATAGTAAAAGTATTCCGATTTTGATGATTTTTGATTCATTCGAAAGAGAAGACTTGAGAAATGGTCCCATATTCATAAGAATTCGAAATCTCCTTCCATACAAAAACAAACACCGAGGAAGGTATAGGGGGCAATTTATCTCTAAAATCTAATATCTGAGACGGCAGAATTAAAGATAAGACAATATCTGCAAACGTTTCAATTGAACATTTTTTCCCAAAGAGTTACAGTTTTCGAGTTACAATATGCGTAATTCCGCCGCGATGTTTTGAGACCTCTGAATAATAACAAGCACAAGTTAACAATATACGTGGTTATTAGGATAAATATTATATTCTTTGGTATTAGTAAGCTTGATTTTCATGACTAATATTATACTCAAAAGTGTAAAATAAATATTTTTTACAAAAAATTGGACCAACTTTGTTTATTGGTGCACTGAAACATACAAAATAATATTAATTCTATTGAGCATAAAGAGCCTTGAATGTGGAACCCTTCTACCTCAAAGTCCTACTCGCTCGTAGAAACAGTCCGAACACCAACCCAGATCCATCCACTAAGACAGAACAGCACAAGAATTTCACGTACATATGTCTTAGGGATTTTCCGGTATAGTACCCTCCACCTTTAGGGCCTAGTCGTACTGACAGTCTCTCGCAAATCGCAAAACAGTCCAGGGACATAATACATGCAAATATAACGAAAAATCAGATCAGAGATATTTGTTTTGGTATTACAGGTATAGAACCCTCCACCTAAGAGGCCCAGTTAGACTTTCAGCCTCTACCAGATAATTTTAATTAATTCTACAAACATACATGGTAAACAGACCATCAAAATCCTGCCATAGAGTTCAGAAATATTCAACTTTCAGTTACGGAACCCACCACATAGAGTCCCAAGAACAATAAAAGGTAGCATATTATGTCGTTTCCCAAGAACTGATCACAGAATTTCATTAAATTCAGTTAATTGGTTTAGGCGTGAAAGAGTAAAAAACAAACTCACTCTCGCATTATTCAATGTTAGTTAGGATTTCTCAGTGCCACTAAGGTCTCTCCAAGTATTTTAAAAAATATAGCTCTTGTATGTGTAATGGATATTTTTTACAATAAATATTTTTTACAGAAAAATGGACCGAAGTTTTTAGTTGGTGCACTGAAAAATACGAAATATAATTAATTCTATAGGTACTTTTGAAATTGTGCAGTTGCTGTTAGATTGAATTAATATTATTTCGTATGTTTCAGTGCACCAACTAATAACGTCGGTTCTTTTTCTTAAATATTTATTTCACACATTTGAGTGTAACATTAGTAACGAAAATCGTTGAACGTTCACTGATACCAAAGAAGATAGTACTTATGCTATTACCCATGTATATTCTTTGCTTGTACTTGTTATTATGTAGATATCTCAGAACATCGCGGAGGAAATACGCATAAGTGTTTTAGATTTAATCATTTTACCACCACTGTTACTCGGAAATCGTACCTCTAAGGAAATTATTTTCGATATAAATGTTCAGTTTTCGAAAGAAATTGCCCCCTCCGCATAACGAAAATACACATATGTGAGATTTCAACATCAATGTAACTAAAAAACCGTAACTCATTTGAAAAAAAATCATTTTAAACTTTTCCGAATATTGTCGAATTTTCGATTTTTGAGAAAATTTGCCAACTCCACCCCCTTCAGGGGCGATTTTCGGAAGGAAGGAAATTTCAGGTTTGAATTTTTACGAATATGGGACCAATTCTCAAGTCTCCTCTTTCAAATGAATCAAAAATCATCAAAATCGGAGTAGGTTTACTATACCAAAAAAACAGACAGTCGAATTGTATACCTCCACCGTTTGGGTTCGTCGTTCAATAAAAATCCATGTTAACGTACATCTCCAACAGTTTTTATTTAATTCGAGGGTATTTTTTGAGATTTGTTTTTTGACAGGATATCTAATTTTTTGTAATGTCATTTAACTGGATACTTAACAGTACCTAGACGTATGTAACGATAATATCAAAGTGACCGTTTTAGTATCAGTCTAATCTAGCACTGAACAAACATTTGATTATGAATACGGGTGTTTTGAACCAGACATTTGGCAGCATATCAACATAACCATAACATTTTTCTAGAATAAATAGCTATGTGCCTGTCTACGCTAAAATTATCTCTCGGACAGATGGATCGATTGCTTTTTTAGTTCCACAGGCTACCGAGCACCTCTACTTGTAGCACAAGAAAAATATCCTGTGAGGACTACACACCTTACCGGTAAGCTATGGCTACGAAAATCGCTTCACTCTGCTAAATCGCCTCTAACGGTTTTGGTGAAAGTTCCGTAAAGTAATTCATTGAAAAAATAAATAGTAATAAAAATGGTTATTCCAAAATGAAATTACATATTTTTCACCTTTTGAAAACTGCACATGAAAAAAGAAATGGGTATTGGTCCTATTTTCCAAAATATAATTTTGACATTTTTCCAGATTCCTCAATTCGGATACGGATATGGTTTTTAGAAGAAAGTCTGTGTGTTTGTATGAAAACAAATGAACGAGATTATTTTCGTCTCAATTATCTGGAGATTCATAAATGATATCGACGTCGAATTGGTTTCATTTGATGCATCATAATGGTGCAAATTGATACTTTTCACAAAAAATTAGACCGACTTTATCACTTCACAGAAAAATACAAAATAATATTAATTATATTGATGCTGGTACTTTTGCAGTTGGTGCCAAAAGTCGTCTTTGTAATTACAATTATTGCAGAACTTCAATGGACCAGCGCCAATAGAATTGATATTATTTTGTATTTTTCAGTGCACCATATAATAAAGTTGGTCAAATTTTTGATATAAAGTATTTATATATTACACACTTTTGAATGTAACTTTAGTCATGAAAATCCTTAAACGTTCACTAATACCAAATAAGATAGTATTTATCCTATTAACCATGTATATTCTTCTATGCTTGTACTTGTTATTATTCAGGGATTTTAAAACATCGCGGAGGAAATACATATTTCAGACTTTACCACTGCTGTAACTCGAAAACTGTAACTCTTTAAAATGTTCGATTCGAACGTTTCCTAATATGGTCTCATCTGTAATTTTTCCGTTCCAGAGTATTGAAAATGAAGAAAGAGCAGTCGGTCAAAACCACTTGTACATAGATAAGAGATTTTTTGTCAATGAACTATCTCAAACAATTGGTTTTGAAATGGCGACTGTCAAAAATTGTATAGTTGTGACCTTGAAGTCACAGTTTACATTTTTTGATTTAGTATTCTTGCCTGATTTAATATTCAGTAAAAAGATGATTCATGGGGATACAGTTATTCATTAAATAAAATCATTTGAATTAAGCCAAGCTTTCGGATATGTTTATTCTTTTCATCAGGGCAATAAACGGGAATTTTATATAAATTACCTAGAAACAGGAAAGATTTCATAGCCATCAGTAACAAGTTTCATCGTTATTCTGGTCTACAGAAATAAAAGTCATATATAAAAGGTATGCCGTTATGACCGAATTTTGTCATACTTTGAAAAGCACAGTAGCGTACAAATTTCTGAGAATTTAAGTAAATAGTTTCTTGTTGAATAGTATACCTTGTATATCCTATTTTTGGGGTGAACCTTTTTAATGATATCAAAAATATAACATATTTTACCTCCACTTCTTACCATTTTTGAGTTTTTAACGTCAAATAACTTAATCTTACTAGTTTGTTATTGAAAATAAAGAAAGTTTACATTATTAAAGTATGCTGTGGAAATGAAATCTTTTATACTTGATAAGTGACATTTACTGGGAAGTTCATTGTGTGGTCCTGAAGGGTCCCATTTACACAGTTGCTTCATGTTCCAGTAAAGTGGCTTAGAATACTAATAATTCATTTGATATTGGTGATTTGAAGTTGGGCATAGATAAGTAGATAAAATACTATTGGGTCCAACATCAAACGTACCAAACGGAGTATGATTGTTTTGTATATTACAACTCACCAACCAATAAAATCGGTTTTATAAAAATATATATTTTTGAGTGTTTCATTAGTCATTAAAATTGTTGAGAATTCACTCATTTTCAGTGATTTCAAAATATAGTGGCAGCAACCAAGCACAATCAGAGTGTTGTAACTCAGAAACCGTTGAATTTTTTGAAAATAGTCCGATTTAGGTGTTGTTCTTCTTTAATCCCGTCCTCCCCTTTTGGAGGAAGTTTGACAAAGTTAATCAAGAAATATACAGGGTGTACCACATATGATCCTTTTTCGCCTTATCTCGAAAGATATTCTATTTAGAAAAAAAGTTAAACACAAAATGTTATTGTTTATAAGGTAACGTTTATATTTTACAACTTTCACGTATACAGGGTGCTCAGTTTTCCACGGTCAGGAATCAACTCTTAAGAATTAAGATACCTTATATATTATTTTGGAAATGGATTTCACATAAAAAATAAGAGTGACTTTCAGTAGGATATTATTTAGCTATATCACGTGATTTAGGATATAATAGCCGTTTTATTTTATTTTTTTTGCTAAAACGTATTTATTTAAGGTTGTAGGAAAATACATAAGTATTTGGAGAATCTGTCATTTTCACATTAAAGACAATACTATAGTATATAAATCTAGTGTTTTCCTTTGGCTACAAATTATACAGGGTGATGTCGAAAATTGATCCGATGGGGATACCTATATAAGATCACCTATAATTCGATAATTTGAAATGGAAAATTATATGCGATAAGAAATACCTTTCGTTCAAATTTAATGAGGAAATACGTTACAAATATTTTTTAATAGGCTGACTGCAGTAGATTTTCAACCATATACTGTAGTTTATGATCTTAAATAACATGTGTGTATTTTATGAGCAAATAATCCGCACCAATGATCAGTAAAATAAATCTTTTTTCTGTGACGGGAAAAAAGTTTGACATTTTATCTCTGTTTTTCCCCCACGGGAAAAAGTGAGCATTTTTTTATATATATATATTATCAATCAAAAGACAGAATTAAATTGACAGATATTTGATAAATTTTCCTTAGCAACGCAGGTCTAATTGTCACTATAAGTACAACAGACTACCAATTTCAAACTTGAAACTTCACTTCGATAATATATATATTATAATACTTTTTCAATATTAAATCATCCCGTCACAGAAAAAAATTGTATATTATTTGCGGATGGCACAGTCATTATTTGTAGTGGTGAGAGTTGGGATGAAGTTACAGCCAATGCCAAACATTCTTTAAAAATTATAAGGAAATGGTTTAATTATCACAAAGTGTCTTTAAATATGTCAAAATCCAGTGTTTTATATGTGTCTCTATATGCGGATAAGCTCCCTGTTACAGACGGACTCACAATACATGATGATGTTTGTTATAATAACTTAAACTGTGGATGTGATAAAATAAAAAGGGTAAATGAAGTTAAATACCTTGGTGTTATACTAGATGAAAATTGGAATTGGAAGAAAAATATTTTTAGTATTGTTAAAAAAGTAAGATACCTTCTTTTTGTTTTCTATAAAATGAGATATATTCTTGAAAAAAATGATTTATTAAAATTATACGTGCTATCAAAATTTTAACTTTTGGTATACAACACAACCTTTTTAGTGAGACACGATTGCTGAACATCAATCGAAAATATATTTTGGAAGCACTAATAAATAATTATTGTAATCTACGGGAAGAGTATACTATTGCTGAAGCATGTTTATTTTCTAGACACAAATCGCTTACAGTAAGTAAAACTAAATTAAATATTGGTCAAAAAACTAGTTTATATCGATCCAAACTTGTCTACAATAGATTAGATAACAATCTAAAAAAATTAAACTTCTCTAGAGGGCGTATTAAATTTCATATTAAAAGTTGGATTTTAAATAATTTGAAGTTATAATATACATAGATATTGTTATGTTACTTAAAAAATCTGTTTTAATATTTAATACTTCCTATATCATGTGTCTTTCTTTACATTTGTAGTTGTATTTATAGTTTTGTTGTATTTTAATTTTATTATTTGTTTATTTATTGTATATTAATATGTATATTTAGATTATGTTAAGCTTGTAGATTTTAATACATTATTAAGTTCAGGTCTACACACAGATGCTATTTGCATCTCGGTAGGGGATTGTTGGACTTTATTAAGTCAGACAATCTATTAGCATACTATTTTTTAATCAAGATTTGTATGTTAACCTGAATAAAGATTATTATTATTATTAAAAAACAGGTAAAATATTATATTTTAGCTCTGGATTTTTTATCTCCCTTCACTTCGGGTCGGTCGACAACACAACCTCGAGCTAAAATTTGATACTTTTTTCTTTCTCAATGACTTACGATATATTAACAAATAGAAATTTTCTTTACATCTAACAATATGATAAGTTTTGTGAACTATTAAGTAGCAAGAAGTTGAGTTAATAGTGAACATTTAATTACAAATTAATTAATAAGTATATAAAAACAAACGAAACAAATACATATAACGAAAGAACCAAAAGGTAAACTATACCTAATACAAAACGAAAAATTAAAGTAGTTGTGTAGATGACTTTTTTAAGGCGTCTCTCACTGCAGTACATTCATTGACATTTTGAATTTCTTTCATTATTCGATTCCTGAGATCATCAACATCTTGATGTTTATTTTTATTGACCGACTTCAAAAAAAGAAGAAGGTTACAATTCGGTTGTAAGATTGATTTTTTTTTATTTTTTTATGGCTGTTCGCGCCTTTTGCATAGTAAACTAACTCCGATTTAGACGATTTTTGTCTCATTTGAAAGAGGAGAATTGAGAAATGGTCCCATATTGAGGAAAATCAAATCCAAAATCTCCTTCCCTCCAAAAACCGCCCCCAAAGGGGGTGGAGGGGACAATTTTTCTCGAAAATTGAAAATCCGAGACGACAGAATTAACCAAAATCCTATATCCGGAAATGTTTAGATTGGACATTTTTTAAAATAATCATACGTTTCCGCTCTACAGTCTAAAATATGTGTTTCAGCTATATGGAAGGGGCAAATTTTTCTGAAAATCGAAAATTCGAGATTTGAAAATTAGAAATGGGACCATATCCGGAAACATTTAAATAAAACATTTTTTCAAAAGAGTTACGGTTTCCGAGTTTCGCAATGGTAAAGTCTGAAATATGTGATATGCGTATTTTCTCTAGTACAAGCTAAACCTACCTATAACTTTTTGGGAGTTAGTGAACGTTCAACAATTTTCATGACTAACGTTACACTCAAAAATGTGAAATAAATATTTTTTACAAAAAATTGGACCGACTTTATCAGTTTTTGCACTGAAAAATACAAAATAATATTAATTCTATTGGTGCTGGTTCTTTTGGAGTTACTGCCTACAACAACAAACTACAATGGCATAGCTTCAAAATTACCAGCACCAATATTAAAATATATAAATTAATATTATTTTGTATTTTTCAGTGCAAAAACTGTTAAAGTCGGTCGATTTTTTGGTACAAAATATTTATTTCACATTTTTTAGTGTAACATTAGTGATGAAAATTGTTGAACGTTCACTAATACCAAAAAAGTTATAGGTAGATTAAGCTTGTATTTGTTATTTATTATTCAGAGATCTCAAAACATCGCGGCGCAAATATACATATTTCAGACTTTACTGCTGTAACTCGAAAACCGTAACTCAATTTAAATGTTGCTATATATATTTTTTTTCTTTAATTTGCCCGTGTCATATTTCCAATGTTCGAAAAAAATTGCTCTTCCACATAGTGGAAATACGAATATCACAGATATCTTAATTTACCATTGCGAAACTCGGAAAAAATTGCCCCTTTCACATAGCTGAAACACATATTTCAGACTGTAAAGCAGAAACGTATGATTATTTTTTAAAATGTCCAATTCAAACATTTCCGGATATGGAATTTTCATCAATTCTGTCGTCTCGGATTTTCAATTTTCGAAAAAAATTGCCCCCTCCAACCCCTATGGGACGGTTTTTGGAGGGAAGGGGATTTTGGATTTGATTTTTCTCAATATGGGACCATTTCTCAAGTTTCCTCTTCCAAATGAAACAAAAATCGTCTAAATCGGAGAACGTTTACTATGCAAAACGCGCGAACAGCCATAAAAAAAATAAAAAAAAGAAAGCATTCTTATAACAGAATTGTATACCTTCTTCTTTTTTTGAAGTCGGTCAATAAAAGTTTTTTACTTTATGAATTGAACGAGAGCACAATGATTTTTGTTTGTAATATGACATTTAAAAGCTGTTGAAATTTCAGCTGCGAAACAAAAAATGAAGCAACACATACCAGCTTTTATATAGGGCTATTTACAAGCCAAGGAATTTTAAAATTGATTATGAAGTCACTACTTCAGGCTCTTGAAAGTATTCAACAAAATTTTCTGTTATATGCGGACCTGGTGAGCCTTGCCAAAAAAAAAAAACAGAATATAAGGATTCTGTAATAATAATATCTTACGAAGCCGGTTAAAACGCTCCTTCTAAGATCTATCTATGCATATATATCATATAAAGCAAGATTAACACAATCAACACCTCTACAACTATAATAATAATAATAATCTTTATTCAGGTTAACATACAAATCTTGATTAAAAAATAGTATGCTAGTAGACTGTCTGACTTATAAAGTCCAACAATCCCCTACCGAGATGCAAATAGCATCTGTGTATAGACCTGAACTTAATAATGTATTAAAATCTACAAGCTTAACATAATCTAAATATACATATTAATATACAATAAATAAACAAATAATAAAATTAAAATATAAATACAACTACAAATGTAAAGAAAGGCACATGATATAGGAAGTATTAAATATTAAAACAGATTTTTTAAGTAATATAACAATATCTATGTATATATTATAACTTCAAATTATTTAAAATCCAACTCTTAATATGAAATTTAATACGCCCTCTAGAGAAGTTTAATTTTTTCAGATTGTTATCTAATCTATTGTAGACAAGTTTGTATCGATATAAACTAGTTTTTTGAACAATATTTAATTTAGTTTTACTTACTGTAAGCGATTTGTGTCTAGAAAATAAACATGCTTCAGCAATAGTATACACTTCCCTTAGATTACAATAATTATTTATTAGTGCTTCCAAAATATATTTTTGATTGATATTCAGCAATCGTGTCTCACTAAAAAGGTTGTATTGTATACCAAAAGTTAAAATTTTGATAGCACGCTTTTGTATTCTTACTATCGTCAAAATATATTTTTTTTCTCCACATTTGCATCCTAATTTGTATCTGCGTGTGTATGTATGTTACGCGCATCCATCCACATTAGACTTTGAATAATGTACTTGAAATAATAACAGACATACAACCTTCACACTTTACGATTTTTCATAAGTAGCTCCACTCCATTATCAAGCCATTAAAATACATGCGCCTCCGCTAATTAATTATCTTGTCAACGTGAATATCTGTTTTTCTTTTTGTCAGCTTTATAATGTAATAATAATAATTTTTGTTCCAACAGCAAATCTGAAATCGATTTCCAATATTTTGTATATCACTCTCAATGCGCATGTCTGTCGGATAATAATTATCCATTTTCGAATTTTACCAGTGGTTGGAACTGCGGATAACTAGCATTTGAATGTGAATATAGCCTCACAAATAGGGGTTGTATTGAAGTAGATACATCAACGATTAATCGTTGGTCACCTACATATTCAAATATGTACTTACTTGTACAGGCAAGTGACTCAGGGAACTATTTTTTTTATTTCATTAATATGTGTGTTTATGTATAAAAGCACCCTATACCAAATATCAGCCCGTAACTCGCGGTACTTATTTTATAATCAATTATTGAACTTGGAATCCTCGCTAAGCTAATTCAAACGAAAACAAAACGCTTGGGAGCCGCTGTGACGTCACTTCTTGCGTGGAGACGAGTCGAGCCGCCGGGGCCATGTCATTTGCCATTTGATGGACATTACACATTTTTTTGTATTCTGCTGTGATATTTGGTTTGTTTATTCGATTCTAGTTATTTTCGTTTTCTATGAAATCGAAAATACTTATTTACCAGTTTGTGCCACTGTGTTCTAGATGAGCCCTGAAAACACCAAATAATTTTTTTATTTTTATAGACATGTGGGAAATATTTCAATAAAGAACACTGCGATTTTTGAATATTGAGATCATTTTAATTTAAGTATATTATATCCAGAATAGCAATAATTAAGTTTTTAGGAAAAAATAGTTAATTTTGTATTAAGTGCGTAAAATGAGTGTTTTTTTAATGGCTTATGAGAGTGTGAATTTTTGGCCAAGACGACAGGTCGAGGCCAAAAATTCTCTCGAATGTGCCATGGAAACACGAATTTTATACACGAAATACAAACAAAATTTTTTGTACAACTGTCAAAAAAACTTTACATTTTTGCATACATCTTCGGAAATTTATGTTGGAAGTAATAGTACAAACTTTACTATCAATTATTATTGCAATAAATGAAATTGTTTTATGATGATTAATCAATTAATAATTGACTCTGTTGAAAATAAATCCTTCAAAAAGTTATATTTCATATTTATTTTGTGAATTATTTTTTTCACGGTGAGAATACTTTTTTCATGGTGAAAAAAGTAAACATTTACGCATCAATAAGGATGCAGAAATGACAAGTTTTTTTGACAGTTGTACAAAAATGTTATTACGATACTATTACAGGTAAAAAATCAAAGTTAAGACATTATTTTACTATACCAATATAAAGCGTTCCATCTTTTATTACTGGTTTATTTGTTAAGAGAGCTATGCATATTGTTTAAATAATTTTTTTTAGCTAGGATTTATTGGTTTATTTTAGATCGAGGAAGAAATGGAAAATTATATAAGGTTTAAACTAATGGGTGACAGAAAAAAATTGAAACGTGATTGTAGTTCAGCACTATTTTTCCAACTTTTATTTATTTGGCAAAGTCCCCATTAAGACAATCGATGCTGTTTGAAATTGAGCAAATGTAACATGCTTCCGAGAAAAAAGACAGTTATTCAATTGTTATTTATACCGGGGATATTCCACAGAGTTCGCCGATCATTGAACAATCGTGCCCAGCTGTGTCTTGAGCAAGGAGAAGGTCACTTTCAGCAATCTTTGTAGGTACGCTGTTTCAATACACTGGTCTTTTTTTTGCTGGAGCCCAAACGGCATATTTTCGGACAGAAGTTTATAAGGCAAAATTGCTTATTCTGATGCCCTCTACAACCCCTATCATTTTGTCGCAATAATTATGAGACATCCGTATATGTTCTATTTCTAACGGTAGAATTCGATAGAGATCTCTTCATTATGAGAATTAATTGCTCTCGCTCTCTCTCTCTCTTTAAAATGGAGTATAGTTTTCTTAATTTTCTTACATATAAATGCTCATCCAGATATTTTTTAGATCAGTGGAAAATCTGTAATCTGTAAATAAATAATTATTGTAGTCATCGTAAATAAACAATTAGAAAGAAATAAAACGTGCAATATTTGTCGTAAGGTATGTATGTTAATTATATATGCTCCGTTTAATAACATTTACATGATGTTTATTATGTATATATATATATATATATATATATATATATATATATATATATATATATATATATATATATATATATATATATGAGAGTTTTATATAATTTAACATGATTAAGATTGATGACAAATAACCGCAATTATAATGAATCCTTAGAATAACAAAAAAATTAAATAGTTGAAAGTAATTTTATGTATATGTTATACAATTACATAGGAACAAAACAATGTATTTATTAGATAGACAAGGTAGAAAACGGTGGAAAAAGAACCTGAAAATAATTAGGCCGACAACGATCTATTACTGAGGTCGCTAGTCCATTCTCTAACTCCAAGCTGCTTGCTGTTGGAGCGTTCCGAAACCTTATACATATTTCGCCCTATCGAAGGGAAATAACTTTACTAGGTTTTGGAACAAAGACTAAGCCTATGAGGTTTGAGCTGCAATCAAATCAAGTCTAGGTGTTTCTGGCATCAGAAGCTTCAAGTAACCTAAGCCTTTGATCCAAGGTCCAATAGGACATCATTACTGATAACTTGACAAGTATCAATTTATATTAGATATACGAATTATAAAAATGGTTTTCTATAAACTAACAACAGTAGCATGTCTACGTTCTGTGTCCATAGCTGGTCAAAATGTATTCTCAGTTTGGGTAGAAAGATGTGATGGACTGAGCATTGGAGGAACATTAATTATTACTAATCTAAGAAGATAATGCTATAATGGCTGAGAGGATAAAAGATCAACAAACTCAAGATAATAAATCGGGAGTGTGAAGAAGTGGAACTCACCATTAAAATTTAAAAAACTATTTATGATTCTAAATGAGAATCAAAATATCAATCCCATTCTCACACTAAGTGGTAAAAAATAGAACGCGTGTAGAAATACAAATATATTGGTTCAGTTATAAATGATCAAATAGATCAAGATCAGAATGAAAATGGCTGGAAAGGAACATATTGAGATTGGATTTTTCTCAATGTGGGACCATTTCTCAACTCTAAATCGTCTAAATCGGAGTACGTTTACTATGCAAAACGCGCGAACAGCCATAAAAAAATAAAATAAAAAAACGCAATCTTACAACCGAATTGTACATCTTCTCCTTTTTTTTAAGTCGGTAAAAAAAATTGGATCGACTTTATCAGTTTTTGCACTGAAAAATACAAAATAATATTAATTCTATTGGTGCTGGTAATTTTCGAGGTGGTGCCTACAACAACAAACTACAACGGCACAACTTCAAAATTACCAGCACCAATAGAATTAATATTATTTTGTAGAGATATAGGCTTAGCTTGTACTTCAGAGATCTCAAAACATCGCGGCGCAAATATACATATTTCAGAGTTTACTGCTGTTACTCGAAAACCGTAACTGAATTTAGATGTTGCTACATATAATCTTTTCTTTGATTTGGCGGTCTCATATTTTTAATTTTCGAAAGAAATTGCTCTTCCATATAGCGGCAATACGCAAATCATATATTTCAGACTTTACCATTGCGAAACTCGGAAACCGTAACTCTTTCGAAAAAATGTTCAATTTGAAAGTTTCCGGCTATGGTCCCCTTTGTAATTTTCAAATTTGGAATTTTCGATTTTCTAAAAAATTTGCCTCTTGCACATAGTTAAAACACATATTTCAGACTGTAGCGCGAAAACCTATGATGATTTTTTTAAATGTCCAATTTAGACATTTCCGGAAACGGAATTTTCAATAATTCTGCCGTCTCGGATTTTCAATTTTCGAAAAAATTACCCCCTCCACCCCCTTTGGGGGCGGTTTTTGGACGGAAGGAGATTTTGGATTTGATTTTTCTCAGTATGGGATCATTTCTCAACTCTCCTTTTTCAAATGAAACAAAAATCGTCCAAATCGGAGTACGTTTACTATGCAAAACCCGCGAATAGTCATAAAAAAACAAACATACAACTGAATTGTATACCTCCTCCTTTTTTTGAAGTCGGTCAGAAAATAATAAAAACGTATTTGTTCTGACGTTTTTAGCCCGAACCTAATAGCTTTATCTCTTGAATCGTAATAGATAGCCCCATGAAATTTTCAAAAAGTAGTAATACTATAGCTGTAATTAAAGGGAAGCCCTAAATATTTTTTTACAAAAAATAGGAACCACTATATTAGATAAGGCATGAAAAATAAATATTATTTTGGTTGGTAAAATTACTCTTCAATGCAGATAACTGATAGTTCATCTCTAGCACAAACTCAAGATTAGACTGTTTGCATTTTTTGTGCGCACGCTGTATATAGTAAAAAGTTTCTGATTTTGATGGTTTTTGATTCATTTGAAAGAGGAGACTTTGGAAATGCTCCTATATTCATAGAAACTCAAATCTGAAATATCATTCCCTCTGAAAACCACCCCCGAAAGCGGTGGAAGAAAATCGAAAATCTAATACGGCAGAATTAAAGATAAGACAATATCCGGAAACGTTTAAATCGAAATTTTTTTCAAAAGAGTTACGATTTCAGATTTACAGCAATGTTAAAATCTGCAATATGTGAATTTCTTTCGAAAATTGAAAATCTGAGACTATCAAATTAAAGACCAGATTATTTTCAGCTACATTTAAATTGTTTTTTTCCCATGGAGTTACGGTTTTCGAGTTGCAGCTGTGGTGAATTCTAAAATATGCGTATTTAATGTTAGGTACACTTAAAAGTGTGAAATAAATATTTTTTACAAACAAATGGACCGACGTTAGTAGTTGGTGCATTGAAAAATGCAAAATAATATTAATTCTATTGGTGCTGGTACTTGTGAATTTGGCGCCAAAAGTTTTCTATTTAACTAAGTTCAGTTGCACAACTTCAAAATTACCAGTACCAATAGAATTAATCTTTTTGCATTTATCAATGAACCAATCAATAAAGTCGATCCAATGTTTTGTAAAAATTATAGTTTTGTACAATTGTCAAAAGACGACATTTCTGCATCTCTATTGATGCGTGAATGTTTACTTTTTTTCACTGCCAAAATAATTTACGGAATAAACATCAAATATTACTTTTTGAAGGATTTATTTTTAACAGTGTCGATTATTCATTGATTGTACATTATGAAACAATTTCATTTATTGGAATAATAATTGTAAAAAGTAAACATTTACGCATCAATAGAGATGCAGAAATGTCAAGTTTTTTGACAGTCCGTTTACAGAATTCGTGTTTTCATGGCACATTCGAGAGAATTTTTGGCCTCACACTCTCATGTGCCATTAAAAAAATACTCATTTTACGTACTTAATACAAAAATAACAATTCTGTGTCGCAGACGGTTCTAGATTTTGTAAAGTGTAATTTATATAAAAAAATACTTATTCTCAATATTCTTAAATAAAAATCTTCATTACTGTCTCAAAAATACAAGCATAATATATTGATTGTAAACACTATTTTAAAAAACCTGAACAAAATATATACAACTGACATTAGTTCTGCATATTGAAATGCATACCTGCATAAATTTAATGGTACAAAACTGATTTAATAACGCGTGAAATAAAGTTTGACAAAAAAGAAGAAATAAACCCTTTCTTTCATTATGTTATGTATGTACTTAATTCATGCAAATTCATTTAGTTATCGTCGATTTCTTGCACAGAATCAGAGCCAATTAACATTAATGCCATTAGCCAGTCTTGCAACATAGATAATATTATATATTATGCACAAATGCACATGTGATATTTTCAAGATTTTATAAGTACCAATCAGTAAGTAGGTACACAATTTATGAATTGTTCGCTTGGTATTTTGCTCAAAGTAGATTTTATGTGTGTAGAATAAATTTTATAGTGGTATGAATTACGATGTGGAGACATTGTCAATGACCACCATTCTTGGGTAATAGATATGAATTTAATTATGAGATATATGTAGTGTAATTAGAGTGTTATAGTCATTGGATAATCCGTGGAAACTGATGGTTGATATGAATCATCAAATACTTACTTAGAACCCGACATGAACAAAATATTTACACAATCGTTTATTATATTATTATGTTAGGTATCTATTGAGATAAATTTGATATAATTTCTTTCAATTTATACACTAAAAATGGTCTAGGGCGTGTGAGGATTCCGCTTTTAAATTTTTTTCCGAATTTTACGATCAGTGATTTGGAAATAAAATACCTTTAATATCTTCCAAACCGTTTACTTATATGAATAAAAAAATATTTCGGTAACTCATAAACTCATAACTCATTTTATTTGTCATATGATCCATGTGAAGAAAATATTTGTTTTTTTATTTTGACATTCTTAATCAATCCCCAAAGCCAAATTTAATGTATTTGCAATGTACTTCCATACTGTGCTAACCTTACTTAGGTGAAGTATCTAATTCGAACAGTTTCCCTTCAGTCGATTTTAAGAAAAAATACCGCGAAAAGCGGACATACAAACAGAAAAATAGACTACAAACAGACATCAACCATAGTAATCTTATGACGGTTCAATTTTGTCATCAGATGTACGGAGCCCTATGAATAACGTAATTAATTTTTTTATGGATTTTTATAATATCCATCGAAAATCACACGGCATGTGATGTTGTGGTACCATTGGGGCCCCAAAGAGAGGGCGCAGCCCTAAACAACTTTGTTTTTTCAAATTAGAAGACACCACTTGTAGCACCTATTTAGAAAGCTTATTGAAAAAGGAATTTGTCGGTAACATTTTTTTTTTGACATCTGTCAAACCCTGTGTCAGAAATTTACTAAAAACTGATTTTTAACTATTTAATGAACAATTACATTAATAATAACATTAATGCTGGAATGTCACCTTTTTAGCGTGACAGTTGCTGAAAATGTGCACCATTAACCTGTTGGCACAGACTCATGAGATAGTAGAATACTTCCCTTACTCTTCTCAACACTTCTGGCGTGATTAAACGTACCTCTGCCCGAATCTTTGCATTTAATTCTTCCAGATTTCTAGGTCTGTTAACATAAACCTTAGTTTTTAAATCAATCATACCCTATCCACCTATTTGGCATTTAAAAATTCCCTTACATTTGTTGCAAAATGGGGAGGAACTCCATCCTGCTGGAAAAATATCCTTTGCTCTAGATTTTCATCATTAGGGAATATGCCTTCGTGTTCTGCTAATAAAGATCTCAGGTCTTCATTTAAATTGTCTAGAAAACTGGAAGACTTAAATGCAACGATTCGTTCAATCACGCCAGAAGTTTTGAGAAGAGTAAGGGTAGAGCTCTACTACTATCGGTTGGGTCTGTGCCAACAGGTTAATGGGGCATATTTTCAACAACTATCACGCTAAATAGGTGACATTCCAGCATTATGTTATTATTAATGTAATTGTACATTAAATAGCTAAAAATCGGTTTTGGAAAAGTTCTGACACATGGTTTGACAGATGTAAGAAAAAATATTAAAAAATTCCTTTTTTAATAAGGTTTCCAATGAGGTGTCTTCTAATTTGAAAAAACAAAGTTGTTTTGCCCCCTCTTTGGGGCCCCAATTTTCTTACATGACGAAAGCGAGCTCCATAAGATATCGTTTAGGGTCTATTTTTGGATTTTTGAAAAATCTTATTCCCACGGCAGTTATAAGCAGCGTTCCATTCCATTCCATAAAGTCCCCATCCTGTATGTACATATTACAAACATTTGCGTTCGCCTAGTTTGCCATGTGTAGCCACCTTAAGAGATAAAATGGTGATGAAATTGGAGAAAAGTTGTTAGGTTCTTATGTATGTATGTATATTTCTCGTTCTTTGGAGTCAAAAATTATGGTTCTGATGAGGAGGAATAAAAAAAAACTTATATTATGTAATTCAATCGATAGAAAATAAATATATACTAAAAGTTTCAAAGCAATTCTGCAGCTTGAATTCGAGATTTTTCAATTCAAAAGAATAAAAACGTGCCAAGTGGTGCTAGGTTCTGAAATCCCGGCAATACTGTTATATTTATGGAGATGGTTGGATTATACCATTGACCTTTAATCATAGGATTTACACTGGTCTATAATAAAGTTCGTGTTACAACTTGAGCAATGACTTAATATAAATTACCATTATGTGTATCTTTTGGCAAAGATAACAATGCCCAACTTTAGATAATTAATGTGACAGTGTAATACATTCAAATATGGGCTTATAGTTAACTAACCAAAAGAGTAACCAAGACCCTCGATCGTCATCAGACACATGCAAAATTACTTACTATACCTATATCGTGCACCCTACTCTGCACTACTGTGGGAGATAGATACATAAAGAATTTTATTTTTTAGAACTTAAATGTGACTCTAGAGGTCCACAATAACTTTTTCGAGAATGGCCACGCAGATTTAGATAAAATTTGCCACAAAGAAGGGTAGATAAATCGATTGATTCATGAATCATGCCATATTTTATGGGTTACCACCCCCGAAGTCCACGCTAACGATTTCGCAAATGGCTCAAAAAATTGGATAAATATTGGTGATACATATCTTATGAGTGCGAGCGCCGAGAATCACACTAGCTTTTTTGTCAATAGCTCTGCAGATTTCGATAAAAACTTACAGCACGGGAATTTCTGCGTCGATAAATCGATTTATATTTTATGGGTGCGATGCTTGAGGTCCACACTATATATTTCGAAAAAAATAATTTAAATTATTTATTTCAGACCTTAACGTGTTTTGTACTAGTTTTATAATAGTAGCACTCTGAATTCATCAAACCGTCCTCCAATTATATGTATTATCTGTCAAGATTTATATTCTGATGAAATATCAGTATTATATTTCAACATCTCAATAGTAGTTCTTATTATTAGTTTGATGTTTCTAGAAATGCTACATGCCACCATATTTGAGCAAGTTAATTAGCGAAACAGTCCTTGCATATAGGTCCACTTTTGTTGCCAGTATTTTTATCTTCTCTTCTTGTTTTCTAAAAAGATGACAGACAGATTTCGGTGTTCTTATCCCTACATGGTTAAGTATTACAGAATCACCATACTGCGAATACTAATACGTGAAAAGAATACGTTGGGCACATATTGCGTTCTGAGAGGAATATGTGATTTGTCATAGTTAATGTTTTATGGAATAAAAAATCAACGAACCAAAAAAGCAGACAGTCGAATTGTCGTACCTCCTCCGTTTGGGTTCGTCGATCAAAAATAAGAGGGTCTCCGCGAGATAGTCAAGAAGCTTTATTTTCGTAACGGATAAGTGCTTGATAGAATCAATCGAGATCTTAACAAATATAGTGAGACAAGTAGTTTCACTACAACATTTTATCATTCAAAAATACTAAAAGCGAGGTGGATAATCACGATTTCTATGGAACCACTGAAAGGAATAGCATTGGAAATTTAGAACGTGCTTTTTCATAGATGGAATGGTTCTTTTTAAATCAGGGTATAAGACATATGATGGTAGTGACAAAAAAACCAAAAACATTTGATCCATATCAATATTATATCAATAAATACATAAATCCAGTCACCATATCACTATGAAACATCCTTGGTGCTGCTTGTAAATCAAATGAATTTAATAACCTAACAACATTAACTCATTAATAATTATGGAAAATCTCAAGTTGAACGTACCACGTCATATTCGACCTTCATAATATAATTATAAATGAATATCAAAATAATACCACACTACGAGTAAAGGTATTTATATTATTTTGCGGTGAAAGGAATACAAAATTACAACTTCCTGAGGAAATAAAAAAATACACGTTCAGTTTGATATTTCAGTTGCGCGCATGTTGAAAGTGAAAGTGGAATTACATAAATGAGAAAAAATAATCGTGCTCGCCGCTTCTCTTCTTTTATTTCAGAATGTTGTAGTAGTTTCTCTCACCTATCATATACGAGGGATTTAACATTGTTTTTATTTTGAGTACTACCAAAGTATACTTCCTTGCAAAAGGAAGTAAATTATTCATTATTTATCTGACATAGGTGAAGATTTTCTCGATGATTTACTCTATATAAATATAGCCTCTCACTACAAATGCATCAATGAAATGAATGGATATTCATCAGGGAATAAATGTCTAATTTTCAGTTTGGGTTTACAGGCAAACCTGATCATGCCTTACAGCTGAAGGAATATTTTAATAACTGATTATATGCAAAAAACTATCCGAACTTTTGTATAGTAAATAAAAAAACTATTAAAATCACCTCATCATATATCACACTATGAAAGATTGACCTTTAAGACAAGTTATTGAAAGTACAAAGCATTTTGTGACGACCTCGTATATTTAGCTCATCTGAAATTATACCCAAAACGGATGATTTCGTGAATATTTCCATTATTTAGAAACACATCTGTTGATTATTGATGATGCGTGTAATATTGTGCAATAGTCCTAGTTTTGATACAAATTATGTTTGTTGCTATTGAATCTAATGAATAGAAGCCGATTAATTTTTATACATTGGAACACGAAAAAAAAGTGTTTCATTATATTTATTCATATTATGTTTCCCAATCCAAATCTGATAATTTTGAAAGCATTTTAATTGCTCGATCTGATAATTTAATAATAAAAATCTTACACGACTTTCCTATATATCTAAAAAAAAATGCAAAATAATATTAATTCTATTGGTGCTGGTAATTTTGAAGTTGTGCTGTTGTAGTTTGTTGTTATCGGCACTTCAAAAATACCAGCACCAATATAATTAATATTATTTCTTATTTTTCAGTGCACCACAAGTAAAGTCGGTCCCGTTTTATGTAAAATAGTTATTTATTATACGGGAAAGGGAAATAAATATTTTTTACAAAAAAATGTATCGACGTTATTAGTTGGTGCACTGAAAAATACAAAATAATATTAATTCTATTGGTGTTGTTACTTTTGAAGTTGTGCAGTTGCCGTTAGATTGAAAACTTTTGGCACCAACTTTACAAGTACTAGCACCAATAGAATTAATATAATTTTGTATTTTTCAGTGTATCAACTAATAAGTTTGGTCCAATTTTTTTTAAATATTTATTTCTTACTTTTGCGTGTAATATTAGTCACGAAAATCGATAAACGTTTACTAATACCATTATCCATGTATATTCTTTGATTGTACTTGTAATTATTCAGAAATCTAAAAACATATTCGCAGAAATACGCATATTTTAGACTTTACCACCGCTGTAACTAGAAAAGCGTAACTCTATGGGAAAAATTGCCCCTTTGACATAGCGGAAATACACATATCACATATTTCAGACTTTACCATTGCTGTAACTCGATAACCGTAACTCCTTTGAAAACCGTTCAATTTAAACGGTCTCGTATATGGTCTCATCTTTAATTCTGCTATATCAGATTTTCCATTTTCGAGAAAAATTCTGGTTTTGGAGGGATGGAGATTTCGGGTTTGAGTTTTCTCTATATATAAGATCTTTTCTCTACACTACTCTATCAAATTAAACAAAAATCGACTAAATCGAGGTACGTTTACTTTGCAAAACGCGCGAACATCCACACATAAAGAAAAAATATAAAAAGCAAACATACAACCGATTTGTATACCTCCTTCTTCTTTTGAAGTCGGTCTAAAGATGAGGTAAACAATTTGATATATTCTGCGAGTTTTGGTTAATAAAAGTTTTCCGTGTCATTTTTAGTTCGTAGGCTGACTTTTAAGTAAGGGTTCAATAGACAAATTCCAGAAATCCAACATGTATGTATTTTAATCTTTCAAAAGGATGTTTTTTCCATGAAAATCGATAATGTGATAAGACACAATAAAAAAAATATATCATTTCCCTAAAGTTTCGTGATGTTTGTAAATTCATTTTGAATTAATTTTATTTATTTCAAGGTAAACCAAATTCAGAAAAACTAAATTGTTTGAATGATAGGTCTGGGTAATTAGTGACTGAAACAAAATAAATTTGATGTGATTATGAAACACTGAGATACAATAATAGTTTGATGTAAACCGAAACAACTTTCAGGTATATATTAGATGTTATAAATAAGCATATTGTAGGTATGTATGCAAATTGTAGCTCATTCAGTTTTTAATGACAGATAACAATGGTAAAAAGAAAAAGAAAAATTTGATTTGATTCCCCATTTCTCAGAATTTTCACAAATAAAAATGTTGTCCTACTCAACAAAAGGAAGCTATTTAAGGTGTATCCTAAGAGCGGTTTTCGTTGAACAAAATCTTAGGCCTGGACCTAGTATCATTTCTCCCGGTAATCGGCGATTCCTCAGATGGTGATATATCAGTGCTCTGCTGACTCTTCCTGTGACTATTTGGCTGTTATACCTATTATTATTACAATTTCCGAACTCGAGAGTAGAGTTAATGTCCAATAAATATTGGTGTTGTATTACATAACCTCTTAAAAAATTATTTGTCATTTCCATTGCTCTTTACACATCACTGCACGTGCATGGAACGACAAAAACAATGAATGGACCGACATATCAGCTAATAATATTTTGTGGAGAGAAAGAACCATCAGGATTGGGTTGAACGAACTGTAACTGTATAGGTAATATTTTTTATATACGCTCACATGCGGCTAGTACGCGTACTTTCTCTTCAAATTCATTTATTTATGAATTTATCTGACCATTTCTCTTTTCATAATTGGTCAAAGCATTTGTTGATAAAAAAGATCATAGATATATACACATATGAAGAAAAGAAGTTTCGAATTTCATTTACAAACTACCGTATTACGTCAAGTTATTACACAATTTTGTATTATGAGCGGATATCTAGATGCAATAATTGAGTGTTTTCATAATTGTTGTTTTATGATTGTAAACAGGAGAACGATTACTGCTCGTTATTGAAACATGGTAATATTATCTTCGGATATAGAGCTAGCTATAAGATTAAAATATGGAAATTGATTTAGATAAATGACCTAATCATATGTTAGTTGCATAAACACTTTGAGATTGATTGTGACTATTTAGTGGGCTGACAAGATATATGTAATTGTTAATAAGAATTTTGAGAATATTTTTTATTGATATTTAAAGATACTTGTATAATTTAGGCTTTCGTAGTCGCTTAAAAGTCTAATCAGATTCAAATTTCGTAGGAACGGAGGAGGTATACAATTCGACTATGCTTTTTTTGGTTTGTGCGAGAGTTTTATATAGTAAACGAGCTCCGATTTTGATGATTTTTGATTCATTTCAAAGAGGAGGCTTGAGAAATGGTCCCTTATTCATAAAAATGGAAATCCGAAATCTCCTTCCTTCCGAAAACCGCCCCCGAAGTGCAATATTTATAATGAATATTTTTCTCTTAGAGTTACGGTTTTCGAGATAAAAGAGTGGTAAATTGTATAATATGCCTATTTCCGCGACGATGTTCTTAGATTTTTGAGTAATAGCAAATAGAGCGCACTCGAATTGCGTTACGGGCCCAGGTCAAAATAAACAGGTAGAAAGGATCGCTTAATCTCTGCCGTAACTGCGTTACCAACGTGCGGGGTCGAATAAGAAGATTATGAGGAGGTACCTAGGGGTGGTCATTAAATTTCTGTTTGCAAACTACATTCTTGAAGCGAAAATCAAGAATCACCTACGCTGACCTACTCATACTGCTTAAAGATAAATACACAGAAATGGGTTTCGAATTGAATCCTTCGAGAATAGTCATTGACTATGAAATAAGCATACACCAGAGAGTCAAAGAAGTGTTTCCAGACGCAACCATTATAGGCTGTAGGTTTCATTTATCCCAGGCATGGTGGAGGAAGATACAACAACTTGGATTCACAAACGATTATCGAAACAGTAATTCCAAAGTTGGTATGTGGCTACACCCCACATTCGGCCTGATGTTTTTACCCCCGCACGAAGTTGGAGATTAATTTGTGTCAATTTTACCACCTGATGGCAGGATGGAAGAATTCGTAAATTATTTGATTGATAACTATATCAGTGAAGAATCCTTATTCCCTGCAAAAATTTGGGCAACTTTGACAGAGTGCACAGCATGAACAACAAATACGTACGAATCATTCCACGCCATTTTTCTAGGATATTGTGAAAAAGCTCATCCCAATATGTATAACTTTGTCAAAGCTCTTACTGGTATGCAAACTCTTTTAATTTTATGACCTGCTGCTGTCAGAAGTAGTGATGCGCAAAGCAAGACCAAGACCAAGACCGATATGGTCTTGGTATTGGTCTTGGTCTTGCATCCTTGGTATTGGTCTTGGTCTTGCATATACGGTCTTGGTCTTGCTGCAAGACTTGCAAGACCTTGCAAGACTCTTGCAAAAATTTTGATTCTTTTATATGTGTGAAAAGTTGTTGCGATTCTAAACCGTAATTGCGTAATCCAAATGAAGAAGGACCCTGCATATGTATGGGAAGTATATAATTCATAATCTTATAAGATTGCCTCTAATTATATTATCATTCGAAATGGATAAATATCGACCTTATAAAAAAATTGTCATTGTCCAGAACAAACACGCCTGGAAATGTAGAAAAAGTTATGAGAATAAAACTAGGTACCTAGAATTTATTTGGGGCAAGTTATAGAGTTATATATGAGATGCGTAAAAGTTTATAAATTAATAATCACCATTCACATATGAGAATCGTATCTTACTAGCGCGACTTAGTCTGCTTGTGTTTTCTTGGTATCATCCGTCCCATCTGAGCACTCATTTTACTACATACTTCTACTTCATACTTTTATTTCATAACTCATTCTCTTGCTCATTCTACAATGGTTTTGTACCATTTTCTTTAATAAAATAGAAAGAATATCTGAAAGCGATCAAAAGTATTTCTAATAAAACTAACTTTTGTAGAAAGCTTTTTCCATAAAATGAATATTAAAAACAGTTATAGATTCAATACGCGCATTTATAAAACTAGGTATCTATTTAAAAAGTCAGTCGTGTGAATATCTCAGTTGAGTTAGTTAATGAGCATGATCGAAAGAAAAGTTTCAAAATAAGGGCAATATAAAATTTCAAATATCTCCAAAAGTGGCCACTGGATAAATGTCATAAAAAAGATCAGATTTATAGATGATTTTTAACGTTTGCTTAAAACATTCTGAGCGATAGAAAAAATAATAAAAATAAAAAACCGTGTAGTTACCTTCCCCTGGCTACGAACTGTCGGGATTCTTTGAAAACAGCTAGGTAAGGGAAATCCTAGAAGGGTTGAAATTACGGTATAGGCAAAGGGTATTTAAGAATTTTTTGAAATAAGGAAATCCTAGAAGGGTAAAATGAACTCGCTTTTCACCCAGCAACTTTTAATTCAATATTTTTAGAATGTGTAAAATAAAGACCGATCATAAGGGAGTTCAAAGATTAAATTACTTAGGTTATTTATTAGCGTTTCTTATCTAATCATTGAGTAAAATAATATGTTTTCTACCAATTTGGTGTTTGGTTACGGAATTGCAAGAGTCTTGAAAGTCTCGCAAGTCTTGCAGCAAGACCAAGACCAAGACCAGGTTAGTCTTGGGTCTTGGTCTTGCATAGACGGTCCTGGTCTCGGTCTTGGTCTTGCAAAATTGCAAGACCAAGACCAAGACTGCATGACCAACACCAGTCTCGCAGCATCACTAGTCAGAAGTCACGACGCAATTCAGGAGAAGATTTATGGGGCTCAGGTAGTCTTTGAAAATGTCAACGCAGTTCAGATTTCGAATGCAGGTTAGAACCCTTCCGTAACGCAATTCGGGAGCACCGTAGCAAATACAAGCAAAGCATACATGGATAATGGTGAACGTTCAACGATTTTCATGACACTCAAAAGTGTGAAATAAATATTTTTTTTACAAAAAATTGGACCGACGTTATTAGTTGGTGCACTGAAAAATACAAAATAATATTAATTCTATTGGTGCTGGTACTTGTGAAGCTGGTGCCAAAGGGTATCAATCTAACTGCAACTGCACAACTTCAAAAGTAACAGCAACAATAGAATTAATATTATTTTGTACTTTTCAGTGCACCAACTAACAACGTCGGTCCAATTTTTTGTAAAAATTATTTATTGATGCATTTGAAAGGGGAGACTTGAGAAATGGTCCCATATTCATAAAACTCAAATCCGAAATCTTCTTTTCTGCGAAAACCACCACCGAAAAGGGTGGAGGCAAATTTTTTCGAAAATCGAAACATTTTCTCAAAAGAGTTACGGTTTTCGAGTTACATTCATGTTAAAATCTCACATATGTGTATTTTCGCTATATGCAGGGGGCGATTTATTTCGAAAACTGAAAATCTCTGGGTACCATATGAGAGACAATATTATTAGTTGCAATATTTTGGCCTCAGAGTTACAGTTTCCGAGTTACAGCTATGGTAAAATGGTTAAATCTAAAATACTTATGCGTACTTCCACAGCGAAGTTCTGAGATCTCTACATAATAATAAGTACAAGCAAAGAATATACGTGGGTAATTGGATAAGTACTATCTTCTTTGGTATTAGTGAACGATTTTCGTGACTAAAGTTACACTCAAAAATGTGAAATTGACAAAAGTTGTGTAAGATAACAGATCCAAGAATATGTTTGATGTTTTTGTAATTCCTGCTGGTCAGTATCATAACTTTTCATGTGAATTACCTTATATAGGTACTAATTGTTATATATATCACACATATATCACCCTGTATACGCATACATACATAAAAACCAGTCCATAATATATGAGTAGATTATAATTGCCCATTTTCCATACCTACCTACTATCGAAGAAAAAACGCAACCATCTGAAGATATCCATCGTGATTTATTTGGAAATAAACAAGAGAAGTTACGACTTAGCAAGCAAGCTATTATGTAAGCAACAGGTCTCCAATTTTGAGAAGATAACTGTAAATTATTTCAGGATCAACCGGTATACGCTATAATCCCACGTGTAAATCTCTTAAAATAATATACAAGATAGAAAGTCATTAGTATACCAGATAAAGCTTGTTACTTTCGATTTCTATCTTTATAAAACTTGTAATAATTGAACTTTTATTAACAAGTAAAGTTTTGAATGTATTTAAAAGATTGTTTAAGATTTGAATCTTTAATCTTTACCTGATCAAATTCCTCAATAAAAACAACTATGAACTGGACAACTAAATCAAAAACTATACACAAAATAATGCGTCTATCTAATTTGATGGTTCTAGCTAAACTTCTTAATCACCACGCTCCTTAGACATGGTTTCAGAAGTCTCAAATAACAATTATTAACTTGAAGTTATCAGGAGTTGTTTTAATTTTATTAGCCTATTCATTTTTAATCCAGTTCTTTCAAAACATGATGTTTTCAGTTATATGCAGTTAAGGAAATAGTTTTAGGTAAATTTCTTATAGAAATATACCTATTGCGATCGTTCACACTTTTGAATTTCGAAAAAATTTCAACGGCATGTTGCATATATATATGGGTTATTACGAAATTTGTTAACACGATAGAGGTCGCAGTTTTGAAGGTATCAAGTTCAAATTTGCTACAAAAATCAATCTCTCAAATATCTCGGTCGAGTTCGTTATTGGGCAATATCGGGTAAGTAGTTTCAGAATGGCGACCATTCAAACATTTAAAAAAATTATCAAAAAAGAGCAGTAGTGTAAATATTATTAAAAATAATTTTAGGTTATAGATATAATCAGTACCTACAACTTTTGTTCAAAGCAATTTTTCATAAAATACACAGGTAAAAAATTAAAAATTAATAAAGAAAAATAACAAATATTTATAAAACATGAACACTCAATATAAATTTGATGTAATTGTACATTTTCTGGAGATCTTAATATAGACCCTGATTAAAAAAATATATAGTTTATTTATTGAAAAGAAATAGACGAAAAAAAATCTGCCTTGAAGTGGACTCGAACCCTGTCTGCTTTATATATTCAACAGCCAAAACAAAAACCTCTAACCGCAAGGCTATGACAATTTTATTTAATAACATGTAGGTATACCAATGAAAAGGTTGTTAAAATTTCAATTCAATGAATTTTGAAAAATTTACCTTTCCGCTGACTACAGGCCATCGGGATTTTTTTTTCTATAACACCAAAAAAAGACTTAGAGTAATAAATATTCAATGATATTGTAATAAAATGGTTAAAAGGGATAAGAAATTCATTCATTGTTTTAAATTGTTCTTGTTAGACTTCACATATTTCAATATGAATATATTTTGCGACAAATTTGGTACGTGGAATCCCACGTTATACCTAGGTAATAATGATAATAATAATAAAACCGAAATCAAAACAACATGCAAGAGAGAAAGTCCTTTGTACCAGTACGGCTATTACTTTCGATTTTTCCGTCCGAGAAAAAGAAATCGTACAATTAGTAAAGGAGCTGAATCATGAATAACAAAATTACTTATTACTGATTGGTTACAAATACATTGGATAGTTAAATTCTTATCTTAATTATTGTTTCGGAAACAGAACCTGAAAAAAACGCGAGATATATAATAAATATACAGTGTGCGAAGGAAATCATTATCGCAACTTGAACGGTAATGATAGGTAGGTTGGTAGGTAATGATAAAAAAAAACTTAAATTTTTTAATGGATAACAGTATAAATAACGTCTATAATATTAAGTTAGAAAAAAACTGCATCAAACTTTTACAGGATGGATAAAAAAATTGGCTTAAATTTTCCATATCTCTGACTTAACCAGATCAGCACGATGAACGTCATCTTTTTGAGCAAGGAAAAGAGGAGGTATAGAATTCGGTTGTATGTTTGCTTTATTTTTATGTCTGTTCTGGCGTTTTATATAATAAACGTACTCAGCTTTAGACGATTTTTGTTTCATTTGAAGGACAGTTGAGAAATGGTCCCTTATTCAGAAAAACTCAAATCTGAAATCTCCTTCCCTCCAAAAACTGCTTAGAAGAGGGTAGAGGGGGCAAGATGAGACCATGTTTGGAAGAGATTAAATTGAAAAGTTTTTGAGTTTCAGCAATAGAAAGTCTGAAATATGTATATCTGCGCCACGTTGTTTTGAGATCTCTGAATCATAAATAAAAAGGACAGGCTAAGCCTAACAAAGGTAATAGGATAAGTACTATCTTCTTTGGTATTAGTGTAAAAAAAAGTTTGAAATATTTTTTTCCTACAAAAAATTGGACCGACTTTATTAGTTAGTACACTGAAAAATACAAAACAATATTAATTCGATTGGTGCTGGTAATATTGCAGTTGTGCTGTTGTAGTTTGTTGTTGTAGGCACCAACTCGAAAAGTACCAGCAACAGTAGAATTAATATTCTTTTGTATTCTCCAGTGCACCAACTAATAAACTCTGTCCTATTTTTCAAAAATATTGATATCTAAAACAATTGAAATACAAAATTGTTTTCCCTCAAAAAACTGCTCCCAAATGGGCTGGCAGTCACAACAATTTTGATGACACTCATGAATTCGAAATATTTTTGTCACAAAAACTAGGACTGATTTGGTTAATTGGTGCACTGAAATATACCAAATAATATTAATTCTACTGGTGCTGGTAGTTTTGAAATTCTATCTACTTATACCTGCACTACTTAAGCATTACCAACATTAATATTATTTTGTATTTTTCAGTGCATTAACTAATAAGGTCGTTCCTAGTTTTTGTAAAAATAATTACCCAGTGAGCTCTCGTGAATCATTCAAAGAAATACTTTTAATATTTTTGAAAATAATATTATTTTAATATCAGCTCCCTAACTAATGGCGCTTGGCTTAATATCAGTTTATTTCTTTCATTTCTCCCACACATATCTCTCTGGACAAAGAAATATCTCGTCACGAGACAAAAAGCCAGTTTTTATCCACTTTCCATCTCGTGGTTTTCGACTCTTCAATTAGAGAGATTAATTGAATTTGTTTAATGAAAAATTGTGCTTGATAGGCACACAAACAAAAATTACATCCAATATTAATTTGGATGTTTATAAGTAAAATTTATGGTAAATTTCTGTATATAATTTCCAAAATCATTTTTTACGAAAATTTTATATCTGGGATCAGAAACCTTTTTATACCTATTGATGTATTGAGCAATCGCTGATATTATAAATAAAATAACAACGATGATAAAATGATTTATTGAATTCTATACAGAAAAAAAGTGTCAACAGTATGGCGTCTTATCATTATTTTTCACAGATAAAAGTTGAAATTAAAAATGATGTTTGTTTAATACAAATGGTTTATTTATATACTCAAGACTGCTCTTATCATCCGGGTTGTTGTATAGTTTAAACATATTTGAAAAATATTTGATGAGTGACTTTTAGCCGCTAAGGCCAATAGTGTCTTCGTAGCTGATAAGGCAACGATAGGTTAGTTGTATTAATATTATTATAGACTTTCCGTCTATCAAGATTCCATTTCTAGGAAAATACAATGATTTCCCTGTTAAAATGTTGTATTTTCAAAGTATTATGTTCATATTTGTCGATCAGATTAGAAGAAACATGCTGAAAGATAAAGTTATGAATTCCTTGATAGTTGTGTCTCCTATAATTGTGGACAAGGAGATAATATCCTATAACCACAGCCTTCTAAGGAAGGGTATGTCCTAACCCTAACTGGGGGAGTGGGGGTCTAGTTGTAACAACTTCTCGTTTCTTGGCTATGAAAGCTTACTTGTTGGGTATTTAGGAAATGCAGCAGGAATACAGTTCGAATGAGCTACTATTTAACTATCGATTTCAAATAAAATTTTGATCAAACCTGTGACGAATTCTTGGCTTAGAAAAAAAACGACGAGTGTTTCAACTTATCCCATTATTGGGGCTAGTTGTAACAGACTTGGGTTCTATTTTTCAAACATTTATTTAGCATATTTAGCATTAGAAACATCATACACGCTAAAACAGACTTAGACTGTTATGTTTTATTCTCAATCTAATAGAAAAATATTCAAAATAATTAAAAAATGCTATTTTTAACTATAAAGGAACTTTAGGCTTACATCCATTTATAATCTTAACTAGCTAATTAATCAGACATTCCATTCATTTAGCGTATTTAGCATTAAAAACTTAAGGCACATTATAATAGACATACATAGAAATCAATCTTCATCGGAATTACAATTGAGACACTTACATGAGATCTTAAATGTACCCAAATATTGCACATTATACATTGTATCCACTCTCCTCTTTGGAATTTTCATAAGCTTCCCCACAAGCTAAGCAAAACCATTCTTCGGGTTCAGATTCTGAGTCAGATCTTAAAACTTTCTTTTTTTACTTTTTCTATCTCTTGTCACTTAACTATCTTTATCTTATCTTCTGTCCCGTTCTTTTGCCCTTTCCCTTGCCTTTCTTAGTCACTTGTGTTTTCTTCTTCATATTCCTTTTGTAACTGGTTCTTCTCTGGCGTGTCTGTGAGGACATTTTCTTTTACGTTGAGGGCGGTTAGTCAATTTTCGTGGTGGAGCTTCAAGTAAGAAATCATTTTGCTTTACAAGACAAGAAGACTCAGGAGTCTGCTTAAAGTCAGGTTGACCTCCAGGTTTTTGTAAATGAAGTATACTCAATTCTTGTTAAACGTGAAGTTAATAGGTTTTAAATTTTTCATAGAATTTATGATTTCACTTATGTCTAAAGAACAATTATCGTATGAATCTATATTAGAAAGATTCGTTGTCAAGCTAGAGGCATTATCAGTAATGTTTATATCCGTCTCAGATGGGGCAAAACCTGAATCTTTGAAAATAACTCCATTTAGAGACCACATACTAGTGGCTTTAAATCCATTCATTATATTTGAAAGAGTCATTGCAAATGGCAAACAATTCTTAACAATTCCCTGGGATTCATCCACGCTGTCTGAGGCCGGTTTAAGTAATTCTTGTCGAATAATAGGAGGACAGGTTTTTACTACGATGGTTTGACAAACTTGATGAAATGATCCTGAAATAAAATAAATTGTTTGTCCGTCGTCCACCCTGAAGAATTTCTAGCTCCAATACAATCTGGTGGTCCACGTCTTACAAAAATATCAATGTACCTGAGCCTTGGAAACACAAACATGGGTGGGATGGAATGTCCTAAGGCATTAATGGTATAGTGCGACCAGAAATCTGAGAAGGTTGTTAATCACCAAACATTTGAGTTATCAGCAGGCAGTATACGCAGAGCTGTAACTGCCCTAGCCATTTCATTTTGTTTCATAGGTAGGTATAATGGATTAAGATAATTTCTTAAAAAAATCCCTTGAATATAATTGAGAATTGTTTATGTATATAAAATGTGTGTATATAAATATAATAAAATTGTAAATTGCCGATATCTGTACATTTTAAATATAAAAAACCAATATGGGGTCTTTATTAAGTAACATAATTCAAAACGAAAGTTTTTAGACTTTTTGTGTCTGTCTGTATGTTTGCACGCGCATCACGCAAAAACTACTACATGGGATTGAATGCATTTTTCCACGTGCACGAAGTCGCGGGTAAAATCTAGTTATGATATATAACACAAAAACATTTATAAACATCACCATAATGAATTCGATTATGCCAAATGCCAAACTATTTCATGAGATATCTTAATCCGGACCAGGGAATGTTTCAATGGTTATTGTTTATCTATGTTATATGGGACTTTATGATGACCTAGCAGTTCCCAGATACCAAGTACATCGCCTGACAATAACCTTCATTAATTCCAAGAACTTTCCGCAGAACTTGCAGTATCCATGGATATCAACTTGCAGCATAGCATGTGTTCTCAGATAACACACCGTGCAAGAATCGCCATGGGAACATGAACTCATACGTGACAAAAACTGCTAATTGTGCATTAATTTAAGTATAAGTACACGAGCATTGTTGCTCCGATATAGTTAGTAAGAATCTTAGTTGTTAGACAAATCTATGTTAGTTTACATTTTGAATTTTATAATTTTGAATAAATCTTTTTTAAAAAGTAAAACTTGTGAAAAGTTATATAAAATTGGTGTCAGAAGTGGGATCCTTCTACACAACAGAACACGGCAGTCCTAACTAGGTGATCCAGAAGACATCAGAACAAGGCAGTCCCAACTGTGTGTGGTGGTTCCTAAACCTTTAAGAGGAAAACAAACCCAGCAGCCAGCAACCAGCCCTTTTATAGAAGACCTCTTCAACGCCGGAAACAAGTAAACACTCATCCGACGTACAGACAGAGCCAGCTATAAATGTGGATTATACTCTAAGTACATTAAGAATCATCTCGTTTTTTTTTTCTCTCATTTCAATTAATTTAATTGCTATAAGGATAAGATACACAGTTCTCTTGCCCATTATTCCCGTAATTTCAAACCCTTCGTGAAATATTTTATGATATTAAGATCAAAAAAACAAAAAATGCCAGGAAACGCTAGTAACAATAGCGACACTGGAGCCCTTCCAGAAGGTTCAAATAACACTATCGTAATTGAACCATACAAATTAAACGAAATATTTTCGGTCGTCCCAGAGTTTGACGGCAATCAGATTTTTCTAAATACATTCATTCTATCATGCACTACAGCTTTCAATATGTGCGTAGGAAATCAGAAAACTCTCTTAAGTTTACATATAAAAAATAAGTTACGCGGTCGAGCGGCTGAACTGATTAATTCACGTAACCCGGCTACATGGCCAGAAATAAGAACTTTATTAGAGAATCATTTCGGAGACTCGAGAGACTTGTCTTCGTTGATTCAAGACCTTCAACGATTAAAACAGCTAGCGAACGAATCTCCATTGACATTCATCACACGGCTACAGACTCACGAAGCGAAAATGTACGCTTCAATCAATAAGCAGAGCTTTACTCAAGAGGAAAAGAACGCACAGACGCGACTTGTCGAGACAATGACTCTTAACACCCTTTTGACGGGACTTGAGCCTAAACTAGGACAAATAGTTAGAGCAAGTGACCCGACAAACATACTAACAGCTACAAACAGGGTTAGAAGAGAATTACAACTGAACTACTTCGAAACTCAAAAGTTCCATACTCACAATACGAATAAAACCACGACAGCACCTCCGCGTAGATCTAATCCCGGTCCACCTCCAAAGCAATGTTTCAATTGCAAACGCCTTGGACACACCAGTAATGAGTGCCGACAGAGGACATTTACGCAAAATAATTTCGGAGCAAATTCCCAAAACCAAATAAGACCGCCATTCCAACAACAGCAACAACAGCAACACTTTCAACAACAACAACGATTCCAGCCGAACTTTAGGCCCAATCAGAATGTTGGCAGTGATCACCGACCTTCAGTCATCCGTCCCAATCCTAACATAGGAAACCCGAGACCGAGCGTAGTTCAACCAAACCCAAACTACCATAATAGAACGTACCATCTCAATTACGGTCAGGATCATAATCAAACTGAACAATACGAAAATCAACCTCCTGTTGCTTACCCATGTTATGAGGAAACGCAGCAATATTCCGAATTCCCAGATAATAACTATTATAGCGAAGCTACACACCCTTCAAATCAGGATTTTTGCCAAGACCCGCCTATACCGGTGGATCCTCCGAACTCAGACTCGGACTTAGCCGAAATCCAAGCTCAAATTCAATCAATCAATCTGGAAGACTACAATCCGAACGCGAATTTCCCCGAACAAAACTTTCTATAAGCCCTCTCCTTGCAGTTAAATCGAAAAACCTTTACTACATTACTGACGCGACGAGGACTTTCAAATTTCCAGGAAATATCCCAAAATCTTATTAGAAACAATTTACCACTACCAGTCAAACTATCAAAAATTTCCCAATACCTAGAAATCATTGAACTCCAGGCATATCAACAAGATGATAATATCGTATTTGTACTAAGAATACCTTTAGTGGAACAACAACTTTATACCCTTTATCACCTGTTCCCTATCCCCATATTGGATAAGAGAACTGGTCTTCATCATATCCTGTCAATTAATCAAAAATATATCGCGAGGAATGATGATTCTTTGATGTATATTCCTGTAAAGGAACCCAAAAATTGTAAAGATCTAGGTCCACATAAGAAACTGTGCTCTAATCTGTATGCCTACCCAATCGACGACAATGCAGCATGTGAAGCCCAACTTCTCAAGAACCGTCATGAAGTACCGAAAACATGTGAAAGTGCGGTAGTATATAGTCAAGGATATAACGTGTACAAGCTAAAAGACAATGTATGGCTAGTTGTAATATCAGAACCCTTACAAATGACTGTGAACTGCCCTCAAGCAAACACAAAAACTGTTACCCTGTCCCAAAACTCTGTTGTTAAACTTGAATCGGAGTGCCAAGCATTTATTGGCATCACCAAGGTACAAGCCAATAATCAAAGAATCACAGAGGTCGCCGACAATTCTCATCCAGTGGTTATCCCATTTGATTGCTGTAAGCACATAGCTGACAAGAACCAACTCCCAAAACTAGAGCCCCTCAAGTTAAATGATGTAAACGTAGAAGATTTGAATATCGCTAACCACAAACTACAACAGTACTCAAAGGACTTGGAAACTCTTATCAATCAACCCTTTGTAACCAGACATATATCCTGGATGACCTACTTCACAATAGCCGCCATATGCACACTCGCAGGTGGCTACCTAACGGTAAAAGTAATAAGAAGATGCAATCGAGAGACAAAGGGCCAACCCTCAATTCCACTGACGAGAATTAGAAGCTTTCTCCCAAGGAGAAGAAGACCAAATATCGAAAAAACTGAAGAAGAAATGGATGAAATTAATATTTAATAAAAGTTGTTGCATGGCATCAACTTTTAATTATTAGGGGGAGCTGTTATATGGGACTTTATGATGACCTAGCAGTTCCCAGATACCAAGTACATCGCCTGACAATAACCTTCATTAATTCCAAGAACTTTCCGCAGAACTTGCAGTATCCATGGATATCAACTTGCAGCATAGCATGTGTTCTCAGATAACACACCGTGCAAGAATCGCCATGGGAACATGAACTCATACGTGACAAAAACTGCTAATTGTGCATTAATTTAAGTATAAGTACACGAGCATTGTTGCTCCGATATAGTTAGTAAGAATCTTAGTTGTTAGACAAATCTATGTTAGTTTACATTTTGAATTTTATAATTTTGAATAAATCTTTTTTAAAAAGTAAAACTTGTGAAAAGTTATATAAAATCTATATTTCGAACAATAGGTATTGATGAGGATCGTCGGCTAATATGGATTTACGAGCTACTTTGATTTCTGGTTCTCCTATACCAAAGATAATGGAGCTCATAATTATCATATGAGTTCCATTATCTTTGACTATACATTCAACAGCTACGAGGGTACCCCTTTTACCAGAAGTGCTACCCCTACTTGTTTTTGTCCTCGTGGAGCCACAATTTTCTTAGATTTATGGACTCTAGTCACTCTAGTTTTGTCGATATTATATATTCGTAATGGTGTGAAATGATTCATATCCATAACATCTGTAAGCTTCCTAAAAAAAAACCTGAATGTTGGTTTTTATTAAAGGATGTTGCGCAGTCCAAAGATGTAGCTTCAGACGTCCTCGGAGAGTTTCTTGTCATAAAGTTTCATTCCATAATGTAGGTACATTTTTCACTTCAATTATAACAGCACACTGGTATGCCATCTTTCTGACTTCCAAAGGAAACAATCCAACGTAGATGTTGGAACAAGTATTTAGATATTTTAGCTTCTTCTTCCTCTTTAAAAATCAATCTGGGTTTGACTTATTTGTTACTCTTCTTTTTTTTTTCACATATCTATATAGTGACACATGACACAAATTAAAATGTTTCGCATCTTCTCGTACACTGGTTTTATTTACCAAGACTTCAACAGAAGCGAACATGTGTACGTATTGGCTTCTGTTGAAGTTCAGCAGGATACTGATCACGCTCATATGATAGAAGGCAGAAGGAATATTAAATAGGTTAGGTTGAAAATCAAAAGAATATTATTCTTTTGTCTAGGTAACAAATGCTTGTTACTAGTTTGCCTCTGTTACAACAAGTAGCCCCCTGCTCCCCTAAACCTAACTAATATTATAGAATACGAATATGAAATTGTTTGTTTGTTACGCTTAAGTACTCAACCGATTATAATCACATTTTGCCTTAATGTTGTCGGGGGTAAAGAAAAGGACGAGTTAGAAAGGTAAAATGAGGATTTTTGTATGGCAGAATAATATTAAATAGATATTTCGACTGGAAACTTTTTATGAGTACTCCAAAAAATATATAAACATACATGTATTTCGTGAATTTCCGATAATAATCTCCTGAGGGAGTGGAATGGGATAAATAAATATATATGTCGATATGGGTGTCGTTAGTGGAGTGTTTGTGACTGATTGCGAGAATGGCATATATTTTCAAGTAATACACGTTGAACATGATTTATTATTCAGAGATCTCAAAATATTTTACGAAAAATTCAAAATAGTATGAATTCTATTGGTGCAGTTACTTTTAGGTAAATTTCTTATAGAAATATACCTATTACGATCGTTCACACTTTTGAATTTCGAAAAAATTTCAACGGCATGTTGTTATATGTCTATAAGTTAGTCCAAAAAAACATTTGGTTCAAAAGTTTATATATATATATATATATATATATATATATATATATATATATATATATATATATATATATATATATATATATATATATATATATATATATGGGATATTACGAAATTTGTTAACACGATAGAGATCGCAGTTTTGAAGGTATCAAGTTCAAATTTGATACAAAAATCAATCTCTCAAATATCTCGGTCGAGTTCGTTATTGGGCAATATCGGGTAAGTAGTTTCAAAATGGCGACCATTCAAACATTTAAAAAAATTATCAAAAAAGAGCAGTAGTGTAAATATTATTAAAAATAATTTTAGATTATAGATATAATCAGTACCTACAACTTTTATTGAAAGCAATTTTTCATAAAACACACAGGTAAAAAAATAAAAATTAATAAAGAAAAATAACAAATATTGATAAAACATGAACACTCAATATAAATTTGATGTAATTGTACATTTTCTGGAGATCTTAATATAGACCCTGATTAAAAAAATATATAGAATATTTATTGAAAAGAAATAGACGAAAAAAAAATGCCTTGAAGTGGACTCGTACCCTGTCTGCTTTATATTCAACAGCCAAAACAAAAACCTCTAACCGCAAGGCTATAACAATTTTATTTAATAACATGTATGTATACCAATGAAAAGGTTGTTAAAATTTCAATTCAATGAATTTTGAAAAATTTACCTTTCCGCTGACTACAGGCCATCGGGATTTTTAAGTTGTGCAGTTGCAGTTAGAACTTTTGGCACCAACTTCACAAGTACCAGCACCAAGAGAATTATTATTATTTTATATATTTCAGTGCACCAACTAATAACGTCGGTCCAATTTTTTTGGAAATATTTATTTCACACTTTTTATTGTAACATTAGTCACGAAAATCGGTGAACGTTCACTAATACCAATGAAGACAGTACCTACTTATCCTATTATCCACGTATATTCTTTACTTGTAGTTGTTATTATTTATTTGAGATCTCAAAACAACGCTGCGGAAATACGCATAAGTATTTTAGACCACCACCGTTGTAACTCGAAAACCGTAACTCTAAGGATTATAAATGTTCCTACAAATAATTAGGTATTTCATGTAATCAAAATAATTTTTGAAAGAAATCTCTCTCTCCACATTGCAAAAATACATATATTTGAGAATTTAAAATGTCTCTACCCTCAAAAACCGTAACTCTTTTAAAAAAATGTTCAATTTAAACGTTTCCTGATATTGTTCTTTAATTTTACCACCTCAGATTTTTGATTATCAGAAAATTTGCCCCTCCACCCCACTCGGGGCGGTTTTCGGAGGGAAGGAGATCTCGGATTTCCGTTTTTATGAATAAAGGACCATTTCTCAAGCCTCTTCTTTCAAATGAATCAAAAAACATCGAAATCAGAGTACGATTACTATCTAAAAGGTGCGCACAAACCCCAAAAAAAGCACACAATCGAATTGTATCCGTTCGGGATTGGTCGGCCAAAAATATCGCAGCGCAGATATACATATTTCAGACTTTATTGCTTCTACTCTAAAACCGTAACTCTTTTGAAAAAACATTCACATACACAAATCACATATTTCAGACTTTACCATTACTAAAACTCGAAAACCTCACCTCTTTTAAAAAAAACGATCAATTTAAACGTTCCCGGATATGGTCTCATCTTTTATTCTGCATTCTCAAATTGATTTTTCATTTCTAAACATTGGCATTGAGCTGCCGATATTTGCAACTATTGTATATTTATATTAAGCAAAAAGTTTTTCGGAAAATGTCTGCTTTTCTTTGAAAAATCAACTTTTTTGAGAAAATCTTATTTGGTGCTTGTAGAGCTAATTATGTGCTAAATAATTGTTGTATTTCTAAATTAATTGCTCTTATAGTTTTGTAAAAAATGGCTGCTTTGCTAGCTTTAGATCTAAAGTTAGCACAGTAAACATTAAAAATCAACTTTTTTGGGAACTCCTTTTTTAGTTCTTGTGGGGCTAATTAAGTGCTAATTAAGAGCTGTATTCCGACATTAACTGCTCTTATAGTTTTTCGGAAAATGTCTGCTTTTCTTTGAAAAATCAACTTTTTTGAAAAAAATCTTATTTGGTGCTTGTAGAGCTAATTAAGTGCTAAATAATAGTTGTATTCCGAAATTATTTGCTCTTATGGTTTTTTGAGAAATGGCTGCTTTGCTAGCTTTAAATGTAAAGCTATCACAGCAACCTTTAAAAGTAAACATTTTTGAGAAAATCTTATTAAATGCTTGCAGAGATAATTAAGTGCTAATTAAATGCGGCATTCCGAAATTAATTTATCTTATAAGTATTAGAAAATCTCAAAGTTTGTCGCTCTTGGAGCAGAACCATCAGTACATAAAATATAATAGTAACTATTATTTGAGGTAATTTGTATAAAAAAATCAATAAAATCTACGTATTTTTAATTTTAATTAATTAAGTGCTGTATCCCAAAATTCAATTTTATCGGTAAGAAAAATACTCACCGACTTGGTTAGTGACGAACTTAGCCACCGGTAAACCTATCTTCCTGTCATAGGATCATATTTGGTTAGCAATCGAAAACAGTCCGGCCCTACAAAAAATAGTTTTTTTTAGCTTTCCAGTATCAAAATGGTACACTTCTTAATTGGGTGAGACAATAAATTTAAAACCATTAAAATCTCAAATATAAACTGGAATTAAAAATGGATTACATAAAATTAAGTAGGTAGGTAGGTAAACTATCCTAAAAAATATACCTAAAGGTCTTTCAAGTTTCCCGTTGTACCTTTAAAGCTATAAATATCTCCACAATAGTAAAACTTTCCTTTTTATTGGTCTTGAAAAACGTTCTCAAAATGTTTATTATTAAAAGCGAAGCAGCCATTTTCCAAAAAACTATAAGAGCAAATAATTTCGGAATAAAATTATTTAGCACTTAATTAGCTCTACAAGCACCAAATAAGATTCTCTCAAAAAAGTTGATTTTTCAAAGAAAAGCAGCCATTTTCCAAAAAACTATAAGAGCCATTAATTTTGAAATACAGCACTTAATTAGCACTTAATTCGCTCTACAAGCACCAAATATGTATTTTGGATTCTGCTCACTTTGCTCTGCTAGCTTTAGGGACGTTGAAAGGGGGATTTTTTGTCAAATATTGAAAACTTTTAATGACCAAACTGAAGAAGAAATAATATCTAGGAACCTGTAAACCTGACATTTCCAGAAGTTTATATATACCTGAAATAAATATTGAACTTCATAGCTAGCACATAATCACCTTTATCTACTTAATAGAATAAATATTATTCTGTATTTTATTTGTGCATTATCTAATAAATTCATCTCATGTAATTCATAAATTTTTAAATTCCTTCTGTTCTTGGATTCTCAAATGTATTGATTTTTGACTTTGCAAATAATGAGAGTAGATTACCTGATTATTATTGACCGTCTTAATCGCGTACTGAATTTTTTCCTTGCCTCCAAAAAGTTAGCCTCCATATAGGTGAAAGGTGATTTTTTGTATAGTACCTATTGGAATCTTGTCATGATTAATTAGGACATTATTTCTAGCAATATTAAAATACAATTTTATTTTATCAAAAACGATTTTGCTGTTATATTTTGAATATAAATGAAATTAAATATAAAACTGAAAAATAATGTAGATATTTGATGTTGCAGATGATAGAATTAATAAATAAGAACTTAATTTCATTTTTTATCAAGTTCAAAAAGAGAAAACACCTACATAATATCAAAAATACATATCTATTTGTGGATAATCGTTATGTATGAACAAGAATTTTGACCGACAAACCCCGATGGGAGGAGGTGCTTTTTTTGTTTTTGCGCGCGTTTTATATATTACCTAATCGTTGATGCTTTTTGATTCATTTGAATGAGGAGGCTTGAGAAATGGTAGCATATTCATGAAAACGCAAATCCGAAATGTCCTTCCCCCCGAATACAGCCCCCGAAGGAGGTGGAGGGGGCAAATTTTCTAGAATATGCAAAATCTGAGGTGTTATAATTATAGATAGGATAATATCCAGAAACGTTCAAATTGAACATTTTTTCAAAAGAGTTGTAGTTTTTGTGACTGACACGTTAAATTCTCAAATAAGTATGTGTAGTTTTGCTATGTGAAATGGGTGATTTCTTTCGAAAATTGAAAATTTGCGGTTACTACCTACATGAAAGACCTAATTATTTGTAACATTTATAATGAAATTTGTTTCCTTAGAGTTACGGTTTTAGAGTTACAGTGGTGGTAAAATTGTAACATCTAAAATACTTTTATGCGCAATAGTATTAGTAAACGTTCAACGATTTTCGTTACTAATGTTACAATCAAAAGTGTGAAATAAATATTTCTTCAAAAAATTGGACCGACGTTATTATTTAGTTCACTGAAAAATACAAAAGAATATTAATTCTATTGATGCTGGTACTTGTGAAGTTGGTGCTCAAAGTTATCAATCTAACTGCAACTGCACACCTTCAAAAGTACGAGCATCAATAGAATTAATACTATTTTATATTTTTCAGTGCACCAATCAATCTATCGGCAACTGCATTACTTCAAAAGTACCAGCATTAAATAGAATTAATATTATCTTGTACTTTTCAGTGGACCAACTGATAACGTCGGTCCAATTTTTTGTACAGAAATATTTTTAATTTTAAACTTTTCTTTTACGCGATATTTTGTTTGATTCCAATGCACATCTCCCATTTGTAGCTCTTATGGACCACACCTCTGCTGCCTATAATTCTCTCGATATTTCTTTTTACGTAACCGACTGAATGTTTATTAGCGAATAAACATTTTCAAAAAATTCCCTATCGCATTAATAAGCATAATAATTTCAACTTTCTGTCTCTTCTACCTATGTATTTGCTTCCTCTGCTGCTGCTATAGCTACCAGCCGCCATAACGAACAAATGCTACTTGTCTTGTTTCGTAATGGTTCGTGTAAATAATGAATGGATAAATACGAGCTGTGTAAACATATACTCGGAAATGGTGAAAAATTAACAGAAACTGGGTTAGAGACGTTGGTTAGATTGTGAGTAATGGACACGGCATATAGCGTTGTTGAAGATTATAATTGAGAGTAATCATTAAAATTGTGCAAGTACGTTCGAGTCTGAGAAAGTACAATACTCAATTGAAAAAAATAGCCAGCGGAAATCAGAAATGTCGATTTTATTACTTATAGAGTATCTAAGAAAGTTCTTTTTTCAGTGACTTTTCAATAGACCTTCTAAGTAAAAAACTTTTATATTCTATCAGAAATACAGTAACTAGAATGCAAAACACGTTATATTGATTATCGATAAAACAATATTATCAGCCTGAAAAGTTTTATCCTTGAAATCAATTATTTTATTCCTCTAATTAATACATATTTATTATACATATATACACGAAAAGATGGATATGACAGCAGATTTCTGATCAAATTTTATTGTATGTCTGAGCAATTGTGTGTTTGGAATCGTATGTCTCACACTATCCCAGACAAAGAAACAGGGAGCCAAAACGTCTTGTAAAATTGTTGTCTTGTTTCATTTCTTCTACGCTCTTCTATTTTAGGGTAATTATTTGACCGACTTCTTATTTCGATTGTTTTTCTGCTCTTTTATATCTGTTCGCGCGTTTCTCGTCTGACTTGGAAATTGGTCCCATATTCGTAAGAACTCAAACCGAAATCTCCTTCCCTCCGAAAACCGTCCCCGAAGAGGGTGGTAGGGGAAAATTTTCTCGAAAATCGAAAATTCGAGATTCCAGAATTAAAGATAGGACAATATCCGGATACGTTTAAATACAACATTTTTTCAAAAAAAGTTACGGTTTTCGAGCTACATTCATTTTAAAATCTCACATATGGGTATTTTTGCTATGTGGAAGGGGCAATTTCTTTCGAAAACTGAAAATCTTTTGATGCCACATGAAAGACAATAATATGTGTAACAACATTTATTAGGAACATTTTCTCCTTAGAGTTACGGTTTTCGAGGTAAACGATTGTATAATGGTTAAATCTAAAATATTTGAGGGTATTTCCGCAGCGATGTTCTGAGATCTCTACATAATAACAAGGAGAAGCAAAGTATATACGTGGGTAATAAGATATTAGTGGTGAACGTTCAACGATTTTTGTGACCAATGTTACACTCAAAAGTCTGAAATAAATACTTTATTACAAAAAACTGGACCGACGTTATTAGTTGATGCACTGAAAATCACGAAATAATATTAATTCTATTGGTGCTGGTACTTGTGAAGTTGGTGCCAAAAGTTATCAATCTAACCGCAACTGCACAACTTCAAAAGTAACAGCACCAATAGAATTAATATAATTTCGTAATTTTCAGTGCATCAACTAATATCGTCGGTCCAGTTTTTTGTAAAAAAGTATTTATTATAGTTATCTTTTTTGAAAATTGTATGTTTTTTCTGACAACATTGAAATTAGACGTTTTTCACAAAATTCAACGGTTCCAAAGTTACAGCACCAGAGTGTGCAAGACTGCTGGCGCTATATTCTGAAATCACTTCAGCAATTTTGATGACTAACGAAACACTCAAAAATTAATAATATTAAGCGGGTGCCAAAAGTAAGTAATATTATTTTGTATTTCTTTTGTTAGTTTGTGCGCGCGCTGTATATAGTGAACGTACTTCGATTGTGATAATTATTGATTCATTTGAAGGAGGAGACTTGAGAAATAGTCCCATATTCATAAAAACTTTAATTCGAAATCTTCGTCCTCCAAAACGGAAATCGAAAATCTGAGACGGCAGAACTAAAGATAAGATAATATCCGGAAACGTTTAAATTGAACATTTTTTAAAAAGAGTTACGGTTTTCGAATTGCATCAATGTTAAAATCTGAAATATGAGTACTTCTGCTATGTTGAGGGGACGATTTATTTCGAAAACTGAAAATCTGAGACGGCCAAATTTTCGAGCTAGAACAGTGGTAAAATCTGAAATATGCGTATTTTCGTCGCAATGTTCCGAGATCTCGGAACAATAACAAGTACAAGGAAATAATATGCATGGTTAATAGGATAAGTATTATCGTCTTTGGTATTAGTGAACGTTCAAAGAATTTCATGACTAATGTTACACTCAAATGTGTGATATAAATATTTTTTACAAAAAAAATGTCCGACTTTATCAGTTGGTGCACTGAAAAATAAAAAATATTAGTTCTGTATATGTAGGTGGATGCAATAGTGATACGTATAAGATATCTACAATATTTTTGATCAACGAACCCCAAACGGAGGAGGTATACAATTCGACTGAGTGCATAAGGGGGCAAATTTTCTCGAAAATTGAAAATCTGGGGTGGTATAATTAAAGATAGTACAATATTCGGAAGCGTTTAAATTGAACATTTTTTCAAAAGAGTAACGGTTTTCGAGATAGGGGCATTTTAAATTCTCAAATATACCTATTTTCGCTATGTGGAGAGGGCGATGTTCTGAGATCTCAATAATAACAACTACAAGCAAAGAATATACGTGGGCAATAGGATAAGTATTGGTATTAGTGAATAATTAACGATTTTCGTGACTAATGTTACACTCAAAAGAGTGAAATAAATATTTTTTACAAAAAATTGGACCGTCGTTATTAGTTGATGCACTGAGAATAACGAAATAATATTAATTCTATTGGTGCTGTACTTGTGAAGTTGGTGCCAAAAGTTATCAATCTAACCGCAACTGCACAACTTCGAAAGTAACAGCACCAACAGAATTAATATTATTTTATACTTTTACACTAACTGATAACGTCGGTCCAATTTTTTTTTTTAAGTATTTGAAGGAAAAGTCTATGAAGACTGTCAAGGGCGATTTAGGGTATTAACAGTGCCTCCAAAAAACTTAGAATACCTATATTGTATCTATGGAAAATATTTTTAAAGAGCATTTTATTCCATTTTGTACCCAAGGTAGCATAGGAAATTAAATAAATTCGTTTTTTTATACAATTTGAACATCCTTGTCCTAATTTCCCAAAAGATTACCTGGTGTCATTGTATGCAAGGGAGAGGATTTATTATATTCTGTAATTTGAAAACAGGGAACTAAAATCCCAAAAACAAAATAAGGTTAACTATTTACTATTTACAAAAATTGAAATCTTGTTTCATGTAGATTTAGTCAAGCACAAGTAATTTTAGATTAGTTTTTTTGCCTTCCTACCTGCTGCTCATAACTTTAGACTTAGAGTCAAATGTACATAAAAATAATACTTGCCTGTATTTTTTCAAATTATTTTCAAATCACGTGTAAACAACAAATTAGACAAATATGTATTGTTTATTGTTTTGTTTCAACTCGTTTGATTTCATATTATTGCTAGCACCTACCTATTGCCAAACAATATGCTGATTTGGTATATTAATAAAATACTTTTATTTAAATTATTTTTTTCTACGTACTGTACCTTAAATACAAAATATGATAAGAGAACTCACCTACAAATTTTTTATCGTTTGATTACAACGACATGAATTCCAAATAGAAATAGTATACAAATAATACAGAATAATATTATACAATGTATACAGAATCTACACTATCATATAAAATAAATTTGATCTCCCCTCGTAAAAGTATCTCCAAATAATATCACCGCTAGTTACAATATTGTACTTGAAATAACACTCGTATCACTCACAAGCTGCTAGTAAAAATGATTTACGACCGTTCCGCAAAAAACTTTTCGTTTTCGAGGAGATCACACAACTGACCGGACTTCTCTTTAGATAGACTTCGGTTCTATCTTCTTAGACTCTTTTAACTAGAGAAACGATGTGCCTCACAAGAATTTTCTTAATAATTTACTTTGAAAAAATCCGAAAATTCTCGGTTCGATCTTGGAAATGAGATCAGTGGGAATGAAACATCTTTATTCATAGTAAACAGGCACCAATTTTGATAATTCAATCTTCATTAGAAAGAGGACTGCTCTAAGTCAATCAGTGCAAGATTTTTTGAATAAGAGCTTGATCATTGGAGATCTTAGTGATTCAAGTAGCTTTTGACCGACTTCCCAAATGGAGGAATATAATTATTGGACTGTCTGTTTTTTTGTAATTATAATAATATTATCTAACAAGATACTTCTTTGTAAGTTATTAATCGCAATCAGTCAAAACTGATCTGATTATTCCATCAGATATTTTCAGCGCATAATTAAAGTCAGATTTTGAAGTTGTCAAAATTCTTCAATATACCTATACCAATGATTAGATTTTTATTCTTTGCCTATAGCTTGATGCTTCATTTCTTTAAAAACTTTATCTTTGTGGAATCATTTTCAAGTATAAATCAATTTCTGCTATTATTGTTATTATCATCGATGTTTTTCTAAGTTCAATGAATCCATGTGTAATGTGTAGATATTTTTCCAGGAACAAATAATCTAAGTGTCTATAGTTTTTTAAACCTTCATAATTATTGTCGACGTTAAGTAAATATTTAATCTCCACTTTTGTCTCAGGAGAGAAGTATTTTTCTATTCACATTTTATCAATCAAAATAATTGTTCAATCTCTTGAGTAGTTTAATAACCTATGATATTGTTTTTACTTTCCTACCGCTAACCCATGTAGCTATGTAAGGAAAGTATTGTTTCAAATTTTCGGTTACCGGTTTTCAACAGGTGCTTTAAGCCCCTCTAGATCAAAATGACATATTTTAACATATTGGTCTGTCTGTCTTTCTTAGCAAAGATTATATCGGGTGGGATATATCGTTTTTTGCTTCCTTTTTTTATTTTGAAGGGTAATCGATATCAATAATACTCACCTGTGACTCAGAGTGACCATCCTGCTCGCACTTGTTTCTAGGCAATAGCCGAAAAACGTGTTTTCCTCAAGACTGTAGTGTAAAGAAGACTCAAAAACTTTTGATGAAACCGATCCGGAGGATAATTTTGCCACAGAGAGACCTTGAAATGGAAGCTTCTATTGAAAACCAATTAAGGACAGAATATTATCTATTTTAAAAACATACAGAAAATACAAGAATTTTTATATGTTTTTTAATTATATTTTCAGAGAGTAAGTGAAAATATCACAATACTCAAAATGAATCAGCAAAATCTCTATGTAACCTCACATGTTTATATATCCATTAACAAAATAATAGAAATCTTCTAAAAATGATTCAGATGACACAAGATATATCTATCTATCTAGAACTCATAAACTATCTATCCTTCATTTAGTAATACGCTTACTAAAACAAAAATGTGCAAGTCAGCTGCACATTTTTGGAGTTCATTCTTCAAGTACAATTTGTCATTGAATACGCCAAGAAGGTAGCATTTTTATACTTCTGAAACGGAGCAGGTATATAATTCGACTGTCTGCTTTTTTTTGGTTCAAGGCAGGACAATATCCGGAATCGTTTAAATTGAACGTTTTTTGAAAAGTTATATTTTTCGAGTTAGAGGCATGTTGAAAACTCAAATATATGTATTTTCGTTATGTGGAGAGAGCAACTTCTTTCGAAAATTGAACATTTGTGGGTACCACATGAAAGACCAAATTATTTGTAGCACATTTATAATGAACAATTTTTCCTTAGAGTAACGGTTTTTGAGTTAGAGCGTTGGTAAAATGGTTATTTGGTATTAGTGAACGTGTTACACTCAAAAGTGTGAAATAAATATTTCTTACAAAACATTCCAGTGACGTTATTAGTTGGTGCATTGGAAAATAGTAAATAATATTAATTCTATTGATGCTGGTACTTATGAAGTTGGTGCCAAAAGATATCAATCTAACTGCAACTGCACAACTTCAAAAGTAACAGCACCAATAGAATTAATATTATTTTGTATTTTTCAGTGCACCAACTAACAACTTCGGTCCATTTATTTTTTTTCAATTTTTATATTCACATTTATTGATGTTGATTCGAGAAAATAATATACATAAATCATGATACATAAAAATATATTATTTATATTTTATAAATAGGGGAAGTTTGATTTCCTTCTCTATTGATAGCATCTTGAACATTAATTTCATAAACACAGTAAATATAAAATACTGTGACAGTAGGTCTGTGGTAACTAACCTTGTATTCTATCAGAAACAAAATCTAAATTAAGCTCTGATTTCAAAAAATTGTACTCAGCCCAATCCGTCATCTCTATCGAAATCATTATTAAAATCGCTGCCATGTGTGAATAGAAGTTCATAAAGAGCTTTTTTCAACAGTTTTTAACGAAATTCTGTTTATGCTAACAATGCCTCGTGAAGGAAATTGCTTTAAATTTTATAGGAGTTATCAGACTAGGAGAACTATAAGAAAGCACATATACATATTCAATACGCAAAACCAGCCACAATAACAAAATCATCTTTCTCCCTCTACGTATCTCGCTTGGAATTGCCCAGGGAGTCGATGGAAGAACGAAAAGAAGAAAAAAGAAGAAGAAGAGAACACAACAGACTTTTTTATATAATATATAATCCTTTGCCGCAGTCAGATTGGCGCCTTGATGGGTCCTTCAAAATGAACCCTAAATGCGTGGCGGGGTACAAGAGGGGGAGGTTTCGGTGGTGTAGATAGAGTAGAGGTGAAGCCAGCGGGCGAGTATCGTGATTTTACAAACAAAACAAAAAGTTGTTGTAGTGGTAGGTAGTTTTCGGAACAGAGGCGTATAAAGAATATCTTTAATACGGGATTTTCATGAAGTTACATCTTACATTTAGATGTTTTATCTTAACAAAGCCTTCTTCTGATTGTAATAATTGACATAATGAAAATAACTTTCACTTGAGCATTACAAAGTCAGTGATGGATATATGGAGATCCTTGAGACTATAGAGAAACATTTTAGAATAAGGAAAGCTTTAGTTTATATTATATGTAACTACCAAATTTACAAATCAGTATGTCAAAGCATGCATATTTTTTTTTAAAATCTTCCGACCCTCTTATTACTTTCCAACAGAAGGTATCTGTGTGAAGAAAGTATTGTAATCGTGTAAAATTTTCGATGTCGGCTTTTTATGTTTTAGTGTCTCCAGATTATAAAAAACATCTGTTCAGCCATTAGTCTGTGGTCTGTCGTTCTGTATCTCGGGAACGGATAGACCGATTATGCTGTCCTCTTTCGAGGGTTTCATACTGTTAAATAAAATACAGAAGAACGAGCAGGATAATAGTTGTTCTCACCCTCAATTTATTCTTCTTCTAACTAAACGGTTCTTTCTACGTTACAACGGAATATGACCATTGTTGTTTTTATTGATATACTGAATAAAATCATGTCCTTAGGTACAACTTGATCAGACGGTTTTTATATATTCAATGGAGTTTCTTTGAGAGCGGTAGGAAAGTTGTGTGGATGGACACATCAGATTTTTTTCTTGATTGGTTAAAACATTACTACAGCAATTTTTTAGTTGTGTACTTAACTTTAATTTCAAAATGTTCGCTGCCTGGAGCCATCATAAACTTTGTTTCTTTATTTTTTTAGATAACTTCAATGATGTATTAGTAAGTAATGATAAAAAAACTTGATCAAAAAAAGAATATGGCAAAGTTGGTTTGTTTTCAATTGAATTTCTTCTTTAGAACGACAAAATATCATGTAAAGGATGTAACATACTTATTTAAATATTTTGGAATATTCCTCTTAAAATTTTCATTGTATTCTATCTGCGTTATTTTATCCGCAAAAAGATCACTGAAATGTCAAGCTTTTATCTTATAAAAAAATGCTTCATCGTACCTACCCATTGTATAAAGTAGGACTATACATTAATGACGTAAATGTAATGTAAATAAGAATCCTATAGCCTTATTGGTTTCCTTCCACGACAAAAGTTATGCATCATTGAAAAGCTAAGGAAATATTTACTTTGAATGCGCTAAAATCCAATATATAAGCTTCATGAAAAGACATGGTTTCAAACTAGCAGAACATTGAAACTGAATGTTATTCTCCATAAGAAATTGCTTTCATAATTTCCAAAATGTTCGAAAATAAGAGAGAGATAAGTCTTAAGAAATGCACTTTATTGATTATTTTCAATAGGTAGTTCTGTAATCTGAGTAGTTCGAAATAATTTGTAAATAGCATTGAGTTACCAAAACATTTATCTATTGCTATTGTTTTTGAGATCCCCATACATTCATCACCAATTTCGTCCACATTTTATACTTAACCTATTCATTGATTTGTCGGATCGTTTCGTCCTTTTAAAACTGGGGAAGTTTGGAACATTTTCAAGAATTGCTACGATCCTATTTCATCTATTACATCCGAGAATATTTTAAAGACTTTCATTGATCTGAAATGATTGAAATTTATAGCGATAGAAACTCAAACATTTATAGGAGTAGACTTTTTGAATATAATGTACATAAAGCTCCTATTTTTAATGTATACCTATAAAATAAAGAAACCTAAATATAACTACTCTATTCATATTTTTTCTCATGCGGTCTTCGGCAAACATTTATTAAAATATTCTCTATGCGTAGGTTAAACTAAGTCAATATCTTTTGATGCAAACATCAATGATTGATCGAAGATGCTATTAGTTGTTTGTTGCATCCTGTTGAAAAACTATCAGTCACGACTATGTTGTCGAGGCCTTGAAACAACTTTTAAACTTGTCGTTTTTTACCCATCTACGCGGATGCATTTTAAAATTCACGGTCAAATAAAGGAGAGAAAAACTCCAGGCACCACTCGAGATCGTGTTCCATCCTCGTAATGATAGAATATTTTTCTGTCGTTTTTTTTTCCGATCCAATACTAACCAATGTTGAATAGCAATTGACCAATCATTTTTTCAATTTAAATTAACAGTATATAATGTGCAATTAATCATGTTCAAGAACAGCCTATATGAATCGATGACAAATATGTATATATATATATATGCTACTAGGCGGACCATAACAATTTGAAACTTATTTTCTTGAAACTCAAATACATTTTATGGTAGGATTATCTAGAAAGAAACCTCTCATAAACAACATTATAAATAATTATAATTCTTATATCTTAATATATTATGGTTTGCATAGTATGTATAAGTAGAATATTTTCGAATTCTGAAAAATGTATAAAAGAAACTAGATGAGGAGGTGCATATTGTTGAAATACTTCTATTAGTACATATTTGAATTCACAGTGAATGGGTGTATTTAATCTTTGGTGAATGCTTGGGATTGAAAATTGATGCACTCGAAAACGAGAGTTATTGTTGGCTGGAGCAGCTTTGAATCATTATAAATATTTTTACAAAAAATTGGACCGACGTTATTAGTTGGTGTATTGAAAATTACAAAATATTATTAATTCTATTGGTACTGCTACTTTTGAATTTGAGCAGTTGCAGTTAGATCGATAACTTTTGGCACCAATTTCACAAGTATCAGCAACAAAAGAATTATTATTATTTTGTAATTTTCAGTGCACCAAATAATAAGGTCGGTGCATTTGTTGTAATAAATATTTATTTCACACTTTTGTCACGAGAATTGTTGAACGTTCACTATCACCAAAGAAGATAGTACTTATCCTATTGCCCACGAATATTCTTTCCTTGTAGTTGTTATTATTGAGATCTCAGAACATCGCTGCGGAAATATGCATTTTAGATTTTACCATTTTACCACCGCTGTAACACGAAAACCGTAACTCTAAGGAAAAAATGTTCACTATAAATGTTGTTACAAATAATAATACATTTGAGATTTTAACATCACTGTAACTGGAAAACCGTAATTCTTTTCAGTTTAAACGTTTCTGGAAATTGGCCTGAGTTTAATTAAGTACCCCAGATTTTCGATTTTTGAGAACAATTACCCAGTTAACTCCCTTCGGGGATGTTTCTTGTAGAAAAATTGATTTCAGATTTGAGTTTTCATGCATATGGAAATATACCTATTCCCTTTCTATACAATATAAATCATATAAAAGATATCACTGTAGAGGGAAAAATGCTCGAATATTTAATTAGTTTTCTCTGTTAATAAAGAAATTACAATGTTTTGAAGAAAACATTGCAAAGGCGTAAAAAGAAAGGCAAGTAATATTGAAACTTAACATTAAAATTTCATTAAAAAAAAATTATGCGTGAGATCTCAACTCACCAAATCAATCGATGTAGTATAGGAATTAACAAGATCAGTAATAAAAGCTTGAGGAATTGTGACGAATTCATCATCAAGTGCTTTTGGAGATCCTGAAGGCTTTCAGGCGAAGCATTTCCGTGACACGCCTCTGCAGTTGGTCCCACAGTTACGTAATAGGATTAAAATTAGGGCGGAATGCTAGTCAAACCTTTCGTCAAACGCCCTGAGTACACTAAAACCGACGAAATCGTCGCCATAAAATGCGAAAATTCAATCAAATTGAATGAAGCCATCTTGGAGATACAAGGTCACACCTGATACTATGGCATTACATTTTATTATTTTCTTTTTGTTTATTAGTTCCAAAAGATTAAACATAAGCGTACAATATTACTGGTAATTCTTTTTGACCGACGAACCCCAAACGGAGGAGGTATACAATTCGACTGTCTGCTTTATTTGATTTTTTTATTTTTTGGTTCGTGCGCGCCTTTTATATAGTAAATGAGCTCTGATTCTAATGATTTTGGACTCATTTGAAGGGATTGAGAAATGGTCCCATATTCATAAAAACGCAAATCCGAAATCTCTTTCCCTCCGAAAACCGCCCCCGAAGGAGTGGTGGGGGCGAATTTTCTCGAAAATCGAAAATCTGAGTTGGTATAATTAAAGATACGACAATATCCGGAAACGTTTAAATTGAACATTTTTTCAAAAGTATTACGGTTTTCGAGATAGTCGCATGTTAAATATGTATTTTTGCAATGTGGAGAGGACAATTTCTTTCGAAAATTGAAAATTTTTCGATACTATATGAAATATATAATTATTTGTATCAACATTTATAATGAACATTTTTTCCTTAGAGTTACGGTTTTCGAGTTAAATCGGTGTTAAAATGGTAACAACTAAAATATTCAAGCGTATTTCCGCAGCGATGTTCTGAGATCTCTATAATAACAACTACAAGCAAGGAATATACGTGGGTAATAGGATAAGTACTATCTTCATTGATATGGTATAGTGAACGTTCAACGATTTTCGGGACTAATGTTACACTCAAAAGTGTGAAATAAGTATTTTTTACAAAAAATTGGACCGACGTTATTAGTTAGTGCACTGAAAAGTATAAAATAATATTAATTTTATTGTTGGTGGTACTTGTGAAGTTGGTGCCAAAAGTTATCAATCTACCTGCAACTGCACAATTTCAAAAGTAACAGCACCAATAGAATTAATATTATTTTATACTTTTCAGTGCACCAACTAATAACGTCGGTCCAATTTTTTGTAATAAATATTTATATACATCTGTAATGTTTCTTTCAAAGAGTGTAACTTCTTTAATAAGAAAGATAACAACGCGGATAAAAAACCAAAATGTAAATAAACCAAGGGGCTAAAGTTCGCGGATGCAATCCCTGCTGCAGAGGTTATATCCCAAAGTTCGTGTTTTCTGAAATTGGCGTGTTGACACTTTGCATCATCAGTTTGCACACTTACAGGCTTGTTTTCCTTGCCACTTGACTGACCTACACATTATCTGAGCCATAAAAATCATTATTTAATTTTTTCACATCAGAGCTGTTTTAGATCCTACGCTCTCTAGTGGCTTGTCATGAGATTAAAAAGTCGAGTATTGGAAATATTTGATACCAATCGCCGTTTTTTGAATTAAACGTTTAATAACTAAATATTTTTTAAATTTCATATGAGAAATGCAATTGCAATACGTGAGTTGGTATCACAAGTTAATAAACCTTTATACAGATTTGCTTTCCCAAATTGACATTGATAACGTTTCTCTATTTTGTAAAAATCATGATCTTATGGTCTGAAGAATAAAATAATTTATTGGCACAGAGGAAAATCCACACCATAACTATTGTTGGGAACAACTATATACTTCAGGAGATAGCCATCGATGAAAAGTGAGAAGTTCCTTCAATACAAATGTACCTAACCTTGTTTAAGACCTCACTCATTAAAAATTATTACAGCCAATATCGTATGTAAACTTAACACGAGCATTTCAGCGAAAACAAAAAACAATTGTATCATAATTGACCGTAAATTAGCCGTGAAAAACGAAAACTTTCAGATATTGTATTTCTTGAAAAATTCATGGTCGTGATAAGTTTATACAAAGTTAGCATTGCCATCGCCTTATCTTCCTCAAACAACAACCGATTATTTTGGTAGTAGATACCATCAAAAATTGCCGTAAATTAGCCGTACATTTTTCGTAGAAAAAGAAAATTTGCAGCTCTTATATTTCATGGAAAATTCATGGTCGGGCTAAGTTTATACCACCATCACCATATCTTCATCAAAAAAATTTGGTAATATTACAAGATTAGGAAAAAATCAAGGGCTAATGAGCTTACGAGCACAAGAAAAGTGCAAGATTCCTACCCACATATTTTGAAATTGCTAAATGTGCGCTCAATAATATTCATGACTAATGAAACATTCCAAACTGTGAATTAAATGTTTCATATAAAAACTGGACCCACTTTATTAGTTTGTGCACTGTGAAAATCCAAATAAGATTAATTCTTTCGTGCTGGTACTTTTGAAGTTGGTGCCAAAAGTCTTCTGTTTACTCACAACTAAACCAATTCAAAATTACCAGTACCAATAGAAACCTTATTTAGAATTTTCCAGTGCACCAACTAATATTTTTTTGAAGACAGGTATTAATTATCTTCTTGTTTCATAAACAACAACATGAGGAGTACCGATTGATATCGCATCCAAAAATCCGATTGACGAATGTAAAACAAATATTTCACTATATATTTAAGCAGCGCCTTTTTAGTTCCATTTGCTGGCTTGATATAAAAGTATTATTTTGTTCGAAAAAATTAATTGCAAAAAATAATTTGCGTATTTAGCAACCATGTGTAAATTATACGTATGAACATTTTCCCAACCACGCGATGCAATCTTTATATATATATTATACCAATTATTGTTATTAATTTCCGTACATATTGTGATTCTGTTACAAACATATATAAATATAGTATTATTTGCTGACGTCTATATTTAGTTCAATTAACTTTTATCGAGAGTGGCGTGCAAGGGTTCAAATTCTATCCTATTATTAATATACATATTGATGAAATATAAATATTTATATTTATTCTGCGGTAATAGTACATAGAATTGAGATCTGAGAACTTTTGCATATAACGAGCAATGTATCAATAGATAATGTCCTGATTGGTAGCTTCAAGGGGGACATATCACGAGGAAAAACTCTGTCAACTCGTAGCCAGCGGATAGATAATTCTTTTAAATTATATTTATTAATACTTTTTTGGAAAAATGTTTCAAATAAAGGTTATATCCATAAAACAAAAATACTCTTGGAGAAATTTCTTCAATTACATTTTTCTGAAAAATTGTTGACCGCCATTTTGAAACTGCTTGGCCGATCATGCCCAGCAACGAACTTGATCAAGATATTTACACAACTGATTTTTTTAACAAATTTGAGCTTGATATCTCAATAAATGCGACATCTATGGTGTTAACAAATTACGTTGTACTAACTAATATAATAGATGCGAATGTGAGTTTGTTTGTTACGCTTTCGTAACTTTACTACTACTCAACCGATCATCAAAAAACATAATAATATACATTTCAGGGGTACAGAAAAGGAAATAGGGTACCTTACATCCAGAAATATCAATAATAAACAGACTTTTCAATTCAAAACATCGTTGTTGTAGTATAAATTTTAGATCTGATAGATTACGAAAAATTCGACCGACGTTATTATTTGGCGCAATGAAAAATAGAAAATATTATTAATTCTATTGGTTCTGTTACTTTTGAAGTTGTCCAGTTGCAGTTAGATTGATAACCTTTAGTACCAAGTTCACAAGTACCAGCACAGATAGAATTAAGATAGTTAATACTTATCCCATTACCCACGTATATTCTTTGCTGGTATAGTTATTTTCACAATAAATGGTATTGTCTTTATGACTACAATAAAGCTACCGGGTGTATTCCGATTACCTACACAGTCCACAAGCAAATACACTATGGGATCGGATTTTATATATTTAATTCGGTATATAAAATAGGTAGGTAATTTAGTTAATTGTATATTTACTTATATATTATATTTAATGTCATGGATACATGTTAATTATTTCGTAGGCATTAAGATATTTAAATATTATAATACTAATATATTATGATCCGACACTGACCGACAGTTTATTGCATGTTTATGGCCGATATCTGGCAAAACGTCCCAGGTAAAAAAAACGTAGTCAACCATTTATTCTGAGAAGATTTTTACTTGTTATTATTTAAATCTCAAAACATCGCGGCGGAAATACGCATAATTATCTTAGATTTTACCATCGCTGTAACACGAAAACCGTAACTATGTGGAAAAAATGTTCAGTAAAAGTTGCTACAAATAATCTGGTCTTTCATGTGCTGTTCTCAAATTTTCAATTGAAAGAAATCGCCCCCTCCACATAGCGAAAATAAACATATTTAAAAACCGTAACTCTTTTAAAAATCTGTTCAATTTAAACGTTTCCGGGTATTTTCCTATCTTTAATTCTGCCACGTCAGATTTTCGGTTTTCGAGAAAAATTGCCACCTACACTCCTTCGGGGTGTTTTTGAAGGGAAGGAGATTTCGGAGTTGAGTTTCTCTGAGGAACCATTTATCAAGTCTCCTATTTTAAATGAATCAAAAATCATCAAAATCGGAGTGTGTGTACTATATACAAGGCGTGCACAAACCAAAAAAGAAGTAGACTTTCGAATTTGCTTGTATATAAAACATATAAATAAACTTTGGAACTGACTTTTTTTGGATTCAAAATTGTGAACGATGACAATAGATACCTACATTTCTCTAAGAAATTTATAATATATCCCATAAGATCAGTTGAGTCATCCAGATATAAACAATATCCGCAAATGTGGCTCTGAAAAACCATTTATCATTTTACTACTATGTTTCCCATCAATCAATTTATTGTGTTGCTTGCAAGAACTATATATTATAAATATTTCTAATTCCAGTTTGGTCGAAATCTATTCGTTATTATAGAGTACCGGAAAACAAATCGTAAAAAAAACTGTTTAAGGTTCGCGAACCTCGCTTTTTGATTCATTTGAAAGAGGAGACTTGAGAAATAGTCCCATATTCATCTAATCACGAATCTAAAATCTCCTTCCCTCCAAAAAACGCCCACGATGGTGGCGTAGGGGGCAAATTTTCTCGAAAATCAAAAATCCGAGATGGCAGAATTAAAGATACCAAAATATTCGGAAACGTTAAGTTGAACATTTTTTCAAATGGGCTACGGTTTTCGATTTTCTGCAATGTTAAAATTTGAAATATGTGTATTTTCGCTATGTGGAAGAGGCAATTGCTTTTTAAAATTGAAAATCTGAAAATGAGAAATTGATGGCCAGATTATTTGTACCAACATTTGTATTGAACATTTTTTTCATGGAGTTACGGTTTTCGAGTTAAAAGAGTTGTAATAATATGCGTATTTCCGCGACGATGTTCTTAGATTTCTGAATAATAGCAAATACAAGCAAAGCATACAAAGGTAATGGTGAACGTTCAACGATTTTCGTGACAAATATAACACTCAAGAGTGTCAAATAAATTTTTTTTACAAAAAAATGACCGATGTTTTCAAACTAACTGCAACTGCACAACTTCAAAAGTACTAGCACCAAAAGAATTGATATTATTTTGTACTTTTCAGTCTACCAACTGATAGCGTCGGTCCAATTTTTTGTAGAAAATATTAATTTATTATCATTCAAAATTACTTGTTTCCAACTTTTCCGCTCTTATTAAATTAACTAATCAGTATGTTCACTCGCATGTGATATAAATAACTACTTCGATTCAATTCAGTGCGAAAAAATTTGCCGATCAGTATTTTTTCCTTATAGCATGTCTCTTAAATGTCAACAAACATATATGCCCCTCTGGTCTATTTATACAACAACCCATTATGCTCGCAAGAAATTCGAAAATATCTTGACATCTGTTTAAATATCGAGTTCCTATATATTATAACTTAATACATTCTTATCAGTGCCTTCATGTTTATATAGAGATAAAAGTATAAGGATGTCATTCTTAAGCCTCAAACAAATATTTATTTGAACAGAATAGATAGTGTATACGAATGTTCAAGATAAATTATTACATAGCTATATATCTATATCAAACCGATATACAAAGTAAATTATTATTTTTTTTGCTTATATGGAGTACCAGCTTCAAAAAGTACCAGCACCAATAGAAATAATATTATTTTGTATTTTTTAGAGCACCAACTAATCAAGTCAGTACAATTAAAAGAATACACTTCTGAGTATAACATTAGTCATCAAAACTGTTCAACATTCACCAAAGAAGATAATGCGTTGCTTATATTTATTCAGAGATTTCAAAACATCATGGAAATAGGTACATATATTTGCAGTAATTCGGAAACCTATGATTTTGTTAAGAATTGTCCAATTTAAACAATGGTGGATTTGTTCTTTTCTTTAATTTTTTCGTCTCAAATTTTCGATTTTCGAAAAAAATTGTCCACTCCACCCCGTTTGTGAAAAGTTTTTGATGGGGAGGACATATTGAATGTAGATTTTTTTTGATGGGACCAACTCTCAATTGTGATCTTTCAAATGAAAAAAGAATCATGAAAATCGGAGCACGTTTCCGAAAGAAAAAAAAATATGTAGGAAAACACTCGACTTGTAGACTAAAGTCTAGAGTAAGAGCAAATTTCCTTACTTTGTAGAAAATATAATGACTTGCCAATAAATATAAACTTTATAAATATTTTTTTACAAATAAGAACCGCCGAAGTATTTTCTTATATTTAATTTCTCATTCAATTTCATTATAAAATAATAAATAATGATAAATAATCAAAGATTTAGAGAATCCAAGACAAAAAACTAGCTAAAAACATTCTCAATCACCTTTCAAACAAAAAAAGATTGATTCAAAGTTATTCATTCGAAAAAAAAGCCTCGTCCACCTCAGTTGGGAGAAGTTTTTGGGGGGAAGGACATGTTGAATGTCGATTTTTTTTTCAATGGGACCAGCTCTCATTAGTCCTCTATCAAATGAAGAAAGAATCATAAAAATCTGAGCACGTTTCTATTTATAAGTCGCCACAAAATAAATCGCAATGAGAATGGATAAAAAAAATATAGAAACTGCTAGAAAGAAAATATAAGTTTGAAAAATAACACTTCTAACTTCTATCAAATAAATGTTCTAAGGTTCTTTTCTGAATAGAAATTAAGGAGATCATTTTTTACATGATTTAAATTGGATATGATTTTCAAAAAATTCATTGGTTTCCGAGCTTCAAATCTCTAAATATGAGTAAAAAGTAAGAATACCTGATTCAGATGGTGCTCTAAAAATATAAAATAATTTAAATTCTATCGGATAGGATAGGACACAATCATATAAAGTGGGTTCTACCTAATGATATTTATATAGATAGGTAAACAGATATCATAGCATAACTACAAGTATAACTTGAGAGTGTTATCTGTCATTACCCTAACAAGAACATATCTTTCTCCAATAGCAATACCTACTCCATCAAACGTATTACCCTACAGAAGATGATCATCACGTCAATATTGCAGACGAGGTATCTATGAACAAAATATCTACATAATTGGCATTTTTCATAGACATATTATACATAATATATATGTTGGTGTTGTGGTTTACCATTATGCCAACTATGCTAACATCCCACAGGTTTATATATCTTTCCCAGAAACCAACGACATCACGATACCAACTAATATTATCATTGCAATGCACAAACAGTAATTAGAGTTTAAGTGCATTCGCGAATGAATTTGATATTCTTGCTTAACAAATGTTAGTTAGACACTGAGTGGCGACAATTTATAGTGTTGAAGTTGAAAACGGTGACTCAGATTAATCGTATATTGAGAATTAGGAGAAGAGATGATTTATTTCATAGAAATTTTTAATTCTCTTTTATTTTTATTTCAAGAGTAAAAAATAATCAACATACAATATTAATCATTTCATTATTGTTGGAATTACAAAGATACCAGATAAAAATTGATTGATTGATGAAAAATTGACTCCTACAATCCGTTTGGGGAAAGTTTTTGCGGGGAGGTTATATTTTCTATTCAAAAAAGTTTAATATGCAACCATTTACAAGCAATTCCCTTTCAAAATCATCGGAATCGGTGGCTGTTTATAATATTAAACGCGCAAACAAACATAAAAAAACGAAAGTTATTAAAAAATCAAATAAACAAAAATTTTCTTAGGCGCTCAATGGCATATTCGACCAAACGTCACAAAACCTTTAAACTTGAACATAAAGACAAGAAAGACAATAATTGTTTCTCATAGACAATCTAAATGTTTTTGAAAATTCTATTAGTCTATACATGACACATTTCTGTTTTTAATCCTCGATGCAAACAGAGTGGTATTATAAGTTTGGGGTGTATATCTGTAAGGATGTCTGTAGCATCAAAGCTCACAGACGGATGAACCAATTTTGACGGACCTAGCTACTGCAATCGTTCTCACTTTCAAAAAAAATTAAAAATTAATGGTGTTAATTTATTTTTTCAAAGAAAAAGTTCTGGCACCAACTTCAAATGTACCGGAACCAATAAAATTAATATTATTTTGTATTTTTCAGTGTCCAATTTTGGTTAAAAATCTTTAGGTAATTCACACTTTTAGTGTAATATTAGTAATCAATCAGTCAAAGTTTTTCAAAGCAGATAACATATTGCTTATACTTATTCAGATATTACAGAACATTGCGGAAATACACATATTCCAGAGTTTCCTATGCTGTAACTCGGAAACCCTTTATGTCCAATTTAAACTTTGCTACATATAATTTCTTCTCTAATTTGGCTGTCCCATATTATCAATTTCCGAAAAATTTGCCCCACCTCATATCTTAGACTTTACCACTTCTCGGAAACCTTTGAAATTTTTTGTAAAATGTCCAAATTAAACTCTCTCGGATATGGTATCTTCTTTCATTTTGACGTCCCAAATTTTCGATCTGTCTGAGGCATCATAGCTTTTTTTAATCCAATCTAATATATTATAGATCGAATAATTATATTATTTTTTTGAAATTATCAATGAAGATTTTAGAGTTTCATATACCTATTCATTGCATTTAGCTAAGAAGTACCTGATTCTAAGGTGTGATAGGTATAGATACATTTTTCTATAAAAAGAAAAACAAGAAAAAAAATGGTAATATGTTCCAATATGAGCTCAGATTTTTCTTGCAAATTCAAATTTAATTAGAATTAACGAGGTTTACTTTATTCAAACCAGTTATAAAGAAAAAGTTTCCCTTTTTTCGCAATTAATTGATAATCTTTCTCATTTTCTAATACGAAGAAAGACAGGACATGCTTTTTACCAGTTCCATAAAAACTTGAAATTACGCTTTTCTTTCATAATTAATGAAAACAATTCTTTATTATATTTTCTATATCCCATTCTTCAAATGTTTTTTCATTAACATTCTACATATGTAGATATATCTACTGCAAAGTATAAATTAATATATAATGTTGCTATATGTATCTTTATAGACATAGACATTGCCACCTGCAAGGACATACACCTCAGACGTTTCATACATAATAAGCAACCGGGATTTACCCGTAAGTCAAAACCAAGGAGAGTTTTCTTTATTTTCTCGCCATCATCGTATGATGGTTGCGGACAACGACGTTTGCGGTGAGCCAGACAAAAAACAATCGCATTTAAGTTCCAAGTAATAATGCATAATATACAGGCTGTTTCAAATTCGACTCTCACCATTGAGATCTCGGAAACTAGGGAATTCAAAGATGGTTAAATTGGGATAAAGTTGCGCAATTATGTGCTCAACAATACGCCGTTCAGAAAGTTTGAATATTTCGAGTAGTTCCGGAGATATCCGGAAAAAAACGAATTTCCGGAAAATCATTATATTTTTTCCTGGCTTTATTTCATAATGAATTTCTAAATAAATAGCACATTTACATAGCCACTTTTTTCACTCTTTCCAATGGTGTTCAAAGTTGTGTAACCTTCTTCTTCTTCTTTGAGTGCCGTACTCGTATCCGAGCATTGGCGGCTTCTCTGCCTTGAAAGTGTTGCCACAGACAAGGGGACCTACAGTTTAACGTGGATTCCGAACCACCGATGTGTCTCAAGATAAATCTTAAGGGCACACCCTTCCAGAGAGCTGTACTAGGGAATATATACTCTCACTGGTTTCCCGTTGCCTTGCGAGAGGAGGAGAATGCAATGCGACAGAGACTCGAACGCGCGCCCTCATCAACCGTCACTCGTCCAAGCCGTTTCCATCGTATAGCGCTGCTTAACTTCGAAGATCGAAGTCGGTCAGTGTTAACCCGCAGCTACGCGCTCCTCTATAACCTTACGTTTCGTCTATGTGCAACTATCATGAACTTTCTTTTTTCTTATGGCCTTAGTGACATTCCACAAATTTCAATAGCCCTTCTTATTACCTTTTTGACGACGTATCATAAGTTGGCCTTGTTGTCCTAAAAATCCGAAAAATTAAATAAATTACTTTTATAAAGTAGTTGGATTTGATTTTTCCAATCGGTGACACGTAAATGACATTCTGTATTATTGTCAATTGCTGAGTCGTTGAAAATGGAGTTGAATAAAAACGAGATATGATAAAACTTTATTACAAGAATGATAGAAAGAGTATGAATACATTGGAAGTGTGTCATCTTAAAATGTAGTTTTCCCGAGAGAACCTCACCGATCATTATTCAAATTATTGGAATCAAATTTAGCTGATCATGGCTGCTTTAAAAAACCCAGACAAAAATCTGGAGACAGGATTGATGAGGAAACTAAAGAAATCATTATTAATGAGGTATAATAAATCCTAAGTATTTCAAACGAGCCAAACCCATCGTGAATTCTGTCCATTAATTTGGACAAATTTCGTTGTGGTTGTCTCTCGGGCTGGGTACATCTTAAGATACACTTCCAATGTATTTATTCACACTGTTTCTATCATCATTGTAATAAATTTTTATCATATCTCGTTTTTCTTCATTGGAGAACTCCATTTTCAACGACTCAGCAATTGACAATAATACAGAATATAATTTACGAGTCACCTATTTAATTTCTCGAATTTTTAGAACAACAAGGCCAACTTATCATCAAAAAGGTAATAAAAAAGGCTATTCAAATTAGTGGAATGCCAATATGGCTCCCATAAGAAGAAAAAAGTTCGTGATAGTTACACATAGAGGAAACGTCAGGTTACAAAACTATTAACACCACCAGAAAGAGTGGAAAAAGTGTCAATGTAAATGTGCTACTGATTTAGTAATTCATTAATAAATAAAGCTAGGACAAAAATTAAATGATTTTCCGAAAATTCGGTTTTTGCCAGATATCTTCGGAGCTATTCGAAAATTTCAAACTTTCTAAACGACGTATTGTTGAGCACATAAATGCGCAACTTTACTCCAATTTAACCATCTTCGTATTACCTATAGTTTCCGATATCCCAATGGTGAGAGTCGAATTTGAAACAGCCTGTATATACCTAATCAAGTCATTGAAAATGAAAAGTTGAACAACCGAGTTGATTATTCAAAATTCAAATGTTGTATTTGACTGGTCGAAGCCGTTTTGATCTCCCGAATCGATACAAAGTGACAACTTCGGATAAATTCGAATATGTGTAACATGTTGATCTGTAGATAGGGCCCATTACAATCTTCGACAGTTTTCCCATATAGTTTAATAAAACGATTTATTTCATTTAAAAAATATCTACCAATTTTGTATATCGTACTAAAGCCATTCGGATCTGATTTATGATTTGCTCAATTTGGGATATCCGTAATGCAGAAGACAATAATTAGAAGTAGGTACCTTTCTTTCTCAATATCTGAGTCACTTTCCATCTAACAATCCATAAGACCTGTAACGTAACATCGTGGTTGTAACCAAAACAATTTTTCCCGCGTGATTAATTCGTCTTCAGAACAAGAATAAAGACAGAAGAAGCCAGAGAATTATGTTAACTGCAGAAGTATTTCGATTTCCCATCTCATCTATTCGATAAATATAAAATAATTATACAAATTCTGACAAAAAAATCTAAGAAAATATGAAGTCATTATTTAGACAATATTCTTTAGGTTTAGAAGTCATGCATCACAAAAACCATTATTAAAGTTCCCCATTCATGGTAAGATCGATCACTTGGAAGGACATCACCATTTATTATTGCTTTTGAAACTGAGTATACATAGGTATTATAAATATGGAAAATGAATTTATTTATGGCTCTGGTTTACCGGTAAACTTATCAAAATAGGAGATAAATGATCAAGGAATCGAAACGCTTATCCCAATTAGCGGGTGTCGATTGATCTCATAAATCGTAACAAAAACCTACGCCATTGTAAAATCGTCAGAGATCCATCGCATACGATCGATCGTTGTTCGTGTCGAATCATTGGATAAAGGAGTATTGAGACATAGTCCCATATTTAACTTAAAAATACAATTTACCCTTCTACTCAAAAACTTTCCTCAAAAAGGATAGTGCCTATATTTTTTTCGGAAATTCACATTTTTGAAGATTTTATGGAAAGATAATTTCTGGTTTCTCAAAAAATTCAACAGTTGCTTTCAGCATTGGACCGGTATGAAAAAGCAAGATAGTTCTTGCTATATATTCAGATCTTTGTATATAAATATTTGTTTGAAAAAATGTAAAAACTTTAATAGTCGATGTACTAAACAATACCACAAAATAATATTAATTCTATTGGTACTGGTACTTTTGAAGTTTTGTCGTTGTAGTTTGTTGTTGTAGTTCGAGATCATATCCAAAAATCACATTTACGATCCAAACTCTTTGATTGAGCAACAGTGGAACAATTTAATGAACAGAAAAAAATATTAGAATGTCTTAATGTTGGTCCTAATACTAATAATTTAGAATTTCACGTTTCAATAATAAATGTGATAATTGAAATGATTTATTAATTTCGGATAATCTTGTTCTCAAAGCGTGTAAAAGAATCATATGATGACCTATTGTTCGACCTGGGAGAAGAATGGGCTTTGGATTACCTGAATCATTTTGACCGACTTCGAAAATTTCATATGGCAGCACCATTTCGAGTTAGAGCACTAGGAAAATTCAATATTGTTAACCCTATATTTTTAAATCACTGAAAAGAAATGAATCTTCAACAATTTGATATCCATTTCATTACGTTGAATGGATCGATAAATGGTGTCTATAGGTTTGGTCTGGAACCACTATGATGTGAGTTGTCGACCAAAAGCTTCACTAAGGACGCCATTTTCAAATGCGCTGCAAATTTAAGTTGAGCTATGGGGGAAATGCAGCATGACCGTTCTATGGTTTGTAGTACTCCTATAATTGACAATCTTTTTCCATTGTTGCTTTCCCCTTATCCATAAGTCATAGCTTTAAATTTATTGAACTGCAGCTTGGTCGACAACCCACTTAAGAACTGCAATAAATCTACCAAATTTCTGAATATCACACAGTGCACCCTCATATGTTTTCTAACAATTTTGCTCGTGTGTTAAGTTCTTTGCAATAATAATAAAATGTACCTAACCAATAAGCATCGTCATCATCGATGTATACGAGTGCTGATTTATTTATACGGGCAAGAACATCACTCGAATGGCAATAAGGAGTATACCTAGTATACTTTTTACAGTCATTCCTTTAATGAGACGTTCGATCGTTTCTCTCATTATTAATTTTGTGTTGCTGCTAGTGTGGTTGGCACGGCCGTAAAATAGAAGCCTGTTCAATAAAACATCCATGCTTTGTGTGCGGTACTAGTAGAAATACATTGCTTATGAATCTGGGAGGCCTTTGGAGTTTTTTTTTTAAACGGAACGCTGCTTATAGCGGCCCTGTGAATAAGATTTTTCAAAAACCAAAACTACGTCCTCAAAGATTTGTTATGGTGTTCGCTTTCGTCATATAAAAAAATTGGGGTCCCAAAGAGGGGGTTAAACAACTTTGAATTTTCAAATTAGAAAACACCACTTGTAGCACCTCTTTGGAAAGCTTATTGAAAAAGGAATTTGTGTCAAACCATCTGTCAGAAATATACTAAAAACTGATTTAATGAATACTTATATTAATAATAACATTTATACTGGAATGTCACATTTTTAGCGTGACAGTTGTTGGAAATGTGTTCCATTAACCTGTTGGCACAGACCCAACCGATGGTAGATCTCTTCCCTTACTCTTCTCATAACGTCTGGCACAATTAAACGTATCTGTGTCCGAATATTTGCATTTATGTCTTCCAGATTTCTAGGTCTGTTGACATAGACCTTAGTTTCTAAATCACCCCATAAATAAAAATCTAATGGTGTAATGTCCGGGGATCTGGGAGGCCACTCTATAATCTATAAATCCTAGCCGTCCTATCCGCCTAATTGGAAATGCAGTATTTACGAATTCCCTTACATTTCCTGCAAAATGAGGAGGAACTCCATCCTGCTGAAAAAAATATCCTGGTATTAAAAATATTACAGGTCTCCATTTAAATTATCTAGAAATCTGGAAGACTTAAATGGAAATATTCGGGCAGATATAAGTTTAATCATGCCAGAAGTTATGAGAAGAGTAAGGGAAGAGTTCTACCCTAGGTTGGGTCTGTGCCAATAGGTTAATGGGGCACATTTTCAACAACTGTTACGTTAAAAAGGTGACATTCCAATGTTATTGTTGATGTAATTGTTCACTAAATAGTCAAAAATCATTTTTTAGAAAATTTCTTACACATGGTTTGATAGAAGTCAATTTTTGTTATCAATAAATTCGTTTTTCAATAATCTTCCCAAATAGGTGCCACAAGTAGTGGTGTCTTCTAATTTGAAAAAACAAAGTTGTTTAGGGCAGCGCCCCCACTTTGGAGCCCAATTTCTTTTACATGACGATAGCGAACTCCATAAGAAATCTTTGAAGACATTTTTTTTGATTTTTTAAAAATCTTATTCCCAGGCCGCCATAAGCAGCATCCCATTTAAAATTGCCACCCTGTATAATTTTTTCTCGGAAACAGCTCTAACGATTTTGATAACATTTGGTGTACAGATAAAGTTCTAATTTTTACGATTATCTATATAAAAGCTTTCCTGACAAAACGCGAGGGTGTCTCTCTCGATGTCCATAAACTTTTTCTTGAATGATTCGGCAGATTTGGATATAAATTTGCAAAAAGGTGTTTTAAGAGCCGAGGAATCGATTGGCAATACCTTCATTTTTTAATGGGTATGACCCTCGAAGTCCACAATAGCTATTTCGGGAATAGATTCGCAGATTGCAATACAAATTTTAATATGGTGTTTCGGGGTCGAGAAATCGATTGGTGATAAAGCTGAATTCTGGTATGAGAAATCGATTGGCCATACTTTATTTTTTTAATGGGTGTGACCCTCGAGGTCCATTCTAGCTGTTTCGGGAATGGCTCTGCAGATTGCGATACAAATTTCAAATGGTATTTCGGTGTCGAGAAGTCGATTGGTGATACAGCTGAGTTCTGATATTTTTTACATTCATATTTATTTTGAAATCTGTAATTTTAACTAGAAATATGCAAACTTTTGAACAAGGACTTATAGTACCTGACTCTTATAGACCCCCTCTAACTCCTGTGTTACCCAGATATTGACAATATAGGTAATAATAGAATTTTCCTTCAAACAAGGTCGAGAATAACAGTAGCTAGGAACCATATTGGAACCATAGAGACAATATAAATATATATATTGTAGGCAGGACGATCTTAAATGCATATCTTCAACAAAAAGAAACTGAAAATATAGATCTGTCCTTATTTTGAGCTTTTGTCATTGGTGATTGACAAAAATACCTACGTTTTAATTAGATAGTTTGTAATTTGTTAAAGCTGAATATCACGGCGTCGCGCCATCTAAAAATCTAATTCAAAAGTATTAGCCATGTTTTCTATATTTCCATAGTACTTGATGTGACCAATAATTGCTCCTCATGGAAGCAAGGCCCAATAACAACAGGACGAAGAACGTGAACGTCAGCCTAATAAATAATATAAAAAAACGTACAATACCAATACACAACATAAACATGAGTGCAATCGGTTGAAGAAAAGAAAAGAACTTATTAATTAAAGCAAAGGCAAACAACGACAGAATTTGTTTTACATATTCCAATATAAGGACAATTAATTTCGGAATACTGCACTTAATTAGCAATTAGCTAAAGCTAAAGCTAGCAGGGCAGCCATTTTTCCAAAATACTATTAGAGCAAATAATTTAATTAGCACTTAACTAGCTCTACAAGCACTAAAAAAGATTTTCTCAAAAAAGTTGATTTCTGAAAACAAAAAAATATAAGAGCAATTAATTTCGGAATACCTCACTTAATTAGCTCTTAATTAGCTCTATAAGTACTATAAAATATTTTCTAAAAAAAAATTATTTCTTAAGGTTTAGATCTAAAGCTAGCAAAGGAGCCATTTCTCAAAAATCTTCAAGAATAAATAATTACAGAATTGAGTACATAATTAGCACATTAGCACTTTATTATCTCTACAAGCACTAAAAAAAGATGTTCTCAAGAGAGTTGATTTTTGAAGGTTGACGTGCTATCTTCAGATTTAAAGCTAGCAAAGCAGCATTTTTTCAAAAAACTAGAGCAATTAATTTCGGAATACAGCACCTGATATGCATTACAAGCATAAATATGTAAGTATTTTGGATTCTGCTCACTTTGCTCTGCTAGCTTCAGGGACGTTCCAAACTCTCTAACCATTCAACAGCATCGAGCGTCACGTCTTCAAGGTGAGTCATTGGGCCTGAAAAGTATCTCAGTGGATACTTAGACAGGATGCGGTTGATAGTCTGTCATTCCTCCTCGGAGTCGCAGGGTGCTTTCTGAACCATTTTCCATTGGAAAGTATGCCGACACATCTTCCATCTCCCCTTCTTAATCGCTTTGATATATTCCAGATCGCTCTTATTAGATCGAGACCACTTACAACAATTTTTGGGTCCTGTAGAAGCAGCCCTTTGTTCGGCGTAGTTTATCTCCAAGATTTTTCTTTTCATTGAAAAATTTAAATTCTCAAGATTTCTGGCAGTACCAAAGGGAGCTTCACTAGATTTTTTTCTCGTCCTTTGGGCTGTTGTCATGTCGACATGGAATGTTAAGTTTGATTTTTGGAGATTCTTTGAAATTTCCTTTGCGGTGCTTTTGAGCGGCGTAGCTGAGGTGGAGCTACGTTAGCACCATTGAGTTGATGTACATTTAATGTCACCGGCGACGAAACGCATCGTTCTGTCTTTGTCGCGTGATTACTTTTACTTAACACGATTTCACTATTGCAGGCTATTTTCCAGATGTTTCTTTTATGTTTGTGACCTATCCAATGCAACTTCCAAATATTTAGGATAATTGGTATTCGTTAGAGTTGTTTCCCTGAATTTCCTTGTTGGAACTAAATTTTCAACTTTCTGTGAATGGGAAGTCCGCCTTTGTTAATAACTATTTATAAGTATATACCAGACATAAAAAATTGCTTGATTATCTTCTCGAGAGTGTTCTAATGTTGGAATTTATAAAGTGACAGAATGTTGTCAATGAGTACAACCATAGCTCTACCCTCCTAGTTCCCCAAATGGTGAAACTGCAATATATTAAGTAGACATAAAGTCTAGCGATGAAGCAATTTGTATCCTACTCAATTTCCCTCATCAATGAATGGAATAACGGTAATACCTTAGTTGCTGTATAACTCAGGCTTAAAATTGAGGCGTCTCAACCATTTTGAAAGGTTATTTCTCCTAATCTGAGACATAAACTTGTGGAAATGTTCGCATAACCGTACCGAAGAAGTGTTTGTATATAGATATAGATATAGGTAGGTACATGTATATACATATTCGTAATTTTAATACCGCCTTTAACACAGTATGTGGCCTCGGGGTTACTTCCTGTTTGATATGCCTTCCGTGATAGTATCGTTTGTTGATTTAAAAAGATAGAAAGTAAGGAAACAACGTTATAAGCCTTACCTTTTATTGCCTAGTTTGTTATGAACTGGTCGAGACCATTGGCGCAGTGTATATAAGGTTGTTGGGTCATGTGTAAAAATAAAACAAAGTAGGTAATATTGTGATAGTCATCAAAAAATATTTAAAAAAACTTGATAATTGAACTATAATAAAAACCATAGTGCATTTTTATGTTGTTATTATGTAGTTTTAAGTTTACTGCATAAGTTAGTAACCGGTCTTACGTACCTGGTATTTATGTACCTTCGTAAGATTTACATTGTATAAAAGCAAGTACATTTAAATGGAATAAATAAATAAATAAATGTAACGCCAGGAGAGTTAAAACATCTTAAATCATGAAAATTAAAGAATCACAAACTTACAAAGACTTAAATGTCTTTTCAATTGCATTAGTTTTTATATAGTCTACCGTTTCACCATAAGTGAAGGTACCCATATAAAGAAAAGAATTTAATACAAAATTCCGATATTATTTCGGATCCAAGAGTTAAAGGAAAAAAATATTTACATCATTTTCTAAATGAGAATGCACATTCCAAAGAAATATTTCTTACAAAAAATTGGACCGACGCTATCAGTTGGTACAATGAAAAGTATAAAATAATATTATTTCTGTTGGTGCTGGTACTTCTGAAATTATTCAGTTGCAGTTAGATTGAAAACTTTTGGCAGCGAGTTCACAAGTACCTACCAGCACCAATAGAATTAATATTATTTTGTACTTTTCAGTATAATCGGTCCAGTTTTTTGTAGAAATTATTTATTTCACAATCTTGAGTATTACATTTGTCACGAAAATTGTTGAGCGTTCACCATTATCCACGGATGTTTTGCTTATATTTGCTATCATTCTGAAATCTAAGAACATCGTCGCGGAAATACGCATATTATAAACTTTACCATTATTGTAAGTCGAAAACAGTAACTCTATGGAAAAATAAATAAATATAAATGTTGCTACAAATAATCTGGTCATTAATTTTGCATTCTCAAATTTCCATTTTTTGAAAGAAATTAACTCTTCCACATAGCAAAATACACATATTTCAAATTTTAACATCGCAGAAACTAGATGGAAACTCTTTTGAAAAAATGTTCAATTTCTCCCGGATATTTTGTTATCTTTAATTCTGCAATCTCAGATTTTCGATTTTAGAGAAAATTTGACCCCTCCACCCTCTTCGGAAGCGGTTTTCGGAGGAAAGAAGATTTCGGATTTGCGATTTTATGAATATGGGACCATATCCCATTTTTCGTAACAAAAAGCAGAAAGTCAAATTGCATACCTCCTCCGTTCGGGGATCATCGATCAAGAAGAGTAGATATAATTTGAAATTTGGCTAGGGGTAGGTACCATAGTAATTCAAAGTTAGCGCATTTTCGATAATGTAATTCTACATTCGGGGCTGTTTCTCAAGAAACATCCTCCTGTCAATTGTTTTAGCCTCTTGTCTTAACAGTGACTCTTTTCTAGTCAACTAGATAATTCTGTATTCCAATTTGCTCCACAAAATCTACGCTTTTTATAAATTTATTTACTCTATTGGATCATGATGCCATCAACTAACTCTGTAAAGTACCAAATTTCAACTTTTTTTATTCGTTAGATTTGGAGAAATCAGACAGACAGACAGCAAACTGATTTTATAAGCACACAATTTTTCGTCAGCTGCAAGGAACACCTTAAAACACCTACAAATCAGTTCCAATCATAATTCGTAAACATAAAATATTGATATTATCATAATGTCCTTTTTTGATTAGAGTTTTTCTAATTATTATCCAGGGAATGTGTTCAAAATTGTCCATTGCATTATCCCTAATTAATTTACAAAACAGTCGCAGTAGATATGTATTAATTGAAAAATAAACGACATGAATGTTTTTTATGGAAATAGAATATGTAGGTACTTATGCATTTTATTACCTAAAATCTACAGCATGTTTCTATAAAATTAATGATACGCCGATGGATGATATTAAATCCTCAAGTACATAATAGACAATGCGAGGACTGTGGCTGTGATATATGAATATGAGTTATGGTATATACTATGGCTAGTTTATAGGGGAGATACCAACTTGTAGATTGTAAATAGTCGACTTAGTTCTTCAATTTGCAGGCGCATAGCAAAATGCCGACAGGGCCGTATCTCTATGAATATTATTTTAATCAATATTAGGCCACTTCCAAACCAAGAATATAGAAAAATATCCTGACTCTATTCTATTTAGATGTTGCTTGAAATGATCTCTTCCTTAATCCTTACCTACAACGTTTTGCAATTATGAAAAGGATTACCTTTTTGCAGAATTCGGGAAAGGACATATTGGATTTTGAACAGTTAAGTACGGAGTACGGGGTCATCCCCTCAGTACGCCCCTTGCCAATGAAAACAGGATTATAGAAATCTATTTTGCAAAAACAAGAACAAACACAATAAAGCAATCGAAGACCACCTCATTTTAATGAAGTTTAATAACCAGAAGCATTCATCCAGTTGGATATTGTGAAACGTATTAACGAAAAACCAGTCTTTATATTTCTTTATTTGGAAAAAAATGTGTTTTGTTCGCACACGCAATTCAAATTAATTTTAATGAATTTGCAAGTGAATAAACCATGATGCTAATAGAAAAATTAAACAGACAATCTTTGCATTTGCATTTAAATAACATAATTTAACATTTTTATGATGCCACCATACACTTTCCCAATAGAGCTAAACCAATAAAGATTTAACTTGCCAAATAATTATCTATAATATCTACGTCACTGGCCAACACCACTCGTAATAATATTTAAATACACGTAAGTCATGGCCAACAAGCTGGGTTTTGCAAACAACACTTCTTTTTCATCAAAAGACTGGTTTGTTATGAAAGATGGGTTTGCGAGGTATCGAACGAAAATTTTTACCCAAATTTACTTTGTGACAAAGTCAACATTAACGCAAAAGGATCAAGGATTATTATTTCTACATGTGTTGGTCGTAGGTAACTATGGGTATACCTGTATCTGGCAAAAGTAAATATTTTTCTTGCTGGACTATATTTGTTTTGGTTATGGTGATAATTTCGGTATTTGGATTTTAAAAGGTAGATTCACTTATTTTGGACCTGTTGCGACTTTCAAAATATTATACAAAAACCAACAGTTAAATCACAGGAAAACACAACCCTATAATATCTATGTACATGCTATTGAAGCACTGATGAAGAAAATTTTATTTATTCCTTACCGCCTACATTTACATTTTAGCAAGCCTATCCACTTCACGGATTTTAGACAACTGTTGGTTCTATCCAGGGATATTTTTTCCGATGCCTGCTATTATTATGAAGAAGCAAACGCAATTGTGATCAAAACAAATTTTGGGGGTAGCTTACTTCAGATGTACGAAAGTATTATTTAATCGAACAACGTACCCCCGACAATCGTGTAGATATCAGGAAGATATCAATTTCGTTGTAAGAAAAATATTTTTTACAAAAAATTGGACCGACGTTATTAGTTGATGCCCTGAAAAATACGAAATAATATTAATTCTATAGGTGCTGTTACTTTTGAAGTTGTGCAGTTGCAGTTAGATTTATAACTTTTGGCACCAACTTCACAATTACCAGCACAATAGAATTGAAATTATTTCGTATCTTTCAGTGCACTAACCAATAACGTCGGTCCAATTTTTTGTAAAAAATATTTATTTCACACTTTTGAGTGTAACATTAGTTGCGAAAACGTTGAACGTTCACTTATACCAAAAAAGATAGTACTTATCCTATTACCCACGTATATTATTTGCGTGTACTTGTTATTATGTGTAGAGATCTCAGAACGCCGCGGAAAAACGGGTAAGTATTTTAGATTTAACCATTTTACTACCGCTTAACTCGAAAACTGTAACTCTAAGGAAAAAATGTTCAGTATCAATGTTGCTGCAAATATTATTATCCTTCATGTGGTACCCAGAGATTTTCAGTTTTAGAAAGAAATCGCCTCCTCCGCGAAAATACACACATACTCCGATTTTGATGATTTTTGATTCATCAGATAGAGGAGACTTGAGAAATTTTTCCATATTCGTAAAAACTCAAATCCGAAATCTCCTTTCCTCCAAAAACCGACCGACCCGAGTGTGCAAATTTTCTCGAAAATCGAAAATTTGAGTTGCCAGAATTAAAGATAGGACAATATCTGGAAACATTTTTTTTTAATAGAGTTACAGTTTTCGAGTTTGGCTCATGTTATATTCTCAAATATGTGTATTTTTGCTATGTGGAGAGAGCGATTTATTTCGAAAGTTGAAAATCGGTCAGTACTACATGAAAGACCTAATTATATTTAACTACATTTATAATAAACATTATTTCTTAGTTACGGTTTTTGAGTTACAGCGATGGTAAAATGGTAACATCTAAAATATTTCCGCAGCGATTTATTGAGATCTCAATGAGAACAACTACAAGCAAAGAATATACGTGGATTATAGGATAAGTACTAATTTTTTTCAAAAGAGTTACGGTTTTCGAGTCACATTCATGTTAAAATCTCACATATGACTATTTTCGCAATGTGGAAGGGGCAATTTCTTTCGAAAACTGAAAATCTCTAGGTACCAAATGAAAGACAATAATATTTGTAGCATTTTTTATGATGAACATTTTTTTTCTTCGACTTACAGTTTTCGACTTAAGCGGTGGTAAAATGTTTAAATCTAAAATACTTAGGCATATTTCCGCAGCGATGTTCTGAGATCTCTACATAATAACAAGTACAAGTAAAGAATATACGTGGGTACCTAATAGGATAAGTATTATCTTCTTTGGTATTAGTGAATTTTCAACGATTTTCGTGACTAATGTTACACTCAAAAGTGTGAACTAAATATTTTGTACAAAAAATTGGACCGACGTTATTAATTGGTGCTCTGAAAAATACGAAATAATATTAATTCTGTTGGTGCTGGTGAATTTGGTGCCAAAAGTTATCTAACTGCAACTGCACAACTTAAAACTCAACTTTCCACTATTCTACCATAGTAGTACGGTACCCCTTTTGAGCGACTTCCCAATAGCATTTTTTTCGAAAATCGACAATTTGATATATTACGACAAAATTGAAGATGAGACCGTCTCCGGCAAAAAATAGGACCGATTTGTAGTTGTACTTAGATAGAGAACTTTTGACTCAAACTTCAAAAGTATATTTTATTGCTTTTATCTAATTTGACATTTGAACACCTACTGGGAACTTGGAGTGTTAGAAAATGGCATTCATAAAGCTTGTTGTGTTTTATTTTCGAAGAAAATTCTTCGCCAGCGAATCTGTGAAAGGTTAAATAAAAAATGTTTTAATGCATAAAATATGATAACTAACAATCAAGTTATTAAAGAAATACCAAAATATGAAAATTTGTTTTTTTCTTATTTCTCAAAAAGAAAAATGATACTTAATTAATCCCCATTACATTTCGCAACTTTGCCCCAATTTAACCTTCTTCGCAGCTCTTACGGTTCACGAGATCCCAATGGTGAGCATCGAATCTGAATAACCCGGTATATCTCTTATTTACCAAAAATTTACTTTGATGTTGATATTTTCATGTCTTATGGGTGTTGTATTTTCTGAAATAAAATTAACAGAATTAACAGTGGTCGTGCAAATATGCACTTTTTTTGGTCCAATCGATCTACACATTTTATGACGTGAAAGCTTATGACCTCTACCTTAACATATTTTAGAAATTTTTTGGATTAGTTTCTTAGAAATACCATTTATCAAAAAAAAGCTGTTCAATTTTTTTCTTGATTTTTGAAAATTGTCATCTAACTTTTAATTCTATATTTATGAAATAATGATCCACCACAGGTAAGTTTGGCGTTAATCTCACAATCGGTTTTAGTGAATATTTTCGCGTTAGACAATAATAATTGTTATATAGATACATTTCCGAGACTTAAAATATTCAACCACTGCCGATTGCTTGAACTGATTGATATATGTACATAATATAATATGTTTTCCAGATTGCAGATCCATTGTACCTCATATATCTCTACGTGACATTTTTAATAGGAAAAAAAATGTATCCACATGTTATCATCTAAAATCCAGTTGAATTTATCGCGAGATGGGTCAATTTGTTGACAAAAACATATATATACATGTACTCTTATCATATGCAGCTATATATCTGAAATTCAGGTCAAGTGATATTTGATATTTTTGAAAAGCAAACGTCATCACGAACGAAAAGATAAGCCAGAAGGTCATATAAATATCCCGGAGGTATATAAAAATTGTTGTTGTATATATAATTCCTCTGCATTCGATATCAATAACTGATAGTGCACAACCATTCGATATTAAATAAATAATATGATCAGATATTTTTATTTTCCTACTCTACTACTACTTCTACGACGCTACTCTAGTAAGGAAAGTATTGTTGTAATCATTTAAAATTTTCAATCTCCGGTTTTAAACAGATGTGTATATCTACGTATCAGAGGTCCTTCAGTCCAAAAAACAAATTTTCAGCCATTGATCCATTTGTCTGTCCCAAGATTATCTTGGGAATGGAAGTACCGATTTTGTTTCTATCTTTTTCGTTTTGTAGGGTGTCGATGAGGCTAGCCGATAACACAGATTGCGCATCCTGCTCCCACTGCTGGGTAATAGATGGTAAAAGTGTTTTGCTCATGATTGTGGCGCTAAAACGACTACAACGATTCTGATAAAACTTGTGTAAAACATTCTGTTTAAGGCCCTTAATCACATACCATAAAGCGTATCTCTGTGAAAAAGCTGGAGAAATGTTATGCTCAAATGAGTTGTCAACTTTTTTTTACTTTTTAATCTTATTCTGTCTAAACGGTTCCTCCTACATCAAAATTGAATACGATCATTGTTTTGTGTCGTGACGCGATAAAAAAAATACCTGAAAAGATGATTTTTATACTCGATGGATTTCGTTTGAAAGCGGCAGGGAAGACGTGTGACTGGCCAGAGATTTCAGTAAATAGCAAAAGTATCTTTTCTATCAGAAATCGCTACTGTGTGAGCGAAATAGTTGTTAAAAATATGTTAAATCTTGGAACTATTGCGGTAATATTTGCAATTGAGTTTGAAAATCAAATAAATAAATTGTGCTTTTCCAAAACTGTTCGAAGTGCTCTCTTATTATTTATGAAAATATGAGAAGCTAGAACTGCAAAGGTTCATAATAATAATAAGAAAATTATAATAATAATAAGAGCCCTTACATAAGTCGTTACGTACAAGAGAATAAGGCGAAAAATACATACAGATAAGCATTAAAATGAGTTAATACTGTTAATATCACATAGAAATAAATAATATTATCAAATATTTTAAATATAATTTATAGCTGACTGACAGTGATGAAATGTCAAACTTTTTCCCGTCACATAAATACTATTAAATAATAATTCTTAAAAACACAGAGATAAGAGATTTTCTTGTGGATTATACATATTTTTTATTGATAAATTATTCAAATTTTACTATTGCTCTCATTAAAATTTAACTTTGTTCAGTTAGCAACACAATGCTAAAGTATAGAAATCAACGGAACATACTAATAAAACTGAAGCTCATTCCAGTACAACCTTAAGAAATTTCGAAACATAAACTAATGCTTACAAGAAAAATACGGAATTTTGTCTAATTATCTATAAGCATTTGTTGATAATTGAAGTGAATTTTTAATACTCTAAACTTTACACTGTTCTCTAATTCCAAATTTAATTCGTTTGAATAATTTGGTGATTTCTCATCAAAGAGCTTCTAGAAAAGGATAGATACATTGCTTCAGACATAAGTAGAACTCGTCAAAAAACTTACAGTATGTTTACACAAGTGAAATTAGTTACGTAAATTAACATTGAATTCTAAACAATGATTTAATCTCTTATTTGACGAATGTTCTTTAGAATTTCGTAATAATTCATGTGAAAAAACAGCACAATAGGTGCGACCCTCAAATTCCATAAAATTAATTTCCTATAATATAGTATATCTATACTTGAAGTAAATAATGAGAACAGTGAATACCTACAAGTGTTTTATAGCTGAAAATTATATTTCATGATAAAACATTGAATTAATTTTTCATGTCAATCAGATAAATGTTTTTATTGTTTTACTTATCAAAAAATCTGGTGTGTCCACTCACACGACATTCCTACCGCTCGCAGGCAAATTCCAGTGAATGAAAAATTTTACACTATTACAATACTTTCCTTACATAGCGACGATAATAGCGGTAGTAAAGTAAAAATCCTCTGGTCAAATCGTGCTACCACTCATTTTTTTCAGCACTTCAAAACAAATAACAACAGTCATGTAACATTTTTTCGCAAGATGAAACGTTTAGCCAGAATCTGAAGAAACATGTGGGAAATACGGAATTTTATTCAAGCATAACTTTTTTGTGCGCTCAGAGATGGCTTTGTATGTGGGTGGAAGAGGGCTCTCAGAAGAATACTTTCGGCCAGTTTAATTAAAATCCTTACAGCCGTTTTCGCGCCATAGTTTTGAGCAAATCAAGTTTTTTGGCTATAGCTCAACACTCAGTGTATACAGGATTCTCATTCAATGCCACCGGCGAGTGATATTGGTACCAAACAAAATAAAAAGGAAAGCAACAAAATACACCGATCCGTTTCTGAGATAATGCTGTCACAGACAGACAGACGGACAGACAGACAGACCAATGGCTGAAAATATGTTTATTAGACTTAGAAAAGTCTGAAACGTCAACATTTGTAAATGTGTCGATACCGAAAATTTCACACGATTACAATACTTTCCTTATACAGCCACTATAGTAGCGTAGGAAAGTAAAAGCATATTTACCACTAACCTTAAAACATGGAGATATGTCAAAATTAGATTTTCAAAAAATTGAGCCTTATTACAACTTCTCACCGGAAAGTTTGATGACAATCTTGTAATTTCCAGTTGTTGATTATATCGGATGACAATTTTTGTGGCGTTTTTAACTTAATAACTTCCAGTAAAAGTATATGAATAAAATTTGTTCTCATGCTTACTAAAAGCTTAGAATAATAATTTGTAATGAAGAAGCGACATAATAAGAGAAAAATTATAATTTCAACCATTGTTGAACAACAATGGCACAATGTAACCTGACGTGACATTAATTTGAATAATAGAGATAGGTGTGTTTGACTCAGCGCATTATTTTTATGGCGTCACTGCAATAAAACATTTTGTTATTGGACTTTTTCTGTAATACCGCTATTGAAAACATAAATAAGGTAATCAAATATTGATTAATTGTATAGTGAATAGTGTATCATACATTCATATGGATTAGAGTACAGACTGATTCGTGTGAGATTTAAAAAAATGGTAGTCTCAGGACTGGTCGATAGAACTATAACTTATCCTTAATATACAGGGTTATTCACGATAAGTGGCCTATTAGACTTTTCAGTAGAACTACTGGGAATATGGAGCTGAAAATTTGCAATAACAAGTTTTCGGATATGCTCTATCAACCTTAAATAAAAGCGACTTACCGCCACTTCCGGTTATAACGGAAGTAGACACCAATTTACTTATTTCAAATAGAATGCTATATTTCTTTCGAATTGTCATTCTACTTTATATTTTAAAATATTTTTTATTAGGATTCTCTATACCAAAAATTCATACTTTTTGAAATATTTTAATTTTATTGAAAATTCTTGTGAACACAAATCGTAACAGATTTGCTGATGTAAAATTCAAGACTTTATTTTTCAAACACGTTATAACAAAGTAGGTATAAGTTTTTCGTTCAGGACAGCTACAATGTACCAATTAATATTAAACATACAGGGGGCTCTAAAGATCCAGCCAAATTTCAAAACATGAAAAAAGTCGCTTATTCCAAATGGATTATAATAAATTTTATTTGGCAATCCTACCAAATGTTTTTTTCTCTTTCGATCAGGTTTCCCTATACCTAAATTTTCAGGTTTTATAATTATTTGTAAATGTTGGAATACCAACACCAATTTCATGTCGTTTGAAAGTATTTTCTTTTATTAATTATTAAGTAGATATGGCCCGTCATGATGATAAGCAAGCCTGAATGGTCATGGAAAACAAGAAAAAAAACATTAATTGTGTGTAAGTTACTGCATTATAACAAATTAACATGAATAAATAGGAAAGAAGGCACAGAAATGAATAAAGCTTAATCATTTCAGCAAAAATGTTCTCAGAGTAAATAAAAACTCAATTATTTAATTGTTGATAATGTTGTATTTAAACTTGTGTAGACCTGCCACATTTCGTAGATATATTAATAGAGGTCTAACTCGAAATATAGGTTCCATTTTATGTATGTCTGTCTGTATATTTGTACACGAATCAAGCAAAAACTAACGCATGGAATTGAATGCAGTTAAAGGTAGTAATTTATAAAACCAGATCATTTAGCCAAATTTTCCACACACAGTTCTGTGAGATACTTATAACGCCAAGATTTATTTTGCGTATTTGAATTAGGAAACTACAAGTCCATGGACGATAGTAACATTTTGCTCTTGACACCTCTGAAAAAATGACAAATTGATTTAATTATTTCACATTAGATCCTATGATGAAATTCCTCTTTTTAAGCATGCTAGACACTCACGTCTTGAGATATACTTATATGAAAATCTGTAACATGTGAAATAAACAAATTGATAACCTTAACCTGCCACTTTATTTTATTTTAAAATGACCATCAAAGCTTGGCTTTTTTGTGAAATATTTTAATTTAATGCAATTCAAGCATTGGCGTGCACCCCTCTTACATTCAGCACATTCGGCAAACATATTTCTGTTATTCCATAGCAATATCGTCTGCTTAGAACATCATTATCAGAAACAAACATTAAGTACCTCTTTAGGCGTTTGCGTTATTATTTTCATGTGTTTTCAGCATTTCTTCCGTTTTCAATTCGATGACATCAGACGTTTCGACATTCCGACGGCGGCCTTTTTCAGAGAAAACCTGAGTTTGAATCTTCATCTCTTGCACAACTCTAATGAAGTATTTTGTTTTAATGTTCATCATTACTTTACCTTTTTACCTTTTACCTTTACTTTTTCGCCCTTTATCTATCCCGTTCATGAAACTTCTCTCGATTATATCGACCTTGTATTATTCTGCACATGTCTCTTCTTTAATCTTTATTTTCGCTTTGTTTTCTCGGACTAACATCAGCATTATCCTTCGCTCCATTGAAGGACTCACTCCATTCATTTCAGAGTTAATTTAATCATTGTCTATCATCCTTATAACAATCTCAGTATAAGGAGAGCGAGTAGCGATACACACAAACGGGTAATCTGCGATTCATATTTATTAAACGACTTCTTCTTGGTGAATCGTAAACTATTCGTAGAAGAGTTACAACATTTGAAGAAGAAGACGAAGAAGCGTAGGTATGTAAGTATATGCTGCTTAGTTTTGACGCTAGGCAGTCCTGATAATTGTTTATGCAGGTATTTGTGAATTTCAACCAGCTCATTAGTTTTTTACAGAATTTTTGTAGATATGTTGATACCTACAACTTGATATCACACAAAAATATCTATCAAATTAAAAACAAATGTATATCCATAGACGTGGAAGATTTATTTTTTAATAATTGGATATATCTAATTTATACACCATTAGATGAAGAAAAGGGGTTAAGCATAACATTTTGATTAAGCAGTACATTTATTATAAAAAATCTTGATAAGAGCCGATCATTCTAATCTAAATAAAAATAATCTAAATCTCAGGGATATTTTCAGACAAGAATGAGTTTTTTTATCAATCATAATTTCATGATTAGCTGCTTTCCATATTATACGTTTGCTATTTTCTTTGTATCTTATAATTATAAAAACCATCATAATTTTAGTATATTGTACATATTACACATTGGGGCAGAAAATGAGCTTTAGCAGCCCGCGGTTATTGGCTGCACGAGCGTGCGAAGCGAAGCTAGGGCAGTTAATAGCTAAGGGCTGCTAAAACTCATTTTCTGCATGTGTGACACATGAACTGTTTTTCGCCCACAAAGAAAAAACATAAAATAGGAAAAATTCACACAATCACAATTATTTAGAATCAAACGTATTATTATTTTACAGTTTTTTTTTCTCTTGATACCAGACTTAGATTTACATTGACATTTAATGAAAATTTAGGTTTGCGAAACGTCAAAGTACGCAAGTGACGATCAAAGGTGTCTCGATAGTGGAAAACAGAAAAAAATCGTGTTGATATGAGTTTAGCAGCCCAAGGGACGATACATATTACTTTCGATCATATTTTTAGGGCTGATATGATTTATTTTCATATTTGGTAGGCAAAAAAAAATTCTGCATTTGCGACGCACAACTGTTTTTCGCCTACCAAAAGAAAACAAAAAATAGAAAAATATAACAAAAATCATTAATTTTATAAATACAAACAGAATTTAGAAACTTAAGTACCTAGTAAAAATGTACGAATTTATTTATTGTAGTAATTAATGTTAATTATCCCTCGAACACAATTATGGATAGTAACACCAGAATTTAGAGGCATTTGGTAGGAGTGTGAAGTGCTAGCAGTATGGTGACTTATTTCTATGGATGAAGTTGATGGTGCATTGGAATTATCTCTAAAATAAAAAACTACAGAATCGTGTTATGAATTTAGCAGGGATAATAAACATTACTTTCGGTCATATTTTTAGGATTGATATGATGCATTTTCACATATGGTAGGCGAAAACAAATTTTGTAATCATATATATAATAGTAGGTAAACGGTGGAAACATTAATGGAGGTTTTATTTATTTGTAGCTATTTAATGTGTTTAAAGATTCTTACAAAAACCATGGAAATTGTTGTGTAATGTATTGATAATATTTTTTTTACATAAAATGTATTTCATCATCAAAATCGCTCAACGTTAATTTATATTCACAGATTACAAAACATTGCGGAAACAGACACATTTCAGACTTTACCACTGTTGTAACTGGGAAATCGCATTTTTGAGAAATGTCATGTTTAAATGTTGCTACATATTGTCTCTCCTTTCATTTGGTCGTCTCATATTTTCAAAAAATCCCCCTCTTTGTTTGTACTTGTTATTATTCCGAGGTCTCAAAACATCGGCGGTAATACCTATACATACTTTACCACTGCTGTAACTCGAAAATCGTAGGTAATTTGGTTCATTTGAAAAATGTCCGGTTTAAATGTTACATATAATCTCTTCTTTAATTTGCTCGCCTCATATTTTCAGTTTTCGAAAAAACTGTCCCTTCCACATAGCGGAAATAAACATATTTCAATCTTTACCATAGTAGTTGTAAATCGAAAATCGTAACTCTTTTTTTAAAAAAAATCAATTTAAACGTTTTTGGATATGGTCTTATCTTTATTGCTGCCACCTCAGATTTTCGATTTTCACGAAAAAATGCACCTTCCTTTTTAGAGGGAAGGAGATTTAGAATTTGTGTTTTTCTTAATATGGGACCATTTCTTAACTATCTTCTTTCAAATGAATCAAAAATCATCAAAATCTTAGCTCGTTTTAGGAACTATGCAAAACGCGCGAACACCCATACCTAAATAAACGCAAACATAAAACCGAATTGTATACATACCTCCTCCTTTTTTGGTCAAGTAGGTCAAAAAGGCTCGAATAAAAAAGTAGACAAACAGCCGAATTGAATATCTCCCTCGTTTGGGAAGTCATCCGGATAAATGAATATATAAAAAAACAATGTTTCTATTATCAACTCATCAAAAAAGAATCATCAAAACCTGTGCAGTTGCAGTTAGATTGAAATCTTTAGCACCAACTTCACAATTACCAGCACCAATAGAATTACATTATGTTATTTTGTATTTTTCAGTGCATCATACTTTTAAGTGTTACACTAGTTACGAAAATCACATATACTTGCTTGTATTCGTTATTATTCAGAAATCTACAAACATCCTCGCAGAAATACGCATATTTTTAGACTTTACCACTGCTGTAACTCGAAGACCGTAACTCAATGGAAAAAAATCCAAAATAAATGTGGCTACTAATAATCTGGTCTTTAATTGTCCTTCCTCAGATTTTCGATTTTCGACAAAATTTGCCCCCACCAACCCCCTTTTGTAGGGAAGGAAATTTGCGATTCAAGTTTCTATGAATATGGGACCATTTCCCAAGTCTCCTCTTTCGAATTAATCAAAAACACAAATACATAAACTCTCGAGTCCTCATTAAGACGACAGTTACGAATCCTATTCTCCATAACGAATAACTATGTCAATAAACATCTTATGATTGAATTAACTATAGTAATAATTCATTCTTCAAATTAGTGAAGCACTATTGTAAACAACCATCCGACCTGTTTACTACTAGGTATAAACATAACACATGATATAGTGTCAAATTGCCATTTAGATCGTCACCATTGTCCCTGACCTTTCGAGCTGTTTTCTGCAAATAAAAAAATATATATATATAATTTCAATCAGTTAGCAAAATTTGAGCCTTTCCCAAAGAATAGCGATGACCATGTCGATATATCCTGTTTCATTTGTTTGTTTCGGTTTTTCGAGCTGTTTGCTACAAAAAACTGCTGATTATGCTGTTGAGGATATTATGTACAAATTAAGTCTTCTATAATGCACTTCTAGGTTATGTTCAGATTTCAGTTGATCAGCTGAAGAAAAGTCATGATATTATGTTACACGTCCTATATATCGCTTTGTTTATGGGAAATCAGGGACGTTCTGTATTATATTCACAAACACAAGGCATGTTTACAAAAGGTAGGATATAATTACACAGATGATGTCTTGTAATCTTGTAATACATAGATTTTAATAAATAAACCAAATAAATATCAACTTCAGGAGTTTAATATTTGTCTTGAGGAAAAGGAATTGTTTCAGATGGATGAATAAGCTTCACTTTATAAAATTAGTTTTCATTCTAAAGGGTGATTCAAAAAGTCAAAGCATATTACCGGAAAAGGGAAAATGGGCGGAATTACATCTCCAAATATTGGGTAATTTGTTATTCCCATTAAGAAAACATACCTTTGATAAGCTGTGACCTTACGGAACAACCTTTGTTTATTATGAATGAATGTCAAAATGTGGAACCCAACTTCATCAATAAATTCTATTTAAATCGTATCTCCTATCACTCAAAATAACGGAGATATCAAAATCCGGAGTTTAAGTTACTAAAACCATCCAGTATTCAGCTCTGATTATGCAAAAGATAATACCAATAGTATGTATATTATATAGGTACAAGCATTCTACTATTTAATTTGTTTATCAAGTGCTAATAAATTTGCTAATAATAGAACTCTGATTATGCAAATCATATACTAATTATATTAGAGACGATATTTTGAAGACTGTTTATCCAATGAAATAGAAATTCATTTCATTTTAATATATTATCAACGCAAATTATGTGATGTCGTTTTCTGTAATGACGATTTTATTAAATTTGATCTTAGAGCTATAAAAAATCAAATTGACTAGAAAATTTTGCCTAGGTAATTGAGAGACCATCCCAACGCATAGACAGTACCTAGATGGAAGGGGTTGTCATGAATTGTTGTCTGTTAAGAGTTAGAGCATTCCATATTTTAGACATTCTAGCAAGTTAAGCGTCTTGTGGCACAACGCTCGTTTGCCACACCTCAGGGCAGCGCGGCACACAAGTTGGCATAACTTCCGATGCGTTTCAACTGGGAAAAAATATCAGTGGAACGAATTTTTGGATTTTATGGTAACGCTCAATGAACCTAGCATTTGGTTGATATATGTATATGTATGTAGCATGGATTTTCAAAATTGTTTTAATTCTACTATATAGAAGATCTCTCTTTGTTCTTCGGAAATATTTATATTTTTTTCTGTGTTTATAAGTATCTCTCGTCGTTTCTAGAAATAAAAGGAAAGGAACAAATGAGTCCTTAATGTAAGAAGCTTATAAGAACATATTTACATCTATCGGTTTTGTATGTTGGAAAATCATCGTTTCCAAATAGCGCAATCAGGGATAAAGCGATATATTATGTGGCGAATCGAGGTTTAGGGACCGAGCCTATAGAGAAGGATAATGCTGGCTTCGACCTCAGCTGCCCTGTCCTCAACAGGAAGGCCTCTCGGGCCGATACTTGTTATTTTTGACCGACGAACCCCGAACGGAAGAGGTATACAATTCGACGGTCTGTTTTTTTTTGGTTTGTGCGCGCATTTTATATCGTAAACGTATTCCAATGTTCATGATTTTTGATTCATTTCAAAGAGGAGACTTGAGAAAAGGTCCCATATTCATAAAAACACAAATCCAAAATCTCCTTCCCACCGAAAACCGCTTCGGAAGGGGTGGAGGGGGCAAATTTTCTAGAATATCCGAGAGTGCATAATTAAAAATATTTTTTACAAAAAATTGGACCGACTTTATTAGTTGGTGCACTGAAAAGTATAAAATAATATTAATTCTATTGGGGCTGTTACTTTTGAAGTTGTGCAGTTGCAGGTAGATTGGTAACTTTTGGCACCAACTTCGCAAGTACCAGCCCCAATAGAATTAATATTATTTTATACTTTTCAGTGCACCAACTAATAAAGTCGGTCCAATTTTTTGTAAAAAATATTTGTTTCACACTTTTGAGTGTAACATTAGTCACGAAAATCGTTGAACGTTCACTAATACCAATGAAGATAGTACTTATTCTATTACCCACGTATATTCCTTGCTTGTAGTTGTTATTATTGAGATCTCAGAACATCGCTGCGGAAATACGCTTGAATATTTTAGTTGTTACCATTTTAACACCGATTTTACTCGAAAACCATAACTCTAAGGGAAAAATGTTCAGTATAAATGTTGCTACAAATAATTATGTCTTTCATGTACTGCAAACAGATTTTCAATTTTCGACAGAAATCGCCCTCTCCACATTGCGAAAATAGGTATATTTGAGAATTTAAAATGTCTCTATGTCGGAAACCGTTACTCTTTTGAAAAAATGTTCCATTTAAACGTTTCCGGATATTGTCCTATCTGTAATTATATCAACGCAGATTTTCAATTTTCGAAAAAAATTGCCCCCTCCACCCCCTTCGGGGGCGGTTTTCGTAGGGAACGAGTTGTCGGTTTCCTGTTTTTGTGAATATGGGACCATTTCTCAAGCCTCCTCTTTCAAATGAATCAAAAATCATCAAAATCGGAGTACGTTTACTATATGAAAGGCGCGCACAAACCAAAAAAAAAAAAAAGCACACAGTCGAATTGTATACCTCCTCCTTTTGGGAAGTCGGTCAATGATAACAGAATATCCGGAAACGTTTAAATTGATTTTTGTTTAAAAGAGCTACGGTTTTCGAGTTTTTGCGATTTTGAAATTTGAAATATGTGTATTTTCGCTATGTGGAAGAGGCAATTTAAAATCTGGATATGGAAAATTAATGAATAGATTACGGTTACGGTTTTCGAGTCAGTGGTGAAGTTTATGATTTGCGTATTTCCGAGACGATGGTCTTAGATTCTGAATAGTAACAAATAAAAGCAAAGCATACATGGATAATGGTGAACGTTCGACAATGTTCGTTACAAATGTAAGACTCAAAAATGTGAAATAAATATTTCTTACAAAAAAGTGGACCGGCGTTATCAGTTGAAGAACTGAAAAGTACAAAATAATATTTAATCTATTGGTGCTGGTACTTGTGAAGTTGGTGCCAAAAGTTTTCAATCTAACTGCAACTGCACAACGTCGGTCCAATTTTTTGTAAAAAAAAATATTTATTTTATTATAAATTCAAGGTTCAAAGAGATTTTTGTGATTGAGAATGGAAGGATCTTTCAAATGATTTATTAGAAGCTCCTACTTCTCATTTAAATATATGAGGATTATAAAAGTCACTCAAATAAAATTCAACGGAGGGATGACATTTTTTCGTTGGAGGATATCATTTTATGATCACAGGATTCTTTTAAATATATACAATGATTGAGATAATGAATATATTCTACTTGAGAGTTCCACACATATTGTAAGAAATGACATGATGACTAAATATTTATGTAAGAAGTATCGATAGGTAACAGTTGGTTTTGACTACGTGATTATTTTGCAGGACGTTAACTGTATTCAGAATTTTTTCTGGTGTATGGAACTAAGGGATTCTTATGCTTTTTTCTTTATGGTTTCTGAAACTCCCTAGTAGATCAGTTAATTACCTTATGGATGAATCATGGTTTTCAATGTCAGAAAATATTGAAAACTCACCCTGTATTTATACCTATTGTGAGTCATCAATTAACTGATTTCAAAGTCACCACCATGAAAACAAGAACCGTAAACAGGAGCCATGAGATAAAAATAAAAAAAAACTCCTTCTGCAGTAATGCAATAAAATTGCTATTATTATTTTATTTGTATCTTGCCACGTGTTCGGAGCATTTGGAATTTTTTTAAGGCACGACCAACTGAAATAAATCATCAGCACGCTTCATTACGTAAACCGAAAAGAATTGAACCGAATTTAAACGAGAAAGTCCAATCAAATATTCTGCTCCATTGACCAAGCTTGGAAATATTACAGAATATTAATAACATTGTAGCTTATCCATGCCCGAAATTTAATTGTATTAAATATATAAATACAGTGAGGCAGTAAAGTAAGGAATAAATTCAATGATTACCCATTTAAGCATTTTTTCAACATTCCTCGAACTCATAGATTTTATTTTTTATCGAACATTTTTTAGAGAATAAAATTATTATACAGGGTGGTCGTAAAACAGCTGGGCAGGTAGCAACTTCATTTTTTTTAAATAGACACCCCTAATTTTTTTACATTTTCGGATTCCTGATAATTTTTTTAGCATTTTTCATGTAATATATCCTATACCTTAATTCAACTGTTTTTAAATTGCAACGTTTAAAAAAAAATATTCCCCAGTATTATAAACTCGAGCTGCAATATATTTAAATCAAAGCTGTCCATGAGTTATTGTACTTTGTACTTTATTTCTGTGTTGTTAAAGGTGTTTCTTGATTTTTAAATATTCTAAGTACCTTTTTCAATAGTTTTTTATGTTTTTGTAAAGTGTTCACATTGAAAACTTTATTATCAAGATGATAAAAGGTTTAATCATGATTGGTTATGGGAATATAACCAGAACGCAACAGGAAGTATCTGAATTATTTAATCAAAAATATCCTGATCGGCCACCAATTTTGCAATCAAGAGTAAGATTGGGAAAATCATCAAATGGTTCACGTGCAAGATGCTACAAAGACTGGTAGGCCATCAGTTTCGAAAGAAAAGCAATTGGAGGTTTTACTAAGTGTACAAGAACGGACTCATGTGATATCTAGAAAACTAGCATCAGAAGTATTGGTATAACGACAGTGCTCAAAATATTGCTTGAAATTTCGTGAAAAATATTGTGTTTTCGGACGAGTCTACGTTCAACTTAAATATAGAAGTAAACACTCAAAACGTTATTGGCCGAAACTAAATCCGCGTTGGATGCGGGAAGGCCATACTCATAATAAAGAAAAAATCAACATATGGGCTGGTATTGTAGGAGACACTGTTATAGGACCTTTTTTTAAGAGAATTTACCTGGTGACAGATATTTGCGGTTTTTGCAAAACGATTTGATTCCAGCTCTCTCAACGTTATTTTCGGGAGAAGCAAATCCAGACTTACCAAATACAAACATTTGGTTCCAACAGGACGGCGCCCCACCCCCTTACCATGCAGATGTTCACGCATTTCTAAATGAAGTTTTTGCAAAGAGGTGGATTGAAAGAAGATGTGCGATTGAATGGCCTCCAAGGTCCCCGGAATTGACCCCTTTAGTCTTTTTTCTATGAGATTACATTAAAGGACAAGTTTTTAAAACAAAACCTACATATTGGACGACTTAAATATTCGTATTGCGCAAGAAATAGGACGTATTTCACCGGATGTCATTAATAATGTCCAGGGGGAGTTTATTAATCGCTTATGTTAGTGTCAATTAACGAATGGAACACATTTTCAACATTTGTTAAAATGAAATTAATCAAACTATCTAATAAATTTTCTAGTGTCTTATTGTCTCATGTCCTGTTTTGATTTAAATAGTATTGTTGCTTATGTTTATGATACCGACGAATTTTTAGCACGTAGTAATTTAAAAACAGTTGAATTTAGGTATAGGACATAATCAATCCAAAAATGTAAAAGAATAAGGGGTGTCCATTTAAAAAAATTAAGTCACTACCTGTCCAGCTTTTCTGCGACCACCCTGTATGATAACTTTATTTTCAAAGAAGTGCTCGACAAAAAATAAGATCGACGTATCGTGCTTAGAAGAGTAATTATTGAATTTATTTCCTACTTTACGGCCGCATTGTACATACATATATACTTTAAAAGGGATAAAATTTCCTATTGTACTATTTTTAAGTAATTTTTTTTTAAATGTATCTGGAATCCAAGTAATTAAATTTGGTTTATTGCAATACAATTAATACTTTGGAAAGCAACTGATGTGTTCATTATTTTTGTACATTTGTTCTTTTCATTAAGCAACATCTTTGAATATTGCATAATCAATGCGACACCTAGTATAGGTGAGTACCAAATATTTTATTGTTTTATAAAAACTCATAATAAGCCAGGAGATAGTTTACAGTTGAATTGTTTCACTTCTTTTTCGATGGATTTATCAAAACTTCAGAATTCAAAGTTTGAGTTAAACACATTAACAGCAATCTCGCACCTCAAATCTCAGTATCATCCTTATTTACCAAGATCATAAGAAGGAGGAGCAATACAAAAATCGAATGTATATTTTTTATATCGTGTATAGCAAATGAGCACCAATTTCAACGATTAGTTTTTATTGTAAAAAGGAAAAGGAACATTAACTTTTTCCTCAAAACACCCACCAAAACTAAAGACATCATGTCGATAACATTTGAATTATGTATTTTTTAATGCACATCCAAATTTTTGACTAAATTAACATCTTCTTAAAGTAAGTAGGTACTTCTATGGACTACATCTTGGATATCAGAAAGATAATTGTAAAATACACCATAAATTTATGTTCAGATACCTTAACGATATTCATTAATGAAATTGAATCATGTATTTTAGCCTTAGTATCTATGATTCAAGCGCCTATATCATTTTCATAAGAGCTCTCTTATTTCATTCGTGAAACCTTTAAGGCGACGTCACTACCATAGCGTAAAACTATTTTCTACTCAAAACAAGATAATTACAGTTTACAAGTCTTATCTTCAATGATCTTTCGTACGAGTATTTCCGTCATGATTCGCTTCTCCAAACAAATTGCAGCTTGTGATTTATATGCGTCCATCCTGTGCAGCAACAAAGTTGCCTCTTTCATCGGACAGGATATTCTGGGGCAGGCGCACCGATTCGCACATCCTCGACGCCATACGTCGACGTTGAGAAGGCGTCGCGACGCCTTCATTGGGCGTAATTCGTCCAATGAACCCCCGAGTCCGGAAGACGCCAGCGTCCGAGGCAACTACTCATTACCACTGTCCGGATTTACTTTGTGACATTGTCCCTTTTTGACCGACATCTCAAAAACAAAAGTATTCATTTAGATTACCTATAAAACAGATTTTTTACCAAGAAAAACAAAGAAGATTGTGGTGTGTCAACACAGACGACATTCCAGTCGGTCTCAAATAAATTCCATCGAATATAAAAATGGTCTGATCAAATCATGCGAACATTATTTTTCTTCACTTTGGCAAGAAAAATAGTTCTGGAGATAATCTTATCTCAGACAGATAGACAGACAGGCCTGGAGGCAGACAATGGCTGAAAATATGAGTTTTAGGTTCAGGTAAGCCTTAAAACTTAAACATCTGTTGAAAACCGAACATTGAAATTTTACCACCGGGCAACCATTTCCCAGGAAACAGGCTGCTTTAATTTTTCTTTTCGGTAGTCAGTTCTGCTTAGTGAGTGAAAATGCATGCACTTTCGTTTTTGCCCAAGTTGTCGACAATCACACTAAGTCTTCCTAGAGCCGGATTCGATTCCTTCAAATTACCGCACTTTTCTTCAAGTTAAAGTCTATATGTAATTGATTTTCCAATCCTCGTCATGTTTGAAGTCATTTCCACTAAATTTTCAACACTACTTCCATGTTTTACACATTTAAGAGCCCTGTATAGGTTGAGTATCATAATTTTCTCGTTGAAGGATAAAGTACACTTACTCGCCCTTTTATTTTTTGACAATTTTGAAGAATAACTTCCTAATAAAAAAGGACGCGACGTGACAAATCTAAAATCACTTTCAAACTGATAACATTCTAGTTAAAACAATAAAAACTATTCAGCGGGTACTAAGAGGTTCTAGGAAATATTAGGCTAGTTACAAGACAAAATAAATGAACCGATTATAAAATTTTTAAATAATTAATACATAGAACTATGTACAACATATTTTACGATTTTGGGATAAGTATTTACTGCTACTGAAATAGACTATTTTACAAAATAAAATAAATAATCTCTAATTATTCCTGCTATTCAAGAAATCATGTGCTTCACTTATAGTTTATAAGGAAAACCAGAATGAAAATATCAAATACAGAAACCCACTCAACAGTGAGCCCGATTTGCTACTTCTTTTTGGCCGACGAACCCCGAACGGAGGAGGTATACAATTCGACTGTCTGCTTTTTTTTTTTGGTTCGTGCGCGCCTTTTATATAGTAAACGTGCTCCGATTTTGATGATTTTGGGTTCATTTGAAAGAAGGGGATTGAGAAATGGTCCCATATTCATAAAAACGCAAATCCGAAATCTCCTTCCCTCCGAAAACCGCCCCCGAAGGGGTGGTGGGGGCGAATTTTCTCGAAAATCGAAAATCTGAGTTGGTATAATTAAAGATAGGATAATATCCGGAAACGTTTAAATTGAACATTTTTTCAAAAGTGCTACGGTTTTCGAGATAGACGCATGTTAAATATGTATTTTTGCTATGTGGAGAGGACAATTTCTTTCGAAAATTGAAAATTTTTCGATACTACATGAAAGATATAATTATTTGTAGCAACATTTATAATGAACATTTTTTCCTTAGAGTTACGGTTTTCGAGTTAAATCGGTGTTAAAATGGTAACAACTAAAATATTCAAGCGTATTTCCGCAGCGATGTTCTGAGATCTCTATAATAACAACTACAAGCAAGGAATATACGTGGGTAATAGGATAAGTACTATCTTCATTGATATGGTATAGTGAACATTCAACGATTTTCGGGACTAATGTTACACTCAAAAGTGTGAAATAAATATTTTTTACAAAAAATTGGACCGACGTTATTAGTTGGTGCACTGAAAAGTATAAAATAATATTAATTCTGTTGGTGGTGGTACTTGTGAAGTTGGTGCCAAAAGTTATCAATCTACCTGCAACTGCACAACTTCAAAAGTACCACCACCAACAGAATTAATATTATTTTATACTTTTCAGTGCACCAACTAATAACGTCGGTCCAATTTTTTGTAAAAAATATTTATTTCATGTTAAATAGAGATCAGCATATTTCATTTTAAACTATCGTCGTCAGCCCTTTTTGCGTCCACTCCTGGATAGGATAAGGGTACCTACAGCTTAAGATGGACTCCGAAGCACCGATATATCTCTAAGAGACATACCATTCTACGAGATCAGAGGGTTTTTGAGGCGTACCTTACCACGCTGCCTCAACACGGGTTGGTAAGGGGCAAGTGATGTCGACCACTAGTTTTTGCTGTATTTTAGGAAATTTTCATGTATGGAGAAAGTCTTTGACCTAGTTGGGCTCGAACCTACAACCTCTCGGTTAGAAGTCCAACGTCTTACCAACTAGACCAACGGGGATTATATTAAAAAAAAAACTATACTTCCTATAAAACATAAAACATTCATATGTGGGAACCGAGATGATAAGAAACTATGCAAAACCACAAACGGATATTTTATTTCGAAGAACATGACTACAAGTCCTAACTTAATTCATATCTACACACACTTAGATATCATTCAGGATTTTTCGTTTCATTATTCGTTTATCAACTTCCCACATGCATATCATTATTTTTAGTAACAAGAAAAATAATCATTTCATATATGCGGTTAAGCCATTTGTTGTTTGTTTGTTTTCAATATTAAAACTTTATCACTCAACTCTCAAGAGCCCGAAGATAATGTGATCTTCGAGAATAATAATTATTTTAATCAGTAATAAGTCTATTAAACATAATCATTCAGAAATAGAAAGGACAGCTATTTCCTATTTAGTCAGCAAGTATTCAGTCGTCTTATTTGAAAACGGAAAGTATTTTTCTTCAGTCGAGATTCAAACGTAATTGATTCTAAAAATGGAGCAACTATACAGTTGAAAGATTAAATAGGAAATAGCTGCTAATGAGCTGTTAAGTTAGTTACTATAATTCTCATCAGTTAAATAACAAATACAATAGTAAAATTCATTTTACACCTACATTGAAAGTTCAATTTTCGAGTACTGTATGTCATGATGGAAGTGATCAGTATCCACAGCCTTGACATAACTTCTCATGTTACCGCATCAGTAAGTGATGTAGGTAGTTATATTCGACCAAAACAAGAGCTACTTAAATACACTAGTGCACTAATTCAGCTGTCAATCAGACAATAACAAGCGTCAATCAACAGACTAGTTAACTAACACTATTCCATTCCTTCCTTCCTTTCATACCATGCAATGAAAATACTGTATTACAGAAATTTTTGAGAACGCTTTTTAGAATTACTAGTAATCGCATTGAAAAACATTATAAGATTTGTGACTATTCCCGCGATTTTCAAATACCTGAAACGAGCGCCATGTACGCAGCAGTCGCTGGAATATGAGGACCAATGAATTTTTGAGGATCAAAAATTTATCATTGAGTTGACCGTCTCATGGTTGTCTCTGCTCTTATACAAGCAATGACAATGACATGGGTATGAGAGAACGAATATTGCACCAACTAATAACGTCGGCCCATTTTTTTGTAAGAAATATTTATTTAACACTCTACTTGTGCTCTGAAAAAAAAACTCCTTGTCCAACCAACAGCCGCCTCATATCATGCAATCTTCTAAGAATCGGCGCTCCAACAAATCTGTAGCAGTATTTTCTTCTAAATCTATGATTGTTTTTCTTTTATGAATGAACAGAAATCCCTTCCAAAGCAAGAAGAGGGGAACTTTTTTGGAAAATCAAAAATTTGAGGCGGCAACATTAAAGAAGAGATCATTCTAGACATTTTTTAAAAACTTCAACAGTGCATAGTTGTATGCGATTAAGTTGATACTCAAAATTGTGGAATTGATAACTTTTTTACAACTAGGACCGATTTTATCAGATCATTGAAAAATACGAGATAATATTTGTTCTACTGGTATTGGTAGTTTTAAAGTAGATGCCAAGAATCTTTTCTATGTAATTTCTCGCACAACATCAAAATAATTTTACAAATGAAATACATATTTTGTATTTTTCATTGCCTCATGTAAGAAAGTCCAGTAGGTACAATTCTTTTTTAGTTGATTTAGTAGGAATATCGCAACTGCTGTTTGTAATTGGATTTTCTTCAACTCATTCATCAACATTTTCTGGTAATTCTCGTACCAATATAATAAATATTTTTTTGTACTTTTCAAAGCAAAAGTTCTAATCTATTTATTCTTGTTTTTTCAGGTCAGTATCGAGAACATTTCATTTATTCATTTCAGTAACTATAGTTATGGACTTTTCTCATTTATTATTGACAAATCCGACCTTAACCCCAAGCACAATCATCAACAATCGACCGGGTTCAAGAAGTATCATCTGCCATAATAAAACTATTACAACTATTAGATAACAAAGTACACGTAGCATTTCGCAAACAGAATACATATAAAATTCTCTTTGCTCTCCTCTTCATTATAGATATACACACACCATTTGACAACGACTTTCGTAAGCAGCTTGCGAAAAAAGTCATTAATAAATATTTGGCGCAGACATTTAGTACCATTATACTAAACATTCATTTTAGCACCTTTGTATATATCGTGTGATGACATAACAAAGCCGAAGGATGTTTGCTTTTTTTTATTTCATCTAATGTTTGGCTTTCAATATTGTAATGTGATAATTTGTATTTGGGTAAAATATTCGGGGGTTTTAAATGAAACTCAGGAATTTTTTTTACGTAACTTAATGTCTCCACATCACTTATGTCATGTAAATGTACCTTCTAGAAAGCAGTTTTCTACCTAAATTTTCATACTAAATCTAAAAAATCACTGACTTCGACACAATTTTATTTTCTTTTATTGATAGTTCATCATCATCTCAACAATTTCGACACTGGCTTGATTTGAAATTTATTATTATTTGATACTTTCGATATTTTGCGTAGAATAACAATTATGGTTAGATTTCTAACACGAAATTATTGTAAAAGTGAATTTGCAGTTGCTGATGCAAGAAGCGATTTGGTTTGTTGCATTCATTCTACATCAAAAATTATATAATGGCATTCATGTTGGCTGTAACGATTAAAAAAATATGTTTTCATCGTTGATGAGTTTTTGATGAATGTAATTGACATTTGACTGCTATACAAACCTTGTAGGTACATCAGTGAGAAAAAATCTCATCTGATGTTAGATAATAATTCAGGAGGAATACTTTGAACCTCTTCTGTTACTATGTCAACTAGTGCATACTTGCAAATTGTTTGGTCTGGTAACATAAACTTTGGACAGCTATTTGTCAATTCAGATGAACATCATTTAAAAGATTTTATAGCTATTGTCGCTGCATTTTACTTCATAGAATACTAGATTATAGCTCTTAGTAATATTATCGGCTGGTCTTGAAAATAAAGGTACCAAGCCCTATATTTTCGTACTCGATAAAATGCCTCTTTAAAATCTAAAATAATATTTAGGGGTTTTCAATAGATATTTTTAAATTGGCATCACTTCTGGACAAACGCTCAAATACGCAATTTGTTACAATATCTAAGTACCTGCCAAATTTTATATCAATCTCGAGAAACTCCAGAGATAATTAACATAGCTCTATATATTTGCACATCTATCTATACTATTTGAATGACTTCATAAGCGGATATATTGATCTTTTCAAAATCCTTCTCTCTAAAAACTTTACCCTCAATTGCATTTTTTAAAAAAGCTCGACAAATTCGATTTATTTTTTTTTTAAGATCTATCAATATTTTCTGTAGTGTTCGAACTAAGAATTAATGGATCCAAATCTATAGTTGTTTAATTTTTGGCCCAGGACATAGTTTTGAACATAAGGGGGAGGAACGGTCATTTTTTGTATATTTTTCTGAATATGTTCTAAGCTGTTTATTTTAAAAATTAAAAAAAAAATATACAGGTTGTTTCGGAATTGCACGGCACTATTTTACCGTCGGTCACCATAGTAACAAAAGTGACCATATGAGAATAGTGAACTGGAGCACGGTCATGCAAAAACCAAATCCTCTGCCTAATAGCAAGCGAAATGTCTCCTAGATCTAGAAGCTCATGAAGAATACTTTGCTAAAATGCAAGTATGATGCACCTGAAAGCCTGGTCGGCAAAAAGAGAGCACACCAGATTTAGGGCCGATTTCATAATCATATTTAATCTCCTGTGGTCCCATTTCTTGTAAAGCAAGATTGTTTATTTCCGTATTTGAATTAACCCTATCAAAGCATTCCATATTATAATATCACATGATTTTTTCTAGTTTAGTAGCTATTGACACCCTTTAGTGTTACATCAATAAAAGAAAAATTATTTTTACTTTCCTACGCTACTATAGTAGCTGCATAAGGAATAAGGAAAGTATTGTAATCGTCTGAAATTTTCGGTATCGAGATTTTTACAAATGTTGACGTTTCAGAGTTTTCTAAGTCTAATAAACATATTTTCAGCCATTGGTCTGCCTGTCTGTCGGTCTGTCCGTCTGTCTGTCTGTCTGTGACAGCATTATTATCTCGGGAACGGATCGGTGTATTTTATTGCTTTCTTTTTTATTTTGTTTACACTGTATACACTGGGTGCTGATCCATAGCCAAAAAACGTGATATGCTCAAGACTGTAGCGCGAAAACGGCTGTAAGGATTTTGATTAGACTTGTATAAAGTATTCTTCTGAGAGCCCTCTACCACCCACATTCAGCGCCATCGCTGAGAAAAAGCACAAAAAAGTTATGCTTGAATATAATTCCATCCAGGATTTTTAATTCACTGGAATTTGCCTGCGAGCGTTAGGAAAGTCGTGTGAGTGGACACAACAGATTTTTTACTTTCCTACGCTACTATAGTAGCTGTATAAGGAAAGGATTGTAATCGTGTGAAATTTTCGGTACCTTTACAAATGTTGACGTTTCGGAGTTTTCTAAGTCTAATAAACATATTACATTGGTCTGTCTGTCGGTCCGTCTGTGTGTCTGTCTGTCCGTCTGTCTGTCTGTGACAGCATTATCTCGGAAACGGATCAGTGTATTTTGTTGCTTTCTTATTCTTTAGTACCAATACCACTCACCGGTAGCACTGAATGAGAATCCTGTATACACTGGATGCTGAGCTATAGATAAAAAATGTGATTTGCTCAAGACTGTAGCCCGGCTAAATGTTTCATCTTGCGAAAAAATGTTACATGACCATTGATGTTTGCCTTGATATGCTGAAAAAATGAGTGGTAGCACGATTTGACCAGAGGATTTTTACTACCGCTATTATCGTCGCTATGTAAAGAAAATATTGTAATAGTGTAAAATATTTCATTCACTGGAATTTGCCTGCGAGCGGTAGGAAAGTCGTGTGAGTGGACACACCAGATTTTTTAAAAATCTATTTCACACTTTTGAGTGTAACATTAGTCACAAAAATCGTTGAACGTTCACTAATCACGATGAAGATAGTACTGCTACCGTAACTCTTTCGAAAAATGTTCAATTTAAACGTTTCCGGAAATTGTCCTATATTTAATTATACCACCGCAGATTTTTGATTTTTGAGAAAATTTGTCCCATCGACCCCCTTCGGAGGCGGTTTTAGGATCCAAGGAGATTTCGGATTTGCGTTTTTATGAAAATGGGACTATTTCTCATGCTCCTCTTTCAAATGAATCAAAAGTCATCAAAATCGGAGCTCGTTTACAATACAAAACGTGCGCACGAACCAAAAAAAGCAGAAAGTCGAATTGTATACTACCTCCGTTCGGGGTTCGGCGGTCAATAAGAAATATTTTTTGTTATTTTCAAGAGCGTCTTTAAGATATCATTTGCTACATTTTTACAGCAGCCCCATTCAGATCCTCATTTGACGTTAAGCATTGATGTGTTTTTAGATAATTTGAAACTCGTGAGCTTATAGCCCTACTTTTCTATTGAAAACTATAATTCAAGCTGCAAATCAGTTCTTCGAATAAACGGGTCAGTAAAAATTTTGGCATAACAAAACTTGCTTTTTATTAGTGATCAGATAAATGATGACAATGTCTATTTGTAATAACAGAAACCCATATTGTCTGCACTGGAATTCAGACCATTATATTTATTACTAGCTGTTACTCGCGTCTTGGTACGCACTACGTGCCAGTGAAAATCCTTTCGGAATCGGTTCAGCCGCTACGGATATTAACTGGAACATACAGACAAAATTTACAAAAATTGTTGTTTTGTTATTAGTGACACATACCTATACTTCCATATACAATTAGATTAAACCTGTTATTTTGATATTACAAACAGACACTTCGATTTGATTTATCAATAGGTATAGATATAAACATCTTCAGTACAGTTTATGAAAATTTAAAATCAAACGAACTTACCTAAAGTGATGTTCGATTGTAATTATATGAGAGTCTCGTTCGAGATGATTACATTGTAGTACCGCTACTTTCTACCAGTTAAAGCCACAAAAATTTGGTTACCAAAAGTTATCAATCTACCTGCAACTGCACAACTTCAAAAGTAACAGCCCCAAAAGAATTAATATTATTTTATAATTTTTAAAGATAATAATTGATTATAAATCCTAGATATTTACAAGATTGCTCTGGTATATTCGAGCTCTTCTCCTCATTTATAACGAGACCTAGCCTTCTAAGGAGCCTTCTAGTTGTCTCAGCGTGTTCTAGGCAATTCTGGAGAGAGTTTCCGATACATAGAATATCGTCTAGATATGCTGTTGATATCCAACATCTCTGTCTTAGCCAATTCAGGACTGGTTTTAATAACTTGGTGAAAACATATGGAGCTATGCAGAGTCCAAATGGCATACAAGTGAACTCATATAGGTGACTCTTAAAATAGAATCTTAAAAATTTTCGACTCGAAGGTCTCACCGGTATTAAAAAATATGCATCTTTGAGGTCTAGGTTGCATAAAAAATAATTTCTACAAATTAATTTTATAGCCGACCTGAGGTCCTCGAGTTTAAAATGCGAAATTTCAATGAAATGGTTTGACGTCTTTAGATTTAGAATAAACCTCTGATCCGTTGGGTTTTGGGACTAAGAAAAAAGAGGATAAGAATTCATCTTCTACTGGCTCACATGTCACGATAGCACCCATGTCTATCAATTTGACAATTTCTATAGTAATTAATGTTTCTTCTGAAGAAGAAAACCTTACCTTCCTCGTCCAGCTTAACGCCTGGGGAGGTCGAGTAAAAAGAGGTATTTCGTAACCCTCAATACAACTTATAATAAATTTGTCTGTAGTTATTTTCTTCCATTCATCAATAAAATTACTAAGACGACCAGCCTTTATTGTTACCTCTATTTTCTTCTGTCCTGATACGATGCCCGACTATTCCTTAACTGTTTGGGCGTGTTGTTTTGCGAAGGTCTGTTGTTCTGTGGAGACGGCTTGGGGAATTTCTGGTATGATCTTCTTTGGCCCACATGTGAGTTTTCCTAGTTTGCATATGGGCTCTTCCAGTTTAAATTCCGTGCAGTGGAGGGTCTTTGATTGGATTTTGTGAATTTATTGAAGTTAGCAGTCACGGGGTGAATTCTTCATTTCCTTACCGATCTTCTCTATAGACTTCACTGTCTTGATCTTATCTGTCATTTTTTCCCCGTAGAGAAAAACACCTGGTTTCGTCCTTTGAAGCAGATCTTTCATTGATTTTGAAAGAACTGGTGAAATTAACGATTTCCTTGTAGACGATATTTGAAAATGCAGCTGGGCAAGCAATTTTCCTGAGTCTATTAGTCTTTCTAGAAGTGCAAGTCGATCTACAGGCTCTTCATCGTCCTTTAAAATCGTTGATATTGACTCTCCTACAGACCAGGTTTTGTTCTGCTATACAGAGTTTGTCTCATTTCACGCCAGACTTATTCGACGTGGCCAGGATTTCCTCATTTAACTCTGAAGCTTCTAAGTTAATATTACCTTCACGAGAGTATTTATCTGATACCAGCTCTTTACTTTCCTTTGAAAGATCTTCCGCGAGCCAGGTAGGCCATCTGGCCACCAAACTAGAGTGTAAATCCAGATCGTTCTTGTTTCCTGCAGTTGGATCTGCTCCTAAAACTGTTTCCACCTCTTCATCTAGAGCATTGGCGTTGTATTCATTCGATTCAGTAAGTGACATTGTAACTGGATCTAAGAGTGGGATCTCTGTCACAATAATTTCCTCAGATACCTCTGGCACTGCGAATATATCTATTTCGACCTCGTGTTCCGTTATCTTAGTACCTGGCTTGTCTTGGTCATTGCGAGCTATAATTTCGTCTGGTATTGAAGTACTTTGATCTCCACTGGAAAATTTTCACGATGGGTATCAACAGCGCTAGGATTTTTTTTTCTCCTACGTGCAAAGATTACTAGCCTTAAACAGCCCGTCAGTATTTTATACCTACTTATTTAAAACACTGACGCCTGAAAACGACGGTTGTTCATATATACTTGTGCAACTGTTTGTATGTGTAATCTTGGTTGAGAATGAATATACATATATATTACACATACCCTTACACGGCGCAGGGAGCTCCCACTCTCATGCGTTGTGGCTTCGCAGCGGGAGCACTGAGAATTACCTGCAACGAAGAAGTTGCACGCGACTTTCTGGTGAAGGCGGTCGAAACAATGAAACATCTGTGGGAAGGAGCAAGGCTCACCGTACTGCCAGAAGATGAGCTGCCTGGCTGCTCAAAACCCATGGGCAGGCATACCAAGGTGGATACTCTTCCACGAGGCCGTCAAGGAAGAACCTCAGGGCAAACTCCTTGTTTTCGGACTCATGAGGAAGGAGAGAGACGCCTTAACCGAAAAAGCAGGTAAATTATTTTACCTGCTTCGTCAGGTCACCTGCAAGGTGACCAAGTTGAGAGAGGGAGGTGAGACTGCCTCGGCTCAGGGAGCGCCCATGCAAATGGATACACCGGAGTCAGGTGGGATTGTTGACCCACCAGTACAAACCTGATGACCAAAACCACCGGTTTGGTCATAGTTCAGGCAAACCTGCACCGCTCCCGGGGGCGCCTGTTCTCCTACGTCGTCACCTGGAGGCTGAGCAGACAGCAATAGCTCTTATCCAAGAACCCCGGAGCACATGCAACCGGGTATGTGGATCGACAACTCCTCCCAAAGGAAAATCTTTGTTGGACCAACTAATGAAAGACCATGGACATGTGTTTCCCTTTTAGGTCATATAGAAGCCATCCTACTGACAGGACTCTCAGGACGCGACCTAACGGCTGTCCAAGTGCACCTGGACTTCGGAAAGTGCAAAGAAGAGGTTATTGTAGCCTCATCTTACCTGCCAATAGACGCCACAGAGACACCCCCAGCAAGGAGCTGGCAAAGCTGGTCGACTTCTGCGAGCAGGGGGGAAAACACCTCATAGTAGGTTGTGACGCAAATGACCACCACTACGCTTGGGGCAGCGAAGAATGCCTGTTAGGGATAAATTTGGAAATCCTCAACCGAGGGAACGAACCCACGTTCGTAACCTCGCGGTGTCAGACGGTGATTGACATCTCAGTCGCAACACAAGGGATCTCCAAATCAATCGTGGAATGGAGGGTCAGCTCCGAAGCCACCTTCTCCGACCACGGTCGATATCACTAGGGAACGTTACGGAACTTCCTCACAACTCGAGATGTCCCTCTGCGGAGGACTGGCAATTGGCGAGAGAAAATCGTAAATCGAACCGGAACAATACAGGCGGTCAAGGCATTCTCCCCATATAAGTCATCAGGCACGGATGGGATTTTCCCGGGTCTCCTTCAGTGGGGACTGGGAACTGTACTGGACGAACTGGTAGTTATCGTCAGGGCGTGCCTTGCATTTCCACACGTACCCGAGAAATGGAGAATAGCCAGGGTAGTCTTCCTACCGAAACCAGGCAAGAGTGACTACTAATCTGCCAAATCATACCTTCCAATTTGCCTTACCTCGTTTTTACTGAAAACATTGGAGAGCCTTTGCGACGGGAATGTTACGAAGGGCTGTCCTCAGGGAGGGGTACTCTCCTCCCTACTATGGAATATAGTAGTGGACGACCTTCTAACGACCCAGAATGACGAGGGCCTGTACATCATAGGATATGCGGATGATATAGTCATACTAATGACAGGGAAGCACATTGGAGTGCTATGCGAACTGATGCAAAGGGCAATACTCATCCTAGAAAAGTGGTGCAGGGCAACGTCTCTTTCTGTGAATCCCCATAAAGTAGAGGCTATGCTCTTTACCGACATAAAAATGCCTACACTAAATGAAATCCAGCTCAAGCTATCCAACGAGGTGAAATACCTAGGGGTGGTTATCGACAGAAAACTGACCTGGGGAAAACAACAAATGTTGCTGTGATTGTATTATAAACTCCCCCAGCACATGTTCTAACCTACAAATTCTTTTTTCCATGCTGTCATCGTCATCTCGTTCCTTACTGTTCTTCTTTCGTTTTCCCATGATAGATCACGATGCAAATAAGCCCTTAACAACGGTGTTATTAGATTATCCTAACTTATTTTGATAGATTTAAATAAAAGGAGATATTATTTACTCTGACTGTAACCTTAGCTAGCTAAGTTTGTAGACAGCAGGAGGCGCGGGTAACCTAACCGCGGTAAGTTTAAACTCTGTGGCTTTAACTGGTAGAAAGTAGCGGTACTACAATGTAATCTCGAAGAACGAGACTCGAAATATAACTATCATAATATTTCAATGGTCACGAAAACTATAATATTTCGTAATATTGCCGGATTTTCTGTTAAATTTCCTGTTTCTACAACTGTAAGCAATATGTATTTTAATCTCAATAAAACTTCACATTTTACCAATGTATATCTATGGTTCATAAATAAAATTAACAATAAATCCTTCAATGGAATAATCTGTATTTATTCTACATATAATAACTTGTTCATCCAGTCAATTTATTTTATTTGTTTGATATTTATAGATTGGAGATGCTTTTGTTTACATATTGATTGAGAAGCAACTAATAATTCGAGTTAATCTTTCATATACATTGGTAAGGAGTCTGATAATCAATAAATATTCGAGAAACTTATTTATTCGATCAGTATTTTTTTGTTTGTAAACTTAAAAACTTAACGACGTCACATGTAGTATGTATGTACCTGCTTAATAAGATCTTGTAAAACGCCCGATCGCCAATACGTGACAGATTTAGTATCAAACTAAGCTAGTACCGAACCAAATATTTTTCATAATCTGTGACCTAGGACCTAGGTAACTATGATTTGATAATTTTATTAACAACTATAAAGCTGTTACTAGCGGCTACGTTCGCGCTACCTACCATCAAAAATCCTGTCGGAATCGGCTTAGCCGTTACGGAGATTTGCCGGAACACACAGACAGACAAAAATTTAAAAAATCATTATTTAGTTATAAGTGGCACAGTTACTTTCATATGCTACAAACCTGTTATTTTGATATTCCAAACAGACAGAATTTTTGGTTATAACTCTAAAAAACAGACGATAGCTAATTTTTGTATTCACTATTGAAATATCTCAAATTTTCAATTAAAAAAAACACTCCACCCCAGGAAAACGCATTGATTATTAATTAATATGGCTTTTCCCCATCCCTCCTCTTTCCTGTGAAAAAATAGCATCAAAATCAGAGCTACTATTAAAACGCGCGTTCATGGAAAGATAAAAAGCATGCATACAATTTAATTGTATACCTCCGTCGTCTCCACGAAGGGGGTCAAAAAGTTGTATTATTTATTGTACTGTATCTATTGGTGCTGGTACTTTTGAAGTTGTGCAGTTGCAGTTAGATTGAAAACTTTTGGCACCAACTTCACAAGTACCAGCACCAATAGAATTAATATTATTTTGTATTTTTCAGTGCACCAACTAATAACTTCGGTCCAATTTTTTGTAAAAAATATTTATGTCACACTTTTGAGTATTACATTAATCATCCATGTATATGCTTTGCTTGTACTTGTTATTACTCAGAAATCTTAAAACATTGTCCCGGAAATACCCATATTTTAGAATTTACCCCTGCTGTAACTCAAAAACCGTAACTCTATGGAAGAATGTTCAACATAAATGATATTACAAATAATCTGGTTTTTAATTTGGTTGTCTCTGATTTTCAATTTTCGAAAGAAATTGCTCCACATAGCGAAAATATACATATTTGAGATTTTAACATCGCTGTAGCTCAAAATCAGAACTTCTTTGAAAAAATGTTCAATTTAAACGTTTCCGCATATTATCCTGTCTTTAATTCTGCCGTCTCAGATTTTCGATTTTCGAGAAAAACTGCTCCCTGCATCCCCTTCGGGGCATTTTTTGAGGGAATAATATATGGGATTTGAGTTTTTAGGAATATGGGACTATTTCTCAAGTCTCATTTCTCAACAACGTATATCTCCTCCCTTTGGGTTCGTCGGTCACTAAAACATACTATAGCAGACAACTCCATCTCCGTTCAAATACTTCTCGATGTTTTCGCTCTTCAATGAACATTCTTCTTACCATAATAAATAGACCAACCAAAGCCTATATATAAATACTCTATACACAATCGAGGAATAATAAAGTCGTTATTCAACTTAGGTGTTTTTCTTTTTTGATTTTGTGAAGTGTGCCAAGAGCGTATATCAATTCGATCCGCATCATTGAAATGAGCGAAGTCTCGAGAAGTAATCGATTTTCTTCTTAGTCTTCTACTCATCGCCCTATCCCGCCATAGAAGAAGATGTGCTTGCTCTTTTCTTTCACGGGTCACGTAATAACATTTTATATTTTATTATACAGATATATATATATATATATATATATATATATATTGTGGAGGTTGTAACGAGCCCAACAGAGAACCGCAGACATCGACATCAATCTTGTAATCTCATTAGTTACGAGGCACAGAGAGAGAGAGATGTCTCGGCATCATCGATGGTGAACCAATTATTACTGTTTTATATTGGAGCAGAAGAGTCTGTGTCGATTTGCTTGAGGAAGCGATTATATAACGTTTAATGTTAAGTGAGCAATTTATTTAATTGTAATGGAAAAGGAATGGCCCAATTTTTCAATGTTAGTTTTATGAAGAGTAATAATATCGAGGGTTGAGAAGCTGTAACTTATGCTGAGAGTACTTAACTAGCACATTTTTAAATATCTAGTTATAGGGAAAGTTAGCTTAATAAATCGTATATGCTGTCATGTAATGTGTTCTTAGGATAGGTACCGTATGCTTATAAAACGGAACCTTTATAATATCACTATAATGGCTGTCCGTCTGCTTGTCACAGCCTATTTTCTACAAATGTACTGAACAAGAAAAAGGACAAATTGTATCCTCATACCTACAGATTTTGGAGATCGCATCAAAGTTTTGTTTTGGGATTTATTAATCTTGAGTACGGAACACTATGCACGCGAGCCCTACTCATTCCTGGCCGATTATTTTATTAATTCTGTAGAAAAATATAAAAACATCAAGAAACTATCCCAATTCTTTAATTCTTAAAGATAAACATGTGAAGGCGTATACATAATCCACTCTTAGTTCGGTACTAACTAGTATCGTATTAAAATAAAAAACAAAACACTATCATCCTACCATAACACTGACATAAGAGTCATAAACCTAATTTAAGGTTAGACCTCCGCACTTAATAATAATAAAAATCCCGATGGCCTGTAGTCAGCGGAAAGGTACATTTTTCAAAATTCATTGAATTGAAATTTTAACAACCTTTTCATTGGTATACCTACATGTTATTAAATAAAATTGTCATAGCCTTGCGGTTAGAGGTTTTTCTTTTGGCTGTTGAATATAAAGCAGACAGGGTTCGAGTCCACTTCAAGGCAGATTTTTTTTCGTCTATTTCTTTTCAATAAATATACTATATATTTTTTTAATCAGGGTCTATATTAAGATCTCCAGAAAATGTACAATTACATCAAATTTATATTGAGTGTTCATGTTTTATCAATATTTGTTATTTTTCTTTATTAATTTTTATTTTTTTACCTGTGTATTTTATGAAAAATTGCTTTGAACAAAAGTTGTAGGTACTGATTATATCTATAACCTAAAATTATTTTTAATAATGTTTACAACACTACTGCTCCTTTTTGATATTTTTTTTAAATGTTTGAATGGTCGCCATTTTGAAACTACTTACCCGATATTGCCCATATTGCCGTTGAAATTTTTTCGAAATTCAAAAGTGTGAACGATCGCAATAGGTATATTTGTATAAGAAATTTACCTAATTATTAGGTCTTTATTAAATAGAATAGAATACATAGAAAATATATACATGATAAAGAATATCAGTGGGGCGAGATTCAGTTCACCAGTTAGTCTGGCAACTGTTTCACCATCTAACCCCAGTAGCACAGTACAAAATAGTTACAAATATCATAAATCAATAAAAGAGATTATTTTGACATAAATTTAAAGTAGAAAAGAACTAGAAAAGCAAGGATAATATAATGCAGATTGAAAATAACAGTTTTTTGAGTAATTAGATGTTAAAGAAGTTTGAAAATGGAGACGAAAGCAATAGCCAAAATTAACAGGATATTAAATAGATTGAAATACATAAACCATTACGTGCAGTGAGAGAGCCAATAGTAAATGTTTTCCTTAAATTTCTTAGGCGATGAACATTTGTAGACATTAGGAATGGAATTGTATAATTTAGTAATATGGTAACTAAAACCACGTTGAAATAGAGAGAGTCTGTGCTAAGGTGTGGTCAAAAGGCTTTTATTTCTTATATTTAAGTTGTCAACATCCGTTCGAAAACGAATTTTATTGTAAAGGTAATGTGGTTTCAGGGTAGTTATAAATGAATGAAATAAACAGGCACTCAACAGTTTAACCTTATAAGACATATTTAGCCATTTGAGGTCACTAAATTTATGAGAAACATGATCATATTTCCTAATGTCAAAGATAAGACGAATGCAAGAATTCTGCACTTTCTGGATTCTGTACAAACATGCTTGGTCTAAACACGGATAATACACTTGACAAGCAAAGTTAAAAGGAGAGAGAACAAGAGATTCACAAAGTGTCTTTTTGGCATCAATCGACAAATATTTCGTATTTCGTAGGGTACAGCAATTTAAGCCTGTAATATGCAGAGATAATACATTTTGTTATATGTGTGCGAAATTTAAAATCTTGCTCCATCCAAAGCCCAAGATTACGAGCTTCTTTGGCAAAGGGAATGATTTCATTATTAACATTTAAAGTAAAATCATAGCTACAGATTTACTTGGGTTGATATAGAGATTATGCTTACTAGCCGCGTCAAATAACGCATTTAAATCTGAATTAATATTTTTTATGGCAACATCAAGTTGATCAGGTGGAAAGCTCAAATAGATCTACGTCTCATCTGCATATAAAGGTACCTGAGTGGTCTTTAGAAATGACGTTAAGTTACTTGTGACTTGTATACATCATGAATAAAAGAGGACCAAGTATTGATCCCTGGGCCTGGGGGACACCAACATCAACACTCAAAGAGTCAGAATCAGAACCACGAAATCTGACTTTCTGCTGCCTTGAAGTCAAAAAAACTATCCATCAGTGCCGTTGCACCTAAAGCAAAGCCCAAAAAATAAAATATGCTGGATATTACTGAGTGATCGATGGTATCGAAAGCTTTGGTGAAATCAAGAAGAACCAATACAGACATAAGACCTGTATCGGTTGCAGCAAGAATATCATCAGTAATGTTTAATAACGCAGTGGTACATCTATGATTAGCACGGAAACCAGATTGATTTACAGGTAAAAGATTATTAATATTAAGGTGACTTACGATTTGCTCTGACAAAATTTTCTCAAATATTTTCGATATGGTGGATAAAATGCTAATAGGTCTGAAATGTTTATACTCAATTGGAGATTTAGTTTTAGCTACAGGTAACACAATTGCCTCCTTCCAGGATGCTGGGAAATAATTAGAAATAATACAAGAATTAAAAATATGAACAAGATATTTGAAAATATACAATCCACACCTCTTCAGCATTTCAATAGAGATTTTATCTACACCAACAGCATTAGAATCAATAGAACACTTGTAACGCAAAACTGTGGTGGAATCAACAAGTCTAAACGTAAATCGTTCAGAAAAATTGTACTTAGTGTTATTATTACAGAAATTAATGACTTCGTTAATGTCGTTATGAGTATTAAGCACGGAATTTACGAAGTAATGATTAAAGTCATTCACGTTAGATAATTCAGGAGGAATATTAGGGCTACTCTTATTATAAATATTAAGATTGTCTAAATTTTTCCAAAAGAGTTTGGTATTCTTATGATTCAAATTGTGTTTAGAATATGCTTTCTTCTTAGTTCGGATAACTGATGTTACGAAGTTTCGCATTGATTTATAATAATTGTGATCAGAAGTTTTCTTACTTCTTTTGTATGTTGATTTGGCCTTGTTGCGCAATTTAATTAAATGTTTTGTATTGTCCGACAACCAGGGAGCATAGCTTTTAGTAAGCCTAACTGTCCTCATTGGGGCGTGATTATCGTAGATTGATAAAATTGTGTTGCTGAAGATACCTTTTCGTCGATATTGGTTATATAAAAAATATAGTCTAAATTAGCAGATTCTAAGTCTCTATTAAAAATAACTGTATAGTCCCGGAAAGTAATATATTTAGAATTTTTTTGATATGTGGCTACATTTAACATTACAAAACACCATGTCATGGTCAGAGAACTCTAAATCAAGAACACCACTATCAAGAATATCGCTATTATCATCGTTTGTAAAGATATGATCCATAAGTGTCATGCTAGAATCGGTAACTCTGGTTGGACTGTCAATAAGTTGCTTTAGACCAATAGAATGCATAGATGTAATTAAATTTAATGCAGCAGGATCAGTAGTATTTAGAATATTGATATTGGTGTCACCGAGGGCAAAAATACGGTCAGAATTAGGTAAACATGAGATTAGTGTGTCCTCAAGCAAGTCAATAAAAGGTCTTGGGGCAAGAGTAGGTGGTCTGTAGTAAGAGCAAAAAAACATATTTTAATTTATGAATAGTAACACAAACACAAACATGTTCAAAATTACAATTACAGATTCAGAAAGTACAGCTTCATCGAGTGATGCCTCACTTAATGTAACTACATCAAAGTCACTTGGTTGGCTTAAGTTGGGCTAAAATCATAGCACTTTGTTGCTCACAAATTCTCGTAATCATCTCTTCAGATGGATTTAACAGAACTGGGGGTACGGCATTAGTAGGAGAAACACTGCATTGACCACCAACGGTTTTAGATGTTTTTAATTCATTGTGAGAATTAGAAGGAGCGCTGGCAACAGTTTGGCTAACGTCACTGCGAATAAATGGTTTACTGACATTTTTACCGGAGTCTGACATTTTGACTCAAAACTATACTGAAATTTTAAGGAATATACAAAAATCTTCACTTACGCGGTGAGTTAAAACCTTCGAAAATAGCTCAGGAAAATTTGAAGATACACAAATTGGTAATAACACCGTAAAACACGAAAAACAACAGAGCACTCGACAGAACAGTCCTCTACTCACGCATGTGTACTATACTGACTTAATTTATTAGCGTTTTGAGAGTAAGTTTCGACTATGAATATGCCCGGAAACTTTTTAAGAAAAATAATGGACATAAAATAATTCAAGATAATATTACCTTACAGAAACATACATCCAAAGAAGAAGAATGATTCATTTAGTCATGCAAATCTTTATTCAGAACTTGAGAATTAAAAACGAAAAACAAAAATTAAAAACTCCGACGCAATTCAGGCCACTTTCGACCCCCCTGTAACATCGTTGTTGAGAAAGCTAGAAATCTGAATTTACAGAGACTTAGAGGACATAATATATCTAGCTATACTTCCAAATGACAACCAATTCATAACTTTAGTTTACGAGCTATCGCCAGTCGAATTTCTGTAATTCTGTCACTGACACACTCACCGATCTTCAAAATTCTACTTCTAGGAGACTCAGAAACTTCAAATTTGGAATTTAGTTATCTTTTTACGTATAATGAAATGAAAAACTCAAACATTCCTAAATTTGCTAGTATTATAGCGCTCAACCAGTAAAATAGTAAATATACAGATTATATTGCCATCAATTGACTTAGTCAAATTAAAGAAAGCTAAATCATAAATTCAATAACATTCTGGTTGAATTATTGAAAAACGATACATGTATTATTGAAAAAAGATGTCTAATAAAATTATTCGGTGACTATAAATGATGATGGGTAAATAATTAGATCAAATTTATGAAAATATAGTGGAATGGGTACTTCCATTGATAGGAACTAAGCTAACTGACTTGGTTTACATGTGATCTCACAACTTTCTGCGTTGGAAAGACTGCGTTGCGATACATGCAGTTTTTTACATTTTGTGTTTTTATGGGACATATTATACATAAGTGTGGCAAATAATGTCATTGTATAGATATTCAGTTCATTTTGACCGATTTTCAGCAAGGAGATATATAATTCAAATATAAGCTTTTGTTTTTTTTTGGTTTGAAGATATAGGCGAGTGCTTTCAAAGACAAGGCCATGGATTGAATAAAAGTCATCATTTTCTTATCGCTGGTTTTGAACAATCGGTCAAAAAATACAGGGATAATCAAGAGCATGTCGCAGGTATAAAATGATAACAATTTATATCCGGAGAGACGTGCCCTAGCTTCATGTATGTCAAAACAAGTATTTATTGTGAAGTATTTGGAATTCTCCCATTGAACAGATTCTTTGCCTAACTAATTCTGCGTCATTACCACAACGTTAAAACTTTATTTTTCAAAATTCAGTGTTATTTCTTATTTTTGACCGACGAGGAGACTTCAGAAATGGTCCAATATTCGTAAAAACTCAAACAGAAATCTCCTTCCCTTCGAAAACCGCCCACGAAAGGGGTGGAGGGTGCAAATTTTCTTGAAAATTGAAAATTCGAGTTGCCAGAATTAAATATATGGCAATATCCGGAAACGTTTAAATTAAACATTTTTTTCAAAAGAGTTACGGTATTCGAGTTACATTAATGTTAAAATCTTATTTACATGTATTTATGCTATGTGGAAGGGGCGATTTCTTTCGAAAATTAAAAATATCTGGGTATCACATGAAAGACAATAATATATGTAGCAACATTTATATAAAATGGGTAAATCTAAAATATTTAAGCGTATTTCCGCAGCGATATTCTGAGATCTCTACGTAATAACAAGCAATGAATATACGTGGGTCATAGCATATTAGTGGTATTAGTGAACGTTCAACGATTTTCGTGACCAATGTTACACTCAAAAGTGTGAAATAAATATTTTTTTACAAAAAATTGGACCGACGTTGTTAATAGGTGCACTGAAAAATACGAAATAATAATAATTCTATTGGTTCTGGTACTTGTGAAGTTGGTGCCAAAAGTTATCAATCTAACTGCAACTGCACAACTTCAAAAGTCACAGCACCACTAGAATTAATATTATTTCGCATTTTTCAGTGCACCAACTAATAACGTCCGTCAGATTTTTTGTACAAAAATATTTTTAATAACAAGAAACACTAACAAAATTGGGGATATATCAAATTTGATCTAAAATAATTTCCTATAATGATTATAATCTTGATATTGTGAACATATTCTAATCATTGTATATTCTTTTGTTTCATTAAAAGCAAAAAATACTTAGCAAAAAGTCTGTGAGTTTGGTTTTGTTGGATAGGTACTAACTACTTATCAGTTAAATTTCTACCGAAGCCCTCAAAATACGAGCAAGTGTTTTTCGTTTTTATTTCAATAAGGATATCACCAATAATTGTTTTGGACATCGTCACCAGTTATAAGTTCTTGGTGTACCTAAGTAAATTGATTTAATGATTTTCTCTAAAATAAAGTTTAATTAATAATCTGTATTGTACTCATCCCAGGTAAGACAAGGTTATTAATCAAAAGAAAGTACTTTTTGTAATTGCTCTTTCCAGACATTTGGAGCCGGAAATTTGGTACGTATAGTGCGACCAGAAATCTAAGAAGGTATCTACCTGTCTGTACTGTACCTGTCCTAGCCATTAAATTTTGTTTTATAGGTAGGTATAATGGGTTAAGATAATTATTAAGAAAAATAGTTTGAATATAATTGAGAATTGTTTATGTAGATATATATATTATGATATATAACTCAAAAACATTTATAAATATGGATTTACGACCTTCTTAGATTTCTGGTGCTACTATACGTTCCATTGTATAGGTAAGTTATATACCTATATATAGGTATAGTTCTTTTCGAAATAAATGGTTGATTACGGTTTTTTTTACCTGGGACGTTTCGCCAGAGGTCGGCCATAAACATGCACTAAACTGTCGGTCAGGGTTGGATTCTAATATAGCAATATAATAATAGTAAAATATCTTTCTTTCTATGAAATAATTAACATGTATTCATGTCATTAAATATATTATATAAAGATACAATGTGTATAACGGTACTTGTTTCCTAAATACCTGCATAATTTCAATTCTAATTATATTACCTACCTATATTATATACCGATTTAAATATATAAAGTCCGGTCCTGTGTATTCGCTTTTGGATTGTATTGTATACTTATACCTCCTACGGTTAGCTGCCTTTGTGTGATGAAAACTGTGAAAGGTCTGACAGGCTTCATATTTTTATGTTCCTTGAACATTTTTAGAACCATCTCAGTGTCTGTATGTCTAGTACCTATATTTATCTATCCGAAACAAAATTTTTTCAGTATTGTGAAATAGAGATACCCACGCAAAAACAATATGGTCACTGACTTGAGCATTCGAATTATTTAAGTAAAATACTTTTTTAAATAATATGGGAAAGTCCAAAAATATGTTTTTGGCAACAAAGCCCTTTCAAAACTTCGTTGTTCTGGATCAAATTGCACTTGAAATTTCTAATCGATTGATATTCATTGGAAAGACTGCAGCTAAGAAATGCTCTCGTCTTTATGTTTTCCTAAACCGCAGATTTCTTTCTAGGATAGTTATTTTCGATCTTCAAATATGGCAAAATGAATGAATAATACAATAATTCGATTGTTTTGTTATTTTTTTAACTGTAAATTCTACAATATATCCGCCATAATTGAAACATTGAAAATTCACATCTGGATCTTTTAATAGATAATATAACAGTTTACGACCCTAAACACATCTCATATCATGTATTTTTCAATATACATATCACTATGACTGTACCTATGTACATTACATATCTGTATGTTTCTTGACTTTTTTGGCCGACTTCTCAAACGGAGGAGGTTTTTCTTCATGTCTGTTCGCGCCTTTTAATAAGTAAACATGTTCCGATTTTCATGATCCTTTTTTCATTTGAAAGAGAACTACTAAAAGTTGGTCCCATCGAATAAAAAATCGACATTCAATGTTATGTCCTTCCCCTCAAAAGCTTCTCCCAGGAAGTGTAAATTTTTTCAAAAATCGAAAATTTGATACGAAAAAATTAAAGAAAATACCATATCCGGCAACGTTTATATTGGACATTTTTCAAAAAAAAATCATAGGTTCCCGAGTGACGGCCGACAGCAGTGGGAATGTCTGTAATATGTGTTTCCGATAAGTAGAGGGGGCAATCTTTTTTCCAAAATTTAAAATATGGCCAAATTAAAAAAAGGGATTATATACAGGAACATTTAAATTGGACATGTTTCGAAAACGATGACGGTTTCCGAGTTACAGCAGTGCTTAGGCAAAGATTGTTAGGTCTTAAATATGTGTGTTTTTGAAATCTCTGAATAATATAAGCAAAGTACTATGTTCTTTGGTAACCTTTGATCGATTTTGATGACTACGGATGTACCTAAATGTGTAAAATAATTCATCTTTACAAAATATCGGACTGACTTTATTAATTGGTGCACTGAAAAACACAAAATAATATTAATTCTATTGGTACTGGTAATTTTGAAGTTGCTTGCAGTTGTAGTTAGATCGAAAACTTTGGGCACCAAAAGTGTAACATTAGTAATCAAAATCATTCAACGTTCACCTAAGAAGATAATACGTTGCTTATACTTATTCGGAGATACGGAAACCGTATTTTTTTAAAAATAATAATGTTTCACATAATCTCTTCTTTAATTTGGCCGTCCCATATATTCAAACTTCCTTGGCCTCAGGCCTCTATCAAATGAAAAAAGAATCATGATATATATTTTTTTACAAAAAAAAGACCGATGTTATTAGTTGTTGCACTGAAAATACAAAATACCTAATATTTATTCTATTGGGTATTGGTTCAAAAGTACCAGTACCGAAAGAATTAAAAGTATATTGTATTTTTAGTGCACCGATAAAAATAAAGTCAATTCTATTTTTTTTATTATTATTGTAAAAATTCAACAAGGCTAAATAATTTCGCTGTCACACTTTCACTTGAATATTTAATGTTTTCAATAATTTGTTATAACTAACATGTCTACATCTCATAATTGATTTATGTCAAAAAACAGGTTGGGAGAAGTCTGCAGGCCCAAAATATCAGCTTATTAATAATATTAAAATATATCCGATAATAAAAAAGCAGAATATACCTACATATTTAATCTGATATTATACTAATCTCTAAGAACTTATTTTTTATGATATTTGTATTTGAGTGCCTAAAGAAGAATTGTAAACAATGAATGTTTTCCGCACTACAAGGTAATCACTATAACTATAACTATAACTTTCAAATCTATAGTAGGTATTTTTTCCTACTTGGTATATGTTAATTCCACATTTTTATTATGCATGATTCCAAATAGGAGTATGCATTGGGTATTCTCACAAAATGTTAACCAGTGTTATACTATCATACAAAATAATGATGCACCCTAATAAAAATCGAACTAGGGTCTGTATTATTCTGCTTTGATTGAGTAAAAAATCCATCAACAGCCTCCAAATCCTCTAGACTCTAGACCATCACTGCAGAGAAAATATAATTAAAAAGCTTATTATCACTTCCAACGATACCTAAGACCTTATCTAGAAAAAAATTGGGTCTCTAAAAACATTACCTTGTTCTACAATAAAAGGCACGTTATAGATTAATCCCGAAAGGGAGAGAAAGTTATGCCTGCACCACCATTAAACTTCCTACCCCAGAGCCCCAGAGGCCGAAGGTCTGACCAACCCTAATAAAAAAAAGATTTCAAGAAGATAAATTTGCCTCTTGTCAAACCCGAAAACATAACTATCCAGCCACAAGTGTGCAGATGTAAGTATAGAGTGCCTTCTTCTCAAGTATATACAGCTTAAAAGGCTACTTGTAAGCTAATCTACTCAATACTGACTTCCACTTAAACTTGGAACATCTACAAGTGTTTACAGCGGACCAAATCAGGAATGGTAGCATACGTATTCACTAGCAGGCAATGTACGCTTGGTCGGCAAAGTACATAAATTGTGAAGAAAAACAAATGCTAAAGGCAGGGTCACATTGATCATAATATTCATTTGAAACACATGTCAGCTTTTTTCAGTCAATTGTATTAAAAAAATTTGTAGTTTGTGATAGCATGAAACTCTCATAAATTTGAATAAATTCATTTTGCTTTATTTTGCATAGAAATGCCAAATAGTTATTGACTACTTAATAAAAACGTATGTAGCTACCAGCGAAACAAACTAGTGAGCTTCTAGCTAACGTCCCTAAAGCGAGCAGAGCAAAGTGAGCAGAATCCAAAATACATATTTGGTGCTTGTAGAGCTAATTAAGTGCTAATTAAGTGCTGTATTAATTAATTAATTGCTCTTGTAGTTTTTTTGAAAAATGACTGCTTTGCTAGCTTTAGATCTAAAGCTAGCAGAGCAAACATTAAAAATCAACTTTATTGGGAACATCTTTATTAGTTCTTTTAGGGCTAATTAAGTGATAATTAAGTGCTGTATTCCGAAATTAATGGCACTTATGGTTTTTTGAAAAATGGCTGCTTTGCTAGCTTTAGGCCTAAAGCAGAGTCTTGTAGGATTAATTAAGTGCTAATTAAGTGTTGTATTTCGAAATTAATTTCTCTTATAGTTTTTCGTAAAATGTCTGCTTTTCTTTGAAAAATTAACTCAAATTTCATTTGTTGCTTTTCCGAAAAACTATAAGAGCAATTAATTTCGCAATACAGCACTTAATTAGCACTTAATTAGCCCTACAAGATCTAATAAAGAAGTTCCCAAAAAAGTTGATTTTTAATGTTTGCTCTGCTAGTTTTAGATCTAAAGCTAGCAATGCAGTCATTTTTCAAAAAACTCAAGAAAAATTAATTTGGGAATACAGCACTTAATTAGCTCTACAAGCCCAAATATGTATTTTGGATTCTGCTCACTTTGCTCTGCTAGCTTTAGGGACGTTTCTAGCTACACCCAATTTTTAAATGAAATTCGGCTGTATGCAATATGCCAGTGACTTGATTGAAATGGCGTTGTCATGTAGTAAAATGTTGGTTTATATTCTATGGGTGCAATTGATGAGAAGAAGCTAATTAGTTGTCATTTCTGTTTGTTGTACATATTTATGAGGTGATTGTAGAATAAATTATAAGTAAACAAACGAACTATATTTATATATTAAAATACAGCAACTCACTCATGAATAGAAGATAGTAATATCGGAGCAAAGATTAAATAATGTTTGATCAGAGATTGGGCTTTGTAACAAGAGATTTAAGCTTAAGCATCAGATCTCAATTATAAACAGATTGAGCAACTCTGTACTAGCTAGTACCGTATTAAAATAAAACACTCCTACCATAACACTGACATGAGTCATAAACCTAACTTAAGGTTAGGTTAGTTAGCATAGTCCTCATACTCATTTACGACCGTGGATAGAAGATTCTGTCCGCACTTAATTTAGTAGCGTACCTAGCTCTATGTTTTTTTCAATTTATGTGAATATTAGAACAGTAGGTAAACGCCAAGGACATGCCCGAAGGTTTGTAAGGTAGTTTTTTTTATAGTTGAATGCGGATTGGATTGACTAAAGATCTGTTCAGAAAAAATCAGCGGTAACTCCTACGAAGCTTAGGAAGTAAGAATTTATAGGGATTACGGGGTGGTAAATAAGGATGTAAAATTATTCGTACCTATATGAAGCAGTGTTTATTTAATATTTTAGAGCTAAAAAATAATAGAAACAGTAATTATGAATATCAGTTGATTTTGAGGTTATGCGTGTGTATTGTGGACAGTCATATAGCAACTAAACTTCCGTAAGCATTTCATGAAATAATTCACAGCCAAAAGCAACCAAAAAAAACCATTGGAATCATTTGCTGAATCCAAAACATCAATAACAGCCGTGTGATCAGACACTAACCCAACAGTAACGGCAACATCGCAGTGCTTACTTATCATTATTTACAGTCGAAGCAACAGGTGGCAACGCTGTATACAAACCACGCATCTTGATGCTGACGCATTGCAAAGAAAGAGACCAGAGACCAGCAGACATTTACAGAAAAGAGACACAGAAAGTGTGACAAGAGAGATAGAGCAAAAATACACAAAAAGTTTTACTATATACCAGTGCCAGTATGCCATGATAATGTTTCTTAGAAGTAATGGTATAGATACACATGTTCCTCAGATTTACAATTTACAAACGGATACTGTAGTAGTAATACACATATGATAATATCCAAATCTTAAAATTGTAGGTAGGTACTTATCTCATGAGTAGTTTCTTGCTGAATTTTGTAGGATTATAAAGATGTGTTTCACATCATTTTACATATTTATTTCACTTGATATTTGCATATTTTATAAATATTTTTTAACAAAAAAATTGGACCGACGTATTAGTTGATGCACAGAAAAATACAAAATACTATTAATTCTCTTGGTGCTGTTACTTTTGAAGTTGTGCAGTTGCAGTTAGATTGATAACTTTTGGCACTAACTTCACAAGTACCAGCACCAATAGCATTAATATTATTTTGTATTTTCCATTGCACCAACTAATACGACGGTCCAATTTTTTGAGAAATATATTTATTTATTTCACATTTTTGATTGTAACATTAGTCACGAAAATCGTTGAACGTTCACTAATACCTATGAAGATAGTAAATACTTATCCTATTATCCACGTATATTCTTCGCTTGTAGTTGTTATTATTGAACTCTTAAAACATCGCTGCGGCAATACGGATAAGTATTTTAGATGTAATCATTTTACCACCGCTGTAACTCGAAAACCGTAACTCTAGGAAACAAATGTTCATTATAAAGGTTGCTACAAATAATTAGATCTTTGATGTTGTACCCACAGATTTTCAATTTTCGAAAGAAATCGCCCTCCCACATAGCAAAATACACATATTTGAGAATTTAACATGCCTCTAACTCAAAAACAGTAACTTTTTGAAAAATTAAACGTTTCCGGATATTTCTTATTTTTTATTATACCACCTCAGATTTTCGAGAAAATTTGCCCTATCAACCCCCCTTCGGGACGGTTTTCGGAGGGAAGGAGATTTCGGATTTGCTTTTTTATGAATATTCTTAAGCCTCCTCTTTCAAATGAATGAAAAATCATCAAAATCAGAGTACGATTACTATATAAAACGCGCGCACGAACCAAAAAAAAACAGACAGTTAAATTGTATACCTCCTCCGTTCGGGGTACGTCGGTCAAAAAAGGAGATCTCTGCAGTCATATTATGTAGGTAGTGCTGAAACATTCACCTAATAAGTAAATTCAATATTAACTAAATTTTAACTGACAGATTAAATAGGTACACCTATACTCCATTACAAAAAGAAAGAGGGTAATACATATAGGTATAGTAAAAATAGTAGAAATCTAAGAAGGTCGTAAATCCATATTAGCTGACGATCCTCATAATTACCTATTGTTCGAAATATAGATAAGCAATAGAAGTGTGTGTCCCTTGAAACATTCCCAGGTCCGGATTAAGATATCTCATGGAATAGTTTAGAATTTGGCATACCTAATCGAATTCATTATCATAATGTTTATAAATGTTTTTGTGTTATATATCATAATATATTGTATTTACATAAATAATTCTCAATTATTTTTCTTAATAATTATCTTAACCCATTATACCTACCTACCTATAAAAAAATTAATGGCTTGTGCAGGTACAACTCAGCATAGACTGTCGCGTGCTGATAACTCAAGTGTTTGGTGATTTACAATCTTCTTAGATTTCTGGTCGCACTATCCACTACGACAATGCAGGGATCTCTATTTTATAATTTATTACTGTCTCTTTTTTTAAGATGTAGTAGGTATTAGTTTTCCCCTAATTTGGAAATCTTGCATGCTTTTGTATATTTAAAAACATTACTTATACAAAATTAGACCTGATAACCTGACAAATTATGCGTCATTTTGAATGAAATGCATAAGATAATAATTATAATTTCATTTGATGAGAAAAATGATAGTATTCATAAATGTTCAATGAAGTATCATATATACATTTTATAGATAAGACTTGTCAAATTTCAGATAACCATCTATCTGTAAACAAGAATAATTGAATTCTAATCTGATAATCTTTGAAAAAATTACCGAATGTTCTACATACGCAAACAATCAATTCTAGAATACCTATTTGGTTGAAAATGATTCCAATTTACAAATGAAAAACTTGGATGCTTCTCTATAACTTTATGACTTTTAGCGACTACCTGCTACAATTTCTTGTTGCAATTTTGATTATAAACAAAATTTGAAATATACAACCAAATTCTTTAAGGGTAATATACAGTATATTCTGTTTACAGAAGCCCTACCCACGCATTTTATTGCGACCCTTTCTGGCTCCAGACCGAAAGGAAATTGCTTCTGTGCACAACCAATGAATAATAAAATTTAATATGGTTTGTGGGATAAATAAGCGCCTATTTTAGAATGGTAATGGCTATAAACTATAACAAACATATTTAAGAACCAGGTAGGTAAAGTAGTGTTGCCACGTAAATGGAAAATTGCAAATGCTTTGGAATAATACATATTCAAGTAAGCTCAATCCGGAGACGAATCTGCTAGCCTTCAAAAACGTGTTAATTCTTTAGTACTAAAGTACTGCAAATTAAAATACGGTTGATAGCTAAAAAAAAAATAGAAAAATGCGCTACCTTCAATACATTTATAATTATTAATTTAAAATTATCAACTATAGATAGAACTCTTAATTTATTATAGGTATTCTGAAAATTATAAACTATTTAGGCAACCAAAATATAAAAAAAACTTAATAAAGAAGACGCTTTTTTTCAAATCTCTAATTAGAAAACACGTGTGTTTTGAAATTCAAATCTCAATGTAAAAGGCCAACACACTTGCCAGAAAAGAGGCACAAACTCCTTTCATTGGCCCAGAACCTTTCTGTGGTACAAGTAAATGTTCCTACAAGAAAGGAGGAGAAGGAAGAAACCGAATTCTGGCGGAATCTGCTAGAGTTGGATCATTCCAAAAAGTTTCTCGGAAGCTTTAATACTGCAAGATCTAAGAAGTATCTGGATCTTAGCCAGTATATGCTACACCTCCTCACTGGACTCCTTACTGGACATTGTCTCCTCAGGAAGCACCTAACGAGAATGGGTCTAGCAGAGAACAGAGAACGACGAGTGCAGATTCTGTGGGGTGGAGGAAACTCCGGTTCACCTGGTAACAGAATGCCTCGCCATTGCTAACCAATGCAAAAATGGTTTGAACAAGAAACATGCAGAAATGAACTAACTTCCTTGAAATCCATCCCAGATTCTTGATTTCATTAGAACTTTGGAACTAGAGGGCGAGCTCTAAACTACGTAATGGCGAGAACAGCTCTGATGGGGAGCACAAAAGACCCAAAGATTTTTTAACCTTTATTGGGACATGTAGCAAGGAACAGTTATAGGTTCGGTCACTGGAACTACTCATGAACATGGAACAGTTACCCTCCAAAAGCTCTAAGTTTCTAATCTACACGATACAGGCAGATCTATTCATACATATTTTTTTATCAACTAATATTCTTGCCTAATGAAACCTAGTATTGTTTTTTCTATTAAAAAATCCTCTTGTTTAACTGGTGAATTAGATTTATAAAGGTAGATCAAAAGAGTGGACAAGTCGATCTGAAATGCATACCCAATAAAAAGAAACAGAAACAATATTTGTGATTGATAGCTGTACCTGTTACACGCATTTGTAATTTATGTGAATGAAATTGGTCTAAACATCTAAGGTCTAAATGTTCATTAAAGAAGAACAGACATGGTAACGATATCTTCCATCGCTTTTTATCTATTATGTTACAGTGCTGGGTGTTCGGAATTATAGTTTAGAATTCTGACCAACAAGATTGAACTCTAAAAATACATCGACTAAGTAGAAGTGATCTTAGATATAATTTAGTTGAATAAGAATAATGATTCGTGTCTATATTTCATTTGTCTAATTCGTTGAGGCTTGATGAAAATCGGAAACATAATACCTATTATGATTCAACAAAAATGCATGTATCATTGTAGCTCAGTAACATCCAAATAATAATTAATGCAATCATTAGATTCAATTGGCGTTAAGCTTGCTCCGTGACAACAACAACAATACACTCACACTATTATTGTAATTGTAATACAACTCAACAGACAACATCAGAAACTAAAAATAAAAGGCGCCAAAACGAGAGAGCCATAAAGCGAAAACCGCAGCAGGCTTGTTGAAAAGAGAGAAAGTAAATTGTTTTTGTAAATTTATATTATATAGTATAATATAGCGTTGTCATGTTTCTGGTCGCGGCGGCTGGTAAAATGATATCGTCGACATTGTTGCGCACTTGGCACGAGAACTGGCAACACTGTCGGAAAGTGATATTTTGCTATATAGCTCTAATAATCACGTAGCGTAGGAAGGCCAGTCGGACCATTCGTTGTCGGTTTGTTAGTTGTAAATGAGTAGGTATATACCAGTTAAATTGTACACTATTTATTTCCTGAATAACAAAAATATATGTAATTATTATGAAAATAAAGGGGGGGATAAATCTATATTCAAATAGATTCTAAAAGTACTGTACTGTATAGTAAATATATTGATGCATCGCATGATAAAACTTAAATTGATTAAATAAATGACTTTATTCACAACTTTACATTTTTCTATAATCAATCATTATATCAAAATTACTTATACATACCTACCTGAATGAAAGCTCAGTAACTGTCGTGAGAGCGAGTCCCGAAAGTAAGTCTGTATCAGTTGTCTGAAAAACGTCGAACCTAACGGATAGTGTATGTCATTGCTTTCTCTCAAATTCTACTTTCAAAGTAGAATATTGAAAAACTAACATAACTAATTTGATCATTTAGATTGAAAGCATTCCTATACCTAATTATTATTATACATAAGTAGTTCCGATGGCCCAGTAAATGTTGATTTGCCCTTTCCAATATATATCTAAATATTAAGAAGTGGACTAAATAAGATTTATTAGGCCTTACAATTTTTTTCTTTCGAAAATTGAAAATCTGTGGGTACTAAACGAAAGACCTAATTATTTGTAGCAACATTTATAACGAAATTTTTTTCCTTAGAGTTACGGTTTTCGAGTTACAGCGGTAGTAAAATGCTAACATCTAAAATACTTATGCGTATTTCCGCAGCGATGTTTTGAGATCTCAATAATAACAACTACAACCAAAGAATATACGTGGACAATAGGATGAGTACTATCTTCATTGGTATTAGTGAACATTCAACGATTTTCGTGACTAACGTTACACTCAAAAGTGTGAAATAAATATTTTCTTCAAAAAATTTGACCGACATTATTAGTTGGTGCACTGAAAAATACAAAACAATATTAATTCTATTGGTGGTGGTACCTACTTGTAAAGTTGGTGCCAAAAGTTATCAATCTAATTGTAAAAGTAAAATTGATGCTTCCAAAAATAAATCAATCTAGATTTTAATTGAGTTGGGAGAAAAGCTACCAACTGACCTCAGCGCTAAAAAGTCAAGCGTTAATAATTTAGCGCTGAATTAGTGCTTTCAAACCTTGCTATTATGACATCCACTGCAGACTGGGAAGTAAAAAATAGACATGTGAATTAGTAAGTTCTCGTAACTAATGTATATTTAATTAATGCTCAAATAGTGCGTGTGCTGCTCATAATATATACATAATAGAATCCTGAGCATTTTTTCTTTTCTTTAGTTGATGATCATGCTCTGCTACTATGTCAGCTACAGTATAATGGAACATGGAAAATGGACATTCAAAAGGGATTTCACTCATTCAAATGCAGAATGTGTTGGCACAAAAAAGTATGGTCACAAATACCATACTCTGCTACAAACTGTATTAATTACAATCCATAATCAATTTTAAATTTCATGTAATTTAACTTTTGCCGCTATGCTAACGTATGTTTATTTACATTTCAAATTCCAGCCTTTGGTCTGTTTGTGAAAGATTAGCTTAGGAACAGATGACACATTTCTTCTTGTTTCTTTCATTTTTATTTTGTAAGGTAGCGAGATCGCTTGCTTTTGGCACAAGATAAGATCTGTTACTGTAGGGTCACACCAGCTTTTTTTTCTCACTTCTTTGATATGCTTTATATGCATTAACAAGTGTAGCAGTAAAAGGCCCAAATACAATTGTACCAAAGATTAGTTATACCAAAGTTTAGTTACTATTTGACTGTACTATAAGATGATATGGTCAGTCAAGTGTACAGAAAGCATTCAATAATAAAAAGTGTTTACATGTGTGCTTATTGGGGTGGTCAGAGATGAAAAAGCTTTTAACATTGACTCTGACTTCCCCATTAGGCACTCATGCACAAGTTTTGTCATTCAAGTACATTATTATGTGTTGTTTTTTCTATGGCAATGATACCTGCAGATGATTTTTGTTAAATGTTTTTGAAACACAAAATGACTGGAATTAAATTTTTAAGTTTTATTTTTTAGAAGATACCTACCTACAAAAACATAATAGGTACTAAAAAAGTTGAGATCTTTATAATAGTAATAAGGTTTTATGAGATAATATTATGTAATCAGCGCTGATGGGTTAAACCCATCATTTAGCACTTACAGCCCTTTTCTTAGACTTTATACTATAATTATAAGGTTCACGCATTTTCAACACGCAAAGGAAATAATTAAAATAAACTAGAAAGGAAGTACTACGTACATGGGCATGTATACCATACACCTTTATAAGAAATCGGAACCCTGACCTCCACCTCCAAGTTTTACCATTCATTTCGAATCAATTTCTTGTGCTCCGTTAATGCTTGTGGCTGTTTGACCGTAACATAAGGCCAACGATCATACTCATAATATATTATTTATCTTATATTGTATGTGCAGCGTGTTTTTCGTTTTCTCATTAACTGAACATTATTTTTTGCATTTGGTGTCTAATCCCGATAGACAAACATGGCGGAAGTATATGTACCTATGTATGTATTCGAAAGTCTCTTGATTTCAGATTATTTTTTATTGATGGTCCGATCTTTATCGTCCTCCCGTGACCGTGACATACGACACCGATCGCGGGTGTCCTGTTACGATTTATGCAGCTACCTACTTGATTCAGAAATTTCCTAGTGAGTTAACGGGTTAATGATGAGATGGTTCATGACGATAAAATTGGGAATAGAGGTAATCACATTTTTGTCCATCTGGAGGTTTACAAAGGAAAGCGGAATCTAATGTAAAAACATGTTTATTTTTTGACCGACTTCCCAAAAGAAGGAGGTATGGTATACAATTAAACTGTAAATGTTTGTGTGTTTCGTATAGTAAAAAAACAAAATTAGAACAAATTTTGTTTTTTTTTGTTTGTAAGAGGACGGCTGAGAAATACAAAAATTAAAGCCAACATTTCTTTCGCCCCAAAAACTGCGGCAACAAAAGAGGTAGGGGAGCTATTGTTTTCGTGATTCGAAAATTGGAGACGGCAAAATTAAGACCATATTGGTCAAAATAAATATTTTTTACAAAAAATTGGTGCAGTTGCAGATAGATTGATAACTTTTGGCACCAACTTCACAAGTACCAGCACCAATAGAATTAATATTATTTTGTACTTTTCAGTGCAACAACTAATAACACACGTATATGCTTTGCTTGTACTTGGATGGATTTAACCATTTTACCACCGCTTAACTCTTTTGGCAAAATGTTCAATTTAAACGTTTCCGGATATTGTCCTATCTTTAATTCTGGCATCTCGAATTTTCGATTTTCGAGAAAATTTTCCCTCTGAGGGAAGGTGATATCGGATTTGAGTTTTTACGAATATGGGACCATTTCTCAAATCTCATTTTTCGAATGAAATTCCCACATAGCGAAAATAAGCTTATTTCAAATTTTAACATCGCAGAAACTCGAAAACCTTAGCTCTTTTGATAAAATGTTCAATTTAAACGTTTCCAGATATTTTGATATCATTAATTCTGCCATTTCGAATTTTTGATTTTCGAGAAAATTTCTCAAATCCACCCCCATGGGGGCGGTTTTTGGAAGGAAAGAGATTTTGTATTTGAGTTTTTATGAATATGGGACCATTTCTCAAGTCTCCTCTTAAAAATAAAACAAAAATCATCAAAATCCGAGTACGTTTACTAGGTATATAAAGCGCGCGCACAAACCAAAAAAAAGCAGACAGTCGAATCCTCCGTTTGGGATCGTTGGTCAAAAATAGTCTGTAATCATACCAATGACTCAAGATATTGCGATAACGCGTTTCATAAATATTGGTTATGTAATTATGCTATAAAAACGCAAACGATAGACAGTTATAACGTTAATACCTCGTTATCCCTCAAAATGTTCTCGATCGACTCATAAAATTAAGATTCTGGTGAATTGAGTTTCAAGTCGACAGAAGAATCTAATCGAGTTCGAATAGAGTTTCGGGAGTAAACCCTCAGTCCTTGAAAAAATCCTTGTCTTTCTGTGAAAGTCTTATCGAAATCAGATTGAATATCAAAGCCCGGACGCCCAGACGTATCTGTTTGTTTTGCAATAATTTTTCAGGTACAGTTTTCAGAAGTTGATTAATCGATTATCGAAATCTATTTATTGCCTCATGTCATGTTTATAGGTTAGGTTTGGTTACTAGGTTATCAAATATAAAAATCCTTTAGTTGGTTTCTAACAATAAACAAGCCATTATCGTAGTACATTACCAGATCTGATACTATTTCGTAATATTTTGTATAATAATATAGGTACAGCTAACTTAAATTTACTTATTTTAATATATGGGTGGCGAACGCAACGATAATTGTTCCTGTTAACTTCGATAACAGAAAATTAACTATAACTTTCAACAAAACCCTTGTACATCTAGGTCATTTAGCAATTCTTAGTTGATTTAGTTGTCTTATGGGTTTAAAATGCACTATTTACTAGGAGAAATTTGCTGTACATTACCTCCTCATTCCAATTTTATATCACCAACGTGCCTGTTAAATGTGGATTAACCGGTTGTTAGATAAACTTCATAATAATAATTAATTAAAATTTTCATTTACCATTTATTTATTCAAGTCAAAAGGAAACGTAGTAGGTATATTTGGTGTTGCTCTTTTTGACTTTCAATTGATAAATCCATAAAATTCAAAATGTTATTTTATAATTTAATTGAAAGCATGTTATCTTTTACAACAGGGAAAGTAATTGCAATTTTTTCTTCAAATTACGATATAAAGTGATCCATGATATCATCTCCCCGTTTACAATAAAAACATTTACATTATTCTAATCTGACATTTCTGACCCTCTCAGCGCAGGGTTCAAATACATTCGACCGAAGAAAAAAAATCGAATATTTCGTAATCAAACTTGTAACGTCATAGATTATTAGTCAGTTTGGTCTTTCAGATTAATTTCTAATTTATTTTATGAGTATAAAAGCCAAGCATGAGAGACGTCAATACTCAAATCGTTAACCCTCAATTGATAGCTTCTAACCTTTCGGCTATATTATCTTGACATTTTTCCCTCCGCATTTAATGGGCATTAAAATCGTCCGTTCTTATCATCGGCAACTCGACATCCGACGATGACGGGTTCAGATGTTTTATAATTTAAAGCCATAATTATAAATGTATATCAGAGAGTGAGTATGACAGATTGTTCAAGAAGTTGTCCTATCTCACCGGATGTCGGAGCGCTAAGAAGATAAACTTCTCCTAAGAGAGTATTGTTGTGTATGGAGCTTTCTAGGAATCATAAATTATATTTGATGTTTTTAAATAATTATTATTAAATGTATAAATACATTTCCGAGATCAGCATGTAATTGTAGCAAAATTCAGCGAGAGGTGAAATTTTAACTAATAATAAATTTAAAAAAGTCAGCAATACTACATTTCTGAGAACTTCTACTCATTTTAATCTAACATCTCTTTCTTTTACAAACACTTTAAACTTAAATTTTTAGAGATAACTTACGTTGGGTGCCATTTCGTAAGTAATTAGAACTTACGTTTTGGTCTCTATAAAACTAATAATAAAACTTTTTTACAATGTACAATATTTTTTGCACCGATTAATTGGATTGGATTTGGACCGAGGTTATCTGTTGGTGCACTGAAAACTACAAAATAATAGGTATTAACTGTATTGGTGCTTGTACTTTTGAAGTTGTGCAGTTGAAGTTAGATTGACAACTTTTGACACCTACGGAGAGAAGGAGATTTGGGATTTGAGTTTTTATGAATATGGGATTATTTCTAAAGTCTCCTCTTTCAAATAAATCAAAAATCATGAAAATACAAATACGTTTACTATATACAGCGTGCTCACAAACCAAATGAAATGCGCTTCTAGAGATTTTTCTTCAAAAAGCCCTTTGTAAAATAAAAAAAAAATGCTGCCAAGTGCGAGTCGAACTCTCTCCGACAAATAGTTCCGTACCATTAAAAGTAAAAAAAAACGATGTCTACCTATTACTCTTCATGCGATACAGACGACTGACAGAGGGATGGATTTCCACGAAAATTCATCCAGAAATCAAAACCATCCATAGGTCTGGAAACCTCCACCAAAGAGTCCCACTCGCACTTACACACAATCACATATCCTACCAACTCACATGCATATTGAAAATTCCACGAGAATCCATCCACATAGCTTCAGAGATATAGGTATGGAACCCCCCATCAAGGAGTCGCATTCGCACCTACACTTGAAATTATTGCATTGTCACCAGTCATTGATAGGTGTGCAAAGTTTAAAGAAAATCGGATCGCTCAAAGTAGTGCAAAATCGAGCTCAAAGACTTTGATTACATGCAAACAAACATACAAGTGAGGCTAATAAAAGCGTGTTAAAAATGTCCAAATATAGAAATGCCTGACCGCTTACTTACCAAATTGTCTGATCTTTACTCTTTTTTTTTTAATTTTAGAAGAAAGGAATTACTAATTATCATATTAAAGAGCAAAGCAGAAATGCCATTATTAGTAAAACAATTGGTATACAATTTAAGTTCTTATATTTTGTCGAGAAAAAAGATTAATTTGCTTTTTAGAAAATATTTATTTATTTATTTCCTAAGAAATATATTATTACATTATATCAATTAGAAAGATAAGAAAAGTAATAATTAATTTCTTCAATAGTGTAAGAATCCTGCATTAAAAAAAAGAATTAAACATAGAGAAAAAATGATATTACTTAAATTATTAAAAAATTAATAATTCTTTATTAGAGTCAGTGTGTTCTTTGTAATTTCAGAAAAGTTGTCGCCTTTTCTCTTTTTGACCTTGCAACAACCTCACAGAAGTTGCGATCATAATCGAAATACAAGCGGCTTGTGCTACTCTTTTTCTTCTATTTTTTGACCGACGAACCCCGAACGGAGGTGGTATACAATTCGACTGTCTGCTTTATTTTTTTTTTTTTGGTTCGTGCGCGTCTTTTATATAGTATACGTGCTCCGATTTTGATGATTTTGGATTCATTTGAAAGAAGGGGATTGAGAAATGGTCCCATATTCATAAAAACGCAAATCCGAAATCTCCTTCCCTCCGAAAACCGCCCCCGAAGGGGTGGTGGGGGCGAATTTTCTCAAAAATCGAAAATCTGAGTTGGTATAATTAAAGATAGGATAATATCCGGAAAAGTTTAAATTGAACATTTTTTCAAAAGTGCTACGGTTTTCGAGATAGACGCATGTTAAATATGTATTTTTGCTATGTGGAGAGGACAATTTCTTTCGAAAATTGAAAATTTTTCGATACTACATGAAAGATATAATTATTTGTAGCAACATTTATAATGAACATTTTTTCCTTAGAGTTACGGTTTTCGAGTTAAATCGGTGTTAAAATGGTAACAACTAAAATATTCAAGCGTATTTCCGCAGCGATGTTCTGAGATCTCTATAATAACAACTACAAGCAAGAAATATACGTGGGTAATATAAGTACTATCTTCATTGATATGGTATAGTGAACATTCAACGATTTTCGGGACTAATGTTACACTCAAAAGTGTGGAATAAATATTTTTTACAAAAAATTGGACCGACGTTATTAGTTGTTGCACTGAAAAGTATAAAATAATATTAATTCTGGATATTTTTCTATGCATATATACTATTTTTGCACTTTATTTTAATAGAATAGATTTTAACTTGGAGACTTGGATTAGCTTGTTTACAAACAAAATATTAACATTTGGTCCTAATGACATGACAGATAACGTCATGTCTTTTTAAGGTAGCAGTTCTGGCGCAACTCCGTGTTTATTCAACTTTCATTACGGAGTGTAGAGCGACACGCAATTAATATGTCTGCAACATAAATTGCGCAACTAATATTGCAGCACGGAAAATTTCAAACTGTAAATCGTGCTTTGCGGTTTTCGAGTTAGAGGCATGTTAAATTCTCAAATATAAGTATTTTTGCTATGTGAAGAGGGCGATTTCTTTCGAAAATTGAAAATCTGTGGGTACTACATGACATATTTTCCTTAGAGTTACGGTTCGAGAGTTACAGCGGTGGTAAAATGGTAACATCTAAAATATTTATGCGTATTTCTAGAGCGATGTTTTGAGATCTCAATCATAACAACTACAAATAAAGAATATACAAGATTAATAGGATAAGTACTATCTTCATTGGTTTTAGTTAACGTTCAACGATTTTCGTGACTAATGTTACACTCAAAAGTGTGAAATAAATATTTTTTACAAAAAATCGGAGCGACGTTATTAGTTGGTGCACTGAAAAATACAAAATAATAATAATTCTATTGGTGCTGGTACTTGTGATGTTGGTGCCAAAAGTTATCAATCTAACTGCACAACTTCAAAAGTAACAGGAGCAATAGAATTAATATTATTTTATATTTTTCAGTGCACCAACTAATAACGTTGGTCCAATTTTTTTGAATTTATTTTAATTATATATACTAGATTGCCTAGTGGTCCAAACTCGACCGTAATTTCATTGTATTTAAGACACTATTGAGGTTCTTCTGTCATGGAGTCTATAATTATTGACTATAATATTTTGAATTTCGTTTATCAACAAAAAAAGAAGAAATGTAGTGACTTGAAATGGAACCCGGGTGAGCTGTACGAGAGGCAAGTACGTTAGTTACTACTTTCTGCTAAACCAGAAGAGCATTTATTTTCATAATTCTATCTATACATCGATAAATATAAACGGCTGGTCAACGTAAATGTGCTTTATTTTATTTAATTAGCACATATTGTTAACTAATAGATAAATACCATCAATATATACTCCACGACAGATTAAAATGAGTATCGAAATGCTAAGATATAGATTGATAAAATCATTTCCCTCAGCTTCAGCTAAATCTTGGGTCTTTCTTGATGGTTCCTCTCCCATAAACTATACGATATTTCTTTCTATGATCCCTATATACCTTCCCAGATGGTTACTAATGTCAGTTGATTTGCAAACCTCTCCAGACATTAATTACTACATAAAACATGCTCGTATACTCGTATTTCAATTTCATCCGATCGTAGGTATATCAAAATGGGGACTTTCGTTGCTTCTCCATTCAGTTTCAAATATTAATTATATCTAAGCAAATCAAGAGAAATCTCGGACGGGGCGATTTCTACTAGCAGTATTTCGAGAGAAAAATGATTTGACTTGCTATACAAGAAGAAAATATAACTAGGAAGAAAAGCCAGATAGAAAAAGAGAGACAGATAACGTTCGCCATACCTGTAATTATTGTGCGCTGTTTCACGGCAGAAATGCATATATTAATCGATCCAGATACATTAGCATTCGGTAAATGGAGACAACATATCGGCTATACTCAATAATTATTATAACGATTAGAAATTCGAAAAATTCCTTAATAGATTCTACATGCATCAGTAGAACAGTGTTCTATTTTTGCTAATTCGCAGAAACCAGGAATCTGTTATGACATGAGATTGTAAATAAATATTTTCTTAGAAAAAATTGGACCGACGTTATTAGTTGGTACACTGAAAAATACGAAAACTTTAGGCAACAACTTCACAAGTACTAGCACCAACAGAATTAATATTATTTTGTATTTTTCAGTGCACCAACTAATAACGTCGGTTCAATGTATTGTAAAAAAATATTTATTCCACACTTTTGAGTGTAACATTAGTCACGAAAATCTTTGAAATTTCACTAATACCAAAGAAGGTAGTACTTATCCTATATTACCCACAAAAAAAATCTTCATTATAAATGTTGCTACAAATATTACTGCCTTCCATGTGGTAGCCAGAGATTTTCTGTTTTCGAAACAAATCGCACCCCCCACATAGTGAAAATACACTTATGTGAGATTTTAATATGAACGTAACTCGAAAATCCGTAATTCTTTTGAAAAAATGTTCAATTTCAACGTCTCCGGATATTGTCCTATCTTTAATTCTGGCATCTCGAATTTGCGATTTTCGAAAAAATTTAACCCCTCCGTAGGCGATTTTTAGAGAACAGTAAATTTCGGATCTGAGTTTTTAAGAATATGGGACCATTCCTCAAGTCTCTTCTTTCAAATGTATTAAAACGAGCGCACAAACCAAAAAAAAGCAGACAGTCGAATTGTATACCTCCTCCGTTCGGGGTTCGTCGGACAAAAGTGAGTGGATGTTGGAGATAAATTAGTTCACCTATGTGTAAAAAATGGATAGACAAGGAATTAGCTATATTTCAATAAGGTTCAGAACAGAGTTTGGATGAGGAAAGCTGTATAGTTTTCAGAATGTTTAATTTGTGAAATACTAGCTAGGGATGTACTATTCCGAAGTGACCGAAGTTGACTTTTCTGTTTCTTATTTAACTGGTGTAGTAATCCTAATTAAGTGTTGGCGCCTTTATAAGGAATTTGAGACAAACAACTTAACACCAATGTTACCATTTTATGTGAAATCCTTAGCAAAGAGATGAGTATCAAGAATTCAGATTTGATTAATTCTCCTTTCGTTTAATTTCATACAAAATTACTATTGCAAATCTGGAAAAGAATGGAACTACGACTTATGTAGATTCACATCAACAATATAATTATCTGAATGTTATTTAAATATGGCTATTATAATTATAATCATATAATTAAAGATACTGAGATAACGACCAAAACAAAATTGCACGAACACTTCCATGTTAATTAAAATGATAAAAAATGTGGGTGGGGAACTTTGAATATTACTGGTTTTCTACTTGTATAGATAGATAGTAGTCAGGAGATCGTTACAGCCAGGAGAGAATGCTCAAAAGGGTTTCTTTATGGGATTTTTAAGTATCATCTAAATAAGTAATTAATAAGTCCTCCAGCCTCTGCTTGAAATAATAACACGTAAGTTAAGTGTTTTATTAAAACATAGATCAAATATCCAAATTAAAACTAAAAAAATAAACTTCTGAATTAGTAGCTTTCAGTATAATTAGAAAATTGTTTGTAAACCACAAATTGAGAAAAAAATAAGATGTAAATAATTATTTTTCCAATTTAAACACAAGCTCTTCTAGTGCAAAAGTATTGTCAATCGAGGAGAAGCTTTAGATAATAATTATATAATATATATAATTTTTGGTGCTCGGTCTTAATTGTAGCATGTTTTTCAAGTTCTTTTTTTTATCCAAATGGAGGAGGTATACAATTTGACTGTATGTCTGCATGTTTTTTATATATCTTTGTTCACGGATTTTAGATAGTAAACGTCCTCCAATTTTGATGATTTGTTTTTTTCATTTGGGAGATAAGATTTGAGAAATGGTCCCATATTCATAAAAAACTCAAATCCGGAATCTCCTTTCCTCCGAAAACCGCTTCCGAAGGGGTGAGGGGACAATTTTTCTCGAAAATCGAAACTCCGAGATGGCAGAATTAAAGATAAGAAAATATACGGAAACGTTTGAATTGAAGACCTACGGTTTTCGAGTTTCATCGATGTCAAAATTTGAAATCTGTGTATTTTCGCTATGTGGAAGAGGCAATTTCTTTAGAAAATTGAAAATCTGAGAATGACTTATTAACGACCAAATTATTTCTAACAGCATTTACTCAGAACAGTTTTTCCATAGAGTTACTATTTTCGAGTTACAACAGTGGTAAAGTCTGAAATATGTGTACACAAGTATTTCCGCCGCGATGTTTTGAGATCTTTAAACTCGTAACAAGTACAAGCAAAGAACATACCTATATGGGAAATTGTATACGTGAACGTTCAACGGTTTTCGTGACTAATGGTACACTCAAAAGTGTGAAATAAATATTTCTTACATAAAATTGGACCAACGTTATTAGTTGGTGCACTGAAAAATAGAAAATAATATTAAATCTATTGGTGCTGGTACTTGTGAAGTTGGTGCCAAAAGTATTCAATCTAAATGCAACTGCACAACTTCAAAAGTACCAGAACCAATAGAATTAATATTATTTTGTATTTTTCAGTGCACCAACTAATAGCGTCGGTCCAAATTTTTGTATAAAATATTTATTGCATTAGGTTAGGTTAGGTTAGGTTAATTAAATAATATTATAATTTTGTGGCATTTTTGCCACATTGAAAGCCAACAAGAACAGAATAGTTCATAGAGGAAGCTATATTTATTTGTTTCAACCCCTTCAATGTGGTACTACTAGTAGTGTAGTGTTTTTTCATTTGAGAATGCTTACTTATTTCTGACTTCCCCTTGTTAAACATCATAGTCTTATCAGTTTGAATTAATTTGTTTCAAAATATGATCGTTATTTAGAAAATGCTATAAAAAATCATTTCAAGATACCAAAGCAGTGGAAGACTAAATATAATAATGAGAATAAAATTGTTTCTGGAAAAAAAAACACCATATACGGCTTCTTTCAATTTATTGCCATTAATTATGATCGCTCGTGTTTTGCGATCTACAACAGATAACAACCAAAACAAAATTTCCTTCCTCTCAATTTACGTCAGAAAAAAAGGTGGGCGGAGAACCTATACCGAAACTGGTTTCCAAATGACTGTCAGATGAAGGAAGAGAACAAAAAAACGGTTCTCGATTATGCATTCGACTTTGAATATATATATACATCCGAGACTCATTTTCAGCCAGCAATCGTTAAAATCATTATTTATTAGTTGGAGTGTTTTGAAGCCTTGCAAAGACCAGATAAACACCACCAGCATCAAGAAAAAAAACTCGCCTATAAATTTTGTGAATTGATACAATAAGTTTTTTTGATTGTTTTCGATTCGATAGATTTTTTGCTGTTTATGTGATTTATAATAGCTATTTACGTCAGGGTTATTAGAATAATCGTTTTATGTTACTACAAAAACATAATCATATTAGAAATACATAATCAAGTCTATATCTACTGATACATATTCTAAACTTGACATAGTTTTAATATTTGTAATGTAAAACTATACCAGTTGAGACGGATCGCACTTGAATTTAGGAAAAAAATGTTAGTGACATAAGTCTTCCAAGAAATATAGATTTCATGAGAATAGTTTTGTATATTCCTATATTCGTACTTTAAAAGCATTAACTTTGTTTGAAAGTACATATATCTATCATATACAGGCTGTTTCAAATTCGACTCTCACCATTGGAATCTCGGAAACAATAGGGAATACGATGATGGTTAAGTTGGGGCAAAGTTGCTCATGTGCTCAACAATACGCCGTTTAAAAAGTTTGAAAATTTCGAGTAGTTCCGGGTATATCCGGAAAAAACTGAATTTTCGGAAAATCATTTTATTTTTATCCTGGCTTTATTTCTTAATGAATTTTTGTAACTTGACGTTTCCTCTATGTGTAACTATCATGAACTTTTTTTTATGGGAGCCATATTGGCATTCCACAAATATGAATAGCCCTTTTTATTACCTTTTTGATTATGTATCATAAGTTGGCCTTGTTGTCCTAGAAATCCGAGAAATTAAATAAATTACTTTTGTAAAGTAGTTGGCTTTGATTTTTACAATCGGTGATACGTAAATGACATTCAGTATTATTGTCAATTGCTGATTCGTTGAAAATGGAGTTCTCCAATGAAGAAAAATGAGATATGATAAAACATTATTACAATATTGATAGAAACAGTGTGAATAAATACATTGGAAGTGTTTCTTAAGATGTATCCCGAGAGACGACAACCACCAAATTTATCCAAATTAATGGACAGAATTTGCGATGGGTTTGGCTCGTTTGAGAAACTTAAGATTAGTTATACCTCATTAATAATGATTTATTTAGTTTCTTCATCAATGCTGTCTTCAGATTTTTTTCTGAGTTTCTTAAAGGAACCATGCTCAGCTAAATTTCTATCCAATAAGTTGAATAAAGATCGGTGGGTTTGTCGGGATACGTACATGTTAAGATGATGCACTTCCAATGTATTCATACTGTTTCTATCATTCTTGTAATAAAGTTTTATCATATCTCGATTTTCTTCATTGGAGAACTCCATTTTCAATGACTCAGCAATTGACAATAATACACAATGTCATTTACGTGTCACCGATTGGAAACATCAAAGCCAACTACTTTACAAAAGTAATTTATTTAATTTCTCGGATTTTTAGGATAAAAAGGCCAACTTATCAAAAAGGTAATAAAAAGGGCTATTCAAATTTGTGGAATGCCAATATGGCTTCCATAAGAAAAAAGTTCATGATAGTTACACATAGACGAAACGTCAGTTTACAAAACTATTAAACCATTGGAAAGGGTGAAAAAAGTGGCAATGTAAATGTGCTATTAATTTAGAAATTCATTAAGTAATAAAGCCAGAAAAAAATAAAATTATTTTCCGAAAATCGTTTTTTTCCGGATATCTCCGGAACTGCTCGAAATTTTCAAATTTTTTAAACGGCGTATTGTTGAGCACATAAATGCACAACTTTGCCGCAATTTAACCTTCTTCGTATTCCCTATAGTTTTCGAGATCCCAATGGTGAGAGTCGAATTTGAAACAGCCTGTATGTATATTTCCTTATTTTTATGAAGTTGATGAAAAATGAGGCATATCTAGACTTTCAAGGAAAAAATAATAAAACTATTTCACCAAAACTAGGATCGATTTTATTAATCGGTACATTAAAAAATACAGAATATTAAGTAGATATACGATTATTCTGTATTTTTTATTGCACCAACAAATAAAGTGGGGCCTAGTTTTTGTAAAAAAATATTTCACGTTTTTAAATGTATTATTAGGTATCAAAATCTTTGAGCAGTTATTTATGTTCAGAAATTGCAAAACATAGTGGTAATACACATATTTTAGTAACAGTAGTATTTTATTGAAAAATTTCCACTTATCAAAACCTGAGCAAGTTTACTGTGCAAACCGCACAAACGAAAATGAAAATAAAACACTGTGAGTGCAAATATTATTCATAGCTATGATTCTTAGGTATATTTTTATCCAACCCTAAGTAACCGGTATCAGGTTTTAAGCATCAGTTTACGTTTCAGTTCCTTCTAATACCTAACCATTTGTCTGTGGGTCTGTCTGCCTATCTGTACCAAAATTATCTCGAGAACGGATGGGCCAAATTTGTTGCTTTCTTTTACTTGATGAAGATTACCAAGCTTACAAGCCTGCGGCTAATTCTGTTCGCAATAGCTGCTATGCAATAGCCAGAGAATAAAAAGCAGGTAGAACATTTCAGCGCATTTCATTTTTTCAAACTGTAAATTCATATTCTAGCAAGACGGTCTGTTTCACGCAAAAACTTGATATGATCATTCTGGTTTGTTTCAAGACGCTTCCAAAATTATTGGTCGCACAAGATAATCGAATAATTTTTATATTGGGTAAAGTTTGCTTGACAGTGATAGGAAAGTCGTGAGAGTGAACAGACAAGATATTTCTTTAACTATAAAATGTATTACTCTTATAACTGTTTTTGACGCAACTAACAAAAGACAGGCTACATTGAGTATGCAGCTCTTAAAAGTCGAACCAAAGTCCGAAAAATTATTAAGAATAGTGGAGAAGAAAATGCAACTATAACTCTTTATTTTCAGAAGATACTAACATCAATTAATCAAAAAAGGTTAGATATACAGGGTTGGAATAAAGTATAGAACCAAGTAAATAATGTCTTTAAAACAAAAAGGATGAAAGGTACTTATGAAAATTTGCAGGCAAGTACAACAATGCATAACGCATCTGATGCAATATTTTTTGTTACTAATGTGCTTCCGGTTTAACAGGAAATACTTTCAACTTTTTAACTCAAATGGGACACCCTGTATATGTTTGCCAACTTGAAGAGAGCTTTATATTTCGAATTCGTACATACTAAGTTTAATGGATATAATGGATATGATTTTGAACGACGGTTGGATTTTTGCTAACGGCTGATGGACATTTGTAATGACGACCAACTTTTTCTTTAAATGGTACAGTTAACCGCTATTACTCAAGATATTGGTCAAATGAGAATTATCATTGGATTCATGAAGCACATACCCAGCATCCACAAAAGTTGAATGTTTGGATGGGGATTATAGAAAATATGGTGATAAGTATTTAGATTTAATGAATAACCAAATTATATCTGCACTTAAACAGAATGGGCAGTTACCACAAACTTCTGGGTTTCATCAGAATGGACCGCCTCCTCACTGTGATTGACAGGTTGGGGAATTTTTGGATGCGAATTTTCCAAATCGATGGGTTGCACATAGATGATTCATAGACTAGCTTGCTCGTTCTCCGGACCTGAATCCATTAGATCTTTTTAGGGTTATCTAAAATCACGTGTTCAGACGACCAATATGTTTACAGGAATTGAGTCAAAGAATTATTGATTAATGTGGAATAATAAATATTAATAGGCTTGCATATTGTCTGGAGGTGAGCGGCGAGCACTCTGAACATTTGAAGTGATTTGGTCTAAATTATTATTCGTATTAGTCTAAAGTAAATAAAGTTATCTATTCTTTAATTGTAAGGTAATTTAGTTATTGTTTTTACAGATTATTTCCACTAAACTTGGTCGGGATGGGACTTTTGGAGCGCCAGTTTGGCGACGTCGGTTTGGCGACGGCGTTTTCGCGCCGCCGTTTTGGCGTCGTTAAGTTTTAGCGCCGGTCGTTTTGGCGCCGTTATGTAAAGTTGAAAATATAGAATATCCCTTCATTTTTTACGAAACGCAAAGTAAATCAAGAATAATAATCATAAAGAATTGTTGGAAATGTTGCTTATTTTCAGTAGTTTAAAGTAAAAATATGAACATACCTATATGATTTTTTCCTAATTGTTTTTCTCTATGTATTTTTCTCAGAAATGTAGAAACTCAATATGGTGAAGTAACTCTATTTTTGACAAGAGAAAAAAATCACCCTGCTTTTGAATTTGATGCATTGAGCCTACTTAGAGCCTCTGAACATTTTCTGCCTCTTTGACATTTTTGTAACAATAAATATAAAAAGTTAGATGGGTGGGCGGACAAACTGTATGTCATATAAGAAAATATAAAAAAATATTTATTATTTTTGACTGCAAGTAAAAATGTTTATTTGAATTATATGTATTAAATTTGTGACGCGATAGAACAGAAACCAACACCAAAATATGTTAAGAAAATTATAGAAAACTTCAAGATCTTGGGAATTGTAAGGGCTAAAGTACATTTAAAGAAATCCGTTGTTAACAATGAAACTCTTGAAATCGCAATTTTGGGATGTATGGACAATCCAGCAATTTCTTCAAAACAAGTTTTAGATTATTCCGGGTTCGAATGCTACTTGCCTTGTACAAATTGTTGGATAAAGATATATCAGTGAGAATCTCGTCGCATGTTCTTCAAATAAACATTTTCACATTCTTCATAAATAATAAATAAATTCAAATAACTTTAACTTTTATTGACAGTTGTTATTATTTTCATAAAAAACGAAAAATTGCTACCTATTTCGAAAACTACTAATTTATGTTATAGACAAACCTAAACAAAGTCACCCTTATTTATACTGCTTAATACGATGAAGTTATAAAAAATGGGAGTTTCAGTGTGAAAAAATGGACTTTGGACGTTTTTTGATTCTTTTTTTCGAGCTAGTTTTTGGATCACCCGGTGTTGTACCAGATTAAAGCCAGGTTCAAATTTTTATATTTCTGTCTCGATTCTTAGGTGAAAAAAATACATATGGAATTAATGTTACAATTATTTTTTTTATAATTGTACACAGCGCCAAAACGGCCTGCGCCAAAATATCTTGCCGCCAAAGAGGCGTCGCGAAACCCGCTGCGCCAAAACGTCCTAGACCCAGACTATGTAAAAATTTGAAATAAAAAGATCTTTTGAAATCTGCAAAAATATAGAGGGTGTCTCATTTAAATTAAAGATGTTGAGGGTATTTCCGGTGTTCCAAGTTGAGAAAGTTTTATCGCGATCGGATGAACGGTATGACATCGCACAAAATACGACCAAAAAAGCATTTAATTTCATATAGGTATTAGATTTGGGAAGCAATAAAAATAATTACGTGTTGATAGAATTATTGAAGTAAATAGCAACAAATATCCTAAAGATCTTTATAATCATAATATAGTTAATTTGAAATCTACTTCGTATTATTTCTTTACAATCGTCGCTAATCTTCAAAGACTATGGATGTGTATGTAATGTAGTCAAGACGTCGATGAAAAATCAAGGCGAGCATCAAATTCATTAATACGTCAGTCGACGGGAGATAAATCGGGTAGGGATAGAAGATGCAGGAGCAGATTCTCAACGACTGGCACTGGCAAAAGTAATGAAGAAACCCACCTAGTTCTCCTTGGATCGAGATTCGCGGAAGTCATGAGGAGCAATCGCCTCAAAGCTGGTAGCGACATTTGGTGGAAGTGCAACATCTCCTAATCATTAAAAGTAAAGAATGAGAAACTAATAATGCTAATAATTATATATTCCAATACATGGCTCAGTTCTAATCTTCTACAGTGATTATGCAACTGAATTGCTTTTTTAATGTTACCGGTGGTGAAGGAGTCACTAAATTGTAGGTAATGAAACTCCTGTCACTAAAGGTCCCAAAGACAAGTACTCGCACTTACTGAAATTCCAAATTCCAGAAGCATAATTGCGAATTAACGAAAGGCCAATAAACAACTCAGTATCTTTCTAATAGATATATCCTAATTCGTGGAATAAGATGAAATGGGAAAGGTGTAGTTGACAGTACCAAAGTTAATTTTGAAGATTATAGAACTACATGAAGCTAACAGTCTTGTCTTATGGTGAAAACAAACTTATTTTCTCTTCTAATTGGAAATGTCTTTAGGAAAATTCTTATTATTGATCTATTTAATTATGTATAATATCAGTACATTTGATAACGGAACATTGTCTTATAAAACTTCCAGACAATTATGATTGTCTATATTTTGCATAAAATTACTCATATAATTTCAACATTTCGTGTTTCGCTCCAACTTATGTCGCTACCATTCCAAATAGGTACCATTACCTTATAAGGAGCTGTTATTAATGGTCATTTTATTTTATTAGATAGATATGGGGGATCACTCTTGCGAACAAACGAAAAAATCTAATTTTGTCTTATTTATCAGCAACAACTTATTCAAGAACACACCTGCTCAAGAAGTCAGCTTTTAACAATTACGACGTCATGGCATTTTACAAATTAGTTTATCTTACAATGGAGCTAAGAAGAGGAAAAAGAGCGTATATTGAATAAAGTGGAGAGAATACATTATAGAAGCGAGATAATTAATATGTCTTGAAAGAGACTTTATTGAGATCGCATTTCGTTCCCTTCTTCTTCATGTCAATAATTGATTGGATACAATAGTTATATGAATTTATACAGAAACTTGTGATAGTTGAACATACTTTAATGATGTGTTTAGAAAATGGGAGTTATACAATTCAATAAAGTGAATTATTTTTTGTAACAACCACCTCGAAAGTCAAAGATAAGGATACCAAAAGGATTTTAGATTAAAATGAAGGCAAAGACAACACTGATCAGTATTTTTTCTAAACGTCCAATATAAATGTTGATTGATATGGTGTTTTCTTTTCTAACGTCTGAAATTTCCAAATTTCAAAAAAAAAACAAAATGTCCACGCTGCCCCTTTTGCAGCGTGCAAAGCGTTGAAAATATAGTCTTTTATCATTAAAAATGCATCATATATTTTGAATTACTATTTAATTCTAGCTTTAACTAGTTCCTTATTTTGTTATTCTAATTCGTTTTGTCTCATATAAATCTACTGTAGACATATTCGTGTTTATTATTCCTTGACATATGTCCTAACGTGAATCAATGTTTGACAATAATCATCTATTGGCAATACAAATACCTACCTCTGTTATTTGATCAAGGCAGCCGCGGACTCGTGGGAGACATACACGATACAGGTGACTACTCATTCAAAGAGTGTTTCGCCAGAATATGAATTTTATTGAAGTGATATTAGATATATGCTCATTTATCAAAATAGCGTAGTCTTCTATGTGAACTTTGTATTTAAAATCACGAATAAAGATAAGTTTTACAGGTTATGTTCAATTTTTTTGTTAATTGAATTGTAATTATTTTGAGATTTTTAAATTCTTATGTTTAAGAAGTCAATAAACGATAATTAGGTTATAATCTTGACATTTCGTAAGTACCTTTGTATATATAAGGTTAATATTCTGTTCTATGTCACATTGACGTTCATTTGAGTGAACCTTCATGGGTGACGTTTTACCACTTAACGTAACCTCCAAAACTTATAATGATTTATGATTTTAATTATGATGCACACATAAAAGACTACACTGCTCTCGTCAAATGAGCATATATATAAATATCACTTGAATGAAATTCATATTTCGTCTATGCACTGTTTGAATGAGTCACTGAATTCTCCATTGTGTAAGGTAATCTCCCACGTGTTCGCGGCCGCCTCTATCAAAAAACAGAGGTTTTTGTATTGCCAATAAGTAGAGAGAGACGCATGGCTCATAGAAACACATACTAGACTTGTTCTTCAGTGAATTTGACTGGTACCTTAGATGATGATTAATTGTCACGACTGTCAAATATTTCCCCTAACTAAATTCTTCAGATACCTAAGGTTTCAGATTTCTTATTTCAGGGCGTGATAAAAGCATTTTTTGAAAACAAACTTCCTATTGAAAAAATTGCATCAGTAATAGGTACCAATGAAATTCGTAATAAAATGCAGATCTGTATATTTCCTTGTAATATGTGAATTTACAAAGAAAATGCCTTCATTACACCCCCGTATAAGTTCTTATGAATCAGAATGAAATTGAAGGTTACACAGAATGAGCATTAGTAATATAATTAAACTTATCGATATGAAAGCAACAAAAAAAACTAATTGACGTGTGTGTCAAAGTTGTTTATATTAATTCCGTCTCAAAAAACTGGTCGTCTGGTCGTTATTAAAAACTAAATAGTGTAAACAAGTTTCACAACTTCATATAGGAATATATCTACCTTAGAACTGCTCGCATTTTCAGATAATTAGTAAATAGCGTTTTTTCCAGAGAAGTCTAATGATCCGCCATTCCTGAAAGACAGGGTAATGGATGGGACTGGAAAGTGGAAAAATATATTTAATTAACAGATAAGCCAGTTTATTCTTGAGGCATCTAATACAATCTAATGTATCTAATGTTTTTCGCAGGATAGTTCTTTCATGATTTTTCTTCTGGAAAATCTCCTTTGGGCCATAAAAACATGATATACTCCAGTCTAAAAACTTGGATAAGAAAGAATCTGTCGTGTACAATTATTGTTCCAGACTACTTCATTATACGTAGTCTTTATTAATTTCAATAAAACCCTACTCAGAGATAGGTACTTTGCGCACTGTTAGTACTACTAATATTATGTTTTAAATCTTTGATTTGTAAATTTTATTTCAACGTCATATCACAAATTTACTTTTCTTTTTTATTTACTTGAGTATTTCAGATAGGTGAGAAAGGTGCATTACTAATATTTTGATCTCATAATAGACTGGTAGCAACTTCCCACGATTTCTCAACTCCACAAACCATCTTACATGTCATGTACTTCCTGCAGTATACGAAGTCCATACTGAGTATCAGTTAAAGATGTTATATTTCCACCCCTAAACCCAAAACCTCTTAGATGGAAAATCTCCAATCTCATGATTTATATTATGCTGCATTTACACCGGATTATTATTGATCCTTCGCACGAACAGTTTTAATGAAAAATGTCTGTAAAGAACATACAACGACATAATTCTGTAAATGCTAACGAGTCAACTAAACATTACAGGGCGAAAAAAGTATGACCAACATTCGTTGCTTGGGGGTTTTGTAATGTGATTCAAGAATTTAATGGTTTAAATTTTCATGACGACGCATATATTTTTTTTCGGCATAGTTTAGGTATTTTTCACAGAATCTTTGTCCTAATGATCAATATTTTGGAATTCACTATCTGAAACAACAAGTATCAAACGTTATATATATTTGCCGAAACAAGAAACCAATATCTACTACACTTTTATAGAAACTCTTAAGAAACTCTGTGACAGATCATCGTCTAGAATAAAAATTGGTTACAATGTATCACAGAAATTTCCTATAAACAAAGGTTTGTGACAAGGCTGCTGTATCTCTCCGACCCTGTTTAAAACATATGTAGCAAGAGCGCTCAACTAATGGAAGAAAAAATGTGGTGGAATGGGGATCGATCTTGGAGTGAAATGTCTATAACTATACACTAAAGTTTGCCGATGACCAAGTGTTCATTGAAAAGGACGGTATTGAATATATTGCAACGAAACTGATTAAATAGTACAAAAAATGGGGTTTGGGAAGAAACATCCAGAAAACGAAATACTTTCCAACAGGAGCTGAACCAGAAAGTATCCAACTAGATACCCAACAAATAGAAACGTAGAGTGAATACACATATTTAGTTTTAGTTTAGTTGATTTTGATACAACTGGAAAAGGCAACATCGAAATCAAAAAAACGCATTACACTGGCCAGACGAATAATAGGCTGCCTACACAGAATATGGTGGAGCTCTGACATCGGAGAACAACGGAAATATCTATGAAACATTTGTCAAAAGTAACTTAACTTATGGAGCTGAAACATGGAGAATCAATGAAATTGCCAAACGAAAACTCTCAGGCGACAGAGATGGATGTGCTCTGGCGATCTCTGTGAGTATCTAGACGGGACAGAATCAGAAATGACGACGTCAGGCAGCGCATGGAAGTGGACGGATTATTAACAACAAATATTGAGAAAAAACAACTCATTGTACGGGTTTGTACAGAGAATGGATGAAAAATTAAAACAGACATCCCAATTTGGTCATGCTGTGGGTACCACCAAGACGCAGGAAGCGAGGTAGACCAAAAAACATGGATGGGGGGTAACTAAAGCTATGAGTTCCAGAGACCTGAGTATTGGAAAGAAGGCAAAAGGAACGACAGAAACGTATTGGGCATTGGACGACGTCGCAAGACGTTTTAAAAACCTATTTTATATATACAATTTTATTGCATCTTCCTATTATTGATCTACTCCCTTCTCATTTGCTTATGTAGAAATTCAAGTATTAATTTCGTTCAATAGATTTGAAAGATAGATATATATATAAATGGATAAGTAGATAGACAGATAGATATTTAACTACAATAATGAAAAGTTGGTAGCATATCTAGACCATCTCTATAAATGTAAAAAAGTCAATAGTAAAAAACAGAGATCATTTACAGAATAGAACGAACAAACAAGAATTTCATATAAAGAGATAGTAGCAGTGAGAGAACACTGATATCTCTGAGATGCTTCTCATAATATAATCACTGAGAGAATAAAAGCAATAATTGTTGTTCACCTTCTGAGATATAAATATACCTAAACTTCAATATTAATGTGATAAACAGATGAATAAATTTTCATTTTTTAAGTTAAAGTTGGTCCCAAGATCTTGTCATGGAATATTTAATAATATCAATGAATTTATAATCTAAACACAATATTTGGAAAAGTCATTAGAATTAAGATGAGAATGATTCAATAGATAACTATTATCAGTCATTTACCTATCACATCTTCGAGTAGGTCGTCTTTAATATAAAATATGTAGTAGTAATTGAAAGAATATATCAAAAATTTTGAGATTATTTATAAATCTCTAAAGCATCTACAGAAATGAATTTGTAGTGATGTAGGTACGTATGTTATATTTTAATGACAAAATTGCCAGCTACAATTTTTATTAGGATTCAAATCTATGAAGCTGTGTAGGTTTTTTTATAAAATTCAACTTCTCACTACATCTTATTGTATAGATACTGGGAAAATTATGCTTTAGACCTCGACATCCGTACAGCTGATTTTATCAAAGGAAAACATTTTTTGACAAAGACATTTCAGCAATTATGCAGAAGCACACGTCTTATGTAATTATTTTTCTCAGGTTCTGTTGTGGTTTTGTAAACACTTTTATAAAAATCACTGGATCTCAAAAATAGTTTTCATAAGCACCTGAAGCAATCGTCTGACAAAAAAAAGATGTACAACATACATCCAACCATCTTAAAGGCATCTCTGCTTATGCCGAGCACATCCCTCCCGGCTTTCTAAATTACAGCGTCCCTTCATGTTCATTTTCTTCAAGTCTCTACCTACCGACCTCTGCCACAAAATCGTGACTCAGCAGACTTAATCATAATGGTTAGTTCCTTATTATCAAATTTAACATAATTCCACCCAACTAAATTCTCTTTGTACTCTACTATTTTAATGTCCACAATGGCCTTGATAAACTCGATGTTCGACTCGAACAAAACACACAACATATGAACAATTTTTTTTGTGATAGCGATTCTTTTTTCTTCCTCCTTCGCCCAAAATTATTCAATGCGGCAACTTGGAATATTCATAATATTATTATTACATATACGTTTTTTAGATAGATGAAGAAGGAAGTGTTAATATTCACTTGACATTTCTCGTTAAGATATGTATTCGTCGATTGTGACTTTGAATTGTGATAATAATTTATTTGTTACGGTCACTTTGAAATGATATAGGCAAATGGCTGTGGGTGTTTGCTGGATACAAGTTTTGAATATAGATTTTTTTCTTTCATGTTTATACACATACCAACATGAGACAATGCGTGAAAAAATAAATGACTTCCTTGATGTAATTATTTTCATTAGTCCCGTGTTTTCAGCTATAACCCCTATGAAGGTTTGTTGATAAATCTTGGCTTAAGTGACATTTGATGTTGAATACATCGTTTATGGTAAATCAAGAAAAATGTAGGAAATGATCAATATCACGACATGTATGGAATTTTTAATGATGTAGCATTATTTTAGATGGTTAAGTACTCAAAATGGTAATTGTTCATATTTCAAAATGTAAAATACCTATATAGCAACAGATTCTCAATTTAAAATTAATATTCCTCGAGAGTTTGCATTATTTATAAGTTAGCAGAGCAGAGCATAACTTATTGTAACTTTTGTTTGGCTGGTCAACCACTTGATCTAAGAATATAATTGTATTGAATTTGATAAAAAATCTTTCTTAATTATAAACATGGTCCAATCTTAAAATATATATCCTATCGTCACTAAATTTAGTACAAGCAAGTGCAATTTTTAAGAAATAATAATATTTTTCTATTATGCACGGGAAAAAAGTATTAGATTTTAGCTCGAGCTTGTATTCTATTAAAAACCGAGAGCTGAAATCTAATGTTCTTCCCGCGTATAATACACATTTTCTTTTCTTTGACGGGAAAAACGATGATTTAATTATGAAAAAATATTACAATATATTAGTATGAAGATTATCGAAGTAAAATTTGAAGTTTCAAAGTGGTAGGCAACAGTTAGACATGCGTTGCTAAGGAAACATTCAAAGTAATCAAATTTACTGTCAGTTTCATTCTGTGTTTTGATTGATATTTATGTGTATATATATCTACCCGGGAAAAAAGCAATCACTTCTTTCCCGTTGTAAAAAAAGTAATACAATGTCACCTGTCAACAGAGATGAAATGTCAAAATTTTTCCAGTCACAGAAAAAAAGGCATTCAAGCTTTGAAAGAAAAACTATTAAAGAGTAAACTGCTTTTTTCAACTTCACTTGATTTAAACTATATCACATTTATCTTCGAATACTTACGTTAAAAAATATTTTTTACAAAAAACTGGACCGACGTTATTATTTGGTGTACTGAAAAATACAAAATAATGTTAATTCTATCGGTGATGGTACTTTTGAAGTTGTACAGTAGCAGTTAGATTGAAAACTTTTGATAGCAACCTCACAATTAGCAGCAACAACAGAATTAATAATATTTTGTAGTTTTCGATCCAATTTTGTGTAAAAATATTTATTCACACTTTTGAGCGCAACATTAAAGTTGAAAGTTCACTTATAACTACCCTATTACCCATATATATATTTGGCCGTATTCATAGAAAAAATATATTCTTATACTTTCAGAATATAAAGAAAAGAATGAAACCTTATAAGTACTTATAGAATATGAGCATATCCTTCACAAAAACTGTTATTGTATATTCTTTGCTTGTTATTATTCACTAATCTAAAAACATCGTCGGCGAAATACATATATTTTAGACTTTACCACCGCTGTAACTCGAAATCCGTAACTCCATGGAAAAAAAATTTCAGTATAAATGCTGCTACAAAATATCTTTAATTTGGCATTCTCAGATGTTCAATTTTCAAAAGAAATTGCCCGTTCCATATAGCGAAAATACACATATTTCAAATTTTAATATCGCTGAAAATTGGAAAGCGTAGTTCTTTTGAAAAAAAAATAAAAATTTCCGTATATTTTCTTATCTTTAATTCTGCCTCAGATTTTCAATTTAGGTGAAAAATTGCCGCCGCCCTACTTCCTTCAGCGGCTTTTTTTTGAGGAAAGCATAATATTAATTCTATTGGTGCCAAATGTCTTCTACTTTAACTGCACTACTTCAAAATTACAAATACCAGTAGAAAAGTACAGTCCTAATTTTTGTAAAAAAGTTGAATCAATTGTCATGAGTCAAGTCATGCAACATGTTGTTGACCTTAATAATAATTTCTGACGGATTGCAATTTATCTGATTATTTCCGAAAATATTCCTTTGAAATGAAACAATGCGCAGAAGTAATATGTTTGGAACCATCGACTCGTTTGCGGTATTTACAATATTCGCTAGTAAATCAACTTAACGAGTTCCATCCAATCTTTGCGGTATTTTGTTATAAATGAGTGAGGCTGGAAGCAGAAGGGAAAAGCGAAGCAAAATTCCTATCATCGGCCCCGCTACCTGAATGATTTACTATACAATCTTTTTCTTAATAATTTTAATCTAATAGTCTAATGAGACATGCGCTTCACGATAATGTGAGCCATGACGTAAGTTTACCAATAAATATTTCCCGCCAATTAGAGATGCGATGCGAGGTATTAATTAAAAGATATAAAGGATTCCATATACGACAAAGTGATAGCGACGGTACTATTATAAGAGTTGATGGATGATTTTGATTATAATAAAGTGATAATCAAAATTTATGCTTATTCATCAGGTAAACGTTAGGCAGCGTTCGAATAATTTTGGGAAATAAGGTATATTTTTTATAACTAGTATTTATATATTAACTAAGCTGACCTAAGCTATTTTTTCTTAATTCCAATGATAAAGGTGAACTAAGACTCAAATTAAGAGGAAATCATTTAAAATTAGTTTTAGGAAAAAAATCTTAAATAGTTTCGGTATATTGTCTACTTTTTGAGGTTTTTGAAAACTTTGATAGGCAGCCATTTTGAAACTATTCCTCCTATACTTACAACAACAGTGTTGCTAGATTTCTGAATAGACCTCTAAACGAACGATATTGTTTTAAATGGTAATCATAATTTTCATTAATCATTTATAATATCGTAAAAATTCCACCGCTCTAGACGGTTTAATTTCCATCGACGATGGTAGCTAATGGAGCGCCGATAATATCGCTAGAATATAGATTAGATAACGCTACGTGTTCTGTCCAAAAAGTTTTCTTAGCTTTTTTTCAGGCATACGCACCCATTCTGAATTTGGAACTCGGGAACAAGTTTTTTTCCAAAAACGAATAGCCCTTATTTAAAAAAAAATGGCCAACAGAAAATAATTGATTGGGCCCCTCAAATAAGGTTAGAGTAAGGTTAAAATTATGTCCCCCTTTTTTCTACTCATTTTAGCGATTTCTGTATTAATATTCATAATTTCATTGGCAAAAATTAATGTTCTGTACATCATTTCAAAGGAATTGAGCCGTAGATGTGGGGAATATCTTTGATGATAAAAAAATGACAAAAACCCAGCAAAGTACGTATCACTTTCATTATCATGTCATACTATTCGATTCCTGAAATATGTTGAATTCAAATCGAATATTTCAGGATTTTATTATGACGTTTTTTAATCAAAAGTACCTACTCTGTTTGTGCAGAACAAAGGTCGTTCAATGTAATTCTTTTTTTTTTTCGTTGATTTCTTATAATCATTGAATAAAAAGATGTGTAAAATTTGAATTAACTGGTATTTTTGAATTACAGGTTTACCATTCGTTTGTATGTTTGCCTTTTTGGTTGTTGGCGCGTTTTGGTGGTAAACGTACTCTGATTTAGATGATTTTTGTTTCATTTGAAAGCGGAGAGTTGAGAAATGGTCCCATATTCGTAAAAATTCAAATCCGAAATCTCCTACCGTCCAAAAATCATTCAACTTTTCTCGAAAATTTTTCAGTGCACCAACTAATAATCTCGGTACTGTTTTTGTAAGAAATATTCATTTACTTAATCGCAGGTTTATTAACCATGGGTAGGTAGTTGATAGTGGTCAGTTTCGACTACTGGGCGACCTGCAGTGTTTATAAATAAGAAAAAAATCTAAAAAGCTTATTGTCACTCTCGAACCAAATAATTTTTGTTATTTGCTCTGAGGTGTGAAAAGCCATTCGACCTCAGTATTGAAAGAACGCTCATACGATGTTATTGAATAAATAAAAATATTGTTTTTCTCTGTTCTCGTCTGCATTAACAGAGATATGTATTATTTAATATATGAATGAATCACGTAAAAAGACGCGGACACGATTCTGCTATAAATTAACTGATAGGTAGTTGTTGTTGTTGTTACATTGATGCAGAGGCGGACTCGCGATGAGCAACGTAATATTGAGCTTTGTCCACGATGCTCCAAAGAGAGGAAATCAATTAAGTTGGAAAAACCAGTATATCATAACATTCATCACGAATGCTCAGTGTTCTAAAATCGGCACAGAAAAGCAAACTTACGCATCGGTAACAGAAATTGTATTTATATCATGGAAGTTTTTGTGCGTATGTTTACAGATAAATATAGATACGATTTGTGAATACACGGATTCAATAGTATAAATTGTATAAATCTTGTGTAGTTAATTGTTTGATACCGTGAACCATGATGATTTAAAATGTTGTATTCACTTTTAATATAAGTGATGACTTTAAATATTTCAATGAAGTATTTAAAAGATCGAAAGGAGTGTATTAGTTAAAATGATCCTTCATGGGTTTTGGTGTATTCTATGTAATTACAAGATTTAAAGCTGGCAAAACACATTGTATAAATATTTAAAACTATATAGAAAACTAACGAATGCCCGCAACTTCACACGCGGAAATTATCAAAATCCCCTAAAAATAACGTCCCAAAAATCCCCAATAACGACAACCATAATAAATTTATAGTACAAAACACATTTTTACCAAGTTTCATGTGGATACGTCCTGTAATTTGCCTTTTAATAATCCTAAAGGAATCTAACATATTTCCTGGATAAAAAGTATCCTCTATATGTTAATCCAGGCAATAAACTATATGTGGGTGTAACAAACATAAAAACTACCGAATTTATAATCTTAGTTGGATATTCAAACAATAACAGAGTTGACCATGTCATACTGAGCTTGATACTTTTCGAAGTTTCAGTAAATCCATACCTAAGATGTTGAACCATTTCCACTTATAGTTGCGCCTATAATATTTCTACTGAAAACTAGTCGGTCGTAGAAAATTTCAAAAGAATTCATAATCTAAATGAAATTGAAAATATATTTGAATTATTCATAAATATAATTTATAGCTCAGCTTATTTCAAAAGCAATGTCAAACTATGGATTTTCTGGAATTTAACTTTTCCCTATGATATCCCAGTATGGAGCGCTTATATGGTTGATTGTCCTTATTTAATTTGAATTGTAAATACTTGATTGATTGAAGCATTTGATGATGATATTTTCATGTGAAAAGTTTGTATTTATATTGAATCTATTCAAGAACCTTGCATTACGTCATTTTTTGCCTCAAATAACCAAAACCCTAATAAGTTGCCAAGTTAAAACATTGGGATTGATGACAACCAACTGATTACATGTCAAGTTCGTTATTATATTTACTGTTAATCATGTTTCGAAATATTTGATCTTGTATTGTAAATAATCGCAAAACAACCTAGTATCAAATCCCAAATACAACTTAAACACTTATTTAGACCATTTTCCTCTATTGGTCCCAATCCAACGCTTGTATTCGCCATCCTCTCACTCAAATCCCATTACACATCATCCAGATAGCGCAACCTCGATCTCCCCCTACATCTTTGCCCTGTTGAGTTTTTGAAACATGGATATTTTTGCAGGACCTCTCTGATCCACTCTGAGAACACCTCTAACGCATCATCTTAAGCAGATCATTTTATTATTTTTAACATAGTATTCGTCTTTGAACCACCTATCTAACTCTGTTGCATCTCGTACTCCAAACTCTTTGCTCATTGACCATAATAGCTAGCTCCTTGCTCTCTTTGGTGAGTCTCCATGTTTCAGAATTCTAGTTCTATATAATAAAGGATGCGGAGCGGGTTGGAGTAGGTAAAGCACCAATACTTTATTTTATGGTTTGTGGTACAGCACCAGTTTGGAGATTATGATATTCAACCAGAGGCCTAAACCCTGAAATAAACTCTGAGTGATTTACCTACCTACCCATTTCGTTCAAGTTACTGAATCCGTTTGGATATATGCAACTACTGCATTTAAATGCCGGCGCGGGTCCGAGTGGCGCCTTGTGTATACAGCGTATACGTAGACGCTTTGCTTATTTAAATAAAATATACCTATATTTCTGTGGCGACAATAAGACCAGAGTACATCAAAACCCAACTATCCTAGTCGGTGGAATTTAAATTTTTATCATCTCAGTATGAATCAATTGAGATAATAAGTGTTCGGGAAATTCCATACAATTGTCTAAAGTTAATGCGGTATTTCTAGGAAGAAAATATGTATGTATTATAAAATGCTGAAGGATTGAATCATAAGATAACAATTAGTTGATAATAAAAACAAACTAAATTGTAACCTCAATTTTCCTAGAAATGTCAGACAAATGAAAAAACATGATAACTATCAAAATGTGTTGCGAGTGCAGTTCGGGAGAAAACTTTTAGATTAAATTTTATTGGACGTTTAAAGAAAAATATTTCTTCTTTATTCATTCATATTCAAGTGTTGTGGTGAGAAGATAATTGACCGACGAACCCCGAACGGAGGAGTTATATAATAATTTGACTGTCTGCTTTTTTTGGTGTGTGCGCGCGTTTTATATAGTAAACGAGCACCGTTTTTGATGATTTTTTATTAATTTGAAAGAGAAGGCTTGAGAAATGGTCCCATATTCATAAAAACGCATATTCGAAATCTCCTTCCCTCCGAAAACTGCTCCCTAAGGGGCGGAGGCGGAAAATTTTATAATATAATTAAAGATACATAGACAATATTCGGAAACGTTTAGTTTGAACATTTTTCAAAAGAGTTACGCTTTTTGGGATAGAGGCATGTTAAATTTTCAAATATATGTATTTTTGCTATGTGGAGAGAGCGATTTCTTTCGATAATTGAAAATCTGTGGGTATTACATGAAAGATATAATTATTTGTAACAACATTTTTAATGAATATTTTTCCTTAGACATAAGTTTTTCGAGTTAAATCGGTGTTAGAATGTTAACAACTTCAAGCAAAGAATATACGTGGGTAATAGGATTAGTACTGTCTTCATTGGTATTAGTGAACGTTCAACGATTTTCGTGACTAATAATTGTACACTCAAAAGTATGAAATAAATGTTTCTTACAAAAAATTGGACCGACGTTATTAGTTGGTGCACTGAAAAATATAAAATAATATTAATTCTATTGGTGCTGGCACTTGTGAAGTTAGTGCCAAAAGTTATCAATCTAACTGCAACTGCAAAAATTCAAAAGTAACAGCACCAGTAGAATTAATAAAATTTTATAGTTTTCAGTGCATCAACTAATAACGTCGGTCCATTTTTTTGTAAAAAATATTTGTAAAGAATTTGGTTTGTTTATACAAAGTCTATACAATGATCAACAATCTATACTTACATAATATAATAAAATTCTAACAAGCCTGTGTGTGAACATTATAGATATTTAAAAAAAACTGATATGGGTGTCTTATTAGAGCAACAGAAGACAAAACAATAGTTTTTAGAATGTTTGTATGTCTGTCTGTCACTCTGTCTCTGTCTGTCTGTATGTTTGTACGCACATACCGTAAAAACTACTACAGGGAATTAATTTCAGTTTTAACCGATATATTACTGAAGGTCCAACTTAAAATATACCTAGGCTCCATTTTACCGCGTTTGTCTTTATTTTTGTATGTTTGTACACGCATTATGCAAAAACTACTACATGGAATTGAATGCAATTTTCACCGATGTATTGCTAGAGGCCTAACTTAAAATATAGGTTCCATTTTACCGCGTCTGTCTATCTGTATGTTGTGAGCACGCATCGCGCAAAAACTACCACACATAATTGAATGTAGTTTTCCAAGCGCACGAAGTCGCGGGAAAAAGCTATTCCTTAATATATATTTAGTTACTTAAACAATTATCACACATCAAAAGAAAGCCTTGGAAAGACGCAAATTTCCATCAGCAACGCCTGCCTGATCATTTTTTTCTCATTCTGTTCTACAACAATTATTATGAAATATGATAATTATTTTAAATTGTTTTTCGTAAACTATAATCGGAGCCAAGATAACCTATTAATAACCTAGAAATATTATAAGAAATTTTTATCAAATCAAGTTGGAAAAATATCTACAAATTCTAAATAATCTTTTATTATGACTAGGAAACAACCAAAATACAGGCAAATCTGGAGAAAAGAAAGTATTTTTATGAAAAAATCCTTCTACTCCATATCCCATGATTTTCTATTAAAAATGAGGTATAATTAGATTTTCTAGGAATAAAATACCGCAGTATAAGGTTACATCATTTCAACAAATAAAAGAAGAATTGCAAAAAGAAAACTATTTGCGGTTTTGTAGTCTTGTGCATAAATCATAATATACTATATAAATATATAAGTATTGGTAATTGATAGGATCAGTTTGTTTATGACTCGATAAATACTGGCATCTCCGGAATTCAATACGAGATCTTTAGTCTAGACATTTGTAGCATTTCTTATTCTTGAGCAATGACTCAATTTCAATTAAAAATATTTTTTTTACAAAAAATAAAAAATATTTATTTCACACTTGTGGGTAACATTAGTTACGAAAATCGTCGAATGTTCGTTCACTAATACCAAAGAAGATAGTACTTATCATATTACCCACGTATATTCTTTGCTTGTACTTGTTATTATTTAAAGATCTCAAAACATAGCGGCGGAAATACGTATTTTAGATTTTACCATTTTACCACCGCTGTATCTCGAAAACCGTAACTCTAAGAAAAAAATGTTCATAATAAATACAAATAATATGGTATTTCATGTGGTCCCCTCAGATTTTCGATTTTTTTATGAAATTACCCCCTCCACATAGAGAAAATACATATATTTGAGATTTTATCACCGCTCGAAAACAGTAACTCTTTTGAAAAAAATGCTCAATTTAAACGTTTCCGGAAATTTTCCTATCTTTAATTGTGCCCCCTCAGATTTTCGTTTTTCGAAAAAAATTGTCCACTTCATCCCTTCGGGATGTTTTTGAAGAGAAGGAGATTTCGGATTTGAGTTTATACAAATATGGGACCATTTCTCAAAAATCATCAAAATCGGACTACGTTTACTATATAAAACGCACGTACGAACCAAAAAAATAGCAGACATTCGAATTGTATACCTCCTGCGTTTGGCTTCTTCGGTCAAATAGTCTTTTAGTGTATAAATTAGGATTATATTCTTCATTATCTCAGAATATGGCAAGACGATTTGAGAAATACGCCTTTGGAATTAAAATTTATTTTCTTATATTCGATAATATGCTTTTGCTAAACTGAAATCCTTCTGCTGTTGTTCCTCGACTATTCTAGGTAATGGATGATTATAATATAATATTTTCTCCCGCAAAATGATCGATTTATTACTCGTAGATTGTAGATTTAAGGGGTTTTCATTGCACTGCGACCTTGATGTCTAATGTGCCCCCATCAGAGCTGTTCTCGCCATTACGTAGTCTACAGCTCAACCTCCAGTACCAGAGTTCTAATGAGATCCAGATTCTGGGATGGCTTCAAGGAGGTTCCATATTTCTACATGTTTCTTATCCAAAGCATTTTTTGGGTTGACTAGCAATGGCGAGGCATTCTGTCACCAGATGGTCCGGAGTTTCCTCCTCCTCCCCACAGAATCTGCTCTCGTCTTTTTCTGCTAGACCCATTCTCGTTAGGTGCTGCCTGAGGCGACAATACTCAGTAAGGAATCCAGAGGAGTAGCATATTCTTGCTAAAATCCAGATACTTCTTAGATCTTGCTGTATTAAAGCTTCCAAGAAACTTTTTGGAATGATCTAACTCAGGGAGATTTCTTGTAGGTACATTTACCTCTACCACAGAAAGGTTCTGGGCCATTGAAAGGAGTTTGTGCTTCTTTCCTGGCAAGTGTGTTGGCATCTTCATTCCCTCTGATTCCCGAGTGGCCGGGAATCCAGACTAAACTGACCTTGTTTTTCTTGCCTATTTCGTTGAATTTTCTTCGGTACTCCCATACCATCATAGAATCGATGATATGAGAGCTCAGTGCTTTAATCGTAACCTATATCACATTTCTGATAGTTTCTTTCTAGGTTCATTTCCACATATCTTTCGCTTGTCAGCACTTCTGCCTGAAAGATGCTTGGACAGCGACATAACGATAGTGAGCATTTGGTGCCATGCCCGAATACTCCAACGCTAGTCCCCGTTGTGGTTTTAGAACCATCTGTCTACCATTTGATGGCATTCTCTCCGATTCATAGTTTCCTCCTTGCTGGTACCTTCCCTGGCTAGTTTTAGAATGGCCTCATGGGCTAGTCTATCAATCACAAGATGAAGAGGTGTTAGGTCGAATTGTATACCTCCTCCGTTTGGGTTCGTCGGTCAAATAGTCTTATAGTGTGTATATTAGAATTATATTCATTATCTCAGAATATGGCAAGACGATGGGATAAATACGCCTTCGGAACTAATATTTATTTCCTTATAATCGATAGCATGCTTTTGCAAAACTGAAATCCTTCTACTGACCTTCCTCTAGTAGGTACTCTAGGTAACTGATGATTATAAAACAATATTTTTCCCCTCAAAACGATCGATTTATTACTTACTCATTCATTAAAAATAGATCATCAGATCCTGTTTTCCACATAAACATCTTGTTATTTACTATAAATTGTCTGATTGAATGTGTACACGTAATAAATAAAAAAAAATAAGTATTAAAAATTTCTTTGATTCAAACAATATTGTTGACTCCCACTTGCACGTATATTCTCGGAATAATCAAGGATTACTGTAATCAGTGATTTTCTGGAATATCCAATGTTGTCATGAAAAATCAATTTATGCTAAATGCTCTGGTTCTCTTATTTAAATTAATTAGTACATTTATTCAAATTTGTATAATAATTTCCATAAGAGAATGTGTTATTCAAAATGTATATTGTATTGAAATTTCCAATGTTTTCGACAATGATCAGTGACACATCGAGAATCATTTAACTCCTAATATATTTTTCAAACTACTAGAAAGAAATGTTTGAATTTAAAAGATATAAATATTTGAATATTCTTAAATTTTCATCTATTTGTCTGGGTTAATTAAATTAAAAATAATGAAAGGACGAGTTTGTTATATATCACGACAACAAAAGTGGATTTGATTGTATATCTATACCTAGAAGGGAATGATTGCAAGTTTCGCCCCTTTACTCAAATGTAGGTCACATCATTTTTTGCGACACCTGCTTTGGAAGTTCAGTTTAAGATAAAGCTAAAACTGTTCTTATCACATGTCCATGAAAATAGTATGTACCTATTTTTCTATTCCATGATCCAGCAGTTGGTTTCAACTGATCGAAGTACTGACGTTTGGCATTGTCATTTTCACAGCTCAGGGAAACTTATAAAATCTCAGAGCAACATAATTATATTCATCAAAATTATTAAATTCCATCCGTATGACATGTTAGTTTGAGAAAAAAATAGGTATCTAATGAAGTAAAGTGTCAGTCATTTTCTTTTCGCACTAGTGCTTGAAGTAATTCATGACACTCGAGATTAAAGTTATGGTCAGGGCTGCAGATATCGAGTTGCTGCAAAATAGTGAATATGATAACATTAAACTGGAACTTACATAGTCGTCTGTAGTTTTATGTTTTTTTTTTACCAGAACATGACAACGATGTTTATCAAGTTGATTATTTAATTGTCTTTATTTAAGTGAAATGTCTAGCTTCAGGGTATAGTGTAATAGTGTGTTATGTATTTTCACTATTTGTGAAATTAAGAAAAATCGCTTGAATATAATTGAGAATTGCTTATTTATATATAATATATTATGGTATATAACAAAAACATTTATAAACATCACGATAATGAATGCGATTATGCCACATGTCAAACTATATGAAATATGTGTCTCCGGTATGTGATGGGGGAAATTAAAAAAAAATATATAAGATGGTGAGTGAGAAACTCTGAAATATTTGCATTTCCACGAAATCTTTGAATAAGATAACCAACGTATTATCTTTTGGTGAACATTAATAGATTTTGATGACTAATATTACACTGAAACGTATAAAATAAATATTTTTACAAAAAAATTTACCAACTTATTACTATTAGTTGGTGTACTGAAAAATACAAAATAATTTTAATTCTAGATATTAGTTCTTTTACTTTTGAAGTTGGTGCAAAAAATTTTCAACCTAACTACAACTTTAAAATTACCAGTAGATACCAATAGAATTAATATTATTTAATATTTTTCAGAGCATCAACTAATAGTCGGTCCAATTTAAATTAAAATTAAATTAAAATAAATTAAATATGTATTTTGTTTCACTCTTCCCTTCATATTTAGCTCCAAAACCTAATTTAAAATGTCATTAAGTTCAAGATATAATCTGAAAATTCTGGTCCTTGTGATTGGATCTTCGTTTGGAGATTTATATAAAGGTATCTACAAACAGATTCTCTTCCAAAATTTTATCTGTGCCCATCAACGTTAATGGCTATATAAAATTTATTGAAACCAACCATCACAAAAGCCCACCGCTGGTCATTAACCTCTTTCCATAGTTCCTCATCAATAACCTTATTCCTAATAAATCACAAATTCCTTGATTCTCCTCGATTCCTACTAAGGCGTAATCAGGAAGCGAGCGCGGCTAAATGTTAAAGATAATAAAAAAAAAATCTGCATATTCGAGAATTACGTCCGCATCGAGGCACTTTATTTATATTCTTACGCCTAGTCAAAATTTTCCGGATAGCTTTCTAAAATGTTTATAAATACGCGACAGAAGGTGACAGATAGTATATGCCTACAATTTAATTTGTTCTTGCATAGGTAGAAGGGAACATGTTAAAAGTGGTCGAGGAAAAGATATTGCATTGCCTTTTTTGGTATTTTACTTTTTCTATTTAAGTATTATAGTTATAACGTGGAAATGAGTATCATTTATTTAGACTAGACAAGGTGCGGCTCTCGATCGGTTATGTATCTGAGAAAAACTGCGTTCAATTTTTTTTTTCTTATACCACTTAATTTTAATGAATGAGTGCAACTTCTGATTATGTTGCAACAGATTTGATATTTGACTAAGAATGATCTTTTATTTATTCAGTTTCAAGCATTCAAGAGAGCTGTTATTATTATTCATTATTTTACATTCTATGGGATTGTTCATGTTACATTCGAGAGAAGAGTATGAAAGTAAACCATTTATTTCAAATATTCACCGATTTTGGTGATAATTGAATTAAATAAGAAATAGTTTCCAGCAATTCTGACAAAGAAACTACGTTGAATTTCCTTATAGCGAACTTCCGTGTAACGAATTTCTCCGTATAATGAATTGTTTGTAAGATCTTGCAACTTGAATCGAATTACAATATCTAAAACACTCTGTATATCAAAGTGAATTCTCTCTATAACGAATGTTAGTGGAATATCCATCACAGACTATTCTTGAAGCAACACTGTTTAAACGGGTATTTATAAGAAGGGATTTTCCGTAATTACGCCGTACGTAGGTAATAAATTCCGACAGGTGACCATAAAACATTACGGTCGGTGGGCGGAGGGTTTGTTTTGGAAGAGTTGTAAATGTACAGGAACCTCTTACTACCCAGATTACTTAGTTTCAATTGAACCATTACGTGAGCGGTGGCGTGAAAAGTTGTCTTGCAAAAATGTCTAGAAGAAAGTGTTTGAATTTGGATGATAAGCTTAAAATTATCAATGAGGTGCACTTTAGATATGAATGTACATACAGGTTTATAACGATAATAAAGAAAAAATAAATAGACGTTGCACATTTTTTATTCGATACTAGAAACAAATATATTCTGTATACATAACGAAATTTCCGTATAATGATTTTTTTAGTGAATTCAGCGCTTTCATTATAGGGTAGTTCAACTGTATTTGAAAAATCTAAAGCTTTGCAAGCTAAGGCCTTAGGATTGATTATTATTAAAATTAATGCCTTAAAGTAAGTTAGTAGTCAGAAGGTTACCTATTATTCACTGTTATTCCATCTGGGACTTTACTGAAATGAGCTCGTTTTCTCGAATATTTAAAAAAATATGTGTATCCACTTTCGAGGTCCCTGTGCTTTATATTCAAAACTTCTATATGCCCTATACTTAGAATTCATTGTTTTTTCGAATTTCGTACCAAGTAATAAAGGTAGTTGAAGAGAATTTAAATTCAAAAATCCATCAGTTTCTAGATGTCATCTTGGCCAAAAAACGATCCTTATGTTATTACCACAAACACGAATAAAACAGAATTATATAAAGCCATAAAACAAAAGCTCCATAAATGGAATGCTTAATAGTCCAGTGGTAAAAGATTCACCCGAGTGAATGCAATTTTTTTACTAAAGGAATAATAATAATATGAGATAATAAATTAATAGATTAAAAATATAATGATGCTATATATAAATCTACTGAACCCTCGTAGTATGATGTCTAATCGTACTTGCCCCATTTTTTGGATATGTATGCATTTATACATTTATTATACATATACATATATTTGTCATTTTTCTCATCTTTAAAAAAATCGAATTACCACTTACCAATTTAATTACTTACCTATTTCCACTAACTTTGTTACATGTTTTCAGAAAAACTGAAATAAATGAGACTATTAATAATTCTAAGCCACATTCGTTGTCTGTTAAATGTCTTCGGTGGAGAATTAGGTATAATTTACTGATTCTTTGTCCAAAGTAGAGCAATGCCCCAATTTGAGGAACACTATAGATACCCAAACAGATGTCAAAACAAATCACAGCATCACTTCCATAAATATTCCGAAAGTCCCATTAACTCCTACAAATAACTTGTCGCTCATATGTTCCCCATCTTCCCTAATCGATAGGACAAAATCCTTGCTGTCTCGTTAAGCAAATATCGTCCTTGGTATTATCAGTTTTTCTATTGCCCATGTCAATTTTGGTGAGATTCTTTGTGCTTCGGGCTATTGATATACAAGATATTATTACCATGTCCCTCTATTCCAATTTTAGATTTTAATTGAGATATTTCAAGATTTTGGAACTTCTATTTCATAAATACTCAATGCTTTCATTAAAATTCAACAATCTTGTCATAATGTATAAGTGGAGATCGAAATTATGAGTTTCATAAACATATGTTGGATAACTGATAAGGTACCTATAGATCCATATTTTATTTCGATGAAAACTTTAATTTAATTTTATTATTAATAATATTATTATAAAATCAGAGTTCTGACAACAATTTAAAATTGTTTTCTGTTTATCTGTCCCTTATATCGGAACGTCAGAAACCGATAAAGTTTGTTCGTAATCCTTATTTTATCAATTTTTAAGAACTATTTTAGTTCTAATGGTACCAGTAGGTTTTTTTGAAATTGGTTCCAAAACTCTTCTCTCTACCTATAAGATTACAGCTTCACAACTTCAAGATAACCAAAACCAATAGAATAAATATAATTTTGCATAAATTTTTGTTTACTGGTAAGTAAATTCATCAAAGAGAATTAATCAATAACTCCATATAATTATTGTAAATCAGGTCAAATTATGGCATAAAACTCGAACACAAGAGCTCCTCCATATACCATAAAACTAATTCACACTATGCGCTACAATGATAATAATCACACATTTAATGATCATTGGAGACTCCTACATAACCAAAAGAAAGGATCAAAGAATTTAATTGAGTCATTGGAAATGAACAGTTGTCACTGTAGTTAATAAGGAGATAGTAGCTGCAAGCTTGACTGAAGCAGGCAAAGCGTTCCACAGATTTGGAGCAACAACTGAAAAGGCTTCCTTATCTTTATCTGTGGGGTTATTTGTAATAACCAGATGATAAGAACTGGATTGCTGCCGACGTGGACTCGCGACTGCGATGGCAGTTGAGGGCACGATAGACTATAAGGCCCCAAGGAAGAGTCGACGGTCAATGGTCAGCTATTCAAGATACCGTCGAGCCTGTGAGATAGATGCATCACGCGGCAGCCCAAGGACAAAACGTACTATTACTATTGATGAGGCGCTGCAATTTGAGATCCAGCACAGTCCCAGTAGCACCAAGAGACAGTAATGAATGTGTGGTAGAATTAGCGCATTAACCAAAATGTTTCGCAGTTGTTGGTCAGTATACCTTCGAAGACTGTAAAGCTGATAAACAGCAGTGTTGACCTTATTAGTGACATATGGCGAACATGGTCCACGAAGGTCAGCTTAGAGTCCATCGAGATTTTTCACACGGCTGGCGAAAGGAATAGTTAGATTCCCTGTCCAAGTGAGGGCAATGAGCTGAAGTCAAGGCTATTTATAAATCGTCGAGCATCCAAGGCTGAGGTTTAGTTTATTAGAGAGAGAGCCAGCGAGAGAAAGTGATGAAGGGAGCATAACGCTTTTTTCTTATGTGACGATTTCTGCTGTGTTACGAAAATTCGATTAAAAATTAATAGAATGCTTACATAGTAATATTAATTAATTTCTGTTTCAATACTTTAATTTTATTGACCTTTCTCTGAATTATTGGCAACACCTCTATCTTGAAACATTGATTTTTACCAGCAATATTTTTCTGATTTTGTATCAAAATGGTGGTTTCTCAGTATACGTATACGTGATTAATTTCTGCTATTATTTTGATCAAAAACAATCTTTAAACAGGAACCAAAATATTCGCCTTATTAAGATAGACCACTATGCTTACTAATTAAATTTCAATTTTTATTTTTTTATTTGATACATTAATTTCAAAAAAATATCAGCAACATTGTTAAAGACGTCACATGTGCATTTTATATACGCATTACGCATAGGTGTATGTGCATCGCATCATTTAACGTCATATTAGCGAGGAGAGCTCAGAAAAGAAATAGAACGTGCAACAAAGAGGTCCAAAATTAGTCCAATTTATGAGTCAGTCGACGCTAACAACACACACAAATAACCGTAAGTTCAGCATAGGTTAAAATTATCATCACAATATAGATGTAATTGTATCTGTCGTACGTATATATATATATATATGTTCGTACAAGAACATTATAATATGTCCGTGTTTTAGGTCTTAACCTAGCATTATAGAAAAATAATGTGCTGTAGTGTCTTGCTGTGTCTTCCATTTTTGCAAAGATTGTTCGATTGACTCGTGCGACAATTCATCGTTCTCCAAATTCATTAGTCGACGACAGTGAAAATATATTTTAATTTGTTCTATATTCAACGTGTCCGAGATAAGGTTAAATAAATACTTTTTTACAAAAAACTGAACCGACGTTATTAGTTGGTGCATTGAAAATTACGAAATAATATTAATTCTATTGGTGCTGTTACTTTTTAAGTTGTGCAGTTGCAGTTAGATTGATAACTTTTGGCACGAACTTCACAAGTACCAGCACCAATAGAATTAATATTATTTCGTAATTTTCAGTGCATCAACTAATAACGTCGGTCCAGTTTTTTATAAAAAAGTATTTATTTCAGACTTTTGAGTGTAACATTGGTCACAAAAATCGTTGAACGTTCACCACTAATATCTTATTACCCACGTATATACTTTGCTTGTCCTTGTTATTTGTAGAGATCTCAGAACATCGCTGCGGAAATACGCTCAAATATTTTAGATTTAACCATTCTATCACCGCTTATCTCGAAAACCGTAACTAAGGAGAAAATGTTCTCTATAAATGTTGATGCACATATTATTGTCTTTCATGTGGCATCAAAACATTTTCGGTTTTCGAAAGAAATTTCCCCTTCCACATAGCAAAAATACCCATATGTGAGATTTCAAAATGAATGTAGCTCGAAAACTGAAAACAATGTTCAATTTAAACGTATCTGGATACTGTCCTATCTTTAATTCTGGCAATTCGAATTTTCGATTTTCGAGAAAATTTGCCCTTCCACCCCCTTCCGGGGCGGTTTTCGGTGGGAAGAAGATTTCGGTTTAAGTTTTTACGAAAATGGAACCAATTTCCAAGTCTCCTCATTCAAATGAATCAAAAATCATCAAAATTGGAGCACGTTTACTATATATAACGCGCGAACAAACCAAAAAAAAGCAGACGAATTGTATACCTCCTCCGTTCGGAGTTTGTCGGTCAAAAAGAAATGGGATCTCGACAATGGTAATAGATACGAATTCGGTTAAATGAAGATAATTGAGAAATATAATGAGTTTTCTATATGTATATTATCTTATTCGTTTTCTAGAAACCATCATGGACCTAACTAAAATCACATCCTGTATTAAATAGCCGTTTCAGTTGCCATATCATTACTTAAAATTAACTTTATGGTAGTTTTAGCAGAAAGCATATGATTTTTATTAGTAGACAATGGAAAATGATTTGATGCCAAGAACTAATGTGTTGAATATTTGTTACTGTTTTAAGTTGCGAGTTTTGAAAATTGATGAATATTTTCTGGCCTTCCCAATCACCAGATCTCAAACAACGGGAACCTCCTAAATTTCATTTATAAAGGTAGGTGTATCAAAAATTACGTGTACCTATCAACGTAACTATCAAACAAAGAAATTCAGTCAACTGGTCTGTACTCTAACTGATGTTACACTCTGAACAATGTTTCTGGATTCCACAGTCAGACGATGTTATCTATGCTTAAAACATTTGTTTGAACACCTTATGTACCTAACTAACTATTACTACCTACTATTATGAATAATATTAATTACTCGTAGTTAGTTAAATTCCATAAATGTTTCACAACAAATCAAACTTGTTTATATTTGTAAAACCACCAATTTTGAATAAAAAAAATTTAACATTACTCAAAAGCTCGCAACGTACAAACAAATATTATAGTTCTTGATAAGAAATTATTCAGTTTTCATTGAGCATCGCCTACTAATCAATATTGTGCTGGTAGAAAACACAAAAAGGTATTATGATGATGGTTTCTAGAAAAGAAACGTCGCATGATAAAATTGGGAATCCCCTTTTGTGGAGCTGAAAATTTGTTACAAACAATTGCTTTTAATTTTTTTATAGTTTTTCAAGAAACATGTAAGAAATTGAATTCGAAATATTGAGAATCCGTTTTTCTTTAAAATGTCAAAAACCAAAAATTGCTCAACATTCTCAAAATTTTCAAGCGCTCTTACCCGGAAACCTTAGAACTCTGAAATATTTTGTTGAAAATGAACTCTATTCTATCAGAGAGAGATTTTCAATTACCAAAAAACAAATCCCTTCTACCTCTTTTGTGGGAAGAACTGGTGTATTCTAAAAAGTTGAATATAATTTCTAAGAAGAAGGAATCATCATCAGAATCGTTCCTATCAAAAACGAACGAAGAAATACAAAAAACAAACATACACTCGAATTGTATACATTGTACTTTTTTATTACTGAAAAGATAAAATAGGTAGCAGTAATAGGAAACTAGAAGACTCTGGATACCCATCTAAATTATCTCAAAATATTCCACATTTGATTCTTGTACCACTTACAGAATAAATTTTATAAAGTAGAAATAATTTTATTTAATATCTTATAGATTTTAACTTTTATTCAAAATGTCGGTCCTCGTTTTCGTAAATTCTTATTTAATGATATGGGTCAAAATTAATTTCATCATAATATCTAAGTATTTCTAATCTCAAACTGTAAAATTTATCTCAGGTGCGTTTATATAAGCTTAACGTGTTATATTTGATTATCTGGCAAAATCAAAAATTGTTAAACGTTAACAATGCTAAATTCTTGATGGTTCTTATCAAACTCAAACATCTAGAAGTCTCTCTTATATTATTAATCGAATATATATTTCTGTTTTATATCTCTACTTAGTAGAAATCTTTTTTACCAAAAATAGGACCAACTTTATTAGTTGTGCAATTGTAGTTAGATAGAAAACTTTTAGCGGTCCAGTTTTTGGTGAAAAATATTTATTTCACATTTTTGAGTGTAACGTTATTCACGAAAATCGTTAAACGTTCACTAAAACCAAAGAAGATAGTACTTATCCTATTACCCATATATTCTTTGTTTTGTACATACTTGTTATTATTCGGAGATCTGAAAACATCGCGACAGAAATACATATATTTCAGAATTTACAAATGCTGCAACTCGAAAACCGTAGCTTTTTTTGAAAAATGACCAATTCAAATGTTGCTACATATTATCTTTTACTTACTTTGGGCATCTCGTATTTTCAGTTTTCGAAAAAAAGGGGCAGTTCCTCCACATAGCGGAAATTTCAGTCTTTACCATTGCTTTAACTTGAAAACCGTAACGCTTTTGAATTTTTTTTCAGTTTTAACGTTTTTGGCTATGGTGTCAGATTTAATTCTGCCATCTCTGATTCTCCATTTCCGAGAAAAATTGCCCCCTCCACCCTCTTTGGGGGAATTATTTTGTGGAAAGAACATGTAGAATGTCGATATTCAATGGAATCATCTCTCAACAGTCCTCTATAAAATGAAAAGAGAATCATGAAAATTGGAGCCCGTTTACTGTTTAGAAGTCGCGAACATCTTTTAAAAAAAATCATGCGGACAAACAGTCGAATTGTATACCTTCATTTCTGCCTGTCCGTTATTCGTCTAATTCTTTTAAACCATGAAACGGATATATATGAACAAAACATTCTTGTGCCTGTATGGCTTACGCTAGCTAATCCTTAAAGACAAATCAAAAGAATGTGTATACTATAGAATCTATACATTAATACGTGATTGTTTACGATTTTTAAGGCATAAAACATGCACGGAGAAGTATGAGATTAGGCATAGTGAAGGATTATATGATGAAGTAGAGTAAAAAGTTAAAAATTTGATGTATGATCTGTTAATATTTAAAATTAAATAAAAAATAAAAAACAATATGGTTTACGTGGTAGAAGTGTATTGTTTGTTGCATAACTAACCCAATTGCAATCTGAAGTCAATGAGCCAGGACTATCAGATTGTTTTATTCGAGAATGATTATTTTGAGGGAGACATTTAAATTCGCAAATAATGTCATTTCAAGAGATTTTAATACTTTTGGTAGTGGATTAATTCATTTACAACACCAGTTTTGCAATGCAAAATATTTCGAATCTGAAGTAACTTTTGTGAAAGCACTGCATTCTCTCCATAATGGTAAAATAATATTACCGGCATTAAGTCGAAACATTGCATTGTATTATAAAATAAATAGCTAGCTGTCATTGTGTTACTAACAATAAATTTGTAATTTGATATGTATTGTAAGGAATAGGGTTTCATCGAGATGAGAAATTTCGTCTCGAAGGAAATTTCTCGTCTCGTCTCGATCATCGAGACGAGAAATTGACAAACTCTCGTCTTGATGGTTTTCTTGAAGACAATTTCTTCATCTCGATTCGAGATTCTCGAAATGACAGCATAACGTAAGAGAAAAATTATGACTTAAATTAATTACGTCAGAGTGTGCAAAGTAAAATCTTCTACTTTCCTCACTAGTGCGTAAACGATAAAATCAATATGAATAGTTAAGATACAGCTAGATAATAACCACTTTTTCAAATGATATTCCTAGTGTGAAGATACGCAAAGCTGTGAACGGTCAAGTCTGGGACGGTGGTCAAGTGTGTATGTGGAAAGTAATCCAATATGTCGCCATATCCATTTCAGGTTGCCTTGGCAACCACAGATGCCCACAGCGGTCAATCGTTGGGCGTACGCTATTACAGAATATTCGTCGATGGCGAGTTTTTATTATGAAGCTTTATGAGGTATGCCATATGCATTACATGATAAGAATACAGCGTACATATCGATAGACTGTTCCAATTTCTTTGCCGCACAATACACAGAATCACCTCACTTATGAATCTGTTGTAGTACCTATTCCTCACAAACAACAAGTCTAGAGCTATTAGACTTAACATAGTATTGAGTATAATTATTGTCGGAAGTCGAAATATCTGTAGGTTTGCTATATTGGCAATAATATATTGATTTATTTTAAGTATCGATACATTCACCCCCCCCCCATTCATGTGTGTCAGCGGCAAATAGATGAACAATACCAGCTTTATTCCTATTCACAAATCGACAGATACTTCGACAACAATGTTAAGATACTTATAATTTTTGACGTTTATGTTTATATTGTTGTATCTCGTCGTAAGTGAACATTGGCTAATTGAAACAACTAATAATTAAATCACTATCTTATTAGAATTGACAAAAACATCTAATAACGTAATTATTTGAAGGTCAACAGGAAAAAAATATATTCAGTAGGATACCCTGCTGAATCTTTATATAGTGTGTCCAAAAGATACGAAGATGGTAAAGTTGCGTAACTTGAGGGTTAATAACATGTTGTTGAGAAAACCGACAAATTCCGCTTACCTCTGAAGAAATGTAAAAAAACGAAATTTGCCGATTTCGTTTTCTCATGTTATTTACCGAGATATAAAGAAACAAAAGAAACTTTCTCATTGCCACTTTTTGAGCTCTATAAGACAACATTGAGTTCAATACGATGTTTCGTTAAGAAGAAATCATCATCAACTTAATTTTTTTATATAGTGCGTAAAAAATACACTCTGTAATATCATTTTTATTACGAATACAACGATGTACGGCACAAGACGATTCTACATTATTTAAATTAGAGAAAAAGGGTTTTTATTAAATTTCGAACGTTTTGGTGTAGTAAATGGCACATGTTTTTTCACCTGAGGAAAAGTTTGATATGGTTAAATGTAATGTCTTATGCTATAGTAATGCCGTTGAAGCTGGGCTGGGGCGTATTTGAATAACAATCCGGAAAAGACAACCCAGCACAAAAAATCGGACGATTGGCTACAAATCTAAAGCAGTATGGTGCGTTTGTGAAACCTGTTTTATCCAAAAACAAGCCCTCCAATGAAAAAAGACAAAGTAACGAATATTTAGCTGTAACTGAAAATCCGAAAATATCTGTTATAGAAATTGACCATATAACTGGAACAGCGAAATCTACTGCTCATTTTATTTTGAGAAAACAGAGATTTCACCTGTACAAATTTAGAATTTGTCAAGGGCTCAGACCTTGTGGTGAGGAAAGGCGAAGAACATTTTGTGAGTGGTACACTAGGAAGTGTCAGGATGATGAAAACTTTCCCCATACGATTATCTGGTCGGCCCTTACCTCTTTTTGGAGAGCGGTTTGGGAGAAGCCTTGGGCAACTTACTGATTGCACAGGTTAGAATCTGTTGGTTTCAACAGGATGGTGCACCCGCGCACAACGCCCTAATCGTGCGGAAGTACCTATCGGACAGATTTCCGAGAAGATGGATAGGAACCCATTCATCAGTTCCGTAGCCCCCTCGTTCGCCATACATCACCCCGCATGATTTTTTGGGGTTATTACAAAAATTATCAAAGATCAACTGAGACAACTAGTTCTTGAAGCATTCAATAACGTTTCACGTTGAGAAGAGTTATGAACTATTTCTATAGTCTACAATGATATTCTTTTGTTGTACATAGTTTTCATTTAATTATAACCTTTTATTTTACCTATTTAATTAGAGTTTTAAAGTCGTCAATAACGTTTTTTTACTTTCCTCAATAAGAGAAGTATTGTATTCACGTAAAAAATCGACCTCGAGATTTTTGCTGATATTTACGTTTTGGGGTTCCTAGATCACGAAAATCATGGTATCTCAAGTCCGTCGGTCTGTATGTCTGTCTGTCTATAGTATAAAAAAATAAAGTTGATGATAATTTCTCCGAAACAAAATGTCGTACTGAAAAACTCTCAACGTTTTCTTGTAGAGCTCAAAAAGTAGCAATGAGAAAGATTCTCTTGTTTTTTTATATCTCGGTAACATGAGAAGTATAAACGAAATCGATAAATTTCTGTTTTTTGACATTTCTTCGGAAGTAAGCGGAATTTGTCGATTTTCTCAACAGCATGTTATTAACCCTCAAGTAACGCAACTTTTCTCTAATTTACCCATCTTCGTATCGCTTGTGGTTTCCGAGATGCCAATGATAGAGATCCGTGACTTGGACACACTGTATATTCGGCAGATATTGTCATAAAATCAAATATAAAATTAACGAGTATAAAATAGTATTATTTCATTGACAATGGAATATAATCTAAGGTAAATAAAAATTCCAAACTTAGATATTTTTTATCACATCAGGTGATTTTCTAAGCTCACCAAGATGGTATCATATTCTATCAATCATATTTGAATATGATATGATTTGATAATTAAAATTTTTTCAATAGACATTCTGTCGCCAGTCAGTTTTATACAATGAGAAAAAAATTAATTGTATCTAATGAAGATTAAATGTGTGAATTAAATTATTCTATAAAAATCAAATGTTAATTTTTAAGCAAATTGGTCGATTTTATTTCTTGATATATAAGGATCTGTTGAAAAACGGACACCGAAAATTCCACACGATTATAATAGGTACTTTCTTTACTAGGCCTGCTGTAGGAAAGTAAAAAACGAAGGGCCCATCAGGATTTATCTACATGAATATTTAATTTATTTTTATTGAATTTTTGAAGCACCCAAAAAGTGGGTAGTCATCTTCATTGTATGTCAGCTCACTTCATAGCACTTAAATTTGGAACCAAGAACTTGTCGTATTATTATTTTTTTTTCATTCATACTGTGAAATAGAGAAACTACTAGCATTATTATATATTTACAAATATATAATCTATGTAATGATTCATTCTACAATACCAGTCATCTGCAGGAAAATGATTTGCGTTTCAACTACCGGCTTAAGTTCATCTAAATGTTAATGGAAATCATAAAGCGGATATTTTTACCCAATCCAAAGCATTAGGATGCGACGCAGGCGCTATTTTCACACAACGCCAAAATTGACATTACATAATGACAATAGGTAATTATTACCACAGCCGCTGAATAGCAATCATTTATTCGGTATTAGTGAATTTACGAAACGAAAGTTACTCGAATGATTTACTTTCCTTCTCCAGCTAATGCAATAACGTCTATCCTGAGTTATGATAGAGAAAGGAGGTATTATGAATGTTTAATAGCTTTGAAAATTCGTAGATCAAATAGTGTTAATGGTTAATTTTTCCTGTATTTATGAGGACGTTCTTATATAATAACTTCATGAATATTTGTTCTAAATAAACATATACTTACCTACGGTAAAAGTCAAGTTTAGCGGATTTTACTGACTTGTGCAGTATATTCAACGTAAACATAATCCGATTTTGATTCATTTGAAAGAGGAAACTTAAAAATGGTCCTATATTCATAAAAACTCCAATCCGAAATCTCCTTTCCCTCCAAATACCGCCCTCGAAGAAGGTGGAGGGGGCAATTTCTCTTGAAAATCGAAAATCTGAGACGGCACACTTAAAGATAAGAAAATATATATTTTTAAAGAGCTACAGTTTTCGAGTTTCTGCAATGTTAAAATCTGAAATATGTGTATCTCCGCTATGTGAAGACGGCAATTTCTTTCGATAACTGAAAATCTGAGACGGCCAAACTAAAGATTCTTTGTAACAACATTTGAATTGATCATTTTTTCCGTTGAGTTATGGTTTTTGTGCATGGGTAATAGGATAAGTACTATTTTCTTTAGTAGGTATTAGTGAACGTTCAACGATTTTCGTGACAAATGTTTTTTACAAAAAATTGAACCGACTTTATTTGTTGGCGCACTGAAAAATACAAAATAATATAAATTCTATTGGTGCTAGTACTTGTGAAGTTGGTGCCTTCTATTTAACTACAATTGCAAAATTACCAGCACCAATAAAATTAACATTATTTTCTATTTTTCGGTGCACCAACAAATAAAATTCGTCAAATTTTTTCTATATTTATTTCAATGTTACCGGATACGATCTATTCTTTAATATTGACGCCTCAAAATTCTCAAAAAAAACAGTCCCCTCCACTATTTTTCTGAAACGAACATAAAAAGAAGCAAACAGACGAAATATATATACCTCCGCCGTTTGGAATGTCGGTGGAAAAAAGTATTTATTGTAAAGGTCCCTATGAGAATTAGCTTAATATTATTATTATTATTTTCTGTTCACCATCTAATGAAGTAAGTCTTAATTTTTGTGAAAAGTGAATTCTATTCATTTGTTATGCCATCGAAATATATTCTTCCTCCTTTTAAGATACAGGTAAAAATAATGGCGATCAACTGAACCATAACGTAATATAGAAAACTTTCTCTAAAGAGTAACAGCCGTATGTATTAAAAAATATTAGTTCTGTAATGGTAATGGTTCTATCAGACTTCAACGTTTTATTATAAATCTAAACTACTGCTGAACTAAGATTTGACTATGAATACGGCTGTAAGTTTTCTTTGAGTTCCGATTCTAGTTTTTTTTATACAAAAAGGAAGTTTGGCTATATGAAGAGCTGAGTTTGATTGATCACAAGATTATGCATTTTAACTTAAATGTCAGACAGAGATATAAATAAATCACAAGTAAATAAACCTTAACTGATAAGAGTTGCATTTTGAAACATGGTGAAATTCCATTACTTATTAAGTACATTATTATTAACGAGTAATAACGAGATAATAAATATTATTTTGCAAAAATTACCTACCTTAGAGATTATTTTAATCAAACTAGAGCGTGAAGTAGGTGAATCTTCCGAATCTCGATTTACTTTATGGAACTAATGTAGTTTAGTTAGTCATGGACGCAATACAGATAGATCACGTCATTATTATTCATCAAACGAATATTCAAAGCTAACATAGATAGTATTCAATCATTTTGATTGAAAACATCCATCCATATATATATATAAGTTCATGTTGAACAGTAGGAATAACTGTATCAATTACTTACTCGATACTTTTCTTTCGATACCAAGTACAGTGGGTATCCATAATTTAAAACCAAGTAATGAATATAGATCAAAAAAGTTCTCGTATCGATACTCCATAGCATAGAATTAATACTCCCATATTTCTATGCTCCATAGGTTACAACGTGCTCCATGCACAGGACAGGTAATAAATCGTTCGCGAGAGTCTTGGAACGCGATGTATCTGTGCATTGGAGACATAAAACGGAAATTGAAATCTGCAAAAAGATTTTTGCACATTATGGCAACATCAGTACTGTTAGAAAGTATTTTTTCTAAAGCTAGAGCCGTTGTAATGGCATCAAAAAACCGTCTCTCAAATAAGCACCTTGAATGAATATTTTTAAAAAAATTGGTGCTCTTACTTTTGAAGTTGTGCAGATGCAGTTAGATTGATAACATTTGGCACCAATAGAATTAATAGTACTTTGCATTTTTCAGAGCACCAACTAATAACGTCGGCCGATTTTTTTGTAAAAAATATTTATTTCACTTTTAAGTGTAACATTATTCATAAAAATCGTTGAACGTTCACTAATACCAATGAAGATATTACTTATCCTATTACCCACGTATATTTTTTGATTGTAGTTGTTATTATTGACATTTCAAAACATCGCAAAATACGCGTATACGCGTATTTTAGATGTTACCATTTTACCACCGTTGTAACACTAAAACCGTAACTCTAAGAAAAAAATGTTCAAAATAAATGTTGTTACAAATAATTAGGTCCTTTATGTAGTGCTCATAGATTTTCAATTTTCGAAAGAAATCGCCTTCTCCATATAGCAAAAATATACATATTTGAGAATTTAACATCTATCCGAAAACCGTAACTGTTTTTGAAAAAACATTCAGGTTAAACGTTTCCGTATATTGTCCTATCTTTAATTATACCACCTCAAATTTTCGATTTTCGAGAAAATTCGCCACCTCCACCCCTGTCGGGGGGGATTTCGGAGGAAAGAGATTTTGAATTTGCGTTCTTATGAATATGGGACCATTTCTCAAGCCACCTCTTTCAAATGAAACAAAAATCATCAAAGTCGGAGCTCGTTTACTACACAAAAGGCGCGCACGAACAAAAAAAAGCAGACAGTCGAATTGTATACCTCCTCTGTTCAGGGTTTGTCGGTCAAAAATAACAAATTTTAGGTAGTGCTACGAAAGCAGACTATTTTGTCAAATTTTATTCGCCGAAGATAAAGTATATAAGTTACGGTAAATACAATTTGATTAAAGTTTTCCGAACACAAGAAACATGTTTTCAATTATTTTCACCAAAACGCAAGATATGTAACAAATGATGAGACATTTTCGTGTTCAAATGCTAATATAATCCATGAAAATTAAAGCATAAGGCCATCTCTGCTCTCTCGAGTATAATTTGCAAATTTCATTACAAAAACATATGCACAGCGCTCACAAATGACATTTGCGGCCTCGAAGCTCGAAGGACCAACAACAAAGACTCAACTGTTGTGAGCGACGCTGCGGTCTCTCGGCACTCGGCACCATAATCTTCCTACTCATTCGCCGTTCCACTTTCCCGCCAAAGAAGAAAGTCGTTGTCATGGGGAAAGTGATTGCAAGATCGTTGTAGCAATTTGTTTACGTTTCAAAATATATACATATATATGTAATATTGTTGTTGGAAAAGTGCCCGCGAGATTGGTACGGCAGTCCACGGCACCTCTCCGTCTCTTCCTGATGATGGATTCTGTAGACGGGGTATCATTCACTTTAGAAATTTGTTATTTTTTCACACTTTAGATGTTGTTTTTGGTTACCAGTCGTAGCAAAATGACTTAAAAATGAACTTCAGCTAGCTGCTATCATTAATTGATAATTTGTATATCGCATATCTAGTAAATATGCTTCGATTTTGATGATTCTTCTTTTATTTGCTGAGTAATGGCCCCGTTAAAAAAGAAAACGATAATTTTTCTCCCAAAAAATCCCCACCAAAGTAGGGAAAATCGATAATTTTTGATCGCGAAATTGAAGTAGAGCTCATTTTCGGAAACCTAATTGAATTTTCCAAAACTTCAACGGTTTCAGATAAAGAACCGTTGGCAGGGTGAGTTATTGGAATCTATTTTCTAGATATATCAATATACTGTTGGCAGTCAAACATGTGAATTAAATAATTTCTAATAAATTAGATACTAAGATAACTTTCCCTTACCCTAAAAGAGGTAAATCTGAACATTTGCAATGAAATATTATATTTTGAATGACTAAAATGCAAGTGCAACAAGATATTTCTCTTACACATATAGACTAAACCTTTAGTATGTATACATAGAGGGTGACCCAGGTATGCGGGAAGGCTCCATATCTTTTTATCTAAGCTATCTATTCGACATATTCCTAAAATATTTTTATTTTTATACAGTGTGTCCTTATGTTATATAAGCAATTAAAATCTGTTTTTTAAATCACCCCTCATTTTTAGTACATTTTTAGATTTATCACAAAATTATCGATTTAACGCACCCGCAGGTTTGTTAGACTTATCGGTAATAGTTTTTGACTAATTTTAGACCCGAACCCCGAATTCTAGAAAGCATTGATCCATCAATTCAACGGCCGGCTTCTGTGATGCTGTTTTTCATATAATTTGCATCAGTCTCTGAAAGCCCTTCTCACCAAGTATCTACAAAGATAGAAATCTGTTGGAGGAGTGTGGTCTGAGGCTTCGCGCAGGCTAAGGTTATAGTACCTACTCTGTGCCTATTCAACTATTAGGATAAGAGTGATATAAAAAGTTACCATACTATCCCATGGTTATGAATTATGTTGCAACCAGATGGTTTTTCTATTGTTCAGATTCATTTCCTCTAAGAATCTGGAAAGATGTACGCCAAACATGTAGATGCTTAAAAACTGAGCACATTGTCGAAGAATTTTTTAATAGCATATTAATTATGTCTAATTACCCGCATTGTTAATGCTGCTAAATAAGAAAATAAATATTTTCAAAAAACATTTATAATCCTCGTCAATAGTGCCATTTATTTGAATAAGGAGCGCAACTGTACTATTGGGTTTGGTAAAACGAAAATTTCTGTAAGTTCGAATGATAAATGTGGAATATTTCAAATCAGTTGGTGAAATATACGTTTTCGCTGCAATTTCCCTAGTGCTCGAATAAAGACATTCTTGTTGCATCAGTAAAACTAGCAACTAACTTTCAGCACTGATCTGATCCAGGACTTTTTTACTTCTGGATATTTCAGTGGTACCTATATTTTGCTTGCTAATAAGGAATTTCTACCAGCTTTGTCAAAACAGTAAACCATTTTCACTAATTCTTCGCGAAGGAAATACATTCATAAATGTACACGTGTCAAATTTTATAAGGGCAGCCTATTCGACTTTTTTTTTAAACCATCAACTCTTTTTTACCCAAAAATGTTTTTGCGTAAAGTAGACCCCACAAACTAAATATGGACTGAAAGTTATTAAAAAATGCTTTTCATCGTTGCATTTAAAAAAGTCCTTACGTGATGACGTACCTACATGACAGTTGCTCATAAAGACTATTAGCCTTATTCATAATCGAAACTTAGTACGCTACTAAATTAATTGATTAGGTTTATAGCTACAAGAACACTCAACTGACAGAACCTTCAAGCCTTCAATCCACGGTCGTAAATGAGGACTGTGCAGAAATTCAACTAACCTAACCTTAAATTAGGTTTATGACTCTTATGTCAGTGTTATGGTAGGATAGTGTTTTATTTTTCATTTTAATACGGTACTAGCTAGTACGGAACTAAGATTGGATTATGAATACGGCTGTTTATATTCAGTTATATCTATTCGGTATATGAAACGATATGGGTAAGTTAAGCAATAGGCTAGAAAAAGTATTTAATTTTTTGTGATCCGTTGAGCAAACCACAAAATTCGTTCAAGAATCCTAACTAAATCGGGCTTCTCTCAAATCATATTCAAAGTAGTAGGTAGTACGAGTTTAGAATTGGTTGAAAGTGACTTTTGGCTATAGTATTAAATGAGTTTGATCTATTCTAGATTATCTAATAAATATTTTTTCGAAAAATTGGTTGGTTGGTGCTCTGAAATAATAACAAAATAATATTAATTCTATTGGTGCTGGCACTTTTGAATTTGTGAATTTGCGGTTAGATTGAAAACTTTTTGCACCCAGTTCACATGTACCAGCACGAATAAAATTAATATTATTTTGTAGTATTTCACACTTTTGATTGTTGAATTTGTCATGAAAGTCGTTGAACGTTCACCATTATCCTGTATGCTTTGCTTGTACCTATTTGTTATTATTCAGCAATCTAAGAACATCGTCGCGAAAATACGCATATTAATTATAAACTTTACCACTGCTGTTACTCGAAAACCGTAAATGGGAAAAAATGTTCAACAGGCATAAATGCAAATAATCTGGTCATTAATTTTTCATTCTCAGATTTTCAATTTTCGAAAGGATTTGCCTCTTCCAAATACCGAAAATACACATATTTCAAATTTTAACATCGCAGAAACTCGAAAACCGGAGCTCTTTAACCGACGAACCCCTAACGGAGGAGGTATACAATTCGACTGTGTGCTTTTTTTTTTTTGGTTTGTGCGCGCGTTTCATATAGTAATCGTACTCCGATTTTGATGATTTTTAATTCATTTGAAAGAGGAGGCTTGAGAAATAGTCCCATATTCATAAAAACGGGAATCCGACATCTCGTTCCCTCCGAAAACCGCCCCCAAAGGGGGTGGAGGGGGCAAATTTTCTCGAAAATTTAAAATCTGCGTTGGTATAATTAAAGATAGGACAATATCCGGAAACGTTTAAATTGAACATTTTTTCAAAAGAGTAACGGTCTTCGATATAGAGACATTTTAAATTGTCAAATATACCTATTTTCGCTATGTGGAGAGGGCGATTTCTGTAGAAAATTGAAAATCTGTTTGCAGTACATGAAAGACATAATTAATTGTAGCAACATTTATAATGAACATTTTTCCCTTAGAGTTACGGTTTTCGAGTAAAATCGGTGTTAAAATGGTAATAACTAAAATATTCAAGGGTATTTCCGCTGCGATGTTCTGAGATCTCAATAATAATAACTACAAACTACAAGCAAGGAATATACGTGGGTAATAGAATAAGTACTATCTTGATTGGTATTAGTGAACGTTCAACGATTTTCGTGACTAATGTTACACTCAAAAGTGTGAAATAAATATTTTTTACAAAAAATTGGACCGACGTTATTAGTTGGTGCACTGAAAAGTATAAAATAATATTAATTCTATTCTTGTGAAGTTGGTGCCAAAAGTTATCAATCTACCTGCAACTGCACAACTTCAAAAGTAACAGCACCAATAGAATTAATATTATTTTATACTTTTCAGTGCACCAACTAATAACGTCGGTCCAATTTTTTGTAAAAAATATTTTTTGAAAACATGTTTAATTTAACCGTTTCCGGATATTTTCTTATCTTCAATCTAGGATTTTCGATTTTCTAGAAAGTTTGCCCCCACCCCCACTCCATAAAAACCAGACGTCGAATTGTATACCTCGTTCGTTTGGGTTTGTCGGTCAAAAAATTAATCTTATTATATTATTTACGAATAATGTTCTTAGCTTCATACGTATAAAATAACTGGTAAGGAGGTATTTCAGTAATTTTGGATGTAAAAGTAAATAAATAATTTTCCTATTATTAACAGAAATCTTTAATTATTTGTTTATCAAGCTTATGGTGCAATTGTGGAGATGTAAACAGATAAGGAAGCATAAACAGTAAAAATTTTCATTGATCAAGATAATATTGTCATGTTTATTTTCATTACTAATAGAACAGTTTTCTATGGCAATATGCCAAGGCGAATACAAAATTCCTGGAAGCAATTATGTACAAAAAATATCTCATGATTCAATTTAGACAACAAGAAAAAAAAGAGCTTGAATCATTATGGACCTGACTGGCTAAATAGCTTCTTTTTTCTATGGTTGCAGATTATATTATATGAGATAACTTGTATATATGGAATATGATATTCTAGAGAACAGCTATCCAGCACATGTGGTAAGTATTTGAAATGTTTTTTTCAGTTAGAAAATATGGAGAGCACCTGTTAAACGCAAATAATAAAAGGGAGAGAGAGAAAATGAACTACATATATTCAACCGAAAGTGAACAAACACATCATACATAACAGAACCACAGCGTCTTCTTTTGGTTAGTCCGGAAACTAATCCAGAAAATAATTTTATTGATTTTCTGGCATTAAGTTTGCAGTGATGTTTTGTAATTGTAGAAAGAAGTCAGATTATGCAGTTGATCTAATTGAATATGTATCTATTTTGAAGTGTAAAAGTTATTCCCAGAGATTACCCAGTGCTTCTTCAGAGAAACTTACCCTAATTAATTGCTAGAGTAGGTTATTGATCAATATGATTTTTAATCGCTTTCATAAGAAAGAGGAATAACTATTACATACAATTCGATTGTATGTTCACTTTTTTTTGTTACCGCATTAGATAGTAGAAAAGCACAAAATCATAGGTTATAGAATAAAAATAGAATATATTTTACATGCTATAAAGAATAAGGGGGCAAGCCGCACCCGCTAAGGGTTTGTAGTTAAAGTGTCGGAAGTCATATGGAAGTATGTCTGCCGAAAACATACTAAGCCGTAAAACCTTGCTGGACTGTTTTCAATGGGCCACCCTATTATATATTGATGAGTCCTTCTCATCATTTTAATTTTCTATCCCTACAACTCAAGGACACCTTGAAGAGTTAAAAGGGGGGATCTTTTTTTCGTATTTTTTTCCTAATTAAAAAATAAAACGATACAATAACCCTCAACAATAATTCACCTAAAACAACAAAATAATGTTTATTATTTCGCTTGAAACAGATATATGGGTATGTAGAGTGATTAAAAATCACAAAAAAATGGGAGTGGATGCAGTCTTTCTCTGCTTGTAACTCATTCTTCATTTCTAGCATATCTTTATGATTTCAGAATATATGTTGTATATTATTTTATTTTCTGTCCCATTTCCGTTATGCTCTTCCATGATCTCTACCGAATGTTTGGCGTTGCTATAGTTTCCCTATAGGTACTGAATAGTTCGATATTTAATTCTGGGCAATGGCGGCTTACTTCCAACTGCATTGAGTTCTGGATCGAGAACAAGGATTATTATTGACAATCGGTGCCAAAACGATGTTGAGTTTAATAGAACCTAAGCAGGATTGAGAGAAATTAGAAGCAAAGACAATTCATTGATCAAAACGCTTTTAGATTTTGTTTTCGATCGACTTGAGTGAAGATTTTGTATGATTGACGAAGTAGAATAGCGAACCGAATCGAATTTCGCAAGTATTCTTCTTTTTGTTGCTTAGCTTAGAAAATGTTATGATTTAAATATATCCATTTAAATATATTCATTATTTATCACTGCACCCGTACCAAATACGGTACCTCTATACCCATCCATCGGCCATGCTATATTTGTAAGCCCAACAAAACGACGTAACCCTGACCGACCCTTTTTCACCCTGCTGTATATCACCACTCCTCGGTGCAGGTGTTTTTAGAGGGTGTTCCTTTCCTTTGAATAGCTGTGTGCTCTGCTCTCACACTGAGATTTCAGCGACAGATGAATACCTGTCTTCGAAATTTCGTATACGGATGCAAATATCTTTTTCTGACATATAAGGGTATTCCCTGAACCTTTTTATATATATATATGCCATGTATGTTATAGGTACAATAGGATTCTAATGTGAATTTAGTCAGTGACGGAGGTGTCAGAATAGATATAGCTTGAAAAATTTGAAATGGGATGGTTTTGTAACTCGGAACTCCCTTTTGTATAAAATTTGATCTTTAAGCTCAAACAGGCTTAAGAGATGATCTTTGGTTTTCCATATTTTTTTTTAGAATAGTTGGTAAAATTAAAATCCTTCTGCTCACTTATATTAAAACAAAAACGTCTCTGTTAATTAGTCATTTTACTTATACCCAATGATATCCACCGCTGACGTAGCTATTCCAACATTGAAATTGTTTCTACTTGTTGACCAAACAGCAAAACCTTGGTAATGTAATTAATTATCAATAGGTATTGTAATAATTTCTCTCAAACAATTTACACCAGCATTTATAAAACAAGCTGAGATTAATTGAATCTCTTAACATTACCTAATTAAATCTGAATGCTATCTTGATAGAAATCTAAACAAGATGATTATAATTTAAGTAATAACTCATATGGAATCAGCTGCATAGTAGTGTGGTATGCAAGTTTTTAATTTTAAGAACTCAGTTAACGCGTTAACTTTCTCTATACTTCGAACAACAACTATAAATAAATAATACAACTGGTGCAATATCAAGTGCATACAAAATACATTGAATCAAAATAAATATGCTTATTATTATCTGATGAAGCATTCATTAAATACTCACACATCCGCACAACAACATTTAGTTATGTATATATAAGATATACAGGTGATGATTAGTGAAAAAGTAAATATCATTTGAAAACAATTCATTTTATTTGATATCAAAAGCGGCTTTATACTATAGATACAAGTTATTGTAGTAAATATATAAGTGCAAACAAATACATCAATATATATAAGATAATGGTATTAACGATACATCCTTGATGGTTATCTTTTGTTATTTAGGAGTGTAATGAAAACTATTTAATTTAACAACAATCTGTTCACACGACACAACTTTATTTCCTATATTGCCAATGATAGAAACTGATACTGAATTTGACTGTAACTTCTGCTGCTGAAGGCATTTTTTTGGAGGACAAACTGCTAAATTTAAATTTACTGAATTCATTGATAAATTTAAAATATTTACTCATTACATAGTGAGAAGTTGAGAATCTTGTTTGTCATATAAATATTAAGACTCCTATAATGAAATAGTTTTGTTTCAAAATAATAAGGTTAAGCTTAAACAAAAATAATAAAAAGTTCAAAATGATTTAAAATAACTTTATACTGGTAGTTTTGAAGTGATGCAATTGAAGGGCTTGGTATATTTTTTAAATTTTACATATATTTTTTGTATAAACAAAATATGTTTAAGTTTGACCTTTTTTATTATGGGGAACGTTAACGGAGACCATTATTTATATAAAAATATTTAAAATGTTAAAAATCTAATAAAAATGAGCCTTTTACTATAAGAAATTAAGAAACTAATTTATTTTAGAAAAATCTGAAAAAATACAAACAAGTTTAAAACATTTCAACTTCTACGTCTTCATCATCACTTTCCTGTTTCTCCCGAGGTTTTTCTGGACCAACAGCATGTTTCATTTGAAAGAAGAGAGTTGAGAAATGGACCCATATTTCGTAAAACTCAAATCCGAACTCTCCTTGGGGCATTTTTTCTCGGAAATTGAGAATCTGAGAATGCAGAATTAAAAATGGGACCATATCCAGAAACTTTTAAGTTGAACATTTTTTCAAATGAGTTACGATTTTCGAGTTTCATGAATGGTAAAGTAATAATTGAAAATTTGAGACGGCCAAATTAAAGAAGAGATTATATGTAGCAAAATTTAAATTGAATTTTTTTTCAAAAGATCTACAGTTTTTGTGTTATTGCAGTAAAGTCATGTACATCTTCGCTGCGAGTTTTTGAGATCTCTGAATAATGAATAACAAGTACAAGCTAAGCCTATACATGGGTAATAGGATAAGTACTATCTTTTTTGGTATTAGTGAACGTTCATCAATTTTCATGACCAATGTTACACTCAAAAATGTGAAGTAATTTTTTTTGTTTTCCAAAATTGAAAAATACAAAATAACATTAATTCTATTGGGCTGGTAATTTTGAAGGTGTTTTGTTGTTGTATGCACCAACTCCAAAGGTATCAGCACCAATAGAATTAATATTATTTTGTATTTTTCAGTGCTACAAATGATAAATTCGGTCCAATTTTTTGTAAAAATTATTTATTAGGTACAAACCAACTAGGGACCGAACTTTTACAAATTTCTTTTCGTTAATAGGTGGCGGATAACTTTTATAAATTTTCTCTCAATGCAATGAGTATAAAGCCGATGATTTTTTTAATTCTTAATTTGTTTTTTCATATATGAAAACACTAAACTTTGAAATGGAAAAGTTTTATTCTTTAGATTTCGTAACTGTTTTTTTTAAATGTTTTAAATTGTCGAGAGAAGTTAAAAATAATGTCCTGAGTTTCTTCTACTACATATACAGGGAATTTTCCAATTTTCGAAAGAAATTACCCCCTCGACATAAAATACACATATTTCAGATTTTAACATCGCTGTAACTCGAAAACCTTAACTATTTTGAAAAAATGTTCAATTTAAACGTTTCCGGATATTGTCCTGTCTTCAATTATGCCACCTCATATTTTCAATCTTAGAGAAAAATTGCCCCTGTTTTATTAAGGAAAGAAGATTTTCCGGATTTAAGTTTCTAGGAATACAGGACCATTTCTCAAGGCTTCCCTTTCAAATGAATCAAAAATCATCAAAATCGGAGTATCTTTATAAAAAGCGCGCACCAAGCAAAAAAAAAGCAGACAGTCGAATTGTATACCTTCTCCATTTGGGTTCGTCGGTCAAAAATGCACCGATTTTGATCATTCTTGTTTCATTCTAAAGGGGACTGCTAAGATATCGTACCATACAAAATGTAAAAAATCGGGACAAGCATGACTTTCCTAAAAATAGAACGGTAGAGAGGGATTATTTTCGAAAATCAAAAATTTTATTTATCCAAAAGTTTCACTAGCATAAATCTACCAGATTAGGTAATAGCGAAAATTCGATATTAAATTGATAATTATATCAGATATGTCTGGAAATTTTTAATGTTCTGGTATGTTATTTTCACTGAAATTATTCACCAATGTTGGGGCAATTTGATATCATTGCTTCTCGTTAATATACGTACTTAGTACATTCATTTAAAATTTGTTCCACTTTATTAGGGTTCCGTAGCAAATTGGTGAAAACGGACTCCACTGTCCGCCAGTCTGTCGGCGGGCTCTATCTCAAGAACTTTAATATGTAGAGAGTTTAAATTTCTCAGAGAATGTGTATTTCTATTGCCTCTATAACAGCAAATACTGAGTCCATCCATCTGTCCTTGTATCTTTCAGCCGTCTGTATCTCATGGACAGTAATAGACAGGCAGTGAAATTTTGCTTTTATCATGGTACGGAACCTTTCGTATGAGATTTCGACTCACGCTTGGTCGCATTTTTGTCCATGTTATCCCATTATTTGCGGAAATTACTTTATTTGACATTTTTCAAAATTTTTGTGGTGAGTTTTGGAGTTGGAAGTTGTAGTTTTATAAAATTTGTGAAACGTGTTTATTAGAGGTCATATAGGTATGATTTTGTTGCCATTCAAAAACGTGAAATCATTAAATTTTTAAATAAACTAAAACAGAATTTATTAGATTTAGGATTTATTTTGAAGTTCATGCCTTATTAAATATACTTTTACTTCATCTTCAGAATTATCAGAACCAAGATTATTAATTATAATATGTTGCACTGTGCACAAAAAAGTCGAGATCGTCAAACCCTTATCAACTCCCTTCCTCAACAAAAAAAAAATCCCGATGACGCTTCCCAATACGCCTCCACCACTGAGGAGCGTCAAAACGGTCGAGATTACGCGTAGCACAGTGAAGAATATGGTCCCCAAGTAGTAGTAGTAGTAGTTGGTTGGTTAATTGGGCTGAAGTCATCCCAGGCACAGTTTACAGTCGACTTCAAGTGAGGCAAACATTGGTTGAGGCCGTTGAGGCGTCGATTTTATTTATTGGTATGGCGGTGCACATGTTCCTTTTCCCACGGCCTCAAGATTAGACATGTGTAGTGTATATATGTATAGATATATATATATGTATAGATATATATATATATATATATATATATATATATATATATATATATATATATATATATATATATATATATAATATGTGCATTTGTGCGGAGGGTGGCGAAGAAAGGCAATGGGACGGATTCAGTTCAGAAAGATATTCGAATAAAAAATAATAACCGGAGATGTATACCTAAGTAACTTCTTAAAAAAAGTTAATATCTACTATCTACTAAAAATCTAAATAAATTTAATTCTGCTGGTGCAAACTTAACTGACTAATCAGCTAATCGAAAAATATTTTTATTATTTGTATATATTATTAACAATCAACATTTTCTAATTATATAAACTTTTAATGAAAATTAAGCACCACTAAAACATAAATCTCTAAAACCCATGAGTTGTTCTGTAAACATTCCCTTTTATTTGATATATCATCATTTTGCTCTTATTTCATGAGAACTAGATTTTTTTAATAATTAATAACCTAACACTGTATAAATACACATACAGATACTAGAGTGATCCTATAAGGGTTCAACGGATCTCCGCAGTTGTCAGAAATATGAAAATGTTGCTGTTCAATAAAAGGTGTAGCCATTTCGATTGTCGATAATTGCTCTCTGATTATCCTCAAGATGTAATTATCAATGGTCTGCTGCCCGACTGCATTTAATTTTCAAAAAAGCCAAGAAAACCTGTATTCAGCATATGAATTTTCAAACGCTTCTACATAATGTACCTATTCTACATAATTTTTTAAACTTACGTCCATTTTAGTCGTATGTGGAAGCTCCTGAGAAATAGTCCTGGGCTGTTCGAGCTCTGATAAGGGATCCCAATGATTTCATCATCAATAATAATCGGTTAAATTATTAAAATTTCAAATCATATTCTAAGTATTGCCAAGGCACAAAAATATTGATAATAAAATTTTAATCATACTAAGCCGAAAAACCACATTATGTAACATAAAGAAAAAAAACAATGACTAGCTAAGCTATTAATAAACATTTAAGTTTATTTGTAGTTATTATATAACTACTTGAAATATTTTTTGTAGTTTGTTGCAGAAATGTAATCATGTAAACTCTTATATCCTCTTCACTATGGGGTACAACTTTAAGAAATCAAGCTAGTAGAAACTAGTGAATAGAAGATAATTTCTTCAACAATTATTATTGAATTCGATTCTGCCGATCAATGGGAAACGAAAGAATTGTGTCAACTGCTGATACAACAAGTATCAGTCATCATAACAATGGCGATTAATGGACTTTTCAAAATAAAACTCACATATTATTACGAATTATTTAAATGACATGCAAATTACTCTGCTGGATTATGAAGATTTTGTACGAAAATCGGTTTGAGAGCAGGTTTATGTATAGTGAAAGCTTACCCATTACTTAATCAATAATTTCTTAAACAACCTTACAGTTAGTAAACTGCTGGGTTGAAATCAGGCACTCTTGGGGACTAAGGAGGGTATAGGAACCTTACCTTTAATTTATATACACTATAGTTTCTATTGTGGTCATTGTGACGTAGAGGTTTGCGCGTCCAATTGCTATACATTATGTTTTGCTGCATGATTGCTTGCTTGTTGCTTGTTCTGCTGCACGGTCCGATAAATGTTGCCACGCACGGTGTGTTGATGGCTCCCTTGCTTGTATGTGAAATGACAGTTCAGAGAAGTATGACAAATGATACAAATATTGAACATTTGGGTATCAAGTTCAAATTTGCTACAAAAATCAATCTCTCAAATATTTCGGTCGAGTTCGTTATTGGGCATTATCGGGTAAGTAGTTTCAAAATGGCGGCCGTTCAAACATTTAAAAAATTATCAAAAAAGAGCCATAGTGTAAATATCATCAAAAATAATTTTAGGTTATAGATATAATCAGTACCTACAACTTTTGTTCAAAGCAATTTTTTATAAAATACACAGGTAAAAAAATAAAAATTAATAAAGAAAAATAAGAAATATTGATAAAACATGAACACTCAATATAAATTTGATGTAATTGTACATTTTCTGGAGATCTTAATATAGACCCTGATTAAAAAAAAATATAGTATATTTATTGAAAAGAAATAGACGAAAAAAAAATTCTGCCTAGAAGTGAAACTCGAACCCTGTCTGCTTTATATTCAACAGTCAAAACAAGAACCTCTAACCGCAAGGCTATGACACATACGACAATTTTAAGTAATAACATGTAAGTATACCAATGAAAAGGTTGTTCAAATTTCAATTCAATGAATTTTGAAAAATTTACCTTTCGGCTGACTACAGGCCATCGGGATTTTTTGTTTTATTAGGATAGGCCGTTGCTTTCGATAGCAAGAATGTAATTCAATTTCAACTTGACTGCATTGAGCATTGTGTTGTTGTTATTGTTGAAACAAGGAATGTACCATGCAAGATTGAAACGAATTGAAATATTATTGAATTACATATTATAAATAGTTATATAGTTATAGTTACAGTTCTATATGGCTAAGACCATAAACCATTCTTCGCTATACAATATTTTCAGTATACAGTGTATGTATATAATAGGCACGTGGTGCAACACAACAAGAGTAGGTACACACCCCAATCGTGAGTTCATGTCCATTTCTATGTAGGACTTTCATAGAACAAAAAAAAAACTCGTATTTGCGGTGTGGTTTTGATTTAAGTTAATATTTCCTGTTGTTGGAACACTCCCACAAATATACATTTTTTTCATTTATATTCTATGTCATGGATACCTCAACAAAAATAAATCTAATAACTAATAAAGAATTTTTCATTTTATTTACGAAGCCGAAAAAAACACAGAACGTCCCATATAAAAGTTTTAGAGGGCTAGAATGTATTTTAGGGGGTCAGTTTTTCACGAAATCAAAACTTTGATAATTACAGCAAAAATTAAATTCTTAATTATTCAAAAACTTCGTCGTGTTTCTGAGTTAGGGTTATTCATCAGAACTATTCAAAATAATGCAATAAATAAATAATAAAAAAATAGGGCTGATCTCCTAGGACAAGAAGCTTCTCTTAAAAAAATACTTCACATGATGCAATGAAAAGCACATAATAATAATTTTATTACATTGTATTATTTTCTAATATACAGGTCATTAAGAATTTGAGGTTGTTGTCAAGGGTATCGAAAGTGAACTTCGTCTTTTGCACTTCAGAATCTGACGAATTTGATTTATACAGTATTCCTATATTTGTAATCAGAGTACTAATATAATGAATATAATTTGGTGCTTTTCAGTCTTTCATCTAATCTGAAAAACTTGCTCATTGTGACAAATTTTTGATTTGTAAAAGAATAGTTTTTTCATCACCTAGATCATAAAATATGATGAACAAGTAATGCAGGATACAAATCAAATTAAATATATTTAGAAATTTTTTTTTTCACCAATCTTAAAGCAATAGTAAACCGATATAAGTCCGACCCTGTTGCTTGCACTACCCCCTAAAGAAACACTTGCGGTGTCGGGATAGGTTTTTGTTGACGATTTCTTTTTCTTCACCATGTTCATATGTATTATACATTATAATATATTATGATCAAAACGAAATCCATCTGTGGAGGTATTCAATTTTTTCCCTAAACAGTTTTTCGAGGAGTGCAGAAGAGAGAGTTCAAAGGACACGTATATAGCGTTCGTATCGGATTTCACGGTAGTAGAAATAGAATTATTTGTCTGCATGGGGTACTAATTACATACAACAGACCACTTTGGGTCGAGACAAGTGCAGCATTTTAGAAGAGCCTTCATTTATTATTTTGTTATTTTATCCAAATACAAACTAAATGTTCAGACGCCGTTTTTGTTAGTATTAAGTACCTATTTGTATTAGGGAGCCCTGAGGGTATTATTGAACACTATATTATTTTGCTGTGATAATGAGCTAAAAATATGTGTCTCTAATATTCAGGGCAAGTTAGTTGTTCGGGTGTAGTCTGAATGTTGAGAAGTTTATTTTAAATCGAATACCGTAAGAACATAAGGTGAAACTGTTATTCTTTTCTTATATAAAAGAATCAAGGGTAAATCGGACTTAAGTGTGAAGAGTTTCTCTTTATTCTGTTTAGGGTTTGCTAGGTTATAGTGCGAACAGAAATCTAATAAGGTTGTAAATCACCAAACACTTGATTTATCAGCAGGCATTCTACGCAGAGTCGTACCTGCCCTAGCCATTACATTTTCTTGTATAATGGATGAACATAATTATTAAGAACATTCGCTTGAATATATTTGAGAATTGTTAATGTATAGATATACATAAACATCACGATAATGAATGCGATTTTGTCATACGACAAACTATTTCATGAGATATCTTAATCCGGACCTGAGAATATTTCAAGAGACACTCACTTTTATTGCTTATCTATATTCCGAACAATCGGTATTGACGAGGATCGTCGGCTTATATGGATTCACAAATTCTTAGATTTCTGGTTCTACTATACCTATCGCCACTTCATACTACCCCTGAGACTTTGACATTTCTCAGACTAGTTATGGGGTGTACAAGACTAGATATAATTAGATATTAACATCTCAGTTGAGAATCAAGCATCCACCCAATGAACGACAAAATAAAAGAATACAAAATTTAGACAACACATGAAAAGAATGAACGAGTAAAAACTAGGAAGACAAGTATGCTGCTCTGCTAACATCCCGAGGCAGAAGAGGTGTAGGACGCCCCAGAAAAACGCCAAATCTATCAAGTGAAGATGAAGATGATACATCACATGACAAGTATTCCCTTCATAAAACGTCATGGGGACAAATCCTTGTCGTAAAACATCAATAACATTAAGATGAGCACTTTACCAGCATGTTTAAACAGTTGCAATACAAGTTTAATCTGTTATTCTAATCAGTGTAAAAGAGCTCTATTACTCTATTACTATTGAAATATTATTTTAATAGTTTGAAGATGTGCTTTAATGGTAAGCTTTTGTCATAGATTTTTTCCCTATTATCATGTATCAATGTTCTTTCTCTATATCTGTCATAAATTATTTTTAGAATAATTAAATATTAGATGTTTAGGAAACACATTATTCCTAACTTTTTCTGATTCCAAAGATGTGTTATTTTCTTGAATTTAAGTTTTAAGTATAATTTGATATCGACCCAAAAGATAGTAACTAAAATAAATGAATTTCATTTCTGTTTTAAGATCTTTATATCCAGGTATATCAATAAGTATTTATGGCCGGTAATCATTATTCATAGTAAGACATGATTCAATACATATATAAATAATTTTTACAAAAAATTGGACCGATGTTATCAGTTGGTGCACTAAAAAGTATAAGATAATATTAATACTATTGGTGCTGTTACTTTTGAAGTTGTGCAGTTGCAGTTAGATTGATAACTTTTGGCACCCATTTCACAAGTACCAGCACTAATAGAATTAATATTATTTTATACTTTTCAGTGCTCCAACTAATAACGTCGGTCCAATTTTTTGTAAAAAAAATATTTATTTCACACTTTTGAGTGTAATATTAGTCACGAAAATCGTTGAACGTTCAGTAATACCAATGAAGGTAGTACTTATCCTATTACCCACGTGTATTCCTTGCTTGTAGTTGTTATTATTGTGATCTCAAAACATCGTTGTGGAAATACGCTCAAGTATTTTAGATGTTACCATTTTAATACCGATTTAACTCGAAAACCGTAACTCTAAGGAAAAAATGTTCATGATAAATGTTGCTACAAATAACTATGTCTTTCATGTAGTACCCACAAATTTTCAATTTTCTAAAGAAATCGCCCTCTCTACATAACAAAAATACATATACTTGAGAAATTAACATGCCTCTATTTAAAAATCCGCAACTCTATTGAAAAAATTTTCAATGTAAACATTTCCGGATATTGTCCTATCTTTAATTATATTTCGATTTTCGAGAAAACTTGCCCCCTCCATCCCCTTTGGGGGCGGTTTTCGGAGGGAAGGTGATTTCGGATTTGCGTTTTTATGAATATGGAATCATTTCTTAAGCCTCCTCTTCAAAAATCATCAAAAGCGAAGCTCGTTTACAATATGAAAGGCGCGCATGGACCAAAAAAAAGCAGACTGTCGAATTGTATACCCCCTCCGTTAGGTTAGGTTAGGTTAGGTTAGGCGTAAACTCATAATGGTGAATTACACAACCACTGATTTTCGACATCAATCAGTTTCATAGCTGTTTGTGACAAATTAGCACATTACCAAATTAATGTCCAATAACGATTTCCTGTCACATAAAGCATTCTCACTCATTACAACACTCAACTGTCCGTATGAGAAAGCTCATATCCATATTCAGTGTTTTTCATTATCTCGATTCGTTATTGATTATAATTCTTTATTCACCAATATGGTATTATCATTAGCGAGCTTTCCGTATATTACAGATATACAAGGTGTTACGTGAGCATGTATCCAATATTTACCTAGTTAATTTTTAGAATACTCAGAGAGCCCTTCTTTTCAATGGATTTCTCTTCAATAAACATCGATATTAATACTCTTGAATTTAAAACCATAAGTGCAGCTTGAGTAAAAAAAGCGAGAGCCGCATTCAGTTTACGAATCAAAATTCCATATGCTCAACTCGATACCCGGTGTTTAAATCCAATGGATTTTCCGATACAGGATACTTTGATGCTTATTCTTTTAGATTAATCTAGTTTCAGATATGACAAGTGCCTTGCTGAGGGTGAACACTGGCCGAAAGCAGCGCAGTGTGAATGGCGAAAGGTTTGGACGAGTGACCGATGATGCGTTTTAATCCAGAGCTGCCGCCTTGCATTATCCTCTTCTCGCAAAGCAACGGAAAACCAGTAAGAGTATATTTTTATACTTTTATGGGACCACCTCTCAGCAGTTCCTTTTCAAATGATGAGTCATCAAGACTGGAGCACATTTACAATGAATACGCGCCTACAAAGCAGGCAAATAATGATTGAATTGTAGATACCTATACCTTCTTCGTTAGGATACCTACCATCTATTCCACAAAATGGTAATGGGTACGAGAGCCGCAGACATTTTCGGCAGTTTTCAGAGTATCTCATTGACCGGTACAGAATCCGGGCAAATATTCGATGACAAATACGAATACTTTACCAACTTATGCATTATATTTGCCAAACACCCTGTATGTATGTAGGTAACTGCCATATCTCGTGTCGCCATTAACAATGCAACACATTAGTAAACATCAGGAAGTGTGTGTGGAATCGAAGTGGTTGTACATTGTACCTATATCTACATATCTATGTATACGCAAGACGAGCCCCAAAGGCCAAAGTTGACGTATACTCGACATTTGACAGATAGTTCCTACATGTGCATACATGCAGCCAGCACAACCACCATTATAATATACATTGATGATAACATTGGAACTGGTCATTGACTTATGCGTCAGCGCTAAAACGAGGACGATTGTGGTCTATTGGAATTATCATTTATAAGAATGCGATGTTATTTTTCGCTTGATATCTATAAGAAAGATGCATCTGTTTTTTAACAAGTAGATATTAAAAAACATGAAAAATTTAAAACGTATAGGTAGATTTTTGAAATAATCAATAACTTTCATGAATCCATGAAATCTACTAAGGGTCAAGGGCATTTTTTTACAAGGTACAAACATTTTCACACATTGAATTCGAAATTATTGTGAAATTCTGGTACCTAAATACTTCATTAGAGGACAATGGTCGTGATAAGGAACCTTGTGGGTATTATTGAACCGCTTTATATCTTGGCGGTAAGGGATAATTAGCTATTACTATCTACCTTAGTCTGTAGCTAGGGATTTGTTGATTAAGGCTTTCCTGCATACTACGAGTAATGGCCTATATTCCGTATTTTCTAGAATCTGGAATGTACAAAAAGGCGTGCTTAGTAAAGTCAAAGATTAGAAAAACAATATTTGGTAAAGTTCTGCAAGCTCTCGGTGTACTCGAGGGAAATAATAAAAAATGGATTAAATAACAATATATTCCAAAATGGTCAAATATCAAAAGTTTATTCGCAAAATTGGGTTGTAATATAATTTATAATAAAATGTAATTCAATGGGCAACATGCAATATTTTTATTTTCGCTTTCATTTTAAAGAATGACATGTAGAATAGACCATAAGTATATTAAAAAAAAAATAATTAAACTTATTGGAGAAAATCTCACTCAAATTTGTTCATCGGTGGCTTTCATAAGTATTGCATTGCATTTTTTTATAAGTACCTACATAAAGAGATTTTAAAGTATTTAAAATGAATCCATTTTACAGTCATCCATCAACATCAGGTACTCAGAATAATGAAACTAATGTTCTTTTTTATAAAAATCCGTGATGACCCATGTTTTGTGCATCTACATCAGCAAAGTTTCCAAATAGATTATTTTTAACTGGACTTTCTGATCCAAAACTGAGAAAAAAGAGGTTTCAAGCTGCAAAAAGGGATGACAATTATTCTCCAGAGACTGTGAGGACAACTTTGATGTAAGTAATAATTTTATTCACTTTCACTTCTACACTTGAAATTTTGCAATTATGTTAATTTGGTAAATTCTTAGAGTCTGCTCTTATGAACCCAGCTTCCATTTTATTATAAAATACCATTAATTTCGTAACAAAATAATGTTTACTGTCTCACAAGTATAACCTCAAACAAGTTGTTATCATAAGTAATAAGGAGGAAATATGTGATAGACATGAGTGACCTCATATGAGCTGTAGGTTTGTTTTCGCGTGAGAATTGAAATAGGCATTTTAGAACCGCGTGTTTTGCAATAAATTATAGTACTTTGATTTTTTAATACGCTTGTGGTCTATTCTAAAAAAGAATTCTTTAACAAGAGATCAAAAGACATGAAAATTATTTATATATTATGTTGCCCATTTTGAGGTTTAGAGATGTTGTAAGATATTTTACTTTATTTTCAATATAAAACTGGTGTTATATAAGAATTTGTTCTATTCTACTATGAAATGATTAATTTCGGGGAAATTATACAGAAATGTTTTCGAAATCATTATAAAGCTTCAAACAAAATATATTCTTTGGTTTCATAAAATAAGAAACAAACATTTTGGTGATGTTCTACCTTATTGCAAAGATGCAGTCATTAAAACTTCTGGCTTAAAGAGACTTCTGATAATAATTATTTTATTTTAAAAATTTGAGCATACACTTAATTTTTTATCTCATCCGTTGAATGTGTGTTGCTATGAAAAAGATTAGCTATTGACGAAAGAAGACTAATCTAATGTTAACCATCTAGTTTATGAGATTTATACTAACATCAATTCGTAATACCTTAATTTTAATCTCGTGTGGTCAAAAGCAATCAAATTTATTTTGCCGCTTATGATTAGAGAAGAAGTTATAGACGAAAAAGGGAGATTGTAAAGATGGAGGGTGTCACAAGGTACAAACAACAAAAATGGAAACGATATATTGATTGCAGTATACCACAGTGACATTCAGTTGACAGCCACTTCCTAGATGTTCTACCATTCACCTACGCACAGCACAGCATTGAAGATGGTCATTGGCCCGTCAGAGAACGAGGCCAACATCAATGCGAACTTATTTACTCATTTATTTACCAGTTGGGTTACCTTATGGGGAGTACATTTTTTATCTTTCAATTTCTTGGTTGCGATGGCAATACATGCATAAAATAGTATATGTATATACTAAGGCCGTGTCGACTTAACAGCTGAAAAATGGCCACTCTTGGACTCCAATGAGATGCAAAGATGATGAGAGAGCACGCAAGGGATTTCTTGGGCGCAAATTTCATCTGCATAACTATGGCAAATGCCATTGCAATAGACGTTCAAGTGAGACTAAGCTCTGATCATTTTTCACCCGTTGAATCTACCTTATTAGGTTGTTTAAGGCTGTGCTATTCAAATACATTTGATTAGGTATTTTATTTTAAATGAATTGATGATGATTCTTAGTGCTAGAAAATTTTGACTCGCTTGTGTAGGAGAGATTTACTATAACGTTAATATAATAATAAAAAAATAATTCATCAAAATCAAAGCACGGTTTTGAATTTTTATTACTTTTTCTGTAACTTTTAGGTTTAGGGAAAAAAAATTACAACAAATGTTGTAGAGTCAGATCATATAGGTATATATAACTTAAATATATTTTTGATGAAATTTAATCAATGGCTATTTTTGTATATTTTCTTACAAGTTTGGTCGACCGCCATTTTGAAACTTGAATATTTGTACGACTGATTTTTGTAGCAACCTTTTTACAAAAATAAGGAAAGCCCACAGTAATTCAAAAGCAGCAGTAAGCGGACCACGATCTAGGCCTAAGTCTATACAACACTATGAACTTCTCAGCATATTTAAAATAATTCACTTTCTTTTTTATTTTTGACCGAAGAACCCAAACAGAGGAGGTATACAATTCAATTGATAGTTTTTTTCTGATTGGTGCGCGCGTACACCGATTTTGATGATTTTTGATTAATTTGAAAGAAGAGACTCGAGAAATGGCCCTATATGCATAAAAGCTCCAATCTGAAATCTCGTTCCTTCCAAAAATGCAATTTCTCTCGAAAATCAAAAATCTGAGACGGCAGGATTAAAGATAAGACCCGGAAACGTTTAAATTGAACAGATTTGTAGCAATGTTAAAATCAGAAATATGTGTATTTCTGCTATGTGGAGAGGGCAATTTCTTTCGAAAATTGAAAATCTGAGATGGCTTTATTAAAGACCAGATTATTTGTAGCAACAGTTAAATTGAATATTTTTTTAATAGAGTTACGATTTTCGAGTTAGAGCAGTGGTAAAATCTGAAATATGCGTATTTCCGCCGCGATGTTTTGAGGTCTCTGAATAATAACAAGTACAAACAAAGAGAGCACCTGGGTAACAGGTATTAGTTGTTATTAGTGAACGTTCAACGATTTTCATTTACACTCAAAAGTGAAAAATGGATATGTATACCTATTTTACAAAAAATTGGAACGACTCTATTTGTTGGCGCACTGAAAAATACAAAATAATATTAATTCTATTGGTGCTGGTACTTGTGAAGTTGGTGCCGAGAGTCTTTCTATTTAACTACAATTGCACAACTTCAAAATTACCAATTTCAATAGAATTAATATTTTATTATATTAGCGGACTGTCCATTATTTGGTTGCTCGAGACGAACACACAACATCCCACAGGACATCTCAACAATATTGTGCCAAACTTGTGAAGTTCAAAACCTAACCGACTATCTAAAAGACATTGAGTAATTCCATAAGCTATAATTAATTGTATTGTATAAATTGTATTTGTTCAAGACATATTTTAACCTGTACTTACCATGAATACTGTTTCCGTCGCTAATAACCATTAGGTGGATGCGACGTTAAATGTTTAATAAAAAAAAATAGAATTAATACTATTTAGTATTTTTCAGTGCACCAATAAATAAAATCGGTTCCATTTTTTGTAAAAAATATTTATTTATCTACTCTTACTACTTTATCTATACACTTATTGCTAGGCAATAGGTGAAAAACGTGTTTCGCTCACGATTCTAACGCTAAAAAGGCTCCAACAATTTTGATTTAGATTTTCTAATACATTCAAGTTAAAGCTCTTTAGTAGTATAACGCGTATCTCTGCGAAAAAGCGAGAAAAAAGTGGTACTCAAATGAACTGTCAAATTTTCGAACTGTTTACTCACATTCTGGCTAAACGGTTATTAAATTGTACCTACCTACTTGTTTGAGATACTCAAACTTTATATTAGATAAGCGTGCTCAGCTCGAAACATGGTGTAGCATCTTAATCAAATATTTTTTTAGCTAATTTTATCACATTGGCATTCACATTTGCATCAACTTATCTATATCAATATACAAATCATGTATCATGCATTCCCGTAATAAGTATGGCTCATTATAACTGTAAACTTCGACTCAATATTATAAAATCCATACATGTCAAAATAGAAGCTAGTGCGTCAGTTTTATAGACATATCAAATCGTAAAAAATCGTAATTTACTCATTAACCTTCTGTGGATAGGAATGAATGTTTTGAATCTATGATAATTTAAATATACAGTAGATATAACGTTCAACTTATTTTTATTTTTCAATTGTCGCCGAATTAATATTATCAAGATCGATGATTCACTGTGATATTTAAAGACTGGATTTGTTGGAATTTTATAAAAGTTTAATGCGAAGTCTAGTATGTTCTGAATTGCAAATATATAATTAAGAGATAAGGTCGCCAACATAATCCTACAATATGAAATGAATTCGTTGTTATTAACTTCCCATTATAGGAATTTATTTTAATGAGTCCGATTTTGCGAAATTGAAGTTTTGACAAATCTCTATATATGTTTCAAGGCACTCAGACCATATAAATTGTTTCTTAGCAAAATGTCTCAGTATCCGTTTTTTCAGTGTACATATCCACGTTGTAGTTTAAAAATGGCGGGTAAAAATATATTTGAATGCTATCCAAATTTATGAATTCCAAATATATTAAATAGACAACATACAAGTTTCTGCGGACTGTCAGATTATGTTTATACCTTAAATAAATTATTGTAGTACGGGTACGTAGAAATTCCATTCTTATTGATCTACTCGGAAATTCGTATTGTGTACATCGAGGGGCACACTCATCCTGCTCGTAAGTTTAGTACGTGAGTTGAAAGGTCAGCACCTACAGCTAATGAATAAAATATTTGAGAAAAATATTGATGACGTTAGGTGCCAGGAAGAATTGATTTCTCTCAAGGTACTTAGGATCAGCTTGAAGATGAGATACTAACCCTATATTTATACATAAATAAAAAAGCTGGTTTCTCTCAAGATGAAATGGAAAATAATAAAATCTTATATAATAAATATTTTTCATAAAAAAACAGACCGACGTAATTAGTTGGGCACTGAAAAACACAAAATAATATTAATTCTATTGGTGCAGGTATTTTTGAAGTTGTGCAGTTGCAGTTAGTTTGAAAACTTTTGGTACCAACTTCGCAAGTATCAGTACCAATAGAAGTAATACTATTTTGTATTTTTCCTAGAACCTTCACTTTTACCATTACCCATGTATATGTTTTGCTTGTTCTTGTTTTTATTCAGAAACCATGTTTTAGACTTTACCACTGTTACATCTCGAAAATCGTAACTTTTTAGAACAAATGTTCAATATGTTCAATATGTTGCTTCAGGTATTTAATTTGATTACCTCAGATTTTCGATTTTCGAAAGAAATTGCACCCTCCACATACACAAAATACACATATTTGAGAATTTAACATCGCTGTAACTCGAAAATAGTAATTCATTTGAAAAATATTCAATTTAAGCGTTTCCGTATACTGTCCAAGATGAAAAAAAGCTGACAGTCGAATTGTATAGCTCCACCGATTGAGTTCGTCGCTCCAAAATGTAAGAAAGCCGACAAGCATGTCTCCCCAATAATAGCCTCCAGAAATGTATAGGGGCATTATTTTCTAAAATTCACAATTTCATCGAGAGTAGCATCAATCTATCGAATTATTAGCGATAATTTGATATAGATAAATTGATAATTATATCAGATATTGTCCTATCTTTAATTCTGTTGTCTCAAATTTGGAATTTTTGAGAAAAACTGCCCCCTACACCCTCCAACCGGGGCGTTTTCTGGAGGAAATGAGATCTCGGATTTGAGTTTTTACGAATATGGGACCATTTTTCAAGTCTCCACTTTTGGAGTGGGTTTACTAAATATAGCGTGCGCACAAACCAGAAAAAAAGGAGACAATCGAATTTTACACCTTCTCCGTTTGGGTTCGCCGGTCAAAACAATTGAAAACAATAAATAATAAATAAAGTTTTAAACAAAATTAATTAAATTTCAGACGGTCGCCCTTTTGTAACTACTTGGCATACCATCTAGTGCAACCAAGAACATTGTATTCTTAAAATTTGAAACAATTTTGGTGACAAAATATCCAAATACACAGAAATCACATTTATTGTTTGAGTACCTATCACTGAATATTTTATGATAGAATTTAATAAAATACAAGGGAAGGGAAAATATTTTTAATTAAAGTTCCATTAGGGACACTATCTTGAACTATTCATTCGATCATGCTAATTTTCGAAATTCGTTTAAACAAAAATCCATTCTTTGTACCAAATTTAGTGCCTATAGTACAGGATATTGATTTTTAAATTATTTCTTAATATGATGCATTTTTTTATCTCAACTTAATTGAATAGAACATTCACCACAAACATTCGTAAATACGTACCAACACCCATCACACAAACATCTTCCTAAACTCCATAATATGTGGCTTTAGGAACTAAAGCAAGGAAAATAAATAAATTTAATAGGTATTTGGAACCCATTAACCTATTACAATTACTTCGACACATTACTATTGGTTTCTCTTGGGAAGTTAATGAAATTGAATTGCGCCTAAGTAGTACATTTCGAGAATCATAAAATTTGCTCATGCAAATTATTTTAGATGTTAGATAATTTTTGAGTACGATTAAAAAAAATGTGTGCTATTCTAGAAATAATATTGGAGTTGGTAGAAGGAAATCGAAAAAATATGGTAATCATATATCCAATAAACAATTTTTCTTATAGAAAATTTGAAATTTAATCTCCTACTATTTGTTTGATAGATTGTGTGAACAAATAAAATTATCTCAAGCAAAGATATGGAAATATTCCCGAAGATAAAAATACTTTTTGTATCGTATTGAGAAATCTCTCTCGAGAACCAGTTTTTACGAAAAATGAAGTAAGTATTACTCAAGCCTACCGTGTTTAAAGCTTTGAAGTTGTTTCCTTACTCATGAATTTCTCAATTCTTTTGTGATTTGGGATATTTCATTTACTGAATTATGATGAATATTTTGAACTTGCATCACCAACTTTAGTATGCATCGAAGTACATTAAAACCTAAGTAATTCTAGCTATTTTCCTGGGCATATTAGTAAATAATTTATAGTCATGATCATTTGTGTCTAGTTGACCTATCTACAGAGTGTTTGAATAACAATTGCAAATTTTTCAAATGGAAAATTTTAAACTCAAATTATGATTATTTGTGCCAAATCATACAAAGAAAATTTGATTTATTTCTGTATTGCTTTTATTAAAAATTTCAAAATGATTTATATACAAAATTGTATCCAACCCCTATCACACTTGGCAGGAAATGTAGTGTAGAAAATATTCTAATCTAGTTTACTAGATAATCGTTCAGCCGATAAAACATAACTTTTCCTCTCAATAATACAGGAAAATATATTTATTAAGATCTTCAAACTTCTATCATCTACTTATAGACTAATCTCATGCATACTAAGTTATCAGTTTTTGAATTTTGAAAACCATCTAAATACCCGAAGGTCAGAATAGTGCATATTGCTCTTTAAGGAATGTTTGTTTTACTTATATTTCATGCAAAAGTTCATGTTTCCACTTAAAAAATATCATAAGCACGCCACTGGGATTTCTTAAGGACACCATAATCAAAAGAAAGGCGTTAAGAGAACTGGAATCAGATTCAAAAATTGACATGCTCGAGCGTTTTTTTCGTAAATTACATAGGGTATTTTCTTTATTCTATTCTATACGTTCATATTGTCGTTTTAAATATTGTCGGAAATCAATTTCTCTAATCCTAGAAGATAAAATTTTATTTTTTTTTTTTTAATTTCACCAACTCCACTTTTTCTGTGGAAGGTTTCTAGGGGGAAGATGTATAGGGTTTTGAATAGCTCAATATTGGACCGTCAGCATTCATCATTCCGATAAAAAACGAATCATTCCGCATTTACCCACCATACAAAAGCACGATCAAAACTACAAACAATCGAATTTTGTCTCTGTGTTCTGTCGCTCAAAATAAATATTCTCAAAAGTTATTTCAGCCTGCTCGTTGATTTGTAAACATTGAACTTTTTCACAATTGTATGATTAAGATGCTCAATAAAAAATAATTTATATATATATTCTGATAATTTCCTCAGTTATCAAGCAAAGTACAGAACATAAACAGCAGGGCATCGAGCAAGTAGGAAGCTAAATTATTCAATGCCTATCATAGTAACCATATTGAAAACTCTTGGTACAACTGTACACGACGTTATAAAATAATATTTGCCTTCTTGTTTATCAGCAGAGTCAACAATCACATAATCCTCGGTCCGTGATTAGAAAACCGACGTGCCTTGTGCACAGAACATTGACTCCTTCGCCTTATCTCCGACGTTTTTATGAATCGGTAAACATTTGAAAATGGCTATGCATCTCACATGAATAATCAGTCTCTTGACATTTCCCCTGACATAGCGCGGCATTAGAAAATCGTAGTAGCCTTCATTCTATCGGCAATAATTCCAAGAAACCGACCGCTTGCTTCTATGGATAATATGCCTTATAGAATGTTTATTGGCTATTTAATAAAATTGATTTAATAATGTCTTCTCATCAATTTGATCAATCGTTGTTAGGATTATCGTAAATTTTTATATAAGATTTATTAAAGGCTTTGACTTTTGATAGTGGATTCACATTTTCAAACCATCAAAATTATACAGAAATCTGATATAAACAACTTTTAAATTAATTTCTCCAAAAGTTTCATTGGATGAAATCTTCAGTATGGAAATGTAGAAGAAAATTTGTTCAGTATGAGTTGAGGATGGGCGACTTTTTCCAGAGTTCATGACAGTCTCATACTAGAATGATTGGTTCATATATGACAAAAACAAAAAAGTAGACATACATTCTTTTGTTTTGTAGAAAGAAATATATACCATCATTCACAGTATATAACATGTTGGAAAAGGAGCTTTACAAAATTTAAAATCACATAGGTAAATGATACAAAAATAACATAGGTACTTATCTAGTAAAATAAGTGCAACCCCCACTACTGATTCCAATCTATCTACACATCAAATTGGTTCATTGATAAGGTTTCCATACTACGGTAATACAGTGATAAATATTTTTTACAAAAAAATGGACCGAAGTTATCAGTTGGTGCACTGAAAAGTACAAAATAATATTAATTCTATTGGTGCTGGTACTTCTGAAGTTGTGCAGTTTTAGATTGAAAACTTTTGGCACCAACTTCACAAGTACCAGCACCATAGAATTTATATTATTTTGTACTTTTCAGTATACCACCTGATAACGTCGGTCCATTTTTTTTGTAAAAAATATTTATTTCACACTTTTGAGTGTTACATTTGTCTCGAAAATCGTTGAACGTTCATCATTATCCATTTAGGCTTTGCTTCTATTTGCTATTATTATTCAGATATCTAAGAACATCTCTTTTAACTCGACAATCGTAACTCAATGGAAAAACATGTTCAATATAAAAGTTGCTACAAATAATCTGATCATTAATTTACCATTCTCAGATTTTCAATTTTCGAAAGAAATTTCCTCTTCAACATATCGAAAATACACCAACCTATTTAAAACTTAAAAATCGCAGAAACTCGAAAACCGTAGCTCTTTTGAATTTTTTTTTAATTAAACGTTTCCGGATATTTTGTTATCTTTAATTCTGCCATCTCATATTTTCGATTATCGAGAAAATTTGTCCAATCTACCCCCTTCGGGGGCGGTTTTCAAAGGAAAGGAGGTTTAGGATTTAGGTTTTTATGAATATGGGAAATCAAGTATCCTCTTTCAAATGAATGAAAAATCATCAAAATCGGAGTACGTTTACTATATAAAACACGCGCATGAACCAAAAAAATATTTTTTACAAAAAATTGGACCGACGTTATAGTTGATGCACTGAAAAGTATAAAATAATATTACTTCTATTGGTGATGGTACTTGTGAAGTTGGTGCCAAAAGCTATCAATCTAACTGCAACTGCACAACTTCAAAAGTACCATCACCAATAGAAGTAATTTTATTTTATACTTTTCAGTGCATCAACTATAACGTCGGTCCAATTTTTTGTAAAAAATAATAATTTAACACCGATTTAACTCGAAAACCGTAATTCTAAGGAAAAAATGTTCATTATAAATGTTGCTACAAATAATTATATCTTTCATGTAGTATCGAAAAATTTTCAATTTTCGAAAGAAATTGTCCTCTCCACATAGCAAAAATACATATTTAACATGGGTCTATCTCAAAAACCGTAACACTTTTGAAAAAATGTTCAATTTAAACGTTTCCGGATATTGTCCTATCTTTAATTATACCAACTCAGATTTTCGATTTTCGAGAAAATTTGCCCCCACCACCCCTTCGGGGGCGGTTTTCGGAGGGAAGGAGATTTCGGATTTGCGTTTTTATGAATATGGGACCATTTCTCAATCCCCTTCTTTCAAATGAATCCAAAATCATCAAAATCGGAGATCGTCTACTATATAAAAGGCGCGCACGAACCAAAAAAAAAAAAAATTAAGCAGACAGTCGAATTGTATACCTCCTCCGTTCGGGGTTCGTCGGTCAAAAAAGCGGACAGTCGAATTTTATAACTCCTCCGTTCGAGGTTCGTCGGTCAAAAAGTAGAATCTTATACATTAAACGACAATTATTGATTCAAATTTTTTATACATAACATTTTTTTGCTGGGAAAAATATTAAATATACTTGACAAAAATTATAGCTAGAAATATATGGATATGGAAATATATATCGAACATCCGACTTAGATTTTTTTCTAGTACTTTGATAGTTGAGTTAGAACTGATCCACAAACATTCTAATATGGAGATCCTCCGGCTATGTCTTAGAAATTGTTCCTTGTACAACTTTTGGAAAAAAATCCTTGGTGAGGAAGGACAAGTGAAAGTTCTCGAAACACATTCAAACCTTTAGTTTTACTGTTAGAGAGCGTAATCTTAAAACAATAAAAATAAAATCTAAAATATAGTCAATTACAGTAGATTTTACATAAGTAAACCATTGCAAATTATGAAAATAAATTCATAAATAACTCTTTTGTGTCAAATATAGGAGGGACAGTGGGGAAGTTTTACGAAGACATGGCTCTAACTTTAGCTTAGGTTAACCAATTTTTGACCGATGAACCCAAGCGGAGGAGGTATACAATTCGGCTGTCTGTTTTTGTTTTTGGTTCGTGCGCAAGTCTTATATAGTAAACGTTTACTCGGATTTTAATGATTTTTGATTTATTTGAATAAGGAGACTAGAGAAATGATCCTAGTATCGTAAAAACTCAAATCCGAAATCTCCTTTCGTCCGATAAGTTTTTTCGAGAATGGGAAATTCAAGATGGCAGAATTTAAGATAAAATATCCGGAAACGTTTAAATTGAATTTTTTTTCAAAAGATCTACGGTTTTCGAGTTTCTGCAATGTTAAAATTTGAAACAGGTATACGTATTTTCGCTATGTGGAAGAGGCAATTTCTTTCAAAAATTGAATATCTAAGAATGGCTAATTAAAGACCAGATTATTTGTAGCAACAGTTATATTGAACATTTTTTCCATTAAGTTACGGTTTTCAATTTACAGCAGTGGTAAAGTCTAAAATACGCTTATTTCCGCGACGATGTTTGTAGATTTCTGAATAATAACAAATACAAAGTATACATGGGTAATAATAGTATACGTGAACGTTCAACGATTTTCGTGACTAATGTAAAAATCAAAAGTATGAAATAAATATTTTTTTACAAAAAATTGGACCGACGATCTTAGTTGGTGCACTGAAAAATACAAAATAATTTTAATTCTATTCGTGCTGTTACTTTTGAAGTTGTGCGTTGCAGTTAGATTGATAACTTTTAGCACCAACTTCACCACCACCGACTAATACGTCGGTCCAGTTTTTTGTAAAAATCATCTATTTCACACTTTTGAGTGTAACATTAGTTACGAAAATCGTTGAACGTTCATTAATACGAATAAAGATAGAACTTATCCTGTTACCCACGTATATTCTTTACTTGTACTTGTTATTATGTTGAGATCTCAGAACATCGCTGGGAAAATACGGATAGGTATTTTATATTTAACCATTTTACCACCGCGCTAACTCGAAAACTGTAACTCGAAAGAAAAAATGTTCATTATAAATGTTGCCTCAAATATCATTGTCTTTCATATGGTGCCCAGAGATTTTCAGTTTTCGAAAGAAATCGCCCCCTCCTCAAAGCGACAATACACATATGTGAGATTTTAAAATGAATGGAGTTCGAAAACAGTCACTCTTTTGAAAAAATGTTCAAGTTAAACGTTTCCGGATATTGTCCTACCTTTAATTTTGACATCTCAAATTTTCGATTTTTGAGAAAATTTGCCCCCTCCATCTCTTTCAGGGGTGTTTTCGGAGGGAAGGAGATTTCGGAGTTGAGTTCTTACGAATATGAGACCATTTCTCAAATATCATCAAAATCGGAGTAGGTTGTACTACCTATATAAAAGCACACAGTCGAATATACCTCTTCTGTTCGGGGTTCGTAGATCATTAATATTAATTCTATTGGTGATGGTACTAATAAAACTCAATTTCGTTAAAAGTATAAATCATTGTGACATACCTACTACGAAAACAGATTGAAATTTATATAAAGTGTATGACAATTCCTTATTCTTTAAGATACCATTATAGAATCATCATGTTTCCAAAATGTGCAATAAATTTTCGTTCTATTTTTTTTAAGTATTCTTTCGCTGAACTATTTGGTGAATTACTACATTCCTTTTCCGCGCACTTTTACAAGTGAGTTTCATCAGTTTTTTGCAAGCATAATAGGTACTTTTGTAATCGATTTCCGTCGCGTACAAACTGCTAATGATCACCGAGCTGAATGGTTACGTCACTTCCACAATCATGATTATAATATTATAGCGATAACAAAAATAAAGAGTGGATTTCAATTTCAAACTTTTTACGTGCATCTATGTCGAAATTGATTTTATATAACAATCAATAAACTGGAAAAAGTTTATATTTCTCTCAAATTGCAGAATATAGTTGCTGTTTTCAAACTTGTTGACGGTAATATAATCCCGCAGAGGTAGATGGATTTACTTGTACGCAGTTATGGCAATGAAAAGATAACAAAAACCATCCTCAAAAATTAGGCTAGCAGATGAGCTAAAAACTAAGCTTCATTAAAAATAAACAAAAACCAATACAAATGGAGGCCTACCCATGATCGAACATCAACCACACTGTATCTATGCTTCAAAACCCTCAAAAGGACGTATAGACTCTGATCGTTATTAGATTTACCATGTTATATATAATTCATACATTTTGTATGGGAAATTAAAGGTACACACTTACCTCGGCTTCATTTCAAACTTATTTAAATTTCAAAAAATTATCTACGTCTCAATACATCTAAAATGATGTACCTATATAGTTTCTGATGGGTGAAAGTAACTTAGAAATGTAATATTAATAATCACCGTTTGCCTATTATTTCATTGATTTACCATATATTTTTTTGGGATTCACTTGTTCGTAAATCAGGCGATTATCCAAAGTTCTAAACTCATTAGGGAGTTTTTGAAATAAATCATTAACTAGTACCTACATAATTACTTTTATCGCGAACCCGCTATTTTTAATTTTGCTAGTATATAATTTTATATATTGGTCATTCTTAAGATAAAAAGTACCTATTTGCAAAATACTACTTTAAAGTTGTTCCCATAGAAACTACCCCAGGTAATTACACCCAACGCTATGCGGCATAATGCAGTATATTATTTTCAGATAATACCGTTAAAAAACAATCATGTATAGTATGAAATGTATTGGCCCAGGAATAGTTCCTGAGGTACTCCTTTTGTTTGTCGTTTTTCTATATACCTAACTAAGTAGGAGTTTATGTGCTTTCCCTTCGATGCCATAAAGATATAATTTATCCAATTTATAGATCACATTGCTTATTGTCAGGTTGTTAATGGTACTCAATTCGGACATTTAATTTGGATATATTTTTTGACCGACGGCCCAAACGGAGGAGGTATACAATTCGACTGCTTGTCTGCATGTTGTTAATAGTAAACTTGCTCCGATTTTCATGATTCATTTTTTCATTTGATAGAGGACCAATTAGAGTTGGCCCCATTGACATTCAAAGTGTCCTTCTCCACAAAAACTTCTCCCAAAGAAAGTGGCAACTTTTACGAAAATCGAAAATTTTAGACTCCAGAATTAACGAAGAGATCATATCCGACAAAGTTTAAATTGGACATCTTTCAAAAAAATCATATGTTTCCGACTTAAACAAATGGTAAAGTCTGAATTATGTGTGTCTCTCCTGTGTGGTGGGGGCATTTTTTTTCGAAAATTAAAAGTATGAGACTGCCAAATTATTGGACAGATTATATATAGCAACAATCACAGGGGACATTTTCCAAAAAAATGTACGGTTTCCGAGTTACAGGAAAGGGAATGTCTAAGATATGTGTATTTCCGCGATGTTTTGAAATCTCTGAATAAATTTAAGCAACATAGGTATTATCTTCTTTGTTGAACTTTCAATGATTTTGATGACAAATGTTACACTCAAAAATGTGAAATTAATATTTTTTACAAAAGATTGGACCGACTTTATTAGTTGGTGCACTGAAAAATACAAAATAATATTCATTTTATTGGTTATGGTACTTTTGAAGTTGGTGCCAAATCTAACTACAACAGCACTAACTTCAGCAACTAATAAAGTCGGTCCAATTTTTTGTGAAACATATTTATTAATTTTACATTTTTCTTATGTAATAATCATCAGTAATTACCTTGTTGTATTTAAAAAGATATGTTCTTTCCAATTCTGCAATAAATAATGGCGGTTGACGCGTAAAAAAATCGATGAAGTCATATCTCTTCCCTAGGAAACCCTGTATATTTCAGTCTTATGTAGAAAAAGTCTCGAATATGAATAAAAATCTACGGGTTCAAGCGTTTTTTGTTTACACTACTATTCCAATTTTTATTCAACAGCTACTTTAAGAATTCAGTGTACAAACATGTTAAGCCAAACAGTGATAGCATAATTTACTTTTGAGATATAAAATATCAGTTCCAATATAGATAGATAATCTTTTTATCAAATTTTATTTTCCACAGTACAGTAAAATTTGAGCAGACATTTTTTATCTTCCAGTAACTGGTGGAATAAATCGAAATTCAGTTCTCATCCAACAGCCAAATAAACATCATAGCAGCACTGATACCTTCTAAAGAAAAAAGTTATCATGTGTCAACATAAACGAAATTTATCTGAAAAACGGTCCCATCACTTGATAATTCTTTCAACTGTTCGACACACTCGAAGTGCATGAGGAGAATGGCCCTGCAGTGTGACAGGGCCCTTTTTCTAAATGCTAAATTATTTCTAAATGATCTTGAAAAGCTAGAAGAAAACATGTGGTGCAGCCCAAGAGTAGATTTTTTTTTCAGCTCGTTATGATGAAATGCAGAATACATATTTAATTATAACAAACACTCCGTATACGACATACACACACCATCAACGGCACAGCCAACTCGTCTCCTGCTGAGAACAGAGAAGAGGATCGGGGACATCTCTAGGAGACATGGGCGGCGAAACGCGATATCTACGTAGGTATATCATAGATATTTAGATGAATAGTAATTCAAACAAAAGCAATATTGTTACCCAGAAAAATTATTTATACTCAAGCATCAGCTTGTTCTATTAAAGTTTAATTTTATTATAAGTAACTTTTAGAAAGCCACTAGGGCTGACTTGATTAAATAATGCAGTAAAACTATTTGTATCATACTGGAACAAGAATTACAAAAACAGGAATAGTAATAAATGAAACATAGGTAGGTAAAGTTTTTACAGAAAATTTAACCATAAACCGTTGTGTCACAGTTATCGGTATCAGGTATCGGTTAAAAGGAATACTCTTGGCACCAATTTGCAAAAAACTTTATGATACTTTTTATAAAGGTATATTTGTATTTTACTAGAAATATGGCAGGTTATCAATAAAGATGATCGTCTAGATGTCAGGTATTCATCTATCTTGAGAAAAATCTTAAAATAAAATAAGCATTCCCTTTATTATGGATGGTACACTGGAATTGTCAATACTCTTTTCTTTAAAGAAATTAACTAGTTTTAGTAATGATTTTACATGCATCTCAAATTTCCAACCACTTGTATCAAATTGCTCTGTTCAATAACGTGGATCCAAAATGGTGTACATAATATTTGTGCACTGGGCAGTTATTAATACAAAAAAACTAACTTTTTTAATAAAATTGATAAAATAGATAGTTAAATAAATGTTGTAATTTAAAGCAACTATAATTATTGCAGTCCCAACTGGAATTAAAATTTTCAGATGATTAGCAACATTACATGGAACCCAAATCTTATACAATCCTGGGCAGGCAACCCTATCTCTTTCCTCGATGTCTATGTGCATACGGATGGACACATCCATCTCGGTATTTAATAAGAAGATTACTCTCAATGCATCTAATAAAGGCGAAAATTTTGATAATTTCTATTTTGAAGCTACTGGAAATGATTTTCGATTTGCGAGACCCCCGAATATCCCTTTGGAAATAATCCTCGTGGGAGATAATCGGGTTAATAAGTCGCCTTCTGCAAACCTATAGATACAAAAATTCATTACCGGGCTTGATCCAATTAGTATAATCAAAATTTAAACTACACAAAGTTCAAAAAATCCCAAGGAATCAGAGTTGCGATTTTTTTTCAGATTTCTGCCAAGTTTTTCTGGAGCTAATTTAATGTGTACCTTTACCATTTTATAATTTAGTGTGGGTATGGGGTATAGTATTAACTCTAGGGTCTAGAATATACGATTATCCTCAGCCGAAATTTTGGCACCAAAAACTGTTAAAATACAGCTAATTGCAAAATAGGGATAGCTCCAAAATGGCGGTCGTGATTTAGTACCATACTAGCTTTTGATTATGAATAGAACTTTATGTATCTTAAATATTGGTGAAAGAATTGGCAAAACGTTACGATGAAGATGTCATACCTTTTCTCTTAAATATACGAAGAATGAAAAAGTTATGTAAGTGCTTACTAGACAGGCACAGATTACTTTAATTTGTTAGACAGGCGAAATCAGTTCTTTGTCCGCCACTGGAATATAGCCACACGTAGTATTATTTTAATATGTGACAGAATAATAACTAATATTTTCGTTAATTTTAAAATAATATACAGAATCAAGCAGTAAAGAGTAATGTGAATATTGAAATTCATATTCACATATACACTTGAACAAAATCCAAACATACAAATATTTAGATGTCTTTAATGTCTTTAGAGAACTTGGTGATGCATGGAACACATGATTTTTATGATAATGAGAGACGTGAAAACCATAAAAACATAAACATGCGTTCATATCGTATTCCATAATATTTTCGCTGCACAATTTGATAATGACGTTTCTCATAATAGTAAATGAATAAAGAGAATTTACTGACTGAATATTTCAATAAAAAAATCTGCATTTTGCTAATTGTTTCGATACATTCTGTCATACAAATCTATATTCAACAAAAATTATTGAATTTGAGAGTTTCAAGTTATTTTTGACCACCAACTTCTTAAAAGAAGAAGGTATGTAGGTATACAAATTTATATTGTTAGTGCACTGAAAAATACAAAATAATATTAATTCTATTAGTGCTGTTACTTTTTAAGTTGTGCAGTTGCAGTTAGATTGATATCTTTTGGCACCAACTTCATAATAGAATTAATATTATTTTGTATTGTTCAGTGCTCCAACTAATAAAATCTGTTTAATTTTTCTATAAAAATATTTCACACTTTCAAGTGTATCATTAGTCATCAATATCGTTGAACGATCACTTATATATCAAAGAAGATAGTACTTTACTTTTACTTTTTGAAATACACATACTTTAAACTTAACTGTTTATCGGAAACTATAACTTTTTTGAAAAAAGTCCAATTTAAATGTTGCTACATATTAACCTCTTCTTTAATTTGGCCGTCTCATATTTTCGAAGCTAATGCCCCCTCCACATAGCAAAAACACATATTTTAGACTTTCCCACTGCTGTCTCTCGTAAACCTATAGTGTTTTTGAATAATGTCCAATTTAAACGTTGCCGCATATGGTGTCTTCTTTGATTGTGTCGTCTCAAATTTTCAGTTTTCGAAAAACATTTCCCACTTCATACTCTTTGGAGAATTTTGTGGGGGAAGAACATGCTGACTCTAAGTCGGCCCTTACCGGCGTTATTAGTTGGTGCACTGAAAAATACAAAATAATATTACTTCTATTGGTGCTGTTACTTTTGAAGTTGCGCAGAACCTCGATATTGATAACTTTTGGCAAGTACCAGCACCAATAAAATTAATATTATTTTGTATGTTTCAGTGTATCAACTAACAACATCGGCACAATTTTTTGTAAAAAATATTTATTTCACACTTTTGAGTGTAACATTAGTCAAGAAAATCGTTAAACGTTCACTAATACCAATAAAGGTAGTACGTATCCTATTACCCACGTATATTCTTTGCTTGTAGTTGTTATTATAGTGATCTCAAAACATCGCTGTGAAAATACGCTTAAATATTTTAGATGTTACCATTTTAATACCGATTTAACTCGAAAACCGTAACTCTAAGGAAAAAATGTTCTCCATAAATGTTGCTACAAATAATTATATCCTTCATGAAGTACAAACAGATTTTCAATTTGGGAAGAAATCGCCCTCTCCACATAGCAAAAATACATATATTTGAGAATTCAACGTACTTATGGCTCGAAAACGGTAGCTCTTTTGAAAAATTCAATTCCTAATCTTTAATTATACCACCTCAGATTTTCGATTTTAGAGAAAATTAGCCCACTCTTTCGGGGAGAAGGAGATTTCGGATTTGTGTTTTTATTTTGTGTTATCAGATGATACACTAAAAAGTACAAAACAGTATATTTTATATTGGTACTCGGATCAATATTGTGTGAATTAAGCAATCAATTTAAAATCAAAATATACAATTTGGAGGTATTTTTTTTCTACCAGTAATCGACATTCGTCTTTTGCACAAGTTCAACATTTATGCTTTTCCCATTAAGTTTGATTTATGAATAGATTTACTTGTGCTCTTGACCATTGTATCCGACTATAAAATTAAACACGATTTAAATATTATTTCGAGATTAGAATTTTCTAAAATCAGATCCATTACACCTATGGGAAGTGAAAATATTGCGTGACTAAACATGTCACCATCAAAAGCAGCTCAGATTTTCTGCAAAACAGCTTCTGCAAAACGTATTTTATAACGAAGACACAATTCGCCTGATTCATTCTTCCCGCTTACTCATTTATTTTCGATAATGACTTCGATTAAAATTAACCTCTCCACATCCACGAACAATTTACTGACTCATACGTTCAACATCAACGCTTCGTTATTATAGGTAATAATAAAAAGAACGTTTCTATGGCTTTGCCATGGAGTAATGCACTGTTGCTATTCTGGCATGAATCACTTTTGCTAGCGGTAGGTCAGTTAGTTGTCAATCACATATAAGTTCGTACATATAGATATAATCAATGAAATGGTTATTCATTTTATAGAAATAAGGTTTTAATAATACATAATACATAATTAGTAAAAATATTTCTAACAAAAAATAGGACCGAAAAGTTGAAAGAATACAAAATACATAATAATAATTATTGAATAAATAAAGTTAGCAATTGGGAGAAAAATACTTTTTGATTGAAGTGCATCTCAGCACTTAACAACCTCTAGAGAATAGCATTGGACTGGGAAGAAATATATATTTAGGGCTCTGATGACTTCAGGATATTATTTAGGGTTCTAGTGATATTGCGGCTCCATTTAGAACTACACTGACATTAAACCCCTTTTTAAGGCTCCACTGACATTCGGGGCTCTGCTGACATCAGCACACCATTTAAGACTTAGCAGACATGGATCCAACATCAGAGAATGGCAACGCTATATACATTACTGTCTCTTTCATTCGGATTATCTATCTCTCTGGCGTCACAAAAAAAATTAGAAAACGTGTCGTGAGGCAATCTTGAAGAATAAAACAGATGCACTCAAAGCAAGAATCTTGTTGGGTCAAAGATACGTCAGTTCAAAAATGATTTTTTTCCAATTACAATGAGATTAACCTCGAAATATTCGTACATAATGCATACTTCCTCTTCAACCTCGGCAGAGTTCACTTCGGGTTGGAAGGAAATAATTTTCGTACGGGTAGTACACGTGGTACGTAGAAGACTCGACTGCTGGGCCCCCGAGGTGGATAAGGAAGTCGCGGCCGTGATATTCAAGTGTGGTTCTGGGTTTGCTTTAGAGAAAAAGTCGATTCCTAAAAAGTGTTTGTAGGTTAAAAGCATGTGGTAGCGTGGTCTGGCGGAGACAGGAGGAACACCTCGCGGATAACCTCAAGGGCGTGACAGTGACGGTTATATTCCGATCAGAACAAAATCCCTGCCATTTCTTGACACGTGCATTACATAGAATTTTATGAAACTAAATTTTAAGTAATTAGTGATAGTGGTATGGTCTACAGCCAGACAAGCGACTGTCACCCCGAATGAGCTGGCCAACTTCCAGTTAGAAAAGGACCAATTTAATGGAAAGAAGAAGAAGAAGTACATAATGCAATTGGCGAAAGTAAAACGCCAATAGATGGCGTTAAATAGAGGTGAACAACAAATAAATAGGCGATGAGGAAAAGCGCCACCAGCTATAAATTTAAAAATCTTTTGCGGGCTAAATGCTTGTTTTGTCCCTGATGTAAGAATCTTGTGAGAATACAAACATTGAAACACACATCTCTTTATATACGAAATAAATCTCTTACAAAATAATAGAAATAAATTACTTACTGAAAGAAATACTAGTAGAAAACGGTGAAACGTATATGCGGAAAAATATTATTTAACAAGAGATTTGTTGTACTTCTTTGTCACTTGGGATACCAACAGGAAGAGCGGTGTGAGTGAATATGTAATGTAATTAGATTAGCGGGTAAAATAGATATGATGTTTTCATAGAGAAAATAGGTTAGGTTGATGGTTTGTTGTTCACCTCTATTTGGTCAGTGGTGGCCATTTATTGCAGAGGGGGGCAATTATAGAAAATTACTAAAAATATACAACTTGCACTTTTGCACAAGACCCCTGAAAGTAGTGCTAGGGCACCTTACATTTTTTGTGGTGGGTCATTTATAATTAGCGTGAAAACCAATGTCTTAGATTTGATACGCACCTACGTCAAAAATATGAATTGTAGAGAAGGCATTGCCTCCCCTGAGGAGCCACCACTGCTTTGAGTAATTCCTCCTGATAATAGATGGCGTATACTTCTTCCACGATCGCCAATAAGCGGCTTTTGTTCTTCTTTTAGGTATTTCCTACTATATTCGTTAATTTCAAATAAGACAGGTAGGTAGGAACATTGATATATTATACTTTAGCTTTCGAGAATTTTTTAAATTATCAATTCTTATAAAAAATATTGGATAAAATTATAATCTATTTTATAATCTTGGTCTGTTTTTGAGAATAAACAAATTCATATTACAAAATTGTTACTAATTTACCTACATTTATCCTTAAATTATATAACTAAATGGTATTCAAAACATAGACAATAACATTTCTAGAGACACGTTATCTCAAATATAATTAAATCAACAGGCCTAAGTTACTATACATATAGCAGCATAGTCTACTTCCAAATTTCAACAATAATTGATGTCCACATACAAACAATTAATCATCAAATCAATCATTGATCTAAATGGTGGAAGTTAAATTGTCAGACGAAATGATAAATCACATATATTAGGTGCTTTAGTAAATTTGCTTGTATTATATTGAAGATTATAATAAACTTACTTTGTTTATTGTACTTGTTTATCCTTGCCAAACAGGACTATCAGCCGTTGGTTTGAATAGGAAATGAGGTATCAGAGTAGTTTCTCGATTACTACCTACTGTACGTTTGCTTTTTTATGTATTTTTGCAACTCCTTTCGTAAACACATTCCAATTTTAGTAATCCATTTCAGAACTAAAATGTATATTTATTAAGAGTTAAGAGTTTCAAATCAATTTGGAAAGCCTCTTTGAAAGCATCTAATCAGAACCACTGCAAAATGTACGATAAAGAGGTAAACTTCCTGAGATGATGCACTGAAAAGAAGAATAGTGTTCATTATATTGATTCTCGAGTTAAGTACATAGGAATAGCAAATATTATTCAAATATTAAATAATGAGCCAGTCTGATTGATGTTGCCACATCTCTGATTATCCAGATTCCTCAGCCAAGACATCTTTCTCCAACCTAATCCACTTCTTTCCTAGATCTTGTCTTCCATGATGAGTTGGAGGAGAATGAATACCTTGCTTCTAAATATATGGCAAAATACGCTACTTTTTGCTGATAATCAGTAGTTCTTCTTCTTTTGTACTTCGATGCAGCTCACCAAGTGGTAGAGCTTTTTCGGGCTACCTCTATTCTAATAATTATTTCTTCCTCAGGGTCCCATTTCCCGATAAGAATTTTTCTGTTAGCCTTAGGTACACGAATGCTCATGCTGACATTATTGGCTCGATCTCTGCTGATTTTTTTTATTGCTAATAGTTTTGAGTCCATATGCATATTGCTAACATCGTTTATCCGCTCTACTAAATCTTGAAAATCTTTCTCACAATCCACAATCTACTTTTATTGCAGAATCATTGGCATATCGTACATTGTTCTTCCAATCCTTTTCAGCAGTAGGTTTCTGAAAGCCTCAGAGTGTAGATTAAAAATTAAAAATGATAATGCCGGCCAGTCTGACGCCTTTAAGTATCATGATATCTTCAGATGTATTACTATCTTATCTAATGTTGACTGACTAGCGCCAAAACATTTTTTTATTATTCAAATGTTTTGCCATCAAGTCCAATTCATTTCTAAAACTTCAATTAGTTTATCGTGTTTTACGTTATCCAGCGCTTTCTCCTACCTAGTGTATGAAATATGGATTAGAGCTTGAATAGCGAAAAGAGCTTCACGTATTCTGAAACCGTTCCTAAAACCAAGCTGACTTTCGCTAATATTTTCATTAATTTTCCTTAAATTTTCTACACTTTTCTATCTACCTCTAATTGACCTTCGTGGTTTGAAAATTGAAAGCCCCTTTTCTTACCCAAGCAATATTCATATATTTGTAATTCGAGAAATCCAGAATAATGAATATTATTTTGTCCTTATTTGCGCATCATGTGATAATGTCGGCCAATATCTCAAAGTTACATAATATGATATTACTCAGAATCAAATCTCAAGTGCACAGTTCACTGTAGCCCTTATCTGGTGTGGGGGCTCTTTTGAATATGATGGATTTAAATTGTTTAATGTTATAACGCATTAGTTTTGATTCCATAAGCATATCTTGAAAATGTTCCTCCCAATCCGCTAATATAACTTAATCACTAACATATCATCATTCCCTTTCAGCAATAACTTCCTGAAAAAATGGCCTCAGAATAAAGATTACAAAGTAACGGGGATAGGATACAGCCCTGTCTGACGCCATGATATCTTCAGATGTAAGTAGTGTTTCTAAAATAATAATTCCGTTTTCTCAATCCTGCTTTTTAAGATGAAAGAGGGGTTGTCTGAAATCTTATGAATATAACCTTGAAACAGTAAAGTTATTTACTAATTTGGGGTTATCGTTACTTCAAATTTATCCTTAGTAAATATCCAGTGAGCTCTACTTGATAAAAACATTCTCATTATTTACCTATTTTATCTAGTTTTTATAAGCTTGGTTCAAAAAATAGTTATTCAAATAAAAATATTTTATAAACGGACAAAAGAACAAAGAATAAGTTATTGCAATGGTAACAATTTTCCGAAATTGTAATTTTGACAAATTTCCACGTTTCAAGGAGGTATCTAGAATCATATAAAATGGTTTACGTAGTCATATTTTTACTATCTCAAAAAAATACATTTAAGCGATACATACTTTTATTGGTCAAAATCACTTGAGCAGTGTTTGTTGAAACAAAAAATGGCAGAATTGTAAAAATTCAATTTTGTACCATCGTAACCATACTTGGTACAAAAGACAATCGTTGGCTGACTAAGAACAATTTGAATAATCAGTTTGAGTACTGGGAAGTCCGTAGTATTCTTTGAAATTGTTTTAAAATTAGGCATAAAAAGATTCAAATCAAACAAATTATAATATTTGTAACGGAATCATTTGATACATATCCGAATCTCCAATCAAACTTGAATGGAATAAATACATAAATTTAGGTTAAAACAATTTTCTTGTATTTCACAAAATAATAATTGCCTATATAAAATTAAGATTAAGTCGTTTTATCAGTTTGAAAACAATGTTATAATAATTTACTGCATAACAATTTATTTAGATTCATATAATGTATTAAATCTTTCATCTTAACAAGATTGTGTTGTTTACAACGACTTTCTTATTTTAGTATCGTTATCGGTTTTATGTTCTTATATCTAAATAAGTACTGACATATTAAAGCGTAAAGATAAGATATATCATGACTTCCATTCAATGTAAATTTCAACCTCTCATGTTCATTTGTTTAATTTTTTTGAATAAGAAAAATTCTAGCAACCCAGAAATAATCTAGAATAATATATGTATATGAGGATAATTCATAACCATATTATTATCGTTTTGATGACTTACAGAGCCGGAACTATTATTTTATGTTTTTAAAAATAACCAGTTTCTGGAATCAGCTGCGTGAGCTTGGAATTTTTATTCTACGTAAGATGTGTTGGTAGTAGGTGGTACTACACTGAAATACTACGGCTCCAAATATCTGACGACATAATCGAACCAAGAATGAGGATGACGTCAGCTCTCGCCTTTGTCAAAATATACTAAATATACTTGTACTATTTTATATTTGATCTGCTAATAATATAACAGAACCGAATTAATTAAATTATTGTATAGGCTAGCCCAATTATTTACAGCGCCACCGGACCGCTATTATAGCAATTATTAGAATTTTCGTTAATTATTGCCCCATTTAATATTATTTCAAGCGCTATTTTCGTCGACAGACTGAACGCGTTCGTTCATAGTGCCGTAGACTGACGGACGCCCTCCCTGTGCTTATTTGCTTCAAGTGGTATTATTAACGACTGAGTATATACATATATAACTCTGATGAGAAGAAAAGGAAAAAGAAGGGATGATATTAAGCAGATGATCATTCAAATTAATGCCAACAATATGAACAAATAAATAATTGTGTGGGAATGTTTTGAAAGGAAGAAGATTATTGGTGTTATAACGCTTTTTATTAATTAAGAAACTGATGTCGTCTTAATAGACAGAGAGTTTGTCTGTCCTTATTGTATTAATAAATGGAAAGTAATGGGACTTACAGATTTAGAGAAATTCAGTATGTTCATAAAAATAAATACATTGATTAATTGTTCTGAAAATTTAAATAATTCTGAAATAGCCTTCACTTTATTTGTTTTATCATTAAAAAGTTCCAATGGAATTACTGGAATACTTCCGTCTGTTTTCATTATTTGAGTCATCGTCTACAATTTTTACTGATCGTAAGCGTTTGGATAAATGTGTTTATATATATATATAATGGAGATGCTCTACACCTTTGTGCTTTTATTTAGTCGGACACAGCCACCCACTAGAAGCGGATCACATGATTTCAAGCTTGTTAGCTTTCATCAGCGCCACATAAGTGGAAGCTGTATCCGACGAAACAAAAGCAACTGGAAGATAGTCAAACTTTTCTGACCTGATCTATTTAAGCGTTTCCGGATATTGTTGTATCTTTAATTATACCAGCTCAGATTTTCAATTTTAGAGAAAATTCACCACCTCCACCTTATTCGGGTGCGGTTTTCGGAGGGAAGTAGATTTCGGATTTGTGTTTTTATGAATATGGGACCATTTCTCAAGCCTCCTCTTTCAAATGAATCAAAAATCATCAAAATCGGTGTACGATTACTATATAAAAGGCGCGCACGAACAAAAAAAAACACAGTCGAATTGTATACCTCCTCCATTCGGGGTTCGTCGGTCAAAAATATACGTATTTCCGTGACGATGTTTTTATTAGATCTCTAAATAATAACGAGTGCAAGCAAATAATGTACATGGGTGATGGGATAAGTACTATCTCCTTTGGTAAAAGTGAACGTTCAACGATTTGAATAATGTTACACTAAAAAGTGTAAAATAAGTTTTCTACAAAAAATTGGATCGACTTTATTTGTTAGTAAACTGAAAAATACAAAATAATATCAATTCTATTGGTGCTGGTACTTGTGAAGTTGGTGCCAACAGTCTACTATTTAACAACAATTCCGCAACTTCAAAATTATCAGTATCTATCAATAGAATTAATATTATTTTGTAGTTTTCAGTGCACTAAATAATAAAGTCGGTCCATTTTTTGTAAAAAATATATAAATATTTCCTACAAAAAAAGTCATTCCCAGTTTTTTTAATAATTATTTCAGCCAACTGGGTAAACGTAAAAGTTACTGACAAGCACCTTAATTTTTAGTCTGTGTAACAGTTTAAAATTCATAAATAACTATAAGATTATTCAATTCACTTGTTTTTGTATTTTTTTCTACATCCAATGAATTCAACCTATTCACTGCAATTCACGCGAGGGTTTGTTTTTATTTATAACATATTTTTTTCTGTTTGTCATTGACATAACATGAACTGAATATGGTCAATATTTGCATTCGAGCTACTCCATCCAATATTGATGCTCATTCATTTTGAAGCCACATCCTTGGCCGTACCATACACCAACCAAATGTGAACATTAATGAAATGAAATGCCGCTTCTCTCATATAAACACAAGAAAGAAAGAGCAGTCTTTGTTCTTTGGAACTTGTGCAGTCAAAACAAATATAATTAGTTTTTAATTGAGGGCCGCCGTAGTGTATGTCGCTGAAAGCTGAGCCCGTCTTGTATAAGTACGTCAATAAAAAATTTACGAGCTTTATGCTGTGTACGTAGAACAGGAAATTGGTTAGGATTTACAATAACGAATGATGTTAGTAACCATTTGAGTTAAATTTTGAAGATATCATCAGTGACGATCAATGTAAATTAGGTTAACATCAATAAAATTATTTCATAGTGTCTCCTATATAAGATAGCAACATTAAAAAATGCAAGTTATGTTTGCGTATTATTTCAATAAACACAAAAAGCTTTCAAATGATAGCTGTAACAATAATACAATTTATTTTTGGGTTGCCTGTTTCACCTCTGAAAACTAGCTACTTTGTTAAAAAAATCTAAATTTCCAACGATTTCACTATTGTAATTGACAGACGAACTCCGAACGGAGGAGGTATACAATTCGACTGTCTGCTTTTTTTGTTTCGTGCGCGCGTTTTATATAGTAAATGGGCTACGATTTTGATGATTTTTGATTCATTTGAAAGAGGAGGCTTGAGAATTGGTCCCATATTCATAATAACGCTAATCCGAAATTTCCTTTCCTCAAAAAAAAAAAGATAGGACAATTTATGGTTTTCGAGATAGACGCATGTCAAATATATATGTATATTTTTGCTATGAGGAGAGGGCGATTGAAAATAAGTGGGTTCTACATGAAAGACCTAATTATTTATACCAACATTTATATTGAACATTTTTTCCTTAGAGTTACAGTTTTCGAGATACAACGGTGGTAAAATGGTAACATCTAGAATACCTATACGTATTTCCGCAGCGATGTATTACTATCTTCATTGGTATTAGTTCAACGATTTTCGTGACTAATGTTACACTCAAAAGTGTGAAATAAATATTTTTTACAAAAAATTGGACCGATGTTATTAGTTGATGCACTGAAAAATACAAAATAATATTAGTTCTATTGGTGCTGGTACTTGTGAAGTTGGGGCTAAAAGTTATCAATCTAACTGCAACTGCACAACTTCAAAAGTAACAGCACCATTAGAATTAATATTATTTTGTATTTTTCAGTGCATTAACTAATAACGAAGGTCCAATTGAAAAAAATATTTATTAAGAGCTTAGTTCCTGGGGACAGAGAGTTGAAAGGGGTGGAGTAAATTTTGGTTAAGAAGTTGTCTCGCTCAAAATTATTTCTTAATAAATGTTCATTATTCCAGTGCTTGTTCCAGAACAACCCATTTGCACTGCAATTTTTTTTTAGTTAACCTCCTGCATTAGTTATTTGTAGATAAGGCATCCGTAAGCTATTTGGTTTACCAACTGTTTGTTAACCAAAGGTTAGTTAACTATCGGTTAAATAAATCGTTAACTGATATTGTGTTATTTCAAAAAAGATATATCGGAGAATATCTTGCACTTTTCTGGTGCTTCAATTCCAAAACGCTTGATTTGAGAAATTTATGTTCTTCTCCTAAAACTTAAAAAATATTTTTTTTAATTGACGAAACAAAATGCCACCTCTACCCTAGTTGGGAAAGTTTTTGGAGTTAAGGACAAATTGAATTTTTAAAAGCTTGATATAGTACTCCCTCTTAGCATTCCTCTTTCAGTGAAAAAATGTTTCTTCTTTTAGGAAGAACAATGAAATACACTGACAAAGTCTTATGTTCTTGAATAAATAAATCGAATAATTATTATTCACACGTTCTTCTCCATTTCTTAATTATATAACTGCATCACAGTAAAATTAATTCAAATTTTAATCAGACAGACAGCATGGAACACTCCGGGGAAAAAAGAGAAAATAAAATTAATTATTGTTTTATTACTAAAATATCTGGGCCACCAAGCTTCACTCTTGTAACACAGGATTAAGAGTAGGTCTATAGGAGTTAAGTTAAAAAATGTGCATATGTTTAGTTAAAATGTGTTGCGATCGGTAGATCGGTGAGTATCGCCTTTATCGTTCACATAGCTCATAATTTATAGATCTTGATGTTAATGTGAAAGTGCGATGTGAATTATATCGCAATCTGCTACGCCATTCTCGAAATAACTACTTAGTTTCTCGGTCCCAAATTGCTATTTCTGCAATTTTTCTCGAAATCTGCAGAGCCATTCTAGAAAAGTTGTGTGGGGGAAACCTTGTTTCTTCACTTAAGCCACCCAGATAGTTAAACCTTATCTAAATACCAAATTTTATCAAAACTGTTTCCAAGATAGAAATGATCGTAATAATATATTAGATACATGTATTTATTAGTGCTACATAATAATCTTAGCATACAATATAACAAAATCCACAGTCTCAGCATCTCAAATTCAGACGACTATGCACACATTAACATGATACGCCTTTATTGATGCAACACAGACATATTGCTGGTTTGCTTCATATCTTTTTTCCTACACAATAACGTCGTCTACAGCATGTAAACGTGATACTTCTCTTGGGCAAAGTTATCGAGACAGAACAAAAAAGTAGCTACTTTTATGCAGGCTGATGCATACGTTTGTTCAAGGAATTACGATGGAACGGTACAAATGTGTCAACATACTGTGTAATTCTTCATTATCAGTTGCGGTATAATTCCTTTTAATGATTTACACAAAACTCGACAGAGTATATTTATTTATGAAATGATGAACGAAAATAGATCGCTGTTGTCAACGACGATGTGACGATTTCCACGATAAACTGCGGAGGAACGATATCGCTCATCCTGTTCACAAAGTTCGATTCGATTCTTAGGAATGTTTCACCACATTTTTCCAATTAACTTAGATATTCACATAATAAAAACTAAACATTACTATTACTATAATATCAAAAAATCCTGATGAGGTAAAGATAAATTTAATGAATTACAATAATATTAGAAATTATAGGTAAAAAGAATACTAATCTGTAAACTTCTTCTTGATTCTATTGGTACTGATAATTTTGAAGTTGTGTAGTTGTAGTTAGATTGAAAACTTTTGGTACCAACTTCAAAGGTACCAAAATCAATAGAATTAATATTATTATGTATTTTTCAGTGCACCAATTAATAAAGACCGTCCAATTTTTAGTAAAAAATATTTATTTTCACACTTTTGAGTATAACATTAGTCATCAGAATCATTCAACATTCACCAAAGTAGATAATACGTTGCTTATACTTATTCAGAGATTTCAAAACATCGCAGAAATACACAATACCTACCCATGTCTCTCTTCTCTTCTACTGCTGTAACTCGGAAAACCTATTTTTTTTTGAAAAAATGTCCAATTTAAACGTTGCCGGATATGGTATGTTCTTTAATTTCGTGGTCTCAAATTTTTGATTTTCGAGAAAAATGCCCCCTTCACCCCATTTGAGAGAAGTTTTTCCTGCCAATATTCAGTAGGTAGACCTCACGTTCGCACTCACCACTGTCAGTCCATAGGTAAAAGGCAAAATAAGTTTTGTACGCTTATCCATACAAGGTTAAAGTTACACAGCTTCTCTGAAGACGGTTCCTCCCTAGTTCGTATCGTTTTGGTTCAAAAAAGGAGATTTACGGAAGGTGAACTCCAGACCGTCTATACACCATTTGAGGATCAATTTGAGAGTCGCTTGCAGTTATTTGAAGGTCTGTAGGTATATATGTATCCTATCTCCGAAATTTTACATAAAGCTGAATGCAGACGGTACGTTTCATTGGAAAGATGCACACCACTTCCCAAGACCAATCTCTCGATCTTTTATTGTTTACAATCGCTTTCAAGATGGTTCAATTCTCTTGCATTGAAATTACCATACATGCGGGCACGGGTAGGAGTGGCGCCATGTGAATGATCCTTCATCTACCACAACAGACCACAGCAGGGGGTACAGTGCACCTCCTTGAGGTATACAGTCATAAAAAACAATTTGATATTTACTTCGTTTTTATATTTTTTCCAAAAATCATAAACTTTCCATGATGAAAAATCATAATTTTTTACTTATAATTAACTTTCAACCCAATCTTCTAATTCCAATTGGATCTAATTATTTGTATATTTTAAAATATTTAATATAAAATATCACGTAGTGGTCTTTTTCAAAATTTTAGTGGAATCATATTAAATAATCTGGCATTTTAATTTAATTTTGTGTTTATTGACGATTTATCTACAAAATATAAGATAATTAAAAAAAAATAGTCAAGTACCCGATTGTGAGAACCTATGCTATTTTTATAGTATCACTATTAGGTAACCAAGACCTTTCGTTCGGTCGTTGTACCCGATGCCTCGTATTGAAATTTTAATACTTTTAAATGCATTATTCTTTTGTCATGCTCCATTAGCATTTCTCTATAATTTTAAATCCCTCATAAGTATTTATGCGTATTCAAATACCAGCCATGGGGACACACTTGACTTTTTCAATTTCCACATTTTCAAAGCTGCCCACCGCCATACTTTCTTACATATCTCTACATCTGATCTGACAAAGGAATATATCGGTCACAGTTTCTAGTTCTATAAACGATGAATTGGGTTTGCTCGAGAAATAATGACTTACCAGATACCATAAGAAACAAGTAAATATCTACCGAACAAATCTTCTTAAAACACAGTGATAGAATCAAAAATTCTATGCGTCAACGTGAAGCCATCTGAAGCGAATGAATGTCATGAATTACAAAAATTGTAGGGATTTCAAAGGCCTTGTAAGTATAAAATTCTATTATACGATTTGAAAGTAACATGACTAATAAGTGTGATCTATTTGTCCTTTTCTTTGTTTTGCTTTTTAAGCTCCGACGCAAACAGAGGGTATAAATTTGATGTGTGTATGTGTATCTGTGAAGATATCTGTGGTATCGTAGCTTCCAAGCGCATTTGTCAATTTTGTTTTTTTTTTGTAGATCTAGGTAGTTGATTTTATCATAGGTATCTGTCTCTAGCACCGTAACTCCCAAATCGATGAACCAATCTTGCTTTAGTTTTTTGTTTGTTGTTTTTTTTTGCCAGTGGTGTGTTGGTCCAGAGTGTTCTTAGTATAGGGTCCATAACCTATATAGCAACTGTTGCTAAAAAATCAAACCTTGTAAAGGAATGTGCAACTAGCAAGAGGTAACAAAGTTTTCCACTTATGGATACCAGGACACAAGAACATTTATGGCAACGAAAAAGTTGACTCTCTGGCTAGAAAAGGCTCAGAAAGGCTTCCAATAATAGACCCAGAGCCTTTCTGTGGACGTGCAAAACAACATGCCAAAACAGAAACAAAAAAATTTTGAATCAAGCCTGAAAACCAAATACTGGCACGACCAAGAGCAAGCCAGTCAGGCCAAACGCCTGCTAGACGGGCAATACTCAAAGGAAAATAACCTATTTCTTCTGAAAAGAAATGGTCTGAGAAACTTGGTTGGAATCACTCACCACAGGTCATTATCACATCAAAAACCACTTGATAGGGATGGGTTTTGTTGAAGATAATTCCTGCAAATTCTGCACAGAAGCAGCAGAATTTGTAAATCACTTACTAACTGAATGTGAAAACTTAGCGCATAAAAGACTAAGAGTCCTAGGAAGGGCATTTCCCACCTAAGAGAACCTAAAAGCCTGTGGTGCAAGAGCACGAATTAATTATTTCATAAAGCTGGATTTAAATCCAGAAATAAATATACAATAGTACCACATCACTTATTGGTACAAGAGACCTTAATTTCGAGATGACCCTCAAAGGGAAATGTCTCTGGTGCCCATCGTATTTCATGAAATACTTTATGTAACTTGAAAAAGCGAAGCAATAAATAAAAAATTCTGGAAAACAGATACTAGGATTTATCATTATGGATAACAACGTTAAAATAATCACATACCATCAAGTACAGACCATCTCAATACAGAAATTAATAATAGTTTTTAATCATATTTAACCTGTGAGTCTTTCTATCTGTTTAAGGCAGTTTAGCTCCCAAACTGATGATCGAATTTTGTTTTAGATTCTTATGTATAAGAGGTGACATGGTCGAGAGTATTCTTTATTATTATTTTGTTAATTAATTATTTCTATATCTGTCTATGGCTTCATTGCGAGTGCTTTTAGCCAGTTATTTTGTCCTTTTTTTAATCTAATATATCTACCTATTATTTTTCTAGTAAATTATTCCTGAAAAAAATGACCATTAGATACTAATAACAGCATAAGAACTCGAAATCCAGACTGCACAGCAAATGAAATAAATCAATAAAATATTTTACGTTTGAGTTCGAATTGGGCTCGCGTGAAGAGGGCTTCCGCAGAGAAGATTAACTCATACGCATACTTTATGTGTGAAGTCCTAAATTCTGTATTTTTTAAAATTTCACGCTCCGTGGTTTTGGAGATAAGAGCGTGAACAGTCAATTTTAAAATATTTCCCTTCATATCATCTAAGAATCTAAGCCATTTATTTTTTCAAAACTTATCTTTTATTTTGTCTTTGAACCAACACTGTGTGATATTATATCGAGCATATAAAAAATGACGGATTCGTTATCTTCAAGTTTATTTATTTATCGTTGTTGAATTATCACAAATTATTTACACTTGAACTACTATGTACAATTCATTTATATTTACTATTTACAAGTGTTCTTATTTACACCGAGCACATTTTGACTAAGGGCCGATTTCATAATGAATCCTTAATGGGAGATTAGTTAATTCTCCAATTTGTTATATCTCGATAACGGAATAAAAATTTTGCATTTTTCAATAACTTCTACAACGTAAGTTACCATCTCTTTCGTTTTTCTAAAGTAACTTTGAATTATATGTCCAACCAAAAAAATTATGAAATTTTTAATCTAGGATTAAAATTAATAAGAGATTAAATTTGATTATGAAATCGGCCCTAAGTATTGTTGTTAGCCCAATACTTGAAATTAGACCTCACTGGGCTACAAGGCTGAACTCCGTATGATATCTGCTGCAATATATAGATAAGCCCTGTCCATCTAGAAGCTTCACCGAAGATCTTGCTACGTCGCGAACACTCCACCAATAGCGTGAACTCAAAAGACTTTTCTCGATATAACTATGGTCTTGGCGAGTATCGTGGACCAATAGAGTGGTATGTCTTACACTTACGCTTACGCCACAAAATAAAAATTACGTTTATAAGATTAATACTCTTTAAGTTTGTTGGAATCTCAGTCAGTCTACGTGCCACAATTTTTTTAAACAGGTCCTTTCTCTAGAACAGTTTTACTGCTTGGATGATATGCTGAGCTGAGGCATTGTCTTATAATAACCGAGTTTTTTGTGGTAAAATTAATTTTAATTTTTTTCATACTGCTGGCACAAGATACAAGAATAAATAATAATGGTTATTCTTTCTCTACTAATTGTAGGTGTGGGGAGAGTACGATAACTAGGGCGCCGCGATTTTGATAAGACACCGCAAAATAAGATGAATATCAAAAGTACCAATTTTCGAGTTTTCGCTTAGTTTTCGAGATATTAGCCCTTTTTGTCCCGACAAACATACGGAAGGTTGAAGCAAAAGGGTTGTTTGATGGGGAAACCGTCCGAACGAAGTATTTTCTTGAAACATTCACATTAACACGTAAATTTCACGTTGCATTCCTTGGCTCTTGTCTAGTCGCTATTATTGTTGTTTTGAAATGACTGAAATAAGCAATAACAAACTTTTCAAATACCACAACGTTGCCTGCCTCTAATATCCAAAAGGTCGAAAATACATAGAATAGTACTTAGTAGAATACATAGTAATAATAGTATCCGCGTCTTGTCGCGCATCTAGCGATTAACAGATGAATATTTTGAGATATCAGTACGTACTTTAGATTTCGAAGTATTTCATACAAAGCTAGTAAACTGACAGCATCACTCTATGGAACAGCTTATTTTATACAATTTGTTGTTATTTATTCCAAAGCAAATATCTTTGAAAATGGAATTCTTTATGTACTATGACATCTGTGCGCTTTTACCAGAGAACACTACTGCTTCTACATATAGTTGACTGAGAGGTACCCTATGGCCGATAATTCGCGCATGCAGAGAATTGATTGATCATTAATGCAATTCGTCTATTATTCTGTGTATGAAATACTTCGTTACTTTTGAAGTTGTGCAGTTGCAGGTAGATTGATAACTTTTGGCACCAACTTCACAACTACCACCACCAATAGAATTAATATTATTTTATACTTTTTAGTGCACCAACTAATAACGTCGGTGCAATTTTTTGTAAAAAATATTTATTTCACACTTTTGAATGTAACATTAGTCACGAAAATCGTTGAACGTTCACTAATACCAATGAAGATAATAGTACTTATCCTATTACCCACGTATATTCCTTGCTTGTAGTTGTTATTATTGAGATCTCAGAACATCGCTGCGGCAATACGCTTGTATATTTTAGTTGTTACCTTTTTAACATCGATTTTACTCGAAAATCGTAACTCTAGGGGAAAAATGTTCATTACAAATGTTGCTACTAATAATTATGTCCTTCATGTACTGCCCAAAGATTTTCAATTTTCGACAGAAATCGCCCTCTCCACATAGCACATTTGGGAATTTAACATGCGTCTATCTTGAAAACCGTAACTCTTTTGAAAAAATGTTCAATTTAAACGTTTCCGGATATTGTCCTATCTTTAATTATACCACCTCAGGTTTTCAATTTTCGAGAAAATTTGCCCCCTCCAACCCCTTCGGGGGTGGTTTTCGGAAGGAGGGAGATGTCGGATTCCCATTTTTATGAATATGGGACCATTTCTCAAGGCTCCTCTTTCAAATGAATCAAAAATCATCAAAATCGGACTGCGATTACTATATGAAAAGCGCGCACAAACCAAAAAAAAAGCACACAGTCGAATTGTATACCTCCTCCGTTTGGGGTTCGTCGGTCAAAAAATACAGCGGAGAAACTCAAACTCGAGTGGCGGGAACGGTTAGCGCCGATCTTCCGCGTATGCCACCATTTCGGTGTAAATCCTTGAAAACCGCACAGTGCAGGCGGTGTAGGGATCATTCTCCCATTAGCGTACTGGCGTCCGTTGCTTTGTGTTGTATATATATGTTTGAATTTATTTGTGTGTTTTATTTTATTGTGATTTCTCCGGTGTTTTTGAATATGGGATACAAAAGGTTGCACAAAAAAAAGTTATGGTTGCAAGGAATCTTTTTTAAGAAAAAAATAAATTTTGTAAGCTAATATTTATAGGCCAGAGAAATCATTATTCTTTCAAAGGCTCTATTTAATTATCAATTATTGCCCTTGCCGAATAATACAATGAGAATAATGATAAATAGCTGCTTTCGATATATGTAGGCATAATGTTTGAAGAGTAGTTTTATAAAATCTTTTTATTTATTATCATATGAGCACCAGTCAAGTACGAAAGCTCAAAAAAATTATAATAGAGCTTTCAAAAATCTCCCCTATCAGGCAGAGCTATTGGATGAATGCCGGAACTTTTTTCGTAATGTTAAAGTTAAAAATAATTTCAATCAGGATTTTACTAATAAAATTAAATATTTTAAATCCATACAAATAATAAAATATAGGATAAAAATGTATGGAAGGACCTTGAAAATGAAAAATACAAATATATATTTACAAGAAGATTGAATCAAGATTGCCTAAAAAAATTCTTTGGGACCATTAGGCAACAAAATGGAAATTGTAGGAATCCCACACCAATCCAAGTTCAAAGATCATTTAAGAAACTATTATGCCTAAAATTATTTCACTCAAGCAAAGAAAATTGTGACGCAGATCTAGAGCCAATGCTATTGAAACTGCATGACGTTCCCATGGAGAGTTCAACTTTAGATACCCCCCAAATAGTGAATACTGAACCATTGACACCGACTACCAAAGAGACGATGTGTTACAGAAAAACTCTATGAGATATGTTTGTGGATATTTGCTTAGAAAAGCCCTCAAATTTCTCACCTGTGATGTGTGTACTAAATTCTCGAAACAAAGGCAAGAGTTAGACGACTCCTCTATTTATTTTCTCTCAGGCATACGGGAATAAGGAAAGAAGTGTATTTGGAAATCTAAATAACCTCAATGATACGTTTGTGGATTTAATCACAAAAATTGAATATGCTTATCAAAATAATTTTAAAACGTTGGCTCCCCAGTCAAAACTTTGAATTTATTTCAAATTGTAAATAAACTTCATTTCAAGCATCCCTGTCCTAATTTCCCCAAAAACTTTGTTCTCAAGTTATAGTTACATTAGATTAAGAGTCTATTATACATTGAAAGACATAAATAAATTATTCAACGACCAAAAAAGTATTACAAGAAAAGTAATTGTATGGCGGCATAATTGATTTTTTTTGTTTTTCTATGAATATTATGCATGAATAAAGGACTTTAAATTTTATGTCCTCTTTTTTCTTAAATTGTCATAAATAATATTATTATCAGTTTTATAAATTCGCAGTTATGAATTATGCTATAGTTTCTATCATGAAATACCGTTGAGATTTAAAATATTTCATTTTATAACATAAACCTCCATTTGGAATATACCAAAGGCACATTCTATATCTCTGAATACGCTCCTATCGTAAACATTTCCGATGACGTGAAATTTTATCGAAGCCGACCCTCGGCTTTACACCGGATTGGCGGAATGGAATAAAGATCAAAGGTGCCGACAAGAGTTTCCCTGCTGTCTTTTACCTATGCTGTGGATAGACTTTGATCACACTATGTATTTTCGATCTTTTAGATATAGAGGCAACGATGCAGTTTCACAGCATAAGAAAAAATATATGGTGTGGTAGTATTTGAAACGTATGTCGTTGCTTATTTCAGTCATTTTAAAAACAACAACCTAACCTAACCTATTACTAAAAATTAGAAACACATCTTTGCTATTACTCTGTGATAGGGGCTAAACAAGAGCCAAGGAATGCAAGGTGAAAATTTTTTCAAGAAAATACTTCGTGGGACGGTTTCCATAGTGTAAATTCTGGTAAGGACGACTTCTCTTCTACCTCTACATGAGTATTTTTCCCCACCCAACACCCCTTTTGCTACAACCTCCCGTAAGTTTATCGGGACAAAAGGGGCCAATATCTCGAAAACTCGAAAATTGGTACTCTTGTTATTGGTCTTATATCGGAATGTATTATCAGAATCCGTCGTTAAATCACGGCGCCCTAGTTATCGTACTCTACCCACACCTACCACTGGACATGACACGAATGTAGATGACAGTTAGGCTGCGTAAAGTCCGACTGCCACAGACACGCTGACAAGCTAAATGGCGAGTGTTCAGATTAAAGAGATGCGCCCGGATTATAGAGGTTACAGTGTTTACATAAAATTAACCACAAACAGGAAAGATTTCATAGTCATCAATCAGAAATGTCATTAGTTGATATATAGATATACATATAGGTACCAACGTACCAACCCATCTATGATTTAATGCATCTGATTGCTTAATAGATTGGCATCAAGTAACTTAGGTAAAGTAAAATTTGACTAAAGAGATGTTGATTATCTATACCTACTTAACTTGATGTGTTGAAACGAAAAACCGGGAACAAGCAAATGAAAGGCGACAGACAGCTCCGGTAGTTGGTTGGTAGAAGACTAAACTTTTTTGACAGTTTGATGAACATACAGAACAGAACCCATAGTTGCCACATGTAGAAATATTTTTTGTTACCACATATCCGAATATGATTCATTGAAAAAAATTTAAATTTATCAGTAAATGATTTTTTTAGTGAAACTATACAACCACATTGTTCCAACAATACGACAGTAACGGTAACAGGGTAAAGGTCAAAGAATAATAATTGATGAATGTTCAACGAACGACCATACATATAGGTACATACATACATATTTACTATTGGTTCAAAAGGATATTAACATGTACTGATGCTATTAACATAATTTAATATTGAAAAGTGTTTCGTTTCTAAAAAATGTTTTCTATATGCAACGTGATTAACTGCGGTTATAATAATGGTAAAGCAGGGTTATTTTTTTGAATATTGTGAAATTTGTTTTCTGTTGATAAATCCAGAGAAAATAGATCAAGCAATTGTGGGTGTTATCCACACGGTATTTTTCATCAACTTTCTGGTTTTTGCTCTGTGAAAATCCACAATGTAACATTTAAACTTTATTTATAAGAAAAATTATTCGTATAATCTTAGAAAATATCAAGATTCAAGTGAAAATGCTGATTTTTTTAATTTTTTAGAGCAAACATTAACAATACATTACAATAGTAGTCACCGGGCACGAACACTCATACTCGGACAATGTGACCTGACGTAGAATTTCGTATTTTATTTTTATTTTTTAGAATGTGACTTTATTTTACTATTTTTAATTTTTTAATTTTTTATTTTTTTAATTTCATAACGGGATAATTTATTTATTTTATTTTTCAAGTATATATTTGGGATCGTTTACATAATGTTTTTCTTCTCTTAAATTTTTCATCTCCATGTGAGTATTCTATCCACCATTTTGTATCATAACTACATAATTTTTCACTTTAATTTGTTACAGAACTTTCTATATTTCGATTGAAAATGAGATTGTACAATCTCGAAACATGTCTCAGTAATCAGTAATTAATCCTTAACAATAAACTGTGGAGAAGCCTTCGTGTTTTTTTTGGTATTACCATTTCACTCCACTTCGAGAATGGACTTCTACAACCATTATTTTTAAACATTAACAAGTTGACAGTACGTCATTGGGACCGGAGACGTCGCAAGTAACCCCCTTTTGACCGACCTCGCCAGCGTGAAGGGGGTATATAAGTCATATCCATGGTTGCTTTATTCTGTAGGTACGCAACTCTTGTGTAGTAAATTTTAATATCGCTGAAACTCGAAAACCGTAGGTCTTTAGAAAAAATACAAACATTTCCGGATATTTTCTTATCTTCAATTTACGGTGGGAAGGAGATTTCGGAGTACGTTTACTATATACAAAAAAAGCACACAGTCGAATTGTATACCTCCTCTGTTTGGGTTCGTCGGTCAAAAACAAGTGGTATGGCCGGCATCTTAAAAAAATGTATTATTATATGTTAATATTGGTTATATGCACCACTGCTAGCACTACTATCGTCGTCGAATATATTATCTGCTCATAATATGGTCAACTTTCCAAGGTTAACATCAACATAACATATATGTATAACGCGGCATACAACGTGATCATAGGAAGCGATTAGTTATTTCTGAGTTTGAAGGTTGCTATCCCGGAACACAACAAGTTAATACTATACGAAGCGGTGACGGTGAGTGCGCCGAGAAAAACAAATATCTTGTGATGATTTGCATACAGCGAGCCCGCTGTTTTTTTTTTCCATACCTTCGTCATCATCATAGCCAGCCACCTGTAGGATTTTGGAAAGGATGGCGAAGGTTGGGAAACAAAAGAACCACAACGAAGTATGCCGCTTTTATTTTTCTACCAGATCAATTTGAATATCCTAAGGCTTTGTAGCATTTTGCAGGTGGGGCTTTTGGAATGGTGGTGCTAAAACTTTGGCACGAAACAATAAAATTCTAGATCGGATAAGATCTTTGATTGAAATATTTGCGACCCCATATCCTTATCTGCTTTAGAATATTTGTTGCATCTTGTTGAAAATATAACAAAGAGGACAAGCCTTCACAAAATACATCTTTTTAAATATTAAGGTTGATTGATTAGTGTGATAAGGCTCAGTAGATCTGTTATTGACCGAGTTCCCAATCGAAGGAGGTACACAATTTTAATGTCTAATGTTTTTTTGTTTGTGCGCGCAAAGTATATAGTAAACCTACGAAATGGTCCCATATTTAGAAAAACTCAATTCCGAAATATCCTTCACCGACAAAAACCACCGAATATCTTAGACGGCAGAATTAAAAATAGAACCATATCCGGAAACGTTTATTGAATAATTTTTCCAAAGAGTTACGGTTTTCGATTTACAGCAATGGTAATATGAAATATGTGTATTTCCGCTATTTGGAAGGGGCAATTTATTGCGAAAATTCAAGATATAAGACGGCCAAATTGAAGAAGAGATTATATGTAGCAACATTTAAATTGTACATTTTTCAAATGAGAGGTTTTCTTTGGTATTAGTGAAGGTTCAACCATTTTCATGACTAATGTTACACTCAAAAGTGTGAAATAAATATTTTTTACCAAAAATTAAACCGACTTTCTTAGTCGGTGAACTGAAAACAACAAAATAATTAATTCTGTTGGTGCTGGTACTTGTAAAGTTGGTGCCAAAAGTCTTCTATATAACTACTTTTGCAAAACTTCAAAATAACCAGCACCAATAGAATTAATATTATTTTGCCTTTTTTAGTGCACCAACTAATAAAGTCGGTCCAATTTTTTTATATTTATTTTAGAAAAAACAATCAAATGTACCATAATCTCTACGAATCACTAATTTGTTGTAACTTGTTTTATAAACGTATTTACATGAAACAAAAATAGAAACAATTTGAAATTTTGTAGTTTTTCAAATATACATTCAAATTATTGCGGAAATGTTCACATACATAATTTATTATATATTTTAATTCTAGGAAATATTGTTTCCATATAATTATTTTAATTCTTCAGGTTCAGTTGAGGAATAGAAAAAATATTGATAATAGAATTGTGTTTTAATAATCATCTGCTGCCAACATAGGTACCTATATTAAACATTATATGCCTGAGTAAAGATAGTAACAATTTCAGAAACTCTAATTGATAAAATTGCCGAACAATATGAGCGTAAGCAAAATAATTAATTCAATCTTAGTTTAGTTTAATAAATTGCAAAATATAATTCCTTCATAGAATTTCTGTCACATTTAACATACATCTTCTACCAATAAAAATCTCTGAGAAGCGGACATTTTTAACTAAGTAACTGTATCAAATCATTTTATCTAGATTAATTAATAAGACCATTAATTAAGTGTATTTTTAATTAGAATCAATCTGTCCCGTTCTGAGTTTCCGACATAGCTTCTTCGTACATCATCAATAAAATAAAAAAAACTATTGCTGCTGTACCACAGGAGCAGCAGCTTTTTACTACTACTTACTATTCGATGAACTTCTCGAAGCAGTTAATCGCATCGGCCATGCAAATGTAATCACCATGTACCTCGATAATATTATTATAGCCTCAAAACAATTAAATGCATTTTCACAATCGACACGAAATATTTCCTGCCAACATGACTGTGTGTGTATTTGTTGTTTATCTGTAAACAGGAAGCTAATATACGGCTACTATCGCGGTAAAAAATATTCTTTTTTTGCGTTTTTTCCAGCAGAAAATGTATTAGACGTGCTTTCAACTGGAAAAATTCATTGTTGTAATTTTAGTGTTATCGTTAGGCTGGATAACTTCATAAATGTATGCGAACTTGGAAAATGAAATGATATCTGTGCTGTTTACAGGGTGTTTCAATCTCGATAGTCATAAGAAATTCTATTAACAAAAGATAAAGGTATTGCAACGTCGATAATGTATTATTATGTATTTACGGTTATTATTCGTTTTAGTATCTATTTGTTCTACTACCTTGTTTATTATAGTTTTTTTTAATAATAAACCGCGTCAACCAATTGGTTATTAGCAGTGGTTCTAGTTTTTCACAATCTGTGTAGGAAATTACAATGTTTGAGGTATTTCATGAGGTTCACAATGCTGCAATTTGGTCTTAGAATATTTTTGATAGAATTGTCTCTATTGTATGTGATTTTATACATTTCAAATAAAGGACAGTTTAAAGGCGCTTCACATATGGCACAAATAGGTTCGGGTTCTCTGCTAATGAGGTGTCCGTGGGTAGCTCTTGTGTGTCCTAGGCGGAGGCGGGTAAGGATCACTTGGTCTCGTCGAGTGTTGGTAACAGTATTCCATGGTCCGAAGTACGGATTCACTTTGATTAGTTTAGATGGGCTATTGATCCATGTTCCATGTTGAAATTTTCCATTACTTTGAGTCGAAAGGAGTTCTCTATATCACTAGCTGGTAGATTGGATGTTGATAGGGTGCAGTTATTGAGTGTATCTTTCGGGTGGTGGTCAGCTGGCTCATTCCCGGGAATACCTATGTGTGATGGGGCCCATAGAAAGAAGTTTTTTTTATTTCCAAAAAGTTTATGTATTTCTTCTTTTATTTTAATTACGACTGTATGTTTGCTGTATGTAAGTGTTAGGGAGTTGATCGAGTCTGTGATGATGATCCACTCTGAGTTGGGGGCGTTTTTTTTATATAAACGGTGGCCTCATATATAGCATATAGCTCACCGGTTAGTACTGTTGCCTCGTCGGGTAGCTTTGATTTTATGACTTCTGTAGGTGTTACCACTGCCGTTCCAGTTTTTGAGTTAATTCTTGAGGCATCTGTATAGATTTTATTGAATTTGCTATATCGATCCAATTTCTCGTGGAATCTTTGTCTGAGTAGTTCCTTGGGCGTATCGTGTTTGTTGCGTTTTGTTATTTCCGTATTTACGGTAGGAGAGTGCATGATCCAGGGGGGGAGTAATTGAGGTGTTGTCCATATATGTTCGTGGTAAGGTGGATATGTTGATGTTTCGCATATACTGTCGTCGAACTCAATAATTAAATGGTATAGACTGTGGCTTATTTCTTGGGATTTCTGTGTTGTTTGTAATGAGGGTTCGATGTCCTGGTATATTGGGATTGGAGTTGATTCTCACTGCGTGTTGAAGGCTCAATATTTGTCTGCGTAAGCTTAAAGGAGCTTCTCCTGCTTCGCAATGAAGACTGTTTACAGGGGTAGTTATGAAGGCACCTAGTATTAATCTAAGTGCTGAATTTTGGATAGTGTCGAGTGGTTTGAGAGTTGAAGGTTTAGCGGAATCATAAGCAATGCATCCATAGTCAATTTTAGATCTTATTAAAGAGCGATATATACTGAGTAATATTTTACCATCGGCTCCCCAGCGTTTATGAGATAAGTATTTAAGTAGACTCAGACGTTTATGGCAGGATTGTGTCAAGTATTGTATATGACTTTTCCACGTTAGCTGTTGGTCGAATTTGAGTCCGAGGAAGGTTATGTTTTGTGTGTAGCTGAGATTTGTGTTGTTGAGATTCAGAACTGGTTTACTTTCAATTATTTTTTTGGAGAAGATTATACATTTTGTTTTGGTTGGAGAGAATGTGAGTCCTGATGTGTTGGACCAGACTTCTAATTTGGAGAGGTACGATTGTATCAAAGTGGAGCTGGTTTGTACGTTTTTACCTCTTACGTATATAATCATGGCGTCGGCATATAGTTTTGTTTGTATTGGTTTCTCGGTTCGTTGTATGATGTCGTTTATGGCTACCAGAAATAATGTTGGGCTGATTATGGATCCTTGTGGTATTCCATTTAATTGATTTCTGTTTTATGATGTTGCGCCATTTGTTCGTACTTGGAAACTTCTATCTTTGAGAAAATTTGCTATAAAGGCCAATATGTTTCCATTATATCTCCAATCTCGTAATTTTGAGATTTTATCAAATCTCCAAACGGTATCAAACGCTGCCATACAATGTTGCTTGTTACAGAATGCTTCATTTATATATGAATCGAGGTCAACAATATTATCGGTGGTGGATCTGTTAGGTCGAAAGCCAGCTTGTTCAGATATCAATAATTTCCTGTTCTCTAAACTCCAGAGTAGTCTCTTGTTTATAATTTTTCAAAAAATTTGCACATTGTACATGTCAACGAGATTGGTCTGTAGGATTCTGGTAAGAGGGGTGTTTTATTGGGTTTGAGTATAGGTATGGTAGTTGCTTTCCGCCATATATCTGGAAATACTTGCTCGCTCCAGATGGTATTGTTGTTTATTATAGTGGTTGCTTGTATTTTTCATTAATTAGTTCTAGATCTAGTATATTTATTCGCGAACTTTACAGAAACTATAATATGTGTGGTACACTTTGTCACAGTATTGTCATTTTGAAAAGTTTCTAGAACATTATTACAAACATATAGTATAATCATTGAACATTCTCGATAAATGTCATGTCAAGATTCAGATATATAATCCCGTGTCCATCACGGGTCACAGTAGTCAGTGAAGTCTGTGGCAGTTTAGATTGTCAAAGTGACACCACGGAAGGCGTAGTGTACAGAGTGTTGAAAATAAACGTTTTGGAAGCAAAGTGCGAACTCTGGAGTATTACGCAAGAGAACTCACCCCACAAGGTTAAACGTTACAGTATGACATTTTGGTTTGAAATTAAAATGTAGTAAACTAATTATAATGTAGAAATGAAGAAGAACTGTTTTATATTTTTGTATTGTATTCTGGCAACAGTTTGGACCTATTGTTCTATGGTTTTAGAATATGCATTTTAATTTTCAAAAAGCTAGAAATAAAATGTGAATACTTTGAGATTTGTTTGATTTCTTGCAAAAGGACTCAAATTTACAGTCCCGATTTGTTTCACAATTTAGCTCAATGGGTACGCTAAGTAAATAGATAATTGTTTTGACAGAATTAAGAATTTCGGGAAGGTCAGTAACGCACTATTTACCATAAATAGCAGCCGTTTTCATAATTTATGAAGGGATCAAATATAGTTACAAGCCATAGCTCATGAATTCTGTACATTAATTGTTGTATAAATTTTTTATTGTTATCATATTATCTTGTTAAGATAAGCTATCAGCAGTTAATTTTGTACTAATTTACCTCTATGAATTCAATTGGAAACACTTAAACACACATGAACTCCACTATGTAAAGTTCATATTTTATAACAGTGACACGTTTATAATTAATTAAAGTCAATCCTAATATCCACAGAGAGGTTGTTCAATAGAAAAAGGTTAAGGCTGTAGTGAAATATCCTTAACTACATAGTACCACGATTATATAGCACTAATTATTAGAAACAGCAACTATAATCTCTGTTGATTGTACCTTCAGTCATTCTACTAAATTATGATTGGATTGAATCATAAGGAATACTTGTTCTCGCTCAAGGCTCACACTTAACAATTCTTGGAGTTCTTGAATCATTCCTTTCGTTCCTGATCGTCAATTTGATGATTAAAAAACCTATCAAAATGATTTCATTGATTACCGATACTAAGCCTAGCTAGAATATTCTGGAAGATTCGATTACGCCTTTCTCCAAGAAAAAAACGCTGCGATTTTATTTTATTTTTTATTTAAAAGAGAATTTCTGGGAATGGTCCCATGTCCAATATTGAAGAAATTTAAATTCCAATCTGTCCTTTCCCCTAAAGCATGTAGAGATGACAACTTTTTCTACTATATCAAAGAACAGAGATGGCAAAATTAAACAAGAGACAATATTCGACAACATTTAATTATGAATTTAATTAAATCTAATCGTTCACGAATTACCACTATAGTAATGTCTGAAATATGTGTTATTGCTGTTTTGAAATATCTGAATACATATCTATGAATGAACTTTCAATGATTTTGATGACGATAAAAAATTTTAAATATTTAAAAAAATAGTATCGGCATTATTAGTTGGTGCATTGAAAATACAAAATATAATTTATTCTTCTGGTGTAGGTAGTTTTGAAGTTGGTATCAAAGGTCTTCTATCCACCTATAACTGCAAAACTTCAAAATTCTAGCACCAGCAGAATTAAAATTATTTTTACATTTCAGTGTACCAATATTTTTTTTGTAAAAAATGTTTATGGAAGAGAATTTGCCCCTACTTCTCGTTGCAGGTGACAAAGGAGATTATTATACAAGAGCTCTCTAATTTTACCACTAAAAAATCCCGATTCAGTAACTTGACCGAGATATCTAATTTTTGTTTTAAATTTTATTTTGATATCTTCAAAAATGCGACTTCTATCCAATTCGAGTCTTGATTTTTCACTGATTGTATCAAAAATCAAACAGCATATTTATATATATATATATATATTATATATATATATATATATATATATATATATATATATATATATATATATATATATATATATATATATATATATATATATATATAATTTTATTTGTTTCATCTTTCCACCTATGACTGATACCATGCACAACTATAAAATATCTATGATTTTCAAAATAGAGAAATGTTTGTAATTCTAGTCTAAGCAGAATTAATATTATTTTGTGTTTTTGGTGAACTATCTAACGAAATCGGTCCTAGTTTTAATCAAAAGTTATGTATTTAGTGAAATCTTGAAGTCAGAACGCTGCTCCCACGTTACACGTTTTTGGTTCCTGAAAGGCTTTAACAAAAACGCAAGACCTCAATAATCTGCTTAAAAAGTTGATAGATTTTTCCTATATCTATGAAGAAGTGAATGAATAAAGCCATTCATTATTCATAATAAATATGCATAAATAACAGATAAGAAAGCTGACATTTGGAAATCATGATTCTTTCGAATCAGCAACATACATTATCCACCTTCGCATCCTATCAGCCTACTATGATGAGAGCAGAGTACCATGTACCATGCATGAGACCATTGGTTTATTCTTAGACGCTTTTGTACAAGCAAAAGTAAGAGTGAAAGTGTCCGAGCCTACAATACAACAAACACAATGCGCCAGCAAATAATAATAAATAAATGTGTGTAACGCTAATGCGAATACCTGCTCGCTATCGCGCCAACCGATAGAGAATTAATGTGATTTTTATGCGATGGTGACGTAACATGCGCCGCGCTTCGACTTCTTCTTCTTCTTCTGGGGCGTTAGAAACGCGGATTCAATCCTGCGGCGGTTACGCAACTCGAACAAATCACACAGATGATGAAGGAGATTATATTGTCGATGGTAGCAGGCGCTGCCGAAAATTCTGGTCACATGTACACACATAATTGGTTATTTGTTTGCGTCACGACTGAATGATTTTTGCTGCACGTGGAAGACGTAGGTGCTTGTCATGATTACGTTGTGATGGTTCCATATTTTTGTTTAGGTTTTGCTGTGAAAGATGCTTGAAGCCTTATCTCGAGCCTTATTCTCTATATTTTTAGGCTTGCTAACTTCAAAGATAATTCAGGGGAATTATCGATATTAATTTGTATATTTTATTAAACTACATACAGTTTTGAAGAAAATTATTCCTAATAATTTGATACATAGGTACATCACATGATGCATTTTAAAAAGTTTTTCTTTTCCTAATTTGCTCCCCATATCTAAAACCCGGACTCAGCATTTCGAACGTTTTAGCAAATTTGGATAATTTTCACTTTTTTGCTCTTACATATTTTTGACCGAATCGAATCGAAAATCTGAGAAGGCAAAATAAAAGCTGCGACCATATCAGAAATTAAACATTTTTTCAAAGGAGTTACCATTTTCACTTTTCAGTAGTGATAATCCAAAATATGTGAATTTCAAACGCCATGTTTTGAGATCTCTGAATAATAACAACAAGACACGCTAAGAATATATACATAAGTAATAGAATAAGTACTATGTTCTCTGGTATTATTGAACGTTCAACGATTTTCATGAACAATGTTACCCACAAAAGTGTAAAATAAATATTTTTAATAAAAAATTGGGCCGATTTTTTGTGAAAAATATTCATTATTATCCATGTTTTTTGTTTACTGATTGCAAGATTCTGAACTTTCTGAGGGCATCAATTTGAAAACCTTCTTTTTTTAATATTGACTTCGAAAAATGCAGTTTAAAAATATTTTTTACGGAAGTACATATTGAATTGAAACTAAATCACAGAAGAACAATTTATTCTGTGACTAAATCATTGAAATCGGGGTACGCTTTCCAAAAAAAAAACACGCGAATTTACATAGGTACATAGAAAAAATGCTAGCAAAAAATCAAACTGTACATTTTGACTTCGGTCAAAATAAAATAAAACCATATTTTCATTCATTAGAACTATTCACAATCAGGGAATGAGCCATGAACTAACCAGCTAAAGGAAATACTTTTTAACTACGCAATAAAAATATTTTACGATAAACATAGATTTACGATTTTATATAACTTATTTGAAAAAAAATCTGCCACAAATATTTAACTCTCTTAATTGCAAAACAATCAACATTTCAAACTTTATTATTTTTCCAAGTTGAAAGATAATTGCATTCTGCGTACATTGATTAAAATATAAATGTGAGTTTACACGCATTAGGTACTGAAAAAACTTGCTGGGTCAACGTGGTGAATCATACATTATTTTTTGTATTTTATTTTAAATTTGTTCAAACTTCTGGTAAAAGATTTCTCTGGACATGCGCCATGCGCATAAAATAATCCATACAATTTTACACAATGGTTCCATGACGATCATAAAACTACTGGATGCTGGATGGAACAGAGTTTATCTCTTTCCTTTTCCCTTACAAACATCATGTCAGAGATCCGCAACGCATAGGAAGATCCGCACAAAGAGGAGAGGCCAATGGGGATATGTCATATAGTTCATTATTTGATGATATCACAGGAACCTAAACATTTTTTCAGTATAAAAAGCATCATAAACATATTCACATTTTTAATATTAGTTTGGATAGATAAGAAAGAGCCGATATTTTGTTGTGTCTTACATTTTATTCAAATATTCTTTATAATTGTTTCGATCATGAATAAATATACAATGGACTAATAAACGTGTGACACAGACCTAAGATAACAAAAAATAAACAATACCGTATCGTAGAATCTGCAGAATCTCCCATTTTCAATAAATAAATATTAATTTCTTTGTATTTATTAAAAGGAATTTAAATGACAGCAGAAGGAAGAAAAACAATCACACCGGCCAAAGAAACGCGAAAGACAAATTCGAAGAAGAAGAAGTTGGCCAGTCGAAGAATTGGAAATGAATATTTATGAAGCGTATCCTTACATAACATTTCGTATATCGCTTTCATAAGCAGGTTTCAGCTTTCGAATGGCGGTTTGGGATTTTTTATTTATTTAAATAATTTATTTGCCGAATGTAATTTTGAATATAAATACGAATATTATTACCTATGCTTGAAGTAGTACCTAAGGAAACGTATATTCACTAATATACTTTACTAGCCTGTCTGGTTTGAGAATTGACTATTCAAATAAAGCATATAAAGTACTTCATTAGAGAACTTTGCTGTAATAGGGTATTTGTGGAATTGTCTGCATATTTTCCTAGTAGACAAAAAGTTAAATTGGGAAAATATTATTATTAGCAGGAATCAGAATATAAGCAATTTTCCAGGACGATGCAGTAAATGTGCACCGATTTTGATTAAGATGATTATTTAGATGGTAACACAATTAAAAAAGTCAAATTCTCCCTAAAAACCACACCCAAAGAAGGTAGAGGAGGCAAAATGTTTAGAAAATAACAACGTTTATATGACAGGATCGAAGAAAAAGTTTATCTTGTACATTTTTCAAAAAAATCAAGGTATTCCTTGTTACACTGTACGTTCAACAATTTTCATGAATAATAAAAAATAAAAAAATAGGACCGACGTCATTAGTTGTTGAATTAAACAATTCAGAAGAAGGTTAATTCTATTTTTGTTTTTGTTGTTGTTATTTCTTTTAAAACATAAAGTATCATTTAAATAACTTCAAAATGAACTGTTGAATAAAATATATAATTTTGTATTTTTCAATACTTAGTTTAAGAAAGTAAATCTTAGTTCTTGCTAGAAGTTACTTATTTCAACAAAATCATTTGAAACTCTTAATGGCTAAAAACTTTTTCCGTAAAATTTCCCATTTCGAGGATTCTAACTTGGAAATCACTGATGTTTTTACAAAACCGTCAATTCAAATCTTTGATTTTACGGTCTTCTGCTAACTTTCTTGGGTATTTTGTGGAAAAGTACAAGTGGAATCTTATTCTTCTTAATAATAACATTTTTTATGGGAACATTTTTCAGCATTTTTCTTTAAAATAAAAAAAAGAAAAATCATTGAAATTGAGCTCATTTACTCGGCAAAACGCGCAAACAATACATACATTGAAAGCAAACAAACAATCAAATTTTAATTTCGTGCTTTTCATATCAGTCCGACTGAATTCTGATGCGATACGTACCTTTGGGTATTTACTTAGATTAGATAACATTAAATTCAAATAGAAAATTACTGTTATAGATTGAATATAGAAAAAAAAACAATCACAATTTTTCCCATGTTTATAACCGTTGATGTGGTTATTTTTTTAAATACAAAAACTGCATGGCGATGAACTAGAAACGTTTTCCTGTTTTGCAGATTACTTTTATCGTTTCGAAACTGTTATCGCGGACTTGACAATAAATATAACACAGTCGCTCAATGTTGGCCATATTCTCTGTAGTATATAAAAATAAACTATTCATATATCCCTATACTACAAATAAACACAATACAATGTATTATCAGAAACGGTACGTGACGTTTTGCTCCTTTGTGTTGTAGTCTCGATGCCGCGTCCAATGTTCAACGGTGTGGATGTGTTTTGTTATTTGCAGAGAAAAATTGACTTAATTTACGGCAGTATTCAAATTAAAGTAAGAGCTGAATCATTATTTACCATCTTAAGTGTTCTAAAGTTGTTGCAGTTTATTTTTTATTACCTATTTATTGTCCAAAAGATCTAAACATTCAGCGTCTTATCCGAATAAGAAAAGTTTATATCGAAAATAATATTGAATTAAATATTCATAAAAATCAGTACAGTAGGAATTGCAAGTTTCAGGCTATCTACGATTTTGAAAAAAAACTATATACAGCTAGCCATGGAAAAAATGTGCAAGGTCGTTCAATGGTTTATAGCACGCTCTAATAGACCATGGGGTTGTAACGGTGGTATCACACCTACTGGGGCTATTATCTGTAACCAAAACGTTAGTTTTTTAGGCTTGTTACGGGCCTCAAATCTGAATAGCTACTCTGTAAAATAAATCTGACTATTTTAAGGCTTGATTAAAATCCATAAAGTCAGTTGCTATTCTCTAAGCCAGAAGCAGCAGACGTTAAATTTAACGTCAGGCCTCAAATTTAAGCATTTTAAAGGATTGCTTATTTTTTGGACATTTTCGAGGATCATTTCGCGATAGTTTTCTCTGCATTACAATACAAATTATGCTGTTCGATTATTATAGATATATATAGATATTGCGGAAGTGTCCTACATATTCAAAAGAAACTAGACTAGAATAGACTTTTGAAATTCCACGTTCATGTCTTATCACAATACCAGTCTAAGATCAATCCACAAAATATACTATTATTTTCTGTCATCAAAAAATAATTCTAGTATCAATAGAACCCACCAAATTTTGTTTTTTTCTGTTCTCATAAATTTGTACAATATTATTTTTCTGTTGTATATTTAGTGATTTCCTTGCCTTTTTAAAGCACAATAATAGTATCACCCTGTACAAACATCTAGGTACTACCTATATCTATACGAATACCTCAAAAATACGTAACATAGCGGTTGTTATTGACTGCCTACCAGGCACACATCGTCTTGTTTCTTTTTCAACCATCGATAAATATATTCCAATATCCGAAATTTGTCTCAAAAAATAAGTTGCAAGTCCGGTCCGTCGAACGGGCCTTTTTATCCCGAAATACCAGTTAGGCGACTTTTTACCAAATTTGACGGTTTGGTGCTCCGATATATCTCTTTCCAGAGGTCCATGAACACAAACACAACCGAAGAAGAAGAAGAACAACAACACCAACACTACTTTACTACAGAACAACGAAAGTAAACGTATTTTATCGAGAAAAGGTGACTCGACCAGTAATACGAGATCCTGACTTCAGCTTCTTGTAGAAGTTGTGTAAGAATTTTTAGATGAACGGCAATATATTTCAGTTCTGTTGATTCAGGATCTTGGGAGAATAGTTTATATAAAGCTCTTATGATCATTTTTTTGTTTTTTGATAAACAGATTTGAAATGGGGTCTGAATACAACATTCAGTTCATAACATGAATAATTGATTTTTAATAAAAGTGCGCAATGATTTACAAATGTTTTCATAAGTCTCTTTTGCAACGCTCTAACTCGAAAACTCCCCTCTAACTCTTTTGCAGGATATTTTTGATAGAAATAAAAGTTGGATTTCTTAAAGTCTGCAATTTCCACGTTTTTCAGCAGTCTTCTTTCAAATAACAGAAGAATCATCAAAATCTAAGCACATTTACTCTGAAAAAACGTGAAAGCATAACAAGTACATAAATAAAAAAAAGCTAACGTACAATTGTATAAATATCTTCTTTTTTTGTAGTTGGTCAAAGATAAGTGAAATAGATGCTATAATTCATAAATATTTTTTTACAAAAAATTGGACCGATTTTATCAGTTGTTGCACTGAAAAATACAAAATAATATTAATTCCATTGATGCTGGTTCTTTTGGAGTTGGTGCCCACAACAAGAAACTACAACGGCAAAACTTCAAAATTACCAGCACGAATAGAATTAATATTATTTTGTATTTTTCAGTGCAACAACTGATAAAGTCTGTCAAATTTTTTGTAAAAAATATTTATTTCACATTTTTGAGTGTAACATTAGTCATGGAAATTGTTGAACGTTCACTAATACCCAAAAAGATATAGGTAGGTCTAGCTTGTACATAGCAGAAATGCGCATATTACATATTTCAGACTTTACCAAAACTCATGAAAACCGTGACTCTTTTGAAAAAATGTTCAATTTAAACGTTTCCGGATATGGTCCCCATTCTAAATTTCAAATCTCGAATTTTCGATTTTCGGAAAAATTTGCCCCTTCCACATAGCTGAAACAAATATTTCAGACTGTAGCGCGGAAACGTATGATTATTTTATAAAATGTCCAATTTAAACATGCCCGGATATGGAATTTTCATTAATTCTGTCGTCTCGGATTTTCAATTTTCGAGAAAAATTGCTCCCTCCACCCCCTTTGGGCCGGTTTTTTGAAGGGAGGAGATTTTGGATTTGATTTTTCTCAATATGGGACCATTTCCCAACTCTCCTCTTTCAAATGAAACCAAAATCGTCTAAATCGGAGTACGTTTACTATGCAAAACGCGCGAACAGCCATAAAAAAAGCAATCTTACAACCGAATTGTATACCTTCTCCTTTTTTTGAAGTCGGTCAAAAATATTACCGTCAAGCTTCTAGGTTCCATAACGACCTAGTACTTGCATTATTTATTTGCTAATCGAAATTATGATTATTTATCTTATAGGTTAAAAAACATTCAAAGCAATTTTATTGTTCATTAGATACCTGCTAGATATTGGCTGTATTATTTCCACAAAAAAATCCACAAGTGTCTATGTATCAGAATCTCCAATTTCTCTGAATAGCTGATTCCTGGGCTTCTTATCTTCTTTTGATTTATTAAAAGTTGATGTAAGATAACAGACAACTTCTTATCAATAGAAGCATTGTTGCTATACGAAAAAATATAGGTACTTTATTCACATGAATCCTAATCTTAAAAACCTCGATTCTATTTAATACGAGATAAATTTCTATTCTCGATACCATTTTCGAGGCAAATTTGTTACTAGGGAAGGCATTTTCACCCAAACAAGAAACTAGTAACGAAGGCAAGTAAGCCTTCATTGGCATATATTCACACCGATTGGCATACTCCTTGTACCAACAATTTTATATTTTATCTGACAAAAATCTTATATTTAGTCTTATTTTGATATAAGTATTTAGCTAAATTATACCTTTTTGACTTTAGTTTAGCCCAAGAAATTTGAAATTTTCGACGATTCGCCTTAGAAAATGGTCCAAAAACAGGATTTTTCGGCCGTAACTCGATACCAAAGTATCTAAACTTCACCAAAAACAATTGGGCTCTTCCTTGGTCCAATACCAACCAACAGAAAAAAAAACCTTGGTCGAAATTCGGTTCCGTACTTGAGTTATCGTGCGGATTAACTTTCTTGCTTGCTCGCTTGCCTAAAGAGTCATGTTTTTTGCGAATATCTCGAACGGGAATGACGTGTTTTTTTTGGGTTTGTCACAAACGATAGATAATAACATTAGGTATTTTCAACACTTTTTGATTGGAGTGGTTTTTGTGGGTCAAAATTCCAAAAAAAAAAACAAAAGTAATATATACACATCATGAAACGGTGTGAATAAGAATAAATCTTCTGTTCTGGTGTTGCAACATCATGCAAGAACAACTAAACAAATACCGTCATCCTATATGTGTTCCCCAAAAATTAAAGCATCATTTTTGTTCTCTAATTAGAGCAAAAGCTGTGAAAATTAACATTTTCAAAGCATTTCGTCCTGTTACTTGTTCGGTAATTTTTTATATCAGTCAGTTCTTGCTCTAATTAGAAAACTAAAATGTTGTTTTAATATGCGGGAAACGCATGCCCAAACACATCTCAGGGTTCTCCTTATGATCACTGAAAATCTTAGCCATTGTCCCATATTTTAAATCAAAAAAATAATATAGTTTTCCGTCCAATTATCAGTACATGTTCGGTAATATTGATATAGAAGTAAACAAACACTTCCAGATATTTTTTAATTTTTATTGCTAACCATTACACACGAAATATGTTGTAAATAAAAAATATGAGAAAACTTGTAGTTCCAGTCATCGCGAAGACAAACAAAACTATAAAGATATTTTTGCAAACAAAATATATGTACATAATATATTATTATAGGTATATATATGTATGTATGTATATGTTTGTAAAGACCTTCGATTTGGAAATACATAATGCAGTCACACTTTTGCAATATTTGCATAGTAAAATGCAACTTTCAAATGCATCTTTCACATACCTATGAGAAACTGGGTATCTTTTGATAATAAAGCATCAAGAGTTTTTTGAGAATAATCAAAAAACATCTCTTACAGCAACATCAATATCAATATTATTGAATGTTGCATATAATCTGCTTAACTTCATAATAAATATTTTTTTACAAAAAATTGGACCGACTTTATTAGTTTGTGATCTGAATAGTACCAGCACCAATAGAATTAATATTATTTTGTATTTTTTAGTGCACAAACTAATAAAGTCGGTTCAGTTTTTGGTTAAAAAATATTTATTTCACATTTTTGAGTGTCATGTAAATTATTGAACGTTTATTAATACCAGATAAGATTGTACCTACCTAGTTATATTATTACCTATATATTGGCTTATCCTGTAGGTACTTGTTATCATTCAGAGATCTCAAAACATTGATGCGCAGATATACATATTTCATACTTCACTGCTGTAACTCGAAAACCCTAATTCATTTGAAAAAATGTTCAATTTAAATGTTGAGTTGGACCATTTCTCAACTCTCTCAACAGCCATAAAAAAGCAAACATATAACCAAATTATATACCTCCTCCTTTTTTGAAGTCGGTCAAAAATGAGAGCGTTTTTTCAAAAATTGGAGGTTTAATGTGACAATTAAAGAAAAGATCATTTCCAGAAACATTTAAATTGGACAAAAAAATAAGGCTTTCCGAGTTACAGAGCACTAGCAAGATTCGTACGTTCAACAATTTTGATCAACAATGAACCATTAAAAAATGAGAAATATATATTTTTTACCAAAATCAGACCCACTTAATTACATAGCTGGTGCTAGTTTTTGTCAAAAGTCTGCTTCTAAAAACTGCAATATCTACTTTTCGATATTCTATGTCGTACAAGGATATACTTTCGACTTTAGAAATACTACTCAAAGAAGATCACCGACTTTTAAAATATTAGTTGATTTAACACGACAAATCAACAAATCTGTCTTTTTTCCTTTATCATGTAAATTAGAAGTAGAGGTTTAGGGGGATAACTTTTCCATGCTCATTATACTCTTATCAGTCTCTATGGTTCCATGTCCCAAAAGTCATTTCTACAGCGTGTTCCTATATTGAGTCCGTATACGTGTCCATTTTTGTATACAATTCGACTGCGCTTTTTTTTTGGTAAACGTACACCGATTGCGCGTATTTCCACGACGATGTTCTTAGATTTCCGAACAATAACAAATACAAGCAAAGCATACATGGATAATGGTGAACGTTCAACAATTTTCGGGACAAATGCAACCTCAAAAGTGTGAAATAAATATTTTTTAGAAAAAAATGGACCGACGTTAGCAGTTGGTGCACTGAAAAGTACAAAATAATATTAATTCTATTAGTGCTGAAGTTGGTGCCAAAAGTTATGAATCTAACTGCAAACTGCTCAGCTTCAAAAGTAACATCACCAATAGAATTAATATTATTTTGTACTATTCAGTGCACCAACTGATAACGTCGGTCCAATTTTTTGTAAAAAAATATTTATCCACGGCCATTTTAACCCTGGCCAGACTAATGGTTGGTATTTATGAACACGCGGCTTATATTTATTATCTACTCTATAGATAAAAATAATCTTTATTGGATCAGTATTAACTCGACAGGCAGCTAAATGTCTCCTGTGTAGCTATAAATAAGAAATTTCAAGTCTCTAGCCCTTAAAGGCCTGAGGAATCACTGTCGACACACCTCATCCATTTGACCAAAAGAAATCAAAAGTTTAAGATCATTTTCCAATTACAGATCTAATCAGTTTTTGTAGTACCTCAGTACCTAAAAATCGACTTGCCAATACTGTTTGATGATGATACGTGATATATTCAAACCCGGCGGCTTTGGCAGTCTGATAAATAACGATAAAACATCGTAATCAATGTAGATATAACTAATTAAAGAATGGAACTTTCAATATTGTAGAACGTGAGTGAAATGGGAAACAAGAGGTAGACTGGGAAAGTACTAGATAAGATATTCTCAAAAATATTAACAATTAATCATAATAATAACTTAAACGTTCCAGAAAGCTTCAACATTAGCATACCGAAAAGATAAGATTCACTTTCTTTACGCGCAAAGTACATAAAAACGATTGCATTGTGCCCATCTCGTAACGAACCTTCCTTCGAATGGGACATGCTGTAAGCTGTAAGGTCGAAAGTCTCACGACGAGCTGCGGATGTTGCTAATTTAAACAATGTAAAATTTGATCTTTAAGAAGAAACAACTCTGGTCCCCAAGTGAGCGTCGGCGTTGTTGCCAAGGCTATATCGTTTTTCATACGTTTTGATATAGCCTAAGAATAAATTAAAATTTTCACTATTTGTGGCAATTTTCCAAATTTGTACAATAATAGGACATATATTCCGAATATAATTTTCAATAATATCAACAAAAAAGTAGATAGGCATTCAGCCTCAAATTTTATTTTCATTGTGTTGATTTATATTCATAAAATTCACGATTTTACCTATGTATTTTTAGATCGCACACTTTCATTGTAGATTTTCGTGTGTCAATGGCACAGATTGTGGGCGATGCAATTTGCCAGTGTCAGGTAAACAAAAGAGAGTTCATTTTCCTATAAATATGTGATATGAACTTGGAGAAAAAAGATTGCAGTTGTTTTTCAATTCACAAATAATTATAACAAAAACATATTGAGGTAGGTGGAGGTTAACTATTTTTCTCTAGCTAAGGAGGAAGAGGCGGAACAAGCTGAGCCAGGAATCTCTGGAACTTCATATGAGGGCAATGCTCCTAGGCGTCGTGATTGGAGCGACGCCAAAAAAAGGGTGACAACGAGCTATCAGAAGGGATAAAGGGAATCCGGAGGGAGGTTATTTTGTACATGTGAAACAGTGATACTAAAATAGTTTACCAGCCCTCGAGCTCAGAGTGCCCGATTATATTACTGGACATTCTGTAGTGACGGTCGGTCGGATTATCGAATTAGGTCCTTATTCGATTAAGGTGCTTATTAGATGCCAGATTAAAAAATTAAGTGCTAATGAACCAACAGAGATAAGTGATATGTGGACGTGTTGAGCTAGTTCACGTGAATCCAGCACATTATTAAGTAATGATAAAGCAAAAAATCTGATTATCACACAATTGAGTGCCAAGTAAAGGCTTTGCCATGGTTTAAATAATACTTAATATTCATTGTGTGACATGTATGGCCATAGATTTTTACAAATGATATTTCAGCGGTGTAGATATATGTTTTGTTGGTGGTTTCATATGAAGCTAGCACAACAGCAGCAAGGAGTAACAAAGCATCAAGTTTTTTTCATTATAGTTATAGGTATACTTGAGTGCTAATTGAGGGCTCTGCAAACTATACATACTAATTAGGGGTAGCCTCCACTTAATTTTAGAATTGCTTATCATTAGCAATATTTAATTAATACGTGCTTATAGTATCCTCAAGCCATTGATTAGCCTGTAATTTTATGATATTTGATGCAATATCACGCCTAAGTGTTTCGCTAGCTTCATGTGCGCCTAGCACGTACAACACAACTCAATATTATATATTTTTGTCAATTTATTAACACCTTACTTTAGCATCTAAGTAACACCAGTAGGTAATTGTAAAAGGTTTACGTTCTATTTTTTCAATATCTTTACATTTTACATAAAAATACATGTGCTACGAATTAAATAATTCAACTATCGTAAACCAGTAATTAGCACCTAATGATAAGATTTGATACACTTTATCATTCCTTGTTTTTGTTATTCGTCATTATGTAATCCATCGGTTAGGCCATAAACTATAAATAAAGAAAATAAATAATGATCTGGTGCTAAAATTTTTATAGGAAATTATTTCCACACTCCCTTTACTACTTTAGTTATATCAGTTTGGCGTCTAATTAGCACCTAAATGGACTCTAATTCTGATAAATTCAAACATGTAAGTCCCTTTTATTTGACGTTGCTATCTTCATAGAGCTGCTACAGTCAGTATACCTAAATACAAATATATGTGCTATGGAAAAGCCCTCTGAGGGCGGTCCTACAATTGAGTGCAGTTTCATTTCATCTATATTTAGAAACAGATACATTGAATTTCAAGTGTTCTTTGCTACACCTAGCAATGTTAATAACATATCTGTGAATGCTTAACAGTTAGATTTTTTATTTCCATTGAAACAAAAGGTGATTGCTTTCCAATCATGAAAACAATCAACATCAAAGTAAGCAACTGCAATCGGGAAAAATCATGGCAATATATACTTCTTTAGATTTTCCGAGGTTAAGAAACCGCAAGTTTAAATAAACATATGCTGTTGTTGCTTCACCAGAAACCTCTGAAACATAAGGTCAACAATAATACATATATGTATGTAGATAAAGAAAATTATGAGGAACATTTCAAAGGGACAATTCATTTTCTTTGCTTGATAAATAATTATTATTAACAACTGAATTCTTCACCACAATTGTGAAGCTTTTCCTTCCTATTCCAAGTTTATAAGATATGAGATATTTCAATAATAAAATTGATTCTATAAGACAAATTAATTTTAATCCAAATACAATTAAAATTAATATAATTAAAATCAACAAATAATGGAGAGAGGTGGCGAAAATGTATTTCGGTAATACGATTACTTTTAAAGTTTATCAGTTTTTGCTCGTATATAGAATTGATTATTTAATGTTAGCTTTAGGAAAAAAGTCAATAAATTTCTCATGACATCAGAATAGATGAGAAAGAGTTTACGCAACAATATTAGTTCTGACTCGGAAAGTAGATAGGTACCTTTGAAAATCAGGAAAAGGGTAAAGCATTGTAACTCGTAATCATTTTTGGTTTTTGATATAACTAAATTTTCACATTTTGTTATTTCTTGAATAACTTGAAAAACCAAAAGCACTTCTCCATAGTAACTTTTTCTGTTACATCCAGATGAGCTCACCATTTTTTGGTACAACGTTTCGTCACTTTACAACTATTATCAACTAAAACAATTTAAATACGGACCAGGATTTTAAAATTGCTTTTCTTATTATTACTTATCTCCATAACATTAGAGTGAAGGTATTTCTTGTTATTGTCACTTATTTCCCATCAAAATCCATAATAAGTAAAAAAGCGTTACGGACCGGGACATGGTTTGGGCATGAATACTGGAATTTGTGTTTTTCAAAAATTCTCAAAAACAATCCGAATAACCCTGTATACAGATATAACTTTGTTCAGATTCAACAATAAATCGATTCAGAACTGTACTGCTCAAGCGTATTATATATTTTTGTAAGAGATACAACATGCCCAGTACAGTTCTGAACCTAACCTAACATAACCTAACCTAAACAACGCTTATATTTACCTACCTTGGAAAAAATACTCACTTTTTCCCGTGGGGAGTATTTCTTGTCACATGTCAACAAAGATAAGATGTCAAACATTTTGCCCGTCACAGAAAAAATATTTTCTGTGACATTTACAGAAAAATACTTTTAAGAATATTTTGAAAATTTCGTTGGTCGCCATTTTGACTACTTTATCCATCATGATCACAACTGATTTTTTCCATATTATATGGTCACAATAATAATATGAAATAGAAATTTTAGTTTTTCTTAACAACAAAAAACTGATGAGAACCCAATCCACCAGATTTATTCCAACCCCGATATTCGACAGTTTCAAACTAGTCGGCCAGCTGAGTTGTAAATAAACATACAAGAATTAACAGTTATGCTGATAGCCGTAACTTTGCTGACCGAGCATACCTGATAAATTTAAACCATTCGAGGATTATGAATTAAACTTGTTCAATATATACCTATATCATTTGTATTTCTTGATGTCAGTCAACATTTTATTCATTTATTTATGAATGAATTATGATATCTATAGAAAACATGTTTTATGCTTTTAGTATAAAAGTTCATAATTTTTTGTTGGAATCTGATTTGATCTGAAAATAATTAAAAAAATGAAACAGCAAGCTGCTCTCTTTCAACCTAAAACAAAAATCCCCAACAAAAAAATATAAGCAAGTAAGAGTATTTTGCAAGGAGATTCTATATAACCTCATTGTCCTTGGTATTTTGATACTTTCGATTATTGTCGACAATAACATCATCTTGTTCTGATCCCTCTATTATTTACGTTCAGTTACTCATTTGAGGAACGGAAAATCACCAGATCGTTTAATATGTATTTACAACTGAATGTCTTATCAATGCTGGTCACAGATAACGTACAGAAATCTGCAGCGCTGGCAACACCGCCCGTTGAGTGATAGGCTCGCGTCCCCACTACATATAGAGAGGTGGGGGCACAACCACCGGACAAACTGCGAGGAGTCAGCTCGAAAGATTCAGTAATTCAGTTACAGAGACTGCGTGGTTAAGTTAAGCACGCGAATACTGCGTCGTGGAATAGCGCACACATTTTCGTGAAAAAAAAGCGAGTCTTCCAACAAGCAGGATCGAGTGTGTTTTAGTGTTGTATATTATATTTTTGTACCATTTATTTTTTAAATATAAGTGTGGTGCTCAAAACAGGAATATGTCTACTGCAATTATGTCCCAGAATGCCATGTACGAGTTTGGAGATAACTTGATCAAGGTAAAAATTATTATCCATACCTACATTATTAGTAAAACATGCTACTCAAATACACTCAAAATAATATAATGTCAAAATTAAACGATTGCATTGCCGACAATCTTGTATCAATACTAATATTAATACGTGCAACAGGTTCTTGAAGTTGTATTTATGTTGTCGGTGTTCTCTCTCGCTCGTTCATTTCCAGCCCTACGCCAACAGGTAGTCAAGCCCATTTTAGGTTCTTTTCAAGGACTCCCCAGTCGACCTGCAAAACCGGATCCATACTTTCGGAACCTGCTAAATGCGGGTATCACCACTAAATTTTATAAATACGTAGGTATAGATCGAAGAAATAGAAAATTGGAATGCTTTGTTATTTTCATGTTTTTGTGATAGGGATGTGTTAAAATTCAATTGAAGTCATTGCATACGGTTGTCTAATATTACTTTCACTGTTTTCTAATTTTTACCATAGTATCTAGGTATTTATTGTGGAGAGATCTACCTAGAGACCCAAGTGAATTGTTTCTAATGTAAATTATTTCTTTATGAACATATTTAGTTAGTATTCTTCAGTGCTCTTCCACTTTTCCTAATATGTAGGTAATTTTATTTATTGGAATTGTCAACTGAAGATAGCAAATAAATTGTTCACAGGCAAGATATTACCAATCACGTCACTGTAATGCTATGGCTATTCTCACCTTCCTTTTTACCTAGTTCAATTGTTTTATCTGTTTGTTCCTCAAAATACCCATGAATACCTGTATCTTAAAACCTAGGTATTTGAATCTATAGATACTATGTGGTAATGAAATAATTAACTGCTTTCGGACCAATTTTGACTAGACAAGATGAATTTCAAGGCTTGTGGTATTTTAAAACTTTCGATTATTTATAGATATTATTTGACTTGATAGACGTGAAGTGAAAGTTTCTCTCATTTAAAGGTTTTCTCCTTTCAGTTTTGGCGCCAAACCAATTTATACTCGAAATCGTAACTTCATCGCACATTTTAAATTTCAATCAGTCGTTTATGTTGGAATATTAGGTTTCGATATCCATCAAATATATCACACATTATAGGGTATTTTGTATAAGGGTTGTAGTTATCAAGTTATAGAAATTTAGCATTACCCGTATTTGGTTAAACTATCTAAAAATAACATTTTACTTTTTTTATCTTATCGTACTTATATAGGTATACCGAATCACGTTGCTAAGCTGCCTCTATTCAAATAAATTATTTCATTTCACAAAACATTCTTAACGAAAATTCAAATTAATCAGATAAACAATTCCCATCAAGAATAGGTACGTTTTGTGTGAGTATTTGTTCTTTTGATTGTTGTTTCAAATTTATAACATCCAAATTATATCTACTACAGAACTGCTACTGGCTGTTGGTAAACATTAACATTTCTGGAATGGCTATTCTCAAAATTCTCATCGTATTTCATGCTGCGAAATGCCTGTGGACCATCTGTTTTGTGTTAGAAAAGTTTTGGTATAATACCAGGAAGTTCGAATAGTATCGAACACGTTTCATCAATTTGAAATCTTATAAAGGATTATTTACACAAGCTTGAAATCATGAAATTTCTAATCTAATACATTCAAGAATCATGACAATCTTTTTTACTAAAAGCTTATACCTACTTAATACAATATTTTTTAAATAAGTTTCAAGGCAATAATTCCATCCAGTACCTACCTCATTAAATATCTACCTAATATATTTTTATAGTTTACCTACCTTCCTTTTTACTGTTTCGTTGGTTCCTCAATTTTCTTTTTTCGAATTCCTAAAATTTATAGTCCTAGTTCTCTAAGCAACTGAGGACCGTTTTTACTGTGTACCTATATGTTGTTAACTATAATTGGTCGTATTTCAGAGACGGCAGGTTAATTGAACGGCCTTAGGTATTTAAATCATTTTATTCATTAAGTGGAAATGCTGGTTCGTTAGGCAATTACCACATCGTTTGGAATAAACCGAGGACCCAGATGGATTTCTCCAATAACCTTAAATCACTTTTCTTTTGTAGGGAGAAGAACGCATGCAAGTGTTAGGTAGATCTTGATTGATATTTTTTTTCTTCTAATTTATGTACAGTTCAAGCTAGTTATTGTAGTATATTGTCCTTTCTGTGACTACAAACACAATAAGATATGGAATGTAAAGTGAAAAGTGAAAGAGAGTCTCCTTTCCAAATTTAGGATAGTTTCACATATTTTCTCAATCAGTTGTAAACAGATGTTGATAATGATATATTATGATGTAAAATCAGTAAAAAAATAAGATTCGGTTTGAGGCTTGATCCCAATCTGAATTTTGCGCCTACAAAATTAAACTTAGAAATTCAATAAATAATAATATGCGTTTTTGATCATTTGAGTCTACTATTGCCACATATCTTTAATGAAAATGCGTTTCATCATGAACACCATTCTATTTCCACATTGGTCAATAAAATAATATCGATTCCTATTACAAAATTATGATGTAATTTTTAATTTGAATAATAAAAGCTTGTGAAAAAAATCACCCGAACATTGCAGTTTATTATTTTTATTTCAGTTTGCTTTTATGGAGCAATTCAAGTATAATTTCATCGTTTCTGATGAACCATTGTTTGTTCTTCCTATCTCATGTCACATTTGAAGGATTTTATCTTATCTTCAACAAACGTATAGTCAGTCAGTTTTCTCAAATTTTATCGTTTATATAGAAATCTTAGTTTTCTATAATAAACATAAATTTTATTCTTGAAAATACATAGTTACTAGGAATATTTAAAATGAAGTTGGTTCCAAAGGTTATTTAATTTCTTGCTCAACTTTCAAGTTTATTCTATTTCACAAGATCTATTATGTTGTCTGTAATTATTGCATTTTTTTAATTACAAGATAGGTACTTAGTCCGAAGTTTGTAATTCAACTACCAATATAAAATATCATACTATTTTGTATTTCTCAGTATAAATAACATCTGATGAAGTCGTTTCTAGTATTTTGAAAAGTTATTCAAGTATGTATTAAAAAAATTACTTGAGCTGAGAAAGTTCTAATATAAAACCAATGGTAGACCTTGCCCACTGTAAGTTTATGACGTCTGATGATGTCCTGAGAAGACAATTTGTCGAAATGAGTATGAGATCGAAATAATAGTAATTGTGTAAAGTCACTACTGATACGACATTGATATATCTACCTTTCTAAGGTATCTAGTACCAAGAAATTATTTATATACAATAATACTAGTGAAATTATAAATTCATTGAGTCAACATAGCCAATACTTTATCCCTTAAATTACTGTTACTCCCGAAATCTCGAAAGTTAGCATAAATATTCTCGAGAATATTCTATTGAGATGTGTTTTTTCGTTTTGTTTCGAAAGTACCATTGATCAGAGTAGCATTATTTCTCTACGAAACTTACATAAAAACAACACATCTATGTGACAGATTGTAACAAAAACCACCACCCTACATCATAGTGTAAATAATAAATTTTAATTGAAACTAGAACAAAATAATTATCAGGATTATCCAATCATGGTGCACAATACCACCATGCTTATCTCACGATGTTAATGTATATATAATTTGATAATTATTCCTATTCTAACGTCAACAATAAATGCGATATTTCAAACTATGCGGGTGTCAAACCAGATGTTTCAGTAGTTCAGTCTAGAAGTAGTGAAAATTTATATCATGTTGATACTTACCCGTACTGACAATACAAAACACCAGGTTTATACATTATACCTATTGGAAAATACAAGAAACATGATAAAATTCTCACGAACAACGATGAAAGTGACCGCAATCTAGTAACGATATTTTTGTGTAAGTATATGTTGCATTTCAATCTATTTTGTAGGCGTAATATATTTTATTCTGTCCTATTGATACTATTTTCTAATTTTCACGCTTCAGAAATCATGTAATGAGACACAACGCGAAAATAAATAACAATAGAAATGATCAGTCGTCATAGAACAAAGCTGAACCAAGCACTGATTTAATATATAAAAAATATCTTCCATGTATCCAATATACCTAAGGCTTTAACAAAAAGGTAAGGTAGGTAGTAACTTGATTCGGTTTCGATTTTGATACTTGTACAGAAAAAAGTCAAAGTTTTTCACCAAGAGGAGAGTGGTCATCAAGATCTCCCGATTTATCACCATTAGTTTGTTTTCTATGGGTATATCTCAAAAATATAATTTACGAAACAAAACTTATAATAACCTTCATGATATTAGAAATCGAAAATTGTTCCCGCGGACCTCGACAATTTCGCTTCAACAGCATCTTTAGGGCATATAATGGAAGTGTTTCCACCAAAAACTCTTAGGTGGTCACTTCATGGAAAAAATTCTAAAGTTTTATTTTTTATTGATATTATCAATATTTCATTGGTTATTTATTTATTGATTTATTCCTACAAAGTCAACTTCATGTATGAGATGTTCATACAAAGGTATCATTCTGGCAACATCGCACAATGGCTGCATCTACAACATAAATAGCGGCAGGATGATTTCTCCCTGCCCTGAATTTTTTTATGACTGTTTCTCTGTTGTCGTTAATTGTAGCATTTTTTTATTTATTGGGTTAATTTATTATTACATTAGCCAAATTACTACAAAAGTATATCTCTAAACACATATTTTCCTATTTGTTTCAATTACACCCTCGACTATACCTATTCCTTCCTACACATCTAACAAAAAAAAAACAAAATTCGATGGATACCTATTCTACACATTTACCAATACTATTAAACATTTGTTATTATTATTATTATATAATTTTAGTTTTCTCATGATTTACTTTATTCAAATTCATAAAACTTAACACTATACTATAACCTATATAGTTATATAGAAGTACAATATCCAGTACATTGTGCACTATTTAAAAAATATATCTTTGAATTATTCTGTTGTGATGATACACCCAGAATACTTTGAAATCATTAATGCTGATAGCTTCATTTACTTCGTAAAGTTTTTAAACCCATCAGGAATCCAAATATAAGTTACGTTTCTTTTTGTACGTAATGTAAGCATGTTATTCTCGAGGTTATTCTACACAATTTTATTTTGATGTTCGATGGCGACACTTCTAGGAAATATTATCCAAGCTCATTGACAACGATAAAATGAAAATTCATTCAGTACCTATTTGAACGACAACGTCCTTTCAAAATAACCCCATGGTAAACAACATACAATAATGCTATAAATATACCCCTATTTAACATATTATTATACCTCTCAATTATTCATGTTCCATGTATTTAAATTTTGTAAACAATAGCGTTTCATAGTTATAATACCACTTACTCATAGGAAATAGTTTCAATTGCAAATGACATTTTCATGAATCAAGGAGAGAAACGTACCAAACACTAGTAACGGAAGCATATTTTACCTACCTAGGTATATTACAAAATTAAAGTTGAATTAATTTGTACCCAGATATACAATAAAGCAAAACCTTACGATATGTGACTCAGTTTTTTCCTGCTTTATAAATGATATGAAGGTCATTTTTGATTTCCGTATTCAATTTATAATGTTGAATACAACACGTATGTACTGTACATAGACATACCATGCTATAGATACATCCTTTTAGGTGAACTCATGGCCTGTCTTCTTTGTATTTGAAGCCTTGCTCCACCTTGCACACCTCCATAAGGAATGATCAGGTAGCTTTTTGTATATATGTTACTAGAAGGCACACGGGACTTTGTAAACGCATACTTTTTGTAGCGCTTGTATCTTGTGTACGAATTTATAATGTCAATTTCATCGCCTTAATCCATGGGAAATGTGAACAGACTTTCTTCTATTGTAAATTCATTATTCTTGCTCTTCGTAGCCGAGTTGAACTGCATCTATGGATGAAACTATTTTGGCTCATAGCAACATGCTTCACATTTGTCCCAAAGAGTATTTGACATAACGCTTTACAAGATCATCTTTAATTTTTTGTTTACTTCAAGAAAATCAAATTATATACATTCAAGTTGCTGTCTCTTCAATTTCATCAATTTAGTATGAAATTCTTGGGAATACTTATAATGGAAATTTTGAGAAATTTAAAATTTTAATTTAACGTTTATTAGTTATGTACAAAACGCCTTTTGCTATCCTTCGATTGGTGTTTCTTGTGCGCCTTCTGGTTTATATTTTATATAAAATATATTGTAAAAGTTTTCGTGTATGGAACAGGCCTACTTTCTTCTTCAGGTGACAAACACATCAGCTAATAGCAGCAGGCAACAAACTCTCTGTGATTTGCGTGAAAGCTGCGCGCGCTAGTGGGAGTACCGAAGTACCACCGACTCTCTCACGTTGTTACATTTAAAAACCTTTTCTCTTTTCATAGACAATAGGTACGACGCGGCTGGCTGATCTTGCTGCGTTCGATTTTTAAATCACTTTTCTTCAACAACCGCGTCTCACTGCAGCAACAGTACTTAATTATTTGACTCCAATAAATTGATTATTCGCCATCAAAATTGCAGTAACTTGCTGTGGAACTCGCTGTGATAATAATTCCATATATATCACTAGTGCGGTGGGTGTAAATATCATCATCATCATCATCCGTATTCATAGCATCTGTCATCTGGTTTTCATCACAGTTTACATCTGTCTATAACGTAATGTAAGTCCATGGTCTATTAACTGAGATGTAAGTCCGAGATAGTTTAACAAAATACACAAGTGGTTCTCTCCAAGTTTTGGAATTATCCCAACAGTGCGTATGCTTGTTCTCAAAGCTACTTTCTACTGCGAGGGTTTTAGTGAAGCATAATACGTATGTACCAGGCATTTACAACGTAGAGGCAGTTTCACTCGTATACTTTTGTTCTAGGTATTGGTGATCTCTTATCATTGTCAGAATAAATGATTTGGTGATTTATAAATTAATAGTTTATTCCCGCGGGAAAGCCGCACGCTGTAATTAGTCAGGCTTATCTAATCAGTTTACCATACGAATGTTTAAAAATAGCGTGTGGTGTCTGTCATTGTATTTTACAGGATGGATAAATTGTCTGGTTCGATAACAAAATATGTACTAATGTTGTTTCATTTTTTCTCACAATTTTAAGATGGTTGCAATTCAACTACAGAGTGGGTACCTACTACATTTTACATTTCCATTCGAGGCGTGCTTGACTAGAGTTTATTTTTATTTGGTAGATCAAAATTCTTTCAACAAATTATGTAGATCTCTAGGAATATTTTTATCGCAATATCCTAAGCTCTTGTGACGGAAATATTTAGATGAGTTTTACTTGATAAATTGCTAAGAGACGTGGCCGTGACATTATGTTATACTCTGTCGTTTCAGGATTTTGGTGAAAGTGGTTTTACATCAAGGATGATAATTTAATAATTGGCTACTGGAGAATCTTTCCCCCTTTCTACTGTCTCCGAATCATAGAAACCATTAGGGACTGTATGACTGTAGGCTTCTAACTGCTTATCTTTGTCGGGAAACATACCTAAGTTATCTAGTGGAATAATCCATCGCGTAATATCTGTTATAATTTGTACTGGTCAGCAGGTAGCTGTTTTTCTAATACAGTTTAAAATCTACCTATTTCCCCAAAATAATGTTCCAATTTTTTCCAGAACTATATAATTTACGGCTCTATAGAAATTTTATAAATGTCTTCTTGTTCTTGTTGCAGAATGGTCTGTCCTCCGATTCAGGCAATGGTGCCAACCATCATCACCACCACCACCTGGCCGTCGGGTCGACGGCGGTGCGACTGACGCTGTCCAGGATGGCCTCGACGCCAGCATCGGCGGCAAACTCCAACCAGCTGGCTGCCCTGCTGGGAAACCTTGCCGCCCAACAACAGCAACAACAGCAGCATCGACGCCTCGAGCGCACCCAATCTGCCCCGGCCCCGCCCTCATCCATCTCCCCTTCTGCCGCCGCCGCCGCTGCTGCCGCACTCACCGCCTCCACAGTCAATACATCGCGCTACAAGACCGAATTGTGCCGCCCCTTTGAGGAGTTTGGTGTGTGCAAGTATGGCGACAAGTGCCAATTTGCGCATGGCATCAATGAATTGAGAAGTCTGGCCAGACACCCCAAATACAAGACGGAATTGTGTCGCACTTATCACACTGTAAGTATTTACCTACTTATATCGAAGAATAGTTGTAGAAGTGTCCAGCTTCCAGACTCAAGGGATAAAAAAAACAGTTTTTTGTCCGTGTCGCTCGTGTCATTTCTGTATCAGACTGGATTGGTTTTCACCTCAAATTAAACGAAAGATGTACTATATTATATACTTATGTATTATGTATATTTTTTTCATATTATATGTTCGGTCTGTGTGGTACACAATTTGTACTAAAGGAAGTTACACAAATTGAAAAACATAAGAATTTCATTAAATTTCCACATAATATAATTATCTATCTAATTTAATTTATTAATTTTAAATATTAAGTATTACTAATTTATAATTGTTATTAACAATGGCCAGCTGTTGATAACACTATTTTTTTATCCATGGTAGCACCGTTCACGCTATTCAGTTATTACTTCTGTTAGTACCTATAGTATTATGTAAATAATTTGAATGTTTCATAATAACCAATCTTGTATGAATTATATTTTATAATATTTATAAATAATTTATTAATGTTTGAAAAATAGAATAATGGAAACGGGCATGATTTAGCCACATGTCTGCATTAATAAATTAGTAGTTGGCAATTTCATTAGCTTATTTTCTCTTAAAAAAAACTGCTGGACCTGATAACTAAGGCTGGTTTAACTCTCTCAGCATTCTTCTTTTAAGTGAAAACAACATTCAGTGCAAATTTACTGTGCATTTGTGTAGCTTCCACCTTTTTTTTATAAAATCTGTGAAAAATAGAAAAGGAAGGAATTCCCTTCGCTATGGTGCCATTTGAAAACTTTCGAGTGGATTCAACCAACCTCCGATTACATGCGCACACGTAATGGGACTGTAACGAGGGGAAAACCACTGCATGAAATTTGTACAATAAAATACCCTTTTTATAAAAATTACCCAAAAATGCCTTCTTTGTTGAAAAAAAACTCTAAAAATACCCTTAAATATAGTTCCGAAATACTACAATACACGTGTTATACCAGGGTCGTATTGTAGTGAAATACTGTTTTTCCGATGATGCGCAATCGCCATTAAATAAAAAATGGACGGGAAACCATTACTTTTTAATAGGTTATGTACCTACAACTACCCAAAAATACCAAAAAATATCCAGAGCTGGTACAATAAAATACCCCAGTGGTTTCAACAAAGTTGAAAATGTAATTCTGTTGAAATATTTTTCTTGTCAGCAACGGTTATTATTAAACCATTAAAAGTGTGTAACATGGATTGTCCCCCACGCCCTATTCATGATGGTTCCTTTTCTGAGTCATATTAATTTTTGTATAATTTGTTTCAGGTTGGTTTCTGCCCCTATGGACCCCGGTGCCACTTTGTCCACAACCAGGACGAGGTATTGTTACAGAAAACTGGCCCCACAGTGCCACCAGGCATACTATCAAGGACAAACTCTGCCTCCAGCCGACAACGGCCTGCCGCACTCAGTCCCTCAATATCCTTGGATAGCTCCAGCCCACCGTGCAGCCTCAGCCAGTCGCCCACATCTTCGATGGGCTCATTCTTCAGCAGCGATCCAGAGCTGCACTCGCCCGGCATTGATGATCAACGCCTGCCAGTCTTCAACAGACTTATCGACACCTCACACTTTTTGTCGTTGAGCGATCTGATGCTGCACTGATTGATCATCAGAGAGCAGCATCACCCTGTTTTTTATCCATTCACGATAGTTTGTATGGGATCGGAGAGGTGAAATGCACCACACGCAGTCGCATTTCCACAGCCGCGGTCGGTCAAGTTTTGGACAGCCGAAGGTTTAGTAATTTATTTTTGGATATTTATTTTATTTATTTGGAAAAAGGCGTTTTACAGTTAGCCGAGAAGTATCCCACAGCACACAAATATTTCTTATTGTATATTATTTCCGATGCTCTGAATCTACACCTTATCTGTCATTTGCGCTTGCAAGAAATTCAATATTTAATTTGTTACCGAATCTAACTGGCGAATACAACTTTAAGTTTCTTTCAAATTTGATATTTTATGCTGAAATACTTTAGAACAATCTTTTGATTTCTCTTTGTTGAAAAAGTTTTCATTTCAAACCAACTGTCAACTGTATTATCGTGAGCGCAATCATTTCGATTCCCTACACAATGCTGTTATTATATTATGTATCTTCTTCGGTAAACAGGAAGTAAAAGTCCGATACTCGCCTCCAGTCAGTCGCTACTTGAACAAATTTTCAATTATTGTTGCTGCTTTTATATCCTTGATTGCGTTTCACAACATTGCGCTGACGGATCTTTGGCGCAATGTGAGAGTAAAAGTACATTTTCGACTTTTTCCCTTTCTAAATTAAACGCGGGAGGCTGCATAGCATCTTCTTAATGCGCAAGCAGTCATCTTCTCTCTTCGTACTTTACGAATTAGAAATGTTGATCGCCCAACCAGACATTTTTCACGTTACAAGATTTGTTTTGCTTCAAGCCGACAATAATAGTTTTTTTTTGTCTAGTATGCTATCAGAATTCAGTGACACTGGCTGTCATCCAGTCTACGCTAGTCAATAATAATTTTAAGGTGTGCATGCGTGTATGAAGTTTGCCTGATCTAGATAACTTTTTTCTCTTTTTTCTCCTTCAAACGTACACTTACCATATTTTTTGTGATTAAATCCGTCAAGGATGTTACAACACTTGAGAAATTACTTTTATCATCTGGCCCGGAAAGTAAAAGTGAAACAAATCTCGTGCGCGACGGCGGCTTAGAAAAGAGAAATCTTTGTAACGTGAACGTGTTGGATCCTCGTACTCTCTTTAATAGCAATATTTATATACAATATACATAGGTTTCTTCCAAATTTTTGAAGATCATATTTGCGGATAAATATAGCGGTTTTGTAAAAGTGATGAACAGAAACATATCTGTAGATCTCACCATGATTGTTTTATCTGAATCTAATGCATACATTTCTGTGAAACAGTGTTTGTTGTGAGACAGATAACAATCAATGTGCTTCTTGTTTCAGCTAGCAACGTTGTTTCGAGGCTTTTCATCTTATTAATAATATGACCAATGTAAGTGCCTTACAGATTATACACAATAGTTCAATAATAATTTTCGCCTCGTCTACAAAGTTGCCAGACACACTCTCACTTTGCTTAACCGGTATATTCGGTTTGGCTGCTCGCAGGCGATTTCTGATTTTTCACTTCTTGCTTTGGATGCTGTTTTGGTTGACTCTCTTACTCGTCCACTACAGCATCTCAAGCGGCAAAAAAAAGATGGCGGTGCGGTTCATCATAATACAGCCCGTGTCGAAGGATATTTCTTCGCGGGGAAAATCGACTGGTAGGTACGCGCGCCGCTCCGATCTCAAAAAAAATACACCAACTCAGACTTTATTTAATTGCAGTTTCTTATTTATATAAATATATTATTACAAATAATTATCTCGCCATGATATGGCGGAGTGATTTTGATATTGTGTGATTTTTTAAATATATTATTAAATTTATAAGAGGCGTGTTTTTATACGAATGTTGATATGATAAATGTGAATGTGCAAGCTTAGGTTTAGTTTTTTCATATCATCGGTCTCGATTATATAGTTCTTTCTCTTTACATTCCGTGATCGAAGATTATTTATTATTTTTTTATTATTTGCCGCTCTTCTCATGTGTTTTTTTTGTTTTCTTTCCCCTTTTTTGCGTGTGCCTATATTATATGATATATATTTATATACATTCGAGAACCGATGAGAGGATACAAGATTTTTTGTTATTTAAATCATTATTTAATTTGTGTGTTTTTCTCATTTCGACACGTTTATGTTATTTAGTTATTTTATTATTATAATTTATATGTAACTTATTATTTATATGTATATCGCAATATCTAGATTCAAGAGGAGACGATCGTGCTCAATGTCAGTCGGCATTCGAGCTGACTGGCCGGGAGAACGGGCAATAATTTGTATATTATTTATGTATCTAGCTAATAATGTATCTTTGTATCATTATCAATAAATTATATTTTGTTCTGTATAAACCTACATTTTCATTGCTACCCAACAATATCCCTCAGCTCAACCTTTTATCATTATCATGGAAACAAAAACCACTGTAACAAAAGAAAGATACTGCTTCCAAGGCCCTCTATGATTGTCGATTATCAATTTGTAATCACATAGATGAAACAGACTGTGTGATAAATAATTTATAATTCGTTTGTGCGACTTGACATTAATTTTAGGTCCTTATCAGTTTAACGAACGATCCAACTAAAGCAAAGCTTTTGCTTTGGCAATTTGCAGATTTTATTTAATTCAGATAATAATTTATGTGTCATTTTATAAACGATCGTGGATCGTTGAGACAATGGTACCAATAATTACATTTATAGATAATGTACGATAAGATTAGTTAATTATAAATATCGAATTGAAATAATTGCACTTTCTTAATCCATATACCAAGTTATTGTAAATCATAATATTAAAATATGTAGGTATATTGTGGAGCTCTTTAGATAACAAATGCTTCTACATTATTGTTTAGGGGCTTTTGGGAATTGCTAATCGATTCATTGCATTCGTTTGCTCCTTTTAATGCATAGACTAATATGTTTGAATGTACCTATGTAAGTTATTCTATGGTGCATTTAAATGAGAAATGTGAATGCGTCATCAGCTATTGACTTTTCAACATCATTTGACATTGATTGATGCATAGATAGTATACAGAAATTTATCAGTTTGAATAGTACAGTTTTACAGAGTTGTCAAATCAATTTATTATTGACGTCTACAAACATGTCATGGTGTACTTATGTTTGTTACATGTCAATGCCAAACCAGTCACAATATAAGTAAGTTTATTTTTGTCAAATATTCTAGAAAAATTACCAGGGCATACTTATAAACTAGGTAGATAAGTTGAATAGAGAAGACAGGAGACATTGTGAAATAAACATTGCACATATTTCGCAAATGGAAATCTACAGCAATCACGATGAAAAGAGACAGAAATAGAGGAAACAATTTGTTGTTTTCTGGACGTTGCCAGGGATAGGGGTCAACAAAGAGGATGAAAAAATAACGATTAAGAGATTTCGTGATCCCAAGTTGACTTGTATTTTTCGTTGTATTATCTTAGTTAATTTATCCGTAAATATAGTTTACTTGGTATCGATTTGCTTATCTTTAAATTTGATTCCCAGTAGCCATACCGAGAGATATTGGTAACAAATATTTCCAACAGTAATATATGACAAATGATTATCATAACCTATTAAATATGTAATCAGCTGATTCTAATCAGTGTCGATTTTAGAACGGAGCAAATTTAAGACATATCAATTTACATGGGGCGTAAAACAACTGATTACTTTAATTGATTATACCTATTTGACCGACGAGCCCCGAACGGAGGAGGTATACAATTCGACTATCTGCTTTTTTATAGTAAACGTACTCCGATTTGAATAATTTTTGATTCATTTGAATGAGGAGGCTTGAGAAATGGTCTATATTCATAAAAACGCAAATCCGAAATTTCCTTCTGTCCGGAAACCGCCCCCGAAAGGGTTGGAGAAGGCAAATTTTGTCGAAAATCGAAAATTTGAGGTGGTACGTATAATTAAAGATAGGACAATACCCGGAAACGTTTAAGTTTATTTTTTTTTTCAAAAGAGTTACTGTTTTCGAGTTAGAGACATGTTAAATTCTCAAATATGTGTATTTTTGCCAAGGGGGAAGTGCGTTTTCTTTCGATAAATGAAAATCTGTGGGTACTACCTGAAAGACCTAATTATTTGTAGAAACATTTATAATAATGAACATTTTTTCCTTAGAGTTACGGTTTTCGATTTACACCGGTGCTAAAATGGTAACATCTAAAATACTTATGCGTATTTCCGCAGCGATGTTTTGAGATATCAATAATAACTACAAGCTGAATTTACGTGGATAATAGGATAAGTATTAACTATCTTCATTGGTATTAGTGAACGTTCAACGATTTTTATGACTAATATTACACTGAAAAATGTGAAATAAATATTTTTAACAAAAAATTGGACCGACGTTATTATTTGGTGCACTAAAAAATACAAAATAATATTAATTCTATTGGTGCTAGTACTTGTGAAGTTGATGCCAAAAGTTATCAATCTAACTGCAACTACACAACTTCAAAGGTACCAGCACCAATAGAATTAATATTATTTTGTATTTTTCAGTGCACCAACTAATAAAGTCCGTGCATATTTTTTTGTAAAAAATATGTTTTATTGTTCTAGGCAACTGAGGCCATTAAAACAGAGTCGCGGAAATATATCCAGCCTTTGTGCATTATTCTAGTAAGCTCGAGAAATCCTCATAGCCGGGTCATAATTGTTAAGCCAAGTCTATAGATGATGAGAAGAAGCCAAGCTTGAGCTTCATACAGGGTATAACCGTTCCTGTCAAGACAAGATTATAATTGGAGAACTCCTCGCGCCGCTATGGTACCATGGTCTGCTAACCTCAAAGTCTGATAGGAATCAACCGCGTGACCCAACTACGATCCAGTACACTGTCACAGTATTCCAATCCACCACGGGGGTTCCTCACTCACCAAAAGCAAGTCTTCTACCAACGTGTACTACCCGACAAAAAAAAATTCTTCCAAATAAGTAGATGATGGGCTCCACCGAGTTTGTAGTTATAGGTTAGGTTTGATATTTGACATAGACGTAGTAACTAGTAGACTGTAGACTTTGTATCTATCCAATGTGTGCTTTTCATTTTTTTTTTGGCTTTCTCTAACGCGTATTGTGATAATCACTAGTTACGGAAATGATGGCCTATATTATTAAAGGACCCGCAGTGCAGCAGTCTATCAATCTTATATGTCTATGGCACTGAATGGCACATATCTTTATTCTTTGTATAGTATTTGTTTACAAATTGCCGTAATGTTATTTTCAGTTATGTAAATGTCTGGATGATTATGATGTTAAATACCTATGTAAATACAACCAAATTTGACAGGTAATCAGTTGATTTAACTCAATTATTTTTGTTTATCTTTCTTTACCTTCTTCGGCACGCCCAAACACCTAACGTAATGCACCTAAATATTCTCATGGATAAGAATTGTTTTTACCATTTTATGGCGATCCTTCTACTCCCGGCATTTTTCAGGAAATTTTCATTTAAGGAAAAAATCCTTGACCTAGTTGGGCTCGAACCTCATACCTCTCAGTTAGAAAACCAGCATCTACCATCTAGACCACCGGGGTCAGCACCTTATAATCCATTAATTTGCTGCCAAATATTTGGTTTATAGTTGTTGTAAGGGTGGTAATTTCATGCTGATATCTGAATTTCTAACTTCTGGTATCTGGCCACCTCCATGTATGTACCAATAATAGTCATTTGTCCAGAATTTTAGACATTAGTTATATTTTGATTATTATTGAATTTCAATTTAATTAATTCCACAGCCCAAGTAGGAATAATTTATCTGTGATCACCACTCTTTAATTATTAACGACATTGCCCAGTGTTCGCAATTCATTAAACTTTAGTTTGAACTGAGGTTCTTTTTTCACAGAGTTGACCTCCCCAATTACTAGATATCATTTTTTGAATTTTTTTCTCAAAAATAAAAACGGTGGCCAGAAATTGAATCAGGTTCACCTGTACAAAAGTCAAGTACCTTACAATTACACCATCAGAGAGCATTTATTTATGATCATATATACATCGATAAATAAGAATGTAAATTTACTTTATATAATTTAATGTATTCTTAACAAAATTGTTTTTAACTTGGTGCACTACTTTCACCAGAACAGCTATAACTATTATTCTTAAAAATGGGTCTAAAGATCAATATAGGAATAGATTATCAACAACGTATAGCTAACTATCTGTATAATCGTTGATACAACAATTGTCTAAACAATGATCATCTGCAGTTCACAGAAGCTTTGTACCTATACTCATTGTTTGTATAAAAATAGTCTATTATAAGCACAGCAATAACTTATCCTACGTCTTTTCTTTTGACCCTCCAAGAGAAACCTGTCCAAAATCAATTTCGGGCAAAACAATGGTTGCCTCTTAAATGTCAACAATTTTGGCGCCACATTCAGTGACACCGGCTTATCACAGCCAATCAACTGAATCAGGTAGTAAATTACAAGTTAGTGGAGAAAAGTTTTTACCACAATGAATGTGTTGGAGCACGGATGGCAATTGGCACGGTTGATTTTGAAAATTTCACTTTGCAATTAGGCATGCGGCAAATGAAAGGACTGTTTTATTGCTTCTTTGTAATTAAAACTTACAAGTAAAATGAATACTAGAGGAAAGTTGTACATTATATTATACAGTACAGGAATACCTATGGTTTTTTTATCGCCGAAGCCTGATAAACGAATTTAAAAAAAAACATTGTTGTGTTACCAGATCTTCGCTGAAACAATATTTCTTATATGTACTTATCATTTTTTAAGTTTCAAAATGCTTTTGAGTATATAAATCGCATCTTCTGTTATCATTTATTTGAGGGACAACACAAACTTTAATTTAATTTTAAAAAATGATAGGTAATGAACTAGAAGACATTTGGTGAACATAAATGTTCTTTTTTATCTCCTTCCATCAATGAGGGTTTTCTGAAACGGTCTACGTGAGATGGCAGCACTTTAGCGTCAGGTCCAGTAAACTGTCAATTTTCTATGTATTTTTTGGTTTATTTGTTCTTAAAATCATTACTTTAAAAATATTGTTTTCTAAAATGCCACAGTGTTGTGCAGTGCCTATGTGTTCAAATAAAACAGGAGGGCATAAGTTCCCTACTGGAGATAAAACCCGATTGAAACAGTAATAAATAAATAAATTTGTATTGCCACCGAAATAAATGTTTCGATAACATCTCGAATAAATGACAATGGTCATGGAAGAACCATCAAGTGTTTAGCCAGAATATGAAAATATGAATAAACAGGTGGAAAATATACAGCTGCAGTTAGATTGAAAACTTTTAGCACCAACTTCACATGTACCAGCACCAATAGAATTAATATTATTTTGTACTTTTCAATGCACCAACTAACTGATACCTAACGTCGACCTAATTTAAAAAAAATATATTTATTTCACACTTTTGAGTATTATATTTGTCACGAAAATAATTGAAAGTTTTACTTGTATAGAGAGAGAGAGAGAGAGAGAAATGCTTTATTGTAGAAAAAATATAAATTTTGTAGACAAAGCAAAATAAAAATATCAAAAATAAACAATACACAAAAAACAAAGTCAAACTTAAACTAAAAATTTGCATATATATTATAACCGCTACCAATCTTTTAACTCGAAAACCGTAACTCTACAGAAAAAATGTTCCGTATAAATGTTGCTACAAATAGTCTGGTCATTAATTTTCCATTCTCAGGTTTGAAATTTTCGAAAGAAATTGCCTCTTCCACATATCGAAAATTAACCTATTTCAAATTTTAACATCGCAGAAGCTCATTCAAACGTTTCCGGATATTTTGGTATCTTTAATTCAGCAATCTCGGATTTTCGATTTTCGAGAAAATTTGTCCCCTCCAGCTCTTCGGGGGCGGTTCTCGGAGGGAAGGAGATTTCGGATTTGCGTTTTCATGAATATGGGACCATTTCTCAAGTCTCTTCTTTCAAATAAATCAAAAATCATCAGAATCGCAGTAAGTTTACTATATACAGTTAGAATTTTTGAAAAAAAATTAAAAATACTTTTTATTTGGCATTTAAGATTTGAACCGTACCGATAAGTTGCTATGTCTCCTTTTTTTTATTTGAACTATACTTACGTATATCTGCCAGCAACAGCAATTCCATAACAAATTACTGTTTGTCTACCACAACACAAAATTAAATTTTAAATTATTATCAATTTCTGACGTCTGACAATTGCGACAGCTGAAAATGAACAGCGTGACATAACCATAGAGTAAATACGAGTACCTGTATATCAGAGAGCAGAGACGTATATATACGCTCCATACTCGTGCGTAATTCCAGTGACGGATCCCATTGTCCGACATTGTCGTTCCATGTCGAAGAAATAGTTTGATCTCGCTTGAATGAGAAAATATAATTAATTAATATTGGGTCACACTTGGAGCTTAACAGGCGGCGAGATGTTTGCGATCTAAGTAAGAATTCGAAATTTCAAGTCTCCAGACCGTATGGGGCCTGAGAAATCGCTGCGGAGTCCATCGATTCAAGAACCGAGAATAATAAAAACTGTTTAAAAAAAACCGAAAGTAATAAAAACTACTTAAAAAGGCACGCACGAACAAAAAAAGCACAGTCGAATTGTATACCTCCTCCGTACGGGGTTCGTCGGTACTATGTCTATGTAATACCTACTTACTTGCATAGCATAATATTTTTTATTGTGGCTATTCTTTGGAGAATACTTTGAAAGGATATGCTGGAACTTCAAAGCTGTCGAGCTCGAAATGACAAAATTAAGGAGTGATAAATAATTTTGCTGGTTATTTATCACAAGACTTGTAACTATACGTCACATTTATACATTTATATTAAGATCACTTCCACAAGAAGTCCTTCGTTTATAAAAAGCTTCATTGGATGAAAACCACTTCCTTTCGTATTCATATAAGTGTTTCTGTACCTAGCAACTAACAGTTCTGCATTTTGTACGATCGTAAATGGTACCTACTTGTTAAACCGGAATACGGAAAGCAAAGATCGATTAAATAATTTTAGTAAATATAATGTTGCCATTTGCATTAATTGATTACCAATCGCTCAGTCGTCTTAAAGACGTCAACTCTCTTCTGATTACTAAGCTATGGGTAATCAGATACTGCTGTGGACACGACCATTTTCTTAAGGTCTACTAAGAAATCTGGCAGCATCGCAATATTTTTCTAAAGAAGATGCGATTGTCATATAGAAGAGTTTCGTCAGGTTTTACAAAAATTGGATGGATTTCAAGCTTGGCACCAAAATCATTAAAAAATTTCAGACGACTTCTATAATTTTAAAATAACTGCCAAGACGACTATAGATATAAATCTTCTTGATAGGTACGTAATTGCCATTTAAACTTTTTAAGAGATCTAAGGATGTGGTCATATACCTTATTTCCATAAGCAACTTTTTTCATAATTGTTATTCGAAAACTAATAGATACATATAAATAACCCGTATAAAAAACTTTGCAGTTTTTTCATAGGAATATTTTTGCACTTTTTCTGTAAAAAACATGCAGATTTTGTTCCAGCATACTCGTATAATGTTTATTGTTTCATAGATTATTTTCCAAAATGTATGGAGATAATTTTCTATTCAGCTACCTATTACAGTTGCCTTTTATAAAATCTTGCCGTTTATTTGAAGATGCCTCTTACGGCATGGTTTGTCTTTTATTCAAATGAATCCCTCTCTCTCTCTCAATCATAAGGTCACTCGTCAATGGCATTTCATTTAATATCAATTTTGCATTAAATCATCTTATTATTTAGACTGACAGACCATCATCAGACTCAATGTCGCATGATATGTCCAGAACTGGTGAGAGAGAGGGAAATAGTTTGTTTATTATTTATGTTACTGTGCAATCCTAATGTATCTTTGTACCATTTAAGGAATAAATTACATTTGTTCTGTACTTTGAGAGTTTTTGTCCGTTCCACAGCATGAGCACTTGACGGAGAACTGGCGCACCCAAAACGCCTACGGCACGGCTGTTCATAACGTATGCAACGTTGCCGTGCTTTGGTACTTTATAAGGTTATCATGTCTTTTTTTTAAATCTTGGCTGAACATTCATTAACAACATAATTGTTGTCAAGAAGAATTTTAATTATAAATTAGGTGCATAATTTATATTTACAACTTCTTACAAATAGCCACTAAGAAATTAGGTAGCTAGGTATATAGACGTATTTTGGCTCTGTATAGATCCGTAAAGCTTAGGAAAATGTGGTATTTATTTTCTTTTAATTATTGATAAATTATATTCTATCCAAAGAAATAGTACCTAGGTACCTAGTGTTTATGAATTTTCATAAACAATAAGTTTCCCATAATCCTAATGTAGAATTTGGAGATGTTCACCATATACCGAAAAGCCAACACGAATTTGAAAAAAAAAACAATTTCTGTTGATACAGATCTTTTGTGAATCGTTTGTGAACGTTTTTGACGAGGTTGTTTGCTTGTGACTCAATATTTAATGAGTTGATTGTTAAATAATTAACTCAAATTAGCCAACACGTCTTGAAAATAGACCTTATATTCTCTATTTCTTAATCAATTTATCAGAAATCGTTTGTGAAACACAAATATAATAATAAAATCGTTTGTGACTCTCTATTGGTTTATAAAAGTCTAAATTTATTTCAAAATTTGTAAGTTCAGGCAACTAACTATATCTTAATGTTAAATCGTCAATAAATATAATTTGTGTATTTAAACGTTACAAGTCACAATACAAAATAATATTTATTCTATTAGCGCTGGTGCTTTTGAAGATGGTACCAAAAGTCTACTAACTACAGTTGCACAACTTGATATTATTTAGTATTGTGACTCCGTGCACAAATTGTATTTATTGACGATTTAACCGTGATGTTTTGTTAGTTGCCTGAAGCTACAAACTTTGAAAGCAATTTAGATTTTTCGCAAAACAATAGTCACAAACGATTTCATTATTATATTTGTGTTTCACAAACGATTTCTGATAAATTGGGTAAAAAATAGAGAATGTAAAATATATTTTCAAGACCTGTTGGCTAATCGGTGTCAACTATCTAATAATCTTATTATTACTCATTAGAATTGAGTAACAAACGATCTGTACCTATCAACAGTAATTTGAAAATATAAAATTTTCAAATTCGTATAGGCTAATTGGTTTATGCTGAGATGTTCTCGCTGAAATTTGTTGGTGAGTATGGTATTTTAAATTAAATTGACCACTCTAGGACATCTACCGCCATCTATAAATTAAAAGCAACAAATAGCTTAAAACAAATTTAACCAACAAGATGGAGCCTTTCAAGAGTAAAAATGCGGCATTCAATAATTCAAATAGAAAAATCTAATTTCCCAAATCAAATCATCAAGTAAAGGGGAGTGGTGCTTTTTATGAGATAAATGAAAGATTCCAAGTACAATAATTTCATTTTGATAATTACGATCTATAAATATCTAATACTGACAACATTAGTAAATATATCTATGAAATTTATAATTTTCTGAATAATTTATTCCGACTTCATTGAGCATTGATTATTGAAGCCTTAGTCATTCTAAACACACAAGAAATAGAAATGTCATCTACCAACAATAGTAATAATCAGTCGAGGTTAATCCTTCATCACTCAATTTTCAACTAAAAGTTTATAATCTTAGAGCATATTTCGTTGGTAAAATCAGAACATTTGGCATTGCCTCCCAGATCCATAGTGAGGAATTTGGCTTCTTGAATCGTTTCATAACAAGCCTTCTCAATTTTATTGGCGTAATCGTTTAGTCCCAAATGTCTCAGCATCATAACAGAAGAGAGCAAAAGCGCCGTAGGATTAGCCTTATCCTGACCAGCAATATCAGGAGCAGTTCCGTGAACAGATTCAAATAGAGCTCCATTCAATCCTATATTTCCTGAAGGTGTAAGTCCTAACCCTCCCACCAATCCAGCACACATATCTGATAAGATATCACCGTACAAATTCGGCATTACCAAGACATCGTATTGGCTGGGGTCTTGGACCATGTTGAGGCAGACCGTATCCAGATAACGTGATTCAAATTCCACATCTGGATACTTCTTGGACATTTTCTGGCAGCATTTCAGAAACAAGCCATCAGACATGCGCATAATGTTAGCTTTATGAACAACCGTCACTTTTTTCCTTCTGTTTTCTGTAGCATATACGAAAGCAAACTCGGCTATCCTCTTGGACGCCTCTTCTGTGATAAGTTTGATACTTTGTACAACACCATCCACAATCTCATGCTCAATCCCTGTATATTCACCTTCTGTATTTTCTCGAATTATCACAACGTCTACGTGATCATATGATGTCTTGTACCCCTCCAAACTTCTGCAAGGCCGCACATTAGCGTAAAAATTGAACTCTTTTCTGATGGCTAAATTCAAAGATCGATACCCTTTACCGATCGGTGTCATCAGGGGTCCCTTCAGTCCGATCTTGTTGCGGTTAATTGAATCTATAGCAACCTGGGGAATACCGATCTTACCATCAGGAGTCTTGACAGGAGAAATATCCACAATATCCCATTCTATGGGGACTTTAGCTGTCTTGAAAATTTGCTGAACAGCTGTTGAGACTTCAGGACCAATTCCTTCACCAGGGATTAATGTGCATGTTCGATTTCCGATGCTGTACTTTCGAATTAAAGAATAATTATGGACAACAAATTTCCCAACAGTATTCATTCCCATCAAACAATTTTCTGAATTTAAATATAACAATTCAGATTTTCTTGTCTCGACGCAGGTGTTGGGATGAAAACTTCTTCATTTTCTAATCAATACCTATTCGTTTCCAGATTTACTGTTTTACGGTTGATACGTCTGTTTTTGATATTGGCTCTACATAAACGGTCTAGCAGATGTGATAATTTTCGAGACAATTCTTCATTTTGCTTCGCAATTACAATAATACATCGTCCAACCGCGAATAGAAATATATTATTCTCTCAAAATTTGAAATATATTTTTCTCAGTGTTGGGTGTTCTCTGATCTTGGTTACATGTTCCATGATCAGATAATTATCAGAGATAACACTTATTTGTCTGATATAATTTTTTTGATTTCTTTTCTCTTCGGTCACCAGCATTTCTCCAGCCGATGAACTGTTATATATTGAAAAACTTTTGATACCGATCGATGTATTTTTAATTGCAATTTCCAAAAATATAAATATTCAAAACTGCATATACCACCGTTTTTTAAATAATCGCCATCAAAGTTGTGAAATTTGAGTTTATTATATATTTGAACGTGACCACTCTGGATGATCACAAACTAAATTTAAAATTGCCAAATTTTACAAACTTAATTGCCAGACCCTTAGAATTTCCATTTAATGACTTTTGAAATTAATAAACCATATTTATTTATTCTTCACATCTTCTGCGCTATTTTACGTTCCATGATATACTCTCAAAAGTCAATGTAAAGGGTGTTCGAGCAGGATTTCAAACCAAACTCAAACCGTCAGAGGCATGCGCATTTTAATTTTAAGAAGACGGAAATTAATATGCGCATGCTCCACAATCACGGAACACAGTTGGAAACTGGTCCAAACTACTGCTCGAACACCCTTATGGAATTACTTTTGAGAGCATAGCATAGGACGTAAAATAGCGCAGAATAAGTTAAATATTTATATTTTTGGATAATGCTCATAAGAATACATTGGTCGTGTCCATAGCAGTGCCTGATTACTAATCGATTAGTAATCAGTAATTAAAAATCGGTATTTTGGGGACACGACTGGTTATTGATGTATCATGTTACACTATGGTTTTCTGATAGCTGTCACATTAAAGACGTCAACTTTTTGATAACCTGATTACTAATCGATTGGTAATCAGACACTGCTGTGGAAACGACCATTGATTGGTATCAAAAGTTTTTCAATATACGGGAGTTCATCGTCTTGCTTAGTGCTGATTCTTCGGTCCTAAGTTTGGTAGATGTCATCAGTCACTGATATCTTGTTCTTCTCACGTTCCGTGACTCCGTGGTTGTCTTTGACTTGACACTGACGTGATTGGTGATTATCAAGAAAAAGCAAAAGAAAGCTAAATTCTAAAATTCAAGTCATCATGTCGGGAGCTGTAGAAGCTATGGATATTGTTATACCGGAAAAGGTATGTATAAAAACAATTGCCTTCTTGAGTCATTTACAAAACTAGGTGTTCCAGGAAAATGCGAAACCGAAAAACGGTTCTTAATTTGTTTAATGTGAGATAACTATTTAGATTTATATTTTCTTCACATTTTAGGAAGAAGGTAGCCCATCTGATGTCAAACAAACCTTGCAAGATTCGGACACAGAGGATTTGTACACAAAATATAAAAAGTTGCAGCAGATGCTTGAATTTCTCGAAGTGCAAGAGGAGTATATTAAGGATGAACAAAGAAATCTAAAAAAGGAGTATTTACACGCACAAGAGGAGGTAAAACGTATACAATCAGTTCCTCTGGTTATTGGACAATTCCTTGAAGCTGTTGATCAAAATACTGGCATTGTAGGATCAACCACTGGTAATGTTACAACGATCATAAATTGTACATAATCTTTCACAACTTCATTACAGGTTCTAACTACTATGTACGAATTCTTTCAACTATTGATCGAGAGCTTCTAAAGCCATCTGCTAGTGTTGCATTACACAAGCACAGTAATGCTTTGGTTGATGTGCTACCACCAGAGGCTGATTCTTCGATCAGCATGTTGCAGGCTGATGAAAAACCCGATGTTCAGTACTGTGACATTGGTGGCATGGATATGCAGAAGCAAGAGATTCGAGAGGCTGTTGAATTGCCATTGACACACTTTGAGTTGTATAAACAGATTGGTATTGATCCACCTAGGGGTGTTCTCATGTATGGTCCTCCTGGGTGTGGAAAGACTATGCTGGCTAAGGCTGTGGCACATCATACAACAGGCAAGTTCTAATAGTATCTGCTTTACCTGTTCATTTATGCAGCGTAACCTATAGGGATATTGAAATAATTCAATCTAATTATTCTTCTGTTTCAGCTGCTTTCATTCGTGTTGTTGGTTCTGAATTCGTTCAGAAGTATCTGGGCGAGGGACCTCGTATGGTGAGAGATGTGTTTAGACTTGCAAAGGAGAATTCCCCAGCTATAATTTTCATCGATGAAATTGATGCTATTGCAACTAAACGTTTTGATGCACAGACTGGAGCTGATCGTGAGGTGCAGAGAATTTTGCTTGAATTACTAAATCAGATGGACGGATTTGATCAGACTACGAATGTGAAAGTGAGAAAAACAATTTTTAACTGTTCATATTAAGCATATATGTTATAGTCTACATATATGATATTGTGCGAATGAAATCTTCTCACTTATTATGTTGTAGGTTATTATGGCTACAAACCGAGCAGATACATTGGATCCTGCGCTTCTCAGGCCTGGACGTCTAGATAGAAAAATAGAATTTCCACTACCGGATCGTCGTCAGAAGCGCTTAATTTTCAGCACCATTACATCCAAAATGAATTTGTCAGAAGAAGTAAGTTTACGAGAACTCTTATTTATGTTTCAGCTCGTTACGTGAAAAATAACAATGATTATTGACTATTTGCAGGTGGATCTGGAAGACTACGTTGCTAGGCCAGATAGAATCTCTGGTGCAGACATTAATGCTATTTGCCAGGAAGCTGGTATGCATGCTGTCAGGGAAAATCGTTACATTGTCCTTCCTAAAGATTTTGAGAAGGGCTATAAGAACAATATCAAGAAGGACGAGAGTGAACATGAATTTTATAAATAATTTACATGTGCCTCTATTATATTGTCTTATATTTATCATTAAAGTAATAATTATGAAATATTTTGTTTATTTTCAGAACATTCTCATGGATGGTTCTATTTAGATACTTAACTTAATTTTTATATTCACATATTTGGTGTTCATTCTAAAATTTCCCGTCAGATTTCTCGAAATGTGAAGATATTAAAAAAATGCTGAAACACGAGAAAACATTTAACCCCTAGAAAATCCTCACCTAACGAAAATTGGCTTCGCCTCTTTTTATTCCTTACCTCCAGAAATTATCCTTTTAAATATATTGAATGTTAAGAGGTATCGAGTGATAGCTTATTTAAAAGGGACTTTCAATTAATTTTTTTAAGCGTTTGATTTTAAAAGAATTGTGATTTCGCACGACTTTCCTAATTCTCTTTGCGCAAATATAAAAACCGTGCGACCATCATTTTTTTACGACCAAAGATAAAACAATGGTCATATTCAATTTTGACTTATGACGGACCGGTTTGCTAGAATATGAATAGGTAGAAAATGAAAAGTAATTACAGTAAAACTTTTCCTCAGAGATGCGCCTTATAGCAGATGAATGGATACTTCTAGAATACTTAACGAAAGGTATCAATACCATACAAAACAGAATAGAAAGCAACATCCGTTTTATGGACTCTGGGGCCTCTAAAACGTATAAATCCGTTGAAAACCTGATACCGAAATTTTAGCGGTAGGAAAGTACTAAATGAATTGTTTTTCCAAGACACCTATCCCAAGCTCTGAGTAGGTGGAATCTTTCATTTTACAAACAACTGTTACGTTACAGTATAGCCAACTTTTATGACAAACACTATATTCATATCACTGTGATATCAAATTATTTATTTAATATATATTTAAATTACATCAAGAATAATTTGGTGATAACTCAGTATAAACATAAATGTATTGAATAATTTATTCTTCGCGCAAATTGAAGGAAAATTACTCCTCGGCAACCGATTTCGGTTTCAAAGAAACCTCGATGTCTCCTACCGCTCTATCCAACTGAGCAAACAATGTTTTCAGAGAGCATGTTATATCGTTATATTGTTGTAATGAATTCAATACTTTTTGGGTAACATCACTACTTTCCTCATATATGCTAAGGTTCGAGACAGCCAGCTGCTCTAACTTCTCTGATAAGTCTGTCACTTTCCTGATATTTGATGAATCTATAAAAGGTACAAGGTTTTCTAAAGTAACGATCATTTGTGCAGTGTCTCTTAATTCTGGATACAATTCTAAAAGGTAATGTTTTTTGGCCTCAACTTCCAATTCATTAGCCCCATTGCTAGGATCCAAGTAGTCATTTATCGATATCATATTTTGCAAGATAGAAGTTATTGCATCACGACAACTCAATGCTGAGGTAATCATAGTTTGGGTCTGTAGGAGTAAATCCGTTATGGTTTGCGTTTTTGATGTTAGAGATGTATCCCTTGGAAGGACCTGTAGTTCTAATGCCGCAATGCGTTTCTCTAGTAAATCGACGACCTCCATAATAACTTCTGTAACGTGAATTATATTCTAATATGCTGAATCATAGTCAAAATATTACCTTAAGGTTCTCTGTATTCTGTATATTTAATATTTATATAAACCAAAGGGATAACACAACACGGAATATAACGAGTGATGATTTGGATTTGATGACTAATGACCTGGAGGTGGAGGTATGTTTTCTCTGCTTGGAGGTATGTTTTCTCTACGGTGGTAAAATCAGAGGTATTCGGTATGTTTTAAGCAGCATCCCCCTTCAAATGCGAACCACGCGGCAGAAATTGGAAGCTGAAAAGACAAGGACGCTAACCAAACCACTTTTTACGCTCGTTTCAAGACCTTTCTGTATGATGTATGACCGTGCTATAATCATAGATAAGAGATGTTGCATTTACACAGGCTATAATCACATAATTCTATATACCTATAATTTGATCCTTGATTTTTTTTTGTGAAGCTCACTATGAGGATGAGGAGTTTAGTGCGCATGCGCAAAAGGGTAAGTTGGGGAGGTGGCTTGGAGTCAGATATGTAGGCCACATATGGTATCCAGTGATGTAGCTTATACCCGTAAAGATATAAAGATACGTAAACAAGCGTTCTACCTATACTAGAGAGCCACTGATGTGACAGTCAGGACACACAATGGCGGGTGGTGATAATACTCATCTGTACAGCGCTCTAGCTTGGAGTCACATCATATGGTATCCATGGTTACATCACATCATACCAATGGCATAGCTTACCAAATAAACCGTGCCAATGGTAAACTTTGTAACATGATGACATGTCCCTCCTAAGAAGCTATATAAACAGGAGATTTAACTGTCTATACAAAACCATGTGACGCGCTGACTCCGCAAACGACGGCAGGGTCGTGGCCTAGAATGGTCCATTCACTTAGAGAAAAGGCCACCGCGTCATCAGCGCAGAAACCAGTTTTGGTCACTTTGTCTCGTTGCCTAGCAACGATCAGCTGCCGACACATTTCAGTGGCGTAGCACGGGAAGCGTAATTTTGACTGCTTAGATGAATCAAGAAAACAACAAAAGTATTTTCGTAATCTGTCCGTTTTTAAGTTTGCTAGACAAGGAAAGAGGGCATATGAATTTCCCGCGTCTGAATATTGGCCACTTATCACACGAAGGTGCTTGGATGGCCACACTAGGTTTTAAACGGTGAGTGGTGCATGGTACCTATGGTCACTTTTCTGTTTGTTGTTGTTGTTTTTATAAGTTTTCAACTTTATATTATGGCTCACGCTTGTTGAATTGAACAATGTTCTTGCAAGTCGGAGAATTATAGCAGCAGAACTAATAGGCATTTTGTTTAAAAAAATCTTTATCACAGTATTTTTGTTTATTGTAATGAATAGTTAATACTGCAGAATTCTCAAATTTATCTTACGTGGTTTGATGCTGTCGGTCATCATTTCAAACATCAAAAAAGGTAGAGCAGCTATGAAAAAATATTTATTTGATATCTGCATATCGAGGAAAGAGGCTTTGATCCAAATAATTCCTTAACAATATTGAGAAACGGTGTTGAAGAGAAAGAGGTTAAGGGCAAATTGAGCGAGAACGAATACATTTGGATTGTTTTTTTAAATTCGGAATTCCATAAAGACACTACTTAAATATATCTACTAATTGAACATTCTATCCAACGATGCTACTTTTATGATAATAGATAACTAAAGCATATCTTATCTCTATAACAATTTTTGTCATTTTCGTTATGTTATCCAAACGATTTTCATATATTATAATACGAGAAGTTAATTTGCAATCTGTTCATATTCCGCATAATTGCCGCTCTACCACATTTCAAGTCACTTCATAAACAAAAAAGGCGCCCACTTTTCAATGATACTTCTAATAGTTTTCTAGAGCCCGTTTTATATTGCAGTTCAGCGCGCCTTACAGAGAAACAGAGAAGACACATGGTGGTGCGCACTTTCGTTATGCGCAGACCCAATTTCAGGCCACGACCCTGCCGTCGTTCACAGCGTTACCCCCTCCTCAGGTGTTATATCACCTGTCTAGATAGCTTCTTAGTCCCTCCTCTCAGCAAAAAAAGTTCATGACGCAAGCGCATATCGCCAGCTATTCCCAGGTTAAGAAGCTATTTAAAATAAATAGCTTCTTACCCCAGGTCTTTGGCTTCATTTTTGCGTATTTTTTTCCACAATGCTAGCGGTATATAAGTTTAAGTATATGTCAAAAGTACAGGGCTCTATCAAAAGCTAAGCACGACTTTTGTCCATAGAGCATAAGACATTTTCTTGTGAATAGATTTAATACAGTAGAGTAGGAATTCCATGGAGTTTATTCGAAAAGAAATAGAAGATTGATCAAGATTGTTGTTGAACAACAAACGAACTTCCCTATTGATCATATTTATCTAGAACGCTTAAAGTTCCCATATTTATCTATTAGGGTGCTATGGTATGTATACTTACGGTAGTACCTATTTGTTGCCTCTCTATTGTATTGTATTGTATTGTATTAACTCTATGCTTCTTTCAGAAACTTATCTCTGATACTGTTCTGTGAAAATCTCAAGTTGGCGCTGCAAGTTTTCGTTTCGTTCTCTGTTTACTTTTCACTTGGAAATAGTGTTCTCTGCTTTCTACTTTTTTTTTCTTGTCACTTGTCCCCATATTTCTGACGTTTTCAATCATTTTCAATTCTATGATTTTCAATGCAATCATCAACATAACCAATGATATAGAATGAACTTAATATTATGAATATGAATTAAAAGCTAGAGACAACGAGCTAGTAAACAATTGGATATGTCGAAAGACGCTCATTATGGTTTACTATACAGCCAATATGAATTCTCAACCTATCTACGTATTCCTTTTGAGAAGTTTGCTCTAGTTGTAGTGTGTTTTCCATTATTAGCGTTCCTGTTTTGCGTTAGTTATTCCGTCCTTTTTAATTTCGAAAGTGCCACATACACCCATTGTCAAGTGTACAATCTGCTACCATCGATATCTGCTGCAATAGGAAATTTTTCACCTCAGAGGGAGATATGGCAAGGGGCAATTGCGATTCATGCAGTTCCTAGGTTTTATGTTGCTTACGAATATTTACAACACCACAACAGTGTTCTATATCCCCAAGACTTATGGATCGGTCATATTGCCTTTTTCTTGAATATTATTGAAAATATAGCATTGATCGTTTTGTCGTTCTTTACGTCTTCTAAATTTTATGGTGAGTCAGAAGAGTCCTGATTTTCTTTCATATAACAAAGAAATTGTTCTAGCTGTACACGAAAAGGCTTTTATTACGTTTATCTTGGGTTCGGAAATGTACATGATCCTCACCTGTGTTCTTCAAAGCAGATATAAGAAACAAACAAGAGTTAGTTTGAAATGGAAAAAACGATTCCTAATCACTAACTTGGTTTGTATTATTGCGGCTGTGTATTTTTTTATGAGACATAACTCCTTTTGTGAAGCTTATGGTAAGTTTGCATTTTATTTTCATTAGTACATTCAACCCTTCTCCAAGCTTTATTTTAGTTGTTTATGCCATTACTTATTAATTTGAAAAAGAGTATGAAAATTATCAAGAGTATTGAATGAAATATCAATTTTCTAGGAATATTGTAATTGTATTTTCATTTGCTTGCATCAAGACATACCTAATGAATATATATATATATATATATATCTTTTCTAGTTTATACCTTATTTGCTTTGTCGGAGTATATCGTTGTTCTTTCCAATATGGCATTCCACCTGACGGCATATTTTGATTTCAAGAACAAGGACCTTGTTATCTACAAACACGGTGTTGCTCTTACAGAAAGATAATATTTGGTTATTTAGCTAGTCATATAAGTTATTTTAGTTAGATATTTGTTTCCAATTTATTTATCAGTTGAATTGATTAACGCCATTGAAGCTGTATTTTAATTATTTATTATTTTTGCTATTATTTTTCATTGTATGTGAGTCCAAATTTTCTGTCAGAAAATATTTTGTATTTGTTCATTGAACATGAAAATACATATGGTGAAATAAATATTGCTTTAAACGTTTGTTCAAAGAACTACTATGTATTTCTGGATATGATGCTACTTCATTTGACTCGTAAAATGAAAATACATCTGAAAATTGAAACTTCTAGTTGTGGTACCAAGTATTGAAAATATGTGATTTTATATATTTTTATTAAATTATAATGACCATTAGATATTTAAGGCCAACTTTATACAATATAGTGTAAATATTGTACATATTTTGGACATATTTTCCTGTTGTATTTGTCTCGTTTAAGTTTGTTGAAATGGTGTTGGAAGGGTTTAAAATATTATTGACAATTCAAAGAAGTTACACATCTATCAATTCATTATTATTGGCGATAAGTATGTATTTATTATTTTGAGTTCTAGATCCAAAATAAAAAAAATTTGGTTATGCTGTGAGTATGTAGGTCTTAGACCTATTATAACTTTCGTAATTGTTGATAATTAGTTTCAGTGGTTCCAAATTTCTTAACATCTTTGTTACAATCATAGGCATTATCATTCTAATTGACTTAATGATCTGAATGGATTTATTTACTAGGTACACATGAACATACTTTGACATCAATTTCAGAAGTATTACCTATAATTAAAATAACTTCTTTGAATGTGATAATCAAATAAATCTTATTGATTGATTTAAACATCAGTTACTTATTATTGCGGTAATTAATGTGAATAACACTATCTATTTACTTAACAGTTTTTTAACTATATTTCTTTCTGTTCTATCAAACAGTATCTTTTGGATCAACAAGTTTTAACAGCTCTTGGTTTCCTTATGTTCTCGGAGTTTTTAATACATACATCAGCCTAGTTTAGCTGATTCAGCTAGACCATAGCTAGTTTTCATCAAGAAACGCCACAATGATGACATTGATTATATCTAGTCTGGAATCTTCTGATCCTTAAATGTAGTTTCTTTATTCTGTTCGAAGTGTGTTGATCTCAAAGATAGGCCATTTTAGATTTTTTATTGATAAAATATAAAGATATACCTACATATATATATATATTGTTCCAATATAAATGTTTCCCTTATCCAGAACTTGTTGCACTTTTATATAATATTTGCACTTGTTTTTTCTGACTATGTAAAGTATATTTAAAATTGCACAATTGTAGGACATAACTGCTCAGTTCTTATATTGCTCTATTGGGAAAAACTAATCGAGTATATTATAATTATGTTAGCGGAGAAATGGAATTGATAATACAGAAAACTATATCTAAATGGATATGGAATATTTTATTTATACAGCATCATTATTCATATAATAACTACAATTTTTTACACATTATTTTCGTATAGTACACAACCTAAAGTCAATTTCCGCTATATAGACATCATAAGGCATACAGTATAAAGTGTAAGGAGCAATAAATACAAAAATCTGCGTGCAACACATTCCTATAGGTTGTCTGACGAATATATCTTTATTAAAAAATGCCCCAATAGTGTTTTTCGTCATCGACATTTTCTATTTTACTTTTAACATACATATACGTTTTCAGCTCTTCTACATGATAACGGTTTAAAGGTGAAATACGGTTGTGATGGTAGTCTCTAAGATAGTAGTTGTTAATGTTTTATGTTATCCCGTCAAAGTTCTTCCAAAGAAATACCTTTTCGAAAAACAAAATGTTTTTCCGTATGCCAGTAATTTTATTTAAGTTGATAGATGATTGTCATCTGTTATCAAAAAAACAATCAGCCTTTTAGTCACTATATATAATATATTGACTGTATTTGAACCATTATTTTAATTTCACCTTTAAGAAATATAAATATTTAACTGTTCTTTATATGGTAGTATTGAGGCATTTGAAACAAATTCTGATCAACTTATTGTGGCAATACTTTTTGAAATAATAAGTATGGCAAACAATTTGCATCGAAGCTGCATCTGTATTTTTATATTTGAGGTAAGGATATGGTAAACCTATAATATATATAAGTACATGTTCACTCAATATATAACCGATATTGTACTTAAAATAAACCGTTATATATATTTGATGTACGGACTGTAATTTTACATATCATGTTTCAAAATTTGAAATAAAGAAATATTATTATTAATAAATATAGATTATTTTATTAATAATCCAGCTTTGCTTGCAAGGGGATTATGGAATAGAACAGTCTTTCTCAGTGTACAGCATATTTCTAGCTTATTGGACCTCATTTTCAAATATAGCTCCTGAAAAATAGTCTGAGTCTAGTTCATTCTTATTAAAAGTTGAAAACTCCTCTACGATACTTTCTGTCTAGTGTAATTAATAAGTAAATAAAATTTTGTTGAAATGGGAAGTGTCCATACCAAGACAGTTCAGACGGCTTTCAAAGTCATCACTGAAAAGTAGATATTACATACGCTCGACTTGACCAGAGCATATTGTGAGAAAAACTAAAGAAATTTTATAAAATAACGGGGGTGTATACCAGTGGTTGAGAAATTATCTTAAAAACGAGAAATAAGAGAGGGTTAAAAATGTTATGTCTGTAAGAAAGCAGAATGGGGAGTACCGCAAGGTAGTAGACCAAGACCATTATTGTTTGTTCTATAAGTAAATGATTTACCAGAGATATTAAATTAATGTAAAGTACACTTCTTCGCAGACAAACCCTAATTATATTATGGGAAAGGATGTCCAATATGCTACAAATTTTTATTTCTTGAGTAAGATGATTAAGTGGGATCTGTTATTTTTTTATATGAATATACTATACCAAACCAAAATATTTGCCAGAGTCAGTGGATTGTCCCAAAATGATAAGTAGTTGGGTATTATACGGCATTTTCGGAAAGTGGTGACATAGTGGATAGAAAGGATCAGAGTGTATATATATATATATATATGTGTGAATTCATAAGTATTATTAAATAAATAAAAAGTACCAAATCACTGACATCACTTATTTTTATGTAGATATAGGTGATGGGGTGATCGGGAATTGATGATTATCGAATTAATGGAAATTTATAATTGATTAGGCTTCAGGGTCAGATCTCCAGATTTTCTGGGTGCAACTTAGTTATTTAAGAAAAATGAGGGTTCAATCTGTACACAAAGGAATGTGTTTGAGTTCTTGAAGGATTTCATAATATTCGTAAATATTTGTTGGAGGTAGAAGGTTTTACCATGATCGTCTTATTACCTGGCCTCTAAATGAAATACAGAAAATATATAAATCTATGTAGTAGACTCAGTTGGCGTTATGACAAGTGTGGTATGTGTCGAGCATTCTTCTTTTGACCAAATGCCAAGTGTATAATTTATTAAGATAATTGTGCTTATTTGTTGATGGTGTCGTTGTGTGTCTGACGTACCTCCAGGACGTGCCGGTAGACAAAAGTAATGGTCAGTAAGTATCCAACAACAGCAGTAAACGAGCATATTCGCCAACGGAAGGTACCTATGTTTTCTCTCATCCTCTGTGGTGGACATGTGCTTTTTGTTTTCGTTCAATCGCGCTCCGTTAAGATATCAGAGATATAATAATAACGGTACTCGCGCAAAGATGTTGCTATTGAATGAAACGAGGTTCCGATAAAGTGAAGACGTTTCCTATAGGTAGAAAAAGGTAAGTTTGAAATTGATTGTTGAATCATTTCTTTCTTCTATTATCGATGTTGTTTGGAATTTATATGGTGATTACTGATTACCTATCCAGAAAATTGTTGTGTTTCCGGCAATTTTATTTGGTTGTTATTCATGATTATTCAATTAAATTGATAATTTGGAGAAATACTTTTTAAACATGCCAGTGTCTTTTTTTTGTCCATGAGATTATTTCAATTTTGTCCGCAGTCTTGAACTGAAGAGTGGCAATATTAACGAAACGTCTCGGTAATAGTCTAATACTTATCTACTACTTTATTCAATTTTTCTGTAGAATGCTCTGATTAAAAATTATGTAGCCATGGATTATAAAAAACTTAAGTTAAGGTTTTTATCTGAAATAAAATTAGATAGTATCTATTTAATAATGCAATTTTCTTGGATGATTTTAGATGATCTTTTTCCGTTTTGTGGGTAGAAAGATCAAATGGATACCTGATTTTGATATATTTCATTCATCACAACATTACCTATGTACGGTTGTAGGATCAGAGAAAACCGTTACTTACTTATGTCTTGAGTTCACCAGTGATAGTTTTTTCTTGGTTTCTGTTCTCACGGTATTATCTTCGACTATTCTAGATCTTGTCAAATGAAATGCCGATTAATTGATCTACCTACTACCAAATGCATCTAATATGTTACAAGTAAATATTTCTCATTTCTACGAGAATGAGGAAAATATAAATCAATTTTAGACATTTTTCACATCTTCATCCATTACTTAGTACAGGTAGGTATGCTTGCGATCTTTCAATCAGATGCTAACAAGATCATTCAACTCAAAACATACCGAAGATAATAGAATCAGCGTAAACTATATTAATGATTACGTAATTATTACTCTCTGCTATTTGCTGTGTTTTCATAAATTCATGTTCTCGAATAGCAATTTCTCATTTACCATAACAAATTGAATGGACATACTTTCTAGATTGTTGCGGTTGCCCGTGATAAAATGATAATTGTAACAAAAACTATAAAAAATATAGGTATAAGTTATGCAGTTCATACTGCCTTCTCTGGATTCTGTATTTATATACTAAACTCAAGATCTAAATTTACTTGAATATCTACTTTTTCTCCTGTGCTTACATATTAATATTGAAGAAAATATACAGAGTGACCCACTGCTAACGCGTCTGTCTGTAACTGCCAAATTAATTATTTTCTTGAGATTTTTTTCTTTATAGGAAGATGAGCGGCTTTAATTTATAATGGCTACAATTTAAAATTATTTTAATGTATACAGGGTGTCTTCGTAAATCGCTAGGTATCAAAGTTATCTTTTTTGAATGGAACACCCTGTATTTTATTGGAGATTTGAGCTCCTCTCAAAACTTAAAGATCACATTATTAAAGGTTTCATATACCTAAGATTTACGTTTTTTGGAATAATTGAGAGTTATCGGAAATTCAAAATGTTTGAAAAATTGAAATAACTCTTAAACCAATTCGAGATTTCAATTTCTGTTTTCCGGACTTGATTTGGCTTACTTTGTTCTATTGAATGCTCATGATAGAATGTACAGGGTGTTTCTGTGGATGAGCTCTAATATTCTTCATTTCACAATATTATAACTTTGTTTTTTAAACTGAACACCCTGTATATTTTCCAACAAAATTTTAGCTTTTCCTACTCGGCATTGAACAGTATTAGATTTTACTATACCTATATCTTATAGTAACAGAGAAACGTGAACAATAATTGTACTAAAATTACTAAACAAATATTTTATTTAAAAGAACAAATAATCAAGGATGCGGTTGTCATAGTTTTGGAAGGTATGTATGTATGTATGTATGATACATTTTTTAATTTCAGTTTCGTTAGCTTGTTTTAATATTTATTCGATTGTGAACTAATACTTTAATGACGGATTTCTCGTTTGAAGAAAGAGTGGATATGATTTTGACCGTAGGAGAATGTCAAAGTAATTGTTGTCTCAGATTTTCAATTTTCGAAAGAAAATGCCCTCTCCACATATCGAAAATACACATATTTGAGATTTTAACATAGCTGTAACTCGCAAAAAAGTTCGATTGAAACGTTTCCGGATATTGTCCCATCTTTAATTCTGCCGTCTCAGATTTTCGATTTTCGAGAAAAATTGCCCCCTTCACCCCCTTCGGGGGGCTTTTTTGGAAGGAAGGAGATTTTGGATTTGAGATTTTACGAATATGGGACTATTTCTCAAGTCTCCTCTTTCAAATGAAAATTATCAAAATCAGAGTAGGTACGTTTACTCGGTATATACAGCGTGCGCACAAACAAAAAAAAGCATACCAAGTATACCACCTCCGTTTAGGTTCGTCGGTCAAAAATATGTAGCCAGTATTTATGTACATTGTACAACCTATTTGGCTGATTCGTTTCAATTTACGTTTGTTATGCATTATTAATTTTGTAATGTAAGTAGTGTCACGATAAACGAATAAAAGATAATCAACCATAATAATCGTATAATAACAATAATGATCACGAGAAAATATCTATGTAATTGATCTAGATCGTTGTTGTTGTTATTGAAGTAATCAGGGAAATCGGTTAATTTTCCGTGCTATCGTTATGAAGAATTATTATCTGTCATGTTTTTGTTCTATTGAAGCTTTTGAAGCATTTGATAATTTATTGAGTTTTACGAATTTTTGTTTCAAATTATATTGAAATGCAAGGAAAGAATCGAAAAAATCAAACTTTGAAAAATACTTATGCTTTTTAACTAAAGCAAAAAATCAACTTGAAAGTGTTTATCAATCAAAATTAAAATTAAGATATAAAAAATCTATCTTAGATTACTGTTTGCCATTTAGTAATTCAACGTTATTTAATATACCTACACCGCGAGCGTACGAACATAAAAAAGCACAATACCTTCTCCGTTTGTGTCGTCGGTCAAAATACCAACAGTAGCAGAAATGTATATTTTTGACCGACGTCCCAAAGGGAGGAGGTATTATATTTTTATTTCCTATTTTTACTTACCTACCGCTACACTAAGTAGCCTAGTACGGAAAGTATTGTAATCGAGTAAAGTTTTTGATGTCCGATTTGGGTATCCTGCTTGCACTGGTTGCTATTATAGGCAATAGCTGAAAAACGTGTTTTGCTCAAGACTGTTGCGCAAAAACTGCTTTAACGATTTTGATGAAACTCCTGTAAAACATTCTGCTCAAAGTCCCTTACCAACTGCTATAACGCCAATCTCTGATGAAAACACAGAAAAAAGTTATGCTCAAATGAAGTGTCAATTTAAAAAAATCTTATTCCGGCTAAACGGTTCCGCCTGCATCAAAACTGAATATGACCATTGTTCTGTTGGTGCTGTTACTTTTTAAGCTGTGCAGTTGTTGATAACTTTTAGGCACCAACTTCACAAGTACCATTACTAATAGAATTAATATTATTTTTTTCTTTTTCAGTGCACTAAGTAATAAGGTCGGTCCAACTTTTTGTAAAAAAAATATTTCACACTTTTGAGTGTTACATTAGTCAAGAAAATTGTTGAACGTTCACTAATACCAAAGAAGAGATAGTACTTATCATATTAACCACCTATATGCTTTGCTTGTACTTGTTATTATTTAGAGATCTTAAAACACCGCGGCGGAAATACGCATAAGTATTTTAGATTTTACCACCGCTGTAACTCAAAAACCGTAACTCTAAGGAAAAAATGTTCAGTATAAATGTTGCTACAAATAATTATGTCTTTTATGTAGTACCCATAGATTTTCGATTTTCGAAAGAAATCGGCCTCTCCACATAGCAAACATATACATAATATAATAATCTTGTCTTTGATATAGTTCCCTCAGATTTTTAATTTTTGAAAGAAATTGCCCCCTCCATATAGCGAAAGCGAAAATACACATATTTGAGATTTTAACATTGCTCGAAAACCGTATCTAACTCTTTTGAAAAAATGTTCAATTTAAACGTTTCCGGATATTGTCGTGTCTTTAATTATGCCACCTCAGATTATTGATTTTCGAGAAAAATTGTTCCCTTCGCCCTCTCTTCGGGGGCAAAATATTTTTGTTAGATCACATGTAGAATTTTCTTCTCTTTCCAGTGAGACTATAAAAAATATACCTATGTATTTAAAAAAATACTTTTCCAACTTTTTTTAACCTTTCATAAAATTACTTTTTGTTCACCTCGTATAAAGTGAATTTAACTAATTCATAATAATTTCCAATATTATATGTGACTAATAAAAATTTCATTATCTGCTTTTCTAAATGTTCTGAGATAATATTTTTTATAAAGTGCCTTTGTTCTGTTAAAATTTTTAGAAAAATATTTTCATTTCTAGAAATCTATTAACAATAGTCAAAAAATTTAGTTATACAACTGACTGATATTTTATTAATCAAGAAAAATATACATGTTCCATAAGAAAAAATGAAGTTATGTGCAATTCCGACTATTTAGGCGCACCTGGTAGAATTGAAAATATTTTTGGATTATAGAGCTTAAAAGATCAGATATAGTTAGTGAAAACATATTTTTGATATCTTTATCCATAAAGCCGTAATCTGCCGATTATAGAACAAAATCACACCCTGTATGTATAGATATACCTAGTTATAACGTTTTTGATAAATGTTTCTTTCAAACATAATGAACCTTTATTACTATATTACATATTTGTAAATCAATCAAGATTCACAATACATATTCAATATTCCCAAAACAAATCCAAAAGATTATGTAGACAAACAGATTTCCTTATCACTTGTCTCATTACAATTTTATTGCTCTCCAGCTCACTGGCCTTTCATAAGATAACAACAACCCAAATAGACATATTCGTATTGAAGATCTCTTAACAAGCAACAATAGTGAATCCTTGTTGCACACTGCTCCAAAGAACAAAATCTCAAAAATAACAATACCCTACCAATTCCTAAAGTTGAATTATTAAAGTGGTATCGTTATGTAAACAATAGTTTGAAAAACGTGTAGCTGGAACACTTGTTTTTTTTTTGGAGAGGAGCTATATTCTATATACATTTTGATAGAAATGTTATTGTGTCTGTAAGTGGAACGTGTTGTGTTTAGAGTGATTTTTGGTGAAAGTGCTTCTAGCATCTGGTAATCAAGTTACTCTTTCATCTCTAGCCAAAGGTAATAGTAGTTGATGATTGTATACCTGCCTGAACTATTGCGTGAATTTCAAAGAAAGCTGAGAATTATCGCGATATTAGGTCAAAATTTATAGAGATTCTTATAGAGAGGCCCAGAGCTTGTAGCTTTTTAACACGCTTATATTAACTTCACTTGTATGTTTGTGGGTATGTAACTGTCCTTTGCGTAAGGAGATGGATTTTCATTTCGCTTTTTCTTGATTTGTGTAGAATGATTTTTTTTGGATTTTTTTTTTAAATGTTCTTTTTGGTTGGGAGCAGATGACCAGCGAGTTTTAGATGTTTCATCCCTTACCATCCCTTAGATAATAAGGGTTGAAAAAAAATGCAATTTTTTTTTGAGAGAACCAAAAGAGATATCGGAAAAATTTAAAAACCACAAGATAGCCCCATCGATGGGACTAAACATTTTTATGTTTTTATCGTCGGCCGCGTGAATCCCATAGGAACCGCCACGTTCTGGATCATATGAGTGGGGGTAATTTTTTGGGATGAAAAAGGTGCTTGATCTATAATTCTATCTCCTCTGAAACTGTTTGAAATATCTCAAATTCTCTAATATCTTCGCAAAGCTGACAGAATTTCGCAGAGGATAGAGGATTTCTTTTTCAAATATCCCTTTATTAAGGGCGCAAAGGGCGTTTAAAGTTGGGGGATGGAATCGACGCATTTTATTAGAAGGTTTTATCAAGTAAAAACGTCCAGAACTCAATTTTTATATCTCGGCAATGGTAGGTCCTAGAGGGCAAAATTTTCTTCCAAAATATTTTTTGGGCTTTTTCAAGAATATGCCTCGCTCATACTAGGGCTCTATCTCTAATATTTCGGGTAGCTCATCACTGGTCGAAAAAAAACTTGCATTTTTTAAAATTTTCTATTTTTTTTTTAATATCTTTAAAACGAAAAAAGATATTCAAAATTGGAAAAAATGTTCTTGATCGCTTTATTTTCTTTAATAAGTGTGTAAAATTTCATCGCGATCGGATATTTCCTTCTATTTTTTTCGGAAATAAACATTTGATAATTAAGATTCTTTGTCAAATTGTCTTGCTACACTTTTCAGACTTTGCCAGTTTGACTTCAAATATCTCCGGAACGGTTTGAGATATTCTAAATCAGTAAAATCACCTCTAATTGATTGACTTTTTTGAATCAGTATACAAAATTTCATTGTGATCGAACCATTTTTTTCTAATTATTTGGGAATTTTAAATATGATTGTGTCTGGTATGAGTATGTAGTGTAGCGCAGGCATAAATGCATTCTAATATCTCAAAAACGGCTCGAGATATTCAAAATCGGAAAAAACACATCTGATAACTTGACATTTCTCAATCAATGTTCAAAATTTCATCGCAATCAAATATTTTTTTCTATTTACTCGGTAGTTTTTATATCTTCTCATTACAAATTTACGGCAATGAAATTCACGTTATTCCAATGTTTCTCATAATATAGGATAGAATCGAAATTGCAATTTATTAGGAATTATAAAATCCACAATAATTGGAAAAATTAAGGAGCTGATGAAAATTGTCGGGATAATAAGGGAAAAATTACACTTTTTCAAGTTATCGCTAATAGTGTAAAAAAAATCATCAAGTCATTCATAATTATCAAAGATATCACATAGTTGATTTAGATCCCAATATGTTAACGCCGATGAATTACTTTTGAATAATAGTGCAGATATCAATTGTAAAATATCAAATTTGAATTCGATGTCGATGCTTGCTATGAACGACATTATGAATATTTGGAATATCAAAGTATTTAGTTATTTGAATAATTTCAACAATCGAAAAGCTATACTTAAAATGCTGGACATACATGTTATTTAAAAAAATCACTTAAAATAAAATCATTCATTTGAAAAATTATTGCAATTAAATCGATATTTTAAATTTAATGTGAAGTGCATACATCAAGACTGGATTGGTTTTGGAAGTTATAACTGTAAATTTTTTTTTCAACTCGAAGCTAATTTTGCTACTCTCCGCCCTCTGTTAGGAATTCATCATACTATCTGCGTCAATATTAATTTTTAGTTAGAATTTAACACCTCAAATTTTATTGCGTTGTTCAAGAAGAATTTTACATTCGTGCACCCTTTGTTGGAAATTTAGAATACTTATTCAACAAGAACTTAAAGAAAAACTCTATTGACAATAAATCGAACTAAAAAATGAAAAATAAATATAGTTTAAAAAAACTAAAAAAACACGCTTTTAAAGAATATTGAACTAAAAAGTTAAAAATAAATATAGTTTAAAAAACAAAAAAACACGCTTTTAAAGAATATCGAACTAAAAAGTTGAAAATAATTTTGAAAATAAACTTAAAACAGTAGTTTATAAAAAATACTAGTATAATTGAGGGAAAAGCGTGGGGCGCTCGATATACGAAAATTATGACACAATGACAACAACAACATGATTTTTATTTAAATATCTGTAACTATTTAGCAGAAACTTTAATATATCTCTATTACTACATACAAGTGTTCTTATTATGAGTTGTATTGGCCCCCTATAATATTAATTTAGCAATTAAAAAAATAAACCTCAGGAATAAAATTAGAAAATTTGAAAGCCAATTGTTTAGATTATTCCTGCCAAAGGAAAATTAAAATTTCAGAGCTGTCAACTGCTGTTTGTAAATTTCGATTTAGGATATATTAGAAGTCTATCTAAATAGAATTTGGCTATATCTTCCACACTCACTTTCATTAGAAGGTTAGAGAAATTTTCAAATCTGACAATAAGGAAAATTTAAATAAATTGTGCTTAGGGGCGGGTTTAATAGACTATATAAAATTCAGTGTCTGTCAAGACAAAATAGAATAGGTCATAATTTCTTTAAAATAAGAGTTGTAATTGTTATTCTTTTGTACTAAATTAGCACTAAATTATTCCTATCGAATAGTTTCGGATTTTCTCCATATTTCATTTAAGTGTGCTGACTTAATATTAAGCTAGCACACTTGCCTATAAATTGAAAAAATGAAGAGTTACAATTTTTTTGTAAGTGTATTAAATTAGCACTAAATTATTTAAAGCAGATTTTGTCAAATTCGATCATATTCACTTCAAGTGTGCTCACTTAATATTAAGCTAGCAGTATTGCCGTAATTTCAACAATTGAAGAGTTATAAATGTTATTTTTGCGTACTAAATTAGCACTAAATATACTTGAATTTAGTACACTAATTTTATTGATATATACCACTTTTGTTGTGCTAGCTTAATTGTATATCTAATTTTTATTAGCTTTTTTGCTTCTAAAGCATAGGTAATCTTGAGAGTTATGTTCTATTGACCTGATGTTTTTTTTAAATAACAGACATTATCTTGTTGCCTTAGATCAGAATTTGATTTTCCGATTCTTGACTTGTCAATTGAAATTTAAGTAGAAACTACTCACCAAAGTGTTAATACTCTTTGCTACATCATGTATTACTCAAATACCGTGCATATTTTTAGTTAAAATGTATTGCGATCGGTAGATCGGTAAATATTGCTTTTATCGTTCACATAGCTCATTGTTTACAGATTTCAAAATAAATATTGTAACGTTTAACCCTGTGCTAAACGTTGTGGGGTGAGTTCACTTGCGTAATACTCAAAGTTCGCAGATTGCTTCACACACACTTTATGGTGATGGATAGGTAGATATTGTATGTTGTAATAAACAAAAATTACATAACTTTTCCTTAGTGGAATTATATTCTTTTATTTCAGGGTAAGTATACATTCAGTGAAAACCCGGAAAGCCTATATATGTAACTACTACCTACTCAACAAAAATTTTAAATTTAGTATACTGTAACGTTTAACCCTGTGCTAAACGTTGTGGGGTGAGTTCACTTGCGTAATACTCAAAATTCGCAGATTGCTTCCAATGATTTATTTAGAACACACTGTACACGGCTTTCTATTTTAGTACAACTGTCACTATTTGTCACTTTGACTATCGCGTTCCAACTACTTTCGACTTATGTCTCCAATTGACTTCATAAGACTGACTGTGTCCCGTGATCGTCACGGCTTTATATACCTGAATCATGACATGACATTCATCGAGAATGTTCTATGATTATCTAGACGAACATAATTAATGTTCTAGATCCTTGTCAAACTGACAATAGTATGACAAATTGTACCTCACATATAGTTTCTGGAAGGATCCAGAATAAATATTCTATAATTCTAGAACTACATAAAGAAATATACATGCAATAACTACTATAAGCAATATAGTAGCATAAATAACTAATAAACGAATATCAACCGTAAGTACATGAATACCTATCCACGTTACAATATGAATGTGAAACATAGGTACCAGAACTGTATCACCAATCGCCTTCTTAAAATCTTCTCTTCAAATTTTAATCCAAATCTGCCGAACCATTCAAGAAAATGTCTATGGACCTCGAGGGTGACAGGAAAGGCCAGGAAAGCCACTTATATAGATAGTCTTACAAATTAGAACCCTATCTATATACCAAATTTGATCAAAATCGTTAGAGCCTTTACCGAGAAAAAAGTTATTGATATTATATATATATATATATATATATATATATATATATATATATATATATATATATATATATATATATATATATATATATATATATATATATATATATATATATGATAAAATAGATTTTTGTTGGGGATGCAGTCATTTAATAAATAAAATTCTTTGGATTATGCCAAGCTTTCGAGAATGTTTATTCTCTTCGTCGGGGCAAAATTCGTGAATTTATATAAAATTAACCACAAACAGGAAAGATTTCATAGTCAGCAATTAAATGACTGCATCCCCAACAAAAATCTATTTTATCAAATAAGAAACCAGTCAAGAATTCAGAATCAAACAATATATATATATATATATATATATATATATATATATATATATATATTTACTTTACACAAGAATCTATATATAGATATTTAGATATACAAGAATTGCTCTCATTTATATATATATTAGATTAGATAGATATATTGTTATATATTTTAATCTCTATATTCTACTTATATCACTCTTAGTTTTATCAAATAGGTACTTGTAACCACGGACTAAGGAAAAATATTTGTAACAAATAAAACTTTTGAATATCTAGTAATCGTCATGAAACTGATGTGAAGAGTCCATGTAAGTACTCATGAAATTATTGAGAATGGAATTCAAGCGGCATTCCTAATATACTTGAAAAAAAAATGTAACTTGCCACCAAGTCAAGGTTGGCTTTCCACATCTGGGTTAATTAATGATTCAAACATCTTCTCGCTAGGTTGGATAACAAAATAATATATACTTTTTATTCATGGTTTATGTTCTTATTTTGTCATTAATTGCAACGATAGGTACCTTTTCTAAATTATTATGAACACAGCATATAAAACAACTAATGAATTTAACTTGAACTTGAGTACACACTTTATGGTGATGGATAGGTAGATATTGTATGTTGTAATAAACAAAAATTACATAACTTTTCCTTAGTGGAATTATATTCTTTTATTTCAGGGTAAGTATACATTCAGTGAAAACCCGGAAAGCCTATATATGTAACTACTACCTACTCAACAAAAATTTTAAATTTAGTATACTGTAACGTTTAACCCTGTGCTAAACGTTGTGGGGTGAGTTCACTTGCGTAATACTCAAAATTCGCAGATTGCTTCCAATGATTTATTTAGAACACACTGTACACGGCTTTCTATTTTAGTACAACTGTCACTATTTGTCACTTTGACTATCGCGTTCCAACTACTTTCGACTTATGTCTCCAATTGACTTCATAAGACTGACTATGTCCCGTGATCGTCACGGCTTTATATATCTGAATCATGATATGACATTCATCGAGAATGTTCTATGATTATCTAGACGAACATAATTAATGTTCTAGATCCTTGTCAAGGTGACAATAGCACGACAAATTGTACCTCACATACAGTTTCTGGAAGGATCGAGAACAAATCTACTACAATTCCAGAACTACATAATGAAATACACAAGCAACACTACTGCAAACAAGGTAACAGAATGAATACAAGCTAAAGGAAATAATAACAGTAAGTACATGATAAACTACCCACGTAACACTGCCCCCTTCTTAGCTTTGATCGTCCCGATCAAATGTCACCTCAGTCCCTTTGTACAGTGAAAGTCTGTCGATATGAACCACTTTCATTTTACTGCGTGGGGATTTCTGAATTCTATAAACCACACACTTTATCACCAATTTTTAATTGTCCGGTTTCTGCACGAATATCATATCGGGCCTTCATTCGATCACTAGAAATCTTCAACTGTTTTCTAACCAGATTGTGTATTTCCTCGAGTCTTCGTCTCAAACTCTGAATGTAGGCATCTACAGATGTGGGAGGTTCGCTTGGTGAACCAAACAAGATGTCAGACGGAAGTTTCAGATTTCTACCAAGAACAATGCTAGCTGGGGATTCTTTGGTCGATTCATGAGTGGAAGATCTATAGGCCAGTAGGAAGAGCGGTATACACTTATCCCAGTTTGTTTGATGTTCATTGATTGCTGACCTCAAATAATTTTTTAGTGTTCTGTTAAATCTCTCTACCATTCCATCGGATTGTGGATGCAGTGGAGTTGTACGAGTCTTCTTAATCCCCATTAGGTTACACACACTCTGAAAGATTTCCGACTCAAAATTTGGACCTTGGTCCGAGTGAATCTCTAACGGCACACCAAACCGACTTATCCATTGTTCAATTAGGGCATCGGCCACTGTTTTTGCCTCCTGATTTGGAATTGCGACTACCTCTGGCCATTTACTGAAATAATCCATGATGACCAAGAGATATTTGTTTCCAGAGCTGCTTATTGGAAATGGCCCCGTAATATCGATGGCTATTCGCTCAAATGGGGCACCCACATTGTACTGCTGCATCCTATGGCGGGTTCTGGTATATGGGCCTTTACTGGTAAAGCAGGTATCGCATCGCCGACACCAGTCATCTACGTCAGCACGGCTTCCTAACCAGTAGAACCTCTCTCTAATCTTCGATAACGTTTTATTGATACCTAAATGGCCACCACTTGCTCCACAATGAATCTCTTGCAGTACTTGTGCAATTCTTTTCCGTGGAAGAATTATTTGCAAATGAACAGTCTTACCATCATTACTTTCCCATTTTCTTTTTAAAACGTTATCATCAATTACTAAAGATTCCCAAAGTGACCAGTATCCTTTTATGACAGGAGACAAATCTGATATCTCCTGCCAAGTAGGTCTTGCTCCATCCATTTTCCACCTCATCATTGGTCCAAAATCATTATCATCCAGTTGATCTTGCTTGAGTATTTCCGAACTCCAGTTTGGGTCGCCATTTATCAAAGTTCGTTTGACTTTAAGAATTTCTGGTACATTATTTTCAAGTCTTGAACAGTTTTTACAGTCCTCTGCACAAGGCCGTCTTGACAATGCATCAGCGTTTCTGTGGTTAATACCAGGACGATGTTCAATTTTAAAGTCATATTCTTGAAGTTGCTGGAGCCAGCGCGCTATCTGACCTTCTGGGCTCTTGAACTGAAACAGCCATTTAAGTGATGCGTGATCGGTCCGTAGAACAAATGTCTGACCGTATAAATATTTGTGGAAATGTCTTATTGCCTTGACTACAGCTAGTAACTCCTGCCGCGTCACACAGTAATTTTGTTCAGCCTTTGATAAACTCTTACTGTAATATGCTAGTACATACTCCACTCCTTCTATTCTTTGGGACAAAATTGCCCCAATTCCTGTTTTACTGGCATCAGTATCAAGGATAAATTCTCCTTCTCTCTGGGGATAAGCCAGAACAATAGAAGAGCACAAAGCACATTTCAGATATTCGAAAGCATTCTGACATTCTGGAGTCCAATTGTACGGTCTTTCCTTCTCAGTTAGTCGATGTAATGGACGGGCAATACTAGCAAAATTCTTTACGAACCGTCTGTAATATGAACACAGGCCTAAGAAACTTCGCAGTTCTGTTTTGTTCCTTGGTACAGGCCAATTATGAACCACTTCTGTCTTTTCCGGATCTGTTCTTACACCATTTGCGGATATTATGTGTCCTAAATACTTCACCTCAGTTCTTAGGAAAGCACATTTCTCGGGATTAACTTTAAGATTTGCTTGTGAGAATCGTTGAAATACCTCTTCTAGATTTTTCAAGTGTTCCTCAAATGTTTCACTGAAAACGATTACATCATCAAGGTATACTAAACATTTCTTTCCAATGAGTCCACGTAGTACTCTTTCCATCAATCTCTCAAAAGTCGCTGGAGCGTTGCACAATCCAAATGGCATTACAGTGAATTGCCATAGACCAGTATTGGCTGAAAATGCTGTCTTTTCTTTATCCTCAGCATGCATTTCGACTTGCCAATATCCACTTTTCAAGTCCAATGTAGAAAACCATTTCGCTCCCGACAACCAATCCAGTGTATCGTCTATTCTAGGAAGAGGATAACAGTCTTTTTTTGTGATTTCATTTAATTTTCTAAAATCAACACAAAACCTAGTCGAGCCATCTTTCTTTGTGACTAAGACAACCGGTGACAACCAAGGACTGTTCGAAGGTTCAATTACCTTTTGTTTCCTCATGTTATCTATAAGTATTTCCATTTCATTTTGTTTTGCTAATGGTACCCTTCTTGGAGTTTGTTTTATTGGTTGTTGGTTGCCTGTGTTAATGCGATGTTGTACCATATTAGTTCGTCCTATATCTGTTTCCGAAAAAGAAAATAGTTCTTTGTATTTCTCCCATAAATCACCAAATTTCGCCTTCTGTTGGTTAGGAAGTTGACAAATGGTTCTCTCTTTCAGCTCTCTTCCTTTCTGGCACATGGTTTTCCCTTGACTGCTTGAGATTTTGACAGATACTATAGGTTCCGCACAGGCAATTACTTCATTTTTCATTAAAACTCTAGGTTCTTCGGACAGATTTAAAACTCTCACCTTAATTGGATGCTCACTTGATGGATTTATTAATGCGTTTTCTATAATCATTTCCTTTGGCAGACATTCTGGATTACTTTCCAGTACCAGTGCCTCCTTGCACTTAGAACCTTCTATTTTAACATGGTTGAGATTGTCAGACCATCCAGGTATCGTAATGGTCCTGTTTACCTTAATTTTTCTTATTCTAGATTCAGATGTTGACATAAACAACTCTTCTTCATTAACTTTGAGTATTCGGTCTTGGAGGTTCAGATTGAAGCCAAATTTATTCATGATGTCTAGCCCAAATAAAACTTCGTCCAAAATCTCGGCAACAAATACTGTATGTCTGAACTTTGATTTTCCCAGCTGAATATCTGCCTCGTGAGTACCAATGACAGGTATTGTCACTCCATTTGCAGTTTCAAGTACATAACTTCTATTGGGATGGTCAATTTTGCAAGCAGGAATAACATCAGCTCGCACAATGGTAGAACATGAACCAGTATCAATAACAATATTACAATCCCGACCGCATATTCTTCCTTTCACAACCAAGCTGGATCCTTCATGACTCAGTCGGGAAATTTTGATTTTTAATGATGTTGGGGCTTGGTTGGAGTAAGCCAGTCTTCGCCCCGCAAAACTGGCTAACTGGAGTTTTCCTGCATATTGCTATTTTGAGGCTGTGGACAATTCTTTTTTATATGTCCTTCTTGTCCACAATTCCAACACAAAGTCTTAGTTCTTTGTTCATTTGTTTGCCCATCCAATTTTTGTAACATTTTAATAATGTGCTTTATGGAGTTACCATTGCCATAAGACTTCTCTTGGGTCGAATTGACCCATCGTGTCTGTCGCAGTCTGAGATGACTTCTGGACGCCTGTTTAGCAGCTTCGTATTCAAGTGCACGTGCAAGGGCATCTTCAATTCTTGTAGGACTACTTAACAGAAGGGCTTGTTGCATTTCAATATCTCTTATACCATCTATGAATGTTTGTACCGTTAGCCTATCAAGAAAGTCTTTTGGTGCTGTAGGATATGCCAGTCGAACGAGCCGGGCAACATCAATTTCATATTGTTGTAGTGTTTCTCCAGACCGTTGCTGCTTATTCTTTAACTGTGCTTGATAAACTTGTTGTAGATATTGGTCACCGTAACGCATTTCAAGTTGATCCACTAAAATCTCATATGAAGGTTCGCCGCCAGTTACGGTATTTAAGATTTCCAATGCATCACCACGTAGAGCCAAGATCAATGCAGTGGCCTTCTCTTCATCTGACCAACCACTAGCCAAAGCAGCAGCATCAAATTGCTTTTTATATGTTGACCAAGACTGTTTACCATCGAATTTTGGGGCTTCAATTTTTACTGGATTAACTACACCATTTTGAATTTCATTGGAAGATCTTCTCAGAGGCACTTCAGGTTTCGTTTGCAACATCTTTTCTTCTATTAATTGAAATTTTTGATCAAAACTTTCTCGAACTTTTTCTAATTTCTGTTCAACTTCTTCTTGAACTTTCTCTAATTTTTGGTCAACTTTCTCTAATTTCTGGTCAACTTCCTGTTTATCTTCTTGTCGCACGCTTACTTGTTCTTCTAAGATTTGTCTTATTCTTGTTTCTTGTTCTTTTTTTTCCAGCTTTCTAATTCTTTCTTGTTCTTCTTTATCTTGTTGTCTAATTCTTTCTTGTTCTTGTCTACTTCTTTCTTGATTTTCTAGAATTTGACTTATCTTTGTTTGGTCTTCCTTTCTAATTCTTTCTTGATTTTCTAGAAATTGATTAATTTTTGTTTGGTCTTCCTGTCTAATTCTTTCTTGTTCTTCTTTTTCTTGATGTCTAATTCTTTCTTGATTTTCTAGAATTTGACTTATTTTTGTTTGGTCTTCCTTTCTAATTCTTTCTTGATTTTCTAGAATTTGTGTTATTTTTGCATCTTGTTCTTGTCTACTTCTTTCTTGATTTTCTAGAAAATTCATTATTTCTGCAAAATTTGCCATTTCGTCGTAATCTTTCGATCTGGTATTCACCATATATTCTCAGCAAAATGCGAAGATCCCACTTCTGACACCAATTGTAACGTTTAACCCTGTGCTAAACGTTGTGGGGTGAGTTCACTTGCGTAATACTCACAATTCGCAGATTGCTTCCAATGATTTATTTAGAACACACTGTACACGGCTTTCTATTTTAGTACAACTGTCACTATTTGTCACTTTGACTATCGCGTTCCAACTACTTTCGACTTATGTCTCCAATTGACTTCATAAGACTGACTGTGTCCCGTGATCGTCACGGCTTTATATATCTGAATCATGATATGACATTCATCGAGAATGTTCTATGATTATCTAGACGAACATAATTAATGTTCTAGATCCTTGTCAAGGTGACAATAGCACGACAAATTGTACCTCACATACAGTTTCTGGAAGGATCGAGAACAAATCTACTACAATTCCAGAACTACATAATGAAATACACAAGAAACACTACTGCAAACAAGGTAACAGAATGAATACAAGCTAAAAGAAATAATAACAGTAAGTACATGATAAACTACCCACGTAACAATACTTACTGCTATTAAAGATATTGGAGACAAAATTTGAAATTGATCTATAATCCGTTGTAATTAGTCAAGAATTAGAATTAGAAATAGAAAAATTAGAAGAATGCCAAAGCAAAGTTACCTTTCCCTAAATGGAATTATTGCATTTTTTAATTCTACAGAGAGTTCTAGATATGTTTTATGTATAATGTCCTATACCTATCTTAAACCGTTTTAGAAATATTAATAATTAAAAATCGAAATATTGGCAAACCAAAACTGACACAAAGTGGCAATTAACTTTGTCATGTAAAACTATCGTAATATTTTATCCTTTTTTTTGAATTAAACTGTTTCTATGAGAGCTTATTTTGTACCTAAGATATACAATCTTTGACATTACAGCTCATTGAGAGAGAGAGAAATGCTTTATTGTCGAAAAAATATAAATTTTGTAGACAAAGCAAAATAAAAATATCAAAATCAAACAATACAAAAACAAAACAAAGTCAAAACTAAAAATTAAATAAATTTATATAATAAAAAACAAAAATATAAAAATATAAAAATGTAATAAAAATATAAAGATGTAATAAAACTATAAAGATGTAAAGATTGAAGCATTAAAATACTCCATATCTTTAATTTTGACTGTGTAAATGTCTCCATGTTTTACTTATCTCACTTTTTATGTGAATGTTCTTTCTTAGGCGTATTACTGAATAGAAAACGATTTAATGTTGATATACAAGTTGGTAATTCTGGGTATCCAATTTTGGGATGTCCCTTGTATACAAAATCAGGCACCTATCACCTTTGAGGTTGTTACATCAACACACACAAGAAAAACCGTGACTGTATTTTCAATTTCGAACACTTCGGCTTATTCTACAACAATTTCAGTGCATCTAGGCCAAATTACACTTGTATTTTGATTCATTCACTACCTTTTATGTCAGCTTACAGGAGGCAAGAAAAATCGGAGTACGATTACTGTCTAAAACGCGCGAACAATCAAAAAAGCACTCAGTCGAATTGTATACCTCTACCTCCTCCGTTCGGGGTTCATCGGTCAAAAATACCTGTGAGCACTGGATTCATAGACTCAGTCTATGACCTGGATTACTCTTAAAATTATATAACCATCTCTTTGATATGTAAAATGCAAATATATACAGATTGGCCAATTTATGCGACGAAGTAGAATAACTTCTCTATTTTCAATTATTTAAAAATAATGCAAATTTAAAAGTTGTAGACGAACACAAGTCCCACATTTGAAAGTTAATTGGGACTATTATAAATGGTGTCCTAAAAAAACGGAACAGCACAAAGTTGCGTTTTTTAAGTGTATCACCCTATATATTTTTACATAAAATAACGAGTACAATGCTGTATCACTTTTCAACTTTCAATTGTTTGTTTAGGAGCTATAAACAAATGAAAATCGACATTTTAACCTCTTTGACATGTATTTGTGCAAAACGGTAAAATATAGAGAAAAATAAATTTCACATTTCTATTTTAGTTTTTTGAGACCTATCTGACAGTTGTTTCATAAATGGTACCAAATGGTACCATATTTGGTACCTTCGGTACCAATTTTAAGAACGCTATTCAATAGGTCCTAAGAAGCTTTGATAGGAATATGAAACCTATTTTTCTCTATCTTTTACCGTTTTGGCACAAATAGCTGTTAAATGGGCAAAAATATCAATATTTGATTTTTTACAGCTCCTAAACAAACAATTGAAAGTTGACAAGTGATAAACTATTGTACTCTAAATATATAGGGTGATTCATTTAAAAAAACGCAACTTTATGCTGTTCTGGGACACCCTGTGTAGATACAACTAATTTTAAAATCTGGAACTTGTATTTCCCTACAACTTTTAAATTTGAACTATTTTAAAATAATGGGGAGCGCGTAGCTGCGAGTTAACACTGACCAACTTCGATCAGCGAAATTCAATTCAATTCAAAAGCATTTATTTTGTTTCAGTAATTTTATAATTGTTTGTGTGTATATATTTATTTTATTTCTTTTTGTCTGATAGGGGGCTTTCCCCCTTTTTAGACTACATCAGCGAAATTAAATAGCGCAATACTATGGGAACGGCTTGGACGAGTGACCGTTGATGCGGACGAGCGTTCGAATCTCTGTCGCATTGCATTCTTCTCCTCTCGCAAGGCAACAGGAAACCAGCTTAAGATGCCTTAAGATTTATCTTGAGACATATCGGTGGTCCGGAATTCAAGTTAAACTGTAGATCCCCTTGTCGGTGGTAACACTTTCAAGGCAGAGAAGCCGCCAACGCTCGAAAACGAGTACTGCATTCAAAGAAGAACATTTTAAAATAATAGGAAATAGAGAAGATATTCTACTTTGTCGCACTAATTGGCAACCCTGTATGTCTTATAAAATTTAAGAATGTATGTTTTAGGAGGATATGAAGAAATATGAAATATGAAACAAATATGAAACTCAAGCATTATCCTCATATTTTTCAAAAATATGGAATAGAGTAATACCGTATCCATACAATTCCGACCTTTATTTGACTGGATTTTATTGAAAAATCTCTTTTGCTGTACGTAAATTTAGTATGTTTCTAATTCCTACCTGATCAACAAATCTGCAATACAATGTTCACCTCAAGTTTGAATGTATTAGAATAATGCAATAGAAAGGACTGAAAGGACAAAGTCCTCAATAATGAGTCAGATTTCAAATGTCAAAATATTCATTTATATCACGAACGTCCTACCCTTTGCAGAGTATATGAAAAAATATAAGATGTGGCAATTTGTATTGGAGTATTTTGCAACTAAAATATTTCATATTGATTATAAAATTACAATTTGGAAGTTAAAAATAATAGGTGGCTTACAATTTAACTCCTCTATATTCTCTCTTATCTTCTTCCATAGTGAGATGTGAGATGTGACAATAAATGAATTTATGATTAATCGTTTTTTGAATTGTTGAAAAGTTGTTGGAATTATGTAAATATGAGAAAAACACGTAATTGTTGAACATATTCATATTGCCTAACAACACCAAAGTAAATAAAAATGTTATTTAAATTTTTTTAGATCTTAAAGTTTAGCTATTTCCTTCTCAATAACAAATAACAAAATAAAAATGAATTAACCAAATATGTCGTTCCTATTGTCATGGTCAGATGATCGAGAGTTCGTATAAAATATGAGGTTTTTGAATTTCTGACTTTCCTTTGTAAAACTTTCCCAGGACTCTATAACAAACAAAGATAAACATAATTTCCTTTAAAAAACACTTCTAGGCATATTTTCATTTTTTTCTTCAAAAACCTTATTCGAACTAATACGAGCAAAGAAAATGTTCAAGTGCTTGTCAAGCTCATGTATGGAAAGGGATCTATTTCTGTAAATTTTGAGTGAAAGCCTATACCTATATATTCTGTTCATTTTTTCAAGATCTTCCGATCAGTACTTTCGGAGATTAGGAGGAAGAATCTTTCATTTTCGTGAACTCTCCCTAATATTTTTTAATTTTGAATTTATTATAAGCTTGGAAATGCTTTCCTTTAGATTTAGTTTTTAGTCTATTTACTACATAAAATTAACTCCAAAATCAGAATTCATGTATTCACAGTTTTTTCTGTGCTATAGATTCGGAGAAAATAGGCTGTGACAGACGGACAAACAGCCAGACAGACAACGGATGAACTTATAAGGGTTTTGTATTTCCACAGGATTTACCGAACCCTAGTAAATCAGTTAATTTTTGACTTCGAAGGAAGGTACATATACAATTCAATTTTTGTTTTGCTTTTTTACGTTCTCTTTACCTAGTAAATGAGCACCGATTTTGATGATTTCTTTTTTGTTAGAAAGAGGAGTGTTGAGATTATATGTTGAATAAATGTTTTTTACAAAAAATTGGATCGACTTTATCAGTTGTTGCACTGAAAAATAAAAAATAACATTAATTCTATTGGTGCTGGTTCTTTTGGAGTTGGTGCCAAACCACAACGGCACAACTTCAAATTTTTTTTGATTTTTCTCAATATGGGACCATTTTTCAACTCTTCTCTTTCAAATGAAACAAAAGTCGTCTAAATCGGAGTAAGTACGTTTATTATGCAAAACGCGCGAACAGCCATAAAAAAAGCAATCTTACAACCGAATTGTATACCTCCTCCATTTTTTTGAAGTCGTTCAAAAAATAAACTCCAACGTCTCCTTCCCCCAAAGTGGATGTAGGGGTCAATTTTTTTTATAAAATAGAAAAATTTCATTCAAAATGTCATTATCAACAGTTTTTAAACTGGACATTTTTGACCGAAGAAAAAAACGGAGGAGGTACGTACATATACAATTCGACTGTTATCTGCATATTTTTCGTGCTTCGACTTTCATGATTATTTTCAGTTGATAGAGGACTATTGAGAATTGATCCCATTGAAGAAAAAAATCGACCTTCAACATGTCCTTCCCCTCGAAAAACTTCTGCCTAAGGGGATGGTGGGGGGCAAATGAAAGGAGAGATTATATGATTAGCAACATTTGAATTGAATATTTTTCAAAAAAATACACAGTATCTGAGTTACAGCAGAGTTGCTAAAGTCTGAAATATGTGCATTTCCGCGTTGTTTTGAAATCTTTGGTGCCAATGTTGAATGATTTTGATGACTAATGTTATACTCAAGAGTGTGAAATAAATATTTTTTTTATAAAAATAGGAACCTACTTTATTAGTTGCACTGAAAAATACAATGTAATATTAACTATATTTGTTCTTGTACTTTTGAAGTTGGTGACAAAAGTTTTCAATCTAAATGCAATTGCAAAACTTAAAAATTACCAGTACCACAATTTTGAAGTTATGCAATTGTAGATAGATTGATAACTTTTGGCACCAACTTCAAAAGTACCATCACCAATAGAATTAATATCATTTTGTATTTTCAGTGCACCAACTAGTAAAGTCGTTTCAATTTTTTTTTAATATTTATTCAAGATAATCACAAGTTTTGGAGATACAGTACTAGGAAAGTGCAAATTTTTTACCGTCTTGTTTTGAAATCATAACAATTTGCATAACTAATAGAATCTTAAAAATGTAATATTTTTTCAAAAAATAGTACCGTTAGTTGATGAACTGAAAAATTCAAAATAAGGTTGGTACTTTTGAAGATAATATGTATAATATGTATTATTTATTATTATCAAAAGAATGTCTTCTTTGAGATGAGTTTTTATCATTGAGTTTGTTGAAATTATCGTGAGTTCAATTGAAACTTTCACTATCTCAAACCAAAACACGTGGAACACTCACTGTACCTAATAATTAATACAAGCATTAGTCAAATAGATTAAGCGTATCGTTAAAGGTTTTACTAATAAAATTAGTAATAATGCCGATTTTCTTATCATCCATTAAGATAAATATTTTATCAGAACAGAATCGCACATGCTCAATCTGTTTTCTAAAAGGTTTTTGTTAATTTTATTCTGGAATAGATATCTATTTCATTCTTTTAACAATACAAAAATGGCGATGTCTGTTGGCAGACGCGAAGCCCAATAAATTGCTCGGTACTATGCGACTGTCTATTTTTTTGAAGGATCAAGTAGCGTTATGTTATTGCTAGCAATATTACTTTAGCAAGTCATAAGGGCACAATAATTAATTTTAAAAATCGTGTTTAATCTCACGACTTTCCTATCGCAAAAACAAATTCCATCGAATATGATAATCGACTGATAAGCTCGAGCAACCATTAATTATCAATAATGTATGTTTTCACATGATAAACCGTTTAGGAAAAGAAAAAGAAAATTCATCTGGTTATAATTTTTTTCTCAGAGATGCGATATCTACTGGGTATAGTCAAGTTTGAGTTTAAAATCCTCAGAACCGTTTTTGTTCAAGCTAAACATGTTTTTCAGCCATTGTACAGTAACTATTGTTAGACAAAAAAGACAGCAACAAAATCTGTCTATCTGTCCCCGAAATAATCTTGGCACAAACTGACGGGCTGACAGACAGACAGACGCACCAACAGCTGAGAATTTTTTTGACAAAGTGAGCTCTGAAACGTGTGCATGTTATGAAAACTGAACATCGAAGATACATCAATACTTCTCCTACTCCTTAGATACATTTATATGACGAAGTGATAGGAAACTCAAGGTCTGACAGATTTAACACCACGCCGCGTTATTTTTTGACCGACTTCCCAAAAGGAGGAGGTATACAATTCGATTGTGTGCATTTTTTTTTTATTTTTTTTTTTGGTTTGTGCGCGCCTTTCATATAGTAAACGTACTCCGATTTTGATGATTTTTGATTCATTTGAAAGAGGAGGCTTGATAAATGGTCCCATATTCATAAAAACGGGAATCCGACATCTCGTTCCCTCCGAAAACCGCCCCCGAAGGGGGTGGAGGGGGCAAATTTTGTCGAAAATTGAAAATCTGCGTTGATATAATTACAGATAGGACAATATCCGGAAACGTTTAAATGGAACATTTTTTCAAAGGAGTAACGGTTTTCGACATAGAGACATTTTAAACTCTCAAATATACCTATTTTCGCTATGTGGAGAGGGCGATTTCTGTCGAAAATTGAAAATTTGTTTGCAGTACATGAAAGACATAATTATTTGTAGCAACATTTATACTGAACATTTTCCCCTTAGAGTTACGGTTTTCGAGTAAAATCGGTGTTAAAATGGTAACAACTAAAATATTCAAGCGTATTTCCGCAGCGATGTACTGAGATCTCAATAATAACAACTACAAGCAAGGAATATACGTGGGTAATAGAATAAGTACTATCTTCATTGGTATTAGTGAACGTTCAACGATTTTCGTGACTAATGTTACACTCAAAAGTGTGAAATAAATATTTTTTACAAAAAATTGGACCGACTTTATTAGTTGGTGCACTGAAAAGTATAAAATAATATTAATTCTATAGGGGCTGGTACTTGTGAAGTTGGTGCCAAAAGTAACCAATCTACCTGCAACTGCACAACTTCAAATGTAACAGCACCAATAGAATTAATATTATTTTATACTTTTCAGTGCACCAACTAATAAAGTCGGTCCAATTTTTTGTAAAAAATATTTATTTAAATAAATAATAACATTTTTTTCTTTTTATTTAATAAACGCGTATTTGATTTTTTGATAATTATTTTAAATATATTTACTCAAAATTTTGTATTATTTGTCCTTGACAAAAAGTCGATAGAGGCGGCGTTGAAATTTGAATGTTTCTGCTATCACAAATTTCGGAATTTCTGTTGTTATGAACTAGCAAATGCCTGCTGTCGCAATATTTTAATATATAAAAAAGCAAATACCCTTTTTTTGGATCTGTCAAACTTGGCGTAATTTACTTGCAATTTAAAATCAAATCTATTTTCTCTTTTGAATCCGGAATCCAATATTTGTGTTGCAAGTCGCACTTACCTAACTGATGTAATTATAATGTTATTCAAGCAGGTTACAATATCGTCTTGTTTACAAACTTTAGGAATGCCTATGGCTATGTAATATTATATTGTTTTTCAAGAAAACAGTGTGTGATTCATTATGATTATCTAAAAAAAAACTACTAATATTTATTATATTGTTCATAGAATAACAAACATAGGAATATAGAGTGAATCAAACAAAAAATACAAAAATAGTGGTGCTGGAAATTAAGTATTCAATTATATGTAGATAGGAAGACTCTTGGCCTCAATTTCAATATCAGTGTGATTTTTGGCGCTTGCAAATTCTTTGTTTGTAATATCTGTAATGTTCCATCTAATGAAGTCAGCCTTATTTTCTTTTAAAGTTATTTCACATATTTTAGTGGAGCTTTTCAACCAGGAGTATGACGATACAATTTTTCGTTTGCGGTTTGTAATTATTACATTCTTTCTATCACTTTTAATTTAAAGCGTTCTACTTCAAAGGGGTCCCTGTGTGGTCAAATATAAGTCAATAGTCAATTTGTAAACCTCTTTATTTTTGACCGACGAACCCCGAACGGACTGTCTGCTTTTTTTTGGTTCGTGCGCGCGTTTTATGTAGTAAACGAGCTCCGATTTTGATGATTTTTAATTAATTTGAAAGAGGAAGCTTGAGAAATGATTCTATATTAAAAACGCAAATCTGGAATCTATTTCCCCCCGAAAGCCGCCCTCGAAGAGGGTGGAGGGGACAAATTTTCTCGAAAATCGAAAATCTGAGATGGTATAATTAAATATAGGACAATATCCAGAAACGTTTAAATTGAACATTTTTTCAAAAGAGTTACGGTTTGCTATGTGGAGAGGGTGATTTCTTTCGAAAATTGAAAATCTATGGGTACTACATGAAAGACCTAATCATTTGTAGCAACATTTATAATGAACATTTTTTCCTTAGAGTTACGGTTTTCGAGTTACAACAGTGGTAAAATGGTGACATCTAAAATACTTATGCGTATTTCTGCAGCGATCTCAATAATAACAACTACAAGTAAAGAATATACGTGGATAATAAGATAAGCTATCTTCATTGGTATTAGTGAACGTTCAACGATTTTCGTGACAAAGTAATGTTACACTCAAAAGTGTGAAATAAATATTTCTTACAAAAAATTGGACCGACGTTATCAGTTGGTGCACTGAAAAATACGAAATAATATTAATTCTATTGCTTGTACTTGTGAAGTTGGTGCCTGAAGTTATCAATCGAACTGCAACTCCACAACTTCGAAGGTAACAGCACCAATAATATTAGTTCTAATATTATTTCGTATTTTTAACCGATGAACCTCAAACGGCGAAGGTATACAATTCGACTGTCTGCTTTATTTTTTTTTGGTTTGTGCGCGCCTTTTTATAAGCGAGCTCCGATTTTGATGATTTTTGATTCATTTCAAAGAGGAGGCTTGAGAAATTGTCCCATATTCATAAAAACGCAAATTTGAAATCTCCTTTCTTACGAAAACCGCCTCCGGAGGGGTGGAGGGTGCGAATTTTCTCGAAAATCGAAATTCTGTGGTGATATAATTAAAGATAGGTCACTATCCGGAAACGTTTAAATTGAACATTTTTTCAAAAGAGTTACGGTTTTTGAGATCGAGGCATGTTAAATTCTCAAATATATCTATTTTTGCTATGTGGCGATTTCATTCGAAAATTAAAATTTGTTCGATACTACATGAAAAACATAATTATTTGTTGCAACATTTATAATGAACATATTTTCCTCAGAGTTACGGTTTTCGAGTTAAATCGGTGTTAAAATGGTAACAACTAAAATATTCAAGCGTATTTCCGCAGCGATGTTCTGAGATCTCAATAATAACAACTACAAGCAAGGAATATACGTGGGTAATAGGATAAGTACTGTCTTCATTGGTATTAGTGAACATTCAATGATTTTCGTGACTAATGTTACACCCGAAAGAGTGAAATAAATATTAAACAATAAATTGGACCGACGTTATTAGTTGATGCACTGAAAAGTAAAAAATAATATTAATTCTATTGGTGCCTAGTACTTGTGAAGTTGGTGCCAAAAGTTCAAACTGCAACTGCACAACTTCAAAAGTAACAGCACCAATAGAATTAATATTATTTTATACTTTTCAGTGCATCAACTAATAACGTCGGTCCAATTTTTCGTAAAAAATTTTTATTCAGTGCACCAACTGATAACGTCGGTCTGATTTTTTGTAAAAAATATTTATTGTAATGGGTACCTAATACTTACTCTACTACTTATTTGCATGCTCTCAAGACCGGTCCTGAACCTATATGGCTGAATGTTCGTATACAGGAAATTTGACAATTAGATTGCATTTGTTATATAATTGTGAACAAACAAACCGTGAGCTATTTGTTGTGTTCATATATACTGCTTGCGGGTCTCTGTATAGGCAGTATAGAGTGATGTGGGCAGAACATTCAATACAAACTTGTACTTGACCAAGTTCAAGGCACTTTTAAATTTTATGTTGCCGTGTAGCGGTGAAAGTGAAGATGGTAATTTAATTATTGGTAAATATATTTGGGCATAATAATTGGGTTTAGTATTTAAGTATTTATATTCAGAACTACGTACAGGTAATAGCATTTTCCTCTGTATGTATTAGATTTATTAATGTAATTATTCCTGCAAATATAAATAAATAAATAAATAAATATCTACCTATTGAGTTAATCTGAATAATATGATTGGTATATCATAAACACTTTTTAAGACGATAATTTGAAATTATATAGTGAATTTGAAAATTTAGCGGAGAAAACAAAATAGAATGGGAGTAGGTATATAAAAACAAAAATATAAAAAAAAATGGACCGACTTTATTAGTTGTTGCAGTGAAAAATACAAAATATTATTAATTCTATTGGTGCTGGTTCTTTTGGAGTTGCTGCCTACAACAACAAACTACAACGGCACAACTTTTACCAATTACCAGCACTAATCGAATTAATATTATTTTGTATTTTTCAGTGTAACATTGTAACATTAGTCATGAAAATTGTTAAACGTTCACTAATACCTAAAAAGCTATAGGCTCAGCTTGTACTTGTTAATTCAGAGATCTCAAAACATCGCAGCGCAAATATACATATTTCAGATTTCACTGCTGTAACTCAATTTAAATGTTGCTACATATAATGTTCTCTTTAATTTGGTCGTTTCATATTTTCAATTTTCGAAAAAAAAATTGCTACTTAGAAACCGTAACTCTTTTGAAAAAATGTTCAATTTAAAGGTTTCCGGATATGGTCCCCTTTCTAATTTTCAAATCTCGAATTTTCGATTTTCGGAAAAAATTGCCCCTTCCACATAGTTGAAACACATATTTCAGACTTTAACGCGGAAACCTATGATTATTTTTAAAAATGTCCAATTCAAATATTTCCGGATATAGAATTTTCATCAATTCTGCCATCTTGGATTTTCAATTTTCGAGAAAAATGGCCCCCTCCACCCCCGTTGGGGACGGAGATTTTGGATTTGATTTTTCTCAATATGGGACCATTTCTCAATTCTCCTCTTTCAAATGAAACAAAAATCGGAGTACCTTTACTATGCAAAACGCGTGAACAGCAGTAAAAAAGCAATCATTTAAAAACGCTGTGAGATGGTCCTATTCCTTTTAAACAAAAGTTTTTTTTTCGAGAATCTAAAATTTTAAATGGAAAGAAGAGACCATATCCAGCAACAATTAAAAAAAAACACTTTTTTCAGAACTTGTATGAGATTGATGATGATTTTGATGACTAACAGAAACACAAAAAAATTTTAAAATAAATATTTTTTTACACAAAAGAGGACTCAATTATATACGACTGATTGTTACGGAAGAGAGATTGAAAGTTAAAAAAATTATATCTAAATGAAATGTTCTTATTCAGTAGCGTTAACAATCTGACAAAATTAATGAGATTAATAAATGCTTTTTGATTTGATTTAATTGTGCCCCATCTAATTTTGTATAAAAAATGGGAGTTGAAGCCAAAATGAGAATAATAGATGACTTCATATTTCTCTCCGGATATATTCATTTCAGTTTTACGCAGAAAAATATTAAAATATGAACAAAAACATTTTTTACGAGAACTAAAACCAACTTATTTGGTGTAATTTTTTTAGGAAAATTTTCTATTGCACTTTCGAATTTTGAATATTGTCTACAACGTGGTTGTTAGAAGTCAATAAAAAATACCAAAATGATTTTTCATCATTTTATATAGTTTCCGATTTCGTATTCTTGACTGGTTTAGTATTCAATAAAAAGAACATGCTTGGGGATGCAGTCATTTAATATATAAAATTCTTTGATTTAAGCCGAGTTTTCGAGAATGTATATTCTTTTATTTTACTTCTACTTCACCTCTTGTATGACTTTTTTCGTGCATCAACTAAGTTCGCTCTCAGTTTTGGTAAAAAATTGAAAATTTAACTCTTTTATATAGGTACCTACTCTATTACCACAATATTTAAATGGGAAGTAAACATCGAGGGTCGCATCCATACAGCTGCTCATCTTCTTAATTATTCGTGTCATTCATTTAGAATGGCCTTATAATCAATTGCTCTTGTCGCAACTTTTCATGTTGTCTGTATGTACGTTTACAAATGTCAATGAAAATAAGATTACGTTCATCAAATGAGCAATACCTATGCCCCATATGATTAACTTACCTTCATGTTCCAATCCAACAAAGTATGCTTCTGTCGAAATATCTGATGAGGATCCATCTACGGTGGAACGTGGGCGATGTCATAGAGTAAGGCAATGTGAACACAGCTGACCATGATCTCAACCCACAATGTCAGTAATGATTGATAGGTATTCAATTGTGACATTAATTTTGGGTTGGTTTGTTATCCACACCAAGAATCTCACTTCATCATAACGGAGATGTAATACCCCTATGCTACAAGTTGTCAACTGAATCCTGCCCACTCGATCTGATATTACATAAATATAGCAACGTTTACAGAATAGAAATAGATTTTGTAAACTTAGCATATAGGGATATGATTTGGTTCATCGCATGCTGGATTGATTAATGATCACCGTTACATGATTTCAAATTAGGTACATGTAATTTTATTGCGAGCTTGTTTGTGCAACAGAAATAACTCGTTGATAAAAACTGTGATTCTAATATCTTTGCCAACAACTAAGGGTCATGATTCAACCATTTTATATATCTATGTAGATATGAATATCATAGAATTGATTTTTCAAACAACATAATTATTGGAGGAACCTCTTTTCGAATTTTCAGTCTACCCAAATCATACATAATTGATCATATAGGTATACCCTCTTGACTTAATCTATGAAATTGAAAGAATTGTTACCAATATTACCAATAATTGTTTGTTTTTTCTTCTGATCAAATTCTTGTGGTAGCAAATTTAAAAATTTGAAAGTTAATAAAATGACCAATTGTCTTTTGATACTTTTTGTTTGATATGTTGTTCATCTTTTTATATCAATAAAAGCAAATATTATTATCTATTATTATCATTATTAATTGTATAACCGGATTTGGATATTTGTGCATTTATATTATTCAAGATATTGATCATTAACGGATTTTTCAAGATCTCATCCAATAAACTTTTGGTTATAGTAACTTGTAATTTCCATAATAATAACAATACTCTCTAATTTATTTTTATTATAAATACCTACGTCTTTGTTTTCAATTTTTCAACTTGTTTCATAGTGATGATATGTGGGTCATCAACAGAGTTATTATTATACTTTGATATCAAAATAGAAACCTGTCGTATCTTTTTTGAAAATTCATTCGCTGTATAGCTGGATAGTTTCCACTTGATTTTAAAAAGTAGATCTGGATATGATAATACTCTGAAATGTGAGTATGTACTCAAGAATAAATCGCTGAATTGTGGTGTTCATTTTATTTGATATCCTACAGAAAACAAGTGACATCTTTTCTTATCATTTTAATGTATATAAGCTGTGTTTTACTTCTCCACTTGTCAATAAAATTGAAGAATCTTCTGTTTAATTCCAGATAGACGGCCTACAAGATGGCCATGAAGGAGCTCTTCCTCAAAATGCAGCCGATGCAGCTGTACGTGATTTTGTCACTGACGATTGCCTTCTTCATCACTGAGCTCATTGTGAGCCATCTGACTCATGCACTTACGCTGCTCATGGACTCGTACCACATGCTGTGCAACATTATTGCGTTGACAGGATGCATCATCACAATAAAGGTAACAAGTAAGAATGGACTTTCAATATTATTTTTAAACTAGTTTTTGCCCGCCACTTCGTGCGCATGGAAACCTGCATTTAATTGCGTGATGCATGTACAAACATACAGACAGATGCGATAAAAATGGAGCCCATATTTCAAATTAGACTTCATGAAAAATACATCGGTGAAAATTGAATTCAATTCCATTTAGTATCTAATTTTGGCGTGATGCGCGTACAAACATACAGACAGACAAACAGACGCGGTACAATGAAATCTAAATTCTAAGTTAGACTTCTAGCAATTCATCGGTAAAAATTCATTCAATTCCATGTAGTAGTTTTTGCCTTGATGCGCGTACAAACATACATATGGACAGACAAACATTCTAACAATTGTTTTTTTGGCCTCTGTTGCTCTAAATATCTTAAATGTACAGACATCGGCCATCTATTAAAAAAACTGAAATTTCTCCAGCTAAAATCTAAAAACAAGCAAGGACACCGTCCTCTATTTTTAATAACACGCTTTTATTAGCTTGGTATGTATGTATATAACGGAATCGTTGGAAACGATTTTTGTGGAATTTTCGATATGAATGTGTGTTGGAGGATTTGCGATGGAGATAAAGAGAGGAACTATTTGGTGGAGGGTTCCATACCGTCCTCGTATACCTATATGACTATGATTGTTTATATTTCACTCCCTACATTCGTGCATCGCTTTTATAGCAAACCGTACTATCAATTATAAAATAAATAATAGTTTAAAAAACTAAAAAAAACACGCTTTAATAGCAAACCAAACTAAAAATTAGAAAATAAATAAAATATCATTTTAATGTAAAAAAGCATAGGGTGCTTTCTAAGTTAATTTTATGATGACTCTACTTCAGTATCTATCAACAAAAAATATTTATATCTATGGACATCAAGCACCCCATGCTTTTTTACATTAAAATGATATTTTATTTATTTTCTAATTTTCAGTTTGGTTTGCTATTAAAGCGTCTTTTTTTAGTTTTTTAGACTATTATTTATTTTACCACAAAGTTAAGAGTGTCCATTCTATCTATACATATGATTGTTATTGATATTGAGGGTTTTCTGTATGTTCGCATACAACGTCAAAAATAGTAATTAGATTTTGTTGAAACTGTTAATAATTATAGCTCTTAGGATCATTTTCAACCCCAAAATAACAAAAAAAACACAAACAATTATTATAATTAAATTGATCCCAGCAGTGACAACAATAGTTAATCCACAAAATCATAGAAATATTGCATTGAAAGAAACTTCACAAATATGTGATAATTTATTAGCTAATAACTATACCTATAGGTAGGTACTTAAATGGTAATTTTCAAATGATTTAGGTGAATAGATTTATTTCAGGTATTTCTGAACTAACGTTAATTCCCAATAATCGCATGTATTAGACATTTGTAGGTTGGTGGCATGTATTGGATAGCGGGCGAAATATGATTTTGCTGCTTCTTTTTGCCATGTTGGATTTCTTAAAACATCAGTTAAGCTTTGAAAATGAATGAAATTTTAAACATTCAAACAGAGTTAGTACAATTTTGAATTTTTGATTCCAATACCTCAAATTTAATTTGGTGTCAGAAGTGGGATTTGGAAAGTCCTAGTACTTAACTGAAAATAAGACTGAGTTTTAGATACTGCGAGTTTCGGGCATATTTTTGTTTCTGTTGAAGAATTTTTGCTCTGTTTTTGGTTAGTTTCTCTAAGAACGTTACTTAATTTTATTGACTGCCTGTAGATTTGTTGTTATTTGTTCTGAGAACATTCTGATAGACTTATTCAAGTATTAAAATACATATTTAAAGATGGAAATAACCCAGTTATCCATAAATCAACTTACCGGTAAAAATACAACCCTCAAAAACTTTATGGTACATTTTAAGAGAACGGTGAGTTTCCAGGAATTTCACAGGCCAGTAGAATACCTAATTGCTGAAAGAACTTGATAAAGAGAAATACGGAGAAGTTTATGAAACTCATTAAAAATTGAATTAGGTACTCATCATGTAGAAGTGATGAAAAAGTTTGGTGAATACTCCAAAGAAAAATTGTTAGTGTTGAGAAGAATAAAAAAATGAATAGGTAACTGAAACTGGCGGTTATGAATGGTGCCTAGTGCATTAGGCAAAAAATGGGTAGGTGAGGAATATGCAGATAGCATAAAATTCAGAATACATCATACATCTTATGATCAAAGCCCGCAAGCCCCGAAAAAAACAAACCTTGCATTCTTGATTAGAGATAATATTCAAATTTTTACCAAACGAAAACCGAGCTCTATCTGTGAACCATTCTAAGGTCAATATTTTACAAACATAACTTGTACCTACTACATAAGTTGTGTATATTTTGGCTCGACAGCCGTAAAAAGTTAATGAATGGAAAGGAATTGCGTGTCTAGGTTGGAGATGTAGGTATCTAATAAAACATACCTTATAGATGTTGTATCATATCATAACATATGTTTATTTACCGTAGAAATGTGAAAGTGATTATATTCTTTCAGAAGATAGCCTATAAAGTCACTGACATACTTCATAATTATAAAAGCTATTTTTAGAACGTGAAAATATGGATATACAACGAAATCAACTATATTTACTATTTATTATGTATCGTGTTATATAGTAAATGAAGATTTGTGCTCATTTGAAATGGATACAATTTAAAATTGGCTTCTTTTTAATACATGTCCTGTTTATTAGAACTTCATCAAGATCTAATAGTCTAAGAGATATCGTTAACTGGAAAAATGGTTATTAAATACCTACAAGGTCACTGGTTGATAAATTTGCTTTTTGAAGCACTTAATAAGTGTTACATTTCAAGATAAACTCTTATCTGTTCCAGAAATACTGAATCAATGGTAGAAAAATATATTTTTTATGAACTTTTGTATGATAAAAAACTGGGTTTACCAAATCACCGAAGGCAGGAGACTCTTAAATTTTCAGTAATTTTTGACCGACTTCGAAGAACAGAGGCTTTATACATTTCATCTGTGCCTGTAGGTGTGCTTGCTTTTTTGTTTATGTACACGCGTTTTGCGTACTAAATGTGCACCCATGTTTAATTTCTCATTCCAAAGTGTGGAGTGTGGAGAGATGATCACATATTAAAAAAATAAAGTCCAACATCTTCTTCTCAGAAATTGAAAGTTTATCTGACTGGATTAAAGGAAATATCATTTCCAGCAACATTTACATTGGTCATTTTCCATAAAAGTCAAGCGTTTCTGAGTAACGCGACGTTTCCTTCAGAATTCTTTTCATATAACAAGACACTTTTGTGGGAAGATTTTTTCGAATTAATTTCACTGGAATATATCAATAAGAAAGTTCTTTTTTTTCGGGTAATCTTTATCTTAAATTAGTAGATATAATCAAATCTGATATCTACTCGTCTGATTATCTCACAGTTATTAGCTGCCAGGCCTCGAGAACAACCTCCTTCATTAAATCATTATATGACCATGTTTTATCAAATTGTCAGTTTTTTTTTGTTGAAATTTTTAATAGGTGTAAATAGGCATAAAAATTGTATATAGTAGAATTCTATTCAAATAATGTTATCATTGATTTGTGATAGGCTACCGATAGGTACTCCAATGATGACCTAGTTTATTTTATCTTGACATAGTCTAGAATCTATTACATAATATATTACTAATATGTAATAATAGAATAATCAAGTATCAAATATTTAGGTATCTATGTCCCAAATTATTATCAAATCATCACTTGAACCTGAACCCATTTTTGGATATTTTTTATTCTGAATAACACCTGTCTTAATTTATGATGTCATAGATTTCTTGATATAATTATTACTCATAGTTGCGCTATTAGGAGAAAGAATCTCTTTTTTGACCAACTTCAAAAAAGGAAGAGGTATACAATTCGGTTGCAAGGTAAACGTGCTCCAATTTGATAATTTTTGATAAATTTGAATGAAGAGAATTGAGAAATGGTCCGATATTTAGAAAATCTCCTACCTTCTAAAAACTGCCGTGGAGGAGGCAATTTTTCTCGAAAGCCAAAAATCTGAGACGGCAGAATTAAAGATGAGTCCCCATATTTGGAAACGTTTGAATGGGACATTTTTTCAAAAGAGCCACAGTTTTCGATTTACAACAATGGTGAAGACTGAAATATGTGTACATATTTCCGTTTTCGGAGGGGGTAGTTTTTTGAAAAATTGAAAATATGAGACGGCCAAATTAAAGAAGAGATAATATGTTGCAAAATTTTTCAAAAGAAGCTTCGGTTTTCGAGTTACTACAGTGGTTGTATATGTGTATTTCCGCCGCGATGTTCTGAGATCTCTGAATAATAACATGTACAAGCAAAGAATGTACATGGCTAATAAGTAAAGTACTATCTTGTTTGATATTAGTGAACGTTCAATGATTTTCATGACTAACACATTCAACAATACATTCAACAGTGTGAAATAAATATTTTTTACCAAAAATTGGACCGACTTTTATTAGTTGGCGCACTGATAAATACAAAATAATATTATTTCTATTTTATTGTATTCTATTCAACTTCAAAAGTAACAGCACCAAAAGCATTAATATTATTTTTTATTTTTCAGTGCACCAAAATATTTATTTCTCACCTTGTAAGGAATGTATTGTAATCGTGTAAAATTTTCGGCGTCCGGTTTCCAGCAGATGTTTCAGAGGTCCCTGAATAAAAAAAATATTTTCCCCATTTGATCCGTCTGTCTGGGTCAGGATTATTTCTGGAACGATTGAAATGATCATGTGGCCTTCTGTTTTATTTTGTATGGTATCGATTCCGCTCGCCGATGACACAAATTGGGCATCCCGCTCACACTGGTTGATAGCTGAAAAACGTGTTTCCCTCAAGACTATGAAATTTCCTAAAACTTTTCTCCTAGAAGTTCTTTATCATCTACCATAACGCGTAACTCTGAGAAAAAGCAGAAAAAAAAGTTATGCGCAAACGAACTTCAAATTTCTTAAATTATTTATTCATATTCTGGCAAAACTGTTCCTTCTACGTGAAAAAATGAATGATCATATGACCTGAAGAATTCCTTGTAACAATTGGTTGGTTCTTCTGATGACTTTGTTTCATTGCCCTCTCTTATTATCAAATCAGTCTTGTTAGCCATTTCCTGTTATTCATTCGAGTTGAAGCTTTGTGCCCCTATTAACGATAAATTTCTTGCTAATTTAAGAGATAAGAAAGAATATTCCTAATTCAGGTGATTTATTTTTATATAAATAAGAGAAACTAAGAGAAATGAATAACTTTTTTCCAAACTATAGCACTGAAAATAACCAATAAAATATTTATTCATTTGTTACTAAAAATATATTCACAGACAACAACACATAATCGAAAGATCTATCTGTTTTTCAACCGAATTCCCAAACGCAGGAGGTTTAAAACTATTTTTCTGCCTTTTTTGTCTGTTCGCGCCTTTCAAATAATAAACGCGCTTCTATTTTCTTGATTCTTTTTTTCATTCTGAAAGGACTATTGAGAATTAGTCCCATTAAAAAAACAACATTTAACATGTGATATTTTCCAAAAAATCATAGGTTTTCGAGTTACAGCAAGTGGTGAAGTCTGAAATATGTATGTACCTATACTTCCGGCATATGGAAGGGACAATTTTTTTCGAAAATTGAAAAAATGTGACGGATAATTAAAGAAAAGATTCCGAGTTATAGCAGTGGAAATATGTGCATTTTCTCTATGTTTTTTAATTTCTGAATACGTAAGTACCTATAAGCAAAGTAGTTATTATCTTCTTTAGTGAAAAATACAATCTAATATTAATTCTATTGTTGGTGGTACTTTTGAAGTTGGTGCCGAAAGTATTCTATCTAACTACTACTACACAATTTCAGAACTACCTACCAGTACCAAGATAATTAATTTTATTTTTATTTTTAACTAATGTTTACATTATATTTTGTTTGACTCACGTGCTCCTATTTTGATCATTATTTTATTCGATAAAGGTCTTTTGAGAAACGGTCCTAGAAAAAAGTAAGAAATCCAACAGGCTTTCCTCACAAAAAATACCCTCCAAAGGTTTAAAGGTTGAATTTAAAAATAAATTTTAAATCATTGAAAATAAACAAAAAATCTAACAAAAATATATTTGATTTTAATTTAGATGTAGCTGATTTCAAGATTCCGAGAGAAAACAGATGATTTAATTTGAAAGCTACTTTAAATGATCCCTTGCTTAATTTTACATAGAGAATTTTTGAATTTCCTGAAGGAGGTAGGACACGTGAATTCTATTTTATCTTGATTTCAGATTGAATGCTTTTTGAGAAAAACAGAATTAAATCATAATTTATTTCAATTATTAAAAATTACTATTTACAGTTTCTAAGCTCTTTCGTATGAAAGAATGGTTTCCATTATTTGTTCTACGTTTTATGAGTTCATCTTGATATATTATATGAACTAGGATTATTATTTCACCACTTGTTTGATTAATTTACGAATATTTTTAATTATCTACTTACATTGTTTGACATTTATTTGTTATGTAACAAATGATATATTTTCATGCTGTGAGACTAAATGATCATTAGGTAGGTACCTGATTTTTTACATACTCAAAAATACATAATTGAATTTATAATGGGTACCACTGTTTAGTAATAACCAAATTTTATTGTCGTAATAATTATCACCGTATTATTGCGTGGGATTCTTATTTTAGTAAAAACATGCAAAACTATGAGTTTTCCTAAAGAAAAATATCTCTGCTCCTGACGTCTTTTTAGCCTATTTTTTTGTTGAGATACCCTAAATACCTTGTTCCTAAATTAGGCCATGCAGCGAATTTACATATACTATACCAATTCAGTCACAACGGTGACTGAAATCGTGTAGTATTTGTTTGCAGAATATTACTTACATATTCTAATCTATTACAGTGCAAAAATGTACCATATTGGTATCGAATTTGTAAGACGAATTTAAGTATCAATAGTGAGTAAATGCCTACATTGTTTCAGTCATTTACTCACAATTGAACCATAAATTCGTCGAGATCATGACGAGCGTTGACAACAACTGACTGAAATGAGTTAGATTTTCTAATAATATGCAACTTGCAAATTCTACACCAATATGGTACATTTTTGCACTGTAATAGATTAGAATATGTAAGTAATAGATTAGAATATGTAAGTAATATTCTGCAAACAAATACTACTCAATTTCAGTCCCCGTCATGACTGAATTGGTATAGGATATGTAAAATCGCGGCCAGGCAACATACATTTTAAGATACTGTAATCCAACAATACAGTCTCGCCTGTTTATTAAAAACATGTCTTTTTGATTTGAATTTAAAGTCTTACCTGCCCCCTGAGTAAGAGTTTAGGCTCTCCACTCTAGTTTACAAATCCATTTAATCAAGAGTAAATAACATTGACATGTGTTTAGATTATTTAATGAATTCCAATCAATACCTCAACAATAAAGCCATAAGCATATTAATTATAATATCTCTACTCTAGAAGATTCAAGCCAATAATACTTACGCATATTGTTTACACATTCGATTTCAATGGCATCTGATTCAAATATCCAAGACAGGAATAATTAATTAATCTGACAGAGCCTTCACGAATTTTTATTACACAATTAGTTGGGTGATTACGTTGTTTGTTACACATTTATTGTATAATGAACGGTGTGGACAATCATCAGCAATTTTATTCGTTAGTTATTGCCGATATCCTGCATCAATACGTGCCCAATATCGGATACCGACGAACATTTCAAAAAGGATTTTCAAGGATCCTACCTTAATTTGATATGTGAAGGAAATTTGTGGTAGGTATTCTCAAATGTAATTTAATTCATTCTTGGAGAAATATGTGCTACAGGCACATGGTTATTCTGTAAAAATAAAAAGTCCAATAAAAACATTACTTGTTTATTTTGATGATCGTTTCTTCTACAAAGGTTTCAAAACAATAAGATTTGGTGTCTGTTTGCTCGGGTCATTCGTAGCTGTTTAAATAATAACCCCTTACGCAAACGGAGGTGTGTATCTGTGAGAATGTCTTTGGCATCTGACCTCCCAAACGGATGGATGAATTTTGGTTTAGTTTTTTTTTGTTTATTTTATCTTATACTGAATCGTTAATATCAGAGATATGATGACAATATTTGATGCTTTATTAATTAATGATTTTATGCTTCCCGCGATCATCTATATGGAATAATTGGTCTTGGATGAAAATAAAATTAAAATAATGCTTAAATTATCCACAAAGCTTGTAGTATACTGTTATTTGAATGTACACTCTTAATTTTCAGTATGGTAATAATGTTGACACAGGCGACAGCAACAGAGCCAGCCTTAAGCAGGCCGAAAGCATCGCCAGCAGCTTGGGCCAGGAGTTAACATCCAACCCTGCTGCCTGTCAGGACAAGAAAAAGAAAACCAAACCATCACCGACCTCGCACAATCAGGAGCGAAAGCTGAAGAACACATTTGGCTGGGCACGAATCGATGTCATCTTCATGCTCATCTGCTGCGTCTTCTTGGCCTCGTTGAGCTTCTCCATTGTAGTAGAGGCGCTGCAGACGTTGGTGCACATCGATCACCATGACGAGATGCATCATCCAATATCAGTGCTCTGTATAGGTAAGGAATCTACTATCATCTCTTGAATAACATAAAAGGATTTGCAAATAAGAACGATATGATTTTAAAATAAAATAAAATAAAAATAATTTCAAATATAACCACAATTTCTATGTTATCTTAAAGTACAATCGTTTATGTTTCGGATAGCACGCTCGTTTCTCCAAATTTTTCTTGCAGTATGGCGACAGTTTCATGGGCAGTGTGACATGTAGCGCTATCTTGCTGGAACCAAATATCTTCTAAATCAAGTGCATCCAAATTTGGCCATAAATTTTTTTATTATCATCAGTCGTTCACCACTCACTGTAACTCAAGCATCAACCAAGTGCGGAACAATCTTCTCACGAACCCGACTTGACCTTCTCATTTTTTTTATCTGTTCAAAACAAACAAGCAGATGAAAGAGACTGAAACCATTGTAGAATTTTTTTTCTTTACGAACCAATCTTCAATAAACTTATTTTGTCCGCAAAATCACCAATTGTTTCTAGTTTCTGCTTCTCGTAATCCCTTTTCATCGTAGATTTAGAGCACCCTTACTTAAGCTTTCTTTTGCTTGTGTTAATATTGTTTCCTTGCAGTCTGCATATTATATTCTCCTTTACCAGAAGAAACATGTACAAACATAATGAAGATTCTCAAATTGTCTATAGGAGCTGCCGGTTTACTTCTAAACGGAATCTGCTACCTGCTGATTGGTGGTTACACCTTCCATCAAGGCAGTTTTCTCTACGTCAACGAAAGTGGTGATGTTGTTCTCAACAAGGTCATCGTTAAGAACGATTCTCTTCAACAGGGAGGTAGACGATTATCCCGAACAAAGACTATCCATTCGTCAATTCGTCCACCCAAACAACGGCAAGGATTGTGGGAGATGTCGCGCGATATCAATGGTAAGAGGAAAATGAATTTTCGAAAACAAGGCTATAAACTTTCCAGTAGATCAACACTTCTACTTATGTGAAGACAATCAATCAAAGCATACGATAACAGCAAAAGATTGAATTTCATAAGTAATATCATATATATTTCACCTTGTAATGTTTTTAAGAAATAATAATACCATCATATAAAAGATAATTGATTGCTAACAGTAAAGGAACATTTTTGTCCCTTTAGTTGCTGTGAAATCATTTATACAGGGTGGGGATTTTAAATGGAACGCTGCTTATAGCGGGCCTGGAGGTGTATTCTGTACATTCATCGACTTCTAAGATAGCTAAAAGATCGACTTCATCTATATATATAGATAACTAATACTTGGTGATCCGTCAAATGGATCACGTGACGTCGACATAGACTGTCAATTGTTATCGACTTTAGTTTCCTAGTCCTAGTCGCGCTCCACATACCCCCGACTAACTTGGAATAGAACGCCAAAACGTCACGACACAGAACAATGATTTTTGTTCGTGGATTGACACCAACTGACGCATCGCCATGTATTAGTATATATATATATATATATATATATATATATATATATATAGAAGAAGTCGATAAATACACAGAATACACCTACTGGGAATAAGATTTTAAAAAAATCCAAAAACACGTCCTCAAAAATTTTTTTATGAAGTTTGTTTTTCGTCATGTAAAAAAATTAGGGCCCCAAAGAGAGAACGCAGCACTAAACAACTTTAATTCTTCAAATTAGAAGACATCACTTGTGGCAACTCTTTGGAAAGCTTATTGAAAAAGGAATTTGTCGATAACAGTTTTTTGACATCTGTCAAACGATGTGTCAAAAAATTACTAGAAACTGATTTTTAACTATTTAATGAACAATTACATTAATAATAAAATTAAAACTGTTAAAAATTTGGCCCATTAACCTCTTGGCACAGACCCAACCGAAGGTAGAACTCTTCCCGTACTTTTCTCAAAACTTCTGGCGTGATTAAATGTATCTCTGCCCGAATCTTTGCATTCAAGTCTAGTTCTACTGACATAGACCTTAGTTTTCAAATCGTCCCATAAATAAAAATCTAATGGTGTAATATCCGGGGATCTGGGAGGCCACTCTATAAATCCTCGCCATCATATCCACCTATTTAGAAATGCAGCATTTAAGAATTCCCTTACATTTCTTGCAAAAAGGGGAGGAACTCCATCCTGCTGAAAAATATTCTTTTCTCTAGATTTTCATCATTAGGGAATATTCCTTGGATTTCTGGTATTAATAATGTTACAGGTCTGCATTTAAATTGTCTAGAAAACTGGAAGAATTAAATGCAAGGATTCGGGCAGAGATACTTCTAATAACGCCAGAAGTTTTGGAAAAAGTAAGGGAAGAGTTCTACCATCGGTTGGGTCTATGCCAACAGGTTGATGGGACACATTTTCAACAACTGTTACGCTAAAAAGGTGACATTCCAATATTAATGTTATTTTTACTGTAATTGTTCATTAAATAGTTAAAAATCAGTTTTTAGAAAATTTTTGACACATGGTTTGCCAAATGTCAAAAAAAAATCTTATCAAAAATCCTTTTTAGATAAGCTTTCCAAAGAGGTGCCACAAGTGTTGTCATCTAATTTGAAAGAACAAAGTTGTGTAGGGCTGCGCCCCCTCTTTGGGGTCCCAAGTTTTTTACATAAGTGAACTCCTTAAAAAATCGTTGAGGACATATTTTTGGATTTTTGAAAAATCTTACTCTCAGACCCGCGTTACATTTAAAATCCCCACCCTGTATAAATATAGAAAAGGCAGATATTAAACGATGAAAAGCGAGCTGAACATTTATGGAGAATCTGTCATTGTTGTACTACCTGCTGTTTTGTAGAAGGAAAGACAACCTATTCTCCTCAAGTATCTCTATCTCTGGCGCGTTTCATATACACGGGCTTGACATGGCAGTACCTTCCATATATTTCACTGGAAATCACCAATCGTTCCTCCAAATTGTACAGCCTTATGGAATGAATTTTGATTTGATTTGAATTCCAGTATTTTTTTAGATAACCGCAAGCCAATAATCCACTGGGTTAAAATTTTAAGATAAAGACCTACCTGATCGATTTCATGTGGATAATCTGTTGACCAACATTTCTGAGTATTACTCCATCATTTGTAGAGAAATGAGTCTCATCTGTCGATTAGATACAAGCCAACCATTTAGGTACAATTTCTATCAGCCAAAATTTGTTAAAAAAACATTCATACCTGATAAGAAAATTTGTATCCTTTAATGCAAGCAACAGTTTATAGGAAAATATTCCAAGCCATGGTGTGCGTTTTTATATCGAACTAACACCATTGATTGCTAGCGAATTAATGTTGGCTTTTCTTAAGATTTAATTTATTATCATTGTTCTTCTTGATACCGATAGGTCATTCTCAGACACTATTCTTTTAAAATTGATGTTTAAATTACGGTAGGCCTTCATTTGACCAGGCTATACTCTCAAATCCATTTCTTGCGAAATCGCAATCAAGAAATGTAATATCTAACGCTTTCGTAATAACAATATTCTAGACTAATTCCTGTTGGTTATTGTTTTAAATTTCCCTAAGTTTTCGATATCCGCCATTTTGAAACTACTTGGTTAATCACGCTCTTTACGGAAATTTGCCTTGATCTTTACCTTGCTTTTTTATAAATTCCAAAATTCGCACTTATTATTAACCTATTAGAACCTAATCAACACGTTACTACATATCCATCTGATAAAACTAATTAAATGTTCTACAATCAGACCCAGTATAATGATGAACTACTGGGAAGTTAACTATTATTAACAACAATTTCTAATTCTCATCATAGTAATACCTTTTTATTATGCCTGGAAACATATGAGTCATTTAGCCACTAATAATTTATTTTCCTTTGTTGCAGGCTGTGTTTTGGTCATAATATGTGCCTTGTTGATATTCTTCACAGACAAAAATCTGGCTAAATATATTGATCCTGCCATCTCTATAGTTTCTGTTATGTTTACCATGGTACTAAGTTACCCATACAGTAAGTAAATAAAACAATGACAGTAAGTACAATAAAAAAAATAATGGTCACAACAACATATGACAGTCCATTATTATTTTTTTTTAAATAATACATTATGATTCTGATTGAAGTCAATAATAATAGAATAATTATTTTTTTCCAGTGAAAGAAAGTTGTCTTATCCTTTTGCAAACTATGCCCGACACCATAGACATAATCTCATTAAAGTCAGAACTGGTTGGGCATTTTCCAGATATCGTCAACGTTCATGATCTACATGTGTGGCAATTGACAGCAAATAAAGTTATTGCCACCGTACATGTTATCTTCAAAAACCCAAAGGTAATGGATACATACAAATATTGTTGTTCTTTGGTGAATAACTGTTTCTCTTGTCTTCATCAGGTCTATGCCAAAATAATTGAGAATGTAAAAGTATTCTTCGTCGAAAAAGGGATCACGCAAGTGACTATCCAACCGGAATTTTTCAAGAAAAACGAAAGCGCTGAAAGTTTAAGTTCGAGCAAGTTTGCTCCCAACTGTTTAATGGCTTGTCAAGGAGAAGGATGCAAACAAAGTCATTGTTGTCCTGACTATGAAGTAAGAAAGTATTTTACATTTTCTAGATCTAAATGTATTGTGCAATGAATTCAATAAAAAGAATGCCACATCTTTTTTTTTTCAGGAAAAAAGTTTATTCAAAACGACCTCTAAAGAAGTTCTGTCAGGCAACCAAACACCGGATTTGAGATCTGTGAGAATAGTTCAAAACGAGTTGCGTCTAGATACAAGCAGCTCATGCAACAGCAGTATTCGATATGACGATGGAGATAATCAGTACGACAGAGACAATTCTCTAGAGAGTATAAATGAGGAACGAGATGACAGAGCGAATAATCTAATTGAAAAAATTGACGAAATGCTTGACAAGAAAATAGACAGGATTCTAGAAAGAGGCAATGTACTGCCATACGATTCTGAGCAATTATCCAAAAAAGAAAATGAAACACATTGTGAAGAGGAATTGAGTTTGAACCAAAGAGTCGACGAGGAAGTAGAAAGAGAAACAAGCAAACATGAGAGTGCAGTTGAATTTTGTGACAAAATCAGTGAGGCTATTACTGACGAGAGTCAAAATGAGGCACAAACTGAAGATATTTGTGTATCATCATCAGAAGAGATTCAATCAGAACCAATCCAAGAGAGTGTTGACGAATGAGTTTTTGTCCCAAAAATTCAAAGTTGCTCAATATTTGTCGCTTCCCGTTTAACTCAACTTGGCTGTGTTAATTTTAATTGTATTTTATCGATAGGCTAATGACTACCAAATATGTTCAGATTCAAGTTCATTTTAGAACTCGTAATATTTGTATATTTATTAACAATAAAATTTCTTATACATTTTATATTTTTTTGCGGTAAGTCTATGGTATTCTATGGTATTTAATCAAGTATGATTCTAGATGTTTCCTAGTTTCAATTGCCGACTAATATAGATGTTTGAAAAATTCAATGTCTTATGTTGTTTAGTCGTTAGCTTATAAAAAATCGGGATACAGTTTTTCCAGATAACGTCCAGACCAAAGTTGAACTACAATTCTTTATTCATTTGAATGAATATAGGTGTAGAAAAAATAAAATATATAAGTTTAATGGAAGGTTATGAAAATATGGGCCTTGTCAAAAAACCAGAATCTTTCGGGATAAATTTATTGTTGAGACTTCAGTATTAATATTTTTCACTTTGATTTTTGAATATTGAAACTGAATTCGGTACATGCACTTCCAGAGTCTGTTTTGAATTCTATCTTGACAGTCGTATTTCCTACTACCATACCTAGACTGTTCTTGAATTGCCCCAAGCTAACACCTTTTTTCGTATTGGCACACGCTTTTTTCTGTAATGAAAGAAAACTATACTTACTCTAAAGCATCCTAAGCATTGAGTTTTGTAATATAAATTTCTTAGCAAAATTATCAAGGAAGCAATTAATATTTACCTTAGGATATGGACACTTTGCAGGAAGGCTGAAAATGGCCATGGATTCCGCAATTTGAGGAATCGTGGCAGAGTCGGCAACAGAGCAAAAATCGATTTCACCTTTCAGTTCCGGTAGTGGAGGTTTCTTTACAAGATACTTAGCCTAGACAATAGAGTGCAGGAAATTAACAAAAAACAATCTTTATCTAAAACGTGTCTAACCAAATATTTTGACAAATAATGGTTGTAAATGACTTTCAAATATTCTTCATCACACTCATCACTCACCACAGAAGTTTTAATTGGCTTGATAATTTCTATGCATCCATTGAAATGTAAATTGCAATTTTTGTCGAAATAACTTTCAAATCCTTTGGGCACCTTTATTATACTGTCTTTCATACATGGTTTTATGTAGTTGATTTTCACAACATGTCCATTCTAGAAAAAATAAGTGGAAACATATTTAATTTATTATAATTATTTATTTAAAGAAGGTAGGGCAATATAACTATCCCATTGATAACATCTTAGTTATTTGAGGGTTTCTAACTCGAGCAAAATAAAGTGAATAGTGATCTTGCATCACATTTCTTGAGATTTTCTTAGATAATAGTCACATCACCGAAGAAAATCTGTGAATTGACTGTGGTTATCCCATCTTAATTAAGGTCTTTCATGTTTACGAGCCGTAGGTTGTACTACTGTGCGGAAATCAAACCCCGCTCCCCAGTTTCTGCTTTGAAATATTGCACAAAATGGTTCTGGACCTAAAAAAAAGCAAACTTTCTTGCCTCTTGCCAGTTGCTCTAGGCATTCGTGGAATTCTTATATTCACTTAATACCTATATCAGCAGAGAATAGTTTTTGATTACAGATTTACACCGATGGAATGAATATTTGTACAAATATACACATTCAGAGTACTTTAATAAATATTTTTTACAAAAAATTGGACCGACTTTATTAGTTGGTGCACTGAAAAGTATAAAATAATATTAATTCTATTGGTGCTGTTACTTTTGAAGTTGTGCAGTTGCAGGTAGATTGGTAACTTTTGGCACCAACTTCACAAGTACCAGCCCCAATAGAATTAATATTATTTTATACTTTTCAGTGCACCAACTAATAAAGTCGGTCCAATTTTTTGTAAAAAATATTTATTTCACACTTTTGAGTGTAACATTAGTCACGAAAATCGTTGAACGTTCACTAATACCAATGAAGATAGTACTTATCCTATTATCCACGTTTATTCCTTGCTTGGTAGTTGTTATTATTGAGATCTCAGAATATCGCTGCGGAAATACGCTTGAATATTTTAGTTGTTACCATTTTAACACCGATTTTACTCGAAAACCGTAACTCTAAGGGAAAAATGTTCAGTATAAATGTTGCTACAAATAATTATGTCTTTTATGTACTGCAAACAGATTTTCAATTTTCGACAGAAATCGCCCTCTCCACATAGCGAAAATAGGTATATTTGAGAATTTAAAATGTCTCGATGTCGGAAACCGTTACTCTTTTGAAAAAATGTTCCATTTAAACGTTTCCGGATATTGTCCTATCTGTAATTATATCAACGCAGATTTTCAATTTTCGACAAAATTTGCCACCTCCACCCCCTTCGGGGGCTGTTTTCGGAGGGAACGAGATGTCGGATTCCCGTTTTTATGAATATGGGACCATTTCTCAAGCCTTCTCTTTCAAATGAATCAAAAATCATCAAAATCGGAGTACGTTTACTATATGAAAGGCGCGCACAAACCACAAAAAAAAAGCACACAGTCGAATTGTATACCTCCTCCTTTTGGGAAGTCGGTCAAAAATAAACAGTACCTATGTACAAAATGAATTATTTTGGGCCTACTGAAAAAATTAAATCAATTATGATAAATTGTACAATTATGAAATAATGAATAAATTTTATATCTTTTGTGGTCTTATATTCATATTTAACTCAATTAACAATCCATATCTAAATTATTTTATAACAAATAGAAGCAATTTCTTAAATTTATAAACATTGAAAAAATTTAAATATACTTACACATGCTTCTGCGTTTCCATATCCTCCATAAGAATGTAGAATCAGAAATATTATGTGATATACTCGAGATGTCATCGCAACGGTAGCCAAATCCAAATGAAAGTATTTTTTTCTAGACTATTGTATATTTAAATATTCTTTTGATAATATTGATGCCATAATTAGTTTTTGTTATAAAAGTTGATGGTCCATACATCCCAAGCAGCTGATTGCATTTTAATTGAAGTATAATCAGGTATAGATGTTCTTTCATAATTTGTATGAATAGAAAGTGCTTAAAAAGGATGGAATTTTGCTGGAGATGTGGGTTATCGAAAATTTTGTATTTCTTCATCATTAGTGTGATATTATAATAGGTGCGTTTGGCAGAAAATCATCGGCACCAGATAGCAATTTTCAGCGCTAAGAAAAGGTTATCGGATAAAACATGCCAGTTATCATTATATTTTTATTGAATTTCCGTGGCAATTTTGGCGTAGTAATTAGCCAAACCAACTTTTAATCATAAATAGTCAGATGAAAATCCACATGACCTAGCTCAGTCTCGATGGTTTTATTGTTATTGGTAGTTTTTTAAAAACTGAGTCTCATTACTGAACGACTGAATGGTAACTCGATCTGAAATTTTCAAAATGACTAATCTGAAATATTAGACCATATTGATCTTCATAGAAGAAGGATGTATTTTATGCACGATGGTGCTCTTCCTATTTTTTTCAACCTATATGGATACCTCTCGCCAATCAATAGACCTAAATACCTGGACCTTTTAGTTACTTAAAAAATGGTTTATGGGACTCTGGTAGATAATTTTTGCTCCAAAACCTAGTTTTGGAAGCCTGTCACAAACGTAGTTCCAGATTTTTTTAACATGTGTGGGGTGCGGCCATCCAAAATGTAGGTTTTACTTATTTTTCCACTCGTTCTCGAGTTCAAGCAGGAAGGTTGATCCACTTGTTATAAAAGACGACAACACTTTTATAATACTTGGCTAAAACATGTAATTCCACTTTAACGCTTTTGTTTGTAGAAGGAGGAAAAATTTGTATCAAACAATTATGTCTGGAATTAACAGTACTATCGCGAATCATATTGAATATTCTCAATAAAAAAATAATAGCAAAGTTTTTCCCTTAAAATTTGGAATTCTTATATTTCCTATATAATTCTGTTTGCTCGTCCCAGTGAGCATACAATATTTCACCCAGTATATTATTTAGTTTGAGAGGGTTAATGCAAAGGCGCTATCACTGGGTAGCGAGGTGTCTTAACTCGTCGAAATGAAAGCTGTGTTTCGTTTTGCACATTATATTGTTTATTGTTATCAAAATGCTTACAAATAATTATTGCATTCGCTTATGTATTATCATTGTCGTAGATAACTCCCTACCAGCAAATCGCATCAAAAAGTTGCAGTTATGAATAAACCAAGAGCATGCCTTGATATTTTCATGGAATAAAATATTTTTTACAAAAAATTGGACCGACGTTATTAGTTGATGCACTGAAAAGTATAAAATAATATTACTTCTATTGGTGCTGTTACTTTTGAAGTTGTGCAGTTGCAGTTAGATTGATAACTTTTGGCACCAACTTCACAAGTACCATCACCATCACCAATAGAAGTAATATTATTTTATACTTTTCAGTGCATCAACTAATAACGTCGGTCCAATTTTTTGTAAAAAATATTTATTTCACACTTTTGAGTGTAACATTAGTCCCGAAAATCGTTGAACGTTCACTATACCATATCAATGAAGATAGTACTTATCCTATTATCCACGTATATTCCTTGCTTGTAGTTGTTATTATTGAGATCTCAGAACATCGCTGCGGAAATACGCTTGAATATTTTAGTTGTTACCATTTTAACACCGATTTAACTCGAAAACCGTAACTCTAAGGAAAAAATGTTCATTATAAATGTTGCTACAAATAATTATATCTTTCATATAGTATCGAAAAATTTTCAATTTTCCAAAGAAATTGCCCTCTCCACATAGCAAAAATACATATTTAACATGCGTCTATCTCGAAAACCGTAACACTTTTGAAAAAATGTTCAATTTAAACGTTTCCGGATATTGTCCTATCTTTAATTATACCAACTCAGATTTTCGATTTTCGAAAATATTCGCTCCCACCACCCTTTCGGGGGCGGTTTTCGGAGGGAAGGAGATTTCGGATTTGCGTTTTTATGAATATGGGACCATTTCTCAATCCCCTTTCAAATGAACCCAAAATCATCAAAATCGGAGCTCGTTTACTATATAAAAGGCGCACACGAAACAAAAAAAAAAGCAGACAGTCGAATTGTATACCTCCTCCGTTCGGGGTTCGTCGGTCAAAAAACATAGCAAAGCCTAAAAAACCAATGGTGTAACAGAAATTGTAATTAGGGGTTTTTAATGAATTAATTCATCAGAAGAACAACACCTTGTATATTCAATGGAAAATTAGTGCCAGATTCAGATTGTGCATTTAGTTGTCCTTTTAATGTTATATTTATAACTAAATTTGCAAACATTCAACATTAAAAATATAAGCAACCACAACAAAGCAAAAAGGATGAATTATTAACTAAGGGTGCACATGGTTGATTCACACATCAACGTCGTTTTGGGCCATGTAACCTCTACATAAGGAATTTAATTTCTATCTGAAACACTGGAAAGTTAAACAACATCATAGACAAAGAAATTTTATCTTTGTTAGTTTGTGATCTGGGCATATTTTGAGATTGCGGCCCATACCCTTAGATACAAGATAAATATTTTTTACAAAATATTGGACCGATGATATTAATTGGTGCACGGAAGAATACAAAATATTATTAATTCTATTGTTGCTGTTGCTTTTGAAGTTGTGCAGTTGCAGTTAGATTGATAACTTTTGGCACTAACTTCACAAGTACCAGCACCAATAGAATTAATATTATTTTATACTTTTCACCAGCTAATAACGTCGGTCCATTTTTTTTGTAACAAATATTTATTTCACACTTTTGAGTGTAACATTAGTCACGAAAATCGTTGAACGTTCACTAATACCAATGAAGATAGTAAATACTTATCCTATTATCCACGTTTATTCTTTGTAGTTGTTATTATTGAGATCTCAAAACATCGCTACGGAAATACGCAAGTATTTTAGATGTTACCATTTTACCATCGCTGTAACTCGAAAGTCGTAACTCTAAGAAAAAAAATTCCTTATAAATATTGCTACAATTAATTAGGTCTTTTATGTAGTGCCCAAAGATTTTTAATCTTCGAAAGAAATTGCCCTCTCCACATAGCAAAATACACATATTTGAGAATTTAATACGCTTCTAGCTTGAAAACCGTATATCTTTTTAAAAAAAAGACAATTTAAACGTGGTCTGATATTGTCCTATTTTTAACTATACCACATTAGATTATTCAATTTTCGAGTAAGTTTCCCGCGTCCACCCCCTTCGGGGGCGGTTTTCCAAAGGGAAGAAGACTTCGGATTTGCGTTTTGAATATGGGACCATTTCTCAAGCATCCTCTTTCAAATGAATCAAAAATCATCCAAATCGGAGTATGATTACTATATAAAACGCGCGAACAAACGAAAAAAAAAGCAGACTGTCGAATTATTATTTTTTATACCTCCTCCGTTCTAGGTTCGTCGGTCAATAAAACCTCTTCTTCATAGACAAACTCTTCGCCATCTACACATCACTAGATCAAACAATGTCAGTTGATATTTGAAATTCCTTCATAGCTCTCTTGATCTCTGTGTTGCCAAGCTGCTGATTCCCTATTGTTTGCTCAGTGGACAAAATTCGACCATATTCATTTTTGAAAATTAGAGGAAACATATGGTGTTTTCGAGCAGGGAACACACGACGCGTTTTGATGATGTCAAAGTTCTGAGTTCTGATACTTGATTGGTGCGTTTGAAAGTTTGGCAGGTTTCGCTAAACACAACGCTAGTTGCGTTTTGTATCTCGAAATCACCAATAGGCTCGGCTTCGACTCTGCCGATAACACTAAGCTCGTCGATAGCTAATAGCTACTGACTACTGAGTAAAAAAAATGTGCTGACAAACTAAGGAGGAAAACGTGCTGAACTGTTTTGTCTTTGACTATTTATATATTATACAGGATATATTTTATTACTTGAGAAACTCATTAAGAAATGAAAATATGTCAAAACTGAATCATGAAGAATATAGAATAACATAGATTTAAAACTAAAGCTTATAGAGGAGTACCTATTGACATAATAACTCAATGGCAATGGCAGTACCCAAAATAACAGATTTATCTCAGGTATTATTGAACATGTCCTAGAGGTCAAGCATCTCGTTGAAGTTTTTGAAAAATAAAACATACTTAAATTAAACGTTGCCAGATATGGTCTTTTCTTTAATTTTGCTGTCTCATATTTTATATTTTCGCCTCCTCCCCTGTTGAGTTTCTAATTTTTCGATGGCACTACCTCATAGCAGTCCTCTTTCAAATAAAAAAAAGAGTCAACAAAATTAGAGCATGTTTACTATACGAAATGCGCGAAGAGATGTCAAAGGTGTTTAGAAGTCGGTCAAAAACTGTATACAATTGGCAAGTCAGCGATCATGGTCGACTTTTTTCATATCCGCCTTGCTTCTACAAACACCATCTGTGCCCCCTGCACACACCCAAGAAAGTCGTAAAGGTAAAATACCAACTGGAATCAACAACTTGGCAACATCTAATGGCTTGATTTCAGTGACATTTCCAGATTGTTTTCTGTTTTTGTTATGCTGTAAGGTGGTTGTCTCTGGCTGTAAGACTGTGTCAGTTGTCAGTTTGAAATTGTCGTTCTCTGTTGTCAGTTCTGTGTTATGTTCTGCAATTCCAGATTTTGTTTGTCAACTTGTCAGTTTACTTGTAGAGATTGTGAGGAGCGTTAAGCGGTACGCTTATCGTATTCAAGTGTTAACTCCAGAAACCGGTGTTTTAATGTATTATTTTATTGTGTATTAATACTATGTCAAAAGACGGTGATAACATAACAAAGGCAGCAATGCTCGACAGTATTTTATAGACCAACAAAGGCTCCTTTTGTATTCTTATTAGATCTCTTAACCCAATCAAAATTCTATTTGCTGCTTATACACACAAAGAAAGTATTAATATAACTTAGCACCTTGAATACATCTTGTGAACGAATGCATTTTAAGCTTTAAAAATTCGTCTTAAGAGGCAAAATGTGTGTTTTTCCAAATTTACTCGACAATGGATGATATTGTTAACCATCCTAATTACTATCGTTTGTCTATTCATAAATCTTATGCCCAGGTTTTATACAAGTACGTATGTATATACTGATAGTAATATACAAATGAAATTAGTAACAACTGTATTATAGAGTATTTTTAATTATTTTTTTTTTATATATTTTCAGCTCGACATGGATACAGACTAAGAGGAAGCCGTGCTGAAGCAAGTATAAAAAATAAAAATGTATATATAGAAAGTGAAGACGTACTAACTGCCAAATCTGAGTTACCAAAGCATGATCCATGCGAAGTGATTCATATTGGAACTGTCTGCTCGGGCTACAATTCCAATATTTATTTTCTCACACTTTTGAAGTCATTATATTTCTACAGAATTAATCCCATACACTTTCATATTCTTACAAATAAAAAGTCTAAGCGTATCCTCAAGACGCTGTTCGACACATGGAATGTGCCTCAAGGTAAGCCTTATTGAAATCTATGTAATAGCGTATACATATTCGCTTATAAAGCTTAAATTTCAATTATTTTTGTATGTCACATTATCTGTCTATCTAAAAAAAAAAGAATAATAATCATCAGAACTTTACCTAAAATATTTTACGCTATAAACTATATCAAACGATTTTACCTTTATTTATCTTGGATTTATAAATTGCTATTGCGTCTATAATTTATTGTTTTGAAGGTAAATACATATAACATTTATTATATATTTCATAACAATTACTTATTTAAAGCAATAAAATATAAACCCAACAGTAATTCTTAAATCCCAGTATTAAATATTTTCTGATAGATACCTACGTTCTAATAGTGAAACTAGTAGGTAGTACTAAGTAATAGGACTGAACTTTGCTATTTGACTCTTCTATTATCCCGGAAAACTTTTTTAAATTTTATTTTGTTTTTATTTGTTCTGTCTCTATAAACAATTTTTTATCCTTACATTGACTAACAACATTTATCTTGATCATAAATAGACGCAAATATCGAATAAGTTAAGTAGCTGAGCTAATTCTTTTACATACCTAAATCATAAATAAATTATTAGTCAAAATACACTTTCTTAAAAAAATAGGAGAAATTATACTTGAGTCTTGTTTTGTGTAATAGTTCAGAAGTTATACATTTGAAAGTAAACACTATTTTTGAAAATATTAAATTTCAAGAAATTTACGAGTATTTCTATTCTGTCATAATATGCATTGATAGTTTTCAGCGGTTAGATGACTCACGAAAAAATACAAAATAATATTTACTATTATAGATATGGGTATTTACACAAGTATAGGAATATTGCGTAATTTAAACAAAATATTTTAATACCTAACACTTGCAAAAGACAAAGATCAGTTTTTTTATAAGTAGCTAGAACACTCTTGACATCAATAAGAAACTTATTATGATTGAGTTAATACATTTAGTTTGTTTCACGCTATATTCCTATATTTGTGACTAGCTGTTACCTGCGGCTTCGTCCGCGCTACCTGCCAGTGAAAATCCTGTCGCAATCGGTTTAGCCGTTACGGAAGTTCGCCTGAACAAACAGATAGACAAAAATTATAAAAGTGACTTTTTTGTTATAGATTTTGATATAGATTCAAGTATAAATATTCAGGATATGTGATCCAAAAATTAATTTCTACTGACATGAAATATAGAATACATGGCATTTATTTTAACAAAAAGTACCTGTTGAAACAAAAATACCGAACTCCAAGAAATCTCATAGAGAATACTATTTCCTAGCTCAAGAATTTCTACAAAAATCAAGTCACATGAAACTTACAAAAACACAATTCTTGAAAATTCCTTCAACTCTGAAACCATTCAAAGTTTTTGAAAAATTATCTCTTCTTTGGTCTTACCGTGATAGATATCGCGGGTGAGCCGGCAAATATATCTTATGTTATTTTATCTCATTTTACAGGACGTCATAAAAACTGCGTAATTTTGGAATGGCATGTTAGATTGCTGTTTTATTTGAAAAATGATCGTAATGGTATTCACGAATAAGATTTAAATAACATTTTAAATGTACATAGGCGTAATTGCTTTTATAATGTTGGAACATAGGATAATATGCTTTCGATTGTTGCTGAAATGGGAGTTTTGGAAATAAGAAAAAAATAAGTTTAGTTTCTTAGGTAACTCTGATCGAAGAATTAATTTAGATTCTTATACTGATTAGCATATTTATCTCTCTGATAGTTGCTGTTCCTTAAAGATTTGGAACCCATGCCAAATGTGCCCTTACTTACCCAATCTTGGATAGTTTATATCCTAGGTCTAAAGTATTTATGAACATTTGTTTGTTTGTACTTCAAGTCTCTTGTCTCCTGAATTTAAATAATAAAAGTTGTACCATGTCTTCGCGATGCTTCCTGACCACGTGCAATTATTTTGTTTGATTACGGTTGAAGATACAACAATTTTTCTTTGACAGTTTATTTCGTTCTAAAATTGACTAAAAAATTGTTGTTGTAAATTGTAAAAAAAATCTTTTGATACTTTTTTGCATTTTGAAGATTTTTATGATTCTTTTAATCTTCGTTTATTGCTTTGAGTGTCATGCTTCATTTTCTCTCCTTTCTTCTTACTACATCCGAGATATGATTTACCTTCTAGCCTTAAATTTATATATTTATTTCTTTTCCACTCTTCAGAATTTGCAACTAATCTTCTTTTGCGGACTTTATTATTTTCTTCTTCATTCGCAATTTCTGCATCTAAGCTGGCGTTTATTGTTTGATCATTCATTTCCGAATCGAAACTATTACTGTCATTTTGGAGATGGGTTGGTAGTCTAAATGGTGACCTTCTTCATTGTCGGAGTCTTCGTAAGGCACCAACCTTAAAGTTGATTTGTTCTTTTGTTCTAATACACCTAAAACACAAAAAATGGATCAGTATAATTTTGTAGATTTACATTGTCATTGTAATACTATGCATATATTTAGAAGTAAATAATAGTGCTATTTATTTTGAAAGAATTTAATGATAAATAAAAAACATGCAATTACATTTTTTTTTTCTAATAAGCTAGTTCTATTGTTGTATATAAACAGTCTTATCAAGCAAATCATTTATTGCGTCGGAGCTTTCTGGATTAGTTGTCGGTTGTTAAAAATCTAAATTGATCGCATTTTCCAAAGTATCTGTTAAACTTTGATTACTCAGTACACCATTACCATCCAGGTCATATATTATGAAAGTCTCTTCTGTAAGCGGTGCAGTAGCGTTTTCTTCCAACAGGCTATTGTTTTCTTCGTTACCTTCTTTTGAAAAACAAATTCACCTAGCATCATTACCGGCAGATTTTCAATATCGAACACATTTTGTTTGTACTATCGGTTGGGTTAATGCAATCAGAGTTGATTTAAGTCTTATTTTCTTTAAAATCATCAGTATTCTTGTCTTCCTCATATATAATTCCTTATTATCAATATTATTTCTAGTTTCTTCTTTCGTAGTTAGTATCATACCTAACAAATTTTTCCATCGTGAACTCAATGAAACAAAATCTCCTATTTGCACAATAATCTTAGGTTATTGATTGAGGCAAAAGCTCCTATCTAAAAAGAAAAATGTGATAAGACTTATGTGCATAATCTTTGTCTTTCTCTAAAATTACCGCCTATTCCACTATAATCTGTAAAATAAATGAAAACGGGGAACGCGACACAAATTACTTCCTGGCTCATTCACAATTGCATTATGGGAGATATGGCATTTCCGTTTTTAGGCAGCATTTGTATGGGAGAAATTTCAAGGCAAAATTTCAAACCTCATGCGATTTTTGGCAAATGGTAACAGGTAAACAGTTGCAATGTTCACAAATGGTGTATTTTCACTATAATAACAAATAATAAATCTGTCCTTCCGTCTGTTTGTCTGTGAGTGGACTGTATCTCATTATTATATTTCTATTATGGCTGTATGTATCAGCAAATACTAAGTCCATCCATCCATGCTTCTGTCTGACAGCTGTGTACGTCTTACGAACAATGACAGGTAGATAGTGAAATTTTGCTTTTAAAATGGTACGGAATCCATCGTGTGCGAGTTTTATTCGCACTTGGTCAAATTTTTCAAAATTATCTGCGGTTTTCGAGTTACAGCAGTTGGACTGTGCATGATTATTAAAGCTTCATTTTTAAGTCAAATCACTGAATATAAGTGTTCGTAGCGCGAGTGCAACGTTCATTTTTTGAACGAATGCCTCTTTGTTTGCAGAACGCAGGTGGTCATTTTGAACAGTTGCTGTAAACGATTTACTTGTTATTTTTTATGTATTGTTTTAATTTGTTAGTTTTAATATTATTTTAATTTGATGTTTATTGTTTAGTTTCGAAAAGAAGTGTTAAAAGTATTTCACAGTTCCCATTGTAAGAAATCTTCCTAATTCTCTCTAAAACCTTCTTTCTTAAGAATGTCTTCTGTGCGAATATTTTTTTTTGATTAACTCTTGAAGCCAATAAAGAGTTCCTCTAGCATACACCGAAAATAAAAACCAAGACCATTTTTTTAAATTTAATAATAAACCACATCAAGCAATTGGTTATTAGCGGTGGCTCTAGTTTTTTTACAATCTGTGTAGGAAATTATAATGTTGAGGTATTTCATGAGGTTCACAATGTTGCAATTTGGTCTTAGAATATTTTTGATAGAATTGTCTATATTGTATGTGATTCTATACATTTCAAATAAAGGACACTCTACTAGAATGTGTTCGACAGTTAATGGCACTTCACATATGGCACAAATAGGTTCGGGTTCTCTGCTAATGAGGTGTCCGTGGCAAGTCTACCATTGATTCATTTGTTTTTCACTTATTTCAACGACAAACTACCGCGCCATATTGAAAAATTGAAATATCTCCAAAAATATCCGAAATAAGTATATGTATTATCTATATATCAATGTAATTTGCTTAGTTCCATGCTATTTGAAAAAATAAAGTTATCTCTGATTTAAATTTTCTGAAATAAAAAAATCACTTCAGAGCAACCCTATGTCCTAGAACTTTCAAATCAACCTTGAATAAGGGAACTATTCCAACTTTTAATTGCACCAAAACTGCACTTTAAAATCTCATATTGCCATTTTTCTGGGATGTTGCAACTTTCATTTTTTTCAGAAAACTGAAAATATCTTCGAAACCTTCAGACTTATGGCCAACAAATGCTTAACAAACTGACCTTTATTTTTAACAAGGAATTTAAAAATGTAAAAATACATGGTGTTCCATTTAAAATAACGAAGTGATGGCCAGTTTCGGTATAACCGGAAGTCGGCCATCTTTGAAAATAATTTTAAAATGTAGTCGACTTGATAGTGAAAAATTTTGATCAAAACAATTTTGCTCTATCTCTAATAGATCAGCCACGATCCACCAATTACCACCAGTTGCCCCACCCTGTATAATAAAATTGTACAAGGCCGATGTCTGTACATTAAAGGTATTTGAGAAAAAATAATATGGGGGTTTATTTATTAGGGCAACAGAAGCCAAAACAACATTTTCAAGAATTTTTATCTTTCTGTTTGTATGTTTGTACGCGCATCACGCAAAAACTACTGCATGAAATTTGATGCAGTTTTCATCGACGTATGAGTAGAGGTCTAACTTGAAATATAGGCTACATTTTATTGCGTTTGTCTTTCTGTATTTTTGTACACGTATCACACAAAGACTACCTACTACATAGAATTGAAAGCAATTTTCACCGATGTATTGCTAGAGGTCTAACTTAGAATTTCACGTATAATAAATAACTATCTACCAATAAATACCAAAGACTTTATTAGTTGTCGCATTGAAAAAATAATATTCATTCTATTGGTGTTAATACTTTTACTGCCAAAAGACTTCTATCAACCTATTTCTGTTTTTTTCCGATAATTCTCAGAAACTTCTTACATACTTAACGAGGAGTATGTAATATGTTTTTGAATTATATTTAAAAAACTATAGTTTAAAGACCCATTTTTTTGAAGATACCTATATTTATCATAGAATCTACTTTAAAATATCATAGACGTTTCTAGGGTTCCGTACCAAATTGATGAAAACGGGTCCCTCTTACCACAGTATAAACTTTATACTGTACTCTTACTGACTCCGCTGTCCGTGCCTCCTTCGGTCTATCAGCGGGCTCTACATTATGAACCGTTTGTGAATCAAAAGTTGTTTGCAAGATACTGAGATCCGTATCCTTATCCTTAGACAAAATAAAATTGCTTTTTGTATTACATTAGATTCCAGCTCCAGCTGACGTCCTCTAATTCTGGAAAACCTATTGAAATTGTCTATTTTACAAATAATGCTCGAAATAATGTAATAATGATAGTAATAAAGCCAGTAACTCTTCGTCAGTTTTCAAGGAACGTTATTCGTGGCGTAGAATCAGCTCACATAATAAATTAGGGTAGATAGCATCACACGCCAACGAGCGACTCTATAAACACAAACCCACATGTAGATATTTGGTTAATAAAGTTTATTCCATTTATTATGTAATTCATTTTTCAATGTGTACATGGCATGTGCAAAATGACTGCTTTACTTTTAGAAATCAACTTTTTTGAGAAAATCCTCAGATCAGATCAATTAATCTCGGAATACAGAACTTAATTAACTCTATAAGCACTAAAAAAGATTTTGTCAAAAAAGTTGATTTATTGACCGACGAACCCCGAACGGAGGAGGTATACAATTCGACTGTCTGCTTTTTTTTTTTTTTTTTTTTTTTTGTTTTTTTTTTTTTTTTTTTTTTTTTTGGTTCGTGCGCGCCTTTTATATAGTAGACGAGATCTCCGATTTTGATGATTTTGGATTCATTTGAAAGAAGGGGATTGAGAAATGGTCCCATATTCATAAAAACGCAAATCCGAAATCTCCTTCCCTCCGAAAACCGCCCCCGAAGGGGTGGTGGGGGCGAATTTTCTCGAAAATCGAAAATCTGAGTTGGTATAATTAAAGATACGACAATATCCGGAAACGTTTAAATTGAACATTTTTTCAAAAGTGTTACGGTTTTCGAGATAGACGCATGTTAAATATGTATTTTTGCTATGTGGAGAGGACAATTTCTTTCGAAAATTGAAAATTTTTCGATACTACATGAAAGATATAATTATTTGTAGCAACATTTATAATGAACATTTTTTCCTTAGAATTACGGTTTTCGAGTTAAATCGGTGTTAAATGGTAACAACTAAAATATTCAAGCGTATTTCCGCCGCGATGTTCTGAGATCTCAATAATAACCACTACAAGCAAGGAATATACGTGGGTAATAGGATAAGTATTATCTTCATTGATATGGTATAGTGAACGTTCAACGATTTTCGGGACTAATGTTACACTCAAAAGTGTGAAATAAATATTTTTTACAAAAAATTGGACCGACGTTATAGTTGATGCACTGAAAAGTATAAAATAATATTACTTCTATTGGTGATGGTACTTGTGAAGTTGGTGCCAAAAGCTATCAATCTAACTGCAACTGCACAACTTCAAAAGTACCATCACCAATAGAAGTAATATTATTTTATACTTTTCAGTGCATCAACTATAACGTCGGTCCAATTTTTTGTAAAAAATATTTTAAAAGTTGCTGTGCTAGCTTTAGATCGAAATCTAGCAAAGCAGCCATTTTACAAAAAACTATAAGAGCAAATAAGTTCTGAATACAGCACCTAATTAGCTCTACAAGCATAAAAATTCCGATGGCCTATAGTCAGCAGAAAGGTAAATTTTTCAAAATTCATTGAAGTGAAATTTGAACAACCTTTTCATTGGTATACCCACAAGTTATTACATAAAATTGTCGTATGTGTCTTAGCATTGCGGTTAGAGGTTTTTGTTTTCAGGGTCTATATTAAGATCTCCAGAAAACGTACAATTACATCAAATTTATATTGAGTGTTCATGTTTTATCAATATTTCTTATTTTTCTTTATTAATTTTTATTTTTTTATCTGTGCATTTTATGAAAAATTGCTTTGAACAAAAGTTGTAGGTACTGATTATATCTATAACCTAAAATTATTTTTGATGATATAAACACTACGGCTCTTTTTTAATAATTTTTTTAAATGTTTGAGCGGTCGCCATTTTGAAACTACTTACCCGATATTGCCCAATAACGAAGCCGGCCGAGATATTTGACAGATTGATTTTTGTAGCAAATTTGAACTTGATACCTCCAAAATTGCGACGTCTATCGTGTTAACAAATTTCGTAATATCCCATATATATATATATATATATATATATATATATATATATAACTTATAGACATATAACAACATGCCGTTGAATTTTTTTCGAAATTCAAAAGATCGCAATAGGTACATTTCTATAAGAAATTTACCTAAAAAGATTTTCTTAAAAAAGTTGATTTCTAAAGGTTGTTTTTCTGGTTTTATATCTAAAGCTAGCGAGCAGCCATTTAAAAAAAACAATTAGAGCAATTAATTTCAGAATACAGCATTCAATTAGCACATAATGTTCGTTACAAGGACCAAATATGTATTTTGGATTCTGCTCATTTTGCCGTGCTAGCTTTAGGGACATATATAATAGGATAAAATACAATTTCCCGTGTAAAGAAGTTCTACTTTGCTCATACAAAAAATCTTATTATTCATTATATAATTCCGGATGTAATATTACCATATTTGTTTTAGTAAATGTAACATTTTATAATATGAATGATTACATTTTGGACGTAAGGTGGATACCAAATAGTCACTATTCTGGAATGCATGGACTTTTAAAACTTGTATTTCCTAAAATTATACCTCTAGAAGTTACCGATAGAATATTGGTATTGGACACAGATTTAACGTTCGTCAGTGATATCTATGACCTTTGGATAATATTCAGATTATTCAGAGACAAACAGGTGTGTAGATTTTTTTTAATATTCCATTCAAAGTTTCCTTCTAAAAATACTTCTTAAATGACTGTTTTCAGTATTTTATGTCTGAATATTATGATCTATTCTCACAGAAAAGTGCAAAGAATCAACAAAAACTGTAGATTGGAAAATAAGATTTATTTATCATATTATTGTTTTTTCATATTTTTTGCTCCTAAATCCTTTTTAAATGGCTGTTGTCAGCATTTTATGTCTGAATAAAGTATTATATGATCAATCCACACAAAAAAGAGCAAAAAATGAGAAAAACTTTTCTTGCTATTAAATCCTTCTTAAATATATGTTTTCTGCATTTTATGTCTAAATAAGGTCTAATGTGTTCAATCCACACATAAAAATGAAATAAATCAACAGAAAGTTTAAATTGGAAAATAAAATTTACTTTTCATATTGAAGTTTCGTCTGATTATGTTTTCTTAAATCCTTCCTATATGTCTATTTTCATAATTTTATATTTGAATAATGTATAATACAAAAACTTTAGGAAAATAATATTTATCTCCCATATTAAAGTTTTTTCTTATTTTTTGCTCTTGAATCCTTCTTTTGTATAAAATTGATGTATGTGGAATAATGATTTAAAAAAATACATGTTTAATTCAAAATTGCATTTTTACAATTTTCCAGTTCATTAGAAGACTTATATTAATAACAAAACGTAAAATATTAAAATATTATCTGGTCATAATATTGAAGAATGCTTCATGACCTGATTATTTGTAATTACAATTATCTGATATTCTACCTATGTTGAAATGTTGAACTAGATTTTATACTTATATTTTTTTTAAGTTACTTTTCCAAGGTTAAAGCACGTTCAAATATTTGAATAAGTATTATAAGTATATCTGTAAATTACTTTCATTTCAGGCTATTGGAATAGTTGAAAACCAAAGTAATTTCTATTTAGCTCCCAACACATGGCCTGCTATAAATAGAGGGTAAGTTCTGGTTAATGTTGATTGTAACTTTATTATCACTTTTATGATAGGTTATTATTTGGATAGTGCCTTTACGGGTACCTTAATATATATGTTATTATTATTATTATTTGGTCTTTTGGCTTGACTTTCTCAAATCGTAAATGGTAAGTAAATAGATACGAGCTTATAACTATAAATTATTCTGTTTTACAATTGTGTAATAAAGTCGACAGTATTTCATGAGCTATTTACTTAATTCATGTTATTTAAATGTACAATACTTCAGATAATATTCTGAAGATCATTCAAATATTTGTAGACAATTAGAATAGTCGTGAATATTTTTTTTGATTCATCAATTGATCAATCTGATTGATTTTTTTATTATTTAATATTAGAAACATTCATTCGCTAATACATATTTGATATGTCTAATCAATCAAAAAAATAAAAAAAACTTTGAATATCATATTAACTCTAGCTGATACTCTCTTAAACGAAAAATCACTATAAGAAAAGAGACGTGAATCCAAGAAATGACGTCAATTGCAGACCACATAGGTACGTCAAATCCCATATGCACATTGACCGTTCAGATCACTGGTCTGTCTTTCATTGAAGCTTGATTTGGTCAAAGCTGATAATAATGGCAGTGTCCATAGAAGTGACTGATTCTGATTACCATCTCATTTGTCAAAAGAACTGAAATAAATACATATTGTAAAAATTGAACAGAATTTTCTGTTCAATATATTTGGAGTGCAAAAGATGATGAAAACGAAACGATAATAGAATTGGGTAATAGCAGAAACCATATGAGTAAAATCTAAATTTATTGCATAATAGTAAAAGTAATTACAATCGATTTTTGTTACGTCAAGAAGAATATGAATGGAAAATTCATGAAATGGAGGCTGCAAAACTAAAATTTCAAACTCCTATATATAAAAAAATCCCGATGGCCATGAGCCAGCGGAAAGGTAAATTTCTCAAAATTCATTGAATTGAAATTTGAACAATTTTTTCATTGGTATACGTACATATCATTACTAATAAGTTGCCGTATGTATCATAGCCTTGCGGTATTGCGGTTAGAGGTTTTTGTTTTGGCTGTTGAATATAAAGCAGACCGGGTTCGCGTTCCACTTCAAGGCTGAATTTTTTCTTTTTTCTTATCAATAAATATACTATATATTTTTTTAATCAGGGTCTATTTTAAGATCTCCAGAAAATGTACAATTACATCAAATTTATATTGAGTGTTCAGATTTTATCAATATTTCTTATTTTTTTCTTTATTATTTTTTTCTGTGCATTTTATGGAAAATTGCTTCGAAGAAAAGTTGTAGGTACTGATTACAACTATAACCCAAAATTATTTTTGATGATATTTACACTATGGCTGTTTTGTGATAATTTTTTTAAATGTTTGAACGGTCGCCATTTTAAAACTACTTACCCGATATTGCCCAATAACGATCTCGGCCGAGATATTTAAGAGATTGATTTTTGTAGCAAATTTGAACTTGATACCTCCAAAACTGCGACCTCTATCGTGTTAACAAATTTCGTAATATCCCATATATATATATATATATATATATATATATATATATATATATATATATATATATATATATAAACTTTTGAACCAAATGTTTTTTTGGACTAACCTATTGACATATAACAACATGCCGTTAAAATTTTTTCGAAATTCAAAAGTGTACAGGATCGCAATAGGTACATTTCTATAAGAAATTTACCGAAAAAATCCATTGTAAACTTTTAAATGGATACGATATTTTAACAATATAAATGGCTATTTGATATTTTACACTCGACTCATATTGAAATAATAGACCATGGAGAGCGAAACAAGTTGACTGCTGAGTTATTTCAACTGCATACATGGAAAACATTAGTTTCCAAGCTTAATTCGCACTTTCATTTTAATTCAAGAGCCCAACTAGACTTAAATTAACATACAGACATAAGCATAGAATGACCGCAGGTTCATTTTAATTGTATGTATTAATAAATATGTTTTTCCAAAATAGTGTTTAAATATATCATCAGTAGGTACATTAAACTTCCTCAATGTCCAAATAAAATTGGTCATTGATAACTATGGCCGGTCAAAGATGAAATTATCTATAGAAAAATGATTAAATCCAAACAATGACCAAGGCCGGTAATTTATGTCCTCTCCCAATTAACGTATTTGACCGTAAAATACACAACCCAGTAAATATTTTGCCAAGAAACTTGGTTATAGATAACTGCAGGCGATGTTAACTTGGTTGGCAAAATACGTGTCACATTATGAAAGGCAATTTAGATTTTTCTCTAAGGTCCTTTACACCTACCAGTGTGATTCCCATTGTTACTATTTATCCTAAGATAAACGTGTATTGCATTTAAACGATTTAATTAAGGAAATAAGTATCTCCCTAATGCAAATGATCATTGCTCCATACGTTGAATCTGCAATTTTTGTGATCAGCAGGCCTCTGAATTATATCCGATTAAACATTTGATTCTTCAATTTTACCTTCATTTTGACAGCTTTTGTCAGAATTGTTATGTCGTTGGACGTAATATTTGGTTTGTAGAATTTATTTTGTACGATTGGATTTTGAATCTTCTATCTATATCTTTATTCATTAGGATAATGTAATGCCCCATTTATAGGAGAAAAGTCATAACTGTTACCGACTATAAGGAACTAAAATTATACAGGCTGTTTCAAATTCGACTCTCACCATTGGGATCTCGGAAACTATAGGGAATTCAAAGATGGTTAAATTGGGATAAAGTTGCGCATTTATGTGCTCAACAATACGCCTTTCAGAAAGTTTGAATATTTCGAGTAATTCCGGAGATATCCGGAAAAAACCGAATTTTTGGAAAATCATATTTTTTTCCTAGCTTTATTTCTAAATGAATAGCACATTTACATAGCCACTTTTTTCACTCTTTCCAATGGTGTTCAAAGTTGTGTAACCTGACGTTTCGTCTATGTGTAACTATCATGAACTTTCTTTTTTCTTATGGGAGCCATAGTGACATTCCAAAAATTTAAATAGCCCTTCTTATTACCTTTTTGACGACGTATCATAAGTTGGCCTTGTCCTAAAAATCCAAACAATGAAATAAATTACTTTTAAGTAGTTGGCTTTGATTTTTCGAATCGGTGACACGTAAATAACATTCTGTGTTATTGTCAATTGCTAAGTCGTTGAAAGTGGAGTTCTCCAATGAAGAAAAAAGTGATATGATAAATCTTTATTAAAATTCGTATCTCCGTAACTACTCGAAATTTTCCAACTTTCTAAACGGCGTATTGTTGAGCACATAAATGCGCAACTTTGACCCAATTTAACCATCTTCGTATTCCCTAAGGTTTCCGAGATCCCAATGGTGAGAGTCGAATTCGAAACAGCCTGTCATGTTACAAAATGCAAAAGTTATTTATCTATCGCCACTTTATGTCCGTTTCGAAAATGTAATTATTTCTTTCGAAATTAAGTTTCTGCTCAATACTCTATCATTATTAACATTATGTTTCTCAAATATTTGAGAACAATTTGAGCTGTTTTTTGAGAAATAGAGGTTTCTAATAATCTTTCCATCTTATTGACTCGAAAATCGAAAATTCGAGTTGCCAGAATTAAAGATACGAAAAAAATCCGGAAACGTTTGAGTTGGACATTTTTTCGAGTTTATGTTAAAATCCCACATATGTGCATTTTGGGTAAGTATGTGGAAGGGGCGATTTCTTTCTAAAAGTGAAAATCTCTGGGTACCACATGAAAGACAATAATGTTTGTAGCACCATTTATAATGAACATTTTTTCCTTAGAGTTACGGTTTTCCAGTTAAGCAGTGGTAGAATGGTTAAATATAAAATATTTAAGCGTATTTCCGCAGCGATTTTCTAAAATCTCTACATAATAACAAGGACAAGCAAAGAATATACGAGGGTAATAGAATATTAGTGGTATTATGGAACGTAAACTATTTTTGTGACCAATGTTACACTCAAAAGTGTGAAATAAATATATTTTTATAAAAAAATGCGAAGTTATTAGTTGGTGCACTGAAAAATACGAAATAATATTAATTCTATTGGTGTTGGTACTGGTGCAAAATTCTTTTTTACATTCTCTAGATTCATTATTAATGAATTGTACTGTGAACATTTCTTAAAATCTACGGATTTTTTAGTAGAAACTCTTAAAGGCACATTGGGTATGATTGTTAATTTTTTTTATATACTTCAATCCACCGACGGCCTATAACAGTTATTTCCATTATTTGCAGGTTCAATACAGGTGTACTCCTCCTTGATCTCAAAGAATTACTAGATAATGATTGGCCAAAGCTTTGGTCGGATATTACCAAAAAATCTCTTCAATTGTACGGTTCTACAAGTTTAGCAGATCAGGATATTATCAATGCTATATTTAAAGAGAAGCCTGAATTGTTGTATGAAGTGCCTTGCGGTTGGAATACTCAACTAAGTGATAATTCTCTAAGCTATAATTGTTATAAGGAATCTAAAATTAAGGTAAGCAATATTTCTTTCTTTCTCTTTTTGCCTCTGTCGACCCAAAATTCCAACTTATAATGACGTACTTGTAAAAACGGTTATTCTTTCGAATCGATGAATCATTGATATGCCCAATTAAAAAAATCCCGATGGCCTGTAGCCAGCGGAAAGGTAAATTTCCCAAAATTCATTGAATTAAATTTTGAAAAACCTTTTCATTGGTATACGTACATGTCATTACTAATAAGTTGCCGTATATATCATAGCCTTGCGGTTAGAGGTTTCCGTTTTGGCTGTAGAATATAAAGCAGACAGGGTTCCCGTTCCACTTTTAGGCTGAATTTTTTTTTGCTTATCTCTTATCAATAAATATACTAATCAGGGTCAGGGTCTATATTAAGATTTCCAGAAAATGCACAATTACATCGAATTTATATTGAGTGTTCCTCTTCTTTATTAATCTTTATTTTTTTTCCGAGCATTTTATGGACAATTGCTTCGAACAAAAGTGGTAGGTACTGATTATATCTATAACTCAAAATTATTTTTGATGATATTAACACTAAGGCTCTTTTTTGATAATTTTTTTAAATATTTGAACGGTCGCCATTTTGAAACTACTCACCCGATATTGCCCAATAACGAACTCGGCCGAGATACTTAAGATATTGATTTTTGTAAATTTTGTAAATTATATATATATATATAAAGTTTTGAATCAAATGTTTTTTTGGACTAACTTATAGACATATAACAACAAGCCGTTAAAATTTTTTCGAAATTCAAAAGTGTGAACGATCGCAATAGGTACATTTCTATAAGAAATTTACCTAAAAAGCACACAGTTGAATTGTATACCTCGTCCGTTCGGGCACAGACAATCTTGTTGGAATAGAATGTCTGTGGTTCGGGGTTCGTCGGTCAAAAAATTATTCAGACTTACGGCGGTCGAAATGGATTAACTCAAGAAGGATCGCCATAGTTATAAACAATTAGTTTCTTATTTGGCTTTCTATGACAAGGGACCTAGCATAACCTGGTTTACTTTACAAGTCTTCAGGTTGAAGTTAAGGTTAACCAAGTAGACCGATGCATTACAGATGATTACAGCAGCTTCATGTTTAATTGAAATAACAACAGTAGCTATATTACCGATGATTGTTGACCATGCTGAATTTAATTACCATATGTTGCACTATTTCTATTTCATTATTATGGAACTATTATCTCAGCTAATATCATAAAGTGAATGGTTTGTTTTGTTATTCTTGAACTTTCTAATCGTTTTATAGCATGTTGCAATAGCGGCTTGATACGCATTCGATTTTGTTGAAAATTCTGTTGATTCTTAGTTTTTTTAAAATCTTTTCATTCCATTCATTATTTAAATCAAAATTATTTTCCTTTTATTTCCATCAACTTTATCATTTTTTCTTGTTCTTGTCTTGTCTTTGGAGACATTCTATTTTTAGTTAATTTTTTTATAGAAATGTACCTATTGCGATCGTTCATACTTTTGAATTTCGAAAAAATTTCAACGGCATGTTGTTATATGTCTATAAGTTAGTCCAAAAAACATTTGGTTCAAAAGTTTATATATATACATATATATGGGATAATACGAAATTTGTTAACACGATACAGGTCGCAGTTTTGGAGGTATCAATTCAAATTTGCTACAAAAATCAATCTCTCAAATATCTTTGTCGAGTTCGTTATTGGTCAATATCGAGTAAGTAGTTTCAAAATGGCGACCATTCAAACATTTAAAAAAAATATCAAAAAAGAGCCGTAGTGTAAATATCATCAAAAATTATTTTAGGTTATAGATATAATCAGTACCTACAACTTTTGTTCAAAGCAATTTTTCATAAAATACACAGGTAAAAAAATAAAAATTAATAAAGAAAAATAACAAATATTAATAAAACATGAACACTCAATATAAATTTGATGTAATTGTACATTTTCTGGAGATCTTAATATAGACCCTGATTAAAAAAATATATAGTATATTTATTACAAAGAAATAGGCGAAAAACAAAATCTGCCTTGAAGTGGAACTCGAACACTGTCTGCTTTATAGTCAACAGCCAAAACAAAAACCTCTAACCGAAAGGCTATGACACATACGACAATTTAATGTAATAACATGTAGGTATACCAATGAAAAGGTTGTTCAAATTTCAATTCAACGAATTTTGAAAAAAATACCTTTGCGCTGACTACAGGCCATCGGGATTTTTTAAATTTGTGTGATTTATTACATTGTTTGTCACCGTGCGCGCCCGCATGCCATCCATTAGATCCCGGTTCGATTCCGGCGTGATGATTTTTAATGATAGCTAAACCGTGGCCATCTTGTGTAAAAGCACTGGCAACCTTACCACGAGTCATAATGTCTAGTAAAGCCGCTCAAATAGTGCAGTTCGGATCCAGCGACCAGCGATAAACTGTAGGTATCGTCGGGGAACACAGATGTATACTGTTCTCTGGTACTACCGTATATTTGTAAACTGGCACGTTTCAAAGGCTCGCGCCTGTTCTTCTTCGGGTACCTCTTTATTGTATATTCAGGTTATCACTCCATCTATTTATCTGCCTTCCTATGCTCCTTCGGCCATTTGGTAATATACTCACAGACCCGGAAGATTAGTAATTGACGTGAGTTATTAATTTCTTGACAGCGTTCTTCAATCCTTATTTTTAATTCATTTGAATCATTAAATGGTGTCTTCATGATGGTGTTTTTCATCTAAGGCCATAGTTAAAAAAATCTGAAACAGTAATATCACATCAGCGAGGAAGCCAGAGTGTTTTAGTATTCCTACTAATGGTAATACTAATGATCATAATATTCGCGTAACAATTTTTTTGGAAAAAACCATACCATCATGAAGTTCATCATGGAAATGTAATATTTCATTCTCTACCTTCGAAGAATATTGGCCCAGCTAACCTACGCAGACTCATTCCAACCCATACTCCTATTTTCTGTGGATGAAGAGGTGTTTCAATTGTAAGGTGTGGATTTTCTCTACGTCAAATTCGCTTATTTTGTGAGTTATTAAGGCTGTTCGAGCAGTAGTTTGGGACGGTTTGATAACTGTTTAAAATGCGCATGTGCGGTTTGAAATAGTTTCCAAGTGGTTTGGGATTTCGTTCTGCTCGAACACCAAACTGCAATTTGCAAACTACCCCATCCACTTCCTTTCAATTTCGTCTTCATAGAACAAATGATTTTGCCAATAGATATGTTTTATGATCAAAAATAAGAGAGAATATCAATGAAAGACTGATGGACAAAACACAAAACCAGTCTTTAGTAGTGTTCTCTGAAAGGTATTTCTCTAACAACAGAGAACACTATACTCTAAGAAGAAGAAGACGCTTCAACTGCGCCTGTCTCAGACTGAGTCCGGACTAGTTTGGAAATTGTCAAACTACTGCTCGAACATCTTACTAGTAGTTGGGAATAAATTATCTTAAATTGAACTGCGCAGGCGTCTGACGGTTTGGGACTGGTTTGAACCGCTGCTCGAACACCCTTAATATATATACCCTTTGAGGTAAAACCAGGTTTCGTCTATGAAGAAATTTTGGTCATTGAGGTTATCCAAAAACAGAATTCTATCTATAATTTTCCTGTATAATCATTTTATTGGATGCCTTTTTGTGAAAGTGGTTTTATGCGCTGTAGAATGGTTTTTGGGTTTAATAGGTAGTTCCTTTGATTCCTTTTAATTCCCTTTAATAACTTAAATAACAATTAAGTTTTTTTATAGATAATACATTGGAATTCTCCAAAGAAATACAAAGTAATTAACAGGGACGGTGATTATTTCCGCAGCATAGCTTTAGGCTTCCAGGAGTATGATGGCAACTTATTTAGAAGAAAACTCCAAATATGTGATAACCCAGTTGAAACGGCATCTGTAAGTATATTATTAAATTTTCGAATGTTTCAAATATAATTAACGCAAATTCCCTTTCTAGAACCAAACTGAAATGTTGTGTACTGAATTTCATAATCAACAAAACTCCCATTGGACTACGCTACTGTACTTTAGAGAATATGAGTATTCTTACATGGATAACGATGTCACTTTTGTTGCTCAATTATCATATGATAGACTACAACGAATCGAAGATCTAGTCAAAGCTTGGTTGGGTAGGTTTGATAATATTGGTAAAAGTCTAGTCTATCGGCTTTTGCTATAAAAGCTCAAAAAATCAAATGTTTGCAAAAATAGATGTATGTTAGCATAACTTTTAATAAAATTAAAGCGGAAGACGCTAGTTCTTAATAAAAAATCTGGTGTGTCCACTCACACAACTTTCCTACCGCTCGCAGGCAAATAACAGTGATTAAAAAATTTTACACATATTTACAATACTTTCCTTACACAGCGACGATAATAGCGACAGGAAAGTAAAAAATCGTGCTACCACTCCTTTTTTTCAGCAAGTCAGGACAAACAACAATGGTAATGTACTATTTTTTCGCAAGATGAAACGTTTAGCCAGAATCTGAAGAAACATGAGATGACGCTGTGTGGGTGGTAAAGGGCTATTAGAAGAATACTTTAGTCAAGTTTCATCAAAATCCTTAGAGCGGTTTTCGCGTTACAGTCTTGAGCTAATCACGTTTTTTGGCTATAGCTCAACACCCAGTGTATACAGGATTCTCAATCAGTGCCACCGACGAGAGATTTTGGTACTAAACAAAATAAAAAAGAAAGCAACAAAATACACCGATCCGTTCCCGAGATAATGCTGTCACAGACAGACAAACCAATGGCTTAAAATATGTTTATTAGACTTAGAAAACTCTGAAACGTCAACAATTGTAAAAATCTCGATACCATAGTAGCGTAGGAAAGTAAAAAGGTTGAACGAATTGAGGATTGACTTGTGCAGTATATTCAACATTCAAGTGTTGTTAATATCAGTGTTGCCAATACCTACTGCCAGAATAACTTTTGCAGCATTAGGTTCTCTTATGAATTCCAAGAATATTTGCTTTAGAAAATAACGACAATATCTTCTAGTAAAGCAATCACTAAATTCATATTTCCGAAAGCCTGAAGACAAAGGTCGTCACCTTCGCAACCAAAAGTTGCCATAATATCGTATTTTTGGTCTAAAGAAAGTATATATGGTTTAGGTAAACATGCTGCAAAAATTCAAGGGCTTATTTCTTGGCCTCTAAGAATATTTAGTCCAATGATGATTTTTCAAAAACCCCTTTGTTTCGAAGATACAACGTGAACAAATTTTTTTAACAGCAACATACTGAGATCGCTGGATTGGTCAAGGTGGACCACACGCATGGCCTGCTCGATCCCTAGACTTAAGCCCCCTGGATTATTACTTATGGAGATATCTGAAGTCATTAGTTGACGCTACTCTAGTGGAGAATATGGACGACTTACGAAATCGGATAATTCCTGGGTATAAGTCAATTAGAAACGATCCTGTTCTATTTGAAAGAGTTCGGCAATCAATGACGAGAATATTGAATGCTTTTATCCAGGCTGGAGGAAGTCATTTCGAACATTTGTTGTAAACTGAGCAACTTTACATGTACTTTTTGATAATAAAATTTTGTTATTGTCGCAAATTTTATTCGCCCTATAGCTTCGAAGCAAAGGGATTTTTGAAAAATCATCATAGCACAAAATATTCGTAGAATATACCAAGGAATAACCCCTTGAATTTTTGCGGCATTTTTACCTAACACCATGTATATTTGTCAAAAATATTTTTTTTAACATGAAACTATACCTTTAAACACTTAAAATCTGATCACTTCGTTTATGCTTTCGTTATCGAATATTTAAAAAAAGTTCATTTGGCAGTTTTGGCAACAGTGGAAATGACAGTTTTTTTTCGTTTAACCTTACTTTTTCGCGAACTTATATTTACTATTTTTACGCATATTTTTGCTAATTTTGAAGGGCGTTACTGTTTAATGGAATGCAACAAGACAATTCCAGCTAAAAGTCGTAAGAACACAATTTTCCCCTTTTTGACCGACTTAATTTGAAAGAGAAAAGTTTAGAAATGGTCCCATATTTAGAAAAACTCAAATCAGAAATCTCCTTCCCTCCAAAAACCGCTATCGAAGGTGGAAGAAGGGGCAATTTTTCTCGAAAATCGAAAATCTGAGAAGGCTAAATTAAAGATGGGACCATATCCGGAAACGTTTAAATTGAACATTTTTTTCAAAAGAGCTACGGTTTTCGATTCTCAGCAATGGTAAATTCTGAAGTTGTGATATGCGTATTTCCGCTATGTGGAAGGGTAATTTTTTCTAAAATATGAGACGGTCGAATTAAAGAAAAGCTTATATGTAGCAACATTTAAATTGAACATTTTTTCAAAAGAGTTACGGTTTTCGAGTTACAGCAGTCAAAAATACATATATCTGTACCGCGATGTATTGAGATCTCTGAATAGTCAATAACAAGTACAAGCTAAGCCTAAAGTCTAAAAATATTTATTTTATTAACAAATCACTAGAACTAGCATCTTCCACCTCAATTCTATTAAAAGTTATGCTGACATACATCTATTTTTGCAAATATTTGATTTCTTAGGGCTTATATAGCAAAAGCCGCTAAGCTTAGACTATTACCATAATTTTAATTAAAACATTACATTAAACTTTTATAATTTTCCCGTAAGGTCCTATAAGTTTGACGCTCTATGTAACCGATGCTGAGTTGGTAAAAACATTAACGTTTCTTGAAAATTCAGAGGTGCTTAAAAGTAGATCAAATGTGGCATATCATGCAGTATTTAAAGATGGGGTAAGTGATATCAAAATATATTTCATAAAATCTGTTATGACTATGTAATGGTATTTATTATTGTATTATTATTTTAGGATTATTATCCCATTAATATGTTAAGAAATATTGGCCTCAAAAATGCACAGACGGACAATGTTTTTCTTGCAGACATTGATTTTATTCCGAGCAAAAAATTATATGAAACTTTAAAGGAATATGTTTCTTCTTACAAAACGATGAGGAAAAAGGTATGAATTCATTGATTGATATTTTTTCCTTCTTTTTAATTATAACTTGATTCAGTTAAATTTTCTAAGAATGTGGTTCTATCAATCTCTATTCGAAACTTACAAATAATCAGTTTTATGCTCAAACCAACAGATCTGTGACCTAACTAAATTACTACTTTTATTTGTCTTTTTACTTCAAATTAATCATCCAGACTTGACACGATTAATGATTGGTTTTGGGCTTCAGTAATGTCCGTTTTTAAAATTTTTTCTAGTATTAATAGAACATAATCTTGTGAAAGTATGATTTCAATTGGTAATAATCTGTTATAGAGAAATGTATGCTCAAGGTGAAACCAAAACTTTTCATTGCACACGGTACGGAGAAGCCACATAATGATAGATAGATATCTTATCATTACCTGAATTGATATATCGAGCGATAAAAAAACATTCGCAGTAGAATTTGAAATGGGGGCGTGTCTCTACTAGATTCAAGCTTAGAGTAGGGAAAAGTCGAGCGTACACGACAGGAGATGCGGCTCTGTATAGCCGCCGTGAAACGAAAGTGAAGCGTTTTTCGTCGGTCGCCATTAGGTTCGTTCTTACCTTGGTGTTTACATGTTATTTTGATTTTGATTTTTTGTGCTATTTTTTAATGAAAACGACAATTTTTTTTATCTTAACTCAATGGTGAAATGCGAGGCTCTTGGATATAAGAGTCGCTGTTGAAAAAAGAATATGGTGTTACATCCATTGGCGGCCATTCATTTAGCCTCATTTGGATTCACTTGCTCTCCGAATGCGATGTCTCCTTGGTAATTCCATGCTCTAAGGATTCAAGTATTTGTCATTTCATTATTCATGCCAGTCAGACAGGCAACTGGCTAATGAGAAGATGGATAGTAGAAGAGTAGGATGCGAAACTAACCAGTACAACTAACAAAACGTATCGAAAATAATTAACATAGAATTTTTTATTTTTTTTATTAGAATTTACGTGTCTCGGCAGCAATGGCCATTGACACAGCTTACAAACATATTCATATACATATTCATGGCATCATATAAGGTGAAGTAAGTGGGCATTTTTCAGGAAATCTATTACATTCCGTAGTTTTTCGATACAGCCAAGGATGTCTTTTAGGCTACCTTGGTTATGTTGACTTCGCAGGTTTTGGTAGTGGTTACTGGTTACATTGGGTGAGGATGTGTTCGATAGTGAACCTATTGTTGTTGCAGTTGGGACAGGAAGGTGCGTTCTTAGAAGCCATCAGATGGTTGTGTGTGAGGCGACAATGTCCTATTCTCAGTCTTCTATAGATGATTCTCTTATTGCGGTCGGTTGTTGGTACTTTTGATAGTGGGATTGTTGGTTGGATGGTATCTTGTTAGGATTTCTGCTCCAGAGCTTCTCCCAGGTATCGTGCATTAATTTTTTGGAGTAGGACTTTAGATCGGTTGGACGCTGAATTTGATATGTTGGTATGTTTGAAGAGCAGGCCTCTTTTGCAGCTTGGTCTGCTTATTCATTTACAGTTATACCGACATGAGAGGGAGTTCCGATTATGGTTATGGATATACCTTGTGTCGCTAGTTTGTTGGATAGTTCGTGTATGTCTTGAACAATTGGGTTTATGTTTTCTATACATCATATCGATGACAAGGAATCGGTACATATGGCTATGGAATTTACTTCGCCTGGTGGGATGCTTAAGGCCTTGTATATGCTGAAGAGTTCTGCTGTGTATGCTGGAATGACTAGGTAGGAGGTATGATGCAATTGTAGTATTTGTTGTGGTTATTGCAACGCTAGTTCCATTCTTGGATAGTCTTATTGAATAGTTGTTTGTATATTTTGTTAGATGTTTCCTTCTTGATATGGTTGCAGATGGTAGTGTTGACGGTAGGTAGCTGTCTAATCCATGGTGGAGTTTTAGAAGGATGTATTTGGGTTGTGTTGGATAAGTTGACACTTCCTATAACTGCATTTAATATTTGAGGGACAGATTGTGGAGCTCTAGGACTATTGATGTTATTTAAAACAGGTATGGTTATGAGATTATATAAAGGATTGTTGGTATTTGCAGATACTCTGCTCGAATATGATAGGAGTAAATGTTCTCTTCTGATTGTGAGTGGAGGCTCTATGGCTTCGACTTGAAGGCTAGATGCTGGACTGGACCTAAAGGCCCCTAGACATGTGTTTTGTACAGTATCTAGGTGTTTTAAGTTTGTTTTACTAGCGGACATGTAGAGGATGCATCCATAGTCAAGCTTAGATCTTATTATAGCTCTGTATGTTCTCAGTAAAATCTCTTCATCAGCTCCCCATGTCTGATGTGCAAGGGATCTTAGAACATTAGTCTCTTTAAGCAACTAGTGTTTATTTCATGTATGTGTTGTCGCAAAGTTAGCCTATTATCAAAAAACATAGAATTACCATTTAGAGTGGTAATTATGTGTTTATTATTTTTGATTCTATCTACACCAACGGTTCCAGATTCCAAATAGTAACGAAACGTATAACAATACTATTTTCGTAGTATAATTCTCTTTTTAAAAGTTATATTTACAAAACTAGACAAAGTATCAACATAAAAATATAGTTATTAATTTATTATTTTTGTATACCATTGTCAACGCTCGAAGTGTTCGAATGTACCAAATCTTGGCTGGATACACGCATTCGGTAATTACAGATACTTATTACTTGAATCTAGTAAAGACATGCTCCCCATTTCAAATGCGTACTGCGAATGATTTTTTTTGATCGCTTGATACAAGCTTACATTTTTTTAATGTGATTTCATTGTTTAAGGCTCTTGTTGTGCCAGCTTTTGAAATAGAAAAACAAGGAACTTCAGTACCAACGAATAAAGCTGAGCTCTTAAATAAGTTGAAAGATGAATCGGTTATACCATTTTTGTCCAAAGTATGGGAACCTGGACATGGAGCTACTGACTATGAAGCATGGAAGGCCGCCGTTCAGCCGTACCAGGTAAAACATAGCTTCAATTTTATGCAAAGTTCTCTAAAATTTGTATTATTTATCAACGAAGGACTCTCATTTGATGGTATTCATTCTAGGTGAAATGGAAACCAGACTACGAACCGTACATCGTTGTAAGGAGATCAGTGGTTGAATATGATGAACGATTTGTTGGCTTTGGCTGGAACAAAGTTTCTCATATAATGGAGCTAGAGGCTCAAGATTACGAGTTTATCGTATTGCCAGATGTTTTCATTGTTCATATGCCTCATAATCCTAGCGATGATATTGCACAATTCAGAACTTCGGCTACTTATAGAATGTGAGTATTAAGTGAAAGCTGTATTGGTGTTTGCATGAAATGTTGCAAAAAGGTTGTATAACTCTATACATATTTATATTCTTTGGTTTGGATCATATATGCATTAGTGCACCTTCGTATTGGATAAGTTTTTATTCTCACAAGTTTGGGAATATTTGAGACAGGTCTAGCACCCCTGGGGTTGGGGATTCGTTTGACAGAAGGTTGTCTTTGATTTGCTTGCGCAGATGATGACTTTAAACTTACTTTTCACCTTATACGAACGCCTATGAAATAGATTTTTTAGTACGAAATTCTACTCCAGCAGAACGCTTATAACTTTGAATCTAAGAGATATAAAGATAATTCAATTATAACATTTTTTAGATTAAAGTGCATATTACAGGGAGCAAAAGAAAATTTTTGAAATTTGTCAAGAAGTGAAGTTGGCGAATTTCCCTTAAATTTGTTTAGATCATGTAAGTTTACGTAACCTGAGCTCGTTAGTTTTTTTCTTATTGTATTAGTTGTTTTACGTGCTTTTATTGGTGCTAGATATTTAACGGGTAAAGTTAGATCGAATTTTTTTATTTCTACTTTAACATATGGTCTTTATAGGCCTTTATTATTATTATTATTATTATTATTATTATTATTATTATTATTATTGTTATATGGGTAGTAGTGGGAGAGGTGTTCAACCCATGTGAAGTTATTAGTAGAAAGAACAGATAAAGAGTATCTACATATTGATGGATTAATGTGAAACATGTATAGTATTGGGAGATATCGCTATAGAGAATTTTGTAAAAACACGTATTTAGTATTTGTAGAAAAGCTTGAACCAGTACAAAATGCTGAGGGAATAATGTAGATGTAGAATATGCGCAATACGTTTGATTAAGTAAGTTTTAGATATAGTTTCAAATACGACCACCATTGGGATCTCATCCATGGACCATTTCTACTTAAAGTCATTCAGAACGAATTAATACAGTAGTGCTTCATATGACTTGCCTACTCTAAGTATAATAAGTCTATGAGTTTAAATCTCAAATATCTCAGCTTGTTTAACAATGTGAATTGTTTGACTAAATTATTTGGCTACTACTATATTTTTATACTCCAATTTAATTGTTACGGCTAATTCTTGATGAATTACATTTTAATTGCTAAAACTGCGGCACTCTTACCAACTGTCATCCTTCGATTAAAGCTTTGATGTTGATTACATTTTTGGAAAATTTTATAATTGTCTTGCAGGTGTCTTCAAATGATTAAGGAGGAATTCATCCAAAAACTAAACAAGGAATATAACCGCAACTTCCAAACGTCCAATGCTTCCTTGATATTAAGAAACGAATACATTAGAAGAAGAAAAAGGGGGTCAGCCTCAGAATTTCGTCTCACAACCATTGAGACCAATACAGACTATCCCACAAATTTAGAGTGATTTTCTTTTTTTTTGTTATTTTCAGTTAACAGTCAACTTTTACTACTATGTTTGAAAGGACTGCAAGAAAAGCCTATTCATACTATATAATATGTTTATCTTTGAAAATAAATATATATTTGAGAGATTTAGATTATATAGAATATATATAATATCGTTTCAATAAAAAAATATTTTATTTATAACGATTGCTTCTGTTCAATAAGATCCCCAAGAATCCCTTGTTTCTCGACTTGATGGCATATTAAGGATTTAAAAAAGTTTTGCCTTGTGAAAATAGCAAAAAAAATATCTGTTATCAAACACAAAAAGAACAGTAAAGACCTTAGAAATGGAACAGGTAAGCTCAAGAGTACCCTAACAGTAATTTCTGATACGTTTTGCATGATCATGCAAGAGCCATAAAATCATATTGTAACGAAATTAGGATATAGTGTCGACGCCATTATCGAAGTAGGCGAGTGCGATTGGTCAGAGGGCAGAGCATCTTGGCGAGTTCGGACGTTAGTGGCGCCCGGGTGGTATGAGTGTAGGGCATACTGTTATTGGTCATCAATACATGCCAAGACCTAGATTATATCCCGATATTATATCTAGTATATCTAGAAAGGAGAAATATATTTCGAACTTACGTAACCCTTCATAAGCCATTTTCTTTGAATTAGAGTTTTCGAGGTATTTCTATTATTGAAATAACTGAAAATAAAACCCCAACAGAATAAAATTTAGTAGAATATTGAATTTATAAATTCATTTCGCGCCTCAGTTTTCGGCAAAACACGTTTTTCAGCTTTTGCCTAGCAACCAGCGTTAACAGAATGCCCAATTTATGTTCCCGGAAAGCGGTAAAACAAAAAAAAGCAACAAAATCGTTGGTACAGACTGACAGACCAATGGCTGAAAATATGATTTTGGACTCAAGGACCCCTAAGATCGGACATAAATTTTATGCAGTTACAATACTTTCCTAACTAGGCTACTTAGAGTAACGGTAAGAAAGTAAAAAATCCCGATGGCCTGTAGTCAGCGGAAAGGTAAATTTTTCAAAATTCATTGAATTGAAATTTTAACAACCTTTTCATTGGTATACCTACATGTTATTAAATAAAATTGTCATAGCCTTGCGGTTAGAGGTTTTTGTTTTGGCTGTTAAATATAAAGCAGACAGGGTTCGAGTCCACTTCAAGGCAGATTTTTTTTTCGTCTATTTCTTTTCAATAAATATACTATATATTTTTTTAATCAGGGTCTATATTAAGATCTCCAGAAAATGTACAATTACATCAAATTTATATTGAGTGTTCATGTTTTATCAATATTTGTTATTTTTCTTTATTAATTTTTATTTTTTTACCTGTGTATTTTATGAAAAATTGCTTTGAACAAAAGTTGTAGGTACTGATTATATCTATAACCTAAAATTATTTTTAATAATATTTACACTACTGCTCTTTTTTCATAATTTTTTTAAATGTTTGAATGGTCGCCATTTTGAAACTACTTACCCGATATTGCCCAAAAACGAACTCGACCGAGATATTTGAGAGATTGATTTTTGTAGCAAATTTGAACTTGATACCTTCAAAACTGCGACCTCTATCGTGTTAACAAATTTCGTAATATCCCATATATATAAACTTTTGAACCAAATGTTTTTTTGGACTAACTTATAGACATATCAAACAAATTTTTATAGTGATATATGCCATTTAAATAATTTCAAAATTTGCAATGATCAAATATCTACCAGAGACATTAAGAATACATCATCTTTAATTGATCATGTATTGACAAACTCAACTAAAGAATGTAATATTTCTATCATAAACAGTGCCCTGAGTGACCACAAACTCATAGTTACGGACATTTGTATGAAAAACACTCGAAAAACTCAAAAATGTTACTCCAAAACTAGCCTGGAATGCGATAAATGAAATCCTGTATAACAAAACTAAGGATAATACTGAAAACATAAAATTTATTTCCGTTGATGGAAATATACTACAAGATCCACATGAAATTTGTGAGAAATTCAATAATTATTTCATCAATGTTGGTCCCAGTTTAGCTGCCAAAATTCCCAGGCAAAGTGAATATCCGATGGAGTCAAAGTCTACTTCCATGTACCTGAAACCTACCACCCCAGAAGAGATCGAAGAAATAATCAGTTTACTGAATGCAAGAAAAGCTCCAGGGTTAGACAAAATAAGTATCAAAATTGTTAAAGTAGTGAAATCAGAACTGGCACCTTTGATGAGCAAATTAATAAATTTTTCCTTTTTGTCGGGCATAGTTCCTGATAAAACAAAAATTGCCAAGGTAAAACCAATTTTCAAAACAGGTAATAAATATGAAATGACAAATTATAGACCAATCTCAATATTATCAGTACTTTCTAAAATTATTGAAAAAACTGTTCATTCAAGATTATTGGAATACCTTGATAAATCAAAATTATTACATAACGCTCAATACGGATTTCGAAAATATAGTGACACAGAATCAGCTGTTTTGGATGTGATAACTCAGTTCCAACTTGATCTGGACTCCAAAAAATATGGTGGACTCTTATCACTGGATCTGAGTAAAGCATTTGATACAGTGGATCATAAAATTTTGTTGAATATTATGTATCATATGGGAATTAGGGGATTGGTTTTCAAATGGTTTCAAAATTATCTATTCAATAGAAAACAGTTTGTATGCATGGGAGAAGTATCTGGTTCAGAAAAAACCGTATTATGTGGTGTTCCACAAGGGTCTATCCTGGAACCAGTTCTTTTTCTTATGTATATAAATTCGTTGAAAAGTTTGAAATTGAATGGAAAAATAAATTTGTTTGCTGATGATACTTCTATAGTATATAGTGGAAGTAATTTACAAGAAATCAAAACTAATATGATGCAGGATATCAGCAAAATCTCTAGTTGGTTAAAATGTCACAAGCTAACACTAAATTATAAAAAAATCATCTTTTACTTTTTTAGCCAGAAAAAATATATCTACTGATTTAAAAAATCAAATTAAATTCAATAATGATAATATTAAATACTCTTCCACTGTAAAGTTTCTTGGATTATTCATAGATGAAAATCTAACATGGTCCAAACACATTGAAAAATTGAGAAAACATATAGCTCCAATAATTGGAATTCTGTATAAAATTAGAAATTATTTACCTCTAAAATACCTGAAATTAATATACTTTTCATTAGTATATTCAAAGCTTCAATATTTAATTTCAGTTTGGGGTTCAGCAACAAAATCATTACTGAAACCTTTGAAAATACTTCAGAATAAAATTATAAAGTGCATATTCAAATTAAATTACAAAGAACCCACAGTTAATTTATATAAACCCAGGAAATTATTTGACATTTATTCATTATATAAAATTAAAATTTGTATATTCATTCATCTGGTCATAAATAATTTAAAACATTCAAATTTAGTTTTTCGGTTTAATTGTGATCAACACAATTATTTAACTAGGTGTTCCAATAATCTTGTATTAATAAAAATTAAAACAACAATTGGCAAACAATCAATTCTTTATAACGGCATAAAATTATATAATGAGTTACCGGATTTTCTTAAAAAATTCGGCAAAACAAGATTCAAAAATAGTTTGAAAAAATATTTATTATAATAAATAAGTTTCAACTTTTTTTTATATTACATTTCTGATTTCATTGTTTATTCTCCTACTTGTGTTTTTTTTTATTATTATATATAATTTTTTTTACTTTCCCTGTTATAAACCTTTATGTTTCTTGGGAAATAAACCGTTATTATTATTATTATTACATATAACAACATGCCGTTGAAATTTTTTCGAAATTCAAAAGTGTGAACGATCGCAATAGGTATATTTCTATAAGAAATTTACCTAAAAATGAGATACATTGTCAAATATGTATACAATATTGCATAGTTTTGACGTTCATTCATTTTGATTATTGATGAACCACTCGAAGAAAATGTGAAATACATAACTTATTTTAATTTTTTTAAACATGACCGACTGCGTTAGATTACTTTGTACTGTTTACAGAATTATCTAATGAATCTGTTATTTTTGTAGATTTTTAAATAAATGTCCTGCTTGTGAGAAAATAATATTCTAAATGAATGTTAGTTAAATCATTGTAAATGTATTTTATTTGATTTATAATTTGAATAAACCTCTCATACTTCTGCGTTTATATTATGATTAAATATTTAAATGATAACAGTGTACATGAAAGGTATATTTCAAAGCCACTATGAAAATGATAATGGCCAACTATTACGATTCATTGTAAATAACTTTTATATATATTAATTGCAATTTTAATAGCTACCTAATTAAAACGCTTTGATCTTCTATCTTCAAAAGAATAGCTCTGCATGAATTAATGTTCAGCTTTTTTAAAAATATTATACTGCTAAGCATACAGTAAAGAACGATGAAGTCTTCACCAATTATAGCAGACGATCTTATGAAAACTATCTTGTATTTTTTGAGATTGCATGGATTTTGGCCAGAGAACTCAATGGAGCGCGTGAATTTTGCCAAAATATTATATGTCACACTTATTACAACACCGTTGCCATTTTTAAGTGTTGTTTTCAGTTACATCCACTTAAAAATGTACATGAAAGCAGGAGGTATGAAATTGACACATTTTATAATTTTAATATTAATCGAGATATTTATTAATTTGTTTATGACTTGGCTGATTATACTGTCTATTCAATCAAGCAACAAGTACTTGTTCCGTTCAACTTTAAGCAGAACAGCCTCCAACGATTTTTTTGTTTAGATATCTCTGTTATGGGTTTTGCCGATGACCTGCTGGTAGCTGTGGAAATGACTTTTTGCAACTACGTCCTAGTTATGTACTTCTTGAAAGCTAACGATTGCGTGGCATGTGTAGAAGATCTGAAAGATTTCACCAAATTCGGCAAACCTAAGGAACTTGATATTTTAATAAAGAAACAGAACAAGTATACGAAAATCATGTACGCCTATACTTTTATCGGTACATTGGTCTACAGTTTGGTCAGTTACTGGGAGAACGTTCAATGTGGGAAAAGGCAAGCTGAGAAACACTTACCAAACCACTGTGGCCTACTGATGCCACTTTGGTTACCTTTCAACTTGATGGAAGTGATTCAAGTCAAGATTGTCATTTTAGTTGTGCAAATTTTAACATGTCTGATGGTGTTGCTACCAGCTGTAGTTTCTACTTATTTAGCTGTTGCTATTACAGAGCATGTCACGCTTAGAGTGAAACATCTAAGACATATGTTTGCTAAAGTAGCTCTATTAGAAAGGGACGATGAGAAGATGGCGCAGATGATTCACTGTCTCAAGTATCATATAGATATCATTAGGTAAAAATCATCATATGTATATGAAAATAATAGTAGTTCTCTTTAGCCTGGGACAGACATATAGAAAATACCAGAGTGAATGATGAATTGACGTTACATAATCATAAATATTGTAGGTACAGTTACGGGCTATGAAACCCCTTATATATAGAGTGATTTTGTAGCTTTTTTGTTTGTTAGGGTATCGATACCGTTCGCATGTGACATAGAATGGGTATCCTGTTCGCACTAGTTGTTAGGCAATAGGTAAAAAACAAATTTCGTTCTAAACTGAAACGCGAAAACGGCTCTAACGATTTTTTGAAACTTGCCTAAACATGTTCCATCAGCCCTCTAACCACCATTTCGAGGCACGTCTCTGACAAAAAGCTAGAAAAATAATTATCATTCCTATTAATTTTGTTGAAGTTGTGAGAACTACAATTATCTCGATGAATTAAGGGAGAAAATTAATTTGGGTAATAAAAGTTCACCAAATCTATTCAAAAACGTGAGAATTATCTCTGAATCATTGATTTGGCTATTGTTTGACAAAACAAGGAGGTTTATTTGAACATATATTTAATAAGATTTGTAATGCCTGTTTTAAGAGCTTTTAGAGTTAAAATTTTCTTAGAAGTTTAGATTTTGTTTTTCAATTTGTCGAATCTTATTTAGGCCACAGCACTTATTTTCAGAGTAGGCATTATTTTTGATATTTGTTATAATAATATACATATAAAGCTTGGCAATGTCAATAATTCTTTTTCCATTTGATAATTTGAATGTAACAATGCGAATATCCTCATTTTTTTCACGTTATCCAAATACTAGTGTTTCATGGAAACTAAGACCTATTAATTGTTTTATTCAAATATTGCAAATTATTAATTATTGTGAAAACCAATACCAGACTTAAAATTAGTTATCAGTAAATAATTAAGAGAAAATATCTCATAATAATTTAGGTATGTATCTCATCTTAGATTTCTCCCTAGTTAATAATTTGCTTATTGGTTGTCATCCATTTCAGTATAAAACAAAAGCTGAAAGGTTGAGATGCTACACTCCTGTTATTTTCAACATATTAGTAATTAGTTTACGGAGGTGGATTTACCGGAACCGGAGTCGGAACAAGAGGTTTTATATTTGAGTTATCGAAGTCGGAACCGAATTCGGCAAAGAATAAACATGAGACATATAATTAGTAATCAGTGTCTTTAATCTGTCAAAAATAAATGATAATGATACAAACACAAACATAGGTAATATGCAATCCGGATATCCGGATATTTTGGTATCTTTAATTCTGTCATTTCGAATTTTCGAGAAAATTTGCTCCCTTCATGCCCTTTGGTGGTGGTTTTCAGAAGGAAGGAGATTTCGGATTTGCGTTTTTATGAATATAGAACCATTTCTCAAGTCTCCTCTTTCAAATGAATAAAAAAACATCAAAATCGGAGTACGTTTACTATATACAAAAAAAAGCACACCGTCGAATTGTATATCTATACCTCCTTCGTTTGAGCCTGGTGGACACAAATATTGCCGAGCACTCGAATACAATGTTTGATATTTTTTATTTACTTTCCACCATTTTAAGGGATCGTCATTAATAGGAACACGTTATTCTTTGTTGTACTCATTAATTAAGTTCTTCAATATGATTAATTACAATTAATTGTGCCGTATACCCATCAACTTCCTGAAAACAGTTCCATATAATAAAAGTTTTTGGCTTCATTGTTTATTGTCACGTTGAAAACATTAAATACAAGTTTCGATTTTCGATCTTCGTTATAACAACCTTCGATTCAACTTATCGGAATCGTAGTCGAAATCAGAGCTGTAAAAGCAATCCGACCTTTCGGAATCGGAATCGGAAGCGAAGATCCATAACATCCCTATTCTGCTATAATTTTTAAACGTTTTCAAAACTAGATATAAGTATTTCACTACATAATATTATTATATACTTGATGGCTTGATGTGAAAAATCACTATGATGCGGCCAAAAAAGTTTTATTTTTGATGGAATTATTTTGGGAGGGGTAGGAATGTCGTGTGTGTGCACATACCAGATTTTAAGGTGTAGTACTGAACTAGTATCAAATTATATTAAACGAGCATTCATGTTTTATATTAAACGAGCATTCATGTTTGTATGTATGACTTCTAGAATGTATTGAATCGATTGGTTGTATTCATATTCACAAAAAAAATTTCAGCAATTAATCTGCTCATTTTACGAGTTCTATAGATTATATGTAAGATACCAATATGAACCCAATAACGTCATAGGCAAAAATAGTCCTATGGTTAAGCTTCTGGGTTTTAATCTAGAGTTCCTCGGTTCGAGTTCTGATCACCTTTGAGTTTTTCTTACAAAACCCATTTTTTTTAAATAAAAGATGTTCAATGAAAATTTGTACATATCTAATATATAGCGACCCTTAAGGTTCAGATTAGCTATTTCACGAATGGGTCCACAGATAAAAGTTTCACTATGTATAGTGTTTGGGGGATGATAAGTCGATTGGTAATACAGTTGAGTCTTGGTATATTCATCATTCATATTAGAAAATCATATTTATTTCGAAATCTATAATTTACGAATATGTGAACAATAAAAGCAGTATTCACCGATCGCAATACATTTTAACCAGAAATATGCAGATTTTTTGATAAGTTTAAATATCCTAACTGTTACAGACCCATCTTAAATCCTGTTTTACCCGAACAAAGCTCAGTCTCCAGATATTTGAAGTTATGTAGGCTATTCATACATAAGTTGTCAAAGTCAATGTTTTTGAAATGTCTATAAAAAAATCTTTAGACGATGATGCAGACGTATTGCTTTTATAGTTAGATCATCATTCTAACACGAATTCTTCATTCAATCTGTTATTGTCTTGAATTCACTCACTGAGGTGGAGGATTTTTTTATGAAAGATGTAAAAACAAAAAAAAACATCGTAGATTCAGGGAATATTTATTTAATTCAATTGATTTTATAGACTTGTTACCCGCTTGACAAAATGCTTTTCGATCATACATGCCGTTCACTTCTCTTTGTCCTCAATTATCATTGGAATTCTCAACTTCAAGATTTTAAAGGTAAGTTATTAATGTTTACACTAATCTCTATAGTTGGACAAGATAATTATATGGATCTTTAGAGTAAGGTGCTATATACTCACTCCACCCTCCCGCACCAAAATTTCAATTGGAATTTATTTCTATATAATATATTCTTACACATATAGCCAAAAAAAAAACAAATTCGATGTGGACCTGTTCTACACATTTACCAATATTATAATACTAGAAATCAACCCTTACAGAAGTGATGCTTCTTAAAAGGATATGGTCCTAAATAATAGAGGCTTACAAAGTTCAAGAACAAAATATTTAGAATGTCATTTGACTGTCGCAGTTTTAACATCGATATTTATTAGGTAAATTTCTTATAGAAATGTACCTATTGCGATCGTTCACACTTTTGAATTTCGAAATGTTGTTATATGTTGATGTTATATGTCTATAAGTTAGTCCAAAAAAACATTTCGTTCAAAAATTTATATATATATGGGATATTACGAAATTTTTTAACACGATAGAGGTCGCAGTTTTGGAGGTATCAAGTTCAAATTTGCTACAAAAATCAATCTCTCAAATATCTCAACCGAGTTCGTTATTGGGCAATATCGGGTAAGTAGTTTCAAAATGGCGACCGTTCAAACATTTAAAAAAATTATCAAAAATGAGCCGTAGTGTAAATATTATCAAAAATAATTTTAGGTTATAGATATAATCAGTACCTACAACTTTTGTTCAAAGCTATTTTCCATAAAAAGCACAGATAAAAAAATAAAAATTAATAAAGGAAAAATAAGAAATATTGATAAAACATGAACACTCTATATAAATTTGATGTAATTGTACATTTTCTGGAGATCTTAATACAGACCATGATTAAAAAAATATATAGTATATTTATTGAAAAGAAAAAGGCGAAAAATTCTGCCTTGAAGTGGAACGCGAACCCTGTCTGCTTTATATTCAACTGCCAAAACAAAAACCTCAAACCACAAGGCTATGACACATACGGCAATTTTATGTAATAACATGTAGGTATACCAATGAAAAAGTTGTTAAAATTTTAATTCAATGAATTTTGAAAAATTCACCTTTCCGCTGACTACAGGCCATCGGGATTTTTTTAGTTATTGTCAACAAATTGCTGATTTATGAAAAAAATAATGATAATTTCAATTTGTCTTTGATGCAGGCATTATCAATGAAGGATCTCCTTCATTTAGTGGGTTGGCTTGCTAGCTTGGGCTTGTTGTGTCACCATGGGCAATCATTAATGGACGAGGTGAGACAACAATCAGTGTATCATGTTAGAATGTTTTATTAAACATACATGTTAAAATAATTGTAGAGCGCAGCATTTTCGATGGACATATACAACCTGAGATGGCATGAGATGCATTCACGCTTCAAGCCCTACTTGTTGATAGTATTGGCTAAAACAAATACGAGTTTGAGTATTTCAACTGGAATATTCTATTCGTATTCTAATGAATTTCTTAAAACTGTATGAATATTACTGAATTGGATCATGTGCATTTACTTATTCTAATATATCTTTTTTCCAGATTTTGCAAGCATCCTATACTTACACAACTATAGTGAATCAGTTCTTGAAGAAAAAATAATAAATGTCGGACCAGTTGCCATCAATTATTGATATATCGTAACATGTATTATAGAATTTAATTTTGACATGTATTTTCATCAAGTATCAGCCAACAGAGTTGAAAATATTTTCAGTGACATATATAAACATTTGATCACTTTTCTAGATATAACTACTTGGTTACTGCACCAAATTTACTTTCATCTGGATGCGATTTATTTATATAACAAGTCAGTAAAGTACTCCACTGAATTTGATGAATCATTGATTATAATATAAATTTAGGCCTAAGGAAGTATTAAATTCACTTGTTCGATAGCTAGATATTATCGTGAAGTTATATTTAGATTAAATTAAATTTTATATTTACGATCAATTACCCACCTGGCCTTGTAGCTCCGCGCTTAGATGAAGGGTCTCAGTTCATAAGAGCTTCTTTTACTACCTCCATCTTCGCTTGTCCAGACTATCCGATATTTTTAGCTACAAGATTTCCATTCCCAGTGAATTAACTGGGAACCTCGTCTTACAAATAGTCTCCCATGCCCTTATGGGACAAACACTCAATGACTCCTACCCCGTCATGTTGCAGTGTTGAATTAATGAATGAATGCATTTAGAGGAGTTGTGGAAACTGCAGCATTGTTTGACTGTTGTACCTTTCTAGCTCCTTAATTTAATCCTATGCCTTCAATTCTTCTGTTGAAGACTAGAAGCGTTTGAACTGTTATTGCTCTAGTTGGATCACTCCCTTGGTCTTGTGCATTCCCTAGGTTGTGCGTTGTTCGTCCTCCTCATTGCACAATCTGCATATAGGTTCTGTGTCAAACTCGCCTATAGTGTTGATGTTACCTCAGAAACCAGTGTCCAGTACTGGGCCCTTTAGCTGTTCAGAGTTTTTCCCCACTTAGCAAGAGCAGTTCAGCTGCTGGCTTGAGTTAGGGCTCTTTTATCATTAACTTGCTATGCCTAGCTATCCCAATTACTGTTTCTGGTCCAATGATTTGTGTTCTAGAGCCTCGCCTAGCTGGTTTGTACGCTTCTTAGTTGAAAAAGCACCTTTGCGCTCTGACACCCACCAAAAAGTTACTTTGTTGTGGTTTGTCAACTTTTGTAGGTTTTCGCACTTTCCCGGATAATTTTTCACTCAATTCTCCGAGATGCCAATACTGAGAGTGCCACGTGGCTGTGTGATCTAATGAAAATTGACGCTTTCTTGTAGCCTCGTTTTAGGTTTTCATCAGTACAAGCGTTTATGGCATGTACCTCAGCTTGGAAGACAGATGTTGCAGTATTAGTTGCTCTAGCAGTTCCAAGAGGCACCTCTTTGAGTATCTGAAAGTATTGAAAATTATGTAAGTAATAAAAAGTCGCCGTGCCTGGGTGTTGAGCTACGGCCAAAAAATGTGATTTGCTCAAGACTGTAGCGCGTAAACGGCTCTAAGGATTTTGATTAAACATGCCTAAAGTATGCTTCTGAGAGCCCTTTACCACCCACACGCAGCGCCATCTCTGAGAAAAAGCAGAAAAAAGTTATGCTTGAATAAAATTCCATATTTTCCACATCATTTTTCTTCAGACTCTGGCTAAACGTTTCATCTTGCGAAAAAATGTTACATGACCATTGTTGTTTGTCTTGACATGCTGAAAAAAATGAGTGGCAGTACGATTTGACCAGAGTATTTTAACTTTACTACCGCTATTATCGTCGCTATGTAAGGAAAGTATTGTAATAGAGTAAAATTTTTCATTCACTGGAATTTGCCTGCTAGAGGTAGGAAAGTCGTGTGAGTGGACACACCAGATTATTTGAATATTAATTTATTTTTAAAACACTTCAGCACATACTGAGTGTTTATGTTTATGTATAAAGAAAAGATTTCTGTTATTTGGTAATATTCTTATCTGTTTTAATTGTATCGTAGATCAAAATGTCAACGTGTTGCAAATAAAATTTCGTTGCAAATTGCAATAGTATGTACGTACCACACGTTCGGTTTCTTATTAGCAACTTTATATATGTAATATCATATAATATTTCGTTGATATACATATAATATGTTCTCTATATTTGAATATGCAATATGCAAGCACTCTCTGACATATCTCTCTTAGTCTTCTTCGATGTTAATTGAATAGAGTACAAGAAGTACTGCTTTGTTTCTTGCTCTTTCTAATTGATAGAAACAACAAGAAGCGGGTAGTTATCATACAATATTATTGCTGCAACAGCTAACTGAAGTAATAGTAAACTGGACTCAGCTCGTCAGATTCATAAATATAAAGTAACGTATCTTTGGATAGTCAATTCAGTATATGATTAAGAAAAATGTTTTGTTATGGCATTTGGGGACTGAGGAATTCTCAAAACCACATTTTTTATCTGTCTATCTTTCTACAGTTCTTTAGACCACCAAGAAACTAGTGAACATATTTTGGAATCAACTTGGCCACTTGGTTGCAACTGTTGCACTGTTATACTCAAATGAAATTTCATATTTTCTACATGGTTATTCATACACTGGCCACAGCTTACCATAACAAATATGGTAAGCTCTGCTCCGGCTAAATGGTTTGTTTGTGAAATAAATATTTCTTTCAAAAAATTGGACCAATGTTATTAGTTGGTGCACTGAAAGGTGCGAAATAATATTAATTCTATTGGTGCTGATACTTTTGAAGTTGTGCAGTTTTAGTTGGATTGATAACTTTTGGCACCAACTTCACAAGTACCAGCACCAATAGAATTAATATCGTTCGCTAATACCACTAATATCCTATAACCCACGTATATTCTTTGCTTGCCCTTGTTACTATTATTATGTAGAGATCTCAGAACATCGCTGCGCAAATACATAGAAGTATTTTAGATTTAAACATTTTACCAGCGCTCTATCTCGAAAACCGTAACTCTATGGAAAAAATGTTCATTATAAATGTTGTTACAAATACCATTGTCTTTCATGTAGTGCCCACGAATTTTCAATTTTTGACAGAAATCCACATAGCAAAAATGCACATATTTGAGAATTCCACAAGCATTTCACTCGAAAACCGTAACTCTTTTGAAAAAATGTTCAGTTTAAACTTTTCCGGATATTGTCCTATCTTTAATTATACCAACTCAGATTTTCGTATTTCGAGAAAATTTGCCCCCTACATCCCCTACGTGGGCGGTTTTCGAAGGGAAGGGGATTTCGGATTTGCGTTTTTTATGAATTTAGGACCATTTCTCTAGCCTCCTCTTTCAAATGAATCAAAAATCATCAAAATCAGAGTATGATTACTATATAGAACTTGCGAAAGAACCAAAAAAAGCAGAATTGTATACCTCCTTCGTTCGGGGTTCGTCGGTCAAAAACATAATAGAACCATTATTGTTTGGTGAAATTTGTTTGAAACCGGTAAACGTTTTTTGTAAATGGATGTACCAGATTTTTAAACTTTCTTATATTCAAATAGATACTATAATAATATTTGTATTTTGTTAAAATCGAAAACATGATTTGTATAGAAAACTATTGCGTATATCAAAGTCTATTGCCATATTTTTCTGTCTGCAACATGCTAGGATTGGATTAAAAAATATTTATTAGAAGTCAGCGATGGTTAATTCTGAATGCCAATCATCATTTAAATGTATAACAATCCTGCGTCAAACCATACTTATCCAATTGAATCAGAGCTTGTTATGCTATCCACGATCGCGATGAATGCGGGTGCCACTAGAATATGTCTAATTTACATAGAGCCAAAATTTATCAACGATGGATCGTCAACACAGATACCCAGAGGTCAAAAAGCATTCTGATGGAGAATATTAACTTATTATTGAAGTTAGTGTAGATTGGAAACGGACTTCGTTAGAATTAGTTTTTTGTTTTAAATTTTGTGGTGAAAATGTTTAAGTTGAGGCGAATTAGTGAGATAAGGCAAAAGATCTGTGTAACCGGGCCCACAAGTTGCGGCAGAAGATATAACAGTTCGGAATCGGGTCTACCTAGGCAAGCAGATGTCGTAGTTGTTGGTGAGCTTTGAATCATGAAAAGCTTAAGGAATCAAAGATTTTAAAAAAATCCTTCAGTTGTAACCTTATATTCCGATTCTCAGCAAATTCTCTTATTACTTCATACGCATGAAGTATGCAACAAATTTGAATTATGTAATTTTTTGTCGTTGGAATATGCATACTGATTCTTTCGCAATATGTAGGTACTGCAGGTTCAGGCATGTCCGGTTGGACGGTTATAATTTTCTTTTGTTTTTTAATTGGATGTGTATGAACAAATCAAAAGAAAATATTTAAATCTAATAACTCATCTGAAATAAAGTGTAATGCATCGAATTGAAAACTATAGCTTATTATATAATTGTTCTTTTTATAATTCATAGAAGAAATCTTATTATCATTATGCCCAATGTAGTATTTTTGTCTGCTTTGTTTGTGATACCCGATGTTCGACTTTGTAATTGACCTGCTATGTTTATCAATAACTTCTGATTATTTTAGTTGGGCTATGAAGAGAAACAAAAAAATATATATACAACATTCATTGGTAAAGAAGTAAAATTCCCCCATGAAATGAGTCAATTCAATTCTAAAATGTTTTTCAATTATTATTTCTTACATGAAAATAGTTAAGTAATGACAAATTTGTCAGGTAAATCTTTTATAGAGAAAAAAGAAAAGTTCACGGAGATTAGAAGAAAATTAAAGAATTTGCAATATTATTTATCTACTTGAATATGAATAATTTTGCAATCCCAGATTATTTTAGATACAGGTATATTTACAAAAAGTATGCCAAGAAAAATATGAAATGGAATTGCCCTACAGGGGCTTACAACAGCGAATTAATCATAATTAAGCATACATATTTAAACTCTTTCTTCTAAATTGGAATTTCATGATAAATTTCTTGCTCATTCCTTAGTGAAAGTTTGTTAATATTATATAAGATAGTAATATAATTCTCTAAATATTAGGTGGAGGTGTAATAGGCTGTAGCACATTCTACCATTTATGCAAAAGAGGCATAAATGCAGTATTGCTTGAAAAGCACAAAATAACTAGTGGTACAACATGGCACAGTGGAGCTATAGTATGGAGTTTGAGGGGCAACGATATGGACACAATAATGTTACAGAAGACCAGGACTTTATTGGCTAATTTGGAAGCTGAAACCGGTGTAAATTCTGGTTGGATCAATAATGGTGGAATCTTCGCAGCAAGAACACAAGTAAATATGCAAAATGTTCCCAATGAGACTGTAAAAGCTATTTTGTATTTGCTACTTTGATAGCCGGGATTTTAAAAATACTACGATGTGTTGTATTCTTTTTTGTTTTTTTCTCTCATTCTGTTGGAAATGAACTTGACATTACTACATACATCATAATATTTCTTTTACTAGGAAAGACTTGAGGAATTCAAGCACGCTCACTCTCTTGGACATTACTTCAATATTGAGAGCCAGATCATCTCACCAGCTGAAGCACAGAAGATTTGCCCCTTGCTTGAGCCGAAAACATTTGTTGGTGCCTTATGGTCACCTGGTGATGGATTTACTGATCCTTCAATGTATTGTGCATCACTTATCAAAGGAGCTACCAATTTGGGAGGACAGGTTAGATTATAAAATTGTTATCTTATCAAATTTTCCCCCCCGAACCAATGTTCGTAAATAGTTCGTCCAACTAAACAAAGTGCTTTATGTTTCCGTATTTTCTAGGTGTTTGAGAATACAACTGTAACTAATGTATTAACTGAACCTACGCCAAACAATGAGAAGAGAATCGTTGGTATTGAAACCAACCAAGGCACTATCAAAACCAGCATAATGGTGAACGCTTGTGGGGTTTGGTCGCGTCAACTCACGCAAATGGTTGGCTTAGACTTACCACTCACAGCCATCAAACACGGTTACGTGGTAACTGGAATCGTTCCTGGAGCCAAGGGCTCTCCATGTATCAGAGACATGGATGGTGGCTTGTACTTTAGACCACAAGGTGAAGCTATAGTGTTTGGTGGTTATGAACCCAATCCCATCATCATCAAAGATGTAATAGCGATTGTTGTCAGTTGAATTCTATATCAATATTTTCATATATTCTCATTACAGATGCCCAACGATTTCCACTTCAGCCTATACGAGATGGATAGAGGCATATTTGATGTCCATTGGAGGCATGCATTAGAGTTGTGCCCATCTTTTGAAAAGGCTGGCATCAAGTCAGATGTCTATGGACCGGAATCGTTCACTCCAGATCATAAGCCAATCATGGGAGAAGATCCAAAATGTGTTGGTGAGTGTTCCGTTAGTCATTCTGACCTTATAATAATTGTATTGATACCTGAGCAAAACATTACTTTAATATTTGAAATTTTAAAAGTGAATTAATTGATTCTAGGTCTTTTCCATGGTAGTGGTTTCAATTCACTGGGTATTCAGCTCAGTGGAGGTGCTGGTGAGCAGCTTGCCTCTTGGGTCGCCTTGGGCCGACCAGAACTGCCACTTTTCGCCTACGACATTCGTAGATTCACTCCGAATCAAAGGCAAGACCGAGCATGGGTAACAGAGACCAGTCACGAATGTTACGCAAAGAACTATAACATTGGTTTCGTTCATGATCAGCCACTAGCTGGAAGAAATCATAGAATCGATCCTTTCCATGAAGTAAGCAATGCTTAAAGAGTTTGCAGGGTCTTTTGTATTAACTTTTTACATTTTTAGAATCTCGTAGCTAGTGGTGCAGTGATGGAGCAAGCTCTAGGTTGGGAGCGACCAGCTTACTTTGTGTCAGATCGAACTGCTCCAGTTAGGGGTTATGATTGGTATGGCTACTATGATCACGTTGATAACCCTGATAAAAGGTACGAGGATGAATTGGCTGGAGATCTAACATTCGATTTTTCAAAACATCATGACACTGTGAGTAGCAAACCGCACTACTTCAGTAGTATCCTTACTATATGATTAGTTGAATAAGACATAATTGTGTTATTAATTTTTATCACACGAATCTAGTCAGTTATACTTCTGGGATTTGTTGTAGATCAGAGAAGAGGCTCTGTCAGCTAGGAATAACGTCGCCATGTTCAATCTCACCAGTTACACCAAAATGTACCTTGCAGGTCCAGATGCAGTAGAAGCTGCTGACTGGCTATTCACAGCTAACGTGGATAGAGAACCGGGCAGTGTTATATATACGTGTACATTGAATTCTAGAGGTGGAGTTGAAGCTGATGTCACTGTTATACCATTGGAAGAAGGAGGTGGTACTTTGGTTGGGCCCATTCTTAAGGTATGACATTGTAAACTTTTTTGCAGACCTGGTATGTTCTCAAACTATGCTTTTTTTCTAGGGTAAGGGATATTACATTGTAGCTGGTGCGAAGTCAGGCTACCAGACCAAGTCACATTTCAGAAAACAGTTGTACAGGAAAAACTTCAAGTCGTTAGTAACGGAAATGACCAGTAGAATAGGAATTCTTGCTCTCCAAGGACCAAAAAGGTAAGGAAAATGTACAAATATGTAGATAGAAGTAATATCTAGCTGAGATGAACTATACTTTATATTAATAAAACACTTTAACTACAGTCTTAGTAATGTTTTAATTATCTTCGGTAGAGTACATTAATTTTCAATAGATACGCTAATTTTAGACATAATTTGAGGTTTTTTCAAATTAATCTCGCAGTATATTTTTGTATTTACAGGTAGTAATTTTGTTTCATTTTAATTAATTATTATGCTAAAAGGACCTCCACACATTGGAGTTCTTATTTTAATTATATAAATTGTGATTATTCTTCACTTTCTCAAAATAAGGAGATATACAATTCGACTGTATATTTATTTTTAGTGGTGAACTTCTTCAGTCTATCACGGAATATCCTATAACCAATGAAAAACTGCCTTATGGTATGTCAAAACTTATCAAGATCAATAAACAAGTTTGCCGAGTTTTGAGAATAAGCTATATTGGGGAGCTTGGTTATGAAATCCATATACCTCAAGCGTCTTGCATTTCAGTATATAACAAGGTAATTGAAGCTGGTAGAGGATTTGATCTTAAACACGCTGGATTCAGAGCATGGGATTCACTTAGCTGCGAAAAAGGTAAGAATTTTCCTTTGGTCAGAGAAATTTAATTCTCCTGTTCTATTTTAGTTATTTTAACTAGCAATTGTTTTTAACATGTTACTATTAATTTTTTCAATAAGATTGTAATGTTTAATTTCCAAGGGTATCATCTTTTGAATCATGATTTGAGAATCGATGACAATCCAGTGGAAGCTGGACTCACTAGATTCTGCAGAAAAGATGGACAGTACCTCGGAAAGACCATGGTTGAAAAGATGAAGCAAGAAGGATTGCGCAAAAAGAGGGTGTTCTTCACTTTGGAAGATAGAATACCTTTACATGGTTTCGAGACAATTTGGAGAGATGATGAGATCGTCGGCTATTTGAGAAGAGGAGATTATGGATTCAGCCTTGATTGTCCTATTGGTATTGGGTAAGTTCGTATTAAAAAATACAATCTAAATCATCTCTACTTACCTAGAAAGATATTGAAAACTTGAGATCTGATTTTGTCCATGTCTTTTATAGATATGTAGAGAACCCCAAGGGAAAGGTTGTGGATAATGACTTCCTCAAAACCGGTACCTACCGTATAGAATCTAGAAATAAAAAATACCCAGCCACCCTCTTTCTGAAGAGCCCCTTCGATCCCAACAATCAGAGGATTCATGGCCGCTACGAGCATGGTTTTGAGGAGCAGACCCATTTTGAAGACTGAGATTGCGCTTAGATATGTGTTGATATGAATTAAATTTTGAATATAATGTTTTTTGTAAAGTGAATAATTTAAAAATATAGTTTATTAAGTTGTTGATTATTTTCTTTCATTTACATTGTTTTCTTCACGATATTGAAGAAGAAAGTTATGTAATGGCCCCGGGATCATGATGGTTGAAATTAAATCACCTAGAAAGAATAAATGTAATTGTGAACATCCTAAAGAACATATTAAGTTTGTGACCGATTCGAAATTCTAACGCCTTCATGTTGAAAAATATTGTCTTAAATCAGGTTTCTCTAAAACATCATTTGTTCAGATTGTTCTTGGAAGGAAAGTAGGGTAGTAGCGTAGTGGGGTATTTATACAAATTGCATGTATGCCCTGTTACATATCGCCTAGATTTGAGTTTTATATTATTTAGGTAGGTAACTGATATTTTTTGTATCATTATCGTTTTAACATGCTTTTACTAGCTTCACGTATCTATCTATGTATCTATGTAAGGGAATCTTTCAATGTAATCTTCACAACTTGTAGACATCCGATTGACTAGAAAAAAGTATATTAAAAGTTATATTTTAAGACACATTTTTAACACTTTTTAATCGGCTTCCCAAACGGAGGAGGTATACAATTCGACTGTATGTCTTCATGTTTTTTTTATATATTTGTTCGCGCCTTTTGCTTCTTAGTAAACGAGCTTCGATTTTCATGATTTTGTTCTAAAATTTGTGTTTCGGATTGGACAAATTTTTCCGAGAATCGAAAATTCGAGATTGGAAAATAAAAAAATATCATATCCAGCAACATTTGATCTGGACATTTTTCAAAAAATCATGGGTTTCCGCTATGTTCTGACAATTCTTAATAAATATGAGTAACGCATCATCTTTTTTGGTGAACATTGAATGATTTTGGTGACTAATGTTACACTCAAAATTGTTAAATAAATATTTTTTACAAAAATGGACCGATTTTATCAGTTGGTGCACTGAAAAATTCAAAATAATATTAATTCTATTGGTTCTGGTAATTTTGAAGTTGGTGCCAAAAGTTCTCAATCTAACAGCAACTGCACAACTTCAAAATTACCAGTACCAAATAATTAATATTATTATTATTATTAATAGTATTTTTCAGTGCACCAACTGATACAGTTTGTTCAATTTTTGTAAAAAATATTTATTCATATTACCCTTCTATGCAATTAAAAGAATCTAGAAGTATCGACACACAAACTTACTTAGGAATCGAGTTTCTTAATAATAACTACTTTAACTTTGGGAGACTAAATAATTAGAAAATAAATTATACCTAGTTGAAAACAGAACTAAAAAATCTGGTGTGTCCACTCACACGACTTTCCTATCGCTCGCAGGCAAATTCCAGAGAATGAAAAATTTTACTCTATTACAATACTTTCCTTACTTAGCGACGATAATATTGGTAGGAAAGTAAAAATCCTCTGGTCAAATCGTGCTACCACTCATTTTTTTCAGCATGTCAAGACAAACAACAATGACCATGTAACATTTTTTCGCAAGATGAAACGTTTAGCCAGAATCTGAAGAGACATGTGGAAAATACGGAATTTTATTCAAGCATAACCTTTTTGTGCTTTTTCTCAGACAGACAGACAGACGGAAATAGAGACAGACAGACGAATGGCTAAAATATTTTTATTAGACTTAGAAAACTCTGAAACGTCAACATTTGTAAATATCTCGATACAGAAAATTTCACACGATTACAATACTTTCCTTATACAGCTATAGTAGCGTAGGAAAGTAAAAAAGTAACGAACGACTTTATTTATATCCCCTTACCTTTGAGTTATCCTTAAGGGACCCTCTTCTTGTGACTCTAGGCCCTATAGCCTTTGAGCTGTCCGCTCCCGCAGCCACCATCAAGTAGAATTTTGCTCAGGATCGTTCTGGGTTTCCCCTTCCAGATCCCTGTCCTTTCGTCATACAGGACTTGTCGCTGCTTGGGAAGGAGCTTTTTTCAAGTTTAGCTTTACTTCGCCAAACTTGAAGTTGATAATGAGTTTGGCCTCTGATTGTGGGTCGACGGTGAAGGTGAGTAGGGCTGCTCCAGTTGCAGGTGTCCAGCCCATCATTTTGGGACTCGATGAATCCCATGATATCATCGGTACTATCAGAGTGGCTATCCCTAAAGTAACCAGTTATCACCGTTGGTCGAGGAAGATTTTCCTCTCCCACGGCAGCAACACTTGTTCCTTCCCAAGGTTTGAGCTCTAGGCTCTTAAGCCACCCTGCAGTTTCCTTATTTTTACAGGAAATAAGGATCCAACCTGGTTTAAAATTGGCATCGAGAAAGCAGGGTTTGACGCTCTCAACACTCCTCTGCTGCATTACCCTTTCCAGAACGTGCCTCTGAACGGCCTTCAATTGGTCTGTAGTCAGGAGTTCGTCGGGATATTGGGTATGCATGATGCCAACCCTAATACCTAAAGCCGCGTTCCTGTAGGATCCAGCCTCCAGTGGAATCTTCCGACCCTCGGCTGTTTCTCCAGAAGCAGCGGCTGCTTGGCTGGTCGAAGAAGCCGAATGGGCGTTTGGCCCTTGTCGGTTTCCTGGGTCCTTCTTGCCTTTCTTTTTTCTGGAGGCTTCCATAGGCGAGGACTCTTCAGACCACATCCTTTTGGAAGTTTTCTCCGAAGTTGGATGCTTTGTTTCCATGGGCATTAGGGCCTTTTTACGAGCGTTTTCAATGCTCATGCCGCTACGATGGAGGAATTTAAGCCTCTTCTTCGCAGCTCCACTCATCCCACTTGATCCCTGTGAGGGATCCACTTCCATGGCCTGTTGGGGCTCTGCGAGCTCCCTTACCTTGGGGGTGGATTCCACAGGGATGGTTTGAGGTGCACGAGACTCCTCTATGATTTTTGGAGATTGTGGATCGCCATCCTTTTGTTTTTTCTTATTTAGTTCACTCATTTAGAACCCACGAGTAGCTAGGGAACTGAAGGTCCCCCACAACAGCGCCCCGCAGGCTAATTCTTGTGAATAAAAAATCGTCCGATCAAAACGAACAGCAATGGTTATATTACATTTTTTTAAGATAAACCTCAGCCAGAATCTGAAGACATATGTAGAACATGTGGAATATATGGAAATTTATTCAGGTATAACTTTTTTGTGCTTTTTCTCAGAGTTGTATATAGGTGGTCAAGGGCTCTCAGAAGAATACTTTAGGCAAGTTTAATCAAAATCATTAGAGCCGTTTTCACGTTACAGTCTATAGCTCAGCACCCAGTGTATACAGGATTCTCATTCAGTGCCACGTTGTATTGGTACCAAAAAATAAATAAAAAAGAAAGCAACAAAATACACCGATCCGTTCCCGAGATAATGCTGTCACAGACAGACAGACAGAAATACAGACCAATCGCTGAAAATATGCTTATAAGACTTCAAAAACTCTGAAACGTCAACATTTGTAAAAATCTCTTTCCTTATACGTAGCGTAGGAAAGTACTTAAAATGGGAAAAAATGTGTTCTTAATAAGCTTACGACTTTTAGCTTTCGATTGGGAAGTATTTTTTCAATCCCAAATAGTATATAATAATGCTTGCATTCTATTAGACAATAACATCCTTCAAAATTAGCCAAAATATGCGTAAAAATAGTAAGAATGAGTTCGCGAAAAAGTAAGGTTAAACGAATTGATGATTGACTTGTGCAGTGTGTGTGTGTTAAAAGCTGTCAATTCCAATGTTGCCAAAACTGCCAATATGACGTTAGCGATATTGAATTTTTTTTAAAATATTCGATAACGGAGGCATAAACCAAATGGTCAGATTTATAATTCCATTTAAAAATTTACTATAAATTTATTTTCTACAAATACTTGCTTTAGATCAAAAATACGGTATTATGGCAACTTTTGATGATGAAGGTGACGACCTTTGTATTCAGGCTTTGGAAAATATGAATATGATTGGTTTAATAGAAGTTATTGTCATTAATTTTTTCAAAACCAAATATTCTTGGAAAATGAATTCATAAAATTTTCTAATGCTGCGAAAGTTATACTGGCAGCTAACATTGATATTATCAGCACTTAAATCTAGAATCACAGCTCACCACAAATGAGCTGTGCATGAATGTTGAATAAATATACTGCACAAGTCAATCATCAATTCGTTTAACCTTACTTTTTCGCGAACTTCTGTTTGGTATTCTGACGCATTGTTATGCTAATTTTGTAGGATGTTACCGTTTAATAGAATGAAAGGATGGTTATATACTATTTGGGATTGAAAAGATACTTCCAAATCGAAAATTCCCTTTTATATTAAAAAATCATTAAAAATAGAGCCTTCCGCCAGAATTTTAGAATTTTAATGAAAAATCCGATAAATTATAGAGTTTTAACCTACATAATTATATGATATTTTTGTTTTTACTTTCCTATGCTACTATAGTAGCTGTATAAGGAAAGTAGGTATTGTAATCGTGTGAAATTTTCGGTATCGAGATTTTTGCAAATGTTGACGTTTCTAAGTCTAATAAACATCTTTTCAGCCATTGGTCTGTCTGTCTGTCTGTTCGTCTGTCTGTCTGTGACAGCATTATCTCGGGAATGGATCGGTGTATTTTGTTGCTTTCTTTTTTATTTTTTTTTGGTACCAATATCACTCGCCGGTGGCACTGAATGAGAATCCAGTATACACTGGGTGCTGAGCTATAGTCAGAAAACGTGATTTGCTCAAGACTGTAGCGCGAAAACGGCTCTAAGGATTTTAATTAAACTTACCTAAAGTATTCTTCTCAGAGCCCTTTACTACCCACATACAGCACAAAAAGCACAAAAAAGTTATGCTTGAATAAAATTCCATATTTTCCACATGTTTCATCAGAATCAGGCTAAACGTTTCATCTAACGAAAAAATGTTACATGGCCATTTTTGTTTGTCTTGACACGCTGAAAAAATGAGTGGTAGCACGATTTGACCAGAGGATTTTAACATTACTACCGTCGCTATGTAAGGAAAGTATTGTAACAGTGTACAATTCTTTATTTACTGGAATTTGCCTTCACGCGGTAGGAAAGTCGGGTGAGTGGACACACCAGATTTTTTTCTTGTAAAGTTGTGAGGCAAATAAATCAATAAATATAGAATCATTTGTGCATGAAATAAAATTAACAATCCCTTTTTTCCTTAACCCGGCATTCCACGCAGCACTTCCCTTATCTATCATTACTTAATTCTGTTCAAATTGACAAGTGAAAATTGAAAAGGTGTTACTAATTCTATAGACATACCTGTTAGGTATATCAAACACCAGTTTTTATGTTTAATTAAAATTTTAATGAAATTATTCCTTTCTGGTTTTTGAATTGTCAATTTGAAGTTGACACTAATTGACACTCCATGAAATTCAAGTGAACAGAATATTTTTTGAAAAAACCTAAATTTTGCGTTCAAATTCTTCCACATAACAAAATATACAAAATGGAGCAGGGCCAAGATGATGAACATCATGAAGAGAGTATAATTCAGTGGTTAAGTATAAGAATAATTCACTTAAACCAAAGTACCTACCTACATGGCTAATTTTTATTTTACAATTCAACTTCTCTAATATCAATGATACCTGCTCATTGTTGATAAAATATATTGTTTATTTCCACTAGGTTTGACCGTTCGGTAGAAAGAGAATTGAAGAAGCGCAAAGATAAATCAATGTCATTGGGTGACTCTAGTTACGGGGAATCGATAACTCCTGCTCCAAAAGATATCAATGTAACCAAAGCCATGCTTGATATGATGGCAGAGGCAAGTGCCAGTCGCATCGAGATCTCCTCACAGATGGCCATGGAACCAGACACAGAGCTAACTGAAGCTGTGGATAAGTATGCTAAGGCTGAAGCCATGTGCTCGTTTGCTGGAGCTATTAAGGCCGCAGAGGCTGCAGCAGAAGGTACAAACAAGGCAGCAAATTTCTAAAGAGTCTTGAATTTGAATTTGACTAAACCTTAAATAACATATTAAAGGTATCCAGAACCACGATTCAAGATGTATTTCTCAATTAGTTAACTTTAAATCAACATACACCTACATGCTTATATAAAATACTTATATTTAAGCCATATCATTTCTATTTAAGCTGCACCTCCACATTTGGCTGAAGAAGCTGCTGTAGCTAGTGCAAGAGTATTCCAAACTGAAGTACATACTACCAGTACTATAAGAGAAGATTTACCAGGAAACAGACCAATGGAAGTTGTTGGTTATGTGGGTATCACTAAACCCAAAAATCCTGTGAAAGCAAAACATTAATAAAACACATCAATAATTACTGTAGCGTGAATCGTAAATATACAAATTTTGACATAGCTTTCCTCACTGATCAATTTATCAGCTTCTTAATTTGTTTAACATGCTCGAAAGTATTGTAATCATCATGATCATCAAAGTATCAAAGTCTTACTAGTCGATCCAAAGATATTCATATTCGGTGGAATTCTGTTTGAGAGAGGTAGGAAGACCGTATCAGTGAAAACATAAATATTTAGTAACATCATCTATATGACCCAGGGGTGCTCCATAACTTTTTTTTATATCCAAGCTCGATGTCTGATATTTTTTTTAACGATGAGTCCGACAATCAGTCACATTCTTAAAATATTTTCATTTATATTCAGGATGTCGTAAAATGAGATGATCAGTTAAATTATGTTTTTAAATGGTAACCCCAAATTTCTGCAACATTTTTAGATCTATCACATATAACACACCCAGGTTTCTTAGACTTATTTGTAATATTTTTTGACTGATATCGATTTTTGTGTCAAACAAGCTCCTTTTATAAACTCACAAAAAACTCATAACTTCGGAACCATTGAAGATGCTTAAGCCATTATTTTTTAAATATATGTTAATAAAGAGTCTACGTTCCTTCACCAAATACATTTTTTAAGTTAAAATACTAATGGTAATAACTCAGCTTTTTCACACTGTATTTTATTGCAGCATTGCTTAGCATTTTTAAGAGCTTTCTGTCCATGCAGGTTTGTTTACCATATTTCGGATCGCCATGAAAACTAATATATTTTTGAGCATTGAAAATATTTTAACGCTATCCAATTTGTTGTAACTCACCGCTGAAGTCATCAGTTTTTCACTAGTGGCCCTCCCTACGGAGATACGCGTCCCTGAAGAACGCCGCAGGAAATACGTTTTCCTTAAATATCTCTTAGGGCCGGTTTTATAATGTCCGGTTGATCGAAGGTTGAATCTCAACCGAGGGTCAACCGTGACTTTCTGTATTATAAACCTTCAACCCATGGTTGAAATGACAGCAACTGACTGTTTTCTCAAATATTTCAACCGTAGATTTTGCTACAACCAGCGGTTGACCAACCGACGGTTGAAATGTCTTGAAATGATTTAATAAAAATCAAATTTAATAGACACTAGTAAGTGCCTTATAAAATATTGTCTTGAAACATATTTAGCTTTTTTATTTTACCAGGGGCGCTTGCTAAGGTTTACAGCTTAATGCCTAAATTTTCAACACCTTGTATAATAGAAACTTTGAAAACATAAATCTGGATAGTTGTAACCTTGAACTAAATAAATATTAAAAAAAATTGGACCGACGTTATTTGTTGGTGCTTTGAAAAATACAAAATAATATTAATTCTATTGGTGCTGTTACTTTTGAAGTTGTGCAGTTTCAGTTAGATTGAACTTTTGGCACGAACTTCACAAGTACCAGAACCAATAGAATTAATAATATTTTGTATTTTTCAGTGCACCAACAAATAACGTCGGTCCAACTTTTTGTAAGAAATATTTATTTCACAATTTCGAGTGTAACATTAGTCATGAAAATCGTTGAACGTTTATTAGGGGAGAGTGGGGGAATGCCGCCACCTTAAGAAAAAATGTCTGCCATTTGCGAATCGTCCAAGCTATCGTAGATTTCTTTGGTTTGTTTTATGCCCAGAAAAATTCCTAATACAACTACATCAGGCGACAGATGAATCCCAGAACAGTTTGTACGAAAATATTTTTTTTGTGGAACATTGACCTGGCGGTATTACCTAGACCTGCTGGGGCAATTCCGCCACCCATATCGGGTAATTCCGCCATAGGTGTAGTTTGTGATAATGTTAAAAACTTTGTTGGTCAGATGGAAAAATAACGCATTTATTATGAAAATAAAATAAACATAGACAAATTTATAAAACAAAACTATATAAAATATACGTTTATAAACTTAATAAAAATTCTTAATGAAATAAATTAGGAAATTTACTATCCATGCCACTGCAGGCTTTTTGGGTCCATGTGCCACACATAACGCATCGGTACGGTTCATTTTTCCCAGTTCCGTTGGCGTTACACCATAAACATATGATATGATCAGCAAATAATATCTCCTGTTCCATTCGTAAAGACCGGCTTCCTTCTCATTATACCTGCTTCCTTCTCTCCCAGATTTTAGTCGATCTCTCAGTGTGCTTCTTGGAATGTTAAACTGTTACACTATTTACTGACTTTCCTTCAGCAACTGCCATCTTAGCAGCCTCCAAACTTTCCGAAATCCATTGTCTTTTCTTAGTAGTAGTAGTAGTTCGAGTAATGGTCTAAAATCAATTATTACTGAATGATAACCAGTAACGCTGACGGGGTTATACCGCCATATGGCGGATTTGCCCCCGACATCTTTGGCCGTTTTGCCATTTTAATATTGTTGCTCATCTATCTCTTTGGTTTGCAAATTTGATGAAAAACGAATAGCACACCATCGCCCCTAAAGCCATTTGATAGAATGAAAGTCATAGTGCATGCAAAAATTATTATTAAAATATGACTTATTGTTAATTCACTGCACCTCAATTTTATAAGCTGAACACACTTTTTAGGTAAATTAAAATTTCGTATATTATAACTTGCAGCAGATTTCTGCAAGTTTAGAATATTATTAAGATTATTGTCCCCTAGAGGTCAACACCAATATCTTACATTTGAATCTGTCAGTTACAGTCAGAGGGCCTATGGCGGAGTTACCTCGCATGGCGGCATTACCCCACTTTCCCCTAATACCAATGAAGATAGTACTTTTATCCTATTATCCACGTATAATCTTTGCTTGTAGTTGTTATTATTGAGATTACACATTAGTATTTTATATTTAACCATTTTACCACCTCTTAACTCGAAAACCGTAACTGTAAGGAAAAAATGTTAATTATAAATGTTGCTACAAATAATCTGGTCTTTCATGTAGTACCCACAGATTTTAAATTTTCGAAAGAAATCGCCCTCTCCACATAGCAAAAATACACATATTTGAGAATTTAACATGCATCTAGCTCGAAAACCGTAACTATTTTGAAAAAATGTTCAATTTAAACGTTTACGGATATTTTCTTTAATTATACCACCTCAGATTTTCGATTTTCGAGAAAATTAACCCCCTCCACCCACTTTGGAGGCGGTTTTTGGAAGGAAGGAAATTGCGGAAAAAAAGCAGACCGTCGAATTGTATACCTCCTCCGTTCGGGGTTCGTCGGTCAAAAAGAGAGAAAGAGCCGCTTTCCGATCCGTGACACCACAGATGTTAAAGAAAATTAAAAGATCTTTTGAAGAGAGAGTTCAATTATGTATTCAAGAAAATGGACGACATTTTCAACATTCTCTAGTGTTTTAAATTATTAATTTTCTTATATTATAATATTTATCATATCGTTCTTACCGCCACGCCTTAGTAGCTGTGTAAGGGAAGTATTGTCATCGTGTAAAATTTTCGGTACCCTGTTTTCAACAGATTTTTACGTTTCAGGGATTTTCGAGTCCAACAAACATATTTTTAGCCATTGGTTTGTCTGTCTGTATGTTTTTCATATTCGTGGGTATTTGTCTGAGAGAGGTAGGAAAGTTGTGTGAGTGGACACAACAGACATTTCCTCGTGTTTTCATATGAATAAATACTTATAGTTATTTATGTACGTTTCACAGTATCTATGTTAATGTGAAACGCTGATTTCACAAACAAAAAATAATAATAATGGTATACCTAGTTGTCTTTCAAGCGTTAAAGCCACATCAATGGAAAGAATATTATCATTACCCGTCAGTTAATTTGTTTACAGTTTCGGGCTGATGACGTAAACATATTGTTAATTTAAATACAATATACTTAAAAGACAATTTAGATATGAATAATCGACATTTTCTTATTAAGTGGAAGATAGAAGTGATAGAGAGTTTTCCCTCCATATAAAGAGATTCACTAAATATTTTTTCCTTATTGAAATTTGTATGACTGAATGAGAGATCCTTCTTGATTTACACTACCCTTTTTAGTTCTTGTTAATAAATAAAAAAGAAATTAGATTTTAAGAGATATATTTATGGTTTAGTAATTTCCATTGCCATATTCTGCTTTGAGCATATCGGCCAACTTGGCACCGATCATGACGCACATAGCATTGATGTGGCTTGAAGTTGATAGGGGAATCACACTAGCGTCAGCCACTCGCAGCCTTTTGATACCATGAACCTTTAACTTGTTATCAACAACGTCTCCTTTAGCTGGTTGTGGACCCATCCTGCATGTGCCAACCGGATGGTTATTGTGGGCAGATATGTACCTGATTAGACATATCCAGTAGTCATCGCTCAGGAACTTATGTTGGGAACAGTACTTTAAGGGTTTGATGTTCAATTTAGCATTGATGCTTTTAAAAGCCGCAGTTTCGGCAAAACTCAAGGCAAACTTGATGCCCTCGAGAGCTAAGCGGATGTCATGACCTTCAGGATCACTCATACAATTGGGATCGATGAGAGGAAAATCATAGGGCGAGGCAGTCTTCAGCCTGACCGTGCCTTGGGACTTTGTATGTAGAGGTGTAACGAATATACCAAAGTCGCTGGGGTATTTTCTTTCACCCATGGCTTCAGTTACTTCAGGCATCCACCTTTGGATGTCTGTCAGGGCGTAAGTTGTGGTATTGGCATCAAAGAAACTTAGCTCAAGATCTGGATAGTCGGAATACCTGGCCAATTTGGTAGTGTAATAACCGACAGCCTGAGAAGATAGGGCCTCAGCGTAGAAACCATTACCGTTAAGGAAATCACGGATGTTTTCTTCCATGCTCTTTACTGGTTCAGAAAGGTTGCTCGTGAAGGACAGACCGTAGATCTGGAGATGGTCTGAAAAATGGGAGCCTACTTCCAAGTCGGCTATAGTTTTGATACCTTGAAAACAAAAGAGAAATTTGGCTTAACGATATTAGGTGTAATCAAAATGATATTAGTTAAAGTGTGAATATTCTTCTAAATTCTTTGGGATGATTTTTTAAACGGCATTTTACTTTTTATTGTATCTATCTACGGTATAAAGAGATTCATCTGAGAAAACATGATTTTTGATTTTTTTTAAATACGATTATTCGGCAACTTAGGTACCCATGATGCTGGTAAATATGTCTACCTACCAAATTTACTAAGATGGTTTTTGGGCCCGATTCCAGACAACATGAGCAACTGTGGTCCACTAACGGCCCCAGCAGAGCAGATCACTTCCTTCTTAGCGATCGCCCGGTACAATACACCAGCACGGGTAAAGAGGACTCCGTAAGCCTCTTTATCCTTATTAATTAATATTTTCGTAGCGTAGGCACTGGTAACGACCACCAAATTCTTCCTTTTGTCTTTAATGGGATCGATGAAGGTTGTAGCAGAGTCTAGTCTTTTACCATGGTTAGTGTTGAGCGGGAAGGGTGTGTGACCGATTTGCGTATGTCCATTCACATCGGTGTAGTTGTAGCCCAGCTGCTTGCTGGCCTCCATAAATACCTTGGTTTGAGCGCTGATGGGGGTAGGGAATTCAACATTCCAGGGTCCACCTTCATGAAAAAAAAATAGTTAAAAAATGTATTCATTGGTAGTCTAGAAGAGTTGTCTAACATTTTCGATTCTACTATACACTATTGAGATAAAAAAAATGTAAAAACATACTTTTGAATGGCGGAAAAATATTACCTGTTGCATGATATTTTTCATCAATGGGTGCACCAGGCAGATTATTTCTCAAATTTTCTAATTTTAAGAAGTAGGGCAATACATCATCATAGCACCAGCCCGGACTGCCCATCTGACACCATAAATCAAAGTCACGACGATTGCCTCTAACATAAATGAGGGCATTTAGCAAGGATGTACCTCCTAGACCTTTACCTCTTGGATGAGCGCATATGCCACCTTTCATTCCTAGAAGAAACATTTAAATAAACATATTTGAACTGAATATTATCTACCATATTACCCAAGCAAGCTGTCTTTTGCGGTATGCTGTAGTGACCCCAATTAAAGTCACTCTTAATGTAGGCATCGTACGCCATTCGGGTTATAGCTGTGAGGTTATTATTTGGTTTTCCGGCTTCAATTAGAAGAACTTTAAAGTCTGTAATGTCTGCCAAAATTCCAGCAAGAGCGGCTCCAGTCGACCCAGCACCAACTATGATGAAATCAAAACTGTCGAAATCTGAAATCAATTTATTATTCATTACAATCAAATATTATACAACTTATTACAAGTTGATAATCTCCCAATCAAGAGTCTGAAGCTAAGACCGATTTGAGTAGTTTCATGATATGTTAAGAAATTTGAAGGCTTTAGTTCGAAAATTTGCATCATGTATGTTTTCCAGAATTGGAAAAGCCAGCTTCCACAACGGGAGCGAGAAGCTCAAAATCACAATATCCAGAACATTTATGTGGGTAAAATTTCTGTTGTAGTCATCCTCACGGCTTTCTTACCTCCCCAAAGCAAATGTTACTAGAGGTATTCATATTCAATTTTGTCGCCAGACGAACCATATATCCGGAATATTTACAACTTTTTTCTTTGCTTGGATTTTAGAGAGAAATGTTTAACAATTTTCATCAAAATCTTTGATGTCGTTTTGGTAGTACAGTCTTGAGAAAACCACGTTAGCAACAAAATCATTCCTTTTTCTGTACAGATAAACAGACTCAGATATAAATGACTGAGAATATGTGATTTGGATTCTGGGTGCCCTGAAACGTGAGCATTTGTTGAAACTAGCATATCACAACACTTAATCTTCTTAAATATCTATCTACTTCAAGTAGCGGTTCGAAATTATATATTACAGATATATGGATATTTTTTCATATTTAATGTTTTGACAGTTATTTTTTCTATTTGTTTTTTTTATTACATTTTTGTCATTTACATTTTTCACTTTGTGTGGAAACTTATTGACATTACTCATCATAACATGCCTTAATTTTTTTTATCCAATTCAAACGAAATTTTGGTAGTACATATTAGTAACTTATTTCTAGTGATCTACTTCCTTCATACAAGTTTGACAGTTCAACATAATAATCTATTAGGCTGTCAAAATATACCTCTAGTATAAATCTAGGGGTTGTATACTGCCCCTCTATTTACTTTCTGCAAGATTCTTTCGATTTTTTCATGAACTTTGCAGTTATAGATTGATAGAAGACTGTTGGCATCAACTTTAAAAGTATCAGCACCAGTGGAGTTGACATTATTTTATATTTTTCAGTGCACCTACTAATAAAGTCGCTCGCTCCTAGTTTTTGTAAGAAAAATAAAACTTTTGAGTGTATCATCATCATATTTTTCTTTTATTCTGCCGTTTCGGATTTTCGATTTTCGAGAAAAAATGCCCCCACCACCCCCTTGTGGTGACCATTTCTCAAGTCTCCTATATCAAATAAAAAAACATCAAAGTCAGAGCGCGCTTACTGTGTAAAAGTTGCGAAAGAAAATATAAAAAAAACATGCAGACATACAGTCGAATATACCTCCTGCGTTTGGGTTCGTCGGTCAGAAATTGTAACAGGCCGATGTCTGTACATTATAGATATTTAATAAAAAATAATATTAGAACAGAAGCCAAAACAACAGTTTTTAGAATTTTTGTCTGTATGTCTGTACACGCAGCACCCAAAAACTACTGTATGGAATTGAATGCAATTTTCACTGACATATTACTAGACGCTACATTTTACCGCGTATGTCTGTCTGTACGCAAAAACTACCGCATGGAATTGAATGCAGTTTTCCACGCGGGCAAAAGCTTGTAAGCAATAAAAATATTATTTTCTTACCCTTCACACGATTGAGATTCTGTGGTTTTTGTTTGCTATTGTCAATTGGAAGAACATAATGCTTGGCATTCTTTACGCTAGACTGAATCAAATTCTCGTAATATTTGACAATTTCAGACGAATATTCAGAAACAATAATTTTTACTAAAAGTCCCAACAAAAACACAACTTTACCATACCAAAGCATTTTTTCAACACTTGTTACATTGAATGTCTTTCTTTACGCATTTATTATATATGGAAAAATGTTCATAAATGTAGATACGTATTCATGAAATATGTAAAATTTATTATTCATTACGATGTGATAATAAATATGACAACGTTATAGGTACGTTAGCTAAATAAAAAAATATATATTTCTTTTAGTGGTTTTTATTTAATATAGGTACCTATCAACATTGAGACCGGTAGCTGCATTAGGTAGGTATGTACTCGTATGTTATTTTATATATGTGAGGGATCATCACGGTTCTATTGCAATCCACAAAAATATATTCTGTTATCTCAGAACAAATACTTTTTTCCAAAGCCATCGTAGGTATGGTGTATTGCCTATTACCAAACCCAAACAACGCGTTTTTTTAAATATTTGTTCTTCTGTCTGAACTATCTTTCAAGAATATTTCATTGGCTGGTAGATGACGTTTTGGAGAGAAATCTAGGATATTTTTTTAAAATCCGAAATATAATACGTCTTGTCACCAATTTTCAAAAAAAAAACACCTTTTGGTTTCAGTTTGTAAGGTTTCAGTCTCGGTTAGACATATATTGGAACCTTAATTTTTGATGTTCTACTGCGGGTTAAGGGTTTTATAATTACTGATATTATTATCAAATGAACATACAGTTTGGATAATATCCCCGTTGTTTATTCGAATACATTAAACTAGGTGATGGTGATAATAAATATATTACTTAAAAATTATAAATATTTTAAAGAAAAAGATAGATCCGACTTTATTAGTTGGAGCAACGAAACATTCAGAATTATAGTAATTCTTTAGTTGCTGGTAATGTTGAAGTTGTACGGTTCTAGGTAAATAGAAGATTTTTGGCACGAACATCAAAAGTACCAGCACCAGTAGAATTAATAAAGTCGGTCCTATTTTTTGTAAGAAATATTTATTTCACATTTTTGAGTATATTTATAGTCATCAAAATTATTGAATGTTGACTTAATAGACACATTTCAGAAAAATTCCCGATGGCCTGTAGCCAGCGGAAAGGTAAATTTCTCATAATTCATTTTCAAACTACATCAATACAATTTTGTATCGTTTGATTATCTGTAAATTTGGAGTAAACTATATATCGCTTATGGAGGGGGATTTTTTTTCGAAAATCAACCATCTGAGACCTCAAACTTAAAGAAATCAGAGACCAAATCAGGTAATTAAAAAAAATACGGTGCCAGAGTTACAGTAATAGTAAAATCTGAAATATGTGAATTATAAAAATGCAGGAAATGATATTTTCTAAATTTTACCATATTGAAATTTGAAAAGTCAAAGTATTTATACCTATATTTCAAAATTTCGTTAAAAAATTCATGATTTTGCTTACCAATTGGCTTCTCATTTTTAGGTCTATGCTGGCTGTTGTCATAAGGAGGAGTATAGTTGTGTGCTGCATTTGTCGCAATAACCACCCGCTCATACACTTCTTGGAAAGTGCCCTGGCACTTTACGTTATTCACTAGGAATAATGATAAAAATAACAGAATTGTCGTGGGTGACATGATTTCTGAATCTTTGTGACATTTCCGTACCTATGTTGCTTCTTTTATATTGATGAAATTGATCAAAATAAATAATCATTTGATAAGTCTGCGGAATTATAATTATCAAGTTGAGATGATATATTATTTATAGATTTAGTTTATCGAAAATCCCTTCCAAGGTTACTGCAATTATAAATGTCATATTTTTTTTGTAATTTTGTTGCAGTGGTATTACTTCTAGTCATGATATTTAGAATTAAAATATTCTTGAAAAGTTTTCACGCTAAATTGCTGCTAAATTGCATAAATTATCCCCATACAATCTTTGCTATCCCGCTCTCCGTTGAATTAAAAAAAATCTCTTCTTACTAAGCCTCTATAGGTCACAAAAAGAAACTACTGTCCAAATCTCAATATTCTAGCTTCAGCAGTTTCGGCTGTGCGTTGATGAGTCAATGAAACAGCTACCTTATATACAGGGTTAGTAAGAAGTAAAAGAATGCTTCAAAACCCTTAAATTGCACTTAGAAAACTCGTTATTTGGGGGCTCTTGGAAGTTGAAAAATGTTTTTGGGACTGTTGCCAGATTTCGTGCCACAGGTAGTTCTTTTATTTTAGGCGTATCGATCTTAGTACCTATGATGCAAAATTTTCAAAATATTTTATCTCTACTAGTTGCTGAAATATGACAACACCACATGCGGTGTTGTCGTATTTTATCAACCAGTAGAGATAAAATTGGGGATCAATTGGGCATTCCATTTAGGAAATAAGAACAACTACTTGTAGCGCGAAAGAAGTGGGGAATCTGGAACTTTCTAAGCACAATTAAGCGGTGCTGAAGATATTTAAGTGTTCCGTTACTTTTTACTAACCCTGTATGTAGAAGATATATAGGTTGCTACCATGATAGCACGCATCTCCATTGAAGTCAGTCCGTGACAAAACTTCATACATTATGAGGGAATAATGAACCAAGATCTAATAAAATATAAATATTATTTGCCAGGATATGATCAGCACTACGCCAGCCGATGAAATCTAGTATATTGAAAAACTTTTGATACCAATCGATGTATTTTTATTTGCATTTTCCAAAAATATAAATAATTAAAACTGCATGTACCACCGTTTTTGAAATAATTGCGATCAAAGTGGACCACTCTGGATGTTCAAAAACTAAATTTAAAATTGCCAAATTTTTCAAACTTAATTGCAAAACCCTTAGAATTTTCATTTAATGACTTGGAAATTAATTTATGCTATTCTTCACGACTTCTGCGCTACTTTACGTCCTATGCTATTGAGAGCATAGCATGGGACGTAAAATAGCGCAGATGATGTGAAGAATATATGGTTTATGAATTTCTAAGTCTAAATGGAAATTATAAGGGTTTGGCAATTCAGTTGTAAAATTTGGCAATTTTAAATTTAGTTTTTGAACATCCAGAGTGGTCAGGTTCAAAGATATCATACCCTGAACTTTCACAACTTTGATGGTGATTATTTCAAAAACGGTGGTATATGCAGTTTTAAATATTTATATTTTTGGAATCGTGTACGTATACCTATTCTATATAAATAGAATGATTCGAGGTAGGGGCATTTTAAATTCTCAAATACCTATTTTCGCTATGTGGAGAGGGCGATTTTTGTCGAAAATTGAAAATCTGTTTGCAGTACATGAAAGACATAATTATTTGTAATTATAATGAACATTTTTTCCTTAGAGTTACGGTTTTCGAGTTAAATCGGTGTTAAAATGGTAACAACTAAAATAGTCAAGCGTATTTCCGCAGCGATGTTCTGAGATCTCAATCACAACAACTACAAGCAAGGAATATACGTGGGTAATAGGATAAGTACTATCTTCATTGGTATTAGTGAACGTTCAACGATTTTCGTGACTAATGTTACACTCAAAAGTGTGAAATAAATATTTTTTACAAAAAATTGGATCGACGTTATCAGTTAGTGCACTGAAAAGTATAAAATAATATTAACTCTATTGTTGATGGTACTTGTGAAGTTGGTGCCAAAAGTTATCAATCTAACTGCAACTGCACAACTTCAAAAGTAACAGCACCAATAGAAGTAATATTATTTTATACTTTTCAGTGCATCAACCAATAACGTCGGTCCAATTTTTTGTAAAAAATATTTTATCGTTGAAAACCTCAGATGGTGATTGGTTCGAGAAAAAAGATCCGGTTGAGGTAGTCTATTATCCAATGATTTTAAAGAATTTGTGTTATCCCTAAGTGGTAGATAGACACTTGTCGCTTGTACACAAATTAATTTTTACAATCTCAGCGCCTCGATCTATATGAAGTGTGAACTTAGTGTAATAATTTAAGGTGTGAACCGAAACTTAGCAGTGCCATATTGTCGTCGTTTTTTTTTGGTTTGCGTTCGCGTTTTATATAGTAAACGTACTCCAATTTTGATGATTTTTGATTCATTTGAAAGAGGAGACATTCATTGAAGGGGACAATTTTTCTCTAAAATCGAAAATCTTAGGTGGCAGAATAAAAGAGGCAATATCCGTAAACGCTTAAGCTGAACATTTTTAAAAACAGTTTTCGAATAAAGGCTATCTTAAAATTTCAAATATGTGCATTTTCGCCATGTGGAGAGGGCCATTTCTTTGGAAAATTGAAAGTCTGAGGAAACCACATTAAAGACGAGATTATTTGTAGCAACATTTATACTGAACATTTTTTCCTTTGAGTTACGGTTCTCGAATTGGAGCAGTGGTATGATCTAAAATGCTTTTGCGTATTTCCACCGCCACGTTTTGAAATCTCTAAATAATAACAAATACAAGCAAAGAATATACGTGGAAATAGAATAAGTACTATCTTCATTCGTATTAGTGAAACGATTTTTGTGACTAATGTTACACTCAAAAGTGTGAAATAAATATTTTTTAAAAAAAAATTGGACCGATGTTATTACTTGGTGCACTGAAGAATACAAAATAATATAAATTCTACTTACTTGTGAAGTTGGTGCCAAATGTTCAATCTAATTGCAACTGCACAACTTCAAAATTAGCAGCACCAATAGACTTAATAGTATTTTATATTTTTCAGTGCACCAAGTAATAACGTCGGTCCAATTTTTTTTTAATATTTTCTCCAGGATAAAATTTTTCTTAAAATGTAACTTAGAATAAAAATTATCACTATGACCAGTTTTAACAAAATAAAAATTGTTGGAACGGGAATCCTAATAGTTAGAGAGTTGAAATTTTCAGAGAATGTGAATTTCTATTACCGCTACAACAACAATTACTAACCTAACCGTTCGTGAGCGAGTTCAGTTTGCATTATTGTAAAACTGGTACAATTAAAATGAAAAACGGGCAAGTGGGAGTTGGGCTCGTGTGGAAAGTATACCAATAGATATAGTGTTCGTATAGGTTATCCTGTAAATTATGAGTGGAATCTTCACTCATAATAACCTGTATTTTTTAATTAAATTCGCTTATTAAAAACTATATATCCATGTTGTTGCCCACTATCTCTGTATCATCACCAAATTTCGACTCTCTCCGTTTTGCAGAGATTCCGAGAAAATAGGCTCTGACAGACGGACAAACAAACACCAGAGTGATTTTATAACGATTCTGTTTTTCTCATCAGATGAACGGAAGCCTAAAAGGATTTCGTAGACGAAAGAAGATAGCATCTACCTCTATTGAGATTACTGGATGACAAAGCTCAAAAAGCAAAAGTCATGGAATGTTGATACAAAATTCCCATATGCATCCTTATCGGATTATATATGTTCAGGAACTTCTAGAACAATAAATATTATCTCATTTGATTGAAACGAGCTTAGATCTAGAATCTGAAACAACGACGACTAAATCTTATAACATTTTAGAACGGTCATGAATGTTTAGAAAATGTTTTGAAAATATGAGGGAAGAAGAGAAACGGAGAGATATTCAAAATTTATTAAAATTATTAGATTTAATTATAATAGGTAGGTATATACTAATTCTCATTCTCATCACTTTTAGTATCGAATAAAATATTTATGTTGCTAAAAATGTCGTTTTATTATTACCTAAGCTCAGCTGTATCAATTGAGGGTGTTAGCGCTTGGAATTGTGATCCAATTTGTCGTAATTCGCCTCTAGATGACTCTGCAATGCATAAACTAGTACACTTATTTTTTTTGTACAGGGTGTCTGGTTGAGAGAGGTACGCGGCTGTATCTCCGAAACTATATATGCTACAATTTAGGAAGCAAAATTATAATAAAAATTAGCTTATGAGAAAGTGCTGGAAATTATTTTCAAGTTTCTGTCTCTGCCGCATGAGGGCTTAATTTACAAAGTAACACAAAAATATAATTTTTTTATAAAAATTGATCAATAATAGTATCCTGAAAAATAAATATCATTAATCCACAGTTCATTTCACGTAAGTTTGCTTTAATAATGTTTCCTCTACCTTGTAAAATAATAGGTAGGCGTGAGTGGGAGAGCCTACGCAATAAATTCATTGTAACTTTTGTACCGCTTTATGGATTTTGACAAACTTTAGATTGTTTCAAAGAGAATCCATTGTTCAATAAACAACTTTTCTCTTTGTTTCATGCCACTGGTTTTAACGTACGCTAGATGGCGTTATGTGAATCATTTTATATTTTCATCTTTTCTTCGGATTTTTCAAATACTTTATATACTATAATTTTCAATCATTCATCTAAAAGAGAATTAAATTTACATAAAAATAGGCCAAACCGCATTTCAATATCTATTTTCTAAGCGAAATAAGAGAAAATATAGCTATAGTATATTATCTATTGCCATTTGTTATAAATTATACTTAACTAAAAAGACATATTCTGCATAATCGATAGTAAATACTTAAATTTAAAGCAATTTGATTTATTCGGTGAAAGATAAGAGCCAGGAATTTGTCGTCATATCAAAATATATAGTAGTTTTATAGGATATATCACCATTAAAATCATTGTTTATATCAGAATGAACTGAGAACCTTTCCTTGACTTTATTTTTATTCAAAGTGAAATAATCTTGAAAATATTACGATGAATCTATTTATATTAATAACACTTAAAATATAGGGGCAGGGTAGCTTAGTGGTAGAAGAGCCTAACTTATAATCGCTGTGGCTGTCGGTCGATGAGTTCGAATCCCAGCGCGGCGACTTTTTTCGATAATCCAGGAAAGAGGTTAGGAAAGGGCCAATGGACAGACTTACGCTTACGTGCAATAGATCTGTTCGCAGAATGAGGAAGAGTGTTTAGTCTAATGTGGCCTATGGCCCATTCAAAGTCGAACATTCCGTCAGATGAGTACTGAACCAAACCGAAATCATGACATTGGATAGATAGGAGAGAGTCCCCCATTTGTTGTTTTGTGTTGATGTCGTATCGATCAACTAGGTTCAGAAAAGTTTCGGAACAAGTTGGACTGTGTAATGGCCCCATAATGCTTGGAGTTCGGACTCAGGGGGATGGAGGATAAGATGCCCAAAAAGGGTATCAACTACTTTTTAAAAAAATAACGTTGACAATAAACTAGATTTTATAAAGTAATAGAACAAAAATAAGTTAACTAAATTAAAAAAATAAATAGATAAAGTAACAATAGGTGCTGAAGATACTGCTCTAAATGTTTTCCATCTTTTTCGATGCAGATATTTACTCTCTGCCTGGCAGATAGGACAGCAGCTTTTATTTCAGCCCGGGGAATACTGTTAATAGCGTTATATATTCGTTGAATTAGATCTTCTCTACTTGCAAGTCTTGAATAAAAAACTAAGTCTATGAGTCTGCCCCACAAATAAAAATCTAACACAGTAATGTCGGGAGAAATTGGCGGCCACGGGAATATGCTACCTCTTCCCATCTACCTATATTCATAATTTTCGTTTAAATATAGCACTACTTCATTAGTAAAATGATCCGGGCAGCCATTCTGTTGAATCCACATACTACGGAGTATTTCTAAAGGACCATCTTCTGACAATATAGGTAATTCATCCCTAAGAAATCTCAAGTACCTGTTACCGTTTCAATTTTCATTAAAAACAAAAGGGCCTATAACTTTGCCACCTAAAATCCCACACCACACGTTAACTGACCATTGACCTTGGTTAAAATCTTCTTGCATCCAATCCGGATTATGTTCAGAGCAGTAGTGCAAATTATGTTTATTTACAGATCCATTACTGGAAAATATAGCTTCATCGGACCACATTAGCATATTTTTAAGCCAGTTATAATAATCCAGTCATGTATCGTAATCTGCCTATTTCTTTTTAAAATAGAGTTAACGCAATACTTAGTAACACCTAACTCGCGAGCGGTCTGTCTTATGCTTACATGAGGATCTACAACAATATGTATGCTGGACATCTATCTGGTTTATTTCCGTATTGTTTCTTTGTCATGTAAGAACTCGTTTGGCTTTAACAGATCCAGTTTGTTTTAAACGTTCAGCCAAATTTTTAAATGCCTTTTTGGAATAATGTTCTCGCTGGGGATATCTTATTGCATATTCTCTTGCTGCTTTCGAGTTACAGCAATGTTAAAGTCTGAAATATGCATACTTCCGCCGCGATGTTTGGATATACGTGTGTAACAGGATACGTACTATCTTTTGTATATTAGTGAACGTTCAACGATTTTCACACTTTTTCAGAATTTCAAAAGTATTCTATTTAACTAAAATTGCACAACTTGAAAATTACCAGTACCAATATTATTTATAATTTTCGATGCACAAACAAATAATTTTTTGTAAAAAATATTGTTGGCTAACATCATGAAGATGTAAGAAATTAGAACCATTCAATTATAAAAAGTACCTATATCCTTACATAAACTGATTTATATTTCAAATTTCCTCTTCCCCAATATCGGTCATACTTATTCGTTCATATATCGTGCTCACTTCTGCTAGGCTTGACAGTTCAGTAAAAGGAGCACTGAAGAAGTGCAAAGTTAAATCAATATCTTTGGAAGACTCTAGTAAAGTAAATATGCAACAAAGAGCTAATAACTTTGGAGAAGTATGATAAGGCTGAAGCCATGTGCTTATTTGTTGGCTCTAATGCAGCTGAGGATAGTAATTAAGGTGAGAACGATTTATAGAAACACTTGAATTTGGTTTTATCATATGGCATTGTTTCTGTCTCATTCTATTATGTTGTACCTCAGCAATTGGCTGAAAAAGCTTCTGTCGAAAGTTCAAAATAATCTCAAAATACCTACCATTCCATGGCCCTTAAAAGTAATGAATTTGTAGACTAATGACCTCTATCGGCCTAAATTATTATAATGAAACAGAAACGTGAGATTATATAATGGTATATTTGAAATAATGACAAAACAATTATTAAGATATCCGTATAATAATATCATATTATAATATTGAGGATAAAAGAGCTGCGGTGGACAAATGTTCTATCAAAATATTGATGGGCAATAATTTTGCTGATAAATTTATATTATGTTTCCTCCACACAGATAAGGATTCACTTAGATATTTGCCTTTGTTGAAAGTTGTATGACTGATTACAGATCGTGAATTACAACCTACCCATGATTTTAGACATCAAGAACATATTAATAACTACAAAAGTTGAAGATTTTAAATTATCTATTTGCGCTTTTGACTGCCTTATTAATTTCCACTACCATATTGTATTTTGAGCATATCGGCCAACTTGGCACCGATCATGACGCACATGGCATTGATGTGACTTGAAGTTGATAGGGGAATCACGCTAGCATCAGCCACTCGCAGCCTTTTGATACCATGAACTCGCAGCTTGTAATCAACAACGTCCCCTTTGGCTGGGTGTGGACCCATCTTGCATGTGGAAACCGGATGATTATTGTGGGCAGATATGTACCTGATTAGACACATCCAATAGTCGTCGCTCAGAAACTCATAGCTGGAACAGTACTTTAGTGGTTTGATGTTGACTTTGGCATTGATACTTTTAAAGGCCTTAGTTTCGACAAACCTTAGAGCAAACTTGATACCCTCGAGAGCCAAGCGTATGTCGTGACCTTCAGGATCACTCATACAGTTGGGATCGATAAGAGGAAAATCATAGGGTGAGGTGCTCTTCAGTCTGACGGTACCTCTGGATTTCGTATGCAGTGGTGTAACGAATACACCAAAGTCGCTAGAGGTTTTTCTTTCACCCATAGCTTCGGTTACTTCAGGTAACCACTTTTGGAAAGCAGACAGCGCATAAGTTGTACTGTTAGCATCAAAGAAACTTATCTCAATATCTGGATAGTCGGGATATCTGGCCATTTTGGTGGCGTAGTAGCCAACAGCTTCAGAAGACAGGGCTTTAGCGTAGAAACCGCTACCTTCAAGAAAATCATAGATGTTCTCTTTCATGCTCTTCACAGGTTCGGAAAGGTTACTTGTAAATGACAAGCCGTAGATTTGGAGATGGTCTGAGAAATGAGAGCCCACTTCCAAGTCGGCTATGGTTCTAATACCTGATAAAAGAGATATATTTGTATTAACAATAAATGTCAAAAAAGACCTTTACAATTTTCTATATTAAATTAATGACTTATTCTTAGATTAGAATAAATAATGTTGAATCTAGATAAATATATTGTAGCCCTTGTTCTTTGGATTAAGATTAAAATTTACAAAATGTCTGTCTTTTGGTCTTGAAAACCCGCTACTAGCATTGTTTACGTTGGTTGATAAATATATAGGAGTACTTCATACCGTATTAAAATCATGTTTTCAATTCCATCGTGCTTAGCCCGTTCTTATTTGTAGATCTACGTTTTGAAAGTTTGAATCATTTTAATATACGTTTACGTGTGGTTTATTTTGAAGAAAAAAAATCTTAGTATGTCACTTGTTTCAACAGTTTAGAATCATTTGTTCTCTATTGATACAGTAAAATCCAATAATTGTAGCAACTAGATTTCATTTACTTTTTATTAGCTTAATTGAAATTGATTATAACTATATATTAATTTTTTCTATTAAGAGTTTGCGTTCTTTATTTTAGCAAAATTGACCATGTTCATTATAACGAACAAGATACTGTTATTCGAGAAATTCGTTAATTTTTGTATTTCTTTAACTATTTTGCCGGCTATATTGATACTATGCAATGACAAACTATATATCAAGATATTTATCTTTTCGCTGTCCTACTCATGGTTATGGAGAATACATTTACTCACCTAGTCTGCTTAGATGGTTCTTGGGTCCGATTCCAGACAACATGAGCAGTTGTGGTCCATTGACGGCACCAGCGGAGCAAATGACTTCCTTCTTAGCGATCGCCCGGTACAATACGCCATCGTAGGTAAAAAGGACACCATAAGCCTCTCTGCGCCTATTTATTAATATTTTAGTAGCGTAGGCGTTGGTAAGGATAACCAGATTTTTCCTTTTATCTTTGACAGGATTGATGAAGGTTGTAGCAGAGTCTTGTCTTCTACCATACTTAGTGTTGATCTGGAAGGGCATGTGACCGATTTGAGAAGCTCCATTGACGTCGGTGTAGTTGTAGCCCAGCTCCTCACTTGCCTCCATGAATACTTTGGTTTGAGGGCTGATTGGGGTGGGAAACTCTACGTTCCAGGGACCACCTAAATATAAGAATAGCTAGTAAGAAAAGGGACAGTCTAGTTATGTCCAGCTTTCTCAGCTAAACGCCTTTATAATAAGCTATGTGAAGATTTGAAAATTCACGTCAGACCTATTTTATGTGAATTGAATTTAATTTCGATTCTAATTACGGTTTATAATAGATTGCATCTACTAGATAGACACTTAGAGAACTGGTTCATCTTTTCTGGTCCTTAAGTCTGCCACTGACTAAAATTAGACTTAATGATACCAGAAAAATTAACATTAAAAACATGGGAGTTACTTCAGAATAACGAAAAAAAATATTACCTTTGCCATGATATTCTCCATCAATAGGTGCACTGTCCAGGTTACTTCTCAGATTTTCTGATTTCATGAAGTATGGCAGTACATCATCGTAGCACCAGCCCGGATTACCCATCTGACACCACAAATCGAAGTCACGGCGATTTCCCCTAACATAGATGAGGGCATTTAGTAAGGATGTTCCTCCCATACCTTTACCTCTTGGATGGGCGCATTTGCCACCTTTCATTCCTTGAATTATTGAAGAAAAATATAAATAAACATGTTTGAACTGAATATTATTTCCGGTATTACCCAAGCAAGCTGTTTTTTGCGGTATGCTATAGTAACCCCAGTTATAGTCGCTCATAATGTAGGCATCGTATGACATTCTGGTTATAGCTGTTAGATTGTTACCAGGATTACCAGCTTCAATCAGAAGTATTTTAAATTCGGGATTCTCAGACAAATATCCAGCCAGAGTGGCTCCAGAGGACCCGGCACCGATAATGATGAAATCATACCTGGCGAAATCTGAAATAAATTTATTACTCATTACAATCTATTATGATCCAACCATTGCAAAGCGATATAAAAGTCAGAAATTGTTGAGTAGATTGTATGAACTTGTCTAATTAGCTAAGATAAGTGATGGTGAAGTGCACATACATACATACATGATGTTTGCAAAAATTAGAATGGTTAGCTTCCATAACGGGAGCAAGAAACTCAAAATCAGCATATCCAATGCATTTAGAGAAAATATTTGGTCTGTTCACAACTTTATTACCTTTTTGAAGTGAGTTATTATTTGTATCCTAATTTTTAAGAAATTTTTCGGTTGACCGCGTACCAATATAAAAAAATATGGTAGAGCCAGAATATGAATATGGAAGTAGAATATATTTTATTAAAAACGACGACTTTATTAGTTGCTCAACTGACAAATACAACAAAATAGTATTTCTTTTTGTAGTGGTAATTTTGATAACCTTTGGAAGCAACTTCAAAAATACCAGCAATTGGGAATACGTGACATCCGTACATATCACCAGGTGTCATTTCAGTTATCTGATTGATACATACATTTCATTAATTATATTCTTCTTTTAAGTAAAAATTACATTAATGTACATAAGCGACTCTATCTAATTGTTATTTTAGAGAACTATCTTTATCAAATTCGGAACAATTCTAAGGAACAACTTACACAGTCCTGTCTCAATACTTCGAAGTAGATGAGACCGTGCTCAAAGTGAACTAACAAACACTGGAATTATCGAAATTGTTGAATTTGATGAATAAAAATATAAATGAGAATACACTGAGTTAATGAAGAGTAAACTTTTGTCGTTTGAGAGAAGGGATTAATGCCGAAATGCAGGTTTCCTTTGGTGTTTTGTATTGCTTGATTGAACTTTTCACTACTCGGATCTATGAAAACTTGAACAATCGAGGCTGTAAGTTCTTAGCTTATGAATTAGAATTTTAAAAAATCCTTCCTTGATGAGCAGCCTAGACACTAGATAAATGTACCATCTAACTTTCATAAAAATGCTATTTGTATACAGGGTGTCCTAAAAATACGTCGCCTAACTTATTTAGAAGATTGACGAATAAAATGTTGCGTATTTCAGCAGCGATGTTCTGAGATCTCTATATAATAACAAGTACCAGCAAAGAATATACGTGGGTAATAGGATAAGTACCTACTATCTTCTTTGGTACTTGTGAACGTTCGACAATTTTCGTGACAAATGTTACATTCAAAAGTGTGAAATAAATATTTTGTACAAAAAATTGGACTGACGTTGTGCTGGTACCTGTGAAGTTCGTGCCAAAAGTTGGCAATCTAACTACAACTGCACAACTTCAAAAGTAACAGCACCAATAGAATTAATATTATTTCGTATTTATATCACAATTGATTCTGCGGTTCAGCCCCTAATATGATAAAACCACTTGAGAAGTATTGTTATTTATTTCTGAAATATTTTCAACCGATACCAGAACTAAATGAAACTGTATTGAAACAAGAAACACGCACTTTATTTACTGCGCCTGTTTTCAGATTCATGTAAACAAACATAAATCTTCGAGATTGGCCAATTGTAAAACCTATGTTATCATCTTTGGGCAAATATAATTAATAAGTATTAAGTATGTCCTCTATCAAATCATTTCCGATAAAATCTTGTTATAGAAAGACAGACTCATAGACCTTAGGTAGAAAAAAACGAATATCAAGAAATCTGACAAGGGGGACAGCTCTCTATCAGACATAAAGAAATGAAACAAAAATATGTCTGTCCTATGTAATTTTTGCAAGATATTAGCCATTGCTATGATTGAGCAATTAATAAAAAAATAATAAATTTTGTAATAAAATTATTTTTCACTGGAAAGGATAATTATTATCGTGAACAACAAGGATCATTCACACGAACAAAATGTTACATAAACTTGGAGTGTCTAAATATGAACTTATTGTGCTAGTTATTATATTGTACTCTGAAATTATTAAATTAAAGTTCACGTTAATCGAAATATTATGATTTTTTCTTAGAACTTTTGCACGGTGGTCAAAAATATAGTTCTATATAAATTTTCTAAGCATTAATAATTAATTATGAAATTTATCTAGACATTATACTATTAAGTGCTTAGAAATCGGCCCCTGGATAGTTTTTGATTTATCTATAAGTAGATAAGAGTCATATCAAAAATCTTACATTTGTCGTTCATGTAGGTACTAATTCCATTCCAGACGTTTTTAATGTGGGAAAATAAAAATGCCTTCACCGTCTACAAGAAATAGTCTCTCATTTGATTACATCTATGTCTATTCGTTTTCGCGAAATTATCTGTGCCAGAGGACGGCATACTTATGATTTAATTTTGCTACTGTTGTAATCATCTACGATTATCTAAAAGAAATAACATTTTTGTGATAAAATGCTAATCTATTCCTCTGATTACATTCCATAAGTTTTGGTTTAAAAATCAAGGCATTCAAATGAATTAATACGTTTGTTAAGCAGTACTTAATCATCCTTGAAACTATATTTATTCTTTCTAAGTGGGTTTGTACGATAGAAAGTCCAAATGTTGTCAAATCATAAAATCGGGATTGATCTTAATCAGCTGATTGCATGTCATGAATAAAAACTGTCTAAGTGAATCAGCTTATAAATATAAGACGTTGAGGCCTTTTGATGATTATGATGATTGCCTAAATTCTACATATTTTTATGTATAATATACCTAGATAAAAATAACCTTCACATCAATAAAAATTCAAACCCCTGAATTATGGCCGGGGTTATGGCTATAGCATTCGAAGTCCATATTAAGAGGCTCTCAGCACATCACCAGCGGATTTTTTTTTGAGCCGTATTCATAAACAACTCTAAGTTCGATACTAGCTTAGTTTTCTTATTAGTTGAATACGACTGATAAACTTTGTTTTTTGACCGACGAACCCAAACGGAGGATGTATACAATTCGACTGTGTATTTTTTTTGTTTATGTGCGCGCTGTATATAGTAGACGTACTCTGATTGTCATGATTTTTGATTCATTTGAAAGAGGAGACTTGAGAAATGGTCCCATATTCGTAAAAACTCAAATCCGAAATCTCCTTTCCTACAGGAAGGTGAAAGAGGCAATTTTTCTCGAAAATCGAAAATCTGAGGTGGCAGAATTAAAGATAGGACAATATCCGGAAACGTTTAAATTGAACAATTTTTCAAAAGAATTACGGTTTTCGAGTTACACCGATGTTATAATCTCAAATATGTGTATTTTCGCTATGTGGAATGAAGAGGGAGGGGGGTAATTTCTTTCGAAAATATAAAATCTTAGGCAACCAGATTATTTGTAGCAACATTTATAATGAACATTTTTACTTAGTGTTAAGGTTATCGAGTTAGAGCGGTGGTAAAATGGTAAAACCTAAAATAAATATGCGTATTAACGCATTAACGTGGGTAATAGTATAAGTACTATCTTCTTTGGTATTAGTGAACTTTCAACGATTTTCGTGACTAATGTTACACTCCAAAGTGTGAAATAAATATTTTTCACAAAAAATTGGACCAACGTTATTAGTTGGTGCACTGAAAAATACAAATGATATTAATTCTGTTGGTGCTGGTACTTGTAAAGTTGGTGCTAAAAGTTTTCAATCTAAATGCAACTGCACATTTCATAACACAATATATAAAACAAAAATATTTCTAATGATATTCACTTTTTCATTGAACCACCATTTTGATACTATGTACTTGGTTAATGATGCCCATCAGCGAACTTGACTTCCTCATTCAATTATAGGAGACTTGAAATGGGGACATATGTCAAAATTTGAAATTTGCAAAATAAGACCCATCACAATAATATATCCTATAAAGAAGTTATTCAATGTATTAGCTTTAAGAACTGATAAACTATATCAAAACTACAAGCGAAAAAATATTTGAAAAACTTCACAAGGTCATGAATTTCCTTGAAATTTTGAATGAAAAGTCGTATGCTCACAAAAATTATCAGAATAATAATTTACATGGAATGAAATATCAGATTATATAAAAAGTATCTAATAGCCCGTAGCCAGTGGAAAGATGAATTTTACAGTTTTTAATTTTGAATATTTTGAGAATTGTCTTAAAAATTTGGACAGTCGGCATTTTAAAATCACTTACAAATTTAATTATATCCTAGGGTATTCTTAGTCGTTACCTTTGAAGTTCTAGAAGAACGGTATACAGAATCATTCTGCGTATTGCGCATAGTAAACATTTCGATTTTGATATTTTTTTTAATTTGAAAGAGGTGAGTTGAGAAATGGTCTTTTATTAAGAAACATTTTCTTCTGGAAAATTTGGAGACCACTAAGTTAAAGAAAAATAGATCATATCTTGCTAGGTAGGTATCTATATCTTGTTCCTATTACCAAACAGTAAAACGTTGAAACCGATTATATTTAGTATTTTGTGATAGGTACCTATCTGTTCTAAAATATATAAGAAACAAATTATAATTGATATAACTGTACTGTTGTTAATTTAATTAAGGTAATTTATCGTATAGCTGATAAAATTTATTTGTTTCTTGCTTCTTATCCCCAATTTTGTATGTTTCTCGTAAATATTAGGAAAGTTGACTTTATTATTTAAAGTATATGTTTGGTACCCTATTCCCTAGTGGAACATGGTAGATATAGCAAATTAATGGAACTTTGATTGTCTCAAAGATAAAGTTATTATATGCAGGCCTTCTTTTAGCATAGAATAAGTTTTTCAATGCTTTGTCCGAAATGTTGTCTTCTTACCAATAATTAAAAGAGTGAATTATTAACACAATGATGGAAGTTTTAAGCAAACATAACGAAAATATATAAAAGAACCTGATAATGTAATAGTATACTGGGTGTTTTGTTTAAAAAAATATGGTTGCTAATAAACAAATAACGTCGGAAATCTGAAATTATTTTCAGTCGATAGACCAGAAAGTATTAACAGATTAGAGAAATTTTGAAGCTGATGAACCTTTCTCTCTAAACGACCGTAAAATCATTTTTTAATGATAAAAATCTAATCAAAGAATTCTTAAAAGTCAAGTATTTCCTATCATTATAGTATTTCATTATCCGGTAAGTATCTGCTTCATTATCCTTAGATACTAACTATACTACTAAATACTATTCATTTAATCAACTCTCTTTTTTTCGGTGATAGTTATCATTTAGATATTTCATACAATCTCGGTATATACCATAAAATTTGTATTTTCTTACCCTTCACACGATTGAGATTCTGTGGTTTTTGTATACTATTATCTATTGGTGGAACATATTGGTTGGAATTTTTCATGCTAGTCTGTATCAAATTCTCGTAATACTTCACAATTTCTGACGAATGTTCACAAACTATCATTTGTACTAAAAGTCCAAACAAAAGCACAACTTCACTTGACCAAAGCATTTTTGCAACACCTGTTAGATTGAACGTCTTCACGCACCTATTATATTTATATGAAAATATTTTCATTAACACAGATACGTATTCAAGAAATGCGTGAAATCTATTATATTGTTCATAGTAAATTTATTACTATTTGATAATAAATATACGAACGATAAAAGTTCGAATGAAAAAAAAATATTCTGTTTGATTTTCTTTTGATGTAGGTACCTATTATTATTAAAACCGACAACTGCCTGCTATTTCAATCTATTAAAATAACATAAATTATCTTCTGACGAATTCATTTTGTACATATGTACATATGATTTTATAACATTTATTATAATAATCGGATAAATAGTTTCAAAATGGCGGCTGAGCAAACTTTGAAGGAAGTGCTAATTGGCTAAATGCCATAAAAATATTTCTGATTGATATTTATGATATGTAGATACAAGTTTTGTATACAGCATTAAGAAAAAATATGTACATGCAAAATAATGTAAATTAAATACATTTCCACTGGCTACAAGCCGTCGGATTGTTATCTTTCTTCCTGTTTACTTCTCCCAAAGGGAGTGGGGGAGAAAATTAAACATTTGAGACGATAAAAGTAAAGAAGAGACCATATCCGGCGACGTTTACTTTAGGCTTAAAAACAGGTTTCCGAGTTACAGAGGTGGTAAAATGTGAAATATGTGTTTCCGCTATGTGCTGGGGGCATCTTTTTATAGAATTGAAAATTTAAGACGGCCAAGTTTTAAAGAAGAAATTATATGTAACACCATTTAAACTGAAAATTTTCCAAAAAAATGTACGGTTTCCGTGCTATTGCAGTGGGAAAGTGTATTTCAGCTATGTTTTGAAATCTCTTAATAAGTATAAGCAACGTATAATCTTCTTTGGTTAACGTTGGATGATTTTGATGACTAATGTCAAAAGTGTGAAGGAGATATTTCTTAGAAAAACTTGAACTTGCTGCAATGAAAAATACAAAATAAGATTAATTCTATTGGTGCTGGTAGTTTTGAAGTTGGTAGAATAAATATTATTTTGCATTATTGAGTGCACCAACTAATAAAAAAATGTAGAAAATATTTATTTAAACTTCTAATTGTGTTTAATATTAGGTATTCTCAATATCTTTCGCAGACGAAATGTTAGGCTATAGATAGTCGAATTAAATGACTGATGATTTTTTTATTTTATTCGGTTGTTATTGTATTTATCGTATAATTCTAATAATTTATACGATCATAAGGTAAATATCGTCTAGAGATAGTCACAGATAAGTCGACATATTTGTTTTCTAATAACAGCGAATGTTTATAAGTAGCATTGATTTCAAATTAAGCGCCTACCTAAAGACTTGTATTTTTTTGGTATTTTCATTTAATATCACAAAGTTTTTGACAATATATTTTGATCGTATGATCAGTTTTTCTTTAAAGGACTGATTAGACTACCTGCTAAGTACACATTGTAAAAGTTTTATAAATGGACCTCTAAGGTGTGGCCGAAAAATTGAGGAGAAATGATATTTAAGATAAAAATAGAAGAAAGCATACATTAGGTATTACAATGCAATTACAGCTAGTTCATAAGAGACAGTTGAAGCAGAAAGTTTACTGAAAATTTTTATTAGGAGCCTTAAACAAAAAATCAAGACACTGCAAAAATCGTGGAGAAGACAATAATCAATAGGAAGAAAGGGAACTGGGAAGCAAAACTCTGAAAGATAGGGAAAACAGAAAAATTCAAAATATGTGTAAGTAATATGAAAAGAATAATCCATGAAAATATCTCACGCATGCAAAAAAATAAGATAAATCATAGACTAGGACAATTTTTTTATTACTTAGAACACACCACGAGATTTTTTGAATTAGTTGCATGAGCATAAATTCGAAAAATTTGTTGAAAAATCAACAGCAATTATATTGCTTACCAATTGCACATTTATTTTGAGGTATATACTGGTTATTGTTATGAGGCAAAGTATAATTTTGTGCCTCCTCTATCCCAATAACTACCTCCTCATACACTTCTTGGTAAGTATCCTGACACTTTACATTATTCACTAGAAGTAACGACAAAAGTAACAAAAATGTTTTGGTTGACATGATATCAAAATTAGTGTGAAATTTACGCATTTATGTTGCTTCTTTTATAGAGATGAGTAAGACGACAATAAAAATGATCTTTTGGTGTGTGTTTGCTGAATTATTTGATTATAAACATGATAATATTTCATAAAAACATTGTTTTTCGAAATAGTCCTTTTCAAGGTTGCTGAGAACATAAAACCTTTTTTGTAGCGGTATTAATAATTACAGCCATAATGTTTTATTCTTTTCACAATATTCTAGAAAATCCTTCACTTTCATTAGCTTACCTCTTGTAATGGTCTACTTAGATAGTTTATTCTAATTAGATTAGATTACGAATATATAGAGATATTTATTGCTCTAGGAATTTTCTGAGTTAATAACCAAGCAAGTCAATGAATTTGATCAGCATTCCATCACTGTGATTGATAATCAAACACAACATTGACCAGCCATAATTTCGAGCTTGTTCACTCTCATCAGCATGCTCTAGGTTGTTGAACAACCGAATTCGATAATCAATAATTATTTGAAGTTGCATTAATCCATAGTGCAGCAATAATGTGAGACTAATTCTGGAAGTAGCACTTGAAATATTGTCGTTCTTAATTATAATATTCTTATGTATAATTATCAGATAAGAAAAGAAAATATCCACATAAGATCGATCATAAGATATCAGAATGTAATTGATTGTTATAGTGATAGAGTTCGAGAATAAAGAAATTATTTTTTTTTTCTCATTGAAGCGTAATATCCCGAAAAAGATAATACACTTTTCTGCCAAAAATAAGAGGCTTAAAATATTAACGTATACTTATTGCCTCAATAGCCCATAGTAACTTTGCTTTTGTTTTGTATTTTTTTTGGCTTTAGATTAATTTTTTGACTGACTGCCCAAAAGAAGGCGGCAAACAATTCGATTGTAGTGAACTTGCACCGATTCTGATGATTCTTTTTTATTTGGTTAGAGGAGTGCCTTTTTACAACTAACCACAAAAGAGGTGAAGGGCGCAATGTTTTCGAAAATTTTAAATTTTATGTGGCAGGATCAAATTGTTTCCGATAACGTTTAAAATGAATATTTTTCTTTAACATAGGTTTCCGATTTACGGCGGTGGTAAAATGAGAATTATGTGTGTTTGCGCTATGTGGGGAGGGCAATTTTTTCCGAAAATTGAAAATTTGAGACCTCCAAATTGAAGAAGAGATTATGTGTAGCAACATTTAAAAAAATACGGTTTCCGAGATACTGCAGTGGTAAAATCTGCAATATGTATGTTTTGGAATCTCTGAATAAGTATAATAAGCAACGTTTTATCTTCTTTGGTGATTGAATCATTTTGATGACTAATGTTACACTCAAAAGTGTGGTATACTGAAAATACAAAATAGAATTAATTCTATTTGTGCCGGGAGGTACTTTTGAAGTTGGTGTCAAAAATCTTCAATCTAACTACAACTGCACAACTTTAAGAGATTTCATGCCTTCATCATTCCTTAGTCATGAAGCTAGCAGAATTTAATTCAATTTCAGATATCTTTTTCTATTTATTAGCACCTAATTATCAGCTATAGTACCCAATCTAATTAACATTAGAAGTTGTATGTCCTAGTCTGTCGATATTTTTTAATTCACAAATTTGTACCCCCCACTCAATTCAAACATGCAGCTAGCTGGATTCTGTCCAATTAAGACAATATTTGGTTAATTTATTATTATCCCCCTAACTAAAATATTTGAGGTCTTATTATTCCTTGATGATAACCTAAAGCTAGTGCAGCACCTTTACACTCTACATACCACATAATATCTTTATACGTTTCTTATGCCGGGTCCAGACCAAGCAGACAAAAAGTGAACACTATTTCGAGACAAAAACGCGACAAAATTTGAGGTTTTCAGACAGGACAAAATTGAGACACACTGTCCACACCACGAGGACAAATGTGCAACAAAAATTAGTTGTTCGGAATCCGTTGTTTAACCATGTGGCGTTTCCACCAGGAGGAAAATTCGAATAATGAAGATTTATTGCTAGCCGCCAGCTGTTACATCCATCTATCCTCTTCTTCCAAGGTTGGAAAAATAAAACGCAAACGTTTTTGGATGAGACCAAGCTCTAGTTTCACGAGCTGATGTGATGGTGAAAAGGAAAATTGTAATGTATTATTATTTGTCTCATTCAAAATACATGGATTCGAGCTGCTCATCCAAAAATATTCAAAAACTTGCGAACATAGGAAATTAATTTTCCGAAGATATCTAAATATAGTATTCGTTACGGTCAATTTCAGTTAATTCCGTCATAATATGTTTTTTATTACAGTTTCTATGTGGAAATGGCGAACTAGTATATCGTTTTCAGAATGAGTTAACAGGGTCAGGCCAAAAAGATATAGGTCTTTATTTTTTTTGTATTGTATCTTTTAGTCCACGGGCATTTCAAAATCCCTTCTTTCAAATATGTAACAGTGTAACAATAGTTTCTTGAGCGTTCTATTCAATGTTCTTTTAACTTTAAACTACATACAGAAACAATTGTAGAGACTTGTAAATTCTGTAATCAAAGAATTCAAAAAGCCGTTGCAGAAAAAGAAACTCGAAAACTTTATTAATTTAACCAGATTAGCCCAAAATATATAACATAATTATTATATTTTCCTTAATTCCTCTCTACAGACGTTTAGTTCATGGATTGTTTCGGTATATCCATTCTGAAAACGACACTGTATTCAAAAATCGTCAAGGATATGAACAATCTATGTATTTCTCACAAATAAAAAGTTATACGAACATTTCAACAGTGACTTTTTCGAAAATGAAGATATTGACGCTTATTTTGATGATATTTTTTTCATTGTAAAGAGAGATGAATCTCTCCTCCAAGACATGCCCACAAAAGGGTTGGAGGCGACTTTGTTTTCGAAAACTATTTTTGTTATCAAGACAGCTACATTTAAAACGGATTTTTTTTAAATTATAGGTGTCCGAGTTGCAACACGAGGAAAGAGTAATATTGTTATTGCCAAATTTTGAAATCACAGATTGTTAATACTATTTAACTATTAGACAAGGTGAATAAAATTTTAATAAAAAATATCGTTCCAAAATTATTAGTTGATAATCTGAAAAAAAGTCTTCTATCTACCTTCAACATCAAAATTACCAGTACCATTAGAATTAATATTACTTTGTGTTTTTCAATGCACCAACTTATGAAATCGGTCCTATTTTTTGTTATAAATATTTTTTCATGTAAAACTCGAAAACTAAAATATATCTAATTGAACGTGGGATTTCCATATTTCCTTTATCAAATGTATTCGTAGTTTTCATCCAAGCGAATCAATAATTTCGAATGGGTTTGACCTGGTAGTGATGCTTTAGGAATTACATTTTTTTCTCTTAAGTCGAGAGCAGAAACATAAACACTGAATAAACTGCAAATCCTAAATATCGTTATTTGCGCACTATTTATAAATTCGATAATTTACTTACCATAAATTTTGTAGTTGTCGGGCTTGTATGGGTACGAATTGTTAGGCACTTGATAGTATGAAACATTATCAATACTTGAATAGAGAAAATCTGCGTAGTCGTTTATCACATATTCTGGATATTCTTCTGATGAGCACAATTGAAGTAAAAAAGTGAGGTAAACTAGCACTAATTTGTAGGGAATCATAGCTGATATAGAACCGATGCTGAATAAAATAATAATGCGTATATTTGCATTTATATTTGACATGATTTCGAAAGAGCAAAAAACAGATATCAATCTATTATGAAAGAATATTTACGACGAATTGTGAGTTTCTGCTATATTCCTAATCGACTCTACGAACTTTTCATTTCTTTCTTACTATTAAAAATGAGGAGTTTGAATAATATAAAGTTTTTGTAATTATTTTAAATATATATTATTTATTATTAAAACGCTAAGCCTTAAACTATGGTCACTGTTTTAGACCCTTTCTCAGAAAAACTATATATATATATATATATATATATATATATATATATATATATATATATATATATATATATATATATGTATTACATCAAATTGAAGCTGACAGTATGTAGATTTGCCGAAAACTATCTGAATAATACCGGAGAAAGTATTTTTATTTCTGTTATAGGCCTAGCTCCCAGTGGATGGTAGCACATGTTAAGTAGTATATTGAATACAGTTGACACTTTATTGGGTCTTTATGGTGAAACCCGTGTATTCATGGGTGCTTGTAGACGTATAAAATGATGACTGCGGTTCACCTTATGAAAATATAATCCATCATTTCGGTAACTAGAATCTATCTAAGAGAAAAAAGTATGCGATTGATAGATAAAAAAATAACGAGAAGGGCTCTTTGGATAGAGGAAAAAAAATAAACCACCACCATACTCAATTTTGGTTTACAATGATTCTTGATATTTTAGCCTGCATTAGATCAAATGCAAAAAATGTCTATAAAATGCACTATTTAAAATAATTTTCTTATTAAATTAGAATATACCTAATGCATCTTGTTGGACTGACAGTTCTGGCACGCGAGTATAGGACCCCGTTTAAACATAATAAAATATAAATTTAAATAATCAATTGCAATTTTCTAAATATCTGAGGACTCAACAAAGAAAGGCAGCAAGCATATCACCATTAAGGCAATTACTTAATCCTATCCTGTACCGTCAATTACTATTTATGCAAATATAAACATAAATACAATAGATTAGCGAAAGCCAAAGATAATAAGGTACCTTATTCGTCCAACAAGATTATCTTATAATAACCAGGCCATAAAAATTAGGCAATGTACCTAATCAGAAACTAGAAATACAAGCCATTTTCCTTATATCAGAAAATATATTCTGAATTTAATTGATTGAAAGATATGGCTCCATATATCATTCCTATGAGATTTACCTAACTTTTTGAAACATTCTATTGATATAGCTGTAATTATACCCCCTAAATTAAGGCCAAATTAACTAACCTAATATATTAATTCAATTAAAATTTATTTACAGTGGGAATAGTCAGCACATATTTATATGAGCAACAGTACAATCGATTTATTTTGATCAAAACAAATGCGTTACGTAAATCGTCCCATATCTACATTAATCTAGTAAAATTTTGGGTAATGATTCAGTAATAATGTTACAAATTTTTAGATAAATGTGTATCTGAAAATGGTTTTTAAAAATATTAATTGTTTTTGTAGAGCCAATAATTTAGGAAATAACATTGATTTTTCTTATTTATTTATTAGATGAGCATATGTTTGTAAAAAGTAGGTATATTCATTTGTAAATAGCTAATAGATTCTTGGACTATCGATTGTTGTTAAGTGGTAGTTTTAATGTTATGTTTGCATAAATGGCATAAAGATCGTATCAATATGGCGACAAGTACTGTGTCGGAATCAATTCAATTTAATGCTTAAAATATATTCAATAATTTTATTAGTTATATAGATTCCGCCTTTAGTTCTACACTTTATGTCTTGTGAAAATAAAGTTTCATCAAGTAGGTGCAAAATCAATTCAACAAATATTTCACAATACAGGGTGTCCCAAAATTACCCTGCCATACTTCACCAGCGGATTCTAAGTTTAAAAATAATGCAAAGATTGCCATTAAACATAGGTCAAAAAATGGAGTTTAAGGGAGTTGCAGCCTTAGTATGCGCCTGAAGAAAAAACTACAAACACTACATTCGTCACTAAAAATGTCAAATCAGATAATGCAAAACATGTCTTTTCCATGGCTACTATGATCTCAAATTCTTTGATTTAAACTTGAGGCAAGTAGTAAAGCTTTTGAATCGATGTCACTAGAAAAAGGTTCATCCTACTGAGGTTCAATAAGAGTACCTGTTTGTACTAGAAAATTCCAAAAGCTTCCGACAAAACTTTGAAACTGCTATTAGCCTATCATGTTGGGAGTCAATACATTAGTAGATTCCTGAAATTTCGCTCCGTTGTCTTTATCTTTATATCTATCTATCTATATCTATCTACAATGGTTTAAACAAAACTCTCACGCTGTCTCTTTACACTTAGCAATATAGCTGAATAATCTAATATACCCTTTATATTTATATTTAATTTTAAGTACATATGTATATCAATTGAGTTGACATAAAAGTGCAACGCTGCGTTTAATCCAGTGCGATGCATCTATGTGGGTATCAAGAAGTACTGGCAGAACATAATTCGTCGAATGTCCGGTGGTGGAGAGAACACCTCTTCTTTCTGACGTCTTGTATACGGGACTGGTGTATCTATTACCTGGAAAAAATAAAAATATACATCATGCAAGTCTCAGTTGATCAATTCAAATTATTTCTTAATATTACTTATATACTTTATATACAGGGTGTCAATTCAAAAACTTACAACGGCTCAAACTTTCAAAATCGTTCAAAATATCTTTTATATCTAAAAGGGCTTATTGAAAAAAAAAACTATTGAAAATATTCAATTTATTTATTTTATTAATTTCATGTATGTTTCAAATGGCCTTTATCGTTGTTTTTATTCGTTGATTTGGTATTTTTGCCTGAAATATTAAATTCTAATACTGCAGTCTTTGCAATTTTAATATTACTATTACTAGTTTTAATTTATGAAGTGAGACTCGTATTACTCGTATTACTTATTATCTGAAAATATCACTTTCGATTCCTTCTAAAAGAAGATTGTAGCATTTTTGGTCAAATAATGTAAAGCACAGCTATGGCTAAATTTGATGTAACTGGTTATGTCATAAGTGGAAAAATACCTTAATCAAAATATTTCACTAAGCACAAAAACTGGTGAGTTTGCTATAAATCTGACTTTATAGATTCGTCAAGCAGTCACGCAGCAACATCAAATGTATTATGCCACGAATCAATAAGGAAAATACTGAAATTACATAAATTTCATCCTTGTAAAATGCAGAGCTTTCAAGATCTTGGTGATGATGTCCAGAAGCATTCAGTTTTGTGAAATAATGACAGACAGATTTAACTGCAGAACCTCGACTAGTAAAAAATATTTGTTTCAGTTCTTATATAAACAGGTATGTTAATAAATAAAACTGCCGTATTTAGAGAAGGGCATACGCAGTACCACCAGAAAATTAATATTCGGACTGGTAGGTGTATTGGAAGATGCGATTATTGGCCCGTTATTTCTACAGGGAAATTTAAATGTACGCTAAAATGCTGGAGAGAATAGTTCACCAGTAAGGCAGTGGACTGAAAGAAGAGGTCATGTTGAATGACCACTAAGATATCTGGACATAACGTCTTTTGACTTATTTCTTTGGTGTCACCTAAAATCGGTTTTATTTAGAAAGCAATCTGAGTCAATCCAGCAAGAACCATAAATGTTTATGACAGGGAAAAACATATTTAAAAAGATGCAAAGTATCGGTATAAGCAAAGAAATCAGAAATATGATAAAATACCACTATATAAGAGTTATTTATTGTATTAGATTGCCAATTTTTTTAATAGATATTTTTAATCTCGATTTGCCAATTAAGTTTAAGAAATTCTGTAAATCATTAAATAGTTTTATACAATTATAATGAATTATTTGTCAGTTATCTTATTATTTTTTATTGATATAAGTCTAGTTAAAAGATTGTGTTGATCACTATTAACTAAAAAAAATTGAATGTTTCAACTGATTTTGAATACACAAATTTTGAGTGTATATGTATAATGAAGAAATATGAAATAGCTCCTTGGTTTATATAAATTAACTGTGGGTTCTTTGTAATTCAGTTTGAATATGCACTTTATAACTTTATTTTTGGTTTGAGTAAATATTTTGTTGACGAGCCCAAAACTAAAATTAATTATTCAAGCTTTGAAATATAATTAAGAAAAGTATACCGTGCTTTTGAATAAATTCAGTGTTTCTGAAATTGAGAGTTTTTCGAAAAAAGGCACTTTTTGACATACGACCCATATTTGTGACGTAATCGTTATTGAAGAGATGACGTCATCTACATTTTTTTTAAATGGCCACACCCAATTTCGACCAGGCCAATGAAAGATCGTGTCTCAGCGTAAACATTTTCAAAAATTATGTTTGTCAGACGACCGAGAATGCTTTTTATTACTCTCAGATAACAACTTGAAATTGTACTGTTTTTTATATTTCTTATCGATTTCTTATCTATTGTTTGGCAAAAGCGGTATGTTTGAACTGTTTATTGAGTAGTGACTTTGTCATTTTATAAAAAATGCAAAATTTATCATTATCAATAAATTTAATAAAATTAAAAATATATATTTTTTTTATTTAACCTACATACGCTAATGTAATCATATTTTTGACGATGTGTACGTAAAATGACACGCTCTTTCAATTGGCTTGGTCGAAATTGGGTGTGGCCATTTAAAATATTGTCGATGACGTCATATCTCGAATAACGATTACGTCACAAATATGGGTCGTATGTCAAAAAGTGTCTTTATTTAAAACAAAATCGACGTGCCACAGGATTTTTTGGAGAAACTCTCAATTTCAGAAATAATTAATTTATTCTATTAATAAAAAAAACATAAGTATTGAAATAATCAATTAAAAAAGCAATATAAATAAATGATGATGGGATATTGTTTATAGCCTTTCTTTATTAAATTTTGATAAACTATTAGACCGAATGGAACCATGTAGAGTTACGTTAGAAGCTTCAAGATAATCTGTCATTAGTAGGGGGTTGCCATTTAAGAGTATCTAAATATATCTCAAAAACTTTTGATGTAGCAAACATACGCATTCTGAAAGTATTCAAGTTATCTAAGATATATAATTTAGACTGAGTATTTTATTTGCTATAAAAAATGATAGAACTGTTTAACTTTTGCGGTTCCCACCGTAGGTCTTACAAAAAATTAAGCTGCTGAAAAACGAAATGCAAATAAATTATATTTTTCTTAAAAAAAACAAGTTTCACCACTCAATAGATTTATACGACGAAATAAAGTAAAAAAATACCTTTTTCGTACGCCGGACTATTTTAGATTGTTTACCAAATCTGTCTCTATAGTAGGTAAGTTGGTTAACTGGTTGCGAAATACAAAAGTGCGAGCCATCGAACTAGACAGATATATTTAAATAGGAAATAATTTTAAATCGAATTATTGTCTTAATAAAGTGGAGTCACCGGTACCTTTGATGAGAAAATTATTATATTTATTCTTCTTGACAAGCATAATTCCAGATAAAACAAAAATTGCCAAGGAAATACAATTTTCAAGACGGAATAAATATGAAATGACAAATTATAGACCAATCTCAATTTTATCAGACCTTTCTAAAATTATTAAAGAACAGTACATTCAAGATTATTGGTATACCTTGATACATCAAAATTATTATATGTATACCGCTTAATACGGATTTCGAAAATATAGTGACACAGAATCAGCTGTTTTTGACCGATGAACTCGAACGGAGGAGGTATATAATTCGACTGTCTGCTTTTTTTGGTTTGTGCGCGCGTTGTATATAGTAAAAAAAATCCGATTTTGATGAATTTTGATTCATTTGAAAGACAGATAAATGGACCTATATTCGCAAAAATTCAAATCCGAAATCTCCTTCCCTCCGAAAACGGCCCCAGAAGGGGGCGGAGGGGGCAAATTTTCTCGAAAATCGAAAATTCTAGATGGCAGTATTAAATATACGACAATATCTGGAAATGTTATTGAACACTTTTAAAAAGAGTTACGGTTTTCGAGTTGATGTTAAAATCTCACATTTGTGTATTTTTGCTATGTGGAGGGGGCGATTTCCTTTGAAAACTGAAAATCTGAGAGTACCACATGGAAGACAAGAATATTTGAAGCAACATTTATACTGAACATTTTTTCTTAGAGTAGGTTTTCGAGTTATTGCTGTGGTAAAATGGTTAAATCTAAAATACTTATGCGTATTTCCGCCGCGATGTTCTGAGATCTCTAAATAATAACAAGTACAGGGCAAAGAATATACGTGGGTAATAGGATAAGTACTATCTTCTTTGGTATTCGTGAACGTTCAACGATTTTCGTGACAAATGTTACTCTCAAAAGTGTGAAATAAATATTTTTTTTACAAAAAATTGGGTCGTCTTTATTAATTGGTGCTCTGAAAAATACGAAATAATATTAATTCTATCGGTGCTGGTACATGTGAAGTTGGTGCCAAAAGTTATCAGTCTAATTGCAACTGCACATCTTCAAAAATAATAGCACCAATAGAATTAATATTAATTCGTATCTTTCAGTGCACCTACTAATAACGTCGGAACAATTTTTTGTAAAAAAAACTGTGGACTTTTATCATTGGATCTGAGTAAAGCATTTGATACCGTAGATCATAAAATTCTGTTGAATATTATTTATCATATGGGTATTAGGAGATTGGTATGCGAATTGTTTCTAAATTATTCATCTAATAGAAAATAGTTTCTATGCATGAGAGAAGTATCTGGTTCAAAAAAAACTTATGTGGTGTTCCCAGTTCTTTTTCTCATGTATTTAAATTTGTTCGTAAGTTTGGAATTGAATGGAAAAATAAATGTATTTTCTGATGATACTACTATAGTATATATTTGAAGTAATTTACAGGAAATCAAAATTAGTATGATGCATGATATCAGCAAAATCTAGAATTGGTTAAAATGTCATAAACTATCAATACATTATGAGAATCATCTTTCACTTTTATATTTAGGAAAAATATATCTACTTATTTAAAAAATCTAATTAAATTCAATAATGACAATATCAAATACTCTTGTAGTATCAAATTTCTTGGATTATTCATAGATGAGAATCTATCATGGTCCAAGCACATGAAAAACTTGAGCAAACAGATAGTTACAATAATTAGAATACTTGAAATTAATATACTTTTCATTAGTAGGTATATTCAAAGCTTCAACATTTAATTTTGGGGCTCAGCAACAAAATATTTACTGAAACCTTTGTTATAAACATTTATGTTTCTTGGGTAATAAATCGTTATTCTTATTATTAAATTGACGACAAAATACACTTACTACTTATATTGAGTTACTTCTTATGTTTCTACGCAAAAAACTCTTTGTTGAATTGAACAATCAATGAGGATTAAAGCTAATCGGTGTCGAAATCTAAAACTTCAATAATGTATGTGACAATTAACTAATAATGATATAAAGAAAAATATACTAACTTATTTCATATAGATTATTTCAATATCAAAATAGGTAAGTAGTATATCATTGGAAATCCTGCATAGCGTTTAGATATTCTTATACAAACCTCACGTATTGAGATTGTAGAGCCGTTTATCTGTGAGATTAACCATTATATTGAGGACAAATATAATAATTTACGAATTTATAATCATCAGAACTGTTTTCATTAACTAACACATTGCGAAATAAGAACAAATTGAGCGTGGTTTGTTGAGATTATAACATCCTATTACCTACTATGATTACAAATAAGATTATGACATATTTGTCGATTTTTCGCTGAATATTTGAGAATAAAAATACTAATAAACATAAAATACCTGGATGGTAATCAATCAGCTTAATGGGTTTAATCCAGATGATCGGTATGGAATCGTAGAGAACTTTTGGGTACAGCTCGGCCAATATTCCACCATTTCTGTCCCATCTGGCACCATCAGAGAATAGACCATAGATGAATGCACCATCTGGAGGACCCTTGTTGACCTTGTCGATTTTAAGAACTTCAAAATCAAAAGTCAGCTTGTCTATGGGTATAGTGTACTTCCTAGATAAGAAGTTTTTTTGAGAAACTTTTTCAGGATATTTGAATGGTAAATGTTTGAATTAAATATAGGACAATATCCAGAAACGTTTAAATTAAATATTTTTTAAGAGTTACGGTTTTTGAGTTTCATTCATGTTAAAATCTCACATATGTGTATTTTCGCTATGTGGAAGGGTCGATTTCGTTCAAAACCTGAAAATCTCTGGGTACCACATGAGACAATAATATTTGTAGCGACATTTATAATGAAATTTTTTTCCTTAGAGTTACGGTTTTCGAGTTAAGCGGTGGTAAAATGGTTAAATTATTTCGTATTTCGGCGTATTTCGGCAGCGATGTTCTGAGATCTCTACATAATAATAATAATAATAACGGTTTATTTCCCAAGAAACATAAATGTTTATAACAGGGAAAGTAAAAAAAATATAATAATAAAAAAAACCATAAGTATTAGAATAAACAATGAAATCAGAAATGTAATTAAAAAAGCTATATGAAACTTATTATAATAAATATCTTGTTTTGCCGATTTTTTTAAGAAAATCCGGTAAGTCATTATATAATTTTATGCCGTTATAAGAAATTGATTGTTTGCCAATTGTTGTTTTAATTTTTATTAATACAAGATTATTGGAACATCTAGTTAAATAATTGTGTTGATCACAATTAAACCGAAAAACTAAATTTGAATGTTTTAAATTATTTATGACCAGATGAATGAATATACAAATTTTAATATTATATAATGAATAAATGTCAAATAATTTCCTGGGTTTATATAAATTAACTGTGGGTTTTCTGAAATTCAATTTGAATATGCACTTTATAATTTAATTCTGAAGTATTTTCAAAGGTTTCAGTAATGATTTTGTTGCTGAACCCCAAGCTGAAATTAAATATTGAAGCTTTGAATATACTAATGAAAAGTATATTAGTTTCAGGTATTTTAGAGGTAAATAATTTCTAATTTTATATAGAATTCCAATAATTGGAGCTATATGTTTTCTCAATTTTTCAATGTGTTTCGATCATGTTAGATTTTCATCTAAGAATAATCCAAGAAACTTTACAGTGGAAGAGTATTTGATATTATCATTATTGAATTTAATTTGATTTTTTAAGTCAGTAGATATATTTTTTTCTGGTTATAAAAGTAAAAGATGATTTTTATAATTTAGTGTTAGCTTGTGACATTTTAACCAACTACAGATTTTGCTGATATCCTGCATCATATTAGTTTTGATTTCTTGTAAATTACTTCCACTATATACTATAGAAGTATCATCAGCAAACAAATTTATTTTTCCATTCAATTTACTTATCAACGTATTTATATACATAAGAAAAAGAATTGGTCCCAGGATAGACCCTTGTGGAACACCACATAATACGTTTTTTTCTGAACCAGATACTTCTCCCATGCATACAAACTGTTTTCTATTAAATAGATAATTTTGAAACCATTTGCAAACCAATACCCTAATTCCCATATGATATATAATATTCAACAAAATTTTATGATCCACTGTATCAAATGCTTTACTCAGATCCAGTGATAGAAGTCCACCATATTTTTTGGAGTCCAGATCAAGTTGGAACTGAGTTATCACATCCAAAACAGCTGATTCTGTGTCACTATATTTTCGAAATCCGTATTGAGCGTTATGTAATAATTTTGATTTATCAAGGTATTCCAATAATCTTGAGTGTACAGTTTTTTCAATAATTTTAGAAAGTACTGATAATATTGAGATTGGTCTATAATTTCTCATTTCATATTTATTACCTGTTTTGAAAATTGGTTTTAATAACAAGTACAAGCAAATAAAATATAAAAATATACGTGGGTAATATGATAAGTACTATCTTCTTTGGTATTATTGAACGTTCAGCGATTTTCGTGACTAATGTTATACTCAAAAGTGCAAAATACATATATTTTTTCAAAAAATTTGACCGACGTTATCAGTTGGTGCACTGAAAAATACAAAATAATATGTTGTGTTCCATTTAAAAAAACATAAGTTTGCCATATAATTCAAAAATAGTAAATATGTAACAAACATTATTTACACCACTGCATTCTACGGAAAAAAATCTATAAGAATGTTATTTTACCTTTTCGATAAGTTAAAGGATAATGGAGATGCAGGGGGGATCCCAAAATGCAACATTTTCAAAAATGCCCTATATCTTAAAAACTAAAAGGGCTATTTTTATTAACGGTATCTTTAGTTTTACGAAAAAGTAGCACAGTGTCGCGAAAACCGCAACCCTCTATCTTTAAAAATAACGGAGATACCCCGCAAAAGTACCCAAAATGGGACACCCTGTACAAGAAACACGCACTTTATTTACTGTACCTTCTTTCAGAATTCAGAAGATTTGACATATAAGAGTATATTGAAAAAATCTGGTGTGTCCACTCACACGACTTCCCTACCAGTGAATGAAAAATTTTACAATATTACAATAATCTCCTTACATAGCGACGATAATAGCGGTAGTAAACTAAAAATCCTCTGGTCAAATCGTGCTACCACTATTTTTTTTTCAGCATGTCAAGACAAACAACATGTAACATTTTTTCGCGAGATGAAACGTTTAGCCAGAATCTGAAGAAACATTTGGAAAATATGAAATTTTATTCAAGTATAACTTTTTTTGTGCTTTTTCTTAGAGATGGCGCTATAAGTGTGTGGTAAAGGGCTCTCAGAAGAATACTTTAGGAAGGTTTAATCAAAATCCTTAGAGCTGTTTTCGCACTATAGTCTTGAGCAAATCACGTTTTTTGGCTATAGCTCAACACCCAGTGCATACAGGATTCTCATTCAGTGCCACCGGCGAGGGATATTGGTACCAAACAAAATAAAAAAGAAAGCAACAAAATACACCGATCCGTTCCCGAGATAATGCTGTCACAGACAGACAGACAGAGAGACTAATGGTTGAAAATATATTTATTAGACTTAGAAAACTCTGAAACGTCAACATTTGTAAAAATTTCGATACCGAAAATTGCACACGATTACAATACTTTCCTTATACAGCTATAGTAGCGAAGGAAAGTAAAAAAGTAACGAACGACTTTACTTAAAGTAAAATGTAAAAAATAGTGGGCACTGGGGACAATATAGATATTTAATAAGTACCTATTTAGTATATTTCAAAAAAACAATGACCTACTTTTTTAATTGGTGCTCAGGAAAATCAAGAATAGTACCTATTGATTCTTTTATTGCTGCTGGTAGTTTTGATGTTGTGCAATTATAGATAGAATTTTTGCACCAACATAATATTATTTTTTTATTTTTCCATGCACCAACTCATAAATTCGGTTCTAGTTATTGGAAAAAATATTTTTATATCACATATTTGAATAGTCATAAAAATAGCGATCGCAAGATTTCAAAATATAGTGCTAATAATCTTCCGAGCTTTCAGCTCATCCCGATGCTGTAACTCGGAAATCGAAAATATCCTATTTGAATTATACATTTTTTGAATCGTGTCTGATAAAATTTTCAATTTTCGAAAAATAATTGCTCCCTTCCACCATCTTCCGGAAAGTTGTTTGAGTGAAGTGTTGGATTTTAAAGGATCATGTCTCAGTATTCCTTCAAATTAAAAAATAATCATCAAAATTATGCTATGTGAAATGAGCTAACAGATATAAAAAAAACTATGAATTTTATACCTCCTCCGCATGGTCAAAAAGTCTCGTTAAAATAGCAAAATGCGTTTTTCCGCTATAACGTGCATATATTAGTTATACAGTCGAGCGAGATCAATATCATCCATTGTCATAGCTTACCTATTAGTAAGTTATTCTGTCCATCTACACAACTTACCTATCATACTCAAAGATTCAGATTGACTCGCGGAACCATTAATTTCTTTGAACATGGGTACCAAGACAAACAACAATAGTCATATATTTTTTCAAATACTAACCATCTACCCATATTATGAATCAATATATTATATCAAAATCTCAAAAGACGTTACCACTCTACATTCTTAAGCAAAATACTCTATTGTACAGTTACTGTTGCAAAAATGGTGCGCATTTGTGTCATAGGCGATTAAGCTCGTTATCCTTCAAAACAAAAGAATAAAAAAAATCCCGATGGCATGCAGCCAACGGAAAGGTAAATTTCTCAAAATTCATTGAATTGAAATTTGAGTGTTCAATCAATTCAATCAATATTTCTTATTTTTTTTTTTTATTAATTTTAATTTTTTTTTCTGTGCATTTTATGGAAAATTGCTTCGAACAAAAGTTGTAGGTACTGATAATATCTATAACCCAAAATTATTTTCGATGATATGTACACTACGGCTCTTTTTTGATAATTTTTTAAATGTTTGAATGGTCGCCATTTTGAACCTACTTACCCGATATTGCCCAATAACGAACTCGGCCGAGGTATTTAAGAGATTGATTTTTGTAGGAAATTTGGATTTTATACCTCTAATACTGCGACCTCTATCGTGTTAATAAATTTCGTAATATCCCATATATATATAAAAACTTTTGAACCAAATGTTTTTTTGGACTAACTTATAGACATATAACAACATGCCGTTGAAATTTTTTCGAAATTCAAAAGTTTGAACGATCGCAATTGGTACATTTCTATAAGAAATTTACCTAACAATCGGTCCATCGAATCCAGAGGTAAATTTGGCAAAGACAGACATACCTATGGTAGAAAATCTGTTGAAAACTGGTCACCGAAAATTTTACATGAATATAAAACTTTCCTTGCGTAACTACTTGCAGTAGCGGTAGAAAATTAAATAAAAATGAGGCACCATTATTGGTCCATCTTTCCCCAAGATTATAATCTTGTCAAAGACATAGGACTGGCAGACAGGTCCCATAGACCTGAAAATACTCAGTGGGTCTTGAGAGGTGAAGATTTGTTGAAAACCGGATATCGAAAATTTTACCCTATTACAATATTCTCCTTAAATAGCTACTTGGGGTAGATGTAGGAAAGTAAAAATTCTCCATTATTTAGATGTCATATCAACTTCTTATTAAATTACCGTAGTATAGAATCCGGATTCATTATTGATGCTCTTCATATAATTTGCGTTGTGAACCTACCAATAAAGCCTTTATTTTTGATTTTTTGGACTTCTAATAAATTGAACACTACAAAAAAAAATCAAATTTGGCTACTTCTGCTGGAATCTAATGAGACATAAGTCAAATTCTTTCTCCATCCAAGGCATCCCATAAATCAGGAAGAACTTGCCTCAGTGACCTTTTAACAGTCTTTCAAACCTGAAAAAATTTGGGAAACATAGCTATCTACTTATATTAAATTTTTTCTGTAATAATGTATTCCTAGTGAAAGATTACGCGTATTTCTGTCACTTATTATAGAGTTGCATGTCAGTATTGATAAGACATATAAGAAAGTAAATTAAGACGGATGTTTTGAGATATTTTAATTTGACCAAATCGACACTTCCATACTATTTCACAACATTAATATATTATTTTGACGTTATCGTATTTTTTAGATGATGAATTATTACTTTCGAATTAAGTGCACTCAATATCTAAAAATATAACGCATCTGCTACAGTAATCATACTAATATATCAGGCTAATAATAATATATGGATTTAAAGTTGTTTGAAGATAGCGGCCATTTGTATGTTATCCGTATACAGAGATGAGCTTGATAGATCAGTGACACTAGAAATTATGATAACTATACGTACGACCACTTGAATTTTCGCAACCCGACACGTGTTTCACCATAAAAGCAGTCATCTACACTTGTAAGCATGTTTAGTTCATGTCTTATGGAGCCCTTGCGCCTTGCATAGTTGGACATGTCCCTTACTTTGAGTCACCAACCACCTTGAACTCATGACTTTGGGCTGATTCGGAAGAACGAAAAAGCGTTTATTAAACATATTCATCATTTAAGCACATGTGCTGATGTTGTATTGATCAAGTAGGTTGAAGAAATTGGTTCATGATTACGTGGCACTCTGTATTGCCCTCATTATATTAGCATAACCGTAGTAACCCTGATTTCTATTTCCAGTTCTAGATCTAAACTCCGTACATTATCTAATGATTTGTCTCCTTTTAAGAACTTTGATGATCGATATAAACTTCTACAACCTTACAAACGTGTATTCAACTGTAATTTTTAACTTGGCAAACGGGAACACGCTTCATGTTGATTTACAAATCTTTATGGTTACAAATTTGAATACGCACCTTGCGTAATTTTGTTTCACACCTGTTAGAAAAGCTTGTGTGAAAAAGAAGCCTGACACCCAATACGAGCTTGGTTTTCCCTCATCGAACCATTTCTGCAGAAAATCTACGCGATTTAAAAAATCGGAAACGTAGTTAGGCAAATTCTTCAAACTGGGATAGGACACACTGGCCCAGCTACTCGGGATTCTGCCAAGCAAAAGAGATAAGGAGAATGCTTCTAAAGCTGGAGACATCGCAACTAGGCCTATTAAGTGTGATTTGAGTTAAATATGTATGTAAAATTCTTGAGTGATATGTGTAAATTTACCTTGAATAGCCCTCTGCATGTTAACCAAAGATGACCTAATAACACCCAAAAGTCTATTGAATCGTTCCATTTCTTGAACAAGAACAGTATTCATAGATTCAGAGTATTCGACGGGGAATTTCAAATAGGCTACCTCAAGGTCAAATTTATTGGGCATTTTGAACAAAATATCCGAACACATTGTCATTGTATGCTTGTCAGTTTCACCCCCTCCTGCTGATGATGTGTCACCGTAAGCCTTCATCAGGGAGTTGAGTAGAATGTTGGAGTTTTGCAAATCTCTAGTGATGCCAGCATTGGAATGCAGGCCGAAGACTTCCGGAGGATGGACTCTTGGTAAGGAGTTGATGTGATCTAGGGAATAATTCACATCGATTATTATCATTCCGAATCTTAATATCGTAGGTATAGCATGAAGAGATTTCTGAGATTGATATTTCTGAAATAAACTTAGATGTGAGAGGAAAGATGAAATTGTACACTTGCTTAAGTAAGTATTGTAGTCCAGCTTATCAGGTAGACCATAACAGTTTCCGACTTCACTGAACACATAATTCTTGACAAACACAACTTTTGGACTCAGATAATCGGCCAAAATAGTTACGATTAATCGTCTGTCCCAGTCATCTGTTACTCTACCACCATAATTGCATTCACCTATCAAGTATAAGAGGGCTTCGTATGGATCTTCACTCTCATTGATGAACATTTGTAGCTGTTGAACCGAGATATCAAAATCGGAATCGTTAAAACCTGGAGAAGTTTAAGTTGAAGTTAGAATCATAAGTTAGTTATCATCAAATAGAGATAGATGGAACATTGAATATTTCTAATAGATACTTTGTTTCAGATTTTACTTGAGCTTCTGAAGAATGTTTTAAATTTGAAACCACAGATGATAGCTACCAGTTGTTGGTAAAGGAGGAAATTCATGATTTACCGTAAGGTATATTCCAGCCAAGTGCCCCAAAAGTTCTCCTCTCCTGTATACAAGCATGGAAGAACGCCAATCCGTACAAAAGCCGCACAAACATATCTTCGTGACCAGGACATCCACCGTAAAAATCGGGATTCTTGACCGGATCGCTCAAATAACTCTTAAGCAAATTATTCTGCAGCCCTGTGGGCGCCTCGTTGGTCATCTTGACACCCTTTTGCAGCAGTGTGACTGGAAATTTGGCCGATGGATAGCTGGTGAGCCACAGGCGGAACTGGTCATGTGTATTGGATATGTCGAGATTCTCGAAAATCTTTTCGAGGCTCGGCATCCAGGAGGTGGCTAAGTGGCAATTTTGAAGGCACACCCACAAGCCACCCTCCTGACCCTCTTCAATAAGTGCTTGTGCCATGGGACCTTGACCTAGCCAAATTTATTTATTTATTTGCCAATAATATATTACTCCATTATATTACTAACAGAAGGAAAGGGAAATAATAATCAATAGATTTTCCAATGGAGAGAACAAATATTCAGGAACAAAAATAAACAGGAAAAATTAATCAATCGAAAATTAAAAATCTGACGACAAAATTAAAGAATATCCTGCAACATTTGAATTATAGAAATTTCTCAAAAAATTCAACAGTTTCTGAGTTACAGCAAAGTAAATCTAAAATATGTGTTGAGATATCTGAATATAAGAGAACGATCAACAATTTTGATGTCTAACGATATACTCAAAAATATTTTTAGCAAAAGCAAGGGCCCATTTTATAAGTTGGTGCATAATACAAATTAACATTAAAGTCTACTAGTACGTTTGAAGTTGGTGCCCAAACGTATTATGTGGTGTTCCACAAGAGTCTATCCTGGGACCAGTTCTTTTTCTCATGTGTATAAATTCGTTCGCAAGTTTGGAATTGAAAGGAAAAATTATTTTTTTTGCTGATGATACTACTCTAGTATATAGTCGAAGTAATTTACATGAAATCCAAACTATAAGCGACTGGTCGACGTAAATTTAGTTAATTTAATTTAATGTGTTTGTAATACATATTATATAATAATTTCAAACTTTCTACATTCTTCCTCCTCCTGTTTCAAACACCTTAATTCTACATATATCAGTTTTAATAGCAATCGGTTAACAGGAATAGAAGTTGAATAATTGCAGCGCCATCTAGCGGTGAGCAGCCACAAAAAAGCATAACAATATTCTCAACGGCCAAACACCTAAATATAAATATACCAGAAGTTGAAGTACTGCAGTACCATCTAGTGGCGAGTTATATAAAAGTAGATAGCGTAGTAACCTTCTCCTTGAAGAATTCTATCCAACTTTATATACAGGGTCCCGACAATTTCATCTCTTAAACGGTAAGAACTATATGATTAAATTAGAGAAAAGTTACAGAATTTGAAGCTCTTTAATATTCCGATTCGCAATACTCGGAAAGATAAAATTTTGCATAATATGCAATCAATGCACCAAGAAAAAGAAGATAGGATTGTAAGACAAATTTTATCTTCTTTACTTTACCATTGAATGAAGCTAAAAATTCCCTCCACAACTATGTATATATCGGCATTTAAACTCGGAAAGACACCGAAAAGTAGTATAAACATTTTTGAATGTGGTAGGCCATGATGATGAGAAAAGAAAATATTTAACCGACATGACTACAGTATCAATGGCCTCTTCTTTAACATTTTTATTTTAATTAATTGTGTGGTTTGGATCTCCATAGATTTTTATTAATATAAAATTTGTTCAAAATGGTGCATTGTTATTTGATTAATACTAGGAAAAGATATGAATGACGTATACACCAGACAGATATTAGGGAAATCTTTGTCCAGAAAATTCATAAAAAACCTACAATATTAACAAATTTTGAATTGTTCACAAATTCCATACTGGAGTTTCCCGTCAAATCATGATAATCGACGAGTAATTATTTTTTCGGATTACTATTTTATGAAAAGATGAAATATTATTTATAAATAGTGGTGAAAAACAACAAACATTTTTGCATCAGATAATCCTTATTCAATGCATCAAACTAGACCTCAAGATTTGCTATGAATGGTGTGGAATGATTGAAAATAAGATTATTGAAACTAAAATTATCGAGGTGAATTTGAATTGCTACATCAATTTGTATACAGGAATTATAAAAGAAAGATCATTTAATAAATGAGTAACAATCTCTGAAAATCCAAACTTCATAGTTTATTAAGATATAAATGTTGATTGATATTGATTGAATATGGCGATTAAAATATTTCGCAACACCTGATTGGAAAGATCAAATTTCGGGAACTGATTCTCGTGGCGAAAGTACTCTTCTGCATCCCTGACGATAACATGCAATTTTATGACACTGGTGCGGGAACTGTTTTTTTTTCCAGCTAGCATGAAGAATTACTTTACGCATTAGCTCGAAAAGTTACGACTTTTCGCAAGCGAGCGGCATTCAGTTTATCTACTGCCCAAAATTTCAACTCTCAAAGAAATATTGACTATGAAATTTAAATACCGAAGCAGGAGTTGCAAAAAATGATATACCTGTCTAACATGGAAACCTGTCCATAACGGAAATTTTGAAGATTACCTCACAAAATGCAATGTAGATATCTATTATACCATATTGTGTATATAAGAGGATTATTTTAATTGTTTCCTTTATAAGACAGATTATTTTTAAGGTGTAAGTACCTATTTAAACTGTACTTAAGATTATATTAATGATAATCAGGCGGATTCATAATCAACTCAAGTTCGATATTATTTTAATTTTAATTTTGTTTTTTAGTTATGTTAACGTTAATATCATGCGTGACAGTTTTAGTATCATACTAAGCTAGTGCTGAGCTAATTTTGTAAATGAATAAGGCTGTTGTTGTTAAGGAAAACCCCATCATTATCAAGGGGTACTTTTGTGTCGGTACATACTTACGGTTGTCATTATAAAATAGGTGGGTACCAATATGTATCTATGCATAATGAAAAAAATGTTTGAGTGTATCCCTGATAGCGAAAGCATTTTAAAATGGAAAACCGGAAAACGAATACGTTGTAGCTAAATAATAAAATTTATTTTATTAAGCGCATGGAACAAAAAAAACTTACTCCAAAACAACTGAAAATTAAATTTATGTTCCGAAAAACGCAAGTGTTCGAAATTTAAAAAAATATTCAGAAAATTACAGAGGAGTGGATGCGTGGTTTTATATGGACGATATTCAGAGAAAGCACACATATATGTATATATTTTAATTTTTTAAGTTTTTTTGAATCTGCCCTGGGTAAAACGGAATCTAGCTTAAGCCGGAAAATTTCTTCACGATCTTGCAAAACCGGCTTATACAGATTTCACTGTATTTTGTATTTTCTAGTACATCAACTAATAAAGGCGGTCATAGATTTTGTAAGAAAGTTTTATTACTATTTTAATCATCCTTTTGTCTCTCACCGTTCAAGAGACAGCAATATTGTCACTATGTAATCTTCACTGTCTACATATAGACAGATACCTACTAATAATTATGAAATATTTGTGTACCACGTCAAGATTCTATCAATTATTTATCGTTCAGAGAATAATGTAATCAATTCTTCAATTCCTACTAGAATTAAACAGCTTAAAAAATGACTGATTTTTTTTTGTTAGAAGTATCAGAACTAAGTATTTTTATATGCGGAAACCTGCACGTAGGTATAATGATAATAAAATAAAAATATAAGGTTCATTTTATTGAAATACTTTAGCTCTTGATAAAGATTCCAAAGACATTATAGAGATAAACATTTATGTAGGTATATATAATAATATTACCTGGTAACAATACAATGCAGGAATTATTATTTTTAGAAAGAGATAATATGCAAAAATTTCATTTAAAAGTATAATTTGATTGCAGAAGCTATAAAAATATAGATTAGCATATTTAAACTCATAAATAGCATAAGAGCACTTGTTATAAGAGAATATTGCGGTCATGCCTAAATAAAAGAAAATTTTCATCTTGAAAAATTATTTAGGTATACCTATAAGCTATACTTAATCGCCGAATTCGGCCAGTGCCCGAAAGTTTTCCTTGCTCACAACGCGAAGGACGTTTGTATTATTATTAGGTAGGTAGTTGAAGTGTACCCTAGAGAGATGATACAATAATTGTTCTTTTTGGTGTAAAAACTCAAATTCGAAATCTCCTTCCCTCAAAAAACCGTCCTCCAAGGAGGTGGAGAGGGCAATTTTTCTCAGAAATAGAAAATCTGAGAAGGCAGACTTAAAGATACCATATCCGGAAACTTTTAAATTGAACATTTTTTCAAAAGTGTTTCCGAGTTTCGCAATGGTAAAGTCTGAAATATGTGATATGGGTATTTCCGCTATGTGTAAGAGCAATTTTTTTCGACAATTGAAAATATGAGACAACCAAATTGAACAAAATATTATATGTAGCAACATTTAAATTGAGTTACGGTACTCAATTTAAAGCAGTACAGCAAGCAAATATGTATATTTGCACTGCGATATTTTGAGATCTCTGAATAAATAACAAGTACAAGCTAAGCCTATATCTCCTAGGTATAAGTTGAGCGTTCAACAATTCTCATAACTAATGTTACACTCAAAAATGTGAAATAAATATTAAAAAAAAATTGACCGACTTTATTAGTTGTGTCACTGAAAAATACAAAATAATATTAATTCTATTGGTGCTGGTAATTTTGAAGTTGTGCCGTTGTAGTTTGTTGCTGTTGGCACCAACTCCAAAAGTACCAGCATTAATAGAATTAATATTATTTTGTATTTTTCAGTGCACCAACTAATAAAGTCGGTTCATATTTTTCTAATAAACGTATGCCGTTTGTTAAAATTATCAAGTGAGAAAAATATTGTGCTTTAATTTATCAACCCTCAAATTACTGAAACGAATCTAAGAAAGTTATACCAAAATTAGCCTGCCAAACTTCACCAGCGGATTGATTCTAAGTATAAAATAATGTAAAAAGTTCCAATAAACGTAGGTCGAAAAATTTTCATTATGGGAGTTGCAGGCCTTTTAACGTACGTGCATGAAGATGGTTTTTATTCAATATTTCCAAAACTAATGAATATTATAGCATGAAATTTTAGGAATCTAATAATGTTTTGACTCCCAACATGATAGGCAAATGCTGCTAACCATATAAATTGCCTCTTCTAACAAACTGGTCAATTTAATGATTTAAACCATTCCGTATATGGTTCCCATTCTAATTTTCCAATCTCGATTTTTGGTTCTCGGAAAAATTTGCCCATTCCACATTTCTGAAACACATATTTCATCAGACTGTAACGCGGATTATTTTTAAAAATGCCCAATTTATACGTTTCCGGATATGGAATTTTCTTTGTGTCTTTCAATTATCGGGAAAAATTGCCCCCACCACCCTCTTTGGGGAATGTTTTTGAAGGAAAGGACATGTCTAATATTGTTTTTACTTTCCTACGCTACTAAAGTAGCTGTATAAGGAAAGTATTGTAATCGCGTGAAATTTTCGGTATCGAGATTTTTACAAATGTTGACGTTTCAGAGTCTATTAAACATATTTTCAGCCATTGGTCTGTCTGTTTGTCCGTCTGCCCGTCTGTCCGTCTGTCCGTCTGTCCGTCTGTCCGTCTGTCCGTCTGTCCGTCTGTCTGTGTCAGCATTATCTCGGGAACAGATCGGTGTTTTGTTGCTTTCTTTTTTATTTTGTTTGGTACCAATATCACTCGCCGGTGGCACTGAATAAGAATCTTGTATACACTGGGTGTTGAGCTATAGCCAAAAAACGTGATTTTCTCATGACTATAGCGCGAAAATGGCTCTAAGGATTTTGATTAAACTTGCCTAAAGTATTCTTCTGAGAGAGGGTGGTAAGCACCCACATATAGCGCCATCTCGAAAATGTTACATGGCCATTTTTGTTTGTCTTGACACGCTGAAAAAAATGAGTGGTAGCACGATTTGATCAGAGGATTTTTACTTTACTACCGCTATTATCGTCCTTATGTAAGGAGAGTATTGTAATAGGTAGTGTAAAATTTTTCATTCAATAGAATTTGTCTGCGAGCGGTAGGAAAGTCGTGTGAGTGGGCACACCAGATTTTTTTTAATGGGACGAGTTCTCAATAATCCTCTTTCAAATGAAAAAAATCATCAAAATCGGAGCACGTTTACTATGCAAAAGTCGAAAACATCCATAAAAAAAAAGATGCAGACATACAGTCGAATTGTACACCTCCTCCGTTTGGGTTCATCGGTCAAAAATAGTAGGTAAGCCAAAGGCTACCTAAGAAAGAAATCTGGTATCAATCATTACTTTTCTAATGCTTTTTCTGAAATACCTACGCCTCGAAATGATAGTAAATGGCTTTAGTAAGTTCATCAAATTCCTTTGAGCCGTTTTCGTGCTACTGTCTTGAGAATAACACATTGTTCGTATATTGTCTAGCAACTAGTGCAAACAGGATACCCATTTTAAATCGGACTAGTAAATTGAAACAGCGCTAGAATGGGTTAATAAACATCAATATTTGCGTGAATTTCATACATTAAAGAAAATTTCATAGACCATATTTTGAAGTAATTAGTAATAATGGTTAAGAAAGAGATTTTTCTATAAATCTGTTTTAATCAATAGTAGCATCAATAACTTGAATAATTATATTTTAACTTTTTATATAGGTTGGAAAAATGGGTTAGCACCACATTACGAAATACGTCATGTCATGTCATGTTGTGAATATCAAGTGTAATAGTAGTTAAACATAATTTTTTATGTAAGCTGTATCTCGAATTGTAGGCCAAAGCTTTCAGTCCTCAAATATTGCAAAGGTAATGAAGGTCTAATTAATATCTACTACTTATTGTTATAACTATAATGTAACTAGAACAAGGATGTGTATCCGAGTGTTTTTTTTTTCGCAAACGAAGTTGAGGGCTTCTGCTAGTTTTTAATACAATTAATGTATAAAATTAATAGTCGTATGTCAAGATCAATTATTCAAGTCAGCTTCTTCTTCGATTAAGAAAAACTGGAAATTGAAAGGTATTGCAAATAAGTAATTAGCAGGGATAGAATTTAATCTTCACAGTATTGTTAGGTAATTTATCATGGCTTATGTGTCAAAGTCCTCTTATCTCATATTTGTTTATGAATGTTATCTTTATGTATAACGATAAAATCTGGGAAGCTTATTTTTTATTAAGCAGATTGTCAAGAAATTATTGATATGTATTAGCTAATAATTCTCAAGATATGGGACTGTCAATCAATGAAACAACGAATTAAATGCAACATGAATAAATGAACAATGTTGGTCATAAATCAAGATAACATTAAATTGGAAGACAGAACAGATGAGTAATTCATGAGAAACTTAATAAAGCTAAATTTAAAAATAATCCTCTTGAATAAATTTTTGTCTAAATTTACATAAATTGTTTTTTTTTCGTAAATTGTAGGTACGTGTACGTAAGTTAAACGAAAGAAAACATCAGGAGACCAGATTTGCTCAGAAAGGGATGACGATTTCAAAATATATTCATTATATATTCTACTTTGAGAAAAGAAGACGTTTCACAAAAGTATCAAGTCATATAAAAGTTATCAGGATGAAAGATTTTTTCTCAAAACATAAACACCTTGTAGTTCAAAAATTGAGATCGAAGAATAACCTCTTTAAATATTATCATGTTTATAAAAAGCACCGTTTATAATATAACAATAAGATCTTGCAAAATCAACGCAGTTAATCGTTATTTCGTATAATTTTATCAAAACTATTTTTCTAATTGAATTGTTGTCTTAATGAATTTCTATATTATTTGATACTGCCTACTACCATGTAGATAATTGTTTTAGGTACTATTAAATAAGAAATAAAACAGTTACAAAAAGTTGTAAATACAATTATTACAACAAATGATTTGTAATATTTTTGAAAATTAATAATCCTTAATGTTATTTAAGTTGATCTTCGCCACCAATGTATAAGTATGGACACGAGAGTTGACCGGAGTTGGGCTTGTACGTAGCTGTGATAGTGAATGGGATTTAGGTTTAAATTCCCCGACTTCTTTCCTGTCCCGCATTATAAATATTTATTTAAATTTTCTTTTCAATCAATATTAGCATGTTACTGGACCAAAGAAGATGAAAAATGAATCTTAGGACAGAAAAGCGGGTACCTATGGCACCCTGCACTTTTAAGTCACAGATGTACTGACAGAATCTCACAAAACAGTCCAGTAACATACTACACACAAATAAAGCGGAAAATCCACGAAAATTCAGCCATAGATCTCAGAGATACCTACTTCTTTGGGTATTACAGGTATGGAAACCGCGACAGGTATCGAACTCTAGGAGGCCCAGGTAAATTTACAACCACTACCAGATCATTCTAATAACATTCTCGATACATACATGGAAAAATAGCATCAAAATCCAGTCATACATTTCAGAAATATAAAAGAGATTTTCGGTACGGAACCTACCTCATAGAGGCCCAAGAGCACTGAAAGTATGACATTGATAAAAACACACAAAGAGACAGACATTCAGTTTTATATATATAAATATACAAACAAACACAAGCCTCACGACCTATTGAAAAAAACATACACCAAATTAAAAGCTAAAACAGACAAAAACAAAATTACACATTCTGTCTATGAGATACCATGCAACGATTGCAATAGCACATATATAGGAGAATCATGCCAATATATCGAAAATCGAATCAAAGGACATAAATATGACAAGAAAAATAAAACCGCCCTCACAAATCACGAAGAACAAGAGAAACATAAATTCAATTTCAACGAGACTAAAATATTAACCTCTGAAAAACACACATTTAAACGAAAAATTCTAGAAATGATATATATAAAAAATAATTCAAACACAATAAATCCAAAAACCGATATTAAAAATTTAAGTGCCATATATAACAATATTCTTTAAATTACAAAACCTAAAACGAGATGAATCCACAAAAATTTTCTCGTCTACTCAAATGTCAAAAGTCAAAAATAAAGATAAACTTTAATTTCCTGCCACATATTTCCGGCAACACCATTTTATTTTCGCAACGTGCTCCAAACTAAACATCTATTCACACGCTGAAAGACAACAGTTATAAAAGTAAATATAGAAAGTTTTTTCCAAAAAAAATGAACAAGAAGAATAAAAAAAGAAAAAAGAAACCGGAAGAAGATGCTAAAATCATATAACTTTCAACAATTATAAAGAATACAGTTTTAATTTTCAATTTTTAAATGGTCGACTCAAACAGAATTATATTTTATTTTTATTATCTGGTTTCTACGAACTATGCATTTTAGGTAAGTTTATTTCAAATCATAGAAAAATTACATTAATTTTTTGTTTTATATTACAGCTAATCTTAATTTTTAACAATTGAAAAAGACCACATATGGTCGAAACGTTTTGTTCTTATAAAAATTAATTATAATGGTATAGAATAAATAAAAATAAATTAATCAAACCACTGAGCCTGTATCCCAAGAAAACCTAAGGAAAAAAAATATATCCACGCTCAAGAATCTACATAAAAAACAATATATATATATATATATATATATATAATGATGAATTTTTAATGATTGGGGTTGCAGTCAAAATGCCAATAAAATTAAAACTCTTTAATCAATGTCGAGCTTTCGGTAACGCTTGTTACCTTCATCGGGACAAACTAAAATAACGAACAAATTAATTATAACAAAAAATATTAATAATATGAACTACTTACAATCGTGAGATTAATGAAATTTACCAGCTACAAACATTTGTTATTATGCATTTAACTTTATGATTGAACTTTTATGTTTCATAATTAAAAGTTACTATGGAATTACGCATACTAAGATCAATCTATGTATGTAGCTAATAAAAATGGAACACACTTCAGAAGTTAATCACAGGATATATCATTTAAAAAATGGATATAATATAAAAATATGGCATTATCTTGTATAATATGAAACTATATATTAATTTAGAGAAACATCAGATGGCACACTATGATAATTATCATTATATAATTTTAAAATATATGAGTAAATGGAACTAAGTCCATTTATATCCGAACGTTTATTCATAACATTTGTTTCTTTTTGAATATGAATCATTTCTAAGAAACTTCGTTTAAAAATGTTCTTTTCAGAACATAGAACAATTGAGTTTTCAAAATCTATAGTGTGCTTTTTGTTTATGGCATGTTCGGTCAAGGCACATGACGGCTTTTTACATCTTATATCACTTTTATGAGACGTAATTCTTCCTGATAAACTCCTAGAAGTTTGACCTATATATGATAAATCACAATCATTACATTTGATCTCATATACTATTCCAGATTTTTCTGTTGTTTTTAAAGGTGTTTTTACTTTTGAAAATAACTTAGAAACTACTTTTATATTCTTTTTTGCAAATAAAATATTATATCCTTTAAAAACATTCATAAGTTTATAGGTTAATTCATCAATAAAATAGAGAGAACAGTATATAGGAAGAGTATTTGAGCGAGGTTGTGATTGATCAATATTATTTTCATTTAAAGACATTTCCAAAATTCTATCAACATTATTTAAATTAGGTTGGGTATGACTCAAGAGCTTATTTATCAATTTAATAGGATATGAATTTTCGATATATATATATATATATATAATGAATTGTGAATTCTTGACTGTCTAATTAATGATGAATTTTTAATGATTGGGGTTCAGTCAAAATGCCAATAAAATTAAAACTCTTTAATCAAAGTCGAGCTTTCGGTAACGCTTGTTACCTTCATCGGGACAAAAATCGTGAGATTAATGAAATTTACCAGCTACAAACATTTATTATTTGTTGAAAAGTGCATAATAACAAATGTTTGTAGCTGGTAAATTTCATTAATCTCACGATTTTTGTCCCGATGAAGGTAAGAAGCGTTACCGAAAGCTCGACTTTGATTAAAGAGTTTTAATTTTATTGGCATTTTGAGTGCAACCCCAATCATTAAAAATTCAATATATATATATATATATATATATATATATATATATATATATATATATATATATATATATATATATATATATATATATATAGATACAGTGTGTCCCAGATTGGTGCTGCATGTATTACTATCTCGGTTATTAAAAGAACTACAAAATCTCATGATCCTATTACCATTTCAGAACTGCTATTAAATTTTGTCAATTGTTTCTGATTTTTGAATAAATCGCGAAAAAACAAAATGGTGAGTATCACAACATGGTATTTTTTCTCAAAATAGGCCAACGAAATGAAAAGACAGTTCAAATTAAACAAACTGTAATTTGACAGTTCTAATACATATTGTTGGCGTACCTACTAGACCAAATTGAACAGAGCAGCAAAATTAATTAGATAGACATAATGCCCAATTATTTGGGCATTATGTCGAAAGAAAACACCATGGTTGTGATACATGGAAGTAACAATACTATTCAATGCAATAAAAATTCAATATGGCGTCCATAAGAAAAAACAAAGTTATAGTGGTTATCTCAAAAAAGGAAAGAAATATTCTTTTGTTTTATTTTTTGCAGTAAAGACCTTAAAAAAGTGCCCCTAGAATGTCTAAACCATAATACCCTATGTTCTCAAATAATGGAGATACGGGGACTGTCAAAAACTCACCATTTCGGTTTTTCGCGACTTTTTCAAAAATCAAAAATAATTGACAAAATATAATAGCAGTTCTGAAATGGTATTAGGATGCTGAGGAACATTGTCAATTAACCGATTTTCTAGCTCTTATAATAACCGAGATAACAATACATGCAGCACCAATCTGGGACACAGTGTATATAGATTATATACAAACCTCTTCTATCACGTAATTTCTCATAGATAAATATATATAAGTATAAGAATATAAGTAGAAGAAAAGCGCATCTAAAACTTTAACATAATAACCGATGTAAATAATATTCACATAACATGAACTTCTCAAGTTCAATAGACTTACCCTGACCAAGCGATATAGATCTGAATCTGTCGTTCATATTCTTCTCTTCTGCAAACTTGACCAAAGCAGACATGGGATCCTGACCTGGTGATAATATGAAAATCAAAGGACAAAGACTGTAGGACTCATCATAAGATACAGAAATATTAAACTGAGGATGCTTAATGAAACGCTCATCCATTTCATTTTTGATAAAACCAGATACAGCAGTGATCAGTTTGTCAGGTCTTAGCATTCTAATGATGATCAATCGCCTAAACGACTGTATTGTATCACTCCATTGCTTAGGGATCTTGAAATCTTCATTGAAGTCATCATACATGGTCTTCCAGTATTTTTCATGAGTCTTGAAAGAACTGGAGAATCCTGCAAAAGCAGTTAGCTGATCCACTCGGCAGATCTCATTCCAGGAGCTAACGGGCAACCAATTGCTGCAAGGGTTCGGTTCCAAATTTTCTACGCTTACACCACCTGCAACAAAGAAGCTTCAGTATAAAATTCTAAATTGCATTATAGATATTACCCATATAGGCATCTAAAATATTTGAGATTTCTATGATATTATTCAATCTCACCTGTTAATAGAAATACGAATTCCTTTTCTTCCAGCTTGTTCTGCGAGATCATAATTTTTGAACACAACAGAAACGAGAACAGGAGCTTATCTTTTTCGAATAAAGATCTAGTTATGTTGTTGTAGAGATCAAATGTGAAGGCATTGATCAAGCTCTGGCATCTTTTCTCGACTCCCCTAAACTTCTCCGCCCTCTGGATAGATGTGACGTAGAGATTTATGAACCAATCCAAGGAATATTGGTACATCGGGTCCACATTGGCCAAGTCAGAGATGCAGTAATATAAAACGGCTGAATGAGCAGATACTCCTTGATATTTCAACCTGAATTCTTCTATAGATTTCTCAATCTCATACGACTTTTCTTGCTTTTCACGAATTTCTTCGGATAACAGTTTTGAATCATCCAGAATTTGAATGGCACTCTCATCTTCCAGGATGTCACCTTTGGATTCAGACAGTGTTTTCAAGATCTTTTCTTCTGTCTCTTGAAGAGCATTTTTGTTTTCTGCTTTCTGAACGATAAGCTCTTCTTTGAGTTGTTGTAAGTCTGGCTTTTCAACTGCGACAACTATGCCTGTAAAATGACATTTCTATAATGATTCTCTGATGAAAACCTATTGATTTATTTCACCCAACAACTGGTCTTGCAATCCTTCAATTGTTAGTGCAAAATTAACAATCGTCACTCTATTAAAAACCTCTGGTAAATAGTGCGGATTTCTGAGTTTTGACGTTAAATATAACCTGAAGTTCTTGTTATACTCTATGACGTTTTCTCCCATACTGATCACGTCGATGCCAGCCTGCTTAAAGTATTTTTTGTACAACAATGGATCTAATGGTGCCTCTAGCTCTTCTCCAATGCTCTCTATGAGGACAGGATATCCATTTTGAACGCAAGCCTCAACCTTTTTCATGTAATCTGGAAATGAGAACTTGAGTACAGCAAGATTGTTTTTCTTCTCCATCTTTTTAATCCAGTTGCTGGCTTGAGCTTGTGGATCTATGAATAACGACCACCGTCTAGAGTTATCCATAATGATACCATTTTCAGTGGAAAATGAGTCTCTCGGTAAACCATAAATATTCCAATTCTGTATCTTTACGTCTGAACCCAGTACAGCTATCATATCAAAAGATTCTGCGGTGGGTATTTCGAGTTCCTTCACATATCTGTGCCAGTCCTCGACAATCCTCTGTCTAAATAGGCTGTTAAAAGCCGAAAGGTAGGAGATTATACCACAAGATATTAAGATATCGCCAGCTAGACCGTCGTACTGGACTTGTAATGCTTCTGCTGCTATAGTCCATCTAGTCTTTTCCCCTCCAAGACCACCTGCAAATTTCAATCCCTTTAGAGTACATCTGACGTAAATTTTTAATTTAAATTTCAATCACCAATCAACTTTTTCGCCCTGATCAGTTTCATGTTACATGAATCAACATTTGCCTGTAACTCGTTCTGTTCCTTGATGGCCACTTGGAGTTTCTCGTTCAACACAGCAAGCTGCTCTTCCAGTTTATTCACCTGGCTGCGCTTCTCGTTCAGCAAGGTCATCGTATTGGCAAACTCAGTTTCAGCAGCTGCTAGCTTCGCCTTCTTTGGCGCCACCACCTTGTTGACCTTGTCATACATGTCCATAGCAATAATCCACTTGCAAAGCCCTTCGGCAGCGCTGGATGCCTTAGCGACTATTTGTGGCTTAAAGTCCTTGTGCGGAATGTACTCCTTACGCAGCTTGGCCATTATATCGGGTTTGATATTCTCTTTGTCAAATTCCTTCAGTCCTTGGAGGAAATTCATATCACCCAAAAGCCTGTGGTTGAGAATAGATTTATCTCATATATACATATTAATAAAATTGATGTGTCTGTCAGTGATTCTGGAATAGTTTTGTTGAGTTCATATCATTATTTATACGTCATCAAAACCGAAAAAACATTTTTTTTATGTCTGTTTGTTTGTCCTGGATTTCTGCGCCAATGATAAAGTTCTCATATATAGTGTGTCCCACATTGGTGCTGTATGTATTATTATCGCGGTTATTATAAGAGCTACAAAATCGGTTAAATGGGCAATGTTCCTCAGGATCCCATTACCATTTCAGAACTGTTATTACATTTTGTCAATTGTTTTTGTTGTTTGAATAAATCGCGAAAAAACAAAATGGCGAGTTTTTGTCAGTCCCCCGTATCTCCATTATTTGAACACATAGACTATTTTGGTTTAGACATTCTAGGGGCACTTGTTTAAGTCTTTAGGTACTATAAAAAATAAAACAAAAGTATATCTCTTTCCGTTTCTGAGATAATCAATATAACTTTGTTTTTTTCTTATGACCACTATATTGGATTTTTATTGCTTTAAATAGCACTGTTGATTCCCTTTCCAAAAATGTATCATAAGATGTAATTTCTTTCAAAATAAGACCGAAATAATTAAATCAAAGAATTTTCTAATTTAATCAGATATGAACTGTCTATTTTATAAAAACTGTTCTATGTGGCCACCATTTTGATCACAACACATATGACAACGTTTTTGCAACGAGTTTATTTATTGCCCTTATTAATGTGTTTCTATTCTCTGCACCCATAGCGTTTTGCACCATTTCTTCTAAAACTGCAACATTTTCAGGAGCTTCAAATGTGTCCCCATAAGAAAAAGTCATGCGGATTTGTGTCAGTGAATCTAACAGGCCACAAAACGTCGCCATTATTCGCAAATCCCGACGGCGGCATTATGAGCTGGGCAACCATCGTGCATAAACTAAATTTGATCCAAGTTTCCCACAGCTGTCCTCACAGCGGGCATTATTTGTACTTGTAAGAGCTGAAGATATCGTGCTGCATTTAAATTGAAATTAAAAATGATTTGTCCAATCAATTGATTTCCTGAAAGTAAGAATTTCAATAATTTCATATTAAAATGTAAATCCCATTTTAGAGTTACCCATTATACCTCACCAAACATCAAATCCAAATTTTGTTTGGAACCTTCTTTGTATGTTGAGTTTTGGGTTTTTTGAAGCCCAGTGATGGGTATTATGCCTGTTGAAAACTCCGCAATTTGTAAATCGAGTTTCGTCAGTCCATAATATGTTCATGGAAAAAATGGCATTTTCTCGCATATTTTGAATGTACCATTCATAAAATCTTACTCTTCGGGGGAAATCTTTTACCGATAAACCTTGTCCTATCGTAGGTCTATATAGTCTGATTTATGAATGTTGTCCATTGCGTCATTATCGAGTGAACGAATCACCGACAAATTGTATAAGCTTTTTATTCATTTCATGGCATTCCATAAACTTGAATGATGTTTTGACGTATGTCTTGACACGTTTCGATGGCACTACGCCACCAGTGCATTCCGCTCTCACTCTATCGCGATATGTGTTAAACAAGGGCAGCCCTGTTCAGTTAGTTATCGATTAATGCAGTTTGTCCAGCATCGCCATAGCCGTTCGTAAGTAAATTGTATAATTATTTCATTATATGACGTTTGTTTGACACATAATCAAAATGCCAGGCAAAAGATTGAGTAAAGCAGAAAGGCAGATGGTGGCCAATCTAGCGGCTTATTTTCAGCGTGAGCTTGAAAATGGGGGTCCCGTTATTCCATTGAACTGTGTCCAGGAGGTAAATATTCTTTTTCACGAAATTTTGAGTTAGATCATGACATGGAAATTTGCGTTATAGCGTGTGGCTAATGGGCTGGGCATTCTGTTAAGACGGTAGGGAGAATTATTAAGGAGCATCCTGAACATGTCGCAGAACTGCCTCAGGAGCAGGAGGCGAGTAACACAAAATTTACGCCACGCAAAAAGTGGAAGACTGTGGACTTGTCAGAAGGTGCGAAAATGGAAATACGGAATGTATTGTATGATATATTTGCCGCAAGTAAGTCTTTAACCCCTATTTCATGTACTATTGCTTAATGATATCACTTATCAGGAAAGCATGTTACCCTCCACACCCTGAATGAAGAACTAGCAAGTCTAGAAATTGTACACATGAGTACCAGCACGTTACGACGACTGCTACATGAAATAGGGTTCAAGTACAAAAAAGACGATAACCGCATTGCTTTGATGGAGCACCGTGAGGTGGTTAACCGACGGTCAGAATTTTTGAGAAAAAAAAAGTCTAATGACACATAACCATTCAAAAGGCAAGTCGTCTTTTTGGATGAATCCTGGATTTTCTCCAAAGGTGCTCTCAAACGATCATGGCAGGATGGTGCGAAACGAAAAAAGGAACGAGGAAGGCGAACGGGTATGAAGGAAAGCGATTCATAATTCTTCATGCTGGTTATGAGAGTGGCTTTGTGGAGAATGCGTCCCTCCTATTCAGTACAAAATCCAAACTTGCCGATTACCATGCTGATATGAACGGAGAGATTTTCATGAAGTGGGTACAGGAGAAGTTGGTCCCCAATTTAGAAGAGCCATCACTGATTGTAATGGATAATGCGTCATATCATACCGTGGCCACTGAGTCACATCCAACCACCAGCTGGAGCAAGGCCCAAATTCAGGAATGACTAGTCGCACATAACGTCGTCTTCACAGCTGATATGTGCAAATCTGAACTACTTGTCCTTGTTCGTGCCAACAAACAGTCAAATGAATACAAAGTTGACCAGTACTTGAGAGAATATGGCCACGAAGTGCTACGCCTGTCGCCGTATCATTGACAATTTAATACTATTGAGCTGATATGGGCGCAGGTAAGTTCAAATACCCACTAGTAAATTATGTTCCTCACATTTTTTTCTTATCTAGCCTAACGGCTACTACAACAAACACATTGGTGAAGAAGGTACGGGCGACGAGCAAGTGATCGGAATGTGGGAGCGTGCTCTTGCAGAATGTACGCCTGAACGATGGTTTTATGCGGTAGCCCACACTACCAGAATAATATGTGAGTGGCATGATCGGCTACACATTCTGGATGAGATATCGCCGCTCGTTATCAACATTGGTGAAGGCGATGGTTCGGATTTGGACGAAGATGAACACTGAAGACTACATTATGGGCGACTAACCATTCCTGAATTTGGGCCTTGCTTCAGCTGTTGGTTGGATGTGACTAAGTGGCCACGGTGTGATATGACGCATTATCCATTACAATCAGTGATTGGGGACCAATTTCTCTTATACCCACTTCATGCGTTATCCATCTCAAGCTCGTGCTGGAAATATGCCGCTAAATTTTAATATGTACCTACCTAATAAAACATATCTGAAAGTCGTAAATGTATTTTACTAATACATATTTTCCTTCTCAGAAATATAATTAATTGATCTCAGTAGTCACAAAATAACGCCCAAAATCACATTTTTTCGTTATTCGCCCAATTTGGCAATTATTGTTCGAAATTTATGATAAAAAACGGAAAGAATTTTCTTTCAGTCTTTTTCCCAATTCTACAAAAACAAAATAATTTCTCTTTCACGGACAAAACCAAAAACAAACATGTTTTTACAATGAAGTTTGTTTTAACTCACGCAGTTCGCAATTTCCGACAATCCGGCAACCCTCGATACATGCAATTTGTAAACCCCTGCGAAACGAGACGCCAATGTTAAAAACTTTGCGTGACCTTCAACAGATTAGTTCAGGCGTTCGGCTCCGATGACGCAATGGACAACATTCATAAATCAGAATATATGGATGATATTTATTAAGGGCCAGTATTCGATGAACGGATGACTTAGGGATATCCGTTTCATTACCAATTTTTCTAGTTGATGCTGGGGGATTATTATTAGTATATTGTAACACAGCATCAATTCTCTTCTCATTTTCAACAGCATATTTAGGATTTCTGGGTTTTGCAAAACTTCTATAATTTAGCAAATTTAGAACCATATCCCTAAAATGTCTTGCATTTGGTTTATGCCGTTCAGAAAATTTATTTTCATAAATTTTCGCAACCACCGTCGAGTTTCTGTGGGCTACGAAGTATGTTTCTATCATGTCTAATTTGTCTTCATTGGTATAATTAACAGCCATAGGTATTTGAAAAAAATAACAAATTGCGATTCACAAAATAAAAATGAGTGAATAAAATCTAATGAAAACAACACAGAAGACAGTTCAAATTAAACAAACTGTAATTTGATAGTTCTAATACATATTTTTGTCTCGCATTCTAGACCAAATTGAGCGGAGCAGCAAAATCAATTAGATTTTTTTTTAATTTAATTATTTCGGCCTTATTTTGAAAGAAAGTACCATGTTGTAGTAAAAACCGTAAAAAGTGCCCATAGAATGTCTAGACCAAAATACCATATGATCTCAAATAATGGAGATACGGGGGACTGTCAAAAACCGGCCATTTTGGTTTTTCGCGATTTATTCAAAAACCAAAAACAATTGACAAAATGTAATAGCAGTTCTGAAATGGTAATAGGATCCTAAGAGACATTGCCCATTTAGCCGATTTGTTAGATCTTATAATACCGGGATAGTCAGCATACATGCAGCACCAATCTGGGACACAGTTTATTGACAGAAAATTTCGAGTATGTACTTTTTTCTATCTGAGGCATCCTCTAGTATATAAATAATAATTTCAAATTACCTCTTACTTGGTCCCCAATAGTCCAACATCATTCTGCCTGTGGAAGGATCGGGTATCCTGTCCGGTTTCATACCTTTGATGATGCAAACAGCAGCCATAACCAGCTTGACAGTATCTGGTGGGTTCTTCATAGACTTCACCAAAGTTATATCAGCTGGTTTCAGCGTATCCAAAGCAGAAATAGCCTATAAATATTAAAATGGTACTTGATGATTGTTAAATCAAATCTGTGATGATTTTCAATAGCGCACCTCTTCTAAAATGGGTATAGCCTCTGCCAAATCAGCCTCACATTCTTGTTTTAGAGCTTGTGCAGCTGCAGCTTGCTTGTTGGCCACTTTTTCATCCTTTTTGACAATTGCCGAAGCCTGTTCAACTGTGATAGTTTCTTGTTCGATTTGTTTTGTCATTTTAATGGCTTTCTCTGTTTTCTCTTTCAACTGTGGTTGTAATTCAGCCAAAGATTTTTGCATTTCACCTAAAACCAGACAATAATTCTTAAAAAAATATGTTTTAAATAATATGGTAAGAACTGCATCCGAATGAGGAATCTTGAGCTCATAATTTGCATTCCTCAATAGACAAGATTATTTTTGTACCTATACTGACAGATGCATGGTATAACTTCTCTAAGCCACCCAGATATCTCTGTTTCGCTGTCATGATCTCATGCTGCTTAGTATTAGTGAGAACAGTGAACGATCTAATCAACTCCAAATAAGAGGCGGAAGTTATGTATGTCTTCCTACTTAAAGCATTGTAGAATTCTTCCGAAGACTTTCTTGCTTCCACATGGAAGTACTTGCAAGCTATTACTGAGAAATTTTTGATGTCATCTAGAATGGATAATATACGAAAATTTCATTAAATAGATAACTATAAAATATACCAGAAAGATTGATATCTTGCATCCAGTTGTGAGCAACTTCCTCCAGGGCTTGCTCCGGCCAATCTTCAAACCAGTCAATTGTACATCCATTAATAAGGGATGGATATAGTCGAAGTCTGTTTCTAAATGTAGAACCAACAGGGCTGAAGCAGATTATGATATGGAGTTTCTCCTTGCATCTTTTGGTAAAGAAGAAAAACACCTCCAAGGCGCTTACATCCAAATTTCTGTTTCCACCTTTAATTAATACATATTATACACTTCCATTAATAATATGTTTAAGAATTATAGCAAATCAAATTTCAGAATAGCTGAGGAATATACCTTGTGCTGCAAGGCGCACCATATCCAGAATCTCTTGCTTCTCATCTATCTGATAAATATTAGGTACTTCACCAGAATTCAGTAGGCAATCCACATCCTGCAAAAAACTTTCCTCCTTAATTTGTCCTTCAGCAATAAGGAAGACTGTATGCTTTCCACGTCCGCCAGCCTCCTTCAAGATCTTTTTGATGTCATCCCTCCAATCATTGACGGTGTAATTGTTCGTTATTTCGGGTTGAAATAGAGTTTGCCCGTAAATCTCACTGGCCAGTCGAGTAAGAGACTGCCGCCCTGAACCACTAATTCCAACCTTGAATATAGTAAAATGTTTATAAGACCTATTTTTGATTTACAAATGTAGATTGTGCAACTGTTGAAGTTTTATCAAAATAATAATAATAATAATATCCGATTTATTTTCCAAGAAACATAAATGTTTAAGAAAAATATTTGTAATGTTATTGAAAACTACATTAGAAATGGAATAAGCCCTGATATCAAAGATGTGATAGAAGTAATGGCAGTGGGCAGGACACGTGGCCATGATGGAAAGCAATAGATGGACATCTAGAGTATTGAAAAGGAGATCCTGGGAAAACAAGCGAAAATCGGGTAGACCAATGAAGAGATGGGCTGACGATATTAAAACAACAGCGGGAGAACATTGGACACAGAAAGCGCAGGATAGAGATACCTGGAAAAACTTGAAGAGACCTATCTCCAGCAATGGGGAATCTATGGTTTATGAAGAAGAAGAAGATAGAATAAACTGTAACAAAATCAATCGTTGCTTTGCTTATAGGATTTTATATAAATCAAGATTGTAAGTAATGTAATGTTAACTCTCACCAATAAAGCACTACCACAGTTCATGGACAAGACTCTGCATATTTTAGATAGATGCTGTAAGGCGTAGTCAAACAGCACAATATCCATCTTACTTTTGTGAGTCGCATTATACTCTGAGAGGAAATTGCTTGCCATATCTAGAAATTGTTCAGGATTCAAGACTTCTTCGTAACGTTTATCCTCGTCTGAGTCTTGATCAAAATAAGTACCGAATAAAAGATCTTTGAGACTGCTTTTCGGGACAACACCTGCAAAAATAAGTGTTTTGAAACTTGAAATTAAAAATATAACAAGCATTTAGAAATTGCCATATTTCATTTGATAACAAAATAATGTTTTCGAAGAATGAGCATGCCTTCCGAATTTTTGGGTAAACTGTCCAAAGCCTGATCGAAGTTTTCTCTAAATTGATCTCTAACAACTTGTCTTAATTTGTTATACAGCCAGTCTTTGTCATTTTCTTCGATCAATCGGTCATAATATACCCTCATCACTTCGTGAACCCATATTTTTGTAAAAGTTCTCTTGTTCTCTGCTGACTCCTTCCTCAGCATTGCACAGCCCTGTATTAATCTAAAAAAAAGTATAGTATTAAGGTTCATATCAATTATGTAACATTTTGTAAATTAATAAAAGAATCCCCATATAACCTGGAAAAGTCTCTGAGGTTAAATACGTAGTGGCTCTTCGATGGAGTTGGTCTTAAATTTTCCATTGCAGAATTGTAGACGTCCAGCGTGGCGGCTACTGTTTGATTAACGACCGTGATAATCTCCGATGGAAATCCATTATTTTTCCAGCCTAGATGTAATATATTTGAGAATATTTTTGACATGCTATCTGCGGAAAACTGGTTGATAGAGAAGATGCTGAAGTGCCTGAGAAAACGTGGATACACCTCCTGGCGACTACCACCCACCAGACCCATAGCACCCAGAAAGAGTACATCCTGTAGATATACTGGCTCAGTAGTCTTCAGATCGTACCTGTTTATATACGACTGATTTTAGTGTTTGTTTTAAATATGAATATATTATACCACACCAATTTTTATGGTCGAAAAACTGACGTAACAGTTCAATAGGGGGCTGGGCTCCATATTGCTCCTTATATGGCATATTGACATCATCTATGAATAAAACCGTTGTTTTCCCTTTTGGTGGACCATAGTAACCTCTTTTTCTTTTGTTAAGTTTAGAAATGACCAAATCTTGCGTCTGATTGGCCGTTATTTTCACAGTAAATGTGATAAAAGCAGGCTCATACAACTCCCTGTTCAACTGATTCATCAGAATGTCCTGTATATAGAAACTCTTTCCGGTACCTGTAGGTCCCATTAGCAGTAAAGGGACTTTGTGGCGTATGTGCATATCTACCAATGCCATGTACCTTAGATGTAATATTTTCTTAAATTCTCTTACACATTCAATCAGCATGATAAAAATGCAAATTGTCTTTTGGAGCATACCTTGCAGTATCAACAGTTGGAATCAATGCTTGCAGAATATTTTTACACTCATCGACCCTTTCTCCTTTCACCAATTCAGGCCAATATTTCCAATTTCCTTTCATCTTGTAGTTGTAAGCGTAGTCAAATATAAGGCCATCAGTTGGTAAATTTACTTCAAGCTTCTCCATGGATTCTGGGTATGGAAAACCTTCCAAAAGTCCTTTCCATAATTGCTTGTAAAAATCATCAAACTTTTCTCTAGAGTCCATATCAACAATTGAAGCCAAACCCCAAACACCTACGTGGAAAAAGTATTAAGTATATGGTACCCAGAATTGAGTTTCAAATAATGGTAATGTAACCTGCTTGTATAAACGTGGCTTGTATCCATGTTTCCATGTATTTCACTTCCTCTTCCTTCTTGGTGCTTCCTGTACATGCATCATTCATCAGCATCTCTACCATAGACATCATGTTTTTCACCAGGCTGATTTCTCCAGGATTGCAATATTGAGAGCAATTCTTCCTTATGAAGTTCAATGACGGTGGGACCAACCAATTAAATAAGTCAATGATATAACCAGAACGATCACCACACCATTCTGGATTACAGTTTGGTATCCAGGATTGGAGGAACGGAAACCAACCTAACGTGGCAGGCTCCATATAGATCATGCCACATCTCGAAACCTTTATCCAGAACAAATTAATAATTAATTTAAATATTTTTTTGTTAAATGGTATGTTGTAATTTTATTCCATGGGTTAGGAATTTAAATGCAATACATCATGAAATGGAGATATTTACCGTTGCAGGAGATGCCTGCTCCAGATCCATTGTCTCAAAGATCAAGGACATAGAATTCGTCATTGACATCACCTCGCCTGACATAAGGCATAACTTTTTATTATCATCAAGAACACTATTCATATTTTCAATCCAGACAGCGTCGACTGGCCCATCAAAGATTAACCACTTGCGGTCAGGCGACAAATCAAATACAAAATTTCTAAAACCAGTAGCGACAACACCGTCATTCCACTCATAGGAAATGGGATCAAACTGACCATATAGCTGGCCCATAGTCACCGATTTAGGATTGAGAATCATATATTGAACGTTCTGCTCCCCGAGGCCTTTGAAAATGATATATATTTTCATTACTTTAGATCAGTTCAGTTTTCAGATTAACTAAACCACCTTCAGAAGAATGAACTTGATTAAAGTGCAAGTGCTATAGATTTCTTCATTCAAAATTGCCTTAGTTACGACAACTAAACTCTTGAAAATATGAAAATTCTAAATCTTTAAAAACTAATAGCTTTAACAGAGCTAGCTGGAGCTTCAGGAGTTCTCATGTTACAAACATAAAATAATAAAATGGATTTAAATTAAAGAGCTTCATTCAGCTCTATGAACATTAACCAATCAAACCTTTCTTGTTAATCATAGTCAGCGTGTCAGCGAGCACCTTCAATGTAGAGGTTTTTCCTGCATACGGATACCCCACCAACATGAAACCATGCCTCACAATCATCATTTCGTATGTCTGAATCATTTTCAGTAAAAAAGAGTCTTTTGGTTGCAGCTTACGTTTTTCGCTACAAGCAACCATGGCCTCTGTTAGAACACTGTAGTCCGCCTTGGGCAAAACAACACCAGGAAAGAGATCACTAATGATGCCATCGAAAAGTGGTAGATCATGGTTGAGAAATTTGGGCAAGTTGACGTCCAAAATAGCCCTTAAAAGTAGGATGTTCTCGTTCTCATCAGGATATTTACGCTTGTTGTTACCAGCAGCAGAGAGCACTGACTTGACTGCTCTCATACCTGCAAATGAAATGTGAATGATGAACCAACAATCGGTGCATGACTTTCAAAGATGAATCAATTGTCGTTGTGTTGTTTAGAAGTCTTAAAATGAAAAATGGATCTGTTTCGAGAATCAACCTACCATAATCATAGTGATTCTGCGATGATAGCTGTTCCGAGCACAGCCTGTACACTGTGACAATCTTCACAGATAAATTTCGAGCGTCTACAAAGCCATAAGAGTAAAGCGATATTTCACCAATCATTGCATAATCCGGTACCATCATGGCGACAGTACGAAAGAGTACTTTCAAATTGTCGGGCAGTTCACTTCGACCCGCATAACCGGGATTCATGGTTATGCACACATAGCAAGCTGGATTAAGGGAGATCTCAGTACCTTCAAAATTGAACTTGGAAGCGTTGGCCCTCACTGCCAATATTATAGAGAGTATCTGTTGGGCTACCACAGAAAGCACCTAATAAATACATGATCTTTAACACACTGTATATGACCATAGAGAAAAATATCTTTTACCTCAATGTCGATTCTGTTGAACTCGTCAAAGCATGCCCACGCACCACATGATGCAAGGCCTTTGAAAAACTTTCCCATCGCCTTGTAATCAAGTCCATCGGAGCAATTGAAGACGACGCATTGCACAGCGAGTGCCTTTGCTAAATCTTTGGTAGTCTCCGTTTTACCCGTTCCTGCAGGTCCCTCTGGAGCACCATTTAAATGCAGATGATATGCTCCAATCAAAGTTATGTAGCATCTATCTGTCAAAGGTGTTATTACCAGTCGATCAGAGTTTCCTGTAAAAGTAAATGAAAATTATAATAAGTATCCCTATAAGATATCATCCATTATTCTAAATTTTTATATGATATAAAGAAACATTTTTGTACATATAGTTCAGAAATATTGTTACCTAAATATTCGTAGGCATACATTACAGTAGCGTTTACGAGTCTAACAAGTGCCTCATCATCTTCCAGGTAGTACCTCATTTGGGACAACCATTTAAACTCTTTCTCGTTTGAGACTTTCTTCTTGACTAAATTTTCAACAACATCCTTAGCGTGTACATCGATTACTATTAAGGCTTTAATGGTAATTCTGGATAAATTTGTAAGGGAGGGATCTCTTATTAGTCCCACAATCTCCTGTAGTTGTACTCTTAGTTTTTCTAAGAATAATACAAAACATATATATTACATTTATATTTATGCTCCTAGCAAAGAATATCGAAACATTTTTTTTTTTTATTAATATTGAAATGGTTACCCGCAAAAATAGCCACTGTTAGATCACTCTCATTGTTCAATGCCCTATGTACATTGTAAGTCCAGTGCATTTGCGAAACAGCCAATACAACTTGTCCAGGCCACTTCTGCACCCATTGAGTTCTTGGCACGATCAAATAACTCTTAAAGCTCTTCAGTATTTGGTCTCTTACCGAAACTACCATCTGGTTCTCCACTTGCACCAGCCACTTTTCGACGCTTCCTCCTGCCTCCTTTGTATTTACGATGCTGCGAAAGGCGACTTTCTCATTTTCTTGACTGAACATGGCAAGAATTTCTAAGGAGTCATTAAACTGCAGCGTGTTGATAGCTTCAAAACACTTTTTCAGATGGGGTTGCACCCTTAATGGGTCCTTGGTTTCAGATAGAATTTCCAACATCTCGTCGTTGGAAAGAAAAAAAAATCTAGGAAAGAACAGTCGTTTCTTTTCCAAATAATTTGTGACACCATCGTTGATTTGTTCCAGTAGCTCGACGCAATGCTCCATTGATTCGAGAACACCAACAGCACCAGCCATTTCGAAAACTCTAGGGTCTCGCACCACCACATCTATGTACCTCTTGTATGTGTCATTCACCTCTTTGAAAAGCATCCCCTCTTCGGGCATCTGCGCAACTATATCCTTAGAAGAGAATATCGGCAACAAATACAACCACTGACTCTGCACTTTACCCCACTCGTCCAGAGTTTTGTTAATCCTGATGAGCTTATCATAGAATTCTCTTACTTCTTTTTCATACGGCTTAACGAATATGGAGCCACGCATTGTCAGTGCCTTGAGAATGTGATCATCGAGAACAATTTGGATATCATCAAGGGCGGTCAGGATCATGATGCCAGAGTCTTTGAAAGGACATGTCTTGAACAATATGGTCGACCATTCGTTCTGCATCTTGGTGAGATTGCGCAAAAGCTCGCGCTCTTTGGTTGCTCCAGAACTAATCACGTCGTATTTATCAAGGTCGGGTTCCAAGCCTAGTAACATTAATTCATTCATCAAAATTGATATATAGAATCAATTCAGTGATGGAAAATCATAAACATAAAAAGAAAATCTAATAGAACTGATCCTAGACTTACCCAATTTGGTGAGTTTTCTCAGAGAACTTCCAGCATTTGGAGTCAAGTCAAAACCGGCAATCACAGACATATCTTTCCAATGCCGCTTCATTAAAGCATCATTGCACATGATTCTCATAATGGTCATAGCTGGTCGAAAATCTTTCAATGCCTGTATAGCCAGAGCAGATAGCTTTAAAGGTGCCGGCCAACTGAACAAGTCAGGGTCATCAACAGCCCCGAAAAATCTCAGGGTAGTACTATCTGATTGGGCCTGTCTAATAAGAGCAGATTGTGTTTTGTTAGCATACTATTGAAACTTATAACACAAAATGTTGAATTTTAAGACAAAAGCTTTTAATATTAAAACTATTATATAACCTGCACGTTTTAATTCCGAGGCTTGATTAAAATTCATAACGTTAAATGATATTCTGTAGGCCAAAACGAGGTTTTGACTTTAAACAGTCAATTTGATATTTTTCAATACATATTTAATGCTTACTTTTTCGTCAGATTTCAAATGTTAAAATTTGGAGTAAGTTTTACGATTCAATGAGAATCTAAAAGAACCAAGAATCCAGAGTTAAATTGACAATTCATCGGAAAATTATAATAGATTTGGACATCTCTGCCAACCTAAACGGTAAACCGTGTTAACTGTTGAAGAAAGCAAAAATTCGGATTACTACTCTATGTACCGGATGTTATGTTAAATTGAAATATGTGCCAATCCATCAAATTACTTTACTTTGTTATAGAAAAGAAAGCCATATATCACAAATATTTACCTCAATCTAATTCTATACGTTTTCTGGATCTTCAATAATTCTTTCATGTAATCATCGACTTTCTCTTCAGTTTCTTCGAAATTCAAAAATTCAAACTGACCGTCAAACCATACGTTAATATGCCTCTGGATGTTCATGCAAACCTTTAGCAAATGAAAGAATGGATATACATAATTCTCCACATCGTCGACATTCTTAAAAGGAGATATTTTGAACCCGAGATTCAGTTGCTCCTTGTTTATCCAAGTGATCTTTTCCCGAAGCTCCCTCAGGGTAACCATGTGGACTTTGATTTTACTCACGTATTCTCTGGCTCTATAAATTTGAAATAATAATAATGATTTATTTCCCAAGAAACATAAATTTTTATATCAGAAAAAGTAAGAAAAAAAATAATAGCAAAAAACATAATAGTTGGAATAAGCAATGAAATCAGAAATGTAGTTAAAGAAGCTATATAAAAATTGTTTATTATATTACATTAATAATAAATATATTTTTAACTATTTTTGAATCTTGTTTTGGCATTTTTCTATTCGGCAAATCATTATATACTTTTATATAGTTATGAATAATTGATTGTCTGCCAATATTGTTTTAATTTTTATTGATGAGAGACTATTGGAATATCTAGTTAAATGATTGTGTTGATCACTATTAAATTGAAAAACTAAATTTGATTTTTCAAATCAGTAGATATATTTTTCCTGACTACAAAAGTGAAAGATGATTTTTCATAATTTAGTGTTAGCTTATGACATTTTAACCAATTGGAGATTTCGCTGATATCATGCATCATACTAATTTTGATTTCTTGTAAATTACTTCCACTACATAATATAGTAGTATCATCAGCAAACAAATCTATTTCTCACATTCAATTTCAAACTTAACAACGAATTTATATACATGAGAAAAAGCACTCGTCCCTGGATATACTCTTGTGGAACACCACATAATACAGTTTTTTTCTGAACCAGGTACTTGTCCCATGCATACAAACTGTTTTCTATTAGATAAATAATTCTGAAACAATGTGCACACCAATCCCCCAATAAAATAATAATTCAACAAAATTTTATGATCTACTGTATCAAATGCTTTACTCAGATCCAATGATAAAAGTCTACCATTTTTGTTGGAGTCCAGATCCAGTTGGAAGTGAGTCATGACCCAAATCTTGAATGTACTATTTTTTCTATAATTTTAGAAAGTACTGATAAAATTGAGATTGGTCTGTAATTTGTCATTTCATATTTATTCCCTGTTTTGAAAATTGATTTTACCTTAGCAATTTTTGTTTTATCAGGAACTATGATAATGATAAGTAACATTTATAGTTAGAAATAAGTAATCTATATCTTTATATATATATATATATATATATATATATATATATATATATATATATATATATCTTTATATATTTCAAATTTCAACTTTTTCTTAAAAATCACTTACCGTGAAAAATCATCCATATCGTTTAACACTCCCAGCAATGGTACCAAAGTCACAATTGTCTGGTTAACATAAGCGATTGTCTTCTGGAGCCGTTCTTCATACTCAAACTTCAGCTGCTCGTACATTGTTGAATTATGCTCGAGGATGGGTTCTATCTCTTTTTGCCAGTTCACAGTTGTTGCATTTAGCTCGGTATGTTCGCTTGTGATAACACCATACTGTATCAATTCTGTCAAATCATGGAGCATCTGTTGTATTCTGTTCCTCAATGATATCAATATTTCGGTCTTAACTTCGATCATGTATTTTCCTGTTGAAGTGGTTAATTGATAGATTGATTTTTATTCAAATACAACATTACCTTGTTGGATGAGATCTTCTGTATTTTCTGGTATCCTCAGTGCCTCACATTTAATGGCTTCAAAAGAATCACATATATCCTCATTTTCAGACATATGCAAATCACACAACTTCAAAAATATTCCCTCAATAACCACCGACAACGAATCTTTGATAGACTGAACATATTCTGAAAGTATCAACTGACCTACAGCGAAATATTCACTGCTCAGCATCGAGCTAGTCTTGTTGATATACTTCTGGTAATGTTCGATTTGACTTAGGCCACTTTCGAAGCTACCTTCAATTGTGCTAGCCTCACTAAAACCTTTGAAAATTTCCTTGAAGTCGGAATCCAAAGTTTCGACGTATGCCTCCACTGGCACGAACATTTTGTAAATATTCTCACCAATAACGTCAGATAAATCATCAGTTATGTTTAATGGAATTTTCATGTCAGGATAATTTCGAATCTTAGCGACTTCTAAAACCGAATAATTTTTACCATTATCTATAAGCTTACTAATAAACAGAGAATAGATGAAAAACACATCTTCGCTACTTGGAGATAATACCAAGGAGTTACTAAACTTCAGTGAAAGCTTCAAATATGGGATGAGATTCTCTGATGCAGTCACCGTGCGTATGTGTTCTATAGATACAGCTATTGCCTTGCTAATGTATACCGATAATAATCCAGTACAAACTTTCAGCAGGCGTTCGTAGGAACTTTTCTCTAGTTTTGTATCATCTTCTTCAACCATTTCGACTATCTTGTAGTAAAATTTATTAAGTGTGTTCCCAGCATCTGTAGCAAACTGATTGAAAGCTGTATCAAGTTCTGTCAGATCGTAAGGCCTATTTCTGAGTACACCCAAGTTGAAAAGAGGTATAGGAATGTTTACACACTCCTGGAAGATTCTCTGCACCAGAGTATGGTGGAGCATAAATTTATTAGTAATCTGCTTTCTAATCCAAAGGTAAACAGAGTAATTCTCTGTTCTACCTAAGTACTGATAGGGTTCAATCTTGAAACGCGTGAAAATTTTATCTACTGGTTTCACCTTCAAGTTGACCTATAATTTTGACATTATAATTTATTATGAAATATATAAGAAAACAGTAGGTAAGTTTTATTACTCACTCCAGCGCTATGGGTGATTCTGATGAAATCATCCCTTGCTTCTGCCATGATATTATCTACAATATGTTTATATTTATTTGCCAGATCATTGACCGCAATTTTTTTCCTGATGCAGGTTTCTTGAAAAGTTGACATTTCGGTTGTCGGACATTGGTCAGTGTAATACCTAGAAATAGTAAACGTGCTCCGATTTTGAGGATTTGTGTTTCATTTGAAAGAGGAGCATTGAAAAATAATCCCATTTTTAGAAAAACACACATACGAAATCTCCCTCTCTCCAATAACCACCCCCGAAGGGTTTGGAGGGTGCAATTTTTCGTGAAAATCGAAAATCTAAGAACTCAAAATTAAAGATGCGACCATATCCGCAAATGTTTGAATTGAATTTTTTTCAAAAGATTTACTGTTCTCGCGTTACAGTTGTGGTAAGTAGGAAATATGTGAATTTTCAACGCGATGTTCTGAGATTTCTGAATAACAACAAGACAAGCTAAGAATAATACATGGGTAATAGAATAAGTACTATCTTCTCAGGCATTAGTGAACGTTCAACGATTTTCATGACTAATGTTACACTCAAAAGAGTGAAATAAATATTATTCACAAAAAATTGGACCGGCTTTATTAGTTGGTGCACAAAATAATATTAATTCTATTGGTGCTTATACTTTTGGAGTTGATGCCTACAACAGCTAACTAAAAATAACTACTAACTATTGTAGTTAGATAGAGTGTTAGATAGTTGTGCTGTTGTACTTAGTATGGATTTATGCAGCATCAAGTAAGAATTAACTAGTAAAAATATCAAATAACAGTTATTATCAATTAACAAGTATAAAAATGTAGAATCCATGCAATCAAATTAAGAAGTAAAAAGTAAGCTTGCGCACAAGTCTGACATCCGCAGTTTTCATTTTTCAAAGTAGCCTCTGTCCCCTGGATAACTGAAAACAAGTGTTTAGAATTCCAAATTTTGAATAAAATGGTAGATACCGAATCATTTTTCATGGTACCCAAAGAAGTAGTTACACAAATATTTCAAAGAGTGAGGTTATTTACATATAATTTACATCATCGGCCTGACCAATTCGTGTTCACCTGCGCACTTATTGCGTACAAGTACAAAGTCTCGTTCAATTAAAGTAAGAAATTTAAAAGTTGGCCAACTTCTACTTCTTATTTGTTAATGGATAATTGTTACTTGGCTGCATGCACACTCTGATTGAAAAATAAGAAATTCATCTTTTACTTGCTATTTGTAATTGTTAATTGTTACTTTATACTCGTTTATTTGGGCTGAATGAATCCACACTTAGTTCTTGTAGGCACCAACTCCAAAAGTACCTATAAGCACCTATAGAATTAATATTATTTTGTATTTTTCAGTGCATCAACTAATAATGTCGCTCCAATTTTGGGTGAAAAATATTTATTTATTAAACTCGCTATAGTTTTTTTATATCGATTTTTTTGTACTCTTTGACTACCCTTCTCAAATCTATACTGATTCTAAGAGCTACCTTAAGCTACCTTTTACGTAAAAACACCCTTCAATAAATAATCATAGTTCTAAAAACTACCTTATCTTCTTGTGTGACTCATTCATTCGGGGTACTTCAGGATACAGAGGCACCATTCTGTGTTTCAATTCTTTAAGCTTGTACTTCCTAGTGAACTCTGACTGGAACTCCCGCAACCGCCGACGTTTCTGTTCATTTATCTTGAACTTCTCCATCAACTCTTCTGATAATTGGGTCGCTATAAGTTCTTCTAAAGCTGTTGGTCGTGTTTTGTTCATTGTTTTGCAGTGCTGAACCATTCTTCGAAGATCTCTATCTTTTTTATTATTCTGAGAATCCATTTTCTGTTTTAATTAGGGATGTCCGAATTGACAAGACACTTTCTGGAAAAGAGTCTGTCAGAATTGAAGTAAGTATATTGTTCTTTTGTCTATATTAAATCATACTTAGATACGAGTATTATATAATTCTAGCTGATGCTCTTGACTTCAACCGCTAAAAAAGGAGCCCTATATAAACTCCCGATTTCATCAATTAAATAATAATAACTTATACTCGTAATTCCTTGTTATACCCGTAATTCCATGACAATATTTAGAGCCCAGACGCCAACATTGAATGCTTTCAATCCAACACCTGTTTCTCGAAAAAGTTGGCAAAAAGATACTTCCGGCATATATTAGAAAATAACATAATCTTTGCTTCCGGTAGAAATTATCATCAATTACTGTAGTAAAAATCATTTACCTATCTGCAAATAAAATCTCGTCGTTGCGAACAAACAAACACAAAATTATCAGGAACGGAAGATAGGGTTTTGGCTTTGAAATCACAGGCACACCCTTATTATTTATGTTTAAATTAGATAGTTGGATGTTCCAAATGCTGCAAAAATAGTGACGATTTTAAATATTAGTATTCAATCACCTTTAGGGCCGATATCATAATGAATTCCTAATGGAAGATTAGTTATTTCTTCAATTTGTGTAACTTATATCTTGATGACGAAAAAAAGATGAATTTCTTGGTAACTTTTACAACGTCAGTTACCTTATCTTTAGTTTTTTTAAAGTAAAGTGAATTATATACCCAATCAAAGAAATTATAGAAGTTTTAATGTCGGATTAAAGTTAATAGCAGATTAAATTTGATTATGAAACCGGCCCTTAGTCTTATGTCCGTGACAAAATGGATGTTAATTGCTTAATTATCATAGCTTGCTAGTGTATATTTTTCTGAAAACATTTATGACATTTCATTGACAACTTTATACTTACCGTAATTATAATTAAAATGTATCGGGTATATTTGTACCAATTTTACTGTCGTTTTTGTTAAAATATTAACTGTGATATTAATGGTTTCTGAGGGAAATAGGAACCATAAAAACAAAGGAATCAGTACAATTCGAACTGAGAAATCAACTCGATTTTCTGGTAATTAGATATCCCCTGTCAATAGTTTGAATTCTGTATCTTGAATATCACAAATACACTTTTGACTATTTCAGATAGTGAAAGTACCTCAACACCGTGTGGAAGATCTATAAGAAAAGTGAAAAATGAAGTCAAAACAGTCATTGAGCTCATGGGACCAAGTACTCCCAATTTTGATAGCAGCAGTTTCAGTTACCTTGCTGATAACGAAGAATCATTCTACGCAAACCATATGTTGAACAATGAGGTACAGTATTTTGATTAATCATTTATATATTATCTTCTTTGTTTATCAATAAATAGTTATGACAAATGAGCAAAGAAAAAATATTATCAAATTAACATCTATTCCCTAACATGTAGCCTAAAACTGAAACCAAGACTGAAGATTTCTCCACTAGCTCTGATTTTCCATACACGGATAAGACAATGCCACCCCAAGATGTCACCCTCGATGAAGATACCAACATCTCGGGTGCTGCTCGCAAAGATACTGCCTCTGCTGACCCGAGAATGACAACCCCTAGGTTAATCTGTCCTCCCCCACTGCTACCCGCCAACGTCATCTTCAACAATGAGTGCATGTGTCCTCAGATGGCTGATTACATAATATCGGGAGCACAACCTCATCCTCCACCAACCAACTATATGGAGCAAGAAAAAAGTAAGAATATTAAGTTCTGAGTCTTCTTTTGGTTGTACTGAGCAAAAGGATATCGAACAACGGACCTGTCACAACAGATAGTGTGAGGGGTCTACAGCTCTAGAGCCTGGTATACTCACTAAAACTAGAACATTGTCCCCGTCTAGGTTTGTCTGACTAAAATTGACCTCCTGTGATAGTGACGATGACCCATTATATCTAAACTTCTATTCCACCAGTTTGTAGCTAGTACAAACCTGCTAAACATCTTGCTGGATACAAGCTGAATATTTTTGTATTACATTTTGTACTAAATATTTGTTGTCTGGTGTTGTCTAATAATCCTAACTTGAGCAGTATGAAACTCCACATGTTTGGTCTCCTTTTCTATTCCCATCTCCGGTTCTTTAACAGATGCAAGCCAGTAATTAGCTCCGTCACAATTTCAGCTGGATTCTGTTCAATATTAACATCATCCTCGCTTTCTTCGTAACGCGCACTTAGACACACTTAATATTTGAAACTTTATTCAAGTTTTCCAGCGCTTTTGCTGCCATCTATACCTATTCTGTTCTAACACCCAAGCAGTTTTACTTGATTCTTGTCATCCAAGAGTTTTCAGTTCTACTTTGCAAGACTATACTAGTCGGTACATCATGTATTAAATGTCAGTTACGATACGAATTCGTTCAATTGTTCCCAGCACCCCCACCATTTATGGATCTTATCGAAAGTTGTTCCTATGTTTCTATTATTTGGATATATGCTACTGTGCTTATAGAATCTTATATTGCTAAGTATTACGTCTATAGTTTATACACATAATAATTCTATAGTTTTGATATTTGGGACAATTCACTAAAATATGTTCCACAGTTATTTGAGTTTTGCAGATTTCACACACCGGAATATCACTAGTTTTGATCAAATTAATGTTCATGTGTTTATCTTGTATCTTGTAGCCGAAATCTGGTTATCATTGATCTTTTTTTTGAAATATGCGCCATTGATTTAATGTCCGGTTTGATCCGTAGTTTGGGATTCGATTGCCATTCACTTTGCCACTTGTTCATTAATTAATGTCTACTTCATGATTCGCTCTTTTTTCATGTCACCAAGTTTTGCATTCCACAATGGTACGTACATTCCTGTAGGAGCTCCTTATGATACGCGTGCAGTAATTTGTCTGTTATGAACTTTTGTTGTTCTATGATCCAGATAAGTTAAGGGTTCTCAGCCACTGTTTATTTAAAATGTTATGTATCCCTGATCTTAGTAGGCCTCCTCATCAAATAAATTCCAGTTGTTCGTTTATAAATGACGTGAGCCGTTATTCTCGTAATAAAGCTTATTTCCTACATTTATGCAACAAATTGTAGTTAATTATCCCCTTTGTTTTTTTACTATTGTTGAGGACTTTAGCAATTAAAATTTTATAAATCAAAATATTTTGGATCCGGAAAATGCCGTTTATATTATTTCATAATCGACTGTGAATTATGATACATAGTTTTGCTCTTTAGATAGAAAGAATATGGAGAAATCGATGAGACCGAAACATATAGTAAAGAGTCTGCTGAAGAGTTTCAGGGTCAAAAGCTTCAACACTTGTAAAAGAGGAGAATTTTATAAAATCAATATAAAGCAGTCTTCTAATAATCAAGGTATACCCGAGGTTAGTATGAAGTTTATGAGGGTGAGACTAAAATTAATTCTGAATAAATGATGTTAAGATCTACTTATATAAAAAGAACGGATGTTCGAAATTGTAATTATCTGTTCCGCTCAACCATAATAAGGACAGGGTCATTCAATGACCTATTAACAAAGATAGACGGAACTGTAAACAATATATTGTGTTGACATCATCCCTTGATCGGCCACGCCTCATCGCATATCAGTTTCTCCCCCCCATTATTTAAATACTTGATGTTTTGGTTGTTTTTGAATATTCTATTATATTCTTTGGTTTCAAATCTTTAACAAATGAGTAGACGTTTTAAACTGTGCAATAAAATAGAATCCACGAACTCAGAAGTAACGTTTCATCGAAGTAGACTGTCTAAATTAAAATTTGGTAACTTATATATTTGAATTTTGAAAGAAAATTATTGACATATAATCGTCGGTCATGGGCGTAGTAAAGAAATTATTACCTAATCATTGTTATTTCATTAAATAGATTTTTATATTGTTAGCGCTTTTCAAATCCTAGACTTTAAAAAAGAATTATACCTACACACCTATTTAATAATATTAGAACGGGATAGGAACAAAAATCAATATCCATTTAAGGGTCAACTGAAATTGATAGGAAGATAAACTTTAGCCAGAATGTATATAATAGGTATGTCAAAAACTATAACACATGAGGAGCATGGATATAAATCTTCCTTGCGATTATTATATGAACACAAGAAAGTTAGCAAGTTTATTTGCTGAAACATACAACTTTCGGATATAGACTTTTTTACCAAGCTTCAGATTTGAGACGCCACTGGTGTTATATTTTCTATGCGAAAAGACGAGTACTGTAAGGCGGGATTTAGTTAAAACCGTTCTATCCCCCCTTCTGACCGCTTCCACAGCTCACCCCCCTGGCCTACAAAGATGTTGTCAACCAACAAAACGTATTTTATCAATGTAGTGTTCTGTCTATCCCTACTAATAGGTCATTGGGGTCATTAGTCATATTTGCGTGACCCTGCTGTGGATAAAAGTTACGTATTTTCTTCGGTATAAGTTTTTTTGAATTGTCAAAACAAACGTATGCCTATAACCAAGTGAGGTCGAAATATCGCTTTCCTCTGAATTCAAAAATAGGTGTATATAATATTAGGTACCTATATACAGGGTTGTCAAATAAACGCACGGAGGTCTCTAGTGATCTTACCGTTGAAATGAGAAGAAAATATTCTATATAAAAAGTGTTTCTTTTCGAGTATTCTTTCTGTGGAAAATAATTTCAAATATGGCGGACTTCCGGATATACCGGAAGTAGACATCAACTGCCTTATTTTAAATAGAACACCATGTACATTTTCACATTTTTGAATTCAGCATCGATTTTAACGTCCAGTTTGTTAAGCATAGTTGTTGTCTACGGTGTCTTCATTTGAAGTTATTGGGTAATCTTTAGAAAATTTGACGTTTGTAGTACTTCACAAAAATTGTAATATCTCGGAAACTACAACCGATCTAAACATGAGGTTTTCCTTGTTGCAAAGACCGAAAAACGTAATTATGTTTTAAAGTGCAATACTTCAAAAGAATTTTAAATAATTACACAAGAAATTTTCAAATTTGAAAAGTTTGAAACATTCAAAAGTATTTTTTTTTTCAAATGGTATGGTATGTTAAGTTTCATATCCATGAATGCGAAATTCAACTCTTTTTCGATTTTATTCAGGCATATTTAGGTCTATCGCTGTTGGTTTTCAAGCTATTAATGCTTTTTTAATAATTCTACAACGGTACGGAGAAAATGGGAAAATACTAGGCGGCATGGCTCACAGTTACGTCAAAGGAGTTGTCAAATTTTATAAAATTTATTGCGTACTGTAAGGGCTCGAAATCAATATGAAACATACCACCCAAGAACTAATTGATATGGATTATATCCTTGGAGAATGTTCAAGAGATTTTCTTCTCGCATCCCGAGTGTACGGCGAACGGTTTCCTGATAGAAGGCATCGAGAACCAAGATCTTTTTAAAGGCTGATAGATAGATTTGACAGAACCGGATCAGCTAACTACGAAAAACATAGCAGAAGAAAACGTGTGATAACTGAAGATAATGAGATTAATGTTCTCGCAACTGTAGTTGAAGATAGCAGTAAATCCGAAATCAGTCGCGATTTGGGCATTGGACAAACGTCTGTAAAAAGGATCTTAGCGAAGAATAATTATCGTCCTTATCATGTGCAACTAAATCTAGCTGCAATAGCAAGATTTTGAAAATAGAACCAATTTCTGTAATTGGGGTCTTGCTCGTCTACAAGAAGATGCATTTTTTTTTAATGCCGTATTATGCACTGACGAAGCTTCGTTTCATAATAACGGCTGTGTAAAACATTTCTATGCGGATGCCAATCCCAATTTTGTGAGGACTATCGACAACCAGCATAGATGGAGTGTTAACGTTTGGGGTGGCATAATTGGACACCACATAATAGGGCCCCATTTTTTTGATGAACACTTTACCGGAAATATCTTCCAAAATTTTTTGAATGAAAATCTAGATGATCTATTGGAAAATCTAGCACTGGATTTGTTGAGAAGAATGTGGTTTCAGTTGGATGGAGCGCCTGCACATTTTAGTGTCAGAGTCCGAAACACTCTGGATGAAAGATTTCCAGGAAGCTGGATTGGAAGACGTGGACCCATTGCCTGGCCACCAAGGTCACCAGATCTAAAAAAAAATAATTTTTGCCTTAGGGGATACGTTAATGATCTGGTCTACAAAATAGCCCCCACAACAGCAGCGGGAAAGAATAAGAGCGGCATTCAATTCTGTTACACCCATAATGTTACATAATGTTGATAGATATGAATATTTAATGAAATAAATCTGTACAAATAAAATCTGCCATATTTTGTTTTCCTCTAGTTTTTCACCAACTAAACCATGTCGCCTACGATTTTTTAATTCTCTCCGTGCCATTGTAGAATAAAATCGCTAATAGCTTGAAAACCAACAAAGATAGGCGTAAATATGCCTTACTAAAATCGAAACAGAATTCAATTTTGCATTCATGGATATGAAATTTAATATCCCACCCCATTTGAAAAAAATGATTTTTGCATTTTTCAAACTTTTCAAATTTGAAAACTGCTAGCGCAATGATTTGAAGTTCTCTTGAAGTATTGCTACCTTTAAAACATAAGTACGTTCGCCTTACACTCGGGATGCGAGAAGACAATTTTTTGAACATTCTCCAAGGATATAAACCATATCAATTAGTTCTTGGGTGGCATGTTTCATATTGATTACGAGCCCTTACAGCACGCAATAAATTTTATTAAATTTGACAACTCCTTTGACGTAACTGTGAGCCATGCCGCCTTGTATTTTTCCATTTTCTCCGTACCGTTGTAGAATAACTGAAAAAGCGTTAATAGCTTGAAAACCAACAGAGATAGACCTAAATATGCCTGAATAAAATCGAAATAGAGTTAAATTTCGCATTCATGGATATGAAACTTAACATATCATACCATTTGAAAAAAAATACTTTTGCATGTTTCAAACTTTTCAAATTTGAAAATTTCTAGTGTAATTATTTACAGTTCTTTTGAAGTAATGCTATTTTAAAACATAACTACATTTTTCGGTCTTTGCAACAGCGAAAACCTTATGTTTGGATCGGTTGTAGTTTCCGAGATATTACAATTTTTGTGAAGTACTACAAACGTCAAATTTTCTAAAGATTACCGAATTACTTCAAATGAAGACACTGTAAACAACTATGCTTAACAAACTGGACCTTAAAATCGATGCTGAATACAAAAATGTGAGAATATACATGGTGTTCTATTTAAAATAAGGAAGTTGATGTATACTTCAGGTATATCCGGAAGTCCGCTATATTTAAAATTATTTTCCACAGAAACAACACTCGAAAAGAAACAATTTTTATATTGAATATTTTCTTCTTATTTCAACGGTAAGATCGCTAGAGACCACCGCGCGCTTAATAGACAACCCTGTATAATATGTCTGTCTATATTTAAGTCAGCTCTTTCCGAGTACCTATATATTTCAATTTCAAATGCTATCCATCTCAAATTTCAAAATGGGGAAGAATATAAACAAGTGAAATTTTTGAAAAAAATTAAAAATAGTTTTTATTGGGCATTTAAAATTTAAACCGTACCGATGAGTACCTACTATTGCTATCCTTTTCTCGATTTTAAATATACTTATGTATATGTGTTTGCCAGCAACAGCAATTCCATAACAAATTACTGTTTGTCTACCACAACACAAAATTAAACTTTAAATTAACAACGTCTGACGTCTGACAATTGCGACATAACCATAGACGATCTTCCAGAAAGTACCTATATACCAGAGAACGAGACGTATATATAAGCTCCATGCTCGTGCGTAATTCCAGTGACGGATCCCATTGTCGTTCCATGTCGACATTATAATGATCTTGGTTGAGTGAGATTGAATGAGATAATTTTAATTACCAATATTGGATCACACTTAACAGGCGGCGAGATGTCTGCGATCTAAGTACGAGTTCGAACTTTCAAGTCAATAGACCGTATGGGGCCTGAGAAATCGCTGCGGAGTCCATTGATACAAGAACCGAAAGTAATAAAAACTATTTAAAAACGTGTCCGTCATAATACTTAATCTAAAAAGCAAAATGCAAAAAACCTGACCAATCGAGTAACAGGATGAAATACTTTGGGAATTTACTTTACACAGTGACCATTAGTCATTAGGTGCCTGGGCAGAATTTCTCCAAATTATTTTTACTATTTCACATTTTCTGTTCAGTAAAACTTATTTCCCATTATCTTAATCGGTGTTCCTCAAGGGTATAGTTTGGAACAGCCATAAAGACATTTCATAAAATAAAGTATTTTGTGTCAGGCAGATAGGTGTTTCTAATAAAGAAATGTTAAAAGTTCAATTTTGTCATACTATGTTACTGTTATTCAATATAGTAGTGGATCAAAAAGTCATTAAAAAACAGGGTGCCAAGGTGTTGGAACAAAATTCAACCAAAATATGTTTATTATCTACTCTGTTGGTAAAGACTTTTGAAGACTACATTTAGGTTGCTACTTTATTGGTATGGCTGCTGAACAACAAATGTTAAGTTGAGAATTCACATAAAAGCCGGCAAATTCTGCCCAGGCAACTCACGAATTTCCTTTCATCCTGAAACTCGATAGGTCAGTTTTTTGTCAGTAGCTTTCTTACAAGTCTAAAAGATTATATGGAAGAACTGTTTACCAAAGACCTTGTAAATATACAACAATAGATCTTATTTCTAATTATAGATAATTTTCGAATATAGTTTGTTTCACGAATGTTGGCGTCTGCCTTGAAAACACAAAAAATGGATCAATCTAACTAACGGGAGTAAATCAATGGCGTAACGATTTCGATATAAGATATGGTATTTCAATTTCTTTATATGCTTCAAGGAAGTTCATATAATTAGGGAGAAAAAAATATCGATTGATTAAATAAGCAAATATAATATAAGATTTATTATCAACAATAATGCAGAAACACAATATACAAATTTATTGCTGAAATATAAATTTATGCACCTGAATTATCTGAAATGTCACATTGACTTTGTGACGCCTATGAAATAAAGATTTCGTTGCCTTCGGACATACGTGCAGTGCCTTATCATTGTATGGAAGGAGATAAGCTTGAAATACTGATGTCGTAGCTTAGATTGACAAACGTAGTAGATAATTTCATGATAATGAGATGCGATGAGACGTGATGTACGTAGCTCGTGCATGATTACACACAATAGCCATAATTCGTGAAATAAACTTTATTTAATGTTATACCTACAATATATAGGAGAGAGCTGATAGTATTATATATATATATAGTCACAAATATTGTTATATTCGATTTCAGCGAGTGGTCTTTGATTTGGTGGACAACATATCTGAAGATGATTGCCCATGCTATGAGACAAAAAAGTATATTAATACAGACATGAATGAATATCACAAATTTCCAACAAAGCAGGATTTAGTTCGCTCTCAGAATGCACCGTCTGTGCAGAATGAGATGTTTCTGGACGATCCAGATATAAACTTACAACAAAAAAATACTTTCATGGATACCGGAGGCGCTACCAGAGTGGATGTTTATTATTTTGATCATGGAAATTCCAAGTAAGTGAATTCTGAGAAACCATGGACTTTTAAGAAAATACAATATAATAAAATTTATATTGATTTTTTATTGAATTGAAGTTTTTGTTACTTATAATAATAGAACGAAAAGCATTAACTAGAGAAAAGATTGATATAAACCATTATAAATCGTATTTTCTCAATAAAATATTTTCTTAAATTGGCTATATTTATATGGAATGGATAACTTGAAGGCTTCTAATTAATCTGAGATAATCGTATATCTATTTAGTTATAACTATACATAAAATACTAACCGCATGGTTAAAATATTGCTTAGTGCTTTTCAAATACTACTATGCCTGGAGAGTTTTGAATTTCAACTAAAACTAAAGAGACAAAAATGTTCTCTTAGGTTCTCAAAAATAGAAAGCTATCATAAAATAACGAAATAAATTTTTGAAATTAAGTTTCCTTTGAACGTATTATTTTTAAATTCGAGAAAGCTGCAAAAAAATCAATACCCATCATAATAAAGCCAGAAAATTTTTAACATTTTGGAAAAAAAGGTTGAGCTTTTCACTAAGTTCTGAATAAAATTCACTATTTACTGTACCTCAAATATCCAAGTTAGTGATAAAATATAAACTTAAAAAAATTGGATTTCATAAAAAGATCCATTATTTTCTACCTATCATTTTCCATACATGTACCCCTTTCTATATTACAATATTTACTATTAAATTTTTTTTTCTTTCGGTTATTTTCAGTTATTTGAGGACAACAGATTATCCACCAATTGTGGCTACTGAAGCTTTGGCCGAAAAAACAGAAAGATATACTACCAAATTTTGGGCAGAAATTTTCGGGTCTTTCCACATTGGGATCGCTTTCTGTACCTCGTTTTTGTTACAATTTATAAGGTAAGCTGGTCAGATCAGATATTAGAAATATGTGACAGGAAAAAGCTATCAACTGTGCAAGAAACAATTTATACACCTTTGTTTAAGGCAAACTTGATAACTTGAGTGCCATTTTCGTTTTTAATAATCGTCGATATCTATTTTCCGTCAAATATTTATTATTGCATATTTTTGATGATCTAATAATTATGTTCTAATCCAGTCAGCACTATTCCAAATAAGCTTTCTTCCATTTAATATCTGCTTTATTTTCAGATTTCTTTTCTACAGTTTATTCCGTCCATTAACAATAGGCCTCATCCAGCTACTGTCCGATTACTTTTTCAAACCATTTTTGGCCACATTGTTCAATGCCGTCATCCAGCCTCCACTGATATTCGCCTATAACATTGCCACATCCTTGCGAGATTTGTGCGATCCATTGGCCGAAGGTGTTGGTTATTATTTGAGAGAAGTCGCTTTTCTGATAAGAGCCTGTAGAATAGTTGAGGTGAAGAAAGAATGTTGTGGAAAAAGTGCTTGTAGAGATACACGAACTGCAGATAAGTGTAGTAGAGCTTAAGAACAAGATATTTTGTCTTTATATTAGCTATACTTTTAAGTATCTTTTATCGTGATGCTGTTTACATGTATTTTTAGATCTATATAATTATTACAATAATATATATTATATCTTTACAAAAATGTATTTTCTTAACAATAGAAACAAAAATTTGTAGTTACTAACAATGACAGCTGTCATATAAATAAAAATACAATATTCGAATACACAGTCAATCTGTTAGGCAAGTACTAATTTGATACAAAAAGCTGTTATTTTTTATGTTATCGTTACCATAGAAACTAACAAACAATACTGGTATCGAGCCAAGAAAAAAGTTTCAGAAACTTATTTATTACACAGGGTGAGTCGGCAGGAACGGACCAAATTCCAGGAGTGTTTTATACACGAGAAAATAATTTTGAAAAACTTATATTATGCGATTTTCATATCTTTTCAAGCTTCTATAATCAATAATAAATATTTTTTACAAAAAATGGTACCGACGTTATTAGTTGCTGCACTGAAAAATATAAAATAGTATTAATTCTATTGGTGCTGTTACTTTTGAAGTTGTGCAGTTGCAGGTCAGATTGATAGCTTTTGGCACCAACTTCACAAGTACCAGCACCCATAGAATTAATATTATTCTATATTTTTCAGTGCACCAACTAATAACGTCGGGACAATTTTTTTATAAAAAATATTTATTCCACACTTTTGAATGTAACATTAGTCACGAAAATCGTTGAACGTTCACTAATACCAGTGAAGATAGTATTTATCCTATTACCCACTTATATTTTTTGCATGAAGCGGTTATTATTGAGATCTCAACGGAAATACGCTTAAGTATTTTAGATTTTACCATTTTAACACCGATTTAACTCGAAAACCGTAACTCTAAGGAAAAAATGTTCATTATAAATGTTGCTACACATAATTTTATCTTTCATGTATAACCCACAGATTCTCAATTTTCGAAAGAAATCGCCCACTCCACATAGCAAAAATACATATATTTGAGAATTTAACATGCCTCTGTCTCAAAAACCGTAACTCTTTTGAAAAAATGTTCAATTTAAAGGTTTCCGCATATTGTCCTTTCTTCAATTATACCCCCTCAGATTTTCAATATTCGAGAAAATTTGCCAACTCCACCCCTTCGGAGGCGATTTTCGGGAGGAAGGAGATTTCTGATTTCTTGCGTTTTTATGAATACAGAACAATTTCTCAAGCCTCCTCTTTCAAATGAATTAAAAATCATCAAAATCAGAGTTCAATCAGTATATAAGACGCGCGGTCAAATAAAAAAAACAGACAGTAGAATTGTATACCTCCTCCATTCGGGGTTCATCGGTCAAAAAGGTTTATCAAGGGTTCTACTTGCATCCAAATTTTCGTTTCCATGACACTGCATTGGTTGCAGCGCTGGTCCTATTAGTTTGATTGTGGATTTGATTATTCCGTTTGACATTTGGACATTTGCCGAAACAATTGTCAAGTTTAAACAATATAGTACTGGGAATTTATTACAGTGTTGTAATTTTAATTTACTATGGATTTCCATCAAGTAACAGCCAATACAATTTTAACTATATTAAATAAAATTTAGAATTCAAGAGAAGGCGTAAATAACTTCATTTCTGACGGGGGTCCCCCTTTTTTAAATTTAATCCTCTCATATCAAACTGAATTGGAATTATTCGTTTACCTAGACTTAGCCTCAGCTATAGTAATTATTAATTCTCAACTCACCCTCGTTCCCTCACCGGCAGTATCATTGATAACGGCGTTAAATAAAAGCTTCTCCACAAAACAAAGGTGCCCACTTGAGAACCACATAATTAGTGGAGCGTAAGGGAAAAATGCACACAAAGTAAAAAATGTAAAAAGCTGACTTGTCGATTGTTTGACGGAGAGAGCAGGCACTGATAGTCTGCGCGCATGTTGAAGGGTCCATCCACTCTATAAGGCCGTCGGTAGCAGCCCGCCAGGACCAAGAAAATCTCATTCGGCAGCATGCGGGTGGTGCTGCATCCTTTCCAAAAGCATTTCTGCCTTTTGTTTCTCTCATTGGCAGTCCTAAGTACCTACGTCTCGCTAAAGAACAAATATCGCAATATACCTGTACTACACTGGGTCGGTAATGAGACTACCCTCTATAACATCTCATTGGAAGAGTTGGAAGACGAATTTGGCCTCAACTTTCAAGATGAGACATTCCTGGAGTATGTAAATTTTAGTAATGCTGCGATGTGGAGAAGGGAAGAGAAGAACAAAGTAATATATATTCTGGGACTGTTTGAACTGTCCACAAAATGGGGTAAAAGATTGGAAGGTGAAAGTGAAGTAAAAGCAGCTCAACTGGCGGTGGATCACGTGAATGGTTTAAATATTCTGCCTGGGTACACAATGAAGCTCCTGGTGAATGATACACAGGTAATATGAAGATGTTATATTATTCATTTTTTCAATAATCAGATTCAAAAAAAAGCAATACTAAATACAACAATCTGACTGAGCTTTGTCTATCAAAATATCAATGCTATAAAAAATATTTAAAAAACACTTATTATTGAATTGCCTTCTTAGTTGTCTATAAAAAGTTTACAATTATTTTCTTTATACAAGTGTGATCCTGGTGTGGGTATCGACAGATTTTTTCATGCACTGTACTCTAAGAATCGTATTCTTATGCTCCTTGGATCTGGATGTTCTAATGTAACCGAGAGATTAGCTTTGGTTGTACCATACTGGAATATTATACAGGTAATAAAGAAAGAATATGATTCAGAGATCAACTGAAAGGATATTAATTTAGTTAACTAGTGGATTCATACCCCTAACAGAGTGTGGGAGTTATGCATGATATAAAAATCTTTTTTTTTTTGATAATAATAAATAACATTTTCAAGGTATCCTTCGGTTCTAAATCACCTGCTTTGAGTGACAGAAACAAATTTCCATTCTTCTTTAGAACCATAGCTCCAGATTCTTCTCATAATGATGCTAAAATACATTTTGTGAAAGAGTTTGGCTGGAAAGTGGTGGTCACTTTTAGTCAAAGTGAAAACGAATACCTGCTACCAATAAATCAATTAGTAAAGGATCTGGAGAAGGCCAATATATCCTGCATATCAACAGTAACTTTTTCGGCGGATAATTACAAAGATCAGCTGAAGGTGCTCAAGGTACGTTTCAGACGTTTTTTAGCATCAAGTTCAACGATGGTGATTTTTTTCCAGGATCTAGATATAAGGATAATAATTGGTAGTTTTTCAAACAAGATGCTTCCTAAAATAATGTGTGCTGTAAGTATATATAAGTATGGATTTTCTTAAAACTGCGAATAATATGAAGTTTATTTACTACTTTACTCATTGTAGTTTCGGCTAGAACCCTTCCAAAACTAGAACAATTCAGACCTAATTTCACATTACCATTAGCTTTTAAGATTTACAGGTCAGGTGTTCAATTTCAAAAAAATAAATATTCTAATTGAAAATAATCTATAATCTATTGTAGCTAAAAATGTAGCATAATTAATACTTTTGGATGAGGGCTATCCTGGATTACATCTAATCTAGCGTGGTGCCACAATCCATTTACAACTGATTATTTTCAGGAAGGGCGCTTTAAATATTGTCTACACCCAACATTTTTATTAGCTCTTGCTAAGAACACTACATATAGTTTGTTTCACGAATGATGGTGTCTGCCCTGAAAAGACGAGAAACGGATCAATTCAAACTAGGGTAGTAAATCAGTGGCTATTTTTTATACGCTTTACGCAAATTCATATAATTAGGGAGAAAAAAGCATCAATTGATCAAATAAGCAATTATATTAAAGATTTATTGTTAACAATAATGCAGAAACATAAAACACAAATATTTCGCTTGATTTATAAAATATAAATGTATTCATCTGAATTCTCTGAAATGTCACTTTGACTTTGTGAAGCCTATGAAATAAAGATTGCGTTGCCTTCAGACATACGAACAGCGTGTATGTAATCTTTGGTTCTATCATGGTATAAAGCTTGAAATACTGATGTAGCTTAGATCGACAAACGTAGTAGAACATTTCATGACAATAAGATGCGATGAGAAGTATAGCGTGATTAACGTAATTCGTGAATGATTACAGGCAATAGCCATCATTCGTTAAATAAACTGCACTGAGTATAAAATTGATCATGGTACATTCAAATTTTCTTTGGGCAAACTAACCAACTTGGCTCCACCATTTTCTTAAGGGTATATTTTAAATTTGATTGTTAGTTTATATTTTTATCAAAATTTTATATAGTCCTAAATAGTTAAGAATAATTCCCAAATAATAATGGTCATTCATAGTAACTATTCTTATTGCAGATTTACCAAGCGGGTATGTCGGGAGGTGACTATGTTTGGATCCTTCAATCCCGTGAAAACATGCAATGGCATTCTATCGGAGAATGTTCAACACTTCAACAAAAACAAGCTGCGGAAGGTTTAATTTTAGTGTCTGACTATAATAATGTATTGGAAAATGAGTTCCCTATCTCTGGGATGGTAGGCATGAGTAATTTATCCAATATTTATTTTAAAAACACAGTCAAAAGACCTTGAGAACCACCAATAGACTCTGATTTGTTATTTTCTTGATATATCTCGAATGCTTGCGATATTGAATTTTTTACTTCTTTTATCACAGACAAGTGAGGAGTTTGAACAAGCTTTGAATATATCTTCAATATCAAAATACGCTGAGCAGACGTACGATGCTGTTTGGACGATTGCTCTAACACTGAGTAATAGCATGGTTCATGATTGGTTAGATTCGATCGAATCATTTCAATATACAAGAAATGACATTGTTTGCAGATGGATTCAGAAGATGTCATCCCTTAAATTTATCGGCCTGTCTGTGAGTATGCTGTTCAAGATATCTCATACTATCTAGACTAAACTTTTTTGAAGGGACCTCTAAAATTCGAAGGAGCTGATAGAATAGGCAATTCTGCTTTTCGCCAGATACAAGGTTCGTAAATGTATAATATTTTTCTTAATTTTTACATTAGCAATAATCAATCACAATTCCAGATGGGATTATAAAAGATATAGCACTATTCGACTCAATTACCAATACATTGCAATTTCACTGCAAGACCTGCCATGCAATCCACTGGAAGAACGGACAGATACCCTTAGCTCAAAGAATACTCCGACTCAAGCTAACAACAGTTCCAAGTGCCCTTTTCTATACAGTTACTTTGATATCAAGTTTGGGAGTAGGGTCGTCATTCTTGTTCTTGTATTTTAATCTGCACTTTCGAAGATTAAAGTCTTTAAAGCTTTCAAGCCCCAAAATCAACAACGTTGCAGTCGTTGGTTGCATCCTGGTTTATTCTTCAACAATTTTATTGGGATTGAACAATACGAAAATAAAACCTAGGCAATATTTCAGTGAAATATGTACCGTGAGTAATTTAACAGAAATCAGCAGAGCATTTGCCAAGTTTATTTATTACTTGCATCTCTTAAAAGTGCCCATTCTATGTTACAGGCCAGAGTTTACCTCCTGTCAGCTGGATTTTCTCTCACATTCGGTTCTATGCTTGCCAAGACCTATAGAATCCACAGACTATTTACCTATCTAGGTGTTGGTCTTGTCAGAGATAAGTTTCTCAAGGACAACCAACTCATAGCTTTAATATTGGTACCATTAATTATAGATGCTTTAATTTTGATTTTGTGGGTAATGATTGACCCAATGGAAAGACATGTTCATAATTTGACTCTAGAAACCATTATTGGTGAGCCTGGATTAGCTTACCAGCCACAGGTAATTACACAAATTAGCTCATAGATATTAGAATAAGTCATTAGTAACATTCTCTGGCATCCATAACTAAATGTTCTGTTTCTTTTAGATAGAGCTATGTGGCTCTCATAACACAGAAGGCTGGTATGTGGCCCTTTTTGGCTACAAGAGCATCATATTGATTATGGGAGTGTATATGGCATGGAAAACTAGGCACATCAAGGTTCCAGCTCTTAATGATTCTCAGCACATTGGGATATGCGTCTACAGTGCAGTCTTCACTACCATTATAGTGATAATCTGCAGCTTCATATCTAATTACTTTATATTCTCTTACTTAGCCAAAACTGTCTGCATCCTAGCTTCTACTACTTTAACGTTACTTCTTTTATTTATTCCTAAACTCAAACTGGTATTCAGAAAGATAGATTGTGAAGATCCCATTACTCAAAGTATGGGTCTTAAAATTGAGAGCAATACCCGAAGATTCGTCACTGATGACACCAAAGAGATGATCTATAGATTAGAGATTCAGAACAAGGTTTACAGATGCGAGGTTGCAGCACTTGATAAAGAGATTGCACGTTTAGAAGAACTACTTCATTCATCCACAACATGCTCAACGAAATCTGGCATTAATGCTATAGCTACATCAGCAGATTGCTATCTAAGTGTACCCAACTCTTCCATAGCTCGAGCTTCGTGGCCATGTGCTCAAGGACAACTTAAAATTTCCCGGAAGAAATTCAGATCAGAAAATAAGTTAAGCAACGATATTTTCGAGAAGATAAAATTTTTGGGAAAGCTGAAAAAGTATTTCACCAGCTTTTCTACCCTATACAGCAGCAATCAACAAACGAGCGAATGTGAACAGCATGATTTGTTTCAAATTTGCCTGACCACGCGAGGTAAACCAACTTCAAGTCCTGAGGTGTATCAACAAATGCAAGAACCTATATTAACAAATGATATTGTGAAAGCAAAATCGGATTTAAATCTAAGGAATCCTAATGAGTTTGCTGATTTGTAGTAGTGGAGTTAAATTGCTGGATTATGGAGTAATTTGTACATTTCATGACAATTATTTAAAAAATGTATGTAAAATGCAAATATATTAATTTATACAACAAATTAATAAAGTTTTTACTTAAAATTATCAACTATACCGGGTTATTCATATTCGCTGCTCACCATTGGGATGTAATAGGGATTAATATGCCACAAACAAATTTTGAAGTATCATTTTTCGGTTTTGCGAAATAAAAAAAAATCACATTTTGTTATTTCATTAATAACTTGGTTTTTATGCAACAATTTGAAAAACCAAAAGCCTTTCGCTATACCAACTTTTCCTGTTGCATCCAGTTGTGCTCACCATTTTTTTGGTACAACGTTACGTCACTTTACAACCATCAGCAAATAAAACAAAATAATACGGACCTGGATTTTAAAATTACATTTCTGATTGCAACTTATCTCCATAACATACTGGATGCAACAGAAAAAGATGCTGTGGTACAAGGCTTTTGGTTTTCCAATTCTTTGCATAACTACCAAATTATTAAAGAATTAACAAAATGTAAAAATTTGTTTTTTTGTTAATTCTCAAAAACGAAAAATTATACTTCAAATTCCTTTGTGGCATATTAATCCCCATTACATTACATTTACGAGATCCCAATGGTGAGCAGCGAATCTGTATAACCCGGTATATATATATATATAAAGGTGATCAACGTATATTCCAGATTTCTGTTGTCCTGTCATATAAATGGTCAAGCTTCACATTTTAAAATTAATGAGAAATAAACAGTGTTTTAGAGCATACCAAACTTGTGTTTTTAAAAATGAAATACCCTATATTATCTTGAAATTCAGTTCCGCTGATTTTCCCTATTCCAGTAATATATGGTTTTAATAGGTTCTACTGAGGACTTTTCAAGATATGGCCAATTTTATAAGAAAATCGTAATCAAATCACCACCCTGTATTCCTGTATTATTCAGAATCAAAAACTAAGAATTATTATCTCAAATCTCAAAGCCTAAATAATTTCATAATAGTGCAGTTTTATGGCAATCGTTCATGTTTTTAATAAGTTCCATTTTGTATACACAGTAACCCAATGCACTCGCCCATGATTATCTCGGTTATTTTAAATAGAACACTTTGTAGGTATTTCACATCGGATTTAAAAACCAAATAGAAAACACTATTAAAATACTCACTACCTATATAGAAATTACGATCTTGATGAAACCATTCTTGCCACTCGAATATTTACTTTTTGGAAAGCAGCCTTAATTTTTCTCTCATATCTTCTTCTGTGTTTTGGTACAAAGAGAAATTGAAATCAAACAGAGATTTATTTGATTAAGGAAATGTAGGTATGATGCGACGTTATAAAATATCCTGTATATTTCCAATTAATTGAAGGTCAACAATATCTACAACATCTATTAAACATTTCTTTCGTATGACCTAGGACAACAGAAATATCCGGAGTATAATTTGATCATCCCTTTATAGTTATTTGATATATAAATATGTTCAAATACCATCAAAACGCGGCATTATATTGAACTAAAAACACCATTTGATCTTAAGTCATATAATTGTATAAATCCCTGATTAATTTTCTTGAGAAATTATCTATTACGGATTAAACGACACCTTAGTATTTTTATAATAATTCATTATTTATTCTCAATAGGAGCAATTTCTCATTTCCTTGAGATGTCAATCATCTCTGGCTGTTAAGTTTCGTTTGACACAGTTAGTTTGATTTTCTCATCTCACGCGTCTGCAGTGAACGAACAATGTGGTAGGTATTTGACCGACAACGAAAACGGCGGAGGTATGCAATTCAACTGTACGTTCGCTTTTTTTCTATGCTCCTTCCCTTGAAAAAATGATTCAAATTTGGGGTGATCAATAACTGGGCACAGTTCAACTTCTACAGACATCCTTAGCTTTTTTTATAACAAAAAACATACAGACAAACAGTATATCTCCTCCATTTGACTCGTCGGTCAGAAATAAATAGGTTCACAGCAGACAAACATGTACAGGCACATCGTACTGCTGAAAAAATGTTTTGCTACTGAGAAATATTGTTGATTTATTCAAGGTAACCAACGTAACAGTACCTACTCCATTGAAATAAAGTTTACTCTGAAAAATATTCAGTTCATTTGAGCATAACTTTTTTATCAAATTTTCTCAGAGATGCCCCATGAGAAGGTGATAAGAATGTGCTGAGACTGCAGGTAACCTAGTCACCGGACGCCGCCTGACATTGACTTCATCAATATATATATATATATATATATATATTTATCCACGTTACAATACTATAAGTACAGTTTGTTTCACGAATCATGGCTATTGTGTGTAATCATTCACGAGCTACGTACATATCTACATATCGCTGCTGTACTACGTTTGTCGATCTAAACAACGACATCAGTATGTCAAGCTTATGTCCTTTTATACAATGATAGGGCGCTGCACGTATGTCCGAAGGCAACGCAATCTTTATTTCATAGGCGTCACAAAGTCATTGTGACATTTCAGATAATTCAGGTGCATAAATTTATATTTCATAACTCAAGCAATAAATTTGTATTTTGTGTGTTTGCATTATTATTGATAATAAATCTTTCATATTATGTTTGCTTATTTAATCAATCGATATTTTTTACATCTAATTATATGAACTTCCTTAAATGCCATATCTTAGCTCGAAATCGTTACGGCACTGATTTACTCCCGTCAGTTGGATTGATCCATGTATCGTGTTTTCAAGGCAGACGCCAACATTGGTGAAACAAACTGTAGATATAGAATTTTTGACCGACGAACCCCGAACGGAGGAGGTATACAATTCGACTGTCTGCTTTTTTTTTTTTGGTTCGTGCGCGCCTTTTATATAGTAGACGATCTCCGATTTTGATGATTTTGGATTCATTTGAAAGAAGGGTATTGAGAAATGGTCCCATATTCATAAAAACGCAAATCCGAAATCTCCTTCCCTCCGAAAACCGCCCCCGAAGGGGTGGTGGGGGCGAATTTTCTCGAAAATCGAAAATCTGAGTTGGTATAATTAAAGATAGGACAATATCCGGAAACGTTTAAATTGAACATTTTTTCAAAAGTGTTACGGTTTTTGAGATAGACGCATGTTAAATATGTATTTTTGCTATGTGGAGAGGACAATTTCTTTCGAAAATTGATAATTTTTCGATACTACATGAAAGATATAATTATTTGTAGCAACATTTATAATGAACATTTTTTCCTTAGAATTACGGTTTTCGAGTTAAATCGGTGTTAAATGGTAACAACTAAAATATTCAAGCGTATTTCCGCCGCGATGTTCTGAGATCTCAATAATAACCACTACAAGCAAGGAATATACGTGGGTAATAGGATAAGTATTATCTTCATTGATATGGTATAGTGAACGTTCAACGATTTTCGGGACTAATGTTACACTCAAAAGTGTGAAATAAATATTTTTTACAAAAAATTGGACCGACGTTATAGTTGATGCACTGAAAAGTATAAAATAATATTACTTCTATTGGTGATGGTACTTGTGAAGTTGGTGCCAAAAGCTATCAATCTAACTGCAACTGCACAACTTCAAAAGTACCATCACCAATAGAAGTAATATTATTTTATACTTTTCAGTGCATCAACTATAACGTCGGTCCAATTTTTTGTAAAAAATATTTATATATTCAACGACCCGTCCAAAAACTGGGACCAGTATATGAATATTTTCTCTTCACCTGAATGAGTAATGAAAAAAAATATGATCATATAAGTTATCATATCTTCTACTTTTTTGTTTATATTCTGGTTAATGGAGTATGAGTGGAAACATGTTTTTTCTCAGAGATGCACCTTCTGAAGGAAAATTATGGGCTATCAGCAGAATAGTTACCATTTTGCGCCACATTCTTGAAATAAATCCAAACGATATTGGTAACCTATAAACACAAAAAAGAAAGCAACTAAATTCTGGCACAGAACGACTGACAGACTATGAAACGTAAGCATCTGTGGATTCACAATCAAATCTTACTTCGGTAAGTAGGTACAAGTTTAGTTTGCCACTAAAACTGTCACATTTGATATTATCGTTACCATGGTGCATCAATAGTAATGCTTACTAGTTTTGAGAAAAATTATCCTGTACTAATATAGCTTCAATTTAATCTATAACAGTATTATTATTTTCTTTAACAATTGGACCGCAGCATAATAACAATCCAAGTGAAATTGGTATCGTCCATGGAAGCACCGCATATGGGTTTACACGTCGCTGTCTAGGTCAAATGAGTCACCATTACCATCCCACCGTTCTTCGCCCACCGCATCCAATCAATTTGCTCTGATGTGACCCAATTATCTGGAGCCCATATGGTTGTTGTCAAAAGGACTAGCGCTAAATGGCTGAAAACCATTCACAAAGCTCGACGCGTATATATTTCTTTTTCTTATGACGCGATCGAATTATGTGTCGTTATTTGTGCTTTAATGTTTCAATTATCTGACAATAGTCATATTTTTTCGAATACATCACAGTTTACAGAACACTATTTAAACTTTGAATATCTATATAGGTACACGCAAATCTCACCCTATGTGTAGTAGATATATTAAATTTCTACGAAGGCATGGTGTAGCATATTTTTAAAGGCGCAACCTACTCAAACATTTGCATTTTTAAATAATTTTATGGCGCATAGGTATTGATCTAGGTGTACTAGTCATAATATTTTATTAACAAGGCAACCATTTTTATTCATTACTTCGCATGCATTATCGCCAGAATAGATTTCAATAATAATCTGTACAACCTGCCGCCTATTTTTTTTAATGATTTTTTTTAAATAGGAAACAAGCGCGGCATTGTCTACCTACTACTGACTTATGTACTATTTTAATATAGAAACATATGGTCTAATCCTATCGGCTACTATAGTTGTTTAATGAAACGTTAAAATATCTAGTATAAGTGCAATTAATCTCAGTTTGTACGAAAAGTCAAGGTTCTTTAATATTTTTTTCGAATGTATACTAATATTATAAAGTTTGTATATAATGGGGTTTCTGGGAGGCTTTCAATTATACAAAGTGTACAAAAAGTAACGTAAGTTGGTTATATCTTAATTCCTCATAGGTTTCCACAAGAAAATCAAACTAGTCTCTTATCAGCCTGAATAAATCAAGAATACACGGTGATTGCAGAATAATTCAATGATATGTTTTTTTAATAGCACACCCTGTAATTTTTTTCGGTTCCGCCTGTGCAATTAAATTAAAAATATATCTGTTAAAACCGCATAATGTTAACTTGCCATATTCAAAAGTTACGCTTTTTTGGAATAAAAATTATAAATCATTTGTTGTTGTAGATAATTTTGGTAATGTAGAAATGTTTAACATAATTTAACTTGTTTAAACTATTATATCAAATGATAAACTTATCAGGTCTTAAGGGCCGATTTCATAATCAAATTTGATCTCCTACATTAAAAATTTAATTAATTTTTTTTGGACATATAATTTAAACTTACTTTGAAAGAACGAAAAATAAGGTGTTTGACGTTGTAAAAGTTATTAAAAATGCAGTATTTTTATTCCGTTAAGTACGCGATAAATATACGGGGTATGCTATTTAAAATAAATATTTTTTACAAAAAATTGGAACGAAGTTAATAGTTGGTGCACTACAAAAAATACAAAATAATATTAATTCTATTTGTGTTAGTTTTTTTGAAGCCGTGCAGTTGCAGTTACATTGAAAACTTTTGGCACCAACTTCACGTCCCTAAAGCTAGCAGAGCAAAGTGAGCAGAATCCAAAATACATACCAAATATGTAAAGCTAATTAAGTGCTGTATTCCGAAATTAATTAATTGCCCTTGTAGTTTTTGGAAGCTAGCAGAACAACCTTTGAAAATCAACTTTTATGAGAATTTATTTTCAGTGCTTGTAGGGCTAATTAAGTGCTAATTAAGTGCTGTATTCCAGAATATTAAATAATTGATGTTTTACAAAATTAATTGCTTTTATAGTTTTTTGGAAAATGGCTGCTTTGATAGCTTTAGATCTAAAGCTAGCAGGACAAACTTTAAAAATCAACTTTTATTGAGAACTTCTTTTTTAGTTCTTGTAGGGTTAATTAAGTGCTAATTAAGTGCAGTATTCCGAAATTAATTGCTCTTATACTTTTTCAGAAAAGACTGCGTTGCTTTTAAAAATCATGTTTTTCAGAACGTTTTTTCAAAACAAATGAAAGGGACAATTTTGCTATTGTTGGGATATTTATAGCTTTAAAGGTACAACGGGAAACTTGAAAGACCTTTAGGTAGATTTTTTTAGGATAGTTTACCTACCTACCTACTTTATTTTATGTAATGCATTTTTAATTCCAGTTTAAATTTGAGATTTTAATGGTTCCAAATTTATTGTCTCACCCAATTAAGAAATGCACAATTCTGATACTGGAAAGCTAAGGAAAAAACTTATTTTTTGTAGGGTCGGACTGTTTTCGATTGCTAATCAAATACTAGGACAGTAAGATAAGTTTACCGGTGGCTAAGTTCGTTACTAACCACGTCGGTAAGTATTTTTCTTACCGATATAATTGTATTGGCTGAAATCTTATAGAAATCATATCAATTAATTTTTGGATAAAGCACTTAATTGATTAAAATGAGAAATACGTAAATTTTATTAAATTATTTATACAAATTGCCTGAAATAATAGTAACTATTATATTGTATATACTGAGTGTATAAATTATATGTTTTTGCTGTGAGAGCCACAAATTCTGCCATTTTCTAAAATCTATAAGAGAAATTAATAATAAGCACTAAATAAGATTTTTAAAGGTTGCTGTGCTAGCTTTAGATCTAAAGCTAGCAAAGCAGCCATTTTTCAAAAAACTATAAGAGCAATTAATTTCCGAATATAAGAAAGTTGATTTTTATAAGAACAGCAGTCATTTTCCGAAAAAGTATAAAAGCAAATAATTTTGGAATACAGCACTTAATTAGCACTTAATTAGCCCTAAAAGCACAAAAAAAGAGATACTCATAAAAGTTGATTTTCCAAGGTTGCTGTGCTAGCTTTAGATCTAAAGCTAGCAAAGCAGACATTTTCCAAAAAATTACAAGAGCAATTAATTTCGGAATGCAGCACTTAATTAGCTCAACAAGCACCAAATAAGATTTTCTCAAAAAATTATTTTTGTAAGAAAAGCAATCATTTTCCGAAAAACCATACAAGCAATTAATTTTGGAATACATCACTTAATTAACACTTAATTAGCCCAACAAGCACTTGAAAAGAAATTCCCAAAAAAGTTGATTATCAAAGGTTGCTCTGAAAGCTTTAGATCTAAAGCTAGCAAAGCAGCCATTTTCCAAAAAAGCTACAAGAGCAATTAACTTCGGAATACAGCACTTAATTAGCACTTAATAAGCTCTATAAGCACCAAATATGTAAGTATTTTGGATTCTGCTCACTTTGGTCTGCTAGCCTTAGGGACGTACCAACTTCACAAGTGCTAGCACCAATAAAATTAATATTATTTTTTAGTTTTCACTGCACCAACTAATAACGTTGATCCAATTTTCTATAAAAAATATTTATTTCACACTTTTGAGTATAACATTCTGGGTAACATTAGTCACGAAAATAGTTGAACGTTGAGTAACACCATTACCTATGTATATTCTTTGCTTGTACTTGTTATTATTCATAACTGTAAAAATATCACCGCGAAATTACACATATTTACACTTTACCACTGCTGTAACTCGAAAACCGTAACTCTATGGAAAAAATGTTCGATATAAATGTTGCTACAAATAATCTGGTCTTTAATTTGGTCTCCTCAGATTTTCAATTTTCAAAAAAAAATCCCCCTCCACATAGCGAATATACACATATTTGAGATTTTAATATCTTGTAACTTGAAATCCATAACTCTTTTTAAAAAATGTTCAATTCAAACGTTTCCCAATATTGTCCGATCTTTAATTCTGTTGTCTCCGTTTGGGTTCATCGGTCTAAAATGAATCACTGAATTATTCTGAACTAATCTTATATATATTTTTTTAATTATTCATGCTTACCTTCGTCTTCAGCGAACACATTCTGATATGGTTGATATAAAATTGTATTATTAACAGTTAGACATAATTTGATTTGTGTGGGTTTACTCCCCTGCTAAGCGGCTAGGCGCGTTAAGTTTTTCTCGATGTTCTTCTTAATAAGAATCGTCATCGATTAGATTTTTTATTTGTAAGATCACTCAATTACCTAACAAGGAAATTCCTTGCAGCTCTCAATTATTTAATCATCACTCAATAATTGTATTATTACCAATAAACATCGTGAGTTATCTCAACAATTATAACATTCTCTAGCACCTAGTTGATCATTTTTTGACCGACGAACCCATACGGAGGAGGTATACAATTCGACTGTCTGCATTTTTTTCTGGTTCGTGCACGCGTTTTATATAGTAATCGTCCTCTGATTTTAATGAGTTTTGATTCATTTGAAAGAGGAAGCTTGAGAAATTGTCCCATATTTGTAAAACTGCAAATCCGAAATTCTCTACCCTCCGAAAACCACCCCCGAAAGGGATGGAGGGGGCAAATTTTTCTCGAAGATCTAAAATCTGAGATGGCATTACTAAAGACAGAACAATATCCGGAAACGTTTAAATTGAACATTTTTTCGAAAGAGTTACGGTTTTCTAGAGGCATGTTAAATTCTCAAATATGTGTATTTTTACAATGCGAAGAGGGCCATTTCTCTCGAATATTGAAAATCTGTGGGTACTACATGAAAGACCTTATTATTTGTGGCAACATTTATACTGAACATTTTTTACAGTTTTCGAGTTACAGTGGTAGTAAAATGGTAACATCTAAAATACTTATGCGAATTTCCGCAGCGATGTTTTGAGTTCTCAATAATAACAACTACAAGCAAAGAATATACGTGGATAATTGGATAAGTACTATCTTCATTGGTGTTAGTGAACGCTCAACCATATTTCGTGACTAATGTTACACTCAAAAGTGTGAAATAAATATTTTTTACAAAAAATTGGACCGACGTTATCAGTTGGTGCACTGAAAAGTACAAAATAATATTAATTCTATTGGGTACTGGTACTTTTGAAGTTGTTTAGTTGCAGTTAGATTGATAACTTTTGGCACCAACTTCACATGTACCAGCCCCAATAGAATTAATATTCATTTGTATTTTTCAGTGCACCAACTAATAACGTCGGTCCAATTTTTTGAAAAAAAATATTTATTGTGAAAATTATTTCTTATGTTAGATACCTACTGGATACTTAACACAGAGTCTACACTAGCAAGCAGAATCAGTTCAGGAAAATATCTTATTTAAGTCTCTCGTCGCCCGTTTAAGGTGATGATGAAATGAAATTTTATTCAGATGAATTTTGTTTTCATATTAGGCAATGCTCATGATGACTGCTATTATTATTGTTATTATTATTTGACTGGAATTTAACGACCTTGATTGTTTGGCAAGGATGAATGTTGAAAGTAATAATCGTACAGTGATAAATTTAAATATTCGCCATGAAACAAATACATATATGAAAAATTTCAAATTTCTATAAATTAATAATCAAAAGATGCACAAGACCATAAATTGAGCGAAGCTTTTCAATTTAATTCTAATAGTAAAGGAGCTAACTGTAAATAATTTCTACAAAAAAAATGGCTCGACTTTATTCATTGGTGTACTGAAACATACAAAATAATATTGATTCTATTGGTACTGGTAATTTTTAAGTTATGCAGTTGTAGTTAGATAGAAGAGTTTTAGAACCAACTTCAAAAGTATCAGCACCAATATAGAATTAATATTATTTAGTTTTTTCTGTTCACTTACCAAATAGTCAGTCCCATTTTTTGTAAATATTTTTTTTATTGGTATGGTTGCTGAAAAAAAAATAGTCGATAGTGAAATTATAAAAGAAATGTTGACAAATTCTGCGCAGACACTTCATGACTTTTTTATGATAACTGTGAAAATAACATTTCCTAAACATTTCATCTGGTTATTCAATCTGCCAGATTTTTTGTAGTAATTTGTTCTGAACCTCTTGATTGAGGCTATTGAGAAATTTATTGATTCAACTATTATCCCAATTATATTAAAATCGGTCAAGTGGAGTCGAGTTGACGTAAACTTTGAGTGAAGTCGTAGATAAAAAATTTTGCGAACATGGCGCACTTCCGGTTAAACCAGAAACCGATATCAACTTTGTTATTTTAAATATCCTGTTTATTATTGTTATATTTTTGAAATCCCCTTTTAATTTTAATGTGACTTTGTTAACCATACATCATGTGTAAAATGTACCGTTTTAGATAAAACGGGCGTTCAAACAGAAAACAAGAGAAAATAGTACTGTGCGCCATTTTAAGTAACTTAGAAACAAAAACACTTAAAAGAATGCGATCTTTGCTGCTCGCTTCAGGAAGTAAGGACCTATCATTCTATCTATCTAAAAATATTGAAAGAGAAATGTAAAACACTAACAGAAATTTATTTGAACTTTGTAAAGTTTAAAGAGCAGTAATTTCATTATTTCAAATGGAACGACCCATTTTTTCTCACACTATACGATGCAGAATTGTTTTCCCTTTAAGAGAATACAAGGTTTCCCATATCTAAACCGTCTAAACAGTTTTTCTGTTATTTGCATTTTTTTGAAAACACTGAAATTTGGGCTTGTTACCATGGATACTGGAGCCGTCAGTTTGCCACGTGGGTCGCAAACATGATCAGGCGTATTCATAATCGAAACATCATAGTACGCTACTAAATTAAGTGCGGAGGTCTAACCTTAAATTAGGTTTATGACTCTTATGTCAGTGTTATGGTAGGATAGTGTTTTGTTTTTTTGTTTTTTTATTTTAATAAGATACTAGCTAGTACCGAACTAAGAGTGGATTATGAATACGCCTGTTTATGTTTTATTGTTATTGTTGTTTCTTTTATCCTGGTTCTTATTGTTCATTGTTCCTGTTAAAGTTTTTGTTGCGTTTGTATTCCATTTTTTTTTTGTAAACTTTACTTTTTATTACTCATAGCAAGCCCTTTCATTTGATATGTCACCTGATGCGCTTTTGGAATTTGAATCTGAATGAGAATTGATCAAAACTCAAAAGAAGCTCAATGATCAGTCGACAGTATCGTAAGTGATAATTTTATAATCAGATATCACATATCTTTTAAATGTCCTTTCCTCAATAAAAAGACTCATCAAGATAAAAATAAATTATTCAAATACCTTGGTAGATTCGAGACTGCCTACATACCTATATTCATTCTCTATATATACTTCAAGGATAGGAAAGGGCAAAAAGTTTTTTTGGGGAAATATCTGAAAAATACGGATACCTGAAAAACTCAATTTAAATCTGTTTCATTTTCTGATTGTACAACTCGGTGACTTTTGACCATTTCAGTAATTGCTACCCATCTGTGACGTAGAGCAAAACTATTTTTACGTTTCGCCGTAAGAAGACAAATTACTTACGAAACAAAACAAAATCGATGTTTTATTCTCTATTACGTTTTTCCTATAGTCTCCTCTCTATTTTTGACCGACGAACCCCGTACGGTGAAGGTATACAATTCGACTGTCTGCTTTTTTTGGTTCGTGCGCGCCTTTTATATAGTAAACGTAGGTACTTGATGATTTTTTATTCATTCAAGAGGAGACTTGAGAAAGGGTCCAATATTCATAAGAATGCAAATCCGAAATCTCTTTCCCTCTGAAAACCGCCTCCGAAGGGGGTGGAGGGGGCACATTTTCTCGAAAATCGAAAATCTGAGATGGCAGAATTAGAGATACCAAAATATCCGGAAACGTTTTAACTGAACATTTTTTCCAAAAAGCTACGGTTTTCGAGTTTCTGCTATGTTAAAATTTCGTAGATGTATGTGTATTTTCGCTATGTGGAAGAGGTAATTTCTTTCGAAAATTGAAAATCTGAGAATGTTAAATTAATGACCAGATTATTTGTACCAACATTTATATTGAACATTTTTTCCATAGCGTTACGGTTTTCGAGTTAAAAGAATGGCAAAGTTTATAATACCTATGCGTATTTCCGCGACAATGTTCTTAGATTTCTGAATAATAGCAAATACAAGCAAAGCATACATTTAAAATGGTGAGCGTTCAATTATTTTCGTGAAAAATGTAACGCTCAAAAGTATGAAATAAATATTTTTTAACCAAAAATTGGACCGACGTTATCAGTTGGTGCACCGAAAAAGTACAAAATAATGTTAATTTTATTGGTGCTCGTACTTGTGAAGTTGGTGCCAAAAATTTTCAATCTAACTGCAACTGCACAACTTCAAAAGTACCAGCACCAATAGAATTAATATCATTTTGTACTTTTCAGTGCACCAACTGATAACATCGGTCCAATTTTTTGTAAAAAATATTTATTGATACATACCTTCAACGCACGTTCTTCCTGGTCTTTAGTGTACGTACTTAATATCACCACAAGCTCCGCCTGTGTTGCTACGTCATCGCTGAGGTATGAAACCGTACGTGGCGTTCTCCTAAATGTTATACATACCAGCCAATACTACTAGCCCATAATATAAGGGCATCACCCTAATTTCTTTATAATAATTTATTTTCTCAAATACAAAGAGTGCTTGATTTTTGTTCTCCTGCATTTCAAGCTAATTTCTTCATTGCTTTAGGTTCATCTCAGGTGGTATTTTGACCGGTTGAAATACCTTTATATATTTGAGAACAACATTTTTATTGCTTTCAATAATATATTTTTCATTTACAAATTTATCTCGAATGGTAGATAATTCTGGAGCACATTAGAATACAGTACATTTAGGAGTAAATGCTGACATCACGCACGATTTAATAGTACCTACTGCCTATTTTGGAAAATTCTATATCTATTTCATAAAATACTTAACTAATGTAAATAAACCGCCTCAAAAATCACCAATATAACTGACATAATCTGAATGAGGAACATGAGAACAGAAATAGAAATTATCTTCTCTATAAAGCAAATAATAATAACTGTATTTATGAATAAGACTATTTTTCGAGTTACGCCTGTGTAGGTGAAAAAAATCCAACCAATTCGTTTGTAAATATGGTCAATCGGCGAGCAACAAGTTATCCTTCCTTCTCCTCCTGGCGATGACGCGACGCGTCCTACTGGAGGGGCGATCGCCGCAGGAAGGACGGCAGGATTTTGCTGAAGTTGCCAGTTGAACTGAACACGAGATAATCGCGAGTCGCTCTGCCGCTCCCGTGCCCATAACGTAACTTTTCGGAATACGGTGTTGCACCTGCTAACCCAGAACATATTATATACTAATTAGTGAGTATTAGTCTATACAAAAAATATGTATTACTTTCCAATTAATATATCTGTTATATGTATGTGAACAAGCAATTACACTCGATATTCTTTGCTAAAAATTCATGTCAAGATTTCGATAATTACTATGGCACCAAAATTACTGTAACTGTAATCAAGTTTTTTCCATATGTAGCTATAATATTACACATGAAAATGTCATACTGTAATTTTAGTTTTTTTTTTTCTCATCTTAGATCGCTGATAATATTTCAGCTCGTGTTACGGAAATCTAACGAATGATATTTGAAAAAATCGGTAATATACAAATCGGGATCAAGTAGGTACTTGAGTTTTTGAATGAAATTTTCCTGTAAGCTTTGAGTGAAACCGTATATTCAGTTTTCTTTTATTAAAAATTTTACGCACAGAAATTTCGGAAATAAAAGTGGGTGAATGATATTTTTTATTTTTCCCTAAACCATTTATTTTCAAATTTTGTAACCTTAGTATGGATTTCCCAATAGATTTTTTTTTCCAAAATAGATGATTACAATCTATCATACTCCAGGGTTCTGTAATAAGGTAAAATAACAAGATGTTGAATTTTACTAAATTCATAACTTTCAATTTTTATCACCAAAATTTCAGCGAGTTTTAAAATAAAAGAAAATGTTCCAGAGGTTTTGCTCAAAGTCTAATCAAACAAATACCGTATGTATAGTCTATTTAAATAAGAATTTATTTAACGTCACAGGTAAACAGTTATTAAAATCAGCTAAGTGCATGTTCAATAGATTATGGTAACTCTCTGTCACTTTTAACGTTCAAAATATTTGACCTATGATGATATCGAGATGGAAACACAGTAAGCGTCTTGTTTAACATTAAATGGGATACCATTTACAGAGGATTTATGTATATTTTGTCTATTCATTTAAGTCTACTTGAGGAAAATTGAACTTTTCCTAACACAAACTAGAGTAGAACAGATAAAAAAATTAGAGTATTGGACATATCATTATTCAAAATAGATAATTAGATTGTGGTTTTCTGTGTTCAGTTAATTTCATATAATACACCATGATACTGCGAATAGAAGATATGCCCAGGCGCATCTCCAATGACATCAGTCCATGCAAAACGTAAGGGACAACCAATAAATATTTTTTACAAAAAATTGGACCGACTTTATAAGTTGGTGCACTGAAAAGTATAAAATAATATTAATTCTATTGGTGCTGTTACTTTTGAAGTTGTGCAGTTGCAGGTAGATTGGTAACTTTGGCACCAACTTCACAAGTACCAGCCCCAATAGAATTAATATTATTTTATACTTTTCAGTGCACCAACTTATAAAGTCGGTCCAATTTTTTGTAAAAAATATTTATTTCACACTTTTGAGTGTAACATTAGTCACGAAAATCGTTGAACGTTCACTAATACCAATGAAGATAGTACTTATTCTATTACCCACGTATATTCCTTGCTTGTAGTTGTTAATATTGAGGTCTCAGAACATCGCTGCGGAAATACGCTTGAATATTTTAGTTGTTACCATTTTAACACTGATTTTACTGGAAAACCGTAACTCTAAGGGAAAAATGTTCATTATAAATGTTGCTACAAATAATTATGTCTTTCATGTACTGCAAACAGATTTTCAATTTTCGACAGAAATCGCCCTCTCCACATAGCGAAAATAGGTATATTTGAGAATTTAAAATGTCTCTATGTCGAAAACCGTTACTCTTTTGAAAAAATGTTCCATTTAAACGTTTCCGGATATTGTCCTATCTGTAATTATATCAACGCAGATTTTCAATTTTCGACAAAATTTGCCCCCTCCACCCCCTTCGGGGGCGGTTTTCGGAGGGAACGAGATGTCGGATTCCCGTTTTTATGAATATGGGACCATTTCTCAAGCCTCCTCTTTCAAATGAATCAAAAATCATCAAAATCGGAGTACGTTTACTATATGAAAGGCGCGCACAAACCAAAAAAAAAAAAAAAAAAAAAAAAAAAAAAAAAAAAAAAAAAAGCACACAATCGAATTGTATACCTCCTCCTTTTGGGAAGTCGGTCAAAAAACATAAACCGCATGCTTCAATCAAACGAGAGTCCTCACATTTTGTGCTGACATGCAATTTGCGTTGCTGTAATTTAGGTTTTTCTGTTCCTAATACATAATTATTAATTTATAATGTTTGTAGCTTATGCAATATAATGCCCTACATCATGAGGGAATAATGAACCAAGATCTTTTAAAATATAAATTTAATTTGCCAGAATATGTGGATATTTATGTTCGATTCTCCCGTTTTGTCACGGACTGAGGAGATGCGCGCAGCAGTCTTAAAAGCTTGAGAAACGCTGAGCATATGGTTTTTGTCCTAGTATCATGATTATACACCATACACCATCGCTTCTCATTGTCATTTTACTGGATTGCATTTTAAATCCTAGTAAATATTTTGAGTATAAAAGAGAGTTGTCAGAGCATGTACAGAACATCCCATTCATTATGGTAAAAATAAAAATTGTACTCGTGAAAATTTGTATTCAAAAGTCCTGGGTATGACCATAACAACGATCTATGTTTGACGCTGATTTAATTTTCACTGATAATTCTATTCATTGGTTCGAACATACAGTTTGTTTTCTTAAAATATTATAAAAAATCAAGGAAACAGTAAGAAACTATTAATTGTTTTCTCCCATGCCATACAAAATCAATCCACATGAGTTTATCTAGGTTAACGTCGCCAAGTGCATAAGTAGGATTGATTAAATAGATCATACCAATTCATATTTCAAAATATATAATATATATATTCTATTCTATTCTATATTTTTTTGTCGTAGTAGTCGACTATATTTTTAACGTAGGATAGAAAATCATATATAATTTTGAATTGAGATAACAGTCTGACAATAATTATTAAAATGCTTTTATAAAGATTCTTCTTGGTATATCCGTGCTTTTAATTCTTCTAAATTTGCTGGCCGAGTCATGGATACTTAACATTTCAGGTAATATTAGAAGAAGAAATCAGAAGGTTTCGAATCTGACAATCTTCAAAAAGATGGGCCTTTGCTAATTCTGCAATGAAAAGTAGGGGTTGACTTAAAAAAAACATATACCTACATATATCTATCCTGAAACATCATGTGCATTTCAGTCTCATGTAGAAAAACTCCGGTAAAAACGCGTTCGAGCGTTTTTTGTTTATAGGTTTATAGGTAGGTACTCGCATTCTAATCTTTATAATTTATCTGCTACTTTACAAACTCACAGTAAAACCTCTCAACTGTGGCCACCAAGGAGGATAGAACGTTTAGAGATAGCATTGGTTTAGATTGCATAGTGCGGCAGTGAAGCCACCTGGCAACCCGCGAATTATGAACATCATACGTGCCTATATGTGCGAATGCATGCTGCACTTTCCCTCATGGCAGTGGAAAATAAAGTTGATTTGCTTTAACCTTCTGCTGATTTAGTTAAAATCTGCTTTATAAATGATAAGTTCATACGTCAGGCCAAGGTAAAAGTGGTGGAAAGACTTAAACAAGACAATATACGGCAGTGCATTTCTCCAATATGGTTTTGCAATATTTTTCAAATTATACTACTTTTGAAACCCTCAATGACCACGTTTTCGATCAACCTCCCTTAGATAATCATTTGTTTTTGTTAATAAAGACAATTGCGGCAAAATATGTAGATATAAGATATTATTTTATTGCAATAAATGTTATAGATATATCTGAAACTAGGAGGCAGTTTTAAAATAAGTTAGTTTTGTTTAAAGGACATTATTGTATATTTACATTACATTAATGTGTCGTTTATGTCGTACAATCATGTGAGTTTCTTTTTTTTGCGGACTTAGGTAGTAATTAATTTTATAAGCATCGTATAAAAAATGTATATTATAAGATTGTAGGTACTCGAAACTACGATACAATAAACGCTGTGACTTTTTTGTGATTTTTCTTCATTATAGCCAGCAAAAAATCAGAACATCAGCCAAACTGATGATTTTCTTGCAAATTTCCTTTGTTAACTGTGCGCACCGGTGTTCACACTTGACGGGTTGCCTGCATTCCGCGCTGCTTCACTTTATAACTTAAGTACTCCCTCCTTATCTTCTATCCTCCTTAGTGGCCACCCACGGGGTATCAAAAATTAATTAGTAAACAGTTGCGGTTTGTTAATATAGAAAATAATTTACGTTCGGAAAATTCAATAAAGCTCGTTTAACACGAAATGTGGACGCTCTATAGAGGTGGTCATTAGCAGATGTTTTACTGTATTTAAATGTTGTCAAGGCGTTTCTTTAAATCTGTTTAAAAAGTTGCAAATGATGATGTAGACGTATTTTGGATAGACCATATTACTGTTTTTAATAGCTAGTTGCTCTATACAGAGGGTTCTTAAAGATCATATTATTTTCAGACGAAATAATCAATATTTTTGTAATAAAAAGTGTACGCTAATGTTTGTGATATATCATTAATTTATTAGGATGAACTAATCGCATCTTGTATTATTTTCCTGAAAAATATTTTGCTTCCTTCTAATTTACATAATAAAATAACTACAATATCTATAAAACTATAATGTCCACTAAAAAAACTGAAATATTTCAAATCTAATATTATTTTCAAAACAGAAACATATTTATTTCCTAAATTCGACAGGGTATTCAAATGTAAAAGGCATACCTACAAATTTGTGGAAAAATTAAAGTCATAAATTATCAATAATTTTTCAATATCAATAAAGGAATGCTGGTAAAAAGTCATTAAAAATCAATAATTTTCCCATTTCCTTTTACGTGACTTTTTTTCGATACCGATCGGTTGGTGCCATTACGTCGTTATCGATACAAATGATATAAATTTTAATACAATATATTTATTTGAAAATAAACCAACAGCTGTTGCCTTTCAACTAGGTCATTGCAATAGGAAATAATATTACCTTGATTCAGTCTAATGGCAAATATAAATCTGCAAACTGAGCCCATACTGTGTGGGCTGTAATAATACCTAAACTGCAAACGTTAGCAGATAATTGACAAAAATATCATTAAGTTGACCGAGTGACAAGGTCAATGCTACTGATAAATAATTAGAATAGATAAATCCCTCACGGGATGTACGTAGGAAGAAATACAAGTATTCAAACTGTAATAACAGGTAGATAGGTTGCTCCAGTTGCCCAGCCCTAGAGATCTTTATTACCCACACGCATACTGTGGTAATTGCACGTTATATTATAATGTATCTAAACATGCCCTTGAAGAAGAATTGAATATTCAGCATATGCGGAAATTATTCTCTGATCATACTATAGAACTCTATAGACGATATTCAATCGATATGAATGAAACTGATCGATACTTGCAGTGTTGCATCTGTTTAAAGAGTAATAGAAATACATTTTGCATCTATTGGATCACTGTGAACTATTTTCATTGGTTGAAGTCAAATAGGTTTTAGATGAAACAGATTTATACTGTGAAATATGAATGATTTTAATATGTGATGCGAATGAATTAAAAGCATCAGGGTGTGAAGTTTTTGCAGTAATTGTATTGAGTGGATTTTCAATCATTGCTCCTACCAGCAATGATGTAATCCAATACGGGATGGAATATTTGCTCATCAAGTAGTGTTTTCATCGTTAGTAGGCACTGTAATGGTATTACGGCTTCGCTGTTGAGAATGAAGAAGATCATGTTATGTTTACACTCAACTTTTTGTATGCTATGAGTACATTTTTTTAGAAAAATGATTGTATGAACTGTTTTTGACTAATGGATAACTAAAATACTTTCAACTATCAATTCGTATAGTCGTGGCAATATTTTCACATATACTTCGCAGATGATGCGGTGAAAAATATAAAATCACGACTCATAAGATGACTTATCAGTTGCAGTGATAAGTAGATAGCAGACATTTGGCACCAACTTCTAAAGTACCAGCAGCAGCAGAATTCATATAACTTTGTATTTCTCAGAGCACCACCTAATAAAGTCGGTCCTAGTTTTTGTATAAAAAAATATTTTATTTTTTTTACTTTATCAATAATCAACAATAATCAACAAGTCGTGGAACTTTCACTTATATTAAGAGATTTAAAGAAAATATAGCAAAAACATACAGATGTCAGACTTTACTATTGCTATAAGTCAGAAACTGTTGATTTTTTTACCAACGAACCCAAACGGAGGAGGTATACAAGTATACAATTCGACTTTGTGCTTTTTTTTGGTTTGTGCACGCGTTGTATTTAGTGAACGTTCTCGGATTTTGATGATTTTTAATTCATTTGGAAGAGGAGACTTGAGAAATGGTCCCAAATTCGTAAAAACTCAAATCCGAAATCTCCTTCCCTTCGAAAGGGGCAAATTTCCTCGAAAATCGAAAACTCGAGATCGCAGAATTAAAGATAGGACAATATCCGGAAACGTTTGAATTGAATTTTTTTTTCAATAGTGTTATGGTTTTCGAGTTACTTTAATTTTAAAATCTCACGTATTTTCGCTATGTGGTGGGGCAATTTCTTTCGAAAAATGAGAATCTGAGAGTACCTTTCGAATGACAAGAATATTTGTAGCAACATTAATAATGAACATATTTTCCTTAGAGTTACGGTTTTCGAGTTACAGCGGTGATTAAATGGTTAAATCTGAAATACTTATGCGTATTTCCGCCGCGATGTTCTGAGATCTCTACATAATAATATGGACAAGCAAAGAATATACGTGGGTAATAGGATAGGTACTATCTTCATTGGTATTAGTGAACGTTCAACGATTTTTATGACTAATGTTACACTCAAAAGTTTGAAAGAAATTTTATCAATCTAACTGCAATTGCACAACTTCAAAATTAACAGCACCAAAAGAATAAATTTTATATTTTTCAGTGCACCAACAAATAACGTCGGTCCAAGTTTTTGTAAAAAATACTTATTTGTAAAAAATATTTATTTAATGTCTATTTTAAATGTTGCTGGATATGATTGATCTCTTCTTTAACTTTGTCGTCTCAAAGTTTTTAGTTTCAAAAAATTTGTCACATTTTTTTTATTTGTAAGTACCAATCTCAGCACTCATCTTTCAAATAAAAAAAATCTTCAAAATCTGAGCACCTTTGCTATGTAGAAGGCGCGAACGAACAAATAAAAGCAGACAGTCGAATTGTATATACCTTCTCCGTTTGGGAGAGAAACATACAATCGAATTGTTTTCTTCTCTATTTTAGGCTGACTTCCAAAAGAATAGTTTTTTTAATCAATAAAAACACATGTATAACTGGTAGTCATAATATAATTAGGAGATTTTATACATACATCTGAACAGCAACACCTATTTAAAAAAACCTGGTGTGTCCGCTCACACGACTTTCCTACAGCTCGCAGGCAAATTCCAGTGAATAAAAAATTTTACACTATCACATTACTTTCCTTATATAGCGACGATAATAGCGGTAATAAATCAAATCGTGCTACTACTTATTTTTTCAGCATGCCAAGACAAACAACAATGTTCATGTAACATTTTTTCGCAAGATGAAATTTTTAGCCAGAATCTGAAGAAACATGTGGAAAATACGGAATTTTATTCAAGCTTACCTTTTTTTGAGCTTTTTCTCAGAGATGACGCTATATGTGGGTGGTAGAGGGCTCTCAGAAGAATAATTTATCAATTTTAATCAAAATCCTTAGAGCCGTTTTCGCGCTATAGTCTTGAGCAAATCACGTTTTTTGACAATAGTTCAACTATAGTAGCGTAGGAAAGTAAAAATAATGGCATATTCGCACTTAAGAAGGTACGTATACACTGATAGAAAAAACATCTATAACAATTCCATCCGTTTTTATGAATAATAGCTCCATAATTTTATGCACCTACTAGCAGACCCGGCAGACGTTGTCCTGTCTTAGCAAAAGCAAAAACCATATCTTCGTTCTCTTAATTTCCACCCATGACAAGTAGCAACATCATCAATTGTTGCCGTATTATAGCGTCTTGCGTGTTGTCCTCAGGCGTCTTATCAGCTTTGCTGACAATTTTGTAGTAATCAGATGGCATGCGGTTTAATGCAGTCTTGAATAATACAACCAATTCGTTGTCTGATGGAAAAACATTTGAAGTTGCTCCACTCTTGGTCTGTTCACCGACTTATTTTGTGCATAACGCTGATCGACTTGTTTTGCTGAATCACCCATGAAATAAATTTGCAAAAATTGTACCACCATGTGACTTTCAAGACCGGCTGCTTTTGGTTATTCACCTAGCTACAAACCTACTATAAGCTACTTTAATTGATATATGATTTCAATTGAAAATTACCAACGTATTCAGGCACGTGGTGGTAAAAGTTTATTGTTGTACAATATAGTTAAAAATGTATAAACCAATGAATGCAGAGGCTCTGGTGGCAGTACCATAATGCCGTCAATTTGACTTTACCGCTCCCGTAACACAATCCAGGGGCTTCATTCTTTCAATATTAGGTGTGATTGATTTTAACTTACCGAGATGAATAAACACTTCTCAAAAACTCACTGTATGATAAATTGAAATGAAACTATTATCAACCGCGTTCTGTCAATTGCTGACAGTTATTTCAAACAACTGACATTTATGTTAAACAACTGTATATACTGTATGAAAAATTAATATTGTCGTTAAGTTTTCTTAAATGTTCTTAAATTTTCTAATGTTCCGCTCAACTTTCTTAATTTTTTCTGTCCGTAAGAACCATCCTCGTACTTCAAGGAATATTATAAAAAAGAATTAGCAAAATCGGTTCAGCTGCTCTCGAGATTTGTGCTTAGCAACACATTTAGCGATTCATTTTTATATTATAGATAAAGCTATGGAAATAAATTTAATATTTACCGATATAACAGCTACAGAATATGGAATTCTCTTCATAACAAAAACAAAATTGCGTGACAAAATTGTATTTGATGATCATATCTGAGCATGCGAAACAGTTGTTTGTCTCTTGAAATGAAAACGTACATTCATTTGGGGCAAAATATACTGAGTTATTTTTAAAACACCACACAAATTAAATAATTAATTTAGTCATTGATATACAAGTCAAGTGTGACTTTAAAATTCACGCTGCTCTTCTTTTTCTACCCTATTCAAATACTTTGCTAAAAGTTTTGTTCAGTAACAGGTCTACTGTCTACCCCGCAACCATGTTGACCAAACAAGTGTCATGTGGAGAAACTTGCATGTTGGAATGCTATTGATTTTAATACTAAAAATTTATAAATATCTGTAACGGGGATATCGGTCAACACATACATTGATAAAGAATTCCAGCATTCCTTCCAACTATCGATTTTTTCGTAAAATCCGACAGTTTACTCGATAACCTTCTGGAAACGTTTCTATCACGATTTTAGGCCATTAGATTTTCCACAACGTTTCTTCAGAAGAAGAGAGAATATGCCGATGTCGAACGGTGCCTGGCACACGGAATCCAATTTGCGGATCTGTTATTCGCGGTATCGAATTTTTCCGGTTGATAATGCTACTGACAAACTTACTTCAATGAGATTAATTAACTATACAAAATTCATGTTGGATATTAATGCGCTGTTCTTCCAAAAAATAGGCCTATAAGTAGTGTTTTTGAGCAGCTATGAGTTGTATATATTCCAGTTGATCTACGTCACAAGTGGGTGGTTATGACAACTAGATCAAGATGAAATTAGAGAAGCGCTCAAGAGAAAATTAAAATTGATTAATATCGCAGTCTGATCCATCTTTCAAACTAATCTATAGGTACCTACATCCATCTATATGGCGTAGTCTTATAGTGAAATCTATCTTTTCGTGAAAAGCCTAGGCATTTCATGAAACGCCGGCATATATTGTCGAAAAATATTATTACGCTATCTGCCGTGGCTTTTCACAAAGACTTACCGTCATATTGAGAATAAATAATCTTTACACGATCTGCCTTTGCATTTTGTGAAGAATCCGAGCATTCTTTTTAAACCATATTTAATAACTAGGTATTTCGTTTTAATTAGCTGATAAAAAAAATTAAACTCATTTTTTATTAATAATATAAAAATATATTAGATGAACAGAAAACAAGTAGTCAAGCTTTAAAAAATGATTTTATCTTCGTAGAACAAATTAAAATGTTCTGCGAATGATTCATTTTCCTCTTTTTCTGACATAATTTCGAGTTTACATCAAACTATTTCTGCAAACATGAACAGCCTAAATATAAACCAAGGTAATGCGCGTATTCTTCACAAAAATCGAAATATTGGCAAATCAGAACTGACGCAAAGTGACAGTAGCAGTTATCTTTGTCAAGTAATTCATAAAGTATCGCTGTAACTTGTTATAAGAAATGCCATATTCGTTAATAGAAAAATAAATAATTTTAAGCTCATTCATTCGAAACAACCATAATGCCACAGCAACGTAACGAGACTTAGCTCGAGAAAATCCAAGAATGCACACTCCTTGCAAAAAAAAATAAAAGGATATTCGAAAAATGTCGACAAACATCAAGTCTGAATAGGAAGAAGAGAGTGGTGAATAATAGAAGATGCGCAACTCAATATATTACTTTATTTGCAAGAGGATTCAAATATATACATAAGGCATATTTCAAAAAGTTTACAAGAATGGAACGTCCGTGATACTTCCCATTCAAAAGTTCAGAGGACTCTCAAGAAAGCTGGATACAAGCCTTTCAAGATTAGACCAACCCCAAAATTGACACAGCCGCACAGAGAAAATAGAGTAATATTTTGCCGCCTTATGCTGAAAATAATTAATAATGATCCTAACTTTTTAGGAAACATCCTGTGGACGAATGGCATGATAAATAGAAAAAATACTAGGTATTGGGCTACACCAACAGAGAATTTAGATTTCAAGGGCGCCAGTCCATTAACGTTTGGTGCGGATTAATAGATAATAAAATTATTGGACCGCATTTTTTAATCTAAACTTAAATGGGGACTCATATTTGAACTTTCTCGGAAATAAACTCGAAGATTTTCTGAATGAATTGCCCTTGCAGAACTTAGGAAACATTGTGTTCCAGTAGGACGGAGGCCCACCCCATAGCACCTTAAGAGTGAGAAATTATTTGAACCAACGTTTTGAAATATGTATTGGCAGTAGAAATGCATCACTTAGCTGGCCAGCTAACAGTCCAGATCTTACTCCAATGGAAGCGTTTCTATAGGGATATTTAAAAAATCGCATTTACCAAAATCATATTCAGAATATAGACCATCTACAACAACTAATTAGGAATGAAATAAATGATCTGAATGACAATCATTCAGATTTTATAACAGGATCTTTAGAGAAATTCCGACGAACATCATCAAATGCATTGAGCAAGATGGAGGCCCTGTGGAGCGACTCAGTATTTAACAAAAACATAAATTTCTATATGATAAGTTAGTTACTTTGTATTATTACTTAATTTTCTACAAGAACAGCTTTAATTAAATTTCACCCAGATTGTTGATTTTCAATTATTAATATTTCTATAACAGTTGAAGATAGGTATAGGACATTATACATAAAACGTATCTAGAATTATCCGAAGAGTTCAAAAATGCAATAATATTCAGGGTGCTCCATAAAAAAAATGTTACTTTGCTTTGGCATTTGTTTATGTGACACCCCGTATAAACAAATATATGTCCTGCAAATAGCATAGAATACATCCTTCAACTTTCATATTTAACATTTTTTTCTAAAGTGAAAAACAAAAAAGTTAAAGGGGGTGGACATTATAGAAAATCACCCGGTACATTGTACAATGACTATGTACTACATGGAATTGAATGCGATTTTCATCGATGTATTGCTAGAGGTCTTATTTAAAATATAGGTTGAATTTTACCGCGTCTGTCTGACTGTATGTTTGAACACGCATTACGCAAAAACTACCACATGGAACTGAATGCAGGTTTCCACGCAGAAAAAAATAAATATAAGAAATAAACCTGTTTATAGGAAATGGGGTAGCTCTTTTAAAAAGTATTAGTAAGTACAAAAGCTATAGGTGTATTACTAAGAAAAATCTGCTATGTCGACTCACACTACTTTCCTAATGCTCTCAAGCTGGTTCCAACAATAATACCTAAAAATCATCTAATCAAGTCGTGAGACAATTCGTTTTTAGGGTTCCGTACGAAATTGGTGAAAACTTGAACCTACTACTGAGAGTCCGCTGTCACATAAACCGTAATACTACTAAATACTAACTAATACTAAATTCGTCCGTCCGTCTGTCTGTTGGCAGGCTGTATCTTATAAACCGTGAAAGGTAGACAGTTAATTTTTTTAGATAATGTGTATTTCTATTACCGTTATAACAACAAGAACTAAGTTCATCCATCCGTCCGTCACAATGGTACAGTACCCATCGTGTGCGAGTTTTACACACACTTGACCGATTTTTTTTGGTTTAACGCTTCACGACAACAAAACAATAGTCCTATTCAATTTTCACGTACCTACCGTTTAGCCGGAATATGAATAAACTTCTAAAAAATTTGACAGTTCATTTGAGCTGCTTTTTTTCAGAGATACACCTTGAGATGGTAGTAAACATCTTTTAGAAGAATGTTTTTGACAAGTTCTCTGTGACACAGGTGGGCGTTATGGATAGCCTACAAATAAAAAGAAAGCAAAAAGAAATAGTCTACCCGTTATCGAGATAAAGTTCGTACAGACAAGCAAACTAATAGCTAAAAAAAATATATTTTTTAGACTAATGGGAACCTAAAACGTAAGCATCTGTTGATTTTAGATGTACAAGACAGTTACGGTTGGGCAAAATATTATCTGTGGCCCATCTAAGGTAAAGACTAATTTTACATCATTGTTTCATGGACGTTTAAGCAAAGTACTATGTGGTTATGTTGTTCATTGACTTAATTCAGGTGAATACACCACAATGACGTATGTGCAATCTTCCTTTAATATTATACTTGAGTATCTACTTGAGGTAACGGTAGAGAAGTAATAAACACAAACACAACAGTGATTCTAAACTCTACGCCCTAATAGTATTTTACACTAAGATTATTTCAATAACAACCTTATAAATCAATAATTACTCAGCTGTGTAAAACGGTTCAACCTGATTGTTTTGCTATATCAAAATCAGTTATTGGTTTACGAATGCTAAATTTGAAGCTATAGAAACAAAACACAAATAGAATAAATATTTTTTACAAAAAATTGGACCGACGTTATAGTTGATGCACTGAAAAGTATAAAATAATATTACTTCTATTGGTGATGGTACTTTTGAAGTTGTGCAGTTGCAGTTAGATTGATAGCTTTTGGCACCAACTTCACAAGTACCATCACCAATAGAAGTAATATTATTTTATACTTTTCAGTGCATCAACTATAACGTCGGTCCAATTTTTTGTAAAAAATATTTATTTCACACTTTTGAGTGTAACATTAGTCCCGAAAATCGTTGAACGTTCACTATACCATATCAATGAAGATAATACTTATCCTATTACCCACGTATATTCCTTGCTTGTAGTGGTTATTATTGAGATCTCAGAACATCGCGGCGGAAATACGCTTGAATATTTTAGTTGTTACCATTTAACACCGATTTAACTCGAAAACCGTAATTCTAAGGAAAAAATGTTCATTATAAATGTTGCTACAAATAATTATATCTTTCATGTAGTATCGAAAAATTTTCAATTTTCGAAAGAAATTGTCCTCTCCACATAGCAAAAATACATATTTAACATGCGTCTATCTCGAAAACCGTAACACTTTTGAAAAAATGTTCAATTTAAACGTTTCCGGATATTGTCCTATCTTTAATTATACCAACTCAGATTTTCGATTTTCGGGAAAATTCGCCCCCACCATCCCTTCGGGGGCGGTTTTCGGAGGGAAGGAGATTTCGGATTTGCGTTTTTATGAATACGGGACCATTTCTCAATCCCCTTCTTTCAAATGAATCCAAAATCATCAAAATCGGAGATGGTCTACTATATAAAAGGCGCGCACGAACCAAAAAAAAAAAAAAAAAAAAGCAGACAGTCGAATTGTATACCTCCTCCGTTCGGGGTTCGTCGGTCAAAAATGCAAAAATTCAGAGCATGTGTGGTTCCTCTTAAAAAAAATACAGCTACGTGAGAGTTGAAACAAATAAGTTGAATAATTTTGTACTGGATTATTACCAGAACGCCACTGACCGACATCAGGTAATCACACGAGATTTGTTGACTCCGCGTTCACCGCTTTATTATGATGGTCAAAATCGGACAAATATTATGTCACTTCTATAAATAGCGATTTCGCCATTTGAATTACTGAATAGTTTAGAATAATCTTTGACTTGTTCTTATATTTATCAAAGAATAAATTACGAAGTTTGACGACCATGTAACAATATTTATTTTTGAATAATACCTATAACAAATAACTCAGTGAGATATCTCACCGTCAAAGGTGATATATACCTATCCCGTCTTCTGTTATTATGTACAAATCTAATTATTAATTAATGCATGCAGTTGATGTGAAAGGATTAAATGTATAGAAAAACATTCTATTAAAATTTTGTAATATTTTCAAGAGAATCGCTTAGACCTGTTGACTTCTATTTCTAGCGCGATTTTTCAAAATAAATAAATAAATACTGAATAATAAATAGATGTTACGATGTCAGTCTTTTCTTGTCATAAAAAGCATTCGAATACTTGCAGCAAATTATAATCAATGCATGCAATTATTTAGAAGAAAATGTTCAATTTTTAAGGTCACATAATGATTTTTCTATAATATTTCTATATTGATGAAAATTAGAGAAATATAGTAGTAAAACCTCTTAACAATAAAATATTTTTATTTTTTCACCAGATCTAGGTCGAACTAAATTAGTTGGTACTCATACCACAAAATACCAAAGCTCTATTGGTGATGATCATTTTTTAAGTTGTGCAGTTAGACAGAAGACTTATGGCACCAACTTCAAAAGTACCAACTCCAATGAAATTAATATTATTTTGTATTTTTCAGTGCACCAACTAATTCGTTTTTGTAAAAAAGTTTAATTTCACATTTTTGAGTCATCAAAATAAGAAATTGTATTCAAAAAAGTGCCCTATTTAAATATTTATTTATTTATTCATTCATTCAAAAAAATTGTCCCTCCAGCCCATTGAAATTAATATTATTTTGTAGTTTTCAGTGCACCAACTAATTCGTTTTTGTAAAAAAGTTTAACTTCACATTTTTGAGTCATCAAAATAAGAAATTGTATTTAAAAAAAGTGCCCTATTTAAATATTTATTTATTTATTCATTCATTCAAAAAAATTGTCCCTCCGGCCCATTGAAATTAATATTATTTTGTAGTTTTCAGTGCACCAACTAATTCGTTTTTGTAAAAAAGTTTAACTTCACATTTTTGAGTCATCAAAATAAGAAATTGTATTTAAAAAAAGTGCCCTACTTAAATATTTATTTATTTATTCATTCATTCAAAAAAATTGCCCCTCCAGCCCATTGAGGCATTTTCTTGAGGGAAGAAAATGTATTTCAAATTTGTTTAATATGGTAGCATTTCTGAACAATCTTCTTTTAAATAAAATAAAAAATCGGATCACGTTTACTGTTCGAAACGCGCTAACGAACCTGAAAAAGTGCTGACAATCGATAACTCCTCCGTTTGGAAAGTCGGTCAATAAAATATTCAGAGGTCGTGAAATAACAAATTTAGGTCCAAAATACCTATGAGCTAAACATTTTGGTATCTTAATCTTGAGCGTTTTTTTATTCAACTTACTAAGCTGAATTATTTACCAAGGTTCCAGAGGTACCTATACAATTCGACTGTTTGTCTGTTTTTTTTTGGATGTTCGCGCCTTTTGCATAATAAACATGCTCCAATTTTGATGATTCTTTTTTCATTTGAAAGAGGGGTATTGAGAAATGGTCCCATTGAAAAAAATCAATATTCGACATGGCCTTCTCCTCAAAAACTTCCCACAGAGGGGGTAGTGGGGGCAATTTTTCCGAAAATTTTAAATCCGAGACGGCAGAATTGAAGAAGATTCTATATCCGGCAACTTTTCAATTGGATTTTTTGAAAAAAAAAATATAGGTTTCCGAGTTACAGTACACAAGCAAATAATATACATGGATAATAGGATAAGTACTTTCCGCAGATGTTTTTATATCTCTGAATAATAAGTACATATAAGCAACGCGTTATTAATAAACATTAATAAACATTAGAAATAGAAAGAAAAATATAGAAGATAGAAAGTAATATTAATTCTATTGGTACTGGTAACTTTGAAGTTGTGCAATTGTAGTTAAATATAAGACTCTTGGCACCAACTTTAGAAGTACCAGCACCACTAGAATTAATATATAATAGAGTCAGTCCAAAAATATAAGAAATATATTTATTTCACACTTTTGAGTGTAAAATTCGAGAATCGTTGAACGTTCACTTATACCATCACCCATGTATTTTCTTTGGTTGTACTTGTTATTATTCAGAAATCTAAAAACATCACCGAGAAAATAGCATATTTTAGACATTACCAGTACTGTAACTCGAAAACCGTGAATTTTTCCGGGTATTGTCCTATCTTTAATTCTGCGGTCTCAGATTTTAAATTTTCGTCAAAAATTGCTCCCTTCACCCCTTCGGGAGCGATTTTTGAAGGGAAGGAGATTTCGGATATGAGTTTTACGAATATGAGACAATTTCTCAAGTCATCTCTTTCAAATGAATCAAAAATCAAATTTTTCCGAAAATCGAAAATTCTGGATTTGAAAAATAGAAAGAGAACCATATCCGGAAACATTTAAATTGAACATTTTTTCAAAAGAGTTACGGTTTACGAGTTTCGCAATGGTAAAGTCTGAAAAATGTGATATGCGTATTTCCGCTATTTGAAAGAGCATTTTTTTTCGAAAATTGAAAATATGACACGGCCATATTAAAGAAAAGATTATATGTAGCAACATTTAAATTGAGTTAGGGTTTTCGAGTTACAGCAGTAGAGTCTGAAATATGTATATTTGCGCCGCGATGTTTTGAGATCTCTGAATAATAAATAACAAGTAGGTACAAGCTAAACCTATCTTTAACTTTTTGGGTATTAGCAAAGAAGATAGAAGTGTACATCGTATAGTAAATTTGACGCGAAAACCGAGTGAGCTTCGTTAACCAAGTGAAGAAGGCGCTACCGTCGAAAATGAGTATTTTGTAGAATAATTCAACATTCGGATATCAGGCGACCAAAAAATTGGACCGACTTTATCAGTTGATGCACTGAAAAATACAAAATAATATTAATTCTATTGCTGCTGGTAATGTTGTAGTTGTGTCGTTATAGTTTGTTGTTGTTGCAGGCACCAACTTCAAAAGAACCAACACCAATAGAATTAATATTATTTTGTATTTTTCAGTGCAACAACTGATAAAGTCGGTCCAATTTTTTGTAAAAAATATTTTTAGTGAAAATTTCATATTTTATCAATGTTATTAAAGCACTCAGTTTTTTGGGATAACATTTGTTTCTCATTAACTAATAAAGATTTAGTACTCCTCTAATGTTATTTTTCAAAAAACACACCCACTAACTACATATCATTTAAATTGATGTGAAAGTGTTCCGTTTAAAAAAACACCGACGATTTATATCCCAAAAGTTATCGTTGAAAATCAAATGCTGTGATGCATGTTATTAAGACATATTGTCAAAAAATGGCGACATTTACATTTCTTATGCTTCATTAAAAATTATAATTTTTACTTTCCTACACTACTGTAGTAGCTGTATAAGGAAAGTATTGTAATCGTGTGAAATTTTCGGTATCGAGATTTTTACAAATGTTGACGTTTCAGAGTTTTACAAGTCTAATAAACATATTTTCAGCCATTGGTCTGTCTGTCTATCGTTCTGTCTGTCTGTGACAGCATTATCTCGGAAACGGATCGGTGTATTTTGTTGTTTTCTTTTTTATTTTGTTTGATACCATTATCACTCGCCGGTGGCACTGAATGAGAATCCTGAATACACTGGGTGTTGAGCTATAGCCAAAAAACGGGATTTGCTCAAGACTGTAACGGGAAAAAGGCTCTAAGAATTTTGATTGAACTTATCTAAAGTATTCTTCTGAGAGCCCTTCACCACCCACACACAGCGCCATCTCTGAGAAAAAGCACAAAAAAAGTTATGATTGAATAAAATACCATATTTTCCACATGTTTCTTCAGATTCTGGCTAAACGTTTCATCTTGAGAAAAAATGATACATGACCATTGTTGTTTGTCTTGACATGCTGAAAAAAATGAGTGGTAGCACGGTTTGATCAGAGGATTTTTTACCTTACTCCCGCTATTATCGTCACTATGTAAGGAAAATATTGTATAAGAGTGTAAATTTTTTCCTTTACTGGAATTTGCCTGCGAACGGTAGGAATGTCGTGTGAGTGGACACACCAGATTTTTTTTCTTCTAACGAATACAGAATTTTATGCAATCTGTTTTAACGGGAAACGTAATCTTCAGAATGATGTCTCAATCAATTATTTATTATATTAATGAATTATTAAGGAAGATATGGCGTACCGATCAAAAAAACCTTTGAGGAATAATATGATGATCATTATGATGATGATTGAAATAGGATTTCCATATAAACCCTTCATGTGCAAACGGTTCTCTTGAACCAGACTTTTAATCATATTTGTTCTGTACATTCCACCTATAACGCTAGTTTCTCGTGAAAATAAATTTCAATTTATTAACTCTCACAATCAGATAAATACAAAATTTGTCCGGCCATTATAACCTACATGGTCATTCAAGCGATCCTTATCTGATATACCTAACACATGATCTACATAATTACATTTTGCAGACTGGAATAGTGCAATTTTTTCTATTTATATATATGACACGTTTAGTTGATGTACAATCAAGTCGTACGGTTGGTAACTATTATTGTTGAATTCGAGACTAAAATGAATGCAACGGATTACGAATTATGTAACTACTCGAATTTATTGGCATCTAAAGTGCTGCCATGTTTATCAATTTGATAACTTAAAGTTATTATTGTGAAGACAATTTAAATAATGATTTAAAAACTACTATTATCCTACCAAAATCCCAACGGGTAGGTATTTAACTCGACAAATAAGATACCTGCATTATTTTCGTACTCTCATAATTATTAATAAACTATATTTTTGAAATTTCCAACGCATTTACTTTATCAGTCATAGTTGATTAGTATCGAATGACTTGAAAGAAAATGAGACCGGTTTCTGGACAATCACCTTTACGCATTTAATAACAATTAAAAACTAATTTGGATTTTTTGTTCAGCAAGATATTTCATGCCCATCCAAATACCAAGTTAATTCGATAATTACAAGATGGAGTTCAGGTTTTACAAGTTTTTTTAATCGGATTGATAACCTTCACTTGATAAACACAATCCAAAATTTATAAGAAATTATTAAACAAAACTGTTTTATGTCAGTCACAATTTTCCATTTATAACTTCAGCATTACTTAGGTATACCTAGATCAAAAGCCCGCTGTAGATAAATCCTATAAATAAGGCAATTGGATTTCTTTGAGGGAGTGAATAGTACTATCATAAACCTACACGTAGGTATGTCTTCACTGGCAGTAATCTTAAAAGGTTACTGGCAATAAAAATCGAAAGCCCATTTTACCTCGCCACGTCCCTCTATAATAATTATTTCGTACATGAAATCCTTCATTCTAATTGTAAATATTGCCTTGAAATTCAATCCAGTATACTGGTCAGTGTTGGATGATATCATTATGTCATTATACTAGTGTTCCTTTTCTTATACTACTGGATATCAGTTTGTTGTCAAACGTTGAAACTATGGTAATATCCTGTAAATCAGTCAATCTCATGTGATGTTTATTGACATTTTTTGACCGGCTAACACAGGTATACAATTCGACTGCCTGCTTTTTTGGTTTGTTCGCGCATTGTATATAGTAAACGTACTCCGATTTTGATGATTTTTGATACATTTGAAAGAGGAGAATTGAGAAATAGTCCCATATTCGAAATCTTTTTCCTTCTGAAAACCGCCTCCAAAGGGGGTGGAGGGGGCAAATTTTCTGGAAAATCGAAAATTCGAGATACCAGAATTAAAGATAGGATAATATCCGGAAACGTTTAATTGAATATTTTTTTCAAAAGAGTTACGGTTTTCGAGTTACATTCATGTTAAATCCCACATATGTGTATTTTCGATATGTGGAGGGGGCGATTTCTTTCGAAAACTGAAAATGTCTGGGTACCACATGAATGACAATAATATTTGTAGCAACACTTATAATGAACATTATTTGCTTAGAGTTACGGTTTTCGATTTAGGCGAAGGTAAAATAGTTAAATCTTAAATACTTATGCGTATTTTCGCAGCTATGTTCTAAGATCTCTATATACATAATAACAAGTACAAGCAAAGAATATACGTGGGTAATAGGATAAATACTATCTTTTTTGGTATTAGTGAACGTTCAGCGATTTCCGTAACTAATGTTACACTCAAAAGTGTGAAATATTTTTTTACAAAAAATTGGACAGACGTTATTAGTTGGTGCACTGAAAATAATATGAATTATATTGGTGCTGATACTATTGAGGATATGCAGTTGCAGTTAGATTGAAAACTTTTGTTACCAACTTCAGAGGTATTATATTATTTCACACTTTTGAGTATAAAATTAGTCACGAAAATCGTTGAACGTTCACTTATTCCATTACCCTTGTACTTTGCTTGTACTTGTTATCAATCAGTAATCTAAAAACATCGTCCCAGAAAAACGCATATTTTAGACTTTACCACTCACTACTGCAACTCGAAAACTGTAACTCTTTTGAAAAAATGTTCAATTTAAACGTTTCCGGATATTGTCCTATCTTTAATTCTCAGATTTTCGATTTTCGAGAAAAATTGTAACAGTTTGGAGGGAAGGAGATTTCGGATTTGAGTTTTTAATAATATGGGAGCATTTCTCAAGTCTCCTCTTTCAAAGAGGTCAATAAGTAGCGATAAATTGAAAAAGGAGAGATTTTGATTGTGATTTTCCGGAAATGATTTATTTTCAACATTTATTGATGAGCCTACCCATTTTTGGTCTGTTTTTTAATCTTCTTGCCATTTCCTTGTAATTGTAATTACAAGTTATTTCGTCCATAAGTATATGTGTTACAGAACAGTTGCGAAAAATTGCGGTTTTTCATACCAAATTGTAACGACTTTTGGCTTTATAATTCTGAAAACGGCACTGTTCTACAGTGTGAACTCTATAGATTAGCTTTGTTTCAACTACTAATCCTAATCCCTGTAGGTTACAAGTTATCAAATATACTCGGCCAGCTACATTACAGATATGCATGATTATTGTATTGTTATTCAAAAACCAAATGGCTGACTAGGTAGAAAACAGGCAGGGAACAGGGTTGGAACAAACTATACAGATGACAGACACCATGGCAGTCGATGTCGATTTTGTCGATACTGCCATCGGCAGAGTGATTATTAAACTTGCAATCGCGACTGCCGAAAATTTTGCGATCGTCGCTGTCAATCAGCAATTTTGGTATTAAGTAACAGCAACCGCGTGGAAACAGCAACTGAAAACAGTGCTGCCTCTACCGAACGACTGGTGAGCTATAATTATATTGAATTCTGTATAGAACATTAAGATATCGTATTACTTAACTTGCAAGCGCGACTGTGTAGCCAAACAATTTGCGACTATCGCTATATGACAGATTCAAATGACCTTAACCTAACCTTTTATAATCTGTGCAGATTTGGGATTTTATTTTTCTACTTTTGTTATTTAGTTTTTGTGTCTATCTTCGTTTCTCGTTTGATGGATGTTGTTTTGGAGTGAAAGAAGTGGCTCGGGCTGTGATGTTCAGAGATGCCCTAGATTTAGAGAATGCAAGAGATGAAAGACTTATTAGTCGTCGTTTACGAAGCAACCTGCGGCGTCAGGCCCAAATATATGAGAAATATTATTTGTATAAGTACATAGGCATATTTATATACCTACCTATTTTGAATATGTTTTCATTGTTAATTTACCTGAAATTATGTGTCTATATTTTGTAGAATCTTTAGCATAGAGTGATAATAAAGAATCTTTAGCTCAACAAAAATTTAAATGATAATGTTATTTCCGTCACAACAAATAGGTTAATTATGAATGTATTGATTTTTATTATTTAGTTCCACTGATTGCTACCAAGCTGCTAATGGCGCTGTATTTGACAGCGACTGCTTGACCAGCGACCGCTCTACATAATACGATTTTATTTTGCGACTAGCTAGCCGTTAACAACTGCAACCTGCAACGCGACTGCAATTCCGTAGCGACCTTGATTGAGCTAATATGTAACGCTAGCCTTCTATCATGAAGACTTCTTGCCTTGTATGTTTGACCGGGTATATTCTCTCAACTAGCAGTCCGTGCAGTATAAAGTCAACAATTTGTTATTAAGAACAACAGGTTCAGTATTCAGTATACATGCGACAATCACTTATCTATGCAACGGGTGACGTCATACTTAAATATCTGAAAGTTTTATGGAATTCTTCAAAATGATCTGTGGAAAGTTGGAAATAATAATTTGAATTATTTTAAATTTCAGATTCTCATAATTATTACTCGTTTGTTTTATTTGATAAATTCATTCCATTACTTTGAGATATTCCAATTTAATATAACAGATCTTAAATAAGCTTTAATGGCTTTCATTGTTCTGATAGTTCTCTTCTTTTAACGTTATAATATCATATTATAAATCATTGCAGACCATGGGTGGAATCACACAACGACCATGGACTCCAACGAAAAGACGAGGGCCTATTGCTGCCGAATTCAAAGGCCCTGGACCAGCCTGTGTTGCCCTTCCGTCTTATATTGGTAAATTAATCAGAACATATCATAACTATCTTTTACTTTTGCACTGAAGTATTCATTTTTAAGGAACCCTACTACCACTGAAACTTCAAAAAAATATATGTACCTATAATTAATGGTAATTACTAACTAGTTTGAAAAATTTGGAGTAGTTGGTTTATAACTAAAATTATGGCATATTGCATTCAGATCTAGTTATACTGGAAGTTCGTGCAAACTTTCTTGTTTTAAATGGAATACTATATTTTTCATGTAATATTGTTACTCGAGTGCTTTTTTGAGTCATCTTTGATAGATTTTTTGAGATAATTTATTTAAGTAAAAATTTCTGCTATTACCATAGTAACTAACATACCTATGTTTAGGCTAGATAGAAATTCGTTCAAATGTTCAAGATGTTCAAATACTGTAAATAATACATCTTTGTAGTAGGACATAGTCTTAATAGTTAGAGGAAAACTCGAGAGCACCTTATGCGACTTAATGCAAGAGCGCTTCAGAACTATTGAGCAATGGTGCATGTCAGTGGGGCTACATATTAATCCAACCAAGAACACAGTAATCACATTCACTCGGAGAAGGAAACTTCTAGCTATGAAATCCCTCTCTTTAAACGGAGACATCATAGAGTGGAAGTCTGAAGTCAAATATCTGAGAATAACTCTAGCTCAAGCTTTTGCGGAGCAAGCATATTGAGATTACTGGCTTTGATGGCTTGTAGAAATCTAGCTGGTAAGACTTGGGGATGTAACCCAAAAATACTTCTATGGATGTATGTCATGATTGTGAGACCAATAATAACTTATGAGGCAATAGTCTGGCATGCCAAGGCAAGTCAGGACACTACAAGGAAAATCCTCGATAGAATACAAAGGTTGGCCTGTGTTTGTATCACGGGAGCTATGAGAACGTGTCCAACTAGGGCATTGGAGATCATCATAGATCTCACACCTCTTCATCTTGTGATAGATAGACTAGCCCATGAGGTCATTCTAAGACTTGCCAGGGAAGGTACCGACAATGAGGAAATTAGGAATCGGAGAGCCTGGTCCTCTTTGACCAAATACATCCCATCTGCTAACCTTCCCAGTGACGAGATGATCAGAAAATTAGCATCGAGAAAGCTTTTACTACGTTGCTAAGTAGAAAAGTAGATTGGGAAAGGGGGCCACAATCCAAGCTCTCAAAAATAATGCCATCAAATGGTACACAGATGGTTCTAAGACCACGACGGGGAGTATTCGAGCCTGGCACCAAACCCTCACTACCGTTAGGTCACTGTCCAAGCGTCTTTCAGGCAGAAGTGCTTGCAATCGAAAGATGTGTGGAAATGAACCTATAAAGAAACTATCAGAAATGTGATATAGCTATACATTCTGACAGTCAGGCTGCGATTAAAGCACTAAGATCTCAATCATCGATTCTAGGAAAAGGAGCACGGACTCCTTTCATTGGCCCAGAACCTTTCTGTGGTACAGGTAAATGTACCTACCAGAAAGAGTTCTGGAGAACGAAGAAAGCGAAAAATAAACACTGGCGGAATCTCACTGAGTAGGATCATTCCAAAAAGTTTCTTGGAAGCTTTAATACTGCAAGAACTAAGAAGTATCTGGACCTTAGCAAGAATATGCTACACCTCCTCACTGGAATCCTTATTGGGCATTGCCGCCTCAGGAAGCATCTAACGAGAATGGGTCAAACAAAGAACGACGAGTGCCGATTCTGTGGGGAGGAGGAGGAAACTCCGGATCACCTGGTGACAGAATGCCTTGCCATTGCTAGCCAAGGCAAGAAATGCCTTGGACAAAAAATATGCAGAAATGAGGAAGTAACCTCCTTGAAGCCATCCCAGATTCTGGATTTCATTAGAACTCTGGAACTGGAGGGCGAGCTGTAGACAATCCCTTAAATCTACATTCAAATGTGAGAAATATTGGCAATCAATTACCCCTTGAAAGTACGATAACTCTATTTGATAATAATCTATTTGAATTTTACACAATGGTCGTATTTTGATAGAATATAATTTATATATGTCTAATTATATTTCATCAGTTGTTAACTTTGAAAGTTTCAGGGATAAATTAATTAATTAATTATTTATGACGATGAGTTTTGTCAATAAATTGTACGTCCCCAAAAAATCGTTTTTTATCGAACTCCTTAGAACCGTTAGATATTTAAGCATAAATAGGTCGTATCTAGGTAGATAGAAAGATAAAAGAATTGCTCATTTAATATAATAATTCATTATTACTTACCTAACCCAAAGACCCAAAGTGTTCCATATTAGGTAGTAATAGTAGTCAAATACATTTTTTACATGAAGACTACCGTATACAGAAAACCCTATTCTCATTAAAAAAAATCCAAATGTTCTTTAGAGAGAGATTAATATTGTCTTTACACTTATTGACCGACTTCAAAAAAAGGAGAAGGTATACAATTCGGTTGTAGGATTGCTTTTTTAGGTAAATTTCTTATAGAAATGTGCCTATTGCGATCGTTCACACTTTTGAATTTCGAAAAAATTTCAACGGCATGTTGTTATATGTCTATAAGTTAGTCCAACAAAACATGAAAACATTTGGTTCATATATATACAGGGTGGGGCACCGTATACGACACGGTCTCTCAAGGGGAATCCATACAATATAATGTTTTTATGATAAACGAAATAGATGCAGAATTTTTCTGGCCACAATCTAAAATTATTTTTATACATACAGGGTGATTCAAAAAAAAGATACATATCAAAGTTATGTTTTCTTAAATTGAATGTCCTATATTTTTTATTATTTTCGGATATAAGAGTCAAAATAAAAGTGAGTTTCTTCAGTATTCCCTATACCTATCTCTTTCCATTTTGAAAATATCCAAAGATTTGTTGAAATGTAAGGTATGAACTATTTTTCTATAATTTCCAAAGTTGCTCATTTTGAACTTGAGCTATACCTTCTATCATATTGATGAAGGTCAAGGTTATAGCCTGTATCATATTTTAATGTCAAAAATCATACAGGGTGTTGGAAAAATATGGTTGTAAAATTTCAATATAAGATATTGAAAAACTTCGTTATCTTAAATGGAACACCCTCTATATTATTACATATTTTAATGCAGAATTGAATCCTCTTTCGAATTGTATAAGGGTTCCCTATAACTAAACTCAACGAATTTCTTCAATTTCGCACTTCTCTAATAATTCTGTCTTATATTCCCAATGCCATTATGATTGGGATGACGTTTTAAAATAATCATTATTATAGTTAAATTCCATTATTATTATTACAGTACTAATTGATTCACGATTATTATCCAATCTCCTAGAATTTCAAAACTCATATGAAATAATTAACTGACGGGTAATGATACTATACTATTCTATTGCTGTCGGTTTTACCCTTAAAAGACAACTACTCCATTAATATATTTTTTTTTGGAATATCAGCGTTTTACATTTACATAGATACTGTGAAACGTAAAGAAATACCTATAAGTATTTATTGATAAAGTATTATTATGAAAGCCAAAGGAAAAATGTGGTAAGTCCACTCACACTTCTTTTCTACCTCTCTCAAACAAATACTGACGAATATGAGAAACATACAGACAGACAGACCAATAGCAAAACATATGTTTGTTGGACTCAAAAAGCCCTAGAACGTAGAAACAGAGTACCGAAAATTTTACACGAATACAATACTTCCCTTACACAGCTACTAGGCGTAGCGGTATAAAAGTATTAAGAACAAGACATTTATTGAATGATATAAAAATAATAACAGTATAAAAATATAATAAAATAAGAAACACTAGAGTAAATGTTCAAAATGTCGTCCATTTTCTTGAATACATAATTGAACTCTCTCTTCAAAAGATCTTTTAACTTTCCTCAACATCTGTGGTGTCACGGATCGAAAAGCGGCTCTTATTCTCTCTTTCATATTTTCAGCTGTTGTGGGCTGGGTGTCATATACAATGTTTTTAATGTATCCCCATAAAAAAAAGTCCACACATGTTAGATCTGGAGATCTTGGTGGCCAATTTTGCGAGCCGCTTCTTCCTATCCATCTGTTTGGGAAACGCCTATCAAGAAATTCTCTAACATTCCTTTGAAAATGGGCTGGAGCACCATCCAACTGCAGCCACATCTGCTGTCTGATATTCAAATGCACATTTTCTAAAAGTTCGGGTAGTTTATCACGTAAGAATCTTAGAAATTTTTGTCCATTTAAAATGCCATCAAAAAAGTAAGGACCTATTAATTGGGACCCTAGAACACCCCCCCATACATTAACTGACCATCTATGTTGGTAATTAGTATTTCGAAAAATTCGAGGATTCTCATCACTATAATAATGGAAATTATGTCTGTTCACCAGGCCGTTATTATGGAAAGTGGATTCATCAGAAAACAGAATTGAATCTAGAAAGAGTTCATTATCGCCTAATCTGTCTAGAGTCCAAACACAAAATTCAAGTCTGTGATTAAAATCCATTTCATAAAGTTCTTGGTGTATCTGAATATGGTAAGGATGAAACCGATATTTTTTCAATATTCTTGAAATGCTTCTCCTACTAATACCTGTTTCTCTTTCTATTTTGCGTTGACTGGTATGAGGGTGTTCTATAACAGATCCTATGACCACAAACTCATTTTCTTCATCATCTACAATAGGTTTTAGCGTAGTTTTTTGTTTGTAGGATACAGTACCAGAATTCCGAAATTCTCTCAGTAACCGTTCAAACACAGCTCTATTTGGATGTGATACGGTTGGATATCTTTCAGCATATACTCTTGAAGCCAATAGGCAATTTTCATGACACTCACCAATTATTAGAAGCATATTTATTCTCTCTTCGATAGGATAAGTCTTCATTTTGCTTTATTTGAATAGTACACTGATTTAAATTGTATTTATAAATTAAACGCTTCAAAACTGTCAGTTATAAAACATTTCCATGGTAACAGCCTCAAAGCTGTCCAGATTAATTGGGTAATGTTCCTACTGTGATAAAGAAGCAAAATTCAAGAAATGCCTTGAGTTTAGTTATAGGGAACCCTTATACAATTCGAAAGAGGATTCAATTCTGCATTAAAATATGTAATAATATAGAGGGTGTTCCATTTAAGATAACGAAGTTTTTCAATATCTTATATTGAAATTTTACAACCATATTTTTCCAACACCCTGTATGATTTTTGATATTGAAATATGATACAGGCTATAACCTTGACCTTTATCAATATGATAAAACCTTTAGCTCAAGTTCAAAATGAGCAACTTTGGAAATTATAGAAAAATAGTTCATACCTTACATTTCAACAAATCTTTGGATATTTTCAAAATGGAAAGAGATAGGTATAGGGAATACTGAAGAAACTCACTTTTATTTTGACTCTTATATCCGAAAATAATAAAAAATATAGGACATTCAATTTAAAAAAACATAACTTTGATATGTATCTTTTTTTTGAATCACCCTGTATGTATAAAAATAATTTTAGATTGTGGCCAGAAAAATTCTGCATCTATTTCGTTTATCACAAAAACATTATATTGTATGGATTCCCCTTGAGAGACCGTGTCGTATACGGTGCCCCACCCTGTATATATATGGGATATTACGAAATTTGTTAACACGATAGAGGTCGCTATTTTGAAGGTATCAAGTTCAAATTTGCTACAAAAATCAATCTCTCAGATATCTCGGCCGAGTTCGTTATTGGGCAATATCGGGTAAGTACTTTCAAAATGGCGACCGTTCAAACATTGAAAAAACTTATCAAAAAAGAGCCGTAGTGTAAATATCATCAAAAATAATTTTAGGTTATAGATATAATCAGTATCTACAACTTTTGTCCAAAGCAATTTTTCATAAAATGCACAGATAAAAATATAAAAATTAATAAAGAAAAATAAGAAATATTGATAAAACATGATCACTCAATATAAATTTGTTGTAATTGTACATTTTCTGGAGATCTTAATATAGACCCTGATTATATTAGTATATTTATTGAAAAGAAATAGGCGAAAAAAAAATTCTGCCTTGAAGTGGAACGCGAACCCTCTCTGCTTTATATTTTACAGCCAAAACAAAAACCTCTAACCGCAAGGCTATGACACATACGACAATTTTATGTAATAACATGTAGGTATACCAATGAAAAGGTTGTTCAAATTTCAATTCAATGAATTTTGAAAAATTTACCTTTCCGCTGACTATAGGCCATCGGAATTTTTTTATTTTTATTTTTTATGGCTATTCGCGCGTTTTTCATAGTAAACGTACTCCGATTTAGACGATTTTTTTTAAATTTGAAAGAGGAGAGTTGAGAAATGGTCCCATATTGAGAAAAATCTCCTTCCCTTCAAAAACCGCCCCCAAAGAGGATGGAGGGGGCAATTTTTCTCGAAAATTGAAAATCCGAGACGACAGAATTAATGAAAATTCCACATCCGGAAATGTTTAAATTGGACTTCTTTAAAAACAATCATACGTTCCCGCGCTACAGTCTGAAATATGTGTTTCAGGGGGCAAATTTTTCCGAAAATCGAAAATTTGAGATTTGAAAATTAGGAAGGGGACCATATCCGGAAACGTTTAGATTGAATATTTTTTTCAAAAGAGTTACGGTTTCCAAGTTTCGCAATGGTAAAGTCTGAAACTTGTGATTTGCGTATTTCTGCTATGTACAAGCTAAACCTACCTATAACTTTTTGGGTATTAGTGAACGTTCAACACTTTTCATGACTAATGTTACACTTAAAAATGTGAAATATTTTTTTTTTACAAAAAATTGGACCGACTTTATCAGTTGTTGGACTGAAAAATACAAAATAATATTAATTCTATTGGTGCTGGTAATTTTGAAGTTGTGCCGTTGTAGTTTGTTGTTTTAGGCGCCAACTCCAAATAAACCAGCACCAATAGAATTAATATTATTTTGTATTTTTCAGTGCAACAACTGATAAAGTCGGTCCAATTTTTTTGTAAAGAACTTTTTACATCTTATACCCTCAGCATTTTCATCACACCCTGTATAGTTATCATTATTATAACTGTCTCTATATTCAAACCAGCGCCTTATTTGGCAGCCTGTTCATACAATAAAAAATAACACGAATCGCTACACAATACAAATATAATGGATTATAATGATCGTTCCAGATATATTCTCAATTAGAAAACAAGTTTCCTTTTTCCGTCCTCTATGCCCACACTAGTGCGTAATCGATTCAAGACCTTAAATAATTGGTAATAAGTAAGATTTTTTTCTGTACAGGCAAAAAAACATCTGAATCAAAAAGTGGGCGAGCTCCGGCATTTAGTTTCGGTGCAAGACATAACGGAAAATTGGAAAGCATCGGACCTGGTCCTGGACAATACAATGTCACCGGCTTGAGTGCCAAAGGTAAGAGAGTAGGTTTAATCACTGATATTTTTGTGAAAATGCTATGTTTACATTTTTTTACTGAAAATGCATCAAAATCACAACAAAGATTACAGAATAAATCAAAAAAGTGAAACCACCTTGTATTATATTCTTTAGTCTTTGAGGAAACTGAAACAGCATTTTTCCTCTTCTATGTTCCTTCATTTTTTCATAGGAAAGGACACGCCTCCCTCCCTCAGCCTCCATGGACGACCAAAGGACCCAAAGCAGGATCCGCTTCCAGCACCTGGCGACTACAATCCAGATAAAGCAGAAAAAGTAATCCATGAAAATTCACCTAAATTCACATTTGGATTGAAGACAAACGTAGAGAAACCTGTAGATACTCCAGGTTAGCAAATTTGTGAATTCAAATTGATAATCAAAATTATTCGTCGTATTCAGATAAACCTTAACCAAACATCAGTATTCATACTATAAGTAAACAATCTGTTAACGATAGTCTCTATAAAATAACCACCTGCGTGAAGCAACGACTTATGAAAACCCAGTATTTATTTTTTTATTACACGACATCCATTTGATTTCCTACTGGTGGTCGCTAATGAGGGGTTTTGCTCAATAAAAAATCTGATGTTTCGCAATCGAATTATTTTTTTCTGAATACGATAGTGATGATAATGTAAGTTTAAATAATTTAATTTTTCTACCAGCACCGAATGTTTACCATATTCCCGAAACTGTCGCTCATGACACACCCAAGTACAGTTTCGGATCCAAACCACCACTTGAAAAACCATTGGACACACCTGGTTGGTTAAATTTATACGTTACTACCATTAAATCTAACCAAATAATGGTTGGTGAACGTGGGTCGAATGCTTGCGGTATAATAATAGTTGATAAATATTTAGCTTGCCTATTAAGTAATAAATATCGGTTGATGTGGGATTATTAAATACTTAATTAGCATGGTTTTCAAGATTGCTAATAGTAATTCTGCATTTGAGTCTATACATGTATTTTTATGAGATTTGCGGATCCCAATCAATGAGTGAAAAAAAAAAACATACCTACATTACAAACGACTTATTCTGAATGCACCAAAATTATACTGGTGATTGTAGAGTTAATATTTCATATCTGCAGTTTCAAACCTTTATTTTATATGGATTTTCATATTATCTTGTTCTTGTGAATACTGATAATAATACCAGTAATTTTTCTATCATATAAAAAGCTAGAAATATAACTAATATTAATATGATTTGTAGTTTTGAGTTATATAATTTAACAGTATATATTATACCTACTTAACACAGCTCCTAACGCTTATAAACCATTTACACGCTCCGGCAGCCATCGCTATTCCTTTGGAAGAAGGACTCAGCTATTCAGAACCTCCGATACACCGGGTTAGTTTAATTTTATTTTCCTTATTATTTAATATCTTTGAGCTTCAAATAAAACTTCACATACTAATTGTTTTCCATAATATCGAGGGATCCATTTAAAATAGCCACAGTGTGTACATAAAATTCGAGATTATTTCTTTAGGTACTTGAATTATCTGAAGTCGCATAATGTCAAAACATCACTTGTCACTCTATTATGGAGCAACATTTAAAAAATGCACCAACCTAAAGTAATGTAATGATCATAACAAATATTTTCAAACTTCACTTTGCATACCTCAAAAACATTTTGAATTCATTCTAGATTTCAATTCGTTTGAATCACATGGAAAGTCTTGTTCAAAAAGCTTCTAAAAAGAAATAAATTGGTTCAGATGTCAACAAAACTTCTCTCAGCATACTTTTGCATGGTAGTATTAGTGAAATAAAGTTAATAATAACTAAAGTGGTGTATTTGAATAATCTCCATTTCATTATCCATCAAGTAATGCAGTTCATCTCTGATTTAGCCTGTCAGGGTGCTGTTTTTTAAAATGTTTACAAAATCTTTTTGAAGATGGATGGATTCTCCTTGAACCATGAACCTTAGAATGATAGCAACCAGAATATGCAATACTCTCTAGACAGATAATATATTTATAATATTTAGAAAAAAATAGCTCAATTATTATCAATATGTATTTTTATAGTGCATTTATTTTGGATAATAGTCTAATTTAGCGGCTAATTTTAATGATTTGTTATTAAAAAACAGCAAAATGGTGTTCTTAGTGCTTACGTCTTTGGCTAGAATTTTCTATTTGAAAGTTTCTTTTCAATCCCAAATAGTATATATCATCTTTGTATTCTATTAAACACTAGCATCCTTCAGAATAAGCAAAAATATGCGTAAAAAAGTAAATAAATAAGTTCGCGAATAAGTAAGGTTAAACGAATTGATTATCGATTTATGTAGTATATTGAACTTTACAAGTGCTATTAATATCAATGTTTCCAGCTCTGCCAGTATAAATTTCATAGTATTAGATTATTTTATGAATTCCATTTCCAAGGATATTTGCTTTGGAAACAATTAACGATAATATTTTCTAGTAAAGCAACCACTGAATTCATATTTTCGAAAGCCTGAAGACATAGTTCGTCACCTTCGTCATCGAAAGTTGCCATAATATCTTATTTTTGCTCTAAAACAAGTATATGTGAAAAATAAGTTCTTAGTTAATTTTAAACATGGCACTAAACCTTCAGACATTTAAAATATCACCTCTTGGTTTATGCTTTCGTTATCGAATATTTAAACAAATGTTCAATATAGCAAATATATCGGAACATTGGAACTGACAGTTTTTCAACGTCAAGCAAACTACATCAATCAATCATCAATTCGTTTAACCTTCATTTTTCGCGAAATTATATTTTTACGTATATTTTTACTTATTTCGAAGGATGTTAGGTTAGTGTTTAATAGAATACAAGGATGATTATATACTATCTGAGATTGAAAAGAAGCTTCCAAATCTTAAGTAACAAGGACACCATTTTTCCCTTTTTTTAATAACAAATCGTTTAAAATAAAGTCTTCCGCCTCATTAAAAGTTATGACATACATCTATTATTGCAAACATTTGATATTTTAGGGCTTTTATAGCAGAAGTCGCTAAACTAGAGTGTTACCTAATTTTTTTATATAGAATTTATAAGAAACGGAACAGTTTTCACCATAAGAGACATAAAGATTCATCCATTTTTGTGCTTTAAAAACTAATCTATTGAATGAAAATAATAATAGTTGTGTGAACTTGATTTGAAAGCTCAAAGGTGTTTTTATTTTTGTTTTCAATTCCTTTTATTTTATTCGATAAATTTTCATTATTTTTCTAGCTCCCAATGTATACGATGTCCCTAAGGCAGACAAAGTTTTGCTTGATAAATCACCAAAGTATAGCTTTGGAGTGAAAACAAATGTCGAAAAACCATCAGAAACACCGGGTTAGTTATATCTTCGAATATTTATTTCCCTATAAAGGAGCTTATACCATTTACCTTGAAAGAACTATCAAATATCAAAGTAAAAAGAAAACAGTTAATTCAGAGAATTGATCACATAAATGATATGAAGTATTAAGTGAAACAATGAATTATTATTTCCTATTTAAGCACCCAACGAATATAATGTACCAAAGGCTGATAAATTGACTCTGGACAAATCTCCGAAATATAGTTTTGGCTCTAAAGTAAACATTGAGAAACCCCCAGAAACTCCAGGTTAGTTAAGCAATTGTTTCTCACTCAGTTCTATTCTTCTTTTTCCATATGCTACATGACGTATACTCATGTAACTGTGTTAAAAATATTTTCTTGTTTTTCTTTCGATCTATTTCTTTCTCTACAACTCTGATTCTATATGGGGATTTGTTCTAAATCTTTCAATTACTCCTATATATTTATAAAGGATGAGTTTTTGTTGTTCACCACAGGGTTCTATGGCGGATACGAAAAAGTTTAAATTGGCAAAGAATTGCAGTTTTATAAGCTATACTCAAAACTATTTTATTTTTACCAACAGAAATGAACAGAAATTTTAAAAAATTACCTAAAATAAATGAAATTTCTGTTGATAGCTGTAAAATTTTGTAAAACTAAGATTGGATTTGAGTATAGAATTATAGCTTAAAAAACTGCAATGCTTTGTCAATTTAAACTTTTTCGTATCTGCGATAGTATCCGAGAACCCTGTACTAAACATAAAAAAACTCACCCTCTATATACCCTATGAATTTTTTATGCTGAAAAAAAATCGCCAACTTATATTCACTATTCCACTTCAAAATTTGAATATTTTTAGCCAACAAGCAAAATGGCTCAACGTTCTTAGGGAAAACAATCATAGCTATGGATAGAGCCTGCCAATCTGGTAACATTAGTTAATATGGCTTATAAATGTTTAGTTTTAATATACTTACTGAGAATGTATCTTATATTTCAAAATTGTGCAGCAACTGTTTTCCTTAAACTATACTATAGTTGATATCTAAGCTCTATGAAATGTGAAATAGAGATTTGGTATTTGAATATATACCAGAATTAGGGGCTATTTGGTGCTAATCAGATGCCAAACTCAAAAGTGTAAACCAAAATTAAGAAAATTCATACACAGCATAGTTAGGGAATGATAAAATATCAAATCTTATCATCATACAATAATTAGGTGATAGGCAGGCATGATGCTCAGGTAAATAAGTTATGCTCAGTTGGTGAACTGGTTTAAGACGCTGTGCGCATTTTGTCAGTCCGTGACAAAACAAGTGAATCGAACACAAATTTCGACATTTTCTGGCAAATTAAATTTATATTTTACTAGATCTTGGTTCATTTTTCCCTCATGATATACATGCATTATATTGCAGAAGCCACAAATATCATAAACTAATTATGTATTTGGTACAGAAAAACCCCGAATTGCAAGGCAACACAATAAATATATGATACTCTCGTTTGAAACATGGGTTTTATGGTTGGCCCTGACGTTTTGTCATGGTGTGACGTCATTGGAGATCCACATGGCCATATCTTCTATTCATAGTATCATGGGTGCTAGATAAGGGCTCTTCGATGGTGTAAATTGGGTGTAATGTACAACCTTCTATTAGTATATTTAAAATTGATGATTCAGGAGCAGATAAATAAATTCAATATTAAACATATTGAATGAACTTATAACTTCAAATACTAAATAAGTGATAATTAGGCACCAAAGTTAGGTGCTAATAAACTATCAGATATATTTGATACTAAAATGTGTTGTAAGAGGTTCACCTAAGGCTACCATCTTTTCATTTTTAATTATTGCTAGTGGAGGGCTTAATGATGGTAGAAACTACAAAATCAATGATCTGAGACAAATTATAATAATAAAACTATATCTTGAGTATCCATTACAAGTAATTAGTACTAATATTAATATATTTGCCTATAAGTAATTAGCAGTTAATTTTAAATTTATCAAATAATTAGCACCTTAATAGCACTTTAATTTTTAAGATAAGATTTCTCCTCCTCAATATTTTTTTCAAAATGTTGTGTCTACTCCCAAATCATATATAGACTAAAATCACATTCAATTAATATGATTTATATCATGCAAAACAAGGCCCTTAATTAGGACCTTAATCAATGACAATAAAATGTTATACCTAATTAATCCTCAATGATGTTTAGCAGAAGCTGACACAATACTTCGCATACCACGTATTTTTGTTCGTTTATTAGCACCTTAATAGCCCTTAATTCGGATATATCCAAGAATTGAATTTACCACGAACTTGATTAGGGCATGGCATATATTTTTATTGTAAGATTAAGAATTCTTGCAAGGCTTTCTTCACTGGACTTCTAGAACAAAGCATGAAAGAACATTTTGACAACTTTCGTCGTGGTCGTGGTTATGTGTTTGCAATGCATAAAAAAATAGCAGGCCACTGATTTATCTAAACACTTTTATCCGCAGCTCCAAACGTCTATAATGTACCAGGTGCCGATAAGGTATTGCACGAGAATTCCCCCAAATATTCTTTCGGCAATAAAGTGCAGACTGAAAAGCCTTTGGACACCCCTGGTTAGTTTGGATGAAAATTCATTTAATAACAAATGTTGTTTATCAAGCATGAATAACTCTTTTTAACACCGGTTTCTAATTTAATCTAATGTAATCCTCAAATTTATTATCATACTAAAATGAAATACTCCTTGAAAAGTTGCGAATTCCTCAAAATCATAAAAAACAATAGGATCGATTCTTTTGTTATCTATGTTTTTTAGATACTACAAAATAACTACATATTGTTACTCCAACATAAAAAATAAAGAGAAAAATCTTTGTACACCTTATAATTTCCTATCTGTTAATAAATAATCTTTTTTCGATTCACTCTATATAAGATATAAGCCTAGAAAAAAGTAGAAGAGAGTAAATATCTTTTTGGAACGCTCTAGTGGGCAACGTTTCCTAATGTAATAAGAAGAAAACAGAATAGAAAATAAAACTGATTAACAAAACGAATCAGAATTCACTTGACTTTTTTTACACTTTCCAAAAACAGATATAGAACAGAAAGAGATGTACTTTTTTGTATCATCTAATGAATAATAAATGGTATATATATATATATATATATATATATATATATATATATATATATATATAATGACATTTCTGATTGATGGCTATGAAATCTTTCCTGTTTGTGGTTAATTTTATCTAAATTCACGAATTTTGCCCTGACGAAGAGAATAAACATTCTCGAAAGCTTGGCATAATCCAAAGAATTTTATTTATTAAATGACTGCATCCCCAACAAAAATCTATTCCATCATATATATATATATATAACAATTATAAAAAGATATAGGAAATAAGTATGATCTTCCAGCAGCCTTCCATTGCATATACTCGCCTTTCTTGTAATGCTTCAAGTACTTTTTGCTTTATTTCCTCACCTTCCCTTTATCGATAAACAACATCATTATCAGCAAGATATCATCATTTCCTTTGGTATTCAGCACCAAATGTGTACAACATCCCATCGGCAGTCGGAGACAAGTCTGCACCAGCTTATACCATCTCTGGTCGTACCAAGGAACCTGTGGATGAACGCGTAAAGAACCCAGCGCCTGGTCAATACAACAATGTCGATCCCGAACACTACAAAACCCATTCACCCGCCTACACTATCAGTGGCAGGGTAAATGTACCCAAGGATGATACTATTCCAGGACCTGGAGTTTATTCACCTGAAAAGGTAAATTTCATAGCTGTATATGTGTGATCAAGGTTAAAAAACATGGATGGGGTAGAGCGATTTTGAGAAGGCAGTAACAGAAAGATAGTAAAATTATAAAATGCGGGCGTTTACATTCTTACAGCTAAGCCCTGAACTTCTTCTTAACATTTTATAACATTGTTTGTAGAATTTGGACCAGTTTGACCGAGATCCGATCTTTCAGGGCTTCAATTGTTCTTGGTGAGTTATCCCTGGGGACGCTACTCTTTAAGTAACCCCACAAGAAGCACGAGCAAACTATGGATAGTTTCCTCTCTTCGTGCCGCTATTTCTTTCAGGAATACTTGACAGGATAATCCACCAAGAACAATTGAAACACTATTTCTTAATGATTTTTCTATAGTTTTGGGTGGTATAAAATAAATTTAATTGTTTACTTGTCTTACTTGTCAAAATCGCTCTTTATTCTGCCTCATTCTGTATCTATATATTTATAAGTAGTGATCTGTTCCTGGAACAAGGAACAGTAGATGAAATATGGTAGCTGTGGTGAGTGAAAGAAAAAGAATATCATATTTTTCTCAGGTCATAACACACTTGAGAAATGCTCCTAAACATTCATTTGGCATCAAACATTCTCCATATCTGGGTAATATGGGCGCATTTATGGGACGTGAAAGAACAACCCTTCTATTCTGAGTAGCGATTTACAGGGAAAAACAAGAAGAAAAACCATGCCTATAAATGAAGGGTAAACACAAACATAAGTCGGATAAAGCACAGAACACTTTTCTTGTTTAGACTGTAGATAGAGTAGAATTTCAAGTAGTATTCAGGTAGTAGCACAGTTTATAAAAAATCTAGAAGATAAATAGCGGCTATGGACATGGATTATTCAATTATATCAATAGCATAATGGGTCCCATCTACGGTTCAATTAACATCAACATTCCCCTCAATCCGAACCTCGTAGAGCCGAGATAATAAAATGTTGATCAACCATATTCACCTTTAAAATACTAAGTTGATTTGATGTGTAGTTCATGAACAAGATTGAACCGTGTATGGGCCCCATAAATATACAATTATGTATTTCAAATTATTGACAGGCGATTTTATTTCTCCTCAGGTTGCTATTGATTTACCACCAGCCCACAGTTTCGGTATCAGACACTCTCCCTACTCAGAGCATTACTAGGCGATCCACTGAAACCGACGACGACCATACGATCCGACACGACTCTGCGTTTCATTTACCTCTTGCCATCCTGTTTCTACGATTCGCAGATCCACCACCATCACTTTACTCAATACCATCGTTGCAGTAAGGGATGCACTTGTGGCCAGTGTCTAATAATCGCTTATTTTTCACATCAACAGGATGATGGCGACAATTGTATCCATTACATATTCGATTCCACAACATCATCATCGAGCAATAAAAGTATTTTTTTATATTTTTATTTACATATATTCATATTGTTTTCGCTTTATAATAAGTACTGCCAATAATTTTTACATTTAATATGCTGTTTGAAGGCTTTTATTAATCATGAACACTTGTTTCCGGCGTTCTCTGCATATTGTTATGTTTATCTACTTATATAACGGTTTATATTACGTTTTACAGATAAATCCTTTTATATAGAACATGTTTTTTTTCAAAACCTTATTCCTGTTCCTCAGTTATATTTTTACTTTCCTACGCTACAGAGTAGCTGTATAAGGAAAGTATTGTAATCGTGTGACATTATCGGTATCGAGATTTTTACAAATGTTGACGTTTCAGAGTTTCCTAAGTCTAATAAACATATTTTCAGCCATTGGTCTCTCTGTCTGTCTATCTGTGACAGCATTATCTCGGAAACGGATCGGTGTATTTTGTTGCTTTCTTTTTTATTTGGTGTGGTACCAATATCACTCGCCGATGGCACTGAATGACAATCCTGTATACACTGGGTGTTGAGCTATAGCCAAAAAGTAATTTTCTCAAGACTATAACGCGAAAACGGCTCTAAGGATTTTGATTAAATTTTCCTAAATTATTCTTGTGAGAGCCCTTTACCACCCACATATAGCGCCATCTCTGAGAAAAAACTCAAAAAAAAGTTATGCTTGAATAAAATTCCGTATTTTCCACATGTTTCTTCTGATTCTGGTTAAACGTTTTATCTTGCGAAAAAATGTCACATGACCATTGTTGTTTGTCTTGACATGCTGAAAAAAATGAGTCGTAGCACGATTTGACCAGAGTATTTTAACTTTACTACCGCTATTATCGTCGCCATGTAAGGAGAGTATTGTAATAGAGTAAAATTTTTCATTCACTGGAATTTTCCTGCGAGCGGTATAAAAGGCGTGTGAGTGGACACACCAGATTTTTATATATTATATTAATTTTTATGATTAGTCAGTCCAATGTTTTCTAACTAGCTGAAAGCATGCATGGCTTTGTGAGGACTAGACTAGATGTACCTACCTAAAAAGCCGGCCGCCGGCCAAGTGCGAGTCAGACTCGCACACGAAGGTTTCCATACCATCGTACAAGAACTGTTTACCTACGGTTAAAATCGAGTAAATTTTAATGTAGGACAGACACCCCCTTTAATTTTAAACTTTATTTTATTTTCATTATGTGCTATTATAGTATTAATGACGTATTAAAAAGGTTAATTTGTCTACCTGACGGTTCCATAGATACAGCGATTGTTAGGGTCAAGCAAAAAGATCACGTTTCTGTATGGCGATCTTCTTTATTAGGGAAATTTCTTTTAGAAATGTACCTATCGCGATCGTTCACACTTTTGAATTTTGAAAAAAATTTAACCGCATGTTGTTATATGTCTATAAGTAGGTCCAAAAAAACCAGAATCCATAAAAAATAATAATAAAAAATATTTGTCATCAACAAAATAGATGCAGAATCTTTCTGGCCAAAATCTAAAATTATTTTTGTATATACAGGATGCTCCAAAAAAAGATACATTCCAAATTATGTTTTTTTTAAATTGTATGCCTATCTTTTTCCATTTTGAAAATGTCCAAAGATTTGATGAAATGTAAGGTATGAAGTACTCAAGTTCAAATTTGCTACAAAAATCAATCTCTTGAATATCTCAGTCGAGTTCGTTATTGGGCATTATCAGGATTGTAGTTTCAAAATGGCCACCTTTCAAACATTTAATAAAATTATCAAAAAAGGGCCGCTGTGTAAGTAGCATCAAAAATAATTTTGAGTTATAGATCTAATCAGTACCTACAACTTTTGTTCGAAGCAATTTTTCATAAAATGCACAGAAAAAAAATAGAATTTAAAAAGAAAAAAATAAGAAATATTGGTAACACATGAAAACTCAATAATAATTTGATGTAATTGTACATTTTCTGGAGCTTAATTACTTGAAGCGGAACGCGAACCCTATCTGCTTTATATTCAACATCCAAAGCAACAACCTCTAACCACAGGGCTGTGACTCATGCGGTTAAAAATGGGCAATTTGCGTGTAATCACATGTAAGTATACCAATAAAAAGTTTGTTCAAAATTTAATTCTAATAAAATGAATTTTATGAATTTTACCTTTCCGCTGGATACAGGCCGTCGTTTTTTTTATTTGACTCTGTTTTTATTATTTTTTGTAATAGCAGCAATAAAAATACACATTCTATGGAAATTTTGTCTTTCTTCTTATTATGGTTCATGAAATACAGTCCGCTGACAGACGAACGGAAGGACATATTATTAATAGGGTCCCTTTGAATACCAAACCCTAATAAAAAGTAATTTTCAAATTCCCACTCGAATTTCTCATCAATCAAACATGATATCGAAGTCGGATTGGTTTCATTCGATGCATAATTAAGCAGTAGTCGAGTTGATTATATCAAAATCTATTTAGCTGATCCTTTCAATTCAGAAATATGCTCGAATTTATATATATTGATATACATTACTGAGATTATTATAAGATTTAAAATAATAACACAGCTTTGCACAAAGTGAATATTTTTTTCATAAAAACGAAGATACTAAGTTGTATAGATGAAGGAGAATGGAAGATTTTTTGAAACAACTGTTCGTAAAAAAAATATTCCACATTTTTGACACATGTTTCTTTAGTGATAAAAATCATTTAACATTCACTCCCCCCTATGGGGCATAAAATATCTTTGTCTGTTTTCTCTTCCCACCATCCAGGTTCTCCCATCAAAGAGCAGATCGGAAAATCCAATGTAAAGACAAAAGATACCATGAGGGCCTTAACATCTTTACTATAGAAGATTCTTCAAAGCTGATAAGGAAATGAGACTCAAAGAAGTGAAATATAATTTAACAATTAATACATTTATTGCATTTCGCACACAACGATAAAATAATTCCAACTTATTTTACTCTATACAAATATTATGTACATATTACACTCACAATAATATTATAATCTAAATCTTATATCGTACAACATGAAATATTTTAAAAATTTGCTGCTTAAAATTTAGATCACTAAAACTTCAACAGAGTATCAAAAAGTTATAAAATAAACTACTAAGTTTCCTTATTCGTATCTCATCGAACTATAGGTACTATTGGTAGGTACGATTGGAAAATAATTATTTTAAATTCTGTTCAAAAGAAATAGCTTCTTGATATACAGAGTGTTTTTATCCTATATCAATGTAGATTGGCAAGACCTCAATTTTTGATTAAATTTTCCGTTTAAAAAAATTAAGGCATAGAAGAAAGTGAGAATCTTTATCGCTAAAGAAATAATAACATTAATGCAAAAAATACATCTGAGGCGTCCATACAAGTACCTATTTAATTTTTCCTCAATTTTAAATCAATATGATAAATTTTTAACGGTTCTACACAAATATGAACTTTTTTTTAATTATTTTTCCTCTGGATTCACAACCTTATAATTATATTATTATATTATGAAACACCCTGTATGTTCAAGAGAATCTTGAGTAATAAAACATATCTCATAACCTGGTTTTATTTTTTAATGTTACCGATCACATTGTGTTGTAATGGACACTTTAGTTTTTTTTCTCTCAGGAAGATATTGTTGCAATCAATAATAGATTTTGTGCACTCTAAGAAGTAGGTACTTGTTGGCTAATCGAATACATTTCTGAACTTATACCTAATTAACCTAATATTTTTTGTTTAAACCTCACTGACCTCCTACTAAAAGCTTGTGATATACTAGTTCTGAGAGCTTCGTCTCTGCGTACCATCTGACTTAAGTGACTTCTTAGTGTGCAAGAAAACTGGCCCACCAGTGCTAAGAATCTATAATTTGATCAAAATAATAAAAAAATTAAAAAAAAAAAAAATAAATTCAATTAACAAACGTTCAGCCCTCTTTGTGATAAATTTTTGATTATTTCTGAGTTTTGAAAGTTGAATTTGAATAAATATACCTTTTATATTAGCTTTCATCTTATCTTTGAGCAACCCTGTATATATCAATCGGGAATCTTCCGACATAGCTCTGAAGATATGATAATATTTACCAAACGTACCACTACGTAACATGGAATTTTACCCAAAAGTCAATAACATTTAGACAATCGGTAAAATGTTTCTTTATTAGAAAATTGGAATAATAAGACGATGAGTAAAATAGAAAATATTGATATTTGATTTAGATTTACCTACAGAAAATTAAAATTGATTCAGAGGTCGTCTCTCTTGGATTCATCTTAGCGATAAGGACTATTCTATTTCTTATTGAGATGAGAAAGTAAATGAAAATATGAGTAACTGTGATGTCACAGTCTTTTGAGTACATTCTGCTTTGTTAGGAGAATAGACCTCTGACGTCAATATCATCACAATAGGAGAGGAAAAGGAAATTCAACTGTAATTACAAAGACACAGCAGTCTCAGCACCCATAATTCGTAGTTAATTACATATATTACTAATTCGTATAAATTTCCTATACAAAATAATTATTCTTCTATTCTATTTCATAGTTGATCCTTTTATTCAGTAAGTTGATAATATATATGTCATTTATGATTGATCTTGAAAATTTGAGTTATTGCGATTATTGATCTTGCCAAGAAAAACATATTTTTATGGTCAACAAAAAGCCTACAATCTTTCTTAGTTAATTAAATATCTTCTAAGATCTGTGAAATTGGAATAATTATACTTATAGTCCAAGAACCCCCAATATGAACATCAGAGACCTAGAGGGCACCACCTTTGGTGGATTATGTCATCATGAAAGATTATATTGGCTTGATGATAAAGGAACTGAAACTTCAATTAAAACTAGCGGAATTTTTAAGAAACAAAAATTAAGAACTATTTATTAGGTATTAGGCATTTTAAAGAGAAAGATGCTAAGGAGTACAACTGATTTTTAGCACTTCACTTGATCAGAACCATACCATCATACTTTTATCTTGGAATATGTTAGACTGAGAACCACAAATTTATCAAATACGCCGAATGCATACTCAAAGAATATTACTCACGATTGACATATTAGTTGATATAATGAATCAAGAGAAAGCTTAAAGGTTTAGGAGGTAACTATTCCAAGCCCATGCATAGTTCCATTGACCGAACCCATACCTAACTGTTCTTTGCCTAAATGTATACGAGCCTCTGGTGTTCCAAGTAATAAAAGCTATTTAAAAACAGTAAATATTATAGTATAGTATAGTATAGTATTAGGCATGGTGCAATAAGACCTGTACCATGGTACCATCTACCATGCATCTTATTCATATGATTTTCATACCGAGGGTTGTTGGACATATTTTGGAATAAGAATATGGATCATTTAAAAATATTAAGATATATTTAGACAACAGTTCTTTTTATTTTATAAAAAAAATAATGCAACATTGAATACAACACAAAATACATAACCAGAGAGAGAAAAAATTACAAATTATGTTAAGTCATGTTTCTGGAAGGTGCACTAGATTTTTTTAAATGTGTTATATTTAAGATATTTATATCGTTGATGGAAGTGGTCTTTTAATTTTATAAATGATTCATTAGTCTTTCTGTGTTATCTAAGTCTTCGTTAAAGAGAAGAATATTCTTAAAAATATTGCTATGGATATTTCTGTAGATCACAAGGGTAGTTTGATTTATTAAATTTATTCATATACCTGGAAGAGGATCTGATGCTTTGATAAAGTCATTTCGAAATATATTTGAATCTCATACATTTCAATATAGTAAATGTTAAAAAATAACTAAGATTCGTGAAATATTATTTATATCTATTTAATATGTATGTAGCTATACCATTTAATCATATCCCTATACACATATTTTTATGGTTTTGTACATAAACATGAAACTTTTTACATTCTTTAGACCTCTTAATAACAACAGATACGACTCTGTACAGAGGATAACTGTAACTAACAAAAATATATATTCGGAAAAGAGAAAAGTTGACAAGAATAGTGATAAATACCTTTTTATTGATTTCGATTTCCATATGGAGGATTTTATGCCTTCATTTATACCGTCACATTTTTTATAAAATTAATTCCCACTCTAACATCCTGTTCACTGTTTCGAGCACGTTGTATCAAATTATGATTTGACATACATAAAAAACAATCACTTATAATCTCCCTAGAGCTTGAATAATTTCCGTAAATTTTTCGAGGTGCAATTTTTTTAAGATTTTCCGAGGCCCCAGCCAAGGGAAATTTTCTTTAAAACATTCGTAACTGAGAAAAAAATTACGGAGTATAATTCAATCTCACGGAAGATTCGGTACGAAAATTTTATACAATTTTTTTCTCTTAAAGTAAATATATACAATTTTTGATAGTCACGCCAGGAAATTATCACTTAATTTCGCGAGCAAGACATTTTTCCGAAAATTTTATACCTGTTGTTTTAAGCCAGTCAGATGCTTTAATTTTGAGATGTTGCTATGACGATGCTATGAATTTTTCGAAAATTTTCCTAATCGCGAAATTAATAAGTGATAATTTCCCTGGCTTGACAGCTGTCACGTGCAGATGCCAGAATAACAAGCCTAGATTATTTTTGACAATGCTACATGCTAATAATAATGATAAAAATTCATATGCCATTTTAGGCTAGTTTCCAGTTATTTCCTCTGAATGAAGACAAAATTGAGTTTCGTATGTCACGCTCTCTGTCAACTTTCCTCATCGACTAACATTGACTTTCTTACCACCTATAAAACTAGAACAATGTCTCTTGTGCCCAGGATTCTTTGGGGCTCATCTTTTCCGCCGACATGGACAACCTGCGGGCACTATCTACCAGCGAAAGCTGCTGTGAAAGGTCCCTTTGGCTGCCAACCAGCGTTGAAGAGGATCTGGAAGAACGGTTGCCGAAAGACGGTACCCCTATACCGCCGCTTGGTGATGGTGCAAACTCGTAGGAAGCACTGGGCCGTGGCCCATGGAAAGAAGCGACTACGTCATCAGTGTCAACATCGCTGTCAGTACTAAATTCGTCGATCTCGTTCTCGGTGTCCTCTTCTTCCTCATCGTGGAAGACCGAGTCGCTGGCATAGGAAGGTGCCTCAAAATCAGGGCAATCAGTGCCTGAAGAACAACAGCATATTTCAAACTTCTAACGAAAAAAGCTTGATCATTAAAGTTATCTAAGATCGCGCTCACCCAGAGAACTGTTGCAGCTGCTGATCGAAGCCAGAGGCGCCAGCTTTGGCTTCAGATTTGGTGGATTGACCACACGATCGTAGAGGGCTCGGTCACTACCACATGGGGACCCGCCTGGTGTCGGTTGTGTTACCCTAATGTCAATAGGGTAATAGAAATCGTAGATCTCTGGCAATGGTGAGGACTGTCGTCGAGACGACTTACACTTGTGCGCTGGTAAGGCTGGAAAGCCTAATGCCACGGCGGAATCGCGACGCTCCAAGTAAGAACTGCCAGATGATGAGCAAGTGATGTTGCTTGATCTCCTGGGTACGTTGAGGTGGCTGGAAATTAGAGGAAAGTCTTAAGGTTCATTGGACTATAGATTGTCAGAAAATAGATAGTAGTTAATAGTGTTTTCTCATAGTATATATTTAATATTTAGATATAGATCTATTTATGTTCAATAACCTTGTTCATATTCTGGATTGCATCATTAGTCACACTGAACGTTCTAATACCAAGGTTGTAGTCACAAAATTGGTGTTTTGGGCTTGTGATTTCGTAAAAAAATATAATTTGTTAAACGCATTACAGATATTACGAGAAAATTGTGTTTACTTCAAAGCGGCACTATAAGAACAGCATGTAAATAATTTATCTGTTTATCGTAGTTTTCCAACACTTATCAATGCACAGTGTTGTTATTCAGTTTGCCCTCAAAATATGTACTTACCTAATTAAAAACAAATATATTTTAATTACCAAAATATTTGAACGAGAGCATTAATTTTCTTTTTTGATGAAATAAAGTTAAATAATGATTTTCTTTTAAGCATTGGTAACAATCAACAAATAATACTAATAATATCAAAATAACTAAAGAGAAGATTTTGTTCTGAGTAATTTGTATCCCTGAATCTTTTCCTGTTCAGTTTTAATATTAAAAGCGTTTTCTTTCTTCCTCAAATAATTCAGTCCAGCTCTTGTATACTCCCCCGTAACACCAGTGTGAACATCTTTTATATCCAATTTATCATCCAATTTAGAGCTTGACCCAGTTCCAAAGACTTAAAATATTCAGAAGAATAAAGCCAAGCTTCCTGTCTCTTTTACGGGGCCAAAAAACTGTTTATATTATGACATGAGACCGACTGGGTGAATGAATATTATAAGGGAACTCAGTTAAAAGTACGTTGCCTCAGAGATTTCAAATGGCCCGCAGAGTTATGACTATGACGACATTCTTGGAAAAATATAAACATTTGGTAAGAGCAATAATTAGTGTAAACATAACATAATGTCTTAGGAATTAACAAAACTATTCAATATAGAAATATGTAGGTATTTATGCTCACCTATTGTAATAGACATCTTCATAGATGGACCCTGTATCTTCCAGTGGGGAATCTTCATCGATAGAGCACGGCAGACGCGAATGTGGTCTGCTCGGTGGCTGCATCAGGCTGCTGTAGCCAGCTATCGATGAGAACCTGGTTGAGTTCTTATTCCAGCCGACTGGCATGCTGGAGTTGTCGAGGGAACGCCGCGATCTCCTTGGATTCAACTGGTGGTATGCCGTAGCCTCCAGTGCTAACTGCAGCTGTCTTTCCTCCTCCTCAACCTCAGCAACCTACAGAGATAGTATTGAATAAGAGCTCTTTGAAGCTATCATCACCATCTTGGTAATCTGATTTTGTAATAAATATATACCAGAACTTAACGCTATTTAGATGCTAATTAGTTGTTAGTATAAACAAATTATGTCCTAATGGAACAACAAAAAATTTATGAGAAACTAGTTCAATATCATTAAAGAAGAATAAGGTATCAATTCTTATCATCACATAATTAGGTGCTAACTAGGGACTTTGCTGCGAATCCCTAGGTTCACGTGAATGCAGCAAAACACTTTCATACACCCCCTATCCTTATCTCTTGATTCCAATATGGACTTAAGACATGAATTCATTAGAGCAATATTTTTTTCCATCTTGACACCTTACTTAAATAGCCCCTAATTCTGGTATATTCGAAAATAAAATTCCTCACATTCTAATAGTAGGTAATAATAATAATAATAATAATAATAATAATAATAATAATAATAATAATAATAATAATAATAATAATAATAATAATAATAATAATAATAATAATAATAATAATAATAATAATAATAATAATAATAATAATAATAATAATAATAATAATAATAATAATAATAATAATAATAATAATAATAATAATAATAATAATAATAATAATAATAATAATAATAATAATAATAATAATAATAATAATAATAATAATAATAATAATAATAATAATAATAATAATAATAATAATAATAATAAAATAATGACTTTTTTCTGTAACGAGAAAAAAGTTTGACATTTCATCTCTGTTGACAGGTGACAAAGTATTACTTTTTTCCCGGGTAGATATATACACATAAATATCAATCAAAACACATAATTAAACTGACAAATATTTGATTAATTTAAAGGTTTCCTTAGTAACGCATGTCTAATTGTCGCCTACATTTTTAAAACTTCAAATTTTACTACAGTAATCTTCTGACTTTAATAAATTGTAATATTTTTTCAATAATAAATTATCGTTATTTTCCTCACAGAAAAAAATAGTACCTACACGGGAAAAATATTAGATTTTAGATCTCGGACAACACAACCTCGAGCTAAAATCTAGTACTAGTATATTGTAGATAATTTTATTTTTTACAAAAGGCGAACTTTATGTTTCTTTCTTTTGAGCCTTCGTTCCAACTAGAATTTATAGCTAGGTAAAAATCTGTATGTCAGGTAAACCACTTCTAACTCAACAAAACGTGTTCTAACGATCTCACAGCATTATATAGGGTGATTTCTTCACTAAAAATCGAGATACAAATATGAAAATTTGAACCTGGCTAAAATCAACGTTGCCCAATTTACTAAAAATATTTTTCAAAATGGTGGCTCTTCCGGTTACACCGGAAATTGTTCTAACTTTGTTTTTTCAAATGGAAACCTCTGTTTTTTATTGGATATTTGAATTCAGCACATTTAATTAAGTATGACAATCCTTAGTTATTATAACTTATCTGTCACAGTTTTTGACGTATGTCATTTTGACTGCAAAAAATTCTCATAACATTGTCTATTTAAAAATTCATATCTCTCTTATTGTAAACTGGAAAAGCAAAAAGTTATTTGTTTATTGCACTCTTTTATGTTTTTTTTAAAATAATAAAAAAGATATCGCGAATGTCTGTTTTACGAATGACTAAGTTAACTTGGATATAAAACAATCGCTATTACTGATACCACGTTTTAGCTGTCAAATTGATAGTTTGGAAAGTTGAAGTACAAAACGTCTGTTACAAAAATATAAATGAGTCAGTATCAAGTTCTTACATTAAGTTAGTTTCATGAATAAACGATTTGTAGATATTTATCGAACCTTGCTCATTTTTCAATAATTTCAAAATTGTTCAAATAGATTATCTACATAAAGAAAGTTGACAAAGTAGTTGCAATTGTCTAACAGCGATTGTTTTACGTCAAAGGTCACTTAGTCATTCTTAAATGATACATTCGCGAAAAAAACACATAAGATAGTGTAAGAAACATTCCCCTAAAATTCAATTTTCTACCTGATGACGATAGAAAAATAGATATATGTTATTACGAAAAGCTGAGTTTTTTTAGTTTTGTCATTGACGTCTTTAATATTTTTTTGGAGTGTTCAACAAGACAATGTGGAGATTAATGGAGATACTGAAGGAAATTTCAACTTCGGGCTACCGATCAAAAACAACTTTTTGTTTTTCCGGTTTACAATAAGAGAGATATGAATTTTTAAATAAACATCTCTTATGAGAATTTTTTGCAGTAAAAATGATATAAGTACGTCAACTCTGAACGAACTAATTCAATTAATTTTACGATCAATGTTCTACTTTGAGAAATTAGGAAACCACAAATGCAATAATTTCTTATTATCCATTTGTGAGAAATTTATATCAGATGAGAAATATTAACCTCTTCGAATTGACAAATGTATTTGGAACTAAAAGCCTATTCATGGCTGGTCGTTTACACAAGACGGATTGAAGCTTTGGCATGCAGTTCAGAACTCTATTGGCTTCCGATATGGTTGATTGCCAATATTATGTGAAATGAATTGGATCCAACTGTCGAATTCGAGTGACAAAATCAATGTCCATGAAATATGTAATAGAATTCATAAAATCTATAGGGTAGTTTTTACCAAAAAAAAAACCTTGGGCAGGCTGATTTTGATTTTTAATTGTGCATAAAAGATGGTCGTATTTTTTGTAAGGATTTTTTTTTCATATTTTCGAATTTTCCATTAGTCAATAAAATTCAACTTATTATATTCAATGATTTCAAAATATGCACATTCCTAACGCCGCAACTTGGATTTAAAAAAAAAGTCTAACTTAAACGTTACTGCAAATGAGCACCATCTTGCTGAAACCACACATCGTTTTCGGCTATGGCGTTATCATTTTCCAATGTTTCCACAATCATCGGGTGAATATGCTTTTCCAAGCATATTCAGATATATGTCTCCATCCAGATTTCCCTCTAAGAAGAGAGGTGAGAGGTATGATGTCCCATTATGACAGCTCAAACATTCCATTTGCCTGGATGTGGCAGTTATGGCGATTGACCTGGCCATCCAGTTAAAATGTACATTCATCGGAAAAACAGGTTGAATATAAAAATGCTGGATTTCTTCGAGCACGATCAATCACAGAACTGCACACGGCGATCAGGATCAGGAAGCTGATGTTGCAAAGAATCTTTGTATGGGTGATACTTATGAATTTTTAAGATTCGGCGGTAACTAGGTACAGACATTCCAGAAGTACTTGCGAGTTTCCTGAAACTCAAATTTGGTTCCATTGGTATGTGACCAAGGACAGCTTGCAACCGATCCAGTTTCGGAAATCCTAGATGTATCGATGCGAAGTATTTTTATTAGGACGACGATCATTAAAAAGTCGGGCTGCCTGTCGTACATATTCATTATTTTTGTAAAATAAACTAATTATTTCTACTTTTTCAGCCATTGTATAAACCATTTTCATGAACAACAATCAACGTTGTGATGATTTTACGGGATCTTTACTGATTTCGAATCAAGAAAAGCAAGTAAACCCATTGTGTTGATAAAGTATGAAGTCTGTTTTAGAGAAACGAAAAATTCTTAACGACATAATTTATTAAAAAAGTTTACAAATAACACCCCGATGCTTCGAAATGTTCGTTCAGAAGAGCAAAGGTTTTAGTATTGTTTGGAAGTAGAGGACATTTATTGATAGTCTGTCTTATTTTTGAATTGATGATTTTATAGCCGTAGCCCAACGGGAATATCACAAAAAACCGTGTGTTGTCGTAATCAGAATCATAACAGCTTTCAAATGAGGTGTCATTCAACATTGCTTGCCATTTAACATGTAAGGGTTACTTGACGCCCCTGCCTAAGGGGTGGGTTCCAAGACACTGAAACATATGCTAATATGTGTCCCCCTGGATAACAAAATCGAACTGTCTTGGGGATCTTTTCAAAACCTAACTCGTTACGAGATAATCGGTGTGGAAAGTTTTAATTAGCACACCCAGTATGTATGTTTTTAATTGTAGGTACATTATTGTTAGGTTATAGTTTCTTTAATGTTTATAATTTTAATGTATAACTTTTCTGTAAATATTAAGATCCATCTCCCGATGGCTGCTTTGCAAGTATGAATTAACGAATTGAATTGAACAATTTTATTTGGAAATACATTCGTCATGGAGTTTGTTTTGCCCAGATTATTTATGAATTGAGAAAATATCTTTGAAATAAAATTTATAACGGAACTTTTCATTCGCCGTGAAATATTTGTGTGTGCTAAATATTATTTGCAAAAGACTATCTTAAAAAGTCTCAAAAATGTAGTAATTTCAAATAAAACCAGCAAGTTACTTTGCGAAAACTGATTCACTATCATTCGATTTTATGTATAAAGGTATTTAGGTAAACCCTGTAGACAATGTAGATGTTATAAAATTCCTTTTGACTCATCCAAGCATAGAATACAAAGGGTTAATTGGCGCACCGATCTCGTATGAAGTTGATAATTATTTTAGAGTTTCCATGAATTTCTCTCAAGTTTTCAATGAATCTGTTTGAACTCTCAAGCCAAGTTTGGAAGAGACGAATGCGTCAGAAACAGCTAAATTAACGTGTTAAAGTTATTAAGGAAATTAGTAAAAAAGATTGTCATTTTTGAAGATATTATACAAATTGTTCAAATTACATTTGATTTTTGTTGAATAAAATGAATCTTCCCAGCACGTGGATAAAAATTTGTAGACATTTTAAGAAAACCGACTATAAATAATTTAAAGTTAAAGTTTATTGTGAAATTTAACTGCAAAAAATGCGTCACGTGTGAAAGTGAAAATCAACCTGTCTGGATTTAATAGGAAATAATTGTTAAAATGCGGCGAGTTGAACTTGCATGGAGAGGGTTCCGAACTTATATTTTTTGCTTATGTTTTCCTGTAAACTACTACCAAACACATATATTCTATATTTTATCTACGTTTTATGTATGGAGCTATAAAAAGAAGGAGACTGTCATCTTTGTCATAGGCACTTTTTTTCTACTGTTCCATTATTTTAGACTTTGTATTTCCAGTAATAAGGGGGAAACAAGGAGATAATAAAGGTGCAAGTGAGATTCAGAAGAAAGTCTTGAATACTTTTTTTTTTCATTGTAATTCATTCGAAAGAGTTTCACCTATGATGAATTATTTTTCTTATATCTAGGATATCTTACTGCAGCGGCAGTGAAGTTAGGGTCTTCCATGGCCTTTTCAGTCTTTGATTTGGATTTGTACAA